>CM024242.1:85165137-86525965 GCA_013421045.1 Propylea japonica
TGGGAATTGAGATCGATATTTTGAATGTTCATCCAAAATTTAATGGCTATAATTTCAACAGAACCATAGAAATTTCGGATATCGATTGAAATATATTCTGGGAGGATTCTGCATTTCTTAGAAACTTCAAAGGTTTTCACTCCCAGTCTCTGAAACATAAATAATTAAAAAATGTTTGATTAAGGTGAAGTGCTCCTGCGAAAATCTTTGCACTGTCAGGAGCAAATTGGTCTTGAAAAAAATTGTTGCCTAATAGTTAAACTGAAAAATGAAACAAATTAAGAGGATATTGTAACGTTTCGGTGGCTATATCAGACACCTTCTTCAGACAAACTCTAAAATTCTTCAGAATTGTGTATTTTCTCATTTGTAATCTGATTGACATTGATAGTTGTCAATCTATAAAAAAAATAGAAATTTCGATTGAAATATTGCAAAGAAAAATCTTTATATTTCCATAACAGCATATCCGATTCAAGTGAAATTTTTTCTGTGAATAAAGATTAATATACTGAAACATAATGCAGAATTTTGTGGCCTTAGTAATAACAGAACCATAGAAACTTCAATCGAAATATTGAAAGAAGAATTTTTATGTTTCCATAATAGAATATCCGATGCTATTGAAATTAATTTTCAAGGGATCGCATCATCAGAACCTTAGAATTTAATTTTTGTATCGTAATTATTTATTTTTTACATATTTGATTTTCCGAATAATTTTCAAAAAATAATTCTGATTTTAACGTGATTCTGCATTTATATATTTGGTATCAATTTCATATCCCAAATAAAATTTTCAGGTCATAGTCTTACTGCTCCACCAAAGAACAAACGCTCAAAATCTCGTGCTCAGGGATTTTCTCAATTTTTTTCAGAAAACCTGCCAACAAAAATAAAACGGATAATCGATGTGGTTCTCTGCGAGATTATCATTCCCAAAATGTTTTTTCCTCAAAATAACCATTCCTTGAAACATTTCTTCGGTTGAAAATCTCCCTATATTTCAGGACAAAAATTTATGTAAAAAAATCATACAGATCAATAAATCGGGAAATCAATATGTTATATCCAAGACAAATAGGCTAGCCTATATTGCCTGTTAACCAATCAAATGAAAATAAAATAGGAAGTTTGAAAATAAGAACTAAATCTTGGTTGCTGTAAAGCAGCAGTCAAATCAGGAAAATTATTAGTTTTCGCATAAATTAACGTTTTTGATACGGTTTTAATGTGGCACATTTCCTTGAGGAAACCCAGCAGAGAATTTTTAACGACAGAGGCCAAACCGATAGAGAAATTATCTCGAAAATCTATGTATTCGTTCCTTAAGGAACGATATAAAACGGTAACTTCCGAGTTAATTGCACTTGTATTGCATTTCTATGTGAATCAATTCCTAGAAAGAAATCATCATGAAGTGCGTCTATTTCTTCAGCCTTTTGGTCCTTGTGGCAACTAAAATCGAAGCTGCAGTAAGTATAATTTTTTTTATATGTAAAACCCAAAATATTACAAATATTACATTTTGAAAACTGTGAAAAAAATGGTTGCCATCAACCCATCCAGAGCCGGACCGTGGGCGTGGCGAGGGAGGCATTTGCAACGGGCGCAAACGACCTAGGGGCGCAAAATGTGAAATATGACATATTCCATTTTTAATAAAGATTGACTACAAGCTCTATATTTCAAAGTGGCGTATTTATTAATTTAAAAAATTGAGAAACACGTAGTTAACGAACGCTACCAAAACGGAACAAAATTTTAAAAAATTATACATGGTGCGAAACACGACTCGGTGCATTGTTCATTACCTTTTAAGAAATATGGGAGATTATTGTCAATAAAAAAGTTCTTCAAAATAAAGGGTTTTCCAAAAAGAGGTGTTATTTTGAATAGCCCGCTATTTCGGTAGATATCACGTTTGAAGCTGTCATTTTTTGACGTTGGTCATTGAAATGCATGAAAATGATCCGGAATTCCATCGAAAAATCATCTTGATTGATGAGGCCCAATTCCACCTAGGTGGCTTCGTCAACAAGCAAAATTATCGCATCTGGGGCTCGGAAAACCCAAGAGTTATTGTTGAAAAGCCTCTCTATCCTCAACGTGTGACTGTTTGGTGCGATTTATGATCCGGTGGAGTCATTGGACCTTACTTTTCGGAAAATGAGACTGGAGCAACAGTAACGGTGAATGAATGAATTGATCAATGATTTTTTATGGCCGAAATTAGATAGTACTGATCTGGACAACGTTCACTTTCAAAAAGAAGGCGCTACTTGCCACACAAGCAACGAAACCATCGATCTTTTGCGGGAAAAGTTTCTGGACCGTGTTATCTCTCGAAGAGGTGATCACAATTGGCCACCGATATCTTGCGATTTAACACCTTGCGACTTCTTCCTTTGGAGCCACGTGAAAAAGGAGGTCTACGCAATAGCCCAGCGTCGATTCAAGACCTCAAAGATGGAATTCGTCAGGCTATCGAGGCGATTTGGTTATGGAAAATTTCATTAATAGGATATGGTCCTGTAAGCGTCGTCGTGGTGGTCATTTGCTTCATGTTATTTTCCACTATTAACGGCATAGCTTCTTCTTCATAATGAAATAAACATCCGATCATTTATATTGAAAAATGGCATTTTTCTTTGAATATCAAAATAACACCTTTTATTGAAAAAATCGATTATAAAAACATGTATTTATTGAAGAATGAATTTCTTCAAGGCGCATTTCGAAATTTTGCCGCAGGCGCTAGAATCCTAGTTCCGACTCTGAACCCATCTATTATCAAAAATAAGAAGTATTAATTGATATTCTTTCTACAATTTCTATTAATTAATTTCAACATGAATTCGAAAAACTTGAATTTAAAATGATTTACAAAGCTAAAGCAGTTTGAACATCATTGATCATTTTCGAGTAATATTCATAAGTAATATCATAGGGACATCTCATTTTCAGAAAAAATAAAAAACACACATTGCTAATTGATATTAAAACTAGTGGCATCTATGCTGGTTTGCAACTGCATGACTGCTTTTTTAAGAAAAATACCTAATACTGTACATGGTGTGTTTTCGATTTTTTCACAGGAAAAATTTGATCGGTATCAGATTATTTAGCAAGCCTTTTAAGTAGAAGTATTTATTCAACATCAACTGTCATGTTTTGCCGCGGTTAAACAAAAAAAAATTAAGAAAAGCCCTGAGCAGGAGCTTTTAAGCGCTCGTGGTTGAGCAATAAGACAATAACCTCAAAATGTTATATGAGATTTGAGATTGATACCAAATATAGAAATGCAGAACCTCAGCACAATCGGAATTATATTTGTAAAAAATAAATTATTAAAAAAATTAAATTCTATAGTTCTGATGATGCGATCCTCTTGAAATTTTGCATGAATATTCAGTATATCCATCATTATTCACAAAATAAATTTCACTTGATTACTTGAATCGGTTATTTTATTATGGAAATATGGAGATTCTTCTTTTCAATATTCCAATTGAATTTTCTATGGTTGGGTCGACACTATGCTTACAAAATTTTGTATAAAAATTCAGTATAACAGTCTTTATTCACAAGAAAAATTTTACTTGAATCGGATATCCTGTTATGGAAATTGAATTTTTTTCTAAATTCTAATTGAATTTTCTATGGCTCTGTTAACACTATGACTCAAAATTCTGCATGAGTATTAGGTGTGTGTCAATCTCTAATTATAAAACAAATTTTATTTAAATAGGATAGTTTTTTTAAAAATATAAAGTTCCTTCTTTTAATATTCCAATGGAGTTTTCTATGGTTCTGTTCACACTATGGCCACAAAATTTCGCATGTAACTCATTATGAACATCTTGCATATGGGCGCAACATTTCATTTCGATAGGTTTCGTTTTGTTTGAGATATTGAGGAACAAAAATTGCCATATTCTAAGGATCACCCTGTGTGATCTGGCTGGTTAACAAACTCGATCAAGCCATTTGGAAACCGAACTCTGAAAATTTCAAGTTTCTAGAAAAATCCCTTCTAAAGTTATTGTGCTAACGGACGGACGGCCGGACGGCCCCACGGACAGAATCGAAGTTGACCAGGAAGTCGTCAGCAGGGAGTAGAACCCTTTGAGACCATTTTCGGCCCAAAATTCGACAATGACAGACATTTGGGCAAAACGATATAGCACTCGTTTAAGGAGAACGAACGCTCAAAAACTGTTGACAACTGCTACCATACAGTTTTTCCAACTAGAAATCATTTGTTATTCAAAATTGCACGTCAACTAAAACGATACAAATTCGTTAAAAAAAACTCATATAAAATAAAATGAAATGATTGAATGGGTTTTGGTCTACTCATTTCCCAGGTTTCAAAAAACAATTCTCTGAATATTCGCAAATCTACATTCTACAACTTTTAATTTATGTTATTTCGAAATACATCACTGTTTTAGGGTATCCAACCCCATGTAATTGAACTTAAATTAGTTCAAATCCTTCCGGACTATTCCTCGGAAGAATCATGTATTTTCCCTGAACACTTTGTAATTTGTTTCTTCTTGATTGCTTCCGAAGAAAAAAATAGCTTTTATCATTGTTTCTCCTTGAACAATGCTTTTATGGTTCGCATTTCAATGATCCCAAACAACACACACACATCTTTTAAACATTTTATAGACTATATAAAATAGATTATTAGATGATCTATAAAACATCAAAATGTATTGAATTTCTAACCTAGATTCGACGTAAAAATGTCCGCGAGATTTACGTTGAAAAATATTACTTTTTTAGACATCTATTTCACGTCAAAGTGAGTCTTTCTATAACATGTGAAATTTCTGTTTTTTTTTAGTTTATCCTAAATTAGTATCTCGTTTGACATGTAATAGATGTTCGAGGATTTATGTTATTGGGATGGCTCTCCAATGTCTATATATCATCAGATTTTTGTCGTTTTTCTCGATCAATAATCTGATAATATATAGATGATCCGAAAAACATCCACACTCATAACCTCTTAAATATATAACATAGTAGATGTTTTTTGGAGCATTGCCGTCATGATCGAAATTGGACGTCTATTAAGCGGAATATTATTTATGAAAATTGTTGGTGATATTGTACACGTATATTAGATGAAATAAGATGAACCTTTGTTCAATGTCCCTAAAAAGTCTTTGCATTGTATAATTTTTGACATCTTACTATTGTCAATTCCAAAACAAAATTGATAACGTGCGTTCAAAAAAATTCGTGGTCAAGTAAGCTGTGGATTCTATTTTTCTCCTCATAGACTCTCAGGAAAAATAGAATCCACAGCTCACTTGACCACGAATTTTTTTGAACGCACGATATAATGATTTGAAAGACGTCATATTTAAGACCTGGTACTGATTTATTCCATCAGATATTTCGGAGAAGGGTTGTATGGTAAAAAAATTCAAAGAAAATTGACATTTGCTTGTTTCAAGATCAGGTTTATCCTAAGGAGATTGTGAGAGACTTCAAAAGTATGCATTTTCATTCATAAAAAACCTTGAGTCTTATTTTATCAATGAAAACTGTTTCATGCTTCTCCTTTCATGTTTCTGTGGTGTGCAGCCCAGCAAATTATCAGATATATTATAATATATTATATCTACACAGTTGAAATCTCTCATAGCAGTTAGGAAAGCAAAAACAAGTTCTGATATGAAAAAATAAATAGGTATATTCATAATATAAAAGCATAAATAAACACAATTCAAATGTATCAAAAATATAAATTGTGTCAATGACCAATGTTCAATTAAAAAAATAAATAAGAATGTCATAGGCATCGGCACTTTGTGAGGATTTGCTCTTCGTTTTCTCATATTCGTATCGTTGGCTTGCAAGGCGTAACCAGTCTCGAATTGCCTTATTATGGTCGTGTCAGGATTTCACTCTCGAACAGATTATAAACAGCCTCTGGAACCAACACAAATCAAAATAAGTGATTTTTTTTCGCAATTAAGTACAACTTTGAAATACAATCACAACAGAGAACAAAAGAATATCAAAGTTTTGCAGAAAATTATAAAAACAATTTTTTCAAACGATAAAATGTACTTTTATATTGCGTTCAGTTTTTTTTTCTGAGAAATAGAAATAATTGAAAGTTTATGAATACAGGGTAACACCGAGAAAATTTGAGAGGTGATGCTATGGTGAAAATGAAGGTTACACCCTTCCAAAGATTAACGGAAACAATTTTTTTCACAACTTTTTTTAGAGAATTTTACATTAAAAAAAATATGGCTGAAAAGCCCAATTCATATACTTACTCTTTTATTTCTACAATTCTTTTCGAAAACTCAATCATTCACGAGAAAACAATTTCGATGCATTTTAATTTTGTTGGCTGTTGTTCAATAAAATGCTATTCAATAAGAGCTTGGAATACATTTTGTTTATGTTTTTTTGTAAATGCTTAAGTTGTCGAAAAAACTTTTAGAAATGGAAAAATTAGTGAATGAATTAGGCTTCTCACTCATATTTTTCCAAAGGATTCAAGGCTTGCTATGAAAATTTCTTTTTTTTGAGATTTCGACTTGTTCGTGATGATATGACCTTCGAATACAACATCAGAAAGATAATAAATGATATTTTGAATTCAAGGTGATCAAGAAATGTCAATTGATAATTCCAAAATCGATAAAATTGCAAAATTGTTAATTAAATCTATATTTTATATAAATGCTAATTTTTTTGACATTATATATTGAATAAATATCATTTTTTGAAACGATAGCTGAAAAAAAACATTCTAGATAAAAATGGAAAACGCTAATACCTTCTGCTATAATTCATCTAAGATGATCTGAAAAGCATCTTAACATTTACTCGAAGATTTCAAGCTCAAGACATTCAATTATTCTTCAAATCCTGATTGAATCTATTTTGTGCTCGACTTTTTGACTAATGATAATATTTTTCAGCAAGTTTTTCAAGTCGAGTGGTTGAGTATTATTCATTACTAAATCAATATCTCAAAGAGGTCTATCAATTGACTTCTTTGATGATAAACCTACCAAGTTTATTCAGAAAAATATGAATTCTATAATAGATACTGTAACAATTTGAGTCCCACGAAATCTCCAACGCAAATTATGAAATTCTATAATTCGAGATTTCAGATGATCTTGAAATATTTATCCTTGAATATTTGAAAGAAAGATTCCAAAACCGATCATCGTCTAAATTATAAACATATTTTTAAAAAGAGCGGATTTCAGGTACCTGGTACCTGGGATAATATCTAAATAAACAGAGTATTCAGAAAAGTGATAACAGACATAACAGTTCAATAGAACGGTTATTCAAAAGATATCATTCGATAGACTGCTTCAGATGATCATTCTATGAAAGGTTTCAAATTTCTACTTACAATATACCTACCTAATTTACAATAATTAATCAACATATTCTCCAGTAGAACAAATGTTATAGGTATAATTTACAGGAAATAGTACCTAATCAAAAGTTAATCACTAGTGTTAGTTAGTTATCTGAAAGATATCATTCAATCGACTTTTCTAGATCATCGGACCATGAAAGATAACAAATCTCCAATTTTATATTAATTAGCATATCTTAGTGCCACCACATTATTCGGAGGAACACATTTTAGGTACTACACCGGGAATAGTAGGTTCCTATATAATTCAACATTACATAATATTCACTTTTGAACGGTTATCGAAAAACATCATTCAATAGATCTTAATAGATGATCCATCTGTAAAAGATATTTTCATAATACCTACTTTGCTTTTATCCAAAGATGCAGATTCGTTTTTGAAAATTATAAATAAATCTCATTTTTATAACAGTGAGCCCAGACCTGAACCAGCTACGTTTGAAAAGCTATATTATGGAGAAATTGTACTTACTAGAACTAGGTATCATAAGCAACATTTGCACTCACCTTCTTTAATTGTGACAGCACTAATCACTAAATAAATAGTATATTCACTAAGCTAAGGCTAAAGCAAAAACAATCACTCGATATTCGACTTGACCTTTTGACGAAGCACTGTTCTAACGAAATGATCAAGTTCGAATGTCTTTCTGTCTATAACCCTACCCGCTATCCCTTTGAATTTTAACATTTGGCGGTTCGGCGGTTCGTAACCACGTGACCGAGCCCGATATAGGAGTTCGCATTTCGCTCATCGTCATCGCATAGATCACCTATTTTTCATTTTATATTTTATTTATATTAACGGAATATGGAAAAACGCTCATATTTCAATAGGTGGTATTCAAGTTATCGATTTCGTTTTTCCAAATTTAACTTAGATTTATTGTTTGAAGTACTTCCGGTCGTACCGAAATATTAGAATCTGTATTTATATCTTACTTCCAGAGCACAATATGCGTCACCTGACCAAATTGCCAGCTTTAGAGTATTGTATCTTCATAATTATTAATTCGATTTTTATCTATAATGTATCGAATTGAGCAGAAAAAAGGCCTTTCTAATAATACTTTTTTCCAAGGCATTTACATCTGAAGAAAAAGATTAACATTCCGAATATATTGCAGGCTGATAACACTAGGCAATCTTAGACTTTTTTTGGGGTGAGTCAATTTTTCCCTGATGTTGGAATGAAAATTCAACGATGACATTTTCACTCATCTAGGACGAAACTGAAATAATTAAAAAAAATCACTAATACTAAACTTGTATGTTAACAAGTGACACATATCCGTACTGAAATCGATATTTACAATAAAAATATGAAGAAATACACCTACTGCGCCATTTGAAAAAATCATTTCCGGTATAACCAATATACTTCAAAAATCTTCTCTTTGTTGAATAAAAAAAAAGTCGATACCGTGTTTCCATATTCCGTCGACAGCCGGTATAGCTCTTTATCAGGCCGCACACCAAAGAAACATGATACGAGAAACAAAAACATGGAATGTTTTCATTCATAAAAACAAACCTATTTCAATCATTGAAAATGTTTGTTGTTTCCAGTATCATAAAACAACGGAAAAAATGAGCATTTTCGTGAAAAACTCAATAAATCTTTGTTTAAGTACTTATTTAAGAAACAAAAAACCCTCTAGCATAAAAATTGAGGGTCCTTACTCTTTCATCCAATAGTTGAAGAGAATGAAAAGGACCATAATTCATATATTTTTTATTAAGTTGGGTAGGAAATATTTAAAATGTCATACGGTTCATAATGAATTCTGAATGCTGGAAACGACAACCTTCAGCCAAATTATGTGAACGTAGTTTACGTGTCATGGATTGCCGTGCAAGTTCAAGGATTTTTTTGTCACTACTTTTTAGGGGTGATATCTCGAAAAGGGATGGCTGAGAAAATTTTGTTGTAGAGAAGACTCATCTTAATTTCACATGCTTAATTTTGTGGCATGAATTTAAAAACAACCTGTATGTCTATGCGTATCTGCTAGTCGAATTCATACCTAAATAAATTATCATTTTCAATATGGTTTTTGGTATTAAAATTGTTGCATAGCATATCTGAAAAACATCAAAAAATTGCTCACTTCTCTATTGCATGAAATGAATATTCTATAAACATTTTGAAAACATATATAGTCGAAATGCAATATTTCCATCGACATCTTAAAAACATTCATAATCTTTGGTTGGGAGACTTTATATAAATAATAGTTCTTAAGAAAGAAAATCAATTCAAAATTCTTTGAGGTTTAAAGTTAGATTTTTTATTTATGTATTCTAGATGAGCAAATATTGTCGAATAATGATGTCTTATTTCGATGAATGTGGCATGGCATATCTATTATACGTCGAAACGTTATTATTTTTTCGATAGTATCAATTAGATGTCTTATAAACATTTCAAAAACGTGTGGTCGAATTGAAATACAATTATCGACATATTTGAGACATACAAAACCGTACGTTTAAAGACAATATATACAGTATATATCTAAAAAATGTCAATCAATCTACTGTTTTATGACCATATGAGTTAGATGTTTTATCGATGTATTTTAGATGACAAAAAAGAGCCAAATGTTGATGTCTAAAAGACGTAAAACAAAAGATGTCCATTAAACGTTAAATAAAATACCTTCTTCACGATTTTAAAACTTCGATATTTAATATACGGCTTTTGGAGGTGTGATCAAAAAGCTATAAATTTTTGGATATCTACAGGATATAAAATATTTTTCAGGTCTTAGATGATGCATCTAAACGATGTCTTCTAGACATTATGTATAGAAAACATCTCAATTAGATAATCTTATTTCAATCAGATTTCAGAGCAAGATGGCTTCAGATCACTTTTAATATCCATTAGATGTCATTTAGATGTGAGTGTGTTGTTTGGGATGGTTCTGAAAAATCTCGAAAAAAAAATAGAAAAAAGTGTGTATAATCGTATGCCATTAATTCGTTTGATACTTGATAAAATGGAATAACCTTGGTCAGAAATTGGATTTACTATTGTCATACAGTATTGATACTATAGTCATTCTTTAAGGGGAAACAATGCTATAGTCTTTTTCGTGCCTTTTTGTTGGCTCGACCTATTCCGCCTGAAATGCGAATACGCCTGGGAGTATTTTGGTGCCTATTTCAGGCTTGCAAATTAATAGAACCTGTTCTATCTTTTACCCCTAAAACGTGGGGATTTCGAGCCTTTCCGTATAAATGTAGAGTCTGATCCAATAACACGAAATTTTTCTGTCTAATTTGACATCTTGGCGTAACCTAATATATTTTTTCTTTGAATTGCTTCATAATAAGTATGTTTATTACTTTTTATTCAAATATTTAATGAATGGGCATATTATAAAAAACAAATAAATGAAGCGATGTACCTTTTTTTACATATATATCCATAAATAATTCAGACTCATGGCTTTTATTGCCTGATTTTAAGTTCATCCAAGGCTACATCTTCTATCTCCTATAAAACCCTCTTTTTGTTATTTCTCAGAATGAAATTTACAGTTGTAATAATAGTGATTCTTTCAAATTCAATTTTATCTCCTATTGTTTGCATCATTAATTTTTCTTATCAATAAAGATACCATGGTATGTTTTCTTAAATATTCCAACAAAACACAAGCTTGAGGTAAAAGATAAATTTCTCCAACGTTTGCACTGTTGGAATTATTACCTACCTGAAACCCCTTGAAACAACCCTTGAAAAGGCATGGTGTAATAGTGCAACTCATTTGGGGGAAATTTTCCCAACAAATAGCCCTAAAAAAAGCTGTAATATAGACATGAAAAGAGGCATGGTGTAATGAGGGTATTAGTTCATTCAAAACAACATATAATTAGTTATAATAATGATTATACGTTTATTGCATAATCAATTAATACCAAAAGAAATATAAATATAAAAAATTGTTACATTTCAGCCGGCAGACTCCCAAAATTTACTTGGTGTTAACATTGGTGGTCTTCATGCCAACCTCAAAACAAATCTTTTCTCTCGTGATGGACCTTTGGCACAGCTTGGAAATGAAATAGCTTCTGGAGCAAAACAGCTCGACAGTGAACTTGCCAGTGGAGCAAAAGCCCTAGAAACAGATCTGAAAAACACGAAGAACTTTTTGGTAAGCGAAATATCTACTTGATTCCCTATTTTCATGTGCATTCCTATTTGTACGCGTGCCAAAAAAGTGACGTCATTTGTAATAATTCTTGTACCTCGAGGAATCTCCTCGCATCCGTCGCTTTTCAATTTCAAACGCAAGTTATCCTTTGCTTTTTTGAATTCGATATTTCTCACCCCCTGAGCTCCTTTATTTTTTGGGAATATATGGATTGTGATACATCAAATTAAAGGTGAATTGATAACATATTCAATGATGTGGCTGAAATTAGAAGTAGTTAAGCCATTTTTTAATTGAAAAATTAGGGAGAAATTTACAATTTGTTATTGAAGAGCACTGCAATCAAAGCATTTTTCTTTCACTGATTATTATTAAGGGAAATCGACGAATCCATGAGCTTGTAATTAATTTCGATAGAGGGGCCTATTGAACCAAAATTCTTTGCAACTCTTCACTTTGCAATTTGCTTCCAGAAAATTCTCAAAAGTGAAAACAAATTATGTTGCACATTATTCTTCCGAAATTCACTTTTTGCGAACTGATTTTCACTTTGCACTTGAATTTTCATTGTACTTTTCAATTATGAATACGTCTCGTGCAACGTAATTTATTTGAAAAGTGCAAAGTGAAAAGTTGCGAAGTATTTGGTGCAAAAGGCCCCAGGTCTCTCTATGCTTTTTAAATTGGAAATATTTCACCCTACGACCACACTCCTCAACCTTTCTTTAAATACATAGTAAAATATGGATTAATCAAATGAAAAGTAGGTAATTTGATTACCTACTCATTTACTCTTTGGAAAAAAGTGTGGGCGTGAGGTGTGGGATATTTCAAATTCAAACAAGAATAGAAAAACCTGCTTTTGAAAATACAAATCCATCGATTCATGAATTTTCCTTGGTGAAAATTAGTAAAAGAATGATGGTCTGATTGCAGTACTCTGAAATCCCTAATTATAACGCTTTTTTAAATTTTTTTCTTAAAAAACGGACAACAAATTCTTCTTTCAGTCACACCGTTGAATGGGTAGTCAAATCAACTTCCATTTGATAGATATCACAATACATATATTTTCGTTCGAAAAAATGAGGTAAAGGTCAGATATATCAACTTCAAAAAAGCATAAGATAAATTGCTTTTGAAATTAATTTTTTGTACAACTGTCAAAAAAACTTGACTTTTCTTCATCACTATGGATGCGTAAAATATTACTTTTTCTTCAACCATCAAAAAATGTTGACTTTTCTGTACTATTTTCAGTCATAAATTCTCTTACCGTACAAAAATTTGCTTGTTGCTTAGCAACACTTTTAATCCTAGGATTAAAAACGCTACTTTTAATCCTTGGATTAAAAGTAATTGCATTTGACGTCTACTTGACAATCACTGTCATGATTCTGTGTTCAAATTCATAACCAAATTATGAACGACTTTTCACTAATACCAATTTTATTGTAATTTTGACTTGGTTGGAGAAAAAATAGTATATATTATTCGGATTAAAAGTGCCTATTTTAACTCGCAATTCTGCATTCGCTCGGCTGCGCCTCGCAACTGCAAATATTGCTCGTAAAAAAAAGATGCAGTTTTAATCCTTATAATATAATATACTATTTTTTCACCGTTAAAAAAAGTATTTTTTTCACCGTTAAAAAAAGTCTTTTTTTCACTGCCGATAACTAAAATCAGAACAACTTAAAAATAATGAATATTTTAATTACAACTTATTTCACAAAATTATGATTGTATCTGTACCTTATAAAGTAAATTAGTTTCGTAATCAGCATCTCTGAGAAATTTATTGATATTATCCCTCCATAACACTTTAGATTTCTTTCCTCGGTATACGACGCTTTTGTTCTTAATAAGCGGGACCAATTTTGAAAAATTCCTTATATCAATATTTTCCTTGACGTTCGATGTTTTTTTTAACATTGAGCTCCATAACTTGGAAGGTTTAAAAATTTTTTATTTTTCCTCGAAATTTCTCATATTAGCTTTGATTTGGCTGGTAACATAATATAATATACAATTGTATTTGCTTCTTCAGCCATATCTGCGGGGGTATCACTACACTATCATGTTCAACATTCATCTTCTTTAAAATAATTCGAAATTGAAGGAACTACAAGCAAATACTGTCAAAGATTCAAACAATTTCAACAAACTGTTTCTATAGTTACGACACAGAAAGATCACTGGATGCATTTAAATATTGTACTGAAAGCATTATCTTCAATGATTATACGTATTTCAGACGATGTAAATTCACATTCACAGTTGTACAAAAAATGTTGTTTGTATTTCGTGCGTATAAAATTCGTGTTTTCATGGCACATTCGAGTGAATTTTTGGCCTCGACCACTCTCATGTGCCATGAAAAAAACACTCATTTTACGCACTTAATACAAAAATAACTATTTTTTTCAATAGTTCTTCGCATGAGAATTATTAGCGAGTGACGTTACTTTTTTGGCACGCTCTATACAGGATGTCTACTTTTAAGGTAGACAAAATTCAAAGGGGTGATTATACAAGTGATTTCCAACAAAACATTGCATATAACAAATTGTCGAAATGTTGACATTTATTCTTAATTTTAACATTTCTTGATTTCACGAAAAATTTCAAGTTTTTTCCCAAAAAAGATCATTATTCAGTTTTTCTTGTAGTCTCATCAAATTTCATATTCGGAAAGGGCAAAACATTTGCTACAAGATGAGAGTGTCTGTGTGCAGAAATCACTCTTATTGCAGGCTTGAATTGATGCTTTTCATAAAGCTACATTAAAATTCGTTCACGAAGAGCTTCAAAATAGAGCAATTTAGGTTTGGAATTTTTAGACTTTTTCGTTATCATGTTAGCCGTGATATTATAGCGAAAATGAATAGCTAGCACAAAAGTTGTTGTCATTCGAAAGTACACTAAATAAGGTATTTTTTACCGAAGAGAAAGGCTGTGCGCATAATTATTAATATTTCATCGAAAAAACCATATGAAAAATAGGACTGATTTTGTTAACTTCAGAATCGTGATATTCTTCTCCTTACCACGCCTGCAATAAGAGTGTTTTTTGCACATAGACTGTCTCATCTTGTAGAAAATTTATTGCCCTTTCCTATGTGGTCAAATTTGATGAGACTACAAGGAGAACTGATTAATGACCTTTTTAGAGAAGAAACTTGAAATATTTCGTGAAATCAAGAAATGTTAAATTAAAGAATAACCGTCAATCTTCCGACCATGTGTTATATGAAATATTTTGTTGCAAATCACTTGTGTACTAACTTCTCGAAGTTTGTCTATTGTAAAAGTAGACACTCGATATGATCTTCATATTGGAATTAATAAATACTTTTTTCCGCCGACCTCGAAATAAAAGGTGCTGTTAATTTGTACAAAATTGAGCATTAATGACCCATTTTAATGCTAAATTTTTTCAGCCATTTTAATGTGCAATCCTCATGGCAACCGTACACAAAGTATTCAGAAGCACTACGAGAAATGTCAAAACTCTACTGAAACATAGAAATATAGAAATTCCTTTACGTCAAATGTATGTCTTGTGCGAATTGAGAATGTATTTCAATCAAGAATTTATACACTATTCATGTTGAGATCGTCAGAAAAATCTTGTAATAGACTCGGTTATTAATCGAGCGACTAATGGTCTCGAACTATTAACGCGTTCGCTCCGCTCACGCATTAAAATATCTTGACCATTAGTCGCTGTCTTTAATAACCTAGTTTATTAAATAACTATTAACGCTTACAGTCACAAGGGTCGCAAGAAGAAATTGCAGGAGTCAATATAGGAGGAATACACGCCGGAATTAAAACAAATCTTTTCTCATCTGGTGGACCTCTAGCTCAAATTGAAAATGATCTTGCGGCAGGAGAACAACAGTTGCAGAATGACATGGCTAAAGGAGCAAATGCATTAAAGGCTAGTTTATCAGGAGCAGCAGATGCATTTCAATCTGAACTCTCTGGAAGTGCCAACCTTCTCACTAGTGGTTTGCAAAATTTAGGGTCGAAAGTGAGCAATTATTTTATTTTATCTTGCAGACTGAGGTCTGTGAATGAACTTCATGTTTGCCGATTTGCCTGTTTGAACACTTTTGTTTTTTCTGCACGTCAACATTTCCATTGCGCAAAAGTTATTTTCCAAAATGTTCTAATAGGACGTTTCGTTTAGAGAAATTTAAGAAAAACACTGAGCAGGTGCTTTTGAGCGATCGGTCATTGGTGGAGCAATAAGGGGTTAACCTCATATTATTGTATAGAAATTGACTTTCACACTTAAAACTTTAAACTGTAAACAAATGCGAGGAATTTCGGGAGATGATTTCTCGATGAACCTAAGCAGGGGTAGTTTATATAATTTTTTTCGAAATCGACCTCCCTTCCAAGATACACGCGTTGGAAAGCGATGAAGAGTTGACAATTTTAATTTTTTTAACGGCTTCTCAAAAACACTGAGTCATAAAACTACATAAATATGAAGCATTAAGTAGATGTTACTCACACCATTTTTTTAGAACTCATAACTTTAATATTAGGGGTTGAAATGGATTTTCGAAAGATAAAATTTTCTCATGGTTTCCCATTCAATTCTGGAGAAAAAAGTGTCCTGCAAAATCGATATTTTAGTCCGCAAAATAGAACTTACAAGCAGTTATGATCACTATTCATTCCATTTCATCGTATAAGTGTTCCATAGATTGAATATTATAAGATATTCTATGCCTACGACAAAAGACTAATTAGCCGAAATTGCGGAAGCGAACCAGAATGGGGAAGGCACGGGAATGAAGAAAACTGTAGGTGAATATCTGTGGAGCGTATGTTGTAATATCACAGTTAAAATTTCTGAAGACAACACAACATTTAATATGTGGAAAGTCAAAGAGATGGAGTTACCGGGATGAAGGAAGTCTTAGTAGGTGCGGGAAAATGAGTAATTCTGGGAAATCTTGTTGTGTGTTCAGAAGTCTATGGGGTGTATTGTGTTTAGCTTTTGTTATATGAAGTTTTTCTAATGTGTCGCATAGACTTCTGTTCTGAGGGCATGATAGGATGATGGGTACTGTGGAAGGAATGTGACCAGGATTCGTGAGGATGTGTTCTGCGAAGGTGGACTTGCCGGGGTTGTTCGTTCTTATGGCTCTAAGGTGTTCGTCGATTCTTGTTTTCACAATTCTAAAAGTTCGGCCTATGTAGAAATCACCACATGAGCAATTTCGGTAAACCCCCATCTTATCAATCGGGTCTACTATATCCTTGTTTTTGGAAAGAATTGATTTTAGTGAGTTTTGCATCTTGAAACAAATTTTGATGTTAAATTGTTTGAGATATTTCTGAATTCTTTCTGAAACTTTTGGGATGTATGGGATGCAGCGGGTTATATAGTTTTCTTCGACTATGGGAGTAAGCTGGGTTGAACGTCTTATTTCTACTTTTCGCGATATTTTGTGGAAAATGTTCTTGATTAGACTTATAGGGAAACCATGGGTCCCATTCGACCCATTGTTTTTTTCACTGGCACCCCACACATAAAATTGCCTCCTTCCTTTGCGAAATTTTTCAGGCTCATTTAGATTTCAGATCGGAGTTTTCTATCAAGAATTCTTCAGAACTGGTACAGTCGCTTAAAGATGTTAGAATTCCGAAAGGCGCAACCATAGTTTCTTTTGACATCGTCAATTTATACCCATCAACTCCACCTACTGAATCAGAAACGTTAATAAGTCAACTTCTATCAGACTCAGATCTCGACAATGATACTGTGATGGCCTTAACTTCGGCACTTAACATTTGCATAAGACAAAATTTCTTTAAATTCAACAACCAATACTATATTCAAAAGAACGGCTTAAGTATGGGCTCTCCTCTTGCCTCTATGATGGCAGAAGCTTTTCTCAAGAATCTTGAGGGAAAGCTGAAAATAGTAATCTTTTCAAAAAGCTCGTCTTTTTATGGAAGCGCTATGTCGATGATGTATTTTGCGTTTTTCTTGGCGATCAGTCAGACTTGGGTCAGTTCTTAGATTTCATCAACTCCCTGCATCCTAGAATATCTTTCACCTTAGAAACTTGCACAGACGGCTCCTTACCGTTTTTGGACTTACTGTTACGCCTAAAGGAGGATAAAATAGAATTTTCCATTTACAGAAAGCCCACGTGCACCGATCATGTCATTCCATTCGAGTCGAATCATCACCACTTCAATATAAGTTGGCCGCTTTTCGCTCCCTCTTTTACAGACTGCTGAACATACCATTGTCCACAGATGATTTTATAGTAGAATACAACATCATACTACAGATAGCATCAAACAACGGTTTCCCTATAAGTCTAATCAAGAACATTTTCCACAAAATATCGCGAAAAGTAGAAATAAGACGTTCAACCCAGCTTACTCCCATAGTCGAAGAAAACTATATAACCCGCTGCATCCCATACATCCCAAAAGTTTCAGAAAGAATTCAGAAATATCTCAAACAATTTAACATCAAAATTGTTTCAAGATGCAAAACTCACTAAAATCAATTCTTTCCAAAAACAAGGATATAATAGACCCGATTGATAAGATGGGGGTTTACCGATTGAATTGCTCATGTGGTGATTTCTACATAGGCCGAACTTTTAGAAGTGTGAAAACAAGAATCGACGAACACCTTAGAGCCATAAGAACGAACAACCCCGGCAAGTCCACCTTCGCAGAACACATCCTCACGAATCCTGGTCACATTCCTTCCACAGTACCCATCATCCTATCATGCCCTCAGAACAGAAGTCTATGCGACACATTAGAAAAACTTCATATAACAAAGCTAAACACAATACACCCCATAGACTTCTGAACACACAACAAGATTTCCCAGAATTACTCATTTTCCCGCACCTACTAAGACTTCCTTCATCCCGGTAACTCCATCTCTTTGACTTTCCACATATTAAATGTTGTGTTGTCTTCAGAAATTTTAACTGTGATATTACAACATACGCTCCACAGATATTCACCTACAGTTTTCTTCATTCCCGTGCCTTCCCCATTCTGGTTCGCTTCCGCAATTTCGGCTAATTAGTCAAGATTTGACGTTTGTGTTGTTTTCCTGTCCCACGTAAGTTCTTTTTCAGAGAATAATTTTCGTGAATTGATTGTTTTATTGTTTAAATTATAACATTTTAATCTGTCCAAATTTTGTAATCGTTTATATTTATTGTATATACCTTTTATCTATTTTTTCTGTTGTTGTTTGTGGCTTAACCGCTTTTTATGTACTCTTTTATTCCTGTAACTTTGACTATGTTTTTGACATTTTATAGTTGACACGAACATCTCCTATGTGAATTTACTTGTATTTTCAGAAGCCTGAAGATGACCCTAAGTTTGTAAGGGTCGAAACATTTAGCAGAGTTCGATTAAAACCAATTTTTGGAGTAGACACGAAACCTTTCATTTATTCAAAACTAATTTTGAGCATAAACAATATCTTAAAATATTCATTCTATGGAACATACGATGAAATGAAACGAACAGTGATCATAACTACTTGTAAGTCTTTATTTTTTACGAGAAAAATATCGACTTTATCGAAATTTTGCAAGAGACTTTTTTTCTTCAGAATTGAATGGAAAACCACAAAAAAAATATATTTTTCGAAAATCTATGACACGAAAACCCTTTTTTGAAGGGAAATTATAAGGGATTGTTATTTCCAACCCCTAATAATAATGTTATGGGATAAAAAAATTGTTTGAATAACATCTACTAAATGAATCTAATTCTGTGTAGTTTTATGACTCAGTGTTTTTAGGACTCCTAAAAAACTGTCAAACCGTCATCGCCTTCCAAATGCTGTAGCTTGGAAGGCAGGTCAAGTTCGAAAAAAATTATATAAACGACTCCTGCTTATTTTCATCGAGAAATGATTTTCCTAAGCCTGTCGTATTTGTTCACAGACCTGTATATGAATGAGAAATCTCAGCACGATCGGAATCTTTCTTGGAGTTATTCAAAACATTGAATTTGGTAAAATCGATAACTGAAAAATTCAGATTTTTCGATATTGCGATAGATTTTTTCAGGATTATATTAATACAATTCACCACAAATTTTTGCCTATTGCTTTCCATTGATATTGAACATTTTACTGCAAAATTTTAGCTTCATCTAATCGACATAATCTAAATTGAATAAAAAATGGATTATTTAAAAAACTACTGAATTCTATTGTTCTGACTATGCGATACTTCTAAAATTTTTCCCAAATATTCAGAATGAAAATCTTCACCCTCAAATGAAATTAGTTGATGAAATATGAGGAGCATTATTTTCAATATTCCTAATTAAATTAATTATTCTGTCAACACTGACCGCAGAATTTCTGAGGTATTGATGAATAGAAATTCTGAAAGGCCATATTTCATGAAACACCCTGTACGATTTTACTTTTTTCAGGAAAAACAGAAAAAACAAAGTTTTTCCACGACCGTGCGTTCTGAACCACTTTACAGCACTCATTTTAGTTAAAAAGTGTGGGAAAACTCGAAAATTCGTCGAAAAAAAAATGCCGGCAGAGATCGCTAGCTGGACGGTAAATACTCTGTTCCGGTTATTCTGACGCATTTGCACAATCCAACAAATGGTGTTTTCAACATAAATATTTATTATAAATAGTGGATTTTCATGGAATGTTTTGTATGTTGGAATAAAATATATATTTTAATGTGCTTTTGGAATGTTTATGCGGTCGTAGAAAAAAAAATGTTTCTAATTCATGCGTTAAGTGTCTTTTCCGCCCTTGACTCCTTACCGAACTCCGCTTCGCGTCGTTCGGGTCAACGGCAGTCGCGTGCGGGAAAGTATCACTTTTCACACTTTGTTAGAAAAATAACTATCCCTTAACTGATGCATTCATTCTACTGTTACAGATTTCTTGGCCTACAGGAGGTGCATCTTTAGATGCTCTCTTCAACGGCGGCAACAGCATATTCTCTTCAAATAACATCGCGACGAGCTCCAACGAAGGAAAAGCGATGAAACTTAATCCCCTAGAACTGACAGAAACAATTTCTGGCAATATACCAGACATGAAACCACAAAAAATCAGCAAAACTACCATTATGGTAACATCTGGTCAACCTGGACAAATATCCAAGCAAACAATTAAAGGCGAGATCAAAGGTGAAGCAAGTGGTACAGCAAATGCTGTAGGTGGTCTTCTAAGCTTCTTGCAGGGTGGTAGCAACGGTCAAGCAGGACTAAAATCTGAACAAACCCTTGAAGGTGGAGCGAGTGGCTCTGGCAACGCTCTCCTTAGCCTATTGCAAGGTGGTAGCAGTGGTCAACCTGGTGGTACAAATAGCGTCACCAAAACTATATCCATCAATGGTCAAGTGTCTGGTGCCTCCAACCCTATCGATCTGTCAAAGCTTTTCCAGAACTTGCAATTGCCAAATATGTGTGGAAACGCTAAAGGTATATCTGACAATTTGAATTCAGAAAATATTTTGGAAATGATATCGAAGGATTTAAAATCCTTGTCGGAACTTAACGAGGATTTGTTATCTCGAATTCCTAAAATAGATCTCGGGGAAGCATTTGCTTTACCTGAACTGCTTAAATTACCACCTTTGCCCTTACATGGACTGGCCCTAGAAGAGGCCGCTGAAGCTCTACCGCTACTATTGCTGGTTTAAACTTGCTCTAGTTTGTACAGATATACGAGGTGAGCTTGAATGTGGAGCTCTTATTTTTATGCTGACCTCTTCTCATCAAATAATTTTTTTTCATTTACCGTGATATGAATTAGGTTAGGTTAGTTTAGGTTAGGTTAGGTTAGAATGTACCGGGTGTCCTGAATTCGTTGTCTAGTGAGGGGATTTCAGAAACCCGATGAGCTAGAACAAAAACTAATAAAAAATTTATAACTTCAATGAATTTTCCTGAAAAAAGTGCCTGTATAATATTGAGTTTCATGTTTATCACTGCAGTAATGAACTTGTATGAGAACTTTTCATTTGATGCCATTTTCAAATTTTCTCTAACAGCTCGAAAACGGTTTGACTTAGAGGGTTGCGGTTTTCATCAAGTGAATTATCTCAAAAATCGATCCCTTTATTTTGTTCTAGCTCATTGGGTTTCTTAGATACTCTCACTAGACAACGAATTTATTACACCCGGTACAAGCTGTTTTATGGAGAAATATCATTGTTTCCTCTACAGCTTATTGTAGGTCATTCTGAATGAAACGAATCTTGACATGTTTTTTTATTCACCTTTCGTTCATTCAATAATGAATTCTGCGATATTGTAAATTCTTTGAATTATGTTTCGTTCTTTCAGAAATTGAGAAAATCGATCACAAAATATAGGTATAGTATCTACCAAAAGAACTCATGTAATCGGTAATATTTGAATTTCGGCTACCAGCAAATCTCGACCAGATTTTGGTGTCATTGTATTCATTGAGTTTTTCATCAACATCAGTGGCGGTCTGTCGTTTAGAAAAAATTCCCAAAATTCCAAAAATGTTCCATCGTCATGTCACTTTTTTCACTATAAAAACACAAATTCACTGCTCAAATTTAGTCCATATATCCCCTTATGACTATTAATTAGAGTAGTTTCATTTAAGGTATATTCAATAATTAATGCAGAAACCTCGAAATTCTAGAGGCACCACATATCGATGTTTCTCCATTAATTATTGAATGTACCTGAAATGAACCTAATCGAATAGTTATTTGAAAGTTCGAAGGTGATTTATAGCTTAAATTGGAGCAGTGAGTTTGTGAAAAAAACCACTTAAAGATGAAAAATTTTTGGAACTTTGGGGGCCCATATTTTCACTAAGACAGACCGCCACCTGTTGGTTTCACTAATGTTGTTCAGGAAAATTCAGTAAATACAATGACACCAAAATCTGGTCGATATCTGCTGGTCACCGAAATTCGATATTTACCATATAATCTACCATTTCAATTATACAATTTTGCCAACTTTGGACATCATTTCATTCATTACAATTATTTTATATTACTAATAGAATAATGAAATTTTGGAAGTAGAGAGCGCAGCTTTTATGACCTTCTGATTCGTCGGGTGGTCATAAAAAAATAGGATGACAATTTCTGATGAGTTTTAATGAAGTAATGAACATAATTAGTGAATGGTATATTGCATTTTTCAAGGAAAGACCGGTTAGTTTAGGTTAGGTTAGTTGGCGATATTTTGTGATATATCGAAAAAACATTTCCATTTATTATAACAAGTTAAATATTATTTGGATCGGATGGCTTAATTTTATTTTGCTGGCAGTTTTTATAGAATTTTTGATTTCGGTCGATAAGTCCATTTTGAAATTTTCGAAAAACTATTACGTTTGTATTTCAGGCGAACACTTGAAATTGGAAAAAGAGTTTATTTGATGAGAGAAGTCTGAGGTTCAAATTATTTAACAACTTCTAGACTCACCCTGTATTAACTGTGGTGGAACGATGTACCTATTTAAAATCTGCTTGAAATTGTTTGCGATAATTTTAAAATTTAAATAAAAATTTTTTTCCCTACGAAAAAAATTTTTTCACCAAGGGGAATAGTGAATGACTAGGTATTGATCGCTAGATTAATGAACGAGATTTTTCCGTCAACCGCATTTTTGAGTATAAATTCTTGATTGGAAAACATTTCTATTTTTCACAAGAGATACATCTGACATAATAAAAAATTTCTGTGTTACATTACTTGTATTGCTTCTGAATACTTTATTTTGATTGCCTATGATAATTACCCATTAAAATAGGAGAAATCAAGTTTTAATGTGTGTCATTTTTAATCAATTTCTTATACATTAACCTAAGCTTCTATTTTGAGATTGACGGAAAAGTAGTTGATGTTACTGAAATCTACATATAAGTAAATGAAAATGATATGAAATTTTTATACTAATCAATATCTTTTGTTTTTTTTTAAGGAGTATAAATAACATCGAGAAAAACTGCTGATTCCTGAGAAACTGACCTGAATATTGATAATTTCTAGAGCTAACATTCCGTTCAGTACTGTATACAGTAGAAGATATTTTCAAGAGCAATTTAAAATTTGGGAATAAAGAGGTGTATATTATAAAAATTTTTATTGTTTTATTCTAGAATAATAATAGTTTGAAATAAATATCAAATGTAACCTATTGTTTTTGTCTTGTATTTTTGTACGTCTCATTTCGTCCATGCTTTATATCCGCTGTTCAAATTTCAGCGAAATAAGTTGAATAGTTCCTGAAGAATCTAATTCTCGGAAATTTTCTTTTCAACTTTTACACATGCTTTGTTTCATTATTTGGAATTTAAACATAAAATTACTGGGTGCCTTGGCGTTGTGGTGTTGAAGAAAATGAAAAATTCGATGATCTTGGAAAAGTGTACAAGCTTAACACCTGCTGAACCGGAGCCTTTCTGTGAGCTTGAAAAACTTCAATATAATGCTGCGGTCCAGCAACGGGAGTTGAATAACAAGATCATTTTCAGCTCAAAATTCGAAAATTACTGACATTTCGGGCATAACGATATAGCACTCATTTGAGGAGAACGAGAGCTCAAAAAGAATTTAGAAAGCTGAACCAAGCTGCACTAAAGTATTTTGTGTTGTATTTTTGCTCTTTATCATGAAACATACCTATGTTCCAGAAAATGTTTATGAATAAAATTAATGTTCTGTTCCATAAAAATTTTGATTAACATATCCTTATAACTTGATTATTTTGATATAAAAATAAACAAACGATAAGATGTATATGATAAAATTTATGGATATAAAATATAATATCTGATGAATATAATGATTGAGAAATAGTTTGCTACACAGTCTCTTCGATTTTAAAATACACATTCATATATTTGTCTTTGAATCAAGGCATACTGTCACAATACAGAAAAAATTAATGAAAAAGAATTTATAGAAAACACGCTGCAGGTCACTGACGGTAAGAAATAGAAAAAAATTGTATTCAGAGGAAACATTCAGAATTAAATTTTCTTTCGAATGACACTGACATGTACCAAATACCGTCAACAGAATAAAAAAGTTTTCATTTTTGAGGAGAATAAGGTTTCCAAGATAAGTGAATCACCCTGTACAGTATAGGAAAGTTAGTTTCACTTATATATTTTTGAGCGCTCATTCTACTATATCGTTTTGTCCTAGACATTTTCATGGTGAATTCGGTTCCCAAATGGCTCGGTTAGGTTAGTTAACCAGCCAAATCATACATGGTGTTATTGGTGTTCCATTAAATATGGCCATTCAAAATGTCTGTTCCTGACTATCTCAGACAAAACGAAACCCATCGAAATGAAATGTTGCGGCCAGATGCAAGATGCTCAAAATGAGCCTCATACAAAAAAAAATTTTTGCATCCGTTATCCGTAGTGTGAACATAGCATAGATAATTCAATTCGAACATTGAAAAGAGGAAATTTCATATTTCCATAAAAAAAAGTAGGTATTCGATTCAAATGAAATGTATTTTATGAATGAAGATTGATACGCTAAATGTTTATAGAAACTTTGAGGCCATAGTGTTAACAGACCCATAGAAAATTCAATAGGAATATTGAAAAGAAGAATCTCTATGTTTTCATAACAGGCTAACCAACTCTAGTGATATTTATTTTGTGAATTAGTACTACTAACATACTGAATGTTCATGGAAGATTTCAAGACGATCGCATAATCATGGAATTTAATTTTTTTGTTATTTATTCTCTACATACTTTATTTTTTGAATAATTTCCGGATTGTGCTGAGATTCTGCATCAATATATTTGGTATCAGTATCAATATATAAAATTTTAAAGTAATAGTCTCATTGCTCCACCAAAGAACGAGCGCTCAAAAGCTCCTACTCAGGGCTTTTCTTAAATTTTTTCTACCACATCTCATTTAGCACAATTAACTCGAAAAGATTAAAGATCTGGCTCTGACTTTAACGACTTTATTTACGCTTACCACAATTTATCGTTATAATTTGCCCAAAACCAACGACCAAAACGAAATGATCATAGTGTTACATATCTATTTATTTACCTAAAATGAAAAATTATTGAAATCGGAAGTGTGATCAAATTATTCAGATCCAATTATTTAGCAGTTAGTAACTTCAACATGTGTTTAACAGTGGTATAAAAGCAAGAGCAAGTTTGGAAAAAGTATCAGTTTCTGAACAGATAGTGAACAAAAACATCAAAATGAACTCCAAAGTCGTCTGCCTTGCATTCGTTTTTGCAGTTGTCCTGGTAAGTCTTTAAATTTTTTGTTGTCCGGAAATTTTTTTCGGAAAATTGTATAACGCATTTGTTCCTTCCGTTTGAAATTCAGTTAGTGAGCTTTATACAACAATTATTTTTCTCACGAATACTTACATGTTCTTTCAGCGACAAAATTGATTTTTCGAATTCATAGCGTAGAAAATGAATGTTTGTCAATCACAGCATTTGATTTTACCTACACAAGTCTGTTTTCCAATGTTTCCTTATCCTATAATTTAAAATAATATGAATATAACTTTTTGAAGGATTTAAGCTCGAAATACTTATGTCTTGAATGTTATATTCAATTTTTTTCCGGAAATTTTCTTGAACCCATTTTTGAGCGCTGGTTCTACTTGAACGAGTGCTATATCGTTTTGCTCAAATATCTGTAATATTCGAAACGATAGGGTTCGACCCCCTGATGGAGAATTCTTGGTCTTATTCAATTCTGTCCGTGTGGCCGGCCGTCCGTCTTAGCACGATAACTGTCGAAAAGATTGTCCTAGGTACTTGAAATTTTCAGGGTGAATTCAGTTCTCAAATGCCTCGGCTAAGGTCGTTAAACAGCCAAATCGTACAAAGTGTTCCTTTAAATATGGCTATTTAATATCGCAGACAAAACAAAATCAATCGAAGTGAAATTTTGGGGCCCAATGCAAGATGCTCATAAGAAGCCTCATGCAAAATATTGTGTCCATAGTGTGAACAAAACTATTATAAATTCAATTGGGAAATTGAAAACAAGAAACTTCATATTATTTCCATAGCAAGATATCCGATTCGAGCATAGACTAACTAAACGGAGAATAGATGAGACACTAGTAGAACAAGCTTCAACGCCATCTTTTTTGTACAACATTACTAATTCGTGGAAAAAGCTCAATTGAAAAAGGAATCTGTATCGTAAAGCTGCCTCAAAAAGAATTCTGTAGTGCACCTTTTGAATAGGTAGGTACACCCATATACAAGAGGCAAAAAGTTTTTTGAAATTCTATTTCCAAAAGGAAATCAGAAATGGATTCGTGCAAGTTATCGATGAGTGAGGAAATTTATTTTCATGAAAATAATACCTGCAACGAACATTCATCTGATTTTCTTTTGGAATCGAGAAATGAGGATCAATAATCAAATTCTGGATAGAATAAAAATTTTTTAACTGAAATGGGTATCACCAATTGAAAATACAGATTTATTTCATAAATATCTAATCAATAAACTAATAATTGCATTGAAAACATTCTCGAAAACTAAAAATAATGAATTCAATAATACAAAATATGAGTATTTACCGACTAAACTTATTCAATACATAAAAAACTTTTTTGGAAACTACGAGTATCTTAATTCTTATAGTTAACAGAATATACATGTAAATTTTATAATTACCTTCTTACATCTCGATTTTCACATCCAATAACACAGCACGTCTTCACTCTTGCAGGCATATCGAAATTTATTATATTTCAAAAAGAATGTGTCAAATCATTCTTTGTGTAGTTTGACAATTCAAAGGTTTTTTGATAATAATGATCTTACATACTTACTATTTTCTCGATAGGATTTCCACGAATGCAACGACATCTAACTATCAAATTGAATATAAATTTTTCGTGTATTAGTCTCCTCCTCCGACAGATGTCGCGGAATATACGAGTGGTTCATCTATTTTATTAGTTTGTCTATGGATTCGAGTTAAATTCATTCAATGAATGAAATTAATATACTGAACGTTCACGAAAAATTTCAATAGCATCGCATCATCAGAACCAAAGAATTTAATTTTTTTTAATTTCAAGCTTTCATGTATTTCAGTTTTTGAATAAGTACATAGTTTCCAGAATATTATCCCGATCGTGCTGAGATTTATCATTTATATTGCAATATCAAGTCCGATACAAAATTTTAAGGTTCCAAATATGTATCCTCATTGCTTCACCAATGAACCAGCGCCCAAAAGCACTTGCTCAGGGCTTTCTTAATTTTTTTGATCACTAGCATTTCGACTCGATATTCCGATACAAATGTCTTTGACAAAAATGTCAAACAAACAGACAAATAGAGAAATTTCATCCGCAAAATGTCATCCCCAGTGGTATAACATATGAAAATGAGTAACATGCAGAAGGACGTTTATCATGTTTACAGATTTGTGATTTGCATGTGATGCGCAACTGAGCATATCAGAAGAAAAAAAATTAAATATTTCAAACGCATATTCCTAATTCTCTAGAATAAATTAGTTTCATCGTGAGAACCATTTCGATACAATACGGTGAAATATATTTTGTGTTCAGTCACCATGTTATTTAATTCCCTGAATAAATCATGTAATCTTAAGGAATGAATAAAAAAACTTCTGATAATCTATGGATTGTTCTTTTATGATAGCATAAATTGAAATGAGCATGTATAGCTATGCTTGTACAACAAATTATGGAAAAAAATGTCATTAATTTGACAACTTTTTTTACCTATTTATATTGGAAAAATCATCAATCCATCTTGAATGTATTGGGAACGAATTGTATCATTCTGCTGATTTATTAGTTCAACTTTTCTCCTACAAAATGGAATTACCGAATTGTTCATTACGTAAGTTATCGCGTTGATGACTTCGAAATTTTTTGTTATTGGAAATATTCGGAAACATCAGAATTCTTTTCATATCACAAAGTTTCAAAGCGATTAATTCAAAATTGAAGGAGTAATTTCTAAAATGATGCCACAGTGCGAGAATTTACTATCCTGCACACTTTTCGGAAAAGTAAATATTTGTTGAATTTGTAAATTATATAATGCCCTCAAAATGAGATCAATATATCAGCTCACTTATATGTATAATAAGTTGAAAATAATGAAAAAAATATATGCAATTTCAACTATGATGTAGACCTGTTCTGTGAATGGATGTATTTTTTTTCACATTCAAATAAAGACGCTATTATTCTTATTATATTAATACATTACGAAAATTTTCATTTCAAAATGATCGAATTCCAAGAAATTCCTCGAAATTCTTCAAAAATTATCAAAAGCACCCATATGGATCGGATTTATTTCAATGTCATGGCCTTTGTATAATTTTCCATAGTATGTAATTTGTAACAAAATTAATCAATTTGTAAAAACGAATATCTAAGAAAAATGCTTGAATATTCTTTTACTTCATATTACCCTATTATAAAATAAAATAAAATATTCGCACCAACAAATTGAATAAATGTGTAACCTTAGTTGCTATGGAAAATCGCAGGCCATGACATAATAGTAAAACACATGCGTGCAATTGATTATTTTTTAAAGATGTCAATTTAATTATTTCTGAAAATTTGAACCTTGTGAAATGAGAAATTTCATTGGAAAGGCTAATTGAAATTGCGTAATTCATATTAAATCATTATTTATGAACACAGGGTGTTTCTAAATAAGTGTAAGAACATGTAGATTCCTCGTGATAAAATAATATGTTTTGTCCTTTTTCATTTTTTCCTGCGGGTCTTCATATCAGCAATACAAGATGTCAAAAATTTATATTTTTTTCAGTTTTTTGCTAATATCTCCGGAATCAATCGAATCACAGAATTGATTTTTTGTATACACATAATATGAAGCACTAAGTAGATATTACTCACACAAATTTTTTAGATCTCAGAACTTTATTATTAGGGGTTGAAAATAACAACCCCCTATGATTTTCGTTGAAAAATTGTTTTCGTGGGATAGACGAAAAATAAAATTCTCCTATGGTTATCCTTTCAATTCTGAAGAAAAAAGTTTCTTGCAAAATTTCGATATAGTCGATGCTTTTCTCGGAAAAAATACAAACTTAGGTACTCGTATGAAATCGGAAATTGCAGAAAGAATAAAAGAAATTCTTTTTTCTTCTGTCAAAACCAATTTTGAGCATAAGCAATATCTTAGAATATTCATTCTAGGGAATATACGATGATATGGAATGAACATTGATCTTAACTGCTTGTAAGTTTTCATTTTTTCCGAGAAAAGTATCAACGGTATTGAAATTTAGCAACAGACTTTTTTCTTCAGAATTGATTGGTAAACCATAAGAGCCTTTTATTTTTCGAGCACGAAAACAATTTTTGAACGCAAATCATAAGGGGTTGTTATTTTCAACCCCTCATAATAAAGTTAGGGGAACAAAACAATTGTGTGATTAACATCTACTTAATGAATCATATTATGTACTTTTATGACTCAGTTTTTTTTAGGACTCCTAAAAAAATTAAAAACTGTCAACTCCAAAGGCTCTATCTTGGAAGGGGGTTGATTTCGGAACAAATTTATATGAACTACCCCTGCTTATTTTCATCGAGGAATCATCTCCCTTAGTCCCTCGCATTTGTTTACAGACATCCTGTTTTTCACTCATTCACAAATTCAAAAAAATTTCGTTTGTCAGAAAAGCGCGTGCTCTCGAAAACGAAATCAAAGAAGGAAAATAGATATTTAATTTGAACCTCTTTTTACACACAACAACAATCAAGTTATTCGTTACTAAACATAAATTTTTTCCAGCAATCTGCTGTATGCCAAGATCCTCAGAAAATGGGTCAGCAAATGGCACAGGCTGGGGTGGACCAAATGGCAGGAGCCATGGGCAGCGCTCCCGTTCCTGGAGCTCAACAGGCAGCTGATGCAATGAAGAAAGGATTCCAGATGGCTTCCTCATTCGCTCAAGATCCCCAAAAAGCTGCTGAAAAAGCTTTGGAGATGGGCAAATCCATGGCTTCCTAAATTGAAGTTCTAGATTTACACGCACCTTGATTTGTTTAGATAATTGTTCTCTTCTTAGAAATGTGAATAAAAAGTACATAACTAATATCTGTATGGACTCATTTATTCGAAATATTTAATTTCGGTTTTCTTAATTATTTCATGGACGTTCAATAATTCAGTTGGAAAAATTGAAATGGAATATTGAAAAGAAGAAACTTCATATTTCCATAAAAAATATCAATTATCAGATTCGGATGAAATTTATTTTATAAATAAATCTACATATTTTCATAACAGCATAACCGATTCAAGTAGAATTTTGTGAATTATTTTGTGGATCAAAACTGATATATTGAATGTTTATGCAAATTTTGAGAGGATCACATTATCAGAACCATTAAATTTAATGTTTGTTATTATTTAATTATTACATATTTATTTTCTGAAAAAAATTCAGAATATAATTCCGATTGTGCTGAGATTCTGCATTGATGTATTTGGTATCAATCTTAAGTCGCATATAAAATTTCAAGTTATAGTCTTACTGCTCCACCAAAGAACGAGCGCTCAAAATCTCCTGCTCAGGGCTTTTCTTGATTTTTACAGAGTGTACCTATTGTCAGCTCTCATCTAGTGTCTAATATTGTTCGAATAATTTATTAACCTGCACTTTTCAATTTGAAAACAAATTTTTTATGATGTGAAAAAGTTATTCAATCAAGTAGTTTATTAATGACTGATATTTCAACACGTAAGCGAAGGAATAATAATAATAGACCGAGATCATAAATCTTTAGATCAATAAACCAGTGGATTATTATGTTCTTACGTCGACCGTATTATGAATTGAGTATGAATGAAATACAATCTTTTTTTGTACAATACATTTGAAATAATATGAATATTCCAGTATAGTTGTAACATTACTCGCATTGCTTCTGAATACCTATTTTTGGTTCGGTTGCTTATAACAATTGCACATGGAAATAATAGAAATTGAGCAATAAAGTGGATCATTACTCTTCAATTTCTTATAGGCTGAACTCACCTTTTATTGAGAATTAGTTGTTGAAAATCATATAAATTGAAGCAAAATGACTTCATAACTTGTAATAAAAATTTCGAAATTTTTATCGAACGGTTTCAACCAAGTAGTATAAATGTCACGAACTAAAGTACGAAATGAAAATTCGTATGAATGAGTTGAGCAATCTTGATAAAAAAAGTTCCATCCCGAATCAAACTATCTGTAATCTATTTAAATCAATTTAACAACAATCAATAATATGAAATCCATTGCAAAATGAGTAAAAAACGAGGAAGTTAAAAATTTATCAATGAAATTGCCATCGATTATTTTGCAGTTAGTGGATATTTGACAAAAATATATAAATCTCAAATCTGACGATCGGAAAAGCATTTTCTGTAGGCATTCTATAGTAATTTCAACATGATATCTTTTACAAAATTCTTTTTCGTGGCAGTGGCCATTGTTTTTCTTTTGGTGAGTGTTTAATCCGATATTCTAAAGCTCAAAAGTACTTGACCTCGGTGGATGTCTCTTACTTGAAATAATCTAGCTTATATGTATGTAATACACAACAGTACAAGGTGATTCACTCATCTTGGTAACTTAATTTTTCTGCGTCGCGGCGCAATCAAAAATTTTCTTCCTGGAGCATACATTTTTTGTGTCATTCGAAAGATAATGATATATTTATTCAAATCATTATAAGTTACTTTTTCCAAGTGAACTCCTATTTCGGCCTAAGTAAGGTATAATGAAATAAGGAAAATATAGAATTTATCTATGAATCATAATGGACGGTTAAAACATATGATTTGACATGTTTAGTTTGTTATTAAAAAATGTTTATTATTATTAAATATGATATTTGATAAATATAATGATTGAGACAATATATCCGATTCGAGTGGAATTTATTTTGTGAATGAAGATTGATATACTGAATATTCATGCAAAATTTCAAGAAGATCACATCATAACCAAAGACTTTTTCATTATTTGATATTGATTGAGTTCAATATTCAAGTTTTTATATATATTTCAGTTTTCGAATAATTTACAAAATAGTTATATATTATACTATATTTAGTATCAATCTCAAGTTCTATAAAATTTTTTGTCGTAAAAGTCTCATTGCCCCACTAATGAACGAGCGCTTAAAAACACTTGCTCGGGCTTTCTTGATTTTTTTCAAATACTCATTCAAATTTACCTTGCAAATTCACAAATCATGATATTCATTTATTACTATGTTTACTTCCATACTATAATCAGTGCAGAATCCACTCTATGAAAATATAGTATATACAGGGTGTCCCGTAATTAGACCGACAAACTTCTAGTGGACATTATAGATAATATTTTAGACAGATTCGACTCAAATCATATAATGCAAAATTGCTTCGTTAAGGAGCTAGTGCCCTTTGAAGATGACGTACTGTCCACACTTTTTGCCACATATTCGCAAAACGGAGTCACATAAAGTGCTGAAAGTTCACACATTGGCTAATAACAAAAATACGCATCGATTAGATTGAGTGCATTTCTTTCATGTCAAGCACAATAGTATCATTTGGGGGGGGGCGAAGGGTATTTTTAGTTGAAACTTTTTTAAATTTCATTATTTCGCGAGATTTACATCATATTAATAAACTCTGATGTTTTTTCTTGAAAAAAGATTCTCTTGTATAATAACGCCCAGATGCAGCATTTCTGAGAAAAAAATTATTTTTATCATTTAACTACCTAACTCCAAAGACTTAGTGATAAGAGAGAAAATTTCAAATCTATTTTTTTCAGAAATGGTGCATCTGGCCGTTATTATACAAGAGCATCTTTTTTCAAGAAAAAACATCAGAGTTTATGAATATGATGTAAATCTCACAAAATAATGAAAGTTAAAAAAGTTGGATAGGACGTCATCTTCAAAGGGCACTAGGTCCTTAACGAAGCAATTTTGCATTATATGATTTGGATCGAATCTGTCTAAAATACCATCTATAATGTCCACTAGAAGTTTGTCGGTCTAATTACGGGACACCCTGTATAGTACTTTTGTCTCTCTTAAAGATATAGCTAGTTTTACTTTCGACCAAAAATATGGTGTCTTAGGCATGAAGTTTTGGCACAAGTAAGAAATATATAAAATAAACTTATTCATAAACAAAACATTACTGAAGCATAAACACAAGTTTAACCAATCCAATATTTCATTTCGTCATTGATAGTTTATCATTTTTTCGACTTTTTTTTTCATTCAAGGTATATTTATTCTCTTCACGATCGATTCAATACTTTTTCTACATTGAACTTGAAATATCATTTTTCCTCAAAACAAATGGTGTGTAACGTGTAGGACATTCATAAATTAATGATCCAATTTATTGCTCAATTTCTACAATTCTAATGTGCAATTGTCATAGATAACAGAACATAAAGTATTCAGAAGAAATCTCGACTCAAACATGGAAATTTAAATTATATCCAAATGGAAATGTATTTCAATCAGGAATTTATACTGAATTTATGATGGCCAAAGTTCAAATCTTGTAATCAACTCGTTTATTAATCCTGTGATTAATAAATTAGTTGATCAACTAACTATTTATTTGAAACGACAATTATTTTTTTTGTCGACCCCAAAATAAAGGGGGAATTTAATGTACACGAATTGAACATTAATTGCCCATTTTAATGTTCTATTTGTGCTCTTAATGTTCACACTTCATGGCAACCGTGCACAAAGTATTCAGAAGCACTACGGGAAGCATTTTTCCGTTCCCTATACAGTCAGCGCGATAGGTCGCTCTCGCTGTATAGGAAACGGAATGCCCAATGGAGCACTCCGTTTCCTAGCTGAGATGCACGAATCGCAGCAATTATGAATTTGCGGGGTTTTATCTATGATGACAATAACAGAAGTCAGCTGTGCGTGATTTGTTTTGTTTATTAACAGATAGAAAAGGCTTTGAATAGATTTTGTGCTGTTTATAAAGTCATATCTGACAAACCAATGGATTCAGAAGTAATTGTGCGAACTCGTTTCGTTCGAGATGATAACTGGATGACATGACTCCTATGAAGAAAATAGTTTTCCAGTTGAAGCAAACACGAGACTGACACTAATGCGCAAGATGGACTGGAGGAATTCAAAACAAATTTAGAAAAAATATGCAGCTTCGTAGAAACTCATCCAGCACTGTTGTCTACTGTCAAAAAATTTAACAGGCAGATGAAAAATATTGATAAGGAAGCTTCGTTCTATGCTGTGTTCCTCTTTTACTCAGCAAAAAAGTCTCGCAGAATTAATGTACAACCTACATCTATCATTAGAAGAGCATCTGGGTATAGGGGAGCCAAAGCAAAGCAAGCAGGTCGGCCATCCAGCAGCGAAACAAGTTCAAGAAAGAGACCTCGCAAAAAGCGATCATTGATTGCAAACATCCAACAGAATGCCACAAACGCTATAAGTCATGGCAGTGCACATTGAACTTTGGATTGCTATAATGTTATTTTTTCTTAATAGCAAGTTTCAAAAAAATCCTATTTATTTCCAGTATGTATTTGTAGTTCTACATGAATAAAGTTCGGTTTGATTATATAATATTAAGTTGTTTCTTTCGACTAAGAATCAAAAATGTTCAATAAATTATTCAAAAGTAGATACATATGCGATCGGACACAGGGACAGTGGGTACTACGCGCATATCTGCTAGGAAACGGAGTGTTCCATTGTGCATTCCGTTTTCTATACGGCGAGAGCGACCTGTCGCGCTGACTGTATAGGGAACGGAAAAATGCCTACGGAAATGTCAGAATTCTACTGGAGAATAGAAATTTTATAATGTCAAATGTATGTCTTGGGCAAAATGAGAATGTATTTCAGTCAAGAATTATACACAATTGACGTTGAGGTAGTAGTGCAGTATCAACATCATTCAATGTAACTGTAAGAAGGCTCATAATATCTCTATTTCTGATTATTTTAAAACTGTTTTTCCTACAGAATACCGTTTCTGGAGGACCTGTCATAGACGCTGTTAACCAAGGAACTAACCTAGGTGCAGACTTGGCTAAAACTGGAATTGATACAGCCAAAACTGCTATAGATGCGATAAGCAAGATGCCTGGAGTCAGTATGATACCCGGAAGTGGGCAGATGTCAGATATGGCTAATATGGCCGCAAATTTGGCCAAAGGAATGGTAAACACTTTCAAGGACATGGCAGGGAAGGCAACACAAATGTTGCCAACTCAACAAAAACAATAAGATGAGAAACATATATTGATTAGAAGAAATTGTATAGAAAATGAGTGATAATAAAAGAAAAATTAATTACAGAACTTTCATTTATGCATTGAAATAATGATACATACCTCAAATATATGCCTTAATATTAAAATACAACAGCATACAGTGGGTTTCAATGAATAAGCACAACACCGCTATTCACTTTCTTCAAATTGGATACTGGTTAACGTCGTCTTTGATTAATCAACCTTATAAATACAGTGTAACTTCCCTAAAACGAATATAGTTCCAAGTATCGAAGAGCAATTGCATTTTTTATTGTGAATTCATATACATAATCAAAAAGGCGTATAAGTGCATTTCTAAGAGCTTTTATAGGCATTTTATGTAGGTACATATACAAAACATAGATATGTATTCACGTTTTTTTGGGCAAACAATTCGTAATTTTTGTCCGAGTGGTACAATTAAAAAACATTTTATTATCATAAAAAAAACTTCGTATTTTCTGAAAGATTCAAAAATATTTTCCGGAACCCCTTCAATGGACCGGAAAGCAGGACTAAGGCTTGAAGGACCTCATTATGATTTGGTTTTTCAGCCGGTTGCCCCTCCAAATCAACGCTGTCGGTATCATCACTGCTATCGTAGTGATCTCGAACATATCATTTGATATTGTTTAACATGTTATTTTCAGTTGGAAGTTCATTTGTTACAATTCAACATAGATATAAACGAAATCATTTAAAGTAACCATCATTATCAACATTTCCAGCTGAATCCACCGTTTCCGAAGGATATAACCGCCCGCTGTAATTGTTTAGTTTATGGTTGGGATTCATCACCTACGTCCGCCATAATTATGGGAAAAAACCTACCCTTATACCTTTTTACCAATACCCATTCAAGGAGGGATGTTCTTGTTTTTAGAATATTTCGTTATAGAGAGAATTTACGTCGTTTTAGAGGGTGTTTTCAACATGGAATTTGGATTCAAAGTGCAAGGTCTTGAACGAAAATCGTTATAGATACAGAGAAATTCGATATACAAACGTTCGCTATAAGGAAGTTCCACTGTATTTCACAGGGAACAATGATCGTGAGATGGACTCGAAATAACATAAAATATAAATATTGTTTCGTCAACAGAGTTTAACGTATACGAAATTCAACAATAGTGGCCATTTTAATGTTCAATTGATGTTCTTTCAATGTGCAATTATTAGGGGCGTTCGGCATCGACATCGGACGTGTCGGATCGATCTAAACCGTTCGTTTATTACATCCGGATTGAGGGGAATACACATCTGTACCGTTCGTCATCAAAATCTGAGCAATCGGACGTCGATCTTTTCGCTCGGTCTATTTCGACGGAGCAAAGCGATTTTATCCATAGAGTTTTATGTTTTTTATATATTTTTTGTTTTATATTGAGTTTTCTGATCTGACAACCGATAGATTGAAAAATTCTAACACTTTTATTCTTCCGTTTTTTTATTCATTAAAAACTCAATTAATTCATTAAAATTTTTCAATATAGCTATCGTAGTTATGGGCAGGTGGAGATATTGCTTTCCCGTTTCTTTTTTGTGTAATCATCAATCAATTAATTGATCAGGATCTTTCGGTACAACTATCGCCGTATTGAAAAACCAGAAGGGGATATTGCATTACTCGTTTCTTTTGCATTCAGTGCCTTTGCACCTAATTATTTAATTGAGATTTTATGGAAGAGCTACTAAGAGGGTGAAAGGGTTAAAAGATGAGCATATTTCCCAAAATAGTGATCTTTGAAATCTCATAATCTATAAAAGTAGAACAGAGCAGTATGTTCTGTGGCAGATGCTCTGTACCGTTCGTTTATTCCAGATATTTCCGATTTATCTGAACGATCTGTGGTCACGTGACTGAAAAATCCGTCCGCTCGCGGAGGTCAATGCCGAACGCCCCTATTATGAGCGATCGAACTAGTATTCAGAAGCAATAGGTACAAGTAATGTTACAACTCTACTGAAACAAAGAAATTTATTTAATATCAAATGTAGTATTTCTTGTGCAAAATGGAAATGTTTTTCAATCAAGGATTTATTCCAATTTAAATTGCGGTCGACGAAAAAGTCTGGTTATCAATTCTTTCATAATCTATCGTTTAGTGGTCTCGATTATTAATCTACTTCTACTATTCATCGCTGCGATTGATAAATTAGTCGATTGAAATAACTATTTCTGTCGACCTCAAAATGAAAGGTGATTTTAGTGTGTACGAAATTGAACATTAATGACCCATATCATAGAAGATCTTGAGCGGTCGGCCGGTCGCCAAATGTTGAAATCTTCAAGAAATATATTCAGTTGTCGTGACTAAATATGCTACTCGGGTCTAATGGCAGTTATTCACTCGGTGATTTGAGCCACTCGCCTGCGGCTCGTGGCCTAAACTACTCCTCGCAAATAATGGCTATCATTATACCCACGCTCGTTGCATAATATACTATTTCATTTCATGTAGGAAGCATTTATTTTGTTATATTATATGTTATTCAGAAACGATTGAGTGCTATTAGAACCTACATACGTAATATGACAATACAGTGAGAAGCTCCTGACCACAAGTCTTCAATTCTTTCGAGCAATTTTACTGCACTGGGTAATCGTAGATAACAGTAGGTTGAGTAAAAAAAACCTATTTGAGTCATTCGAAAAAGCGTACTTTTCTCGAATTTCTATCAAATTAAATTCGAATCAAAAAAATCCCAAAGTAATTTTCAATTTCCGCATTTTTTATGCATAATGAGAGTATATGTACAATCATTTCCATATTAATAAAAGTGCATATTTCCATTGGAGGAAATGCAATGTTAATCGATAAAAATATAAAACCGAGCACAAATTTGCAGGATGCACTTTCAGAAGTCCCAGTCAATAGAAATGTTGAAAGATGTTCTCGTATCCCATCACACTTAACCTGTTGATTTGTATGACATTGGTGAGTAAAATTGTGCAAATTTTGATGTGTACCAACTTAACAAATAGGAAATGCTTTGAATACATTTGATGATGTTCAATGCATTGAAAATTATTCCTGGATTCCATCCGAATAATTATCATATCAACCACATTAAATAGTATAATTAATAATTACATTATATCAGTTGATTATTCTAAATTGATCTATCTATGTAGATATATTCTTTTAAGGGTGTTGGATACATTGTGTCGAAGCCTAAATTCCGCTAGATGGCACAACACGAAATTCTAAAGGAATAAAAATAAGAAACGCCCACTTGCCCATAAAACCACATCCCGTCGGTATTTATGACCCCTAATAAAACTTACTTCGGAACGACGAGCTTCGAAATATACCATAACAGACTCAGTTTCGAGTTTTGGTTCTATCTGGGGTTTTTGATACATGATATATTCGGAATTTTGAAATTGCAATATTAGAAAAATTGTTTTCCACTTACAGAAATATTTTTTTGTAAAAAATTAGAGACTGGGGAAATATTTTCTGGCGAAAATTCATTTTGCCAAATTTGTGGCAAACCTCCGTACAGTTTTGCACGCTTGTCTCTTGGGGAACAGCGTGTTATGGTTTCGCATAAATGTCTGTAATTTCCATATCTTAGGTCAGGAATGGTCACAACGACTCAGTTCTCTCGCTGATAAAGAATCCGCTGTCCAAAATGATTATCTATGGCCATGAAAACGATAACTCTAGGACGGATGAAGTTTGGGAATTTTGAGGATCCCAGAACACTCGTTTGTAGTATCGAGGAGTTAGGTTGTGATTCACGAGATGTATTTTGAATTTGAATGGAAATTATAACCACTGTATGTATCTCCTGAAAGGAATCACCGATTCAATCTAAGTTTGAAACAGTTTGGACAGTTGTAAGAAGTTATCGAAATCACCAAAGGCCAGTACAATATAATAATAATTTATTCGATATATGCGTGAATCGTTACCTTCATCCATTCTATTCGCCAAATAATATTGTATGACAATTCAGGATTGCGAGAACTCATTTTTTTCTTTCTATTGACCATAATTTTTTATCTCGTGCGGATATTTACCTTCCCATTAATTTCGTATCAAAGTGAATTTTGAATCTTTATCGAATGTTAATTAGGTATTGAGTAATGCGGCGATAACTGATTGTCGAAATGAGAACCGCTTTATCCCGATTAAATATTGTTCACCAATGACTGAATAAGTAATGTCCTACGGTGAGGACGATAGCAGTTGACATAGAAGTACCTGAAAGGTTTCTGTCAAATTTCAGGGAAGTTCCTTTTGTTGTCCACTATTTTATTATCGACTGTACTTATTTCATTCGACAAGTACCTGAATGAATCCCTAACCCTGCATATTGTAAAAGATAGTAAGATTAGGTGAGGGATCAACTTCAATATGAGATGAATGATTGTCTAGTAGTAATAACACTGGTTCATCAAGACTAGGCTTAGTATGCTTTATGAAATGATCCATAAACACTAAGAACTCTTTGTTTGTCATCCAACCGGATTGATTACCAGCCCCAATACACTCAGGAGGACCACCTCGGATAAACAGGTCCTTAAATTTCAAACGCGGGAAAACAAACATCGGCGGAATCGAGTTTCCCAGAGCACTCACCGCTAGCTCAACAGTGACTAAAGTTCCACGTTCAGATGAAACAATTGCTCCTACTTGCTTTGTTCCTTTTTCAGCCAAAATTTTTTCGGTTTTAACACAGTTGTGACACCAGTCTCGTCCAAATTCCATATACGTGAAGGAGTAAGATTATATTTTGTAATCAAGTCGCCAAGTTTTTCGAAAATTGATTTACATTATATCTGTTGAACGAGCTCGCGCGTCCGGCACTGGTAGCTTCTGGTGTTCTTATTGCAAGAGTAGAGTTCCTCTTCAGGAAGTTTGTAAACCAATCCTTGCCAGCCTTACCATTGGTATGCCAAGATGGTGGGATGTGTTGAACATTAAACTTCACGGCACACTGGTAAGCAAGTTGTCGTACTTCTTCTGGTAGAAGACCAAAATAAATAGAGGCACTTTTCAAAATGTACTCAGACAGTTGTGCCTCTTGATCTTCACTAAACACCATTCTAGATTTAAAACCAACCGAAGGAGTAAGTCCACTTTTAATTTTTTTGACATACCGTTGAAGAGTTGTATGGCAAATTTCCAATTCACGTGCAACTGTTTTTAATTTACGTCCATCCTTGATGACTGCATCAGCCGCTCTTTTTAGAAGATCTTGGGATGTAGTTCCCCTTTGAGTTTTCCGCTTGTAATTCCTCATTCTGTCAAGACAATAAATACAGGATGAAGTATCATGGCAAAAAGTATTTTATATCTTCCACAAGTGCTCGCATAAACTTAAGTATTACAGAAACAATGAAGGTTGCCGTGGGGTGGTTGTGCCGCGGCACAAGCAGCCCCCCATGAACGGCACATTTTACCCCGTTTATGCGAGTGTGAATTTTGCCCTACATATAAATATCAAGGCGCTCTAAGCATTATAATCATACTGCATAACAAACTAGGATAAACGACAAACATTTTACTAAAACTTTCATATTAAAAGGACGAAAAATGCCAGCTTGTGACCAAAAAGTATTGAGACGAAAATATTACTTACGTAGAGCTCGAATACACACACAAGCACTGACACCCTGTCCCTTCGGCGGACGGAATTAAACTGGCATGCGCATGTCCCGGACTTAGGCATTACGTGAATACTGCTATCTTATATCTATCTCTTTCTGTTTACGAGATATTCGCGTCGGCATAATTTACCCGCGGCACTTTCAGCCCCGCTCTCCCCTACCAGACTTCGTCTCGTTTTATACCAATTCAGCAGGTTGGTATATGGCTTTTCGAAAAATGGGCTGGTCTCGTTTGGGGTTTGTCTGCTTTGATTTATTTCGAAATTCCAGAAATTGGTTGGTCATCGCTAGAACCGAAATGATTTTATCTTTCGTTTTATTATCCATGGGTTGACTTGACAGGAATGAATTCTCAAACCATTCAAATTCATACGAAGTTCGATTTTCAGTTCATTACGCTATTTCTAGGATGTTCAATATCGACACGAGAGAAAACATTTTCGTTTCACGGGGGGAAAGTTGTTAAGAAAACGATTGTAGTTGACATAGAAGTACCTGATAGGTTTTTGTCAAATTTTAGAGAAGTTGGGTATATTAGAAGTGGGGTTTTGTAACATTTTTGGTTGTTTGCTTCCATTTACTTCGGAATTTTTTTTTGTTGTCCACTATTTTATAATCGAAAACGTCACTGACTTCACTTATTTCTTTCGACAAGTACCTGAATGAATATTACCCTAACCCTGCATATTGTAAGAGAAAGTAAGTATTAGGTGAGGGATCAACTTCAATACCAATTCAACAGGTAGGTATATGGATTTTCGAAAAATGGGTTCGTCATATTTGGGGTTTGTTTGCTTTGATGTATTTCGAAATTCTAGAAATTGGTTGGTCATCGCTAGAACCGAAATGATTTTATCTTTCGTTTTATTATCCATGGGTCGACTTGACCTGAATGAATTCCCAAACCACTCAAATTCAACTTTTGATTATTCCCTTGATTTATGAGGGTGAAAAGCAACTACATTACACGAATCCTCTGCAAAGTTTGTACGAATTCATCTGGTATATTTTTTAGACTCCATCTAAAATTCTTGAAATTGGTTAGTCATAGGTAAAACTCAGTTTATTCTAACTTTTAGCCTGATATTTCACTATCCATGACTTTTGTCATGTTTTTGAACTTGTAAGCAGAATAAGCAGACCATTCATTTCAAATTCAACCTGTGGTGATATTTCCACGAGAGAGTGAAAATCAACAACTATACATATTTCAATTCTCTCTCTCACTTTATTAACAATATTTTTGAGATTAGGGTTTGTTTGATTTATATTAAAAATTTCGAATCTGGTTAATTATAACTATATCCAAATTCTTCCTCTTATGATGACGTATCTCATTTTGTTTAACTTGTACTGAATTGAATTTAGTTGTTATCATAAAAGAATAAAAAATTACATAAAGTGAATAAAATTTATTGACCAAAAAATTAATTTTGTTCTCTAGCTTTCATGCCTCTTGGTATTCTTGCATCTATTAATTCCGGGAGAATACATTTCATATAGAAATCTGTGAGTTTCGGCACCATCTTCTCGTTCCATAATGAATCATCCCTTTCAATTCTCTCAATATGGAAATCGTTATCTGCGTATAAAACGAAATCACAATAATTTCTTCTACATATGTTCAGCTGTCCCTGAATTTGGTAGAAATAGTTGTGATTTCGTTTCAACCTGAAAAAAAAGATGTTAATTTTGTCGAACAACTACAATAAAAAGTTTCTTACGATATTTCGTTTTCTGTGATACTGAAGCAATTCGGTTTATCGTGATCTCGCAGTTTTCCCTTTACGGATTGGAGGCATTTTACTTCGATCAAACCATCATTTCCAATTAAACCGTCAGGAGAGGCTGCCAAAAAAGGGTGTTCTGGGTCAATTAATAAGCCGCATCGAATTATGTGTACTCCTTTCGTCCTCTCATATAATTCGATGGCCTTATTTTCATGAACCCTTCCGTATACTACAGCGGAAGTATTCAATTCTTTTTTATAGAGGATAGATTTCACCAAATTGTGACAAGGTGTTATGGCCCTTCTCCTCATTACGGAACCAAAATTAGAGGCAGTAAGGTAATTCTGTCTCAATTCCCGCCATACCTGATTATCGTGTTGCCCCCTAGTAATTTTTTCAATTCTCTCAATTTTTCATCAGAGGCAACCTTTGCTTTCAGGTCATCCAAAAATCTATTTTTTTTTGTAGCCATCTCCTCCTCTGTGATATCAGGTTGAGCAGCATTTGGTCCGTAGTTGAAATCAGCCCTGCCACTGTGAGATATCCTATTTTTCACCCTTCTTATTGGCAGTCCTTTCCTGCGGTCATGAGCCTTTTTTCTCCTCAAGAGAACACGACTCGTGTTTCTTCCCAAATTTCCTTCCAAGCACTCAGATGCCAAGAAGGACCATTATGGTGAGATAAGGCTGCGCCATAAGCACGTACTGTGTAGGAAATTGATTTTGAAAAGTTCACCCGTTTTCCACCAGTACATTTGGCAACTAGAGCCATATATCTGAAAAAAATATTTCATTCAAATTCAATAAGTTTCTTGTTTACGTGTACATTAGTTGACTTCATAGATTTGAAATATGGTACTTCTGAAATTCGGTTTGATTTTAACATACCTTTCTGCTTGATTTGTAGTTTCATTGAATGCTAATCGATCCGCCTTATTAACCATAGGTTCCATAATTTTCAAGAGCTCAACAAGAAAAGCCTGACTCATTTTCTTTGTCAAATCTTCTTCATTCGAGGATTTTCTTGTGCAAAATGTATCTCTGAAATGAAAATCATCAATAATTACAAGAAGATAAATGACCCCAGTAGTTGATGAATGTATAGTCAATTTTATCAATTTCAAACCTGCAGTTACTGTGGTTTCCAAACACATGATGAGGCGCATTAGCTAAATCTTTGCGCAACATAACAACGTCGTTCGCATTGTTTTTCACAATTGTTCTCACAGATTTGACCAGTCTTTCCAAATTGGTAATGCCTCCATCTTTTTTGGTTAATATTTTTCGATTTGTAATTTCGAAAGATGTATTTTTAGAAAGTCGATGGAGCTTGTCGCTCAAGCAACGTGTCATGTGATTAGCGCACTCTATCTTGATGACACTTCGACCATATGGTACACCCTCAATTATCCTAGCATAAACACTCGAATCTCCGTCACCTGAAAAAAATCACATTGTTAACAATTCGATTAAAAATGGTTAAACCCTATGAAATTCTTAAATGTAACCCACCGATTAAATATTTATACACCAATCCGTGATGCTCCAAGCTTTTACAAAATCCTTCTACTATTATTTCTTGTTCCATTCCTGTTGATGGTCCGCTGTAGTTCTTCGCACAATTATGTGGCTTTGCGGGTATTTGTTTTTGGGAATAAAAAGAACAGGCAGAGCAAGTTTTATTCTTTACTCCTAAGAAAAGCGGCTTTTTTGTGTGAGCACCAATAATAATTCCCTGAAAAATCATTGTTTTACTGAAAATCTCGTGTAAAATCTGCTGAACTTACAACTCCTGAAGCAGCGTTGTAACCATGTCCATAACTTCGTTTGGACCACCCTCCATCTACAATAACTGTAATATAGGGTGTTCCATCAGGCATTATGTTTCCCCTTTCAATGGCATTTTTCGCCTCCTCTCTTCCTGCTGACTGCATGTTCATATACATTTGCTTTTCCCAAATCTGAAATATTAGATATTGAAAGGATAAAATGACAAGATATTTCTTTATAATCACACCTGCTTTACATGAGCCGTTTTACGGGTGTAAGTTTTTTGAGTCATAAAAGGAACGTCCATCAGTGCAAATAATTCCTCGAGTTGGCTCTTTCCAATGCCTATGGATAGACTTCCCCATACAACCGCATCAGACAAACTATTTTCCTTATGGTCCGGATCAGTGCATATTACTTTGGACTTTTCACAATTGTCGCAGTAAAAATGAAGATAAGAGTTCATTCCAAACCTAGTTTCTCTTACGAAAGCCATCCTTCCCATGGTACATTTATCACGATGTCTCACAATATGTTCATATTCTTCGAGAACGTAGCCTAAATTCACTATACGACGACCATCTAACAGTTGTCCAATTGACTTATATGTGCTATCTACTTCTATCTCCAGTTCAGGTAAGTTATCTGAATGTTCGCTAAAAAAATATCGTCAGTCTACAAATGTTTTTTCCTTCGTATCGTTCAAAAAACAAAATTACTTACTTTATCGGAATAGTGCTTGAAGGTGCAGGTCCACTTAGTTCCATGTTGTTCACCGCCAAACTGGCTACCCGCCTGAAATATAATATATCATACCGAATTTCAAAGTGATAATTATAATTCGTATGTACAATCTGAGGAAAATATTCATGAAAACAATTTTTCTATTACCTATAGTTATTCATATGATCAATAAATAACAAAAAATTATCCCACTTTCATTATATGGAAAACTAGGTAGGTACTTACTAGTTTTTGGATGATCGAAACATAAATACAGACAACAAAATACGCATATTTTTTAAAATAGTATTACTGCTTATGAACCTCTTTTTCATACGTACCTTGCTTTGTTCAAATTTTTGATCATAATTGATCGGTTACTCCTTTTTTTCACCCTGGAGGGTGCCATTCGTGTTTTTGGCATTTTCAATACAGTACGTAAACGCTTTTCGTATATGTACCAATACGACCAGTACGTACCTACTTGTCGAGAGAAATGAAGACGTCTATCTACAGAGATCCGAGAGGGCAAGAACGACCCCCCTACTCACCCCGTCTAGGAACCGAGGGCGTGTCCTGTGGGAGGCGTGTCACTTCACCTTTTATCATTTACCTGGCTGAAACACGCGGTTAAGAAAAAGGAATATTTTTTCAGAGTGTTATTGGAATGATTACCAATGCTTGACGAGTGTTCATTTTTATAAAATATTTATCGAATCAAGATATAGGAACAATAAGAAAATAACGATTTTTCAAATCGAATTTTCTTATTACATATTACTTTTTCGAGTACAATGACATTGGTGAATCATTGCTACGATGCTTCTGATTACTAACAAGAAAATTTATTCTGTTATTACGAGTAGTTTTTGAAATAAACGTGCATAAAAATTGCATTATATCGCATAGGGGAAAAGAAAGTACCGAACACCCTTAAGATAAGTCACCACAAAATTTTGGTATATCCATATCATATCGAGCAATAGGTATTACGTAAAAGTTATATCGTAGTATTAGCAGTGGAAAATTCAAATGGTACGCCATACTTTTCTGCTTTTAAAACGAAAGCCTAATGATGAAAACCTCTATAAAAAAATTGAAAAAAGCTTCTGAGCACTCGTTCAGTGGTAGAGCAATAGTAGGTACTATTACCCCATTTTTATATGGGACTTGATATTGATACCAAATATATAAATGCAGAATCACAGCACAACCATATAAATATTCTGGAAATCATTCATAAAATGAAATATGAAAAAAAATATGGAAAAATTCAATTAATTGTTTCTGATGATGCGATCCTCTTGAAAAATCGCATAAACATTGAATATATCAATCTTCATTCACAAAAGAAATTCCACTCGAATCAGATATCCTGTTATGGAAATGAAGAGATTCTTCTTTTCAATATTCCAATTAAATTTTCTGTAGTTCTTTAAACACTATGGCTATAAAATATTGCACGAGCATTCAGTAAATCAATATCCATTCACAAAAGAAATTTCACTGGAATCGAATATCCTGTTATGGAAATATGAAGATTCTTCTTCTCAATATTCCAATTGAATTTTCTATGATTCTGTCTACACTATGACTACAAAATTCTGCATGAGGTTGAAGCTTGCAACTGCATTAACCAATATTGGAAAGAAGTTGTCGCAGCTTTGAGTGAAATTGATGAGCGGGACAGGTCTTAGACTGGGAGCGAAGCAAAATCATTTAAAATCAAGCTAACATCAGTTGAAACCGCAATAATGTTCGTCGTATGGAGTTCAAATTTGGAAAGATTTGATAAAGTGAGCGAAGCAATAGGTACAGAAAGTTGACATTGGTATTGATGAAGCAGGTTGTATTATGAGTCATTGATTGCTTATATCGTAGGTTGACGCTCACTTGGACGAGACGAAGCGAAGAGTTTTTTCCGCAGGCACGATTTGCACTGAATCAAATGGGTAGACGCTCACTTGGGAGGCGCGAAGCGAAGATCAGAATCGATTGATTCAGTGCAAATCGTGCCTGCGGAAAACAACTCTTCGCTTCGTCTCGTCTCGTCTCGTCCAAGTGAGCGTCAATTTAATCGATTTGCGGAGAGCGCGAAGATCAATTCTGGATTTGAGAAATATCGAAGTGAAGAAGGAGAAGAGCCGCAACAAGAAATGTTCCTGCTGATGAAACTCGAGTGGGATACACTATTTTGAAAGGGAGAGAAAACTTAGGAGTAGGGGCTCATCTTGCTATAATTGACTATCTAACAAGAGAATTGAATGAACGTAAAAATTGCTTCAAGGGTTTTGCTGCGAAGTTCTTCTTTCTGTTTAAATTGCAATCGATCAGTTCTGAAGAATTAGGAGTAGCGGTAACTAATCTCATTTCTTGTTTTCCTGACGATTTAGATGAAAAACTTCACGTTGAATGTTTGCACTTCAAATCCTACTTAGCTCAGTTAGAACAACCTCCAAAAACTCTACACGAGATGAGTACCTTCATTAGAAGTGATAAAAGCTTACTGCATGTGTTTCCCGATATTACAATTAGAATGTTTGAAACGAACTGTTCAGCAGAGAGGTCGTTTTCAGCATTGAAGCGAATTTTATCGTATTTGCGATCTAGCATGTTGTTAAAAAAATTAGTCTTCGAAGTAGGTAGTGTTGCAACTATTAGCGGAAAAGAAGGCAAGATGAAAACCATTATTAGTTTGATGATGAAAACTGCGATTTTTACTATTAAATATACACTCTGAAACATTAGATTGTTTTATTTCCAGAATTGTCTTTATCAACTTCAGCGAAAATCCCATATTTAAAAAATTCTATTTTTCAAAATTCTCTTTACTCAGAGGAGTGGCAAATTATTTTTGGCCTAGGGGAGGAAAAGAGCTTACCTAATCCGTCCCTTCATGGAGGGTTTATCAAACCTGGTCTGGCTCCCCAGAAGTGATGATATTTTAGAACCTCAATTGTGCAAGGAACTGTCTATAAACCTATTATACCAGAATATCATCTCCAAAATCTTCTTCTTATCAATTTTATTATAAGATGCATGTAGCGACCTTAACTGTTGAAATGTCTTCAATTTACCTATCTCCCAGATCTCGGCAGTTGAACCATCAAAAAATGACAAAAACGATGACTTTATGGCTATCTTCAGACCTCACAGCAGCAGAAATATCAAGATGGAAGCCAGCAAAGACAACAGTAAAAGTTTAACAGGGTTAGTTGGAGAAGGCCAGAAGAAAGCAGATTGTTATGGACGTGGAGGGTATAGAACATATGGAGGAGGAGGTTATGGAGGTCCACCAATCATCATAATAGGTAATTATTCCATCTGCCATCTTGAGAGTGTAATACAGTAATAGAAAATAAAACACAAAGACATCACATTTAATATTTATAAACAGGGTGTCTACTTTTAAAGTAGACAAACTTCGAGAGGTGATTATACAAGTGATTTGCAACAAAAAATTTCATATAAGTAACACAAATGTCGAAATGTTGACGGTTATTCTTCAATTAAACATTTCTTGCTTTCACGAAAAATTTCGAGTGTTTTTTATAAAAAGATCATTTTTCAGTTTTTCTTGTAGTCACATCTAATTTGACCACATATTTGGAAAGGGCAATAAATTTGGTACAAGATGGGAAAGTTTGTGTACAGAAAACACTATTTTTGCAGGCGTGGTAAGGAGAAAATTACGATTCTGAAGTTAAAAAAATAAGTCCTTATTTCCAATGGTTTTTTCGATGAAATATTGATAATTATGCACATGCTTTCTTTTCAGTAAAAAAATACCTCATTTTGTGTACTTTCGAATGACATCAACTTTTGTGCTAGCTGCTCATTCTCCGCTATAATATCAAGGCTAACATGATAACAACGAAGAAGTCTAAAATTCCGAACCTAAATTTACTCTATTTTAAAGATATTCGTGGTTGAATCTTAGTGTAATTTAATGGAAATAATCAATTCATCTGTTATTTGAGACCAGACTTACATTTTGTAGTTGGTAGCAGAATAATCAGGAGAGTGGGGGCCATAGGATATTAAGGACAGATGTGGTCACTTTCACGAAATCAGATTTATTAATTTATGAAACAACCATGTTTGGCAGAGAGAAAATCCGCATGTGACTATTGTTTCTCATTTCCAACTTGAGTTGACATGAGGTTGGCTGTCATGAGAGGAGAATTTCTCGGAGTAGTTATACTTACCGATTACTTTTATGCTGAAGAAATTAGAATTCATCAGATTTAATTCCATGAAACGCACCTGTCCAACAGATAAAAAGTCTAGTTACTCTAGTTGTAAATAAATGGCTGCCCAGCACATAATAGTCGTAATGTCAAGATATTATAATATTATAATTAATATATTGCGATGCAATGAATTGGAAGATACGATCAGATGGCCACCGAAGAGCCCCGATCTTAAGCCTGTTGGTTTTTATGTCTAGAATACTTCGAAAGAGAAAGTAGGTATATCTAATTCGCTTTCAGACTCGGAAGGATCTCATCAACAGAATAAAAATGTTGCTCTGAAATGTGTCAGAAGCGCTATGAACTTTGTAGAGTTGTAGATTCAGTATGAAAACGATGCGTCAAATGTATTAAAGAAGGAGGTCTATTATTTCTTCGGTATTATTTCGATTCAAGATGAATTTATGAATATTTAGACCATGTGTTATATGACATTTTTGTTGCAAATTACTTGTATAATCACTCCTCAAAGTTTGTCCACTTTAAAGGTAGACACCCTGTATAGTAGGTATACTTCGTAGAGATATTGAATCAATTAGATTCAAATCTTTTGGCAAAACCATCGACTGTTATGCCAACCATTTATGATTTTGAAATGTGTCATGAAACGGTCATAGGTGACCATCCTAGTTCAATTAAATTCGTACATAATTGCATTTATTTTTTTATTTTGTTATGTTTTATAGTTTTTAAAACTTTTCTTCTGTTCGGAAGGTTCCAAGGAATATTTGATTGATTCAATGATCTATACAGGGTGGTCCAGATCGTAACCAATAAATTTTAACCACGTATTCTACATCAAAAATAAGCCCTAGTTGGCCTAGTTTGTTATTTAGTTATTTTTAATAAAAAAACGTTTTTTATTAATAACTTTCACACTGCTTGAAATATTTTTATGAAATCCCAGACACAGGTTTTGAGCGTCAAAGATCTTTTTTTGCATAATATCATTATTTTTTCTTTTCTACCAGTGGCATCCGTACTGCAGCGATACTGAATATTTTCAGATAAAAAATGATACGCTGCTGGTTTTTCCGACAATAAAAATTACTATTTGAATCCTGATTCAATTTGAAACAAATTCGGCCTCTTGACTTTTTGCTGTACGAGGCACCGTTTTCGGTGAAAAATATTCTTATGCATGATGAAATCGCCAAAATTTCGTTCACAAAAATAGTCTTATTATTATTATGCACCTATAGTCCGTTCACGAAAGGTTGAGCACATAGTAGGCGTTTCTTTATTTATCTGAAGTTGGCAGTATTTGCTGTCATAACGTAAAAAAAAGTCAACGTTGCCGAATGTACCCGGCCTCGTCCGACGAGCTTTCGAGTTGTCAGACAACTCTATGCATTATTGACAACATTGCGTATCAATCTGACAAGAAAATAAAGAACGTAACCTAAAATTTCAATATACACAGTGGAAAATGCCAAATTTCCATGGCCAACCGACGGCTCAACCTTTCGTGAATGGACTATACATCATCAAATTTTGGCGATTTCCTTATGCTTGAGAATGTGTTTTATTTTTTAACCGGAAAAGGTGCCTAGTACAGCAAAAAGTCAAGAGACCGAATTTGCTCCAAATAAAATAAGGATTCAAATAGTTATTTTTATTGTCGAAAAAACCAGTTGCGTATCATTTCTTAGAAACTTTATAGATTTTCACTCCCAGTCTCTGAAACATAAATAATTAAAAATGTTTGATTAAGGTGAAATGCTCCTGCGAAAATCTTTGCACTTATTTGTCAGGAGCAAATTGGTCTTGAAAAAATTGTTGCCTAACAGTAAAACTGAAAAATAAAACAAATTAAAAGGATATTGTAACGTTTCGGTGGCTATATCAGGCACCTTCTTCAGACAAACTCTAAAATTCTTCAGAATTGTGTATTTTCTCATTTGTAATCTGATTGACATTGATAGTTGTCAATCTACACCTTCTTCAGACAAACTCTAAAATTCTTCAGAATTGTGTATTTTCTCATTTGTAATCTGATTGACATTGATAGTTGTCAATCTACACCTTCTTCAGACAAACTCTAAAATTCTTCAGAATGTGTATTTTCTCATATGTAATCTGATTGATATTGATAGATTGACAACTATCAATGTCAATCAGATTACAAATGACGAACTATTCTGGAGGATTCTGCATTTCTTAGAAACTTTATAGATTTTCACTCCCAGTCTCTGAAACATAAATAATAAAAAATGTTTGATTAAGGTGAAGTGCTCCTGCGAAAATCTTTGCACTTATTTGTCAGAAGCAAATTGGTCTTGAAAAAATTGTTGCCTAACAGTAAAACTGAAAAATAAAACAAATTAAAAGGATATTGTAACGTTTCGGTGGCTATATCAGGCACCTTCTTCAGACAAACTCTAAAATTCTTCAGAATTGTGTATTTTCTCATTTGTAATCTGACAAATAAGTGCAAAGATTTTCGCAGGAGCACTTCACCTTAATCAAACATTTTTTATTATTTATGTTTCAGAGACTGGGAGTGAAAACCTATACCTAAAGTATCTAAGAAATGCAGAATCCTCCCAGAATATATTTCAATCGATATCAGTTGCGTATCAGTTTTTCATCTGAAAATATTCAGTTTCGCTGCAGTACGGATGCCACTGGTAGAATAGAAAAGAAATGATATTATGCAAACTGTGCTCTTTGATGCTCAAAACCTATGTCTCAAATTTCATAGAAATATCTCAAGAAGTGTGAAAGTTATCAATAAAAAACATTTTTTTCTATAATTTTAACACCCCTATCTTGGAGAGGCAATATTTCTCGACATATGTTTATATGACAAACTAGGGCTTATTTTTGATGTCGAATACGTGGTTAAAATTTCTAGGTTACAATCTGGACCACCCTGTATATCAACAGTGACTGATATATGGTTCAATCTTTATATATAAATCATTACATCAATTAAATATTTCTCGGAACCTTCCAAACAGTAGAAAACTTCTAACGAACATGAAACAGAACAAAACGAAAAATATACGCAATTATGTTATGGCGTTTTCAGAATGATAAACTTAGGAAATTGAACTTGACCCAAATGAAAATAAATCATTCTGAAATATGTGGAGACAGATGAAAAAACTACGATAGCACCAATAATTTATTATATCGGTATACAGTGTCAATCACAATCGAGGTGTCAACAACTGAACCTCTCACCCTATTATTTGTTTGTTTTGCCTTTATAAGAAATAAACATTGAATTTTTTTTCGACAAGGAGGAGGTGGTGCTATTCCAGGAGCAGGTGGTGCAGGTGCAGGTGGTGCGGGTGCAGGTGGTGCGGGTGCAGGAGGAGGGGTAGCAGAGGGAGGTGCAGGAGGTGCTTCAGGAGGCGGTGCTGGAGGAACTCCAACTCCAGGAGCTGGTGGAAGCACTTCTAGTGCAGGAGGTGGTGCGTCAGCAACTGGACCAGAAGCTGGTACTGTAAGTGGAGGTGGAAATGTTGGAGGCTGAAGAATTATATTCTTATTTGATCTTTCAAATAAAGAGAATATTGAAATAAATTTTTTTAATCATCTATTTGACCTGCCTATCAATTTCAATTTCGGTACCAATTCACGTAGTTTCAGCATAGCTGTAATTTAGATCTACAATTAAAATAATATAGAAATTATTTCTCGTTTGCTGAAATAGATAGATTTTCACGTATATAAATTCAAGGAAAAAAATCAAATATAGATTGAAGAGATGAGCTAGAGTGTTTTGCACAGAAGTGAACTGAACTAAGACTGAAAAATTGATTGTGAATAATTTGGTATGGGTAATGGGTATCACATGTTACAGCCATTTTTCTATGACGAAAAGAGATTCTCCTACTTTTCAATTCGATTTACTGTTTGATATAGTTTTTTCAATCGTTTCATCTATTCCTGTAGTCCGATAAAACCTTAAGATATAAAGGTAACGATATTACCCGGCGCATCCGCCATTTAGTGTTTCGGAAAATACTTCGAAATTAAAATTCACTATCAGGTGATACATTCGAAGAGAATTAAAACTAAAAGAAGAAGAGTGAATACCGATATAATCAAGTGAACGGAAATGAGAAAAATATTAATAAATTGAAAATTTGAGAAATTGATAAATAGGTACTTAATTATATCAATTAATATGTTAATTCAGGAGGAAATGGAATCTTCAGAAATCCGATCAATTCAAACGGAAATCCTTGCTTTCAGTTCAAGAAAAGAGCTGAATTCTTTCGAATGAGATTAGGTTGAGAGGTTCAGTTATTGACACCCGATAGTGATTGACACTGTGCACATATATACCGATGTAATAAACTATTGGTGCCATCTTAGGTTTTTCATCTGTCTCTACCTATCACCTATCTATCTACCTTTCAGAATGTCTTATTTCTATTTGGGTCAAGTTCAATTTCCTCAGGTTATCATTCTGAAAACGCCATCACTAGATATTTGGCACGAGAGTTTGTAGTAGTACTGTTCAAATAATGGCAGTAGTTTCAATAAGTGTATAGGTAGGTATATTAGGGTTTACTTCAGACTTCACATAATTGCGTATATTTCTCGATTTTGTTTTGTTTCATATTCGTTAGAAGTTTTCTACTGTTTGTAAGATTCCGAGGAATATTTATTTGATGTAAGTAAACCCCTCAATGATTTATATTAAGTTTTAACCATATGTCAATAATCTTATTGACACAGTTGTTGCCATATGGTTAAAACTCAATATAAATCATTGAAAGGTTTACTTAGATCATTTAAAAATTCTTTGAAACCTCTCAAACAGAAGAAAACTTCAAACGACCATAAAACATAACGAAAAATATACGCAATGAGTGCAGTTCCTCAAGAAACTCTAACATATACACGTATTGACACTACTGCAAGAACTCTCTCCAAATTTCTAATGATGTCGTTTTCAGAATGATAATCTGAGGAAATTGAACTTGACCCAAATAGAAATAAATCTTTATGACATATGTGAAGACAGATGAAAACGTTTTGGAAATTCACATCTGAAATATACGATATACAATGCATCAGACAGAGAATTCTTCCCTCCAGTTGCACAGATGAATAGTCGAGACAATCACTTGCTGTAAAACACTGAATTCCGTTGTCTTACTTCAAAATTCTAGTCTTGTCTCTCTTATCGTTTAGAGGAGCGTAATTCTTTACGGCAACAGTAATTACTTGAATCGAGTATTACGGGCAGCCTGACAAATTAAAAATTCTATACGGTTAGTGCACGTTCCCTGCGATACTCCGATAAGAGAGAGACGAGACTAGATTATTGCAATAAGACTGTTGAATTCATTCAGTTATCGCACTTGATTATCTCGCCTATTCATCTGTGCAACTGGAGGGAAGAATTCTCTGTCTGATGCCTTGTATATCGTATGTTTTCGACGTAAATTTCCAAATCTGTATATGTGAAGATCACAAATACTCTTTGTTATTTCGTTGTTTATATGGAATAAAATTGTCCGAAATTTCTTATTTCTCTAGTATTTTTAGTATGAATGTCTCATTCACCCACATAATGAAGATGTATGGGTGAGTGAAAGCAGGATGATATCATACCTAAAATTGATGCAAGAGTGAGATGAAATTATGTCAATGACTATCATACTGGGCGTCAATCACTATCAAAATATGTCAATGACTATAAAGAATGTAACTTCAAGGAACTTGGTGTCTCCTCAAATATTCAATCGATATTTATTGAAAAATTGAAGGTTATACCAAAATATCAACATTCAACTATATGTCAGTAATAATAACCACAGTGTTGCATTGAAATTAGAGACCGAATTCGCCTACTCAAAGTATCCATGCACTTAAAGTGTCAATCACTATAGCGTCTACCCTAATTGGAATTGCTTTCTTCAATTCTTGAACTCACAGCCAATAAATATCTCTGTTACCAGATTGTTCTGAATATCTGGTCACCATACTTATTTCAATGAATATCAAATTATGATCAAATCAATGACATAAAACCCAAAAGAATATTTATTTTATGCTTGGCTGTTTCAAGATGTAGGTACCTCTATACCTGCCTGTACTTAAGATCGTGCATCTCTTTTGACCATATCAGATTCATATTTGAATGTAAGTGATCTCTGGTTTCTGGTTCTTTATTAGAAACGAATAATCAGATCTTGCATTTCATCTCTTATATTTTCTTTCATATTCTGATTTTTTCTGTTGACAAATAACTGAACTGAATCGGTAGCGCTTGATTTTTGCTGGTATACAACTTTTCACTGAATATAAAGTGCTTGAAGTGGAATTTATTTCATATTTCTTTATGAATCAATTTTTTAAATGATAAAACCTCTTCTACTTATTTTCTAGCTGCAGCCGCTGTAGTAGTTGTGGTAGCTGCGGTTGTAGACACAATAATTGCTGAAACGAAAAAAACTAGATCAGTACAGTGCTCAGTTATCAACTGCCAATGTACAGTGCATTCCATTTTGTGTGACACAGCCAGGTTTCTCGCTTGTTATTTAAGATAGAGCCTTGCGGTTTTCACGTTCCTGTCCTACTTTTTCGTGAAACTCAAGTTGGTCAAATCAGATGTTGCATAACTATTTCCGTTCAATAGATACAGGGTGATTTTGAAAATTGATACTTTTCTCCGAAGTTATTAAAAATAATGCTAAGCTAAAAACTACGTCTGAATCAGAATTCTGCGTAGAATCCAGTGGCCTACTCAATTTTTTTCGGGCTATGGTTTTGAAGATTCAACACAAACCTATATTTTTTTCAATGGAATACCATGTATATTATTACTTCGTCGAGGAGTCTTAATTTATAAAATTGCGTGAACGTCACCAGTTGCACTTCGTTCGAAAAAAAAATTTCAGCCCGATTTTTAAACGATCTTCATCTTGACAGTGTTTCAGAAAACGTTCGTCAGTTCACAAAATGACTAGTCATTTTGAAAACTAACGGATTTTAGAATCCGACTGGGGGGCTCTTCAGATATTGTTAATTATTTAATCAGTGGATTTTCAGATTCCGTTTGTAACACGTTCACTCGTAAAAACATGAGTAACTCTGCATATTGATTGCAAACCAGTAATAACAGAATTTTACAGAGAAAACTAAATCAAGATCAAAACATTGCTATTATATTTATATAGACAGTAACATTTTCACATTAAACTTTCAAGAGGTATGGATATAATGTATACCTTCATTTATTTTTGAGTATTTACGGATATTACTGGCAATTCACAAAACTTCCAAATTTTCAGTCTATCGTGAGAAAATAGAGATATTAACTCAAAACGTTTGAAAAACGACGAAAACGGAATATTTTTCCTAATATTCTGCAAAAAAGCAGAGTACGTGGAGCTTACTCCGAGAAAGTTTCTGAACGATCGAGAGTACATACTCTGACAGGCTAAAGTGAGTTCCTGAACGCTTTGGAATAAGCAGAGCATGCTCGGAGTAAGCTTGTGAACGCAGCCCGAGGTGCCATTTTTACGTCCATTCATTCAGAAATGTGAAATAATAAAAGATAAGATGCATGTTGATCCTTCTTGGCACCTGCAATGAACAATCTTACAGAATATTCAATACGATCTGCTTATGACCATATAGGGGAAAGTGAGGTAATACGATCCCTAAGGGTCAAATGATCCCCCGCCGTAAATCAGAAACAGCTTGTACCATCTATCCAAATACACATGAAACATGTTCCCCTGCACCCCTGCGAGTTACCTGTAAAATGTCAATGCGGTGCGAGTGCTTGGCGTCATTTTATTAAAAAATAATTAAAAAGTGTGGCTTTGATCTAAGGTAAGCAGGTTTTTGGACTTTCGTTTTTTTTACATGTAAGTGTTTACTGAAATGTTGTTTTATTTGCGGGTATTAGTAGCAGTTAGCTAATTTTTAAGCCATGTTCGATCATCGCACGCGGTATGTGAAGGTTTTGTTTTGATCGATATTTTGTAATTTGGTATTTGGGGTGAAATGATCCCTTCTGTGTGTCTAAAATGATCCCTGGAATCATTTTACCCCATTAACAGTTTCTGTTTACAGATCATGCCATGAATTTATAAACGTAAAACTAATCGCCAAAAGAGGCCTGAAGAACAAATGCAAAAGGCATTAGAGATGGTATGGCTTACAAAACCGCGAGAAGAGAATTTGAGGTCCCTGTGATGGTAATAGAAAGAAGAGCCAAAGGTTAAAATAAACAAACAGTGTTCAACCTGGAACAAGAACTGGAACTTGTTGACATGGAGTCCAGAATAATATACGGGCTGACCACTCAGGATTTCCTAACCTCAGCTCACCAAAAATGGCAGAAAGAAATAATTTACCGCATCAATTTTCCGAAGCTAAAGGAAAAGCTGGACTTGAATGGCTTCGTGGATTTAGACGTAGACATCCAGACATTACAATGCGTGCGCGAGGTTTTAATAAGAATGTGGGGGATGAATTTCTCTCGACTTTGAGAAACGCCCAAGAAAAATATTATTTTTCAACCCATCGAATATTTTTGATTTGTGTTACTTGCTTACATACTTAAATTGTTATAAACAATACATATTATCATTTAAATAAACAGCAGAGTTTTTTATTTCATTTTTATTTGATATTTATTAACTCATAGTACAAAATGATCCCTGGGATCATTTTGCCCCTACCCCAGGAATCATTTTATCCACAGGGGTGTATAAAATGATCCTTCACCAAACTTTAACAAAAATATCTGATAAAAAAAACTACATAGATGAAATTAAAAATAAGTGGGCAGATACAAAGTTAAGTGAATTCACTACCTTCTACAATCATTGAAATCTTGCGGTTTTGCCTTCAACTCTAGCCACAATTAAAATTTTCCCTTAAGGGGATAATTATACCTCCCCTAGATGTTCCAAAGACATTTTAAATGACTTTGTGATGTTAGAGTTCAGCAGGTTTCTATGTAGATGTTGATGAATTAGTTTCTTTCAACTAAGCGTGGAATATTAATTCAAACATGTACGAACCATCGGTAGGTATGCATATTATTAGAACGAAGTCACACCAGAATGATATGCACACTTGATATTAACTGAAAGGCTGATATCTCGACTTTAGTAATGGCAAACAAACTCTGCATGATATGGATAGTAGTACCAAAATTATAAACCAAAAAAACTAAAAGTTTGTCTTTACTTAATGAAAGTAAACCATTTAGGAAAAATTGAAATTTGAACTCACGTATTATCACAGGACGGCCATAATATCCTCGTCCTCCACAACTTTTCATATCTTTCTTCGTTAACGAATTCCTACTTCCTTGAACCAAACTTCTCGGAGTTTTTTCTAATTTTGGTCCCAGCGATTCCAGCAATTTTCCATGGAATGTTTTTGAATGAGTAAGAGCAGCTGCAGAAGAGGTCTGTTCTTTATTTACCTTCATGCCAAACTGACCGCTCATGTCTCCAAATAGACCCATAGGACCCAGTTTTAGGGCTCCTCCTCCTGCAGCTTCGAAAGACGTTTTCATACTGTTGATTATATCGTTTGCGGAAGTTGCATTCTGAGCCTCTGCCAAGAACTGAAACAGAGAAAATCGAAAGTCAATTCGAAAGTTTTTGCTCGCTTATCTACAGGGTGCTTCTGAAGTAATGAGAAAGATTCAAGGGAGTGATTCTACACATCTTTAAAAAAAATGATGCCATTATTTTTCAAAAAAAATTTCAATTATAAAAATTAAATTTTATGGTTTTGATGATGCTATCCTTTCAAAATTTTGCAATTACATTCAGTATATCAATCTTAATTCATAAAATGAATTCCACTCGAATCGGTTATCTTGATATGGAAGTATAGAGATTCTTCTTTTCAATATTACAATTGAATTTTTTATAATTCTGTGAACACTATGACCACAAAATTTTACATGAAGCCTATTTTGAGTATCTTGCATGTGGCAGCAAAATCTCATTAGAATTGGTTTCGTTCTGTCTGAGATATTGGGGAACAAAAACTTTGAACGGCCATATATTATGGAACACCCTGTATGATTTGGCTGGTTAACTGAACCGAGGCATTTGAGAACCGAATTCTTTCCGAAAATTTCAAGTCTCTAGGGCAATCCGTCCGAAAGTTATCGTGCTTTTGGCCGGACGGCCCCACGAACATAATTCAATTTGACCACGAATTCGTCGTCAAGGAGTTGAAGTAGAGCGAAAGTCACTCCAAACAAAAAAAAATTGAGCTTCTGAGCGTTCATTCACTGGTGGGGCGATAAGACTATAATCTCAAAATATATGAAATTTGCGATTGATACCAAATATATATAAATGCAGAATCTCAGCACAATCGGAGTTATATTCTAGAAACTATTCAGAAAATGAAGTACCTATGTAAAAAACATTAATTGAAAAAGAATTAAACTCTATGGTTCTGATGCTGCGATGATCTTGAAATCTTGCATGAAAATTTAGTTTCTCAGTTTTAATTCACAAAATAAATTTCATTTGAATCGGATATTCTGTTATGGAAATATAAAGATTCTTCTTTTCAATATTCCGAATTCTCTATGGTTCTGTTAACACTATGGCTAGAAAATTTTGCATGAAAATTTTGTATATCAGTTTTCATTCACAAAAGGAATTCCACTCGAATCGGATATCCTGTAATGGAAATATAAATATACAGGGTGTTTCCTAAACATGCGGCAAAAATTCAGGTGGTTGTTCCTTGGGCTTGTCCTTTGATGATTTTTGAAAAACCTTTGTTTCGAAGATACATTTTTCATATTTTTAAAATTAATAATAGTTTAAATAAAAATGCGTACCGCACTGTTTTTACTAAGTAGGTACAATTTATTTTTAAATTTGTTTAACAACATTCCAATTACTAAAAACGGCCAGTTTTTTGACTTAAAATTGATAAGTTCAGATGGTAAAGGAATAGGTACAGATTAAACACGGTTTTCATTTGAATTCGTTTTGTGATGTATTAGCAATTAACATTTTATCTTTGACTATTATGAATCGCTATACACTGGCTAGAGGTGGTCATTTTCAACAGTTTTTGTAGGTTAAGTTAAATTTTCATGTAATTTTTCATAATGAAATGTTATTATCTACAATTTTGTTTCCCCTGTATCTTCGAAACAAAGAGGTTTTTCAAAAATCATCAAAGGACAAAATATTCTTAGAATAGTCCAAGGAACAATCCCCTGAGTTTTTGCCGCATGTTTAGGAAACACCCTGTATAAAGATTTTTCTTTTAAATATTCCAATTGAATTTTCTATAAATCTGTTCACACAATGGCCACAAAATTTAGCATGAGGCTTGTTATCGCATCTTGCATGTCCGAACAAACATTTTGAATGGCCATATTTTATGGAACATCCTGTACGATTTGGCTAGTAAATGAACTCAACCGAGGCATTTACGACCCGTGCTCATCCTGAAAATTTCAAGTGTCTAGGACAATCCCTTCGAAATTTATTGTGCTAACGGGCGGACGGCACCACGGACAGAATTGACTTTAATCACGTATTCATCATCAGGGAGTCTAACCGTATCGTTTGATACCATTTTCGGCTCAAAATTCAAAAATTACTGACATTTGAACAAACCATACTAGTTTTAGTAGAACGAGTGCTCAAAGGGTAGTAGAGATTTTTTCCCACAAATCAACCTAATAATTCGAAAATAATCGTTAGTTTGAATCTGTCAGTTTTCAAGTGATACTTTGACACCGTATTTTGACATACATTTATGAAAACTTTCTTCAATTCAGAAACACACTGTTTATTGAAAAATGATCATTCAAATTTTAATAGCATGAGAACTATTGGATTAATTTATTCTCTTCATGAATTCAACTGTACGGTTTATATCTTGATCTTAACGTGAAAACTTTAAATTTTCAAAGAACGCTTAAGCCCAGAACAGCTAAAGTATTTTCTTATAATGTTTAAACACAAGTCTAACATAGCTTATATAAGTATAAAACAAATTCCTGGCTCATTTTTCGTAAAATGAATGGTCATTTTGAAACTCATAAACATTTTAAGTCTCAGAATCTACTCCCACAATTTATCTAGTCGCTTGATATTTCTGTTATGAAGTTAAAGTGTTTAACCTGGATCGGAAGAAGGAATTCACAGAATAATAAAATTTTACAATTGAAAATATAGTGTTTAACCTGAATCGGAAAAAGGAATTTTCCGAAATTGAATGAAATAAAATGAAATTTTACAATTGAAAATACCGGCGGAAGGATTATTCCAGTTCATGTTTATGCGTTTATATCTTAGTACCTACACTCGAAGTTTTCATTTTGAACTCCAAACAAAATATATCGAAACTAAACCTAAAATCGTGTACTTATATAATATCACGTCTCTTTTAAGCCACTGTTATCAAAATCGTTACAAATCTTCTTTTAATGATTCTGTAAACACTATGGAAATCGAAATCATCCTGAAAATTTCAAGTCTCTAGAGTCTAGAACAATCCCTCCGAAAGTTATCCTGCTCACGGCCGGACGTACCCACGGACAGAATTCAATTTGACCTAGGACTCCTCATCAGGAAATCGAACCCTATCATTTGGGATCATTTTCGGTTCAAAATTCGAAAAATTCAGACATGTGGACAAAACGATATAGCACTCGTTTAAGTAGAACGCTTCGCATCAATTCAGAAACACCCTATTCATTGAAAAATGATCATTCAAACTGTAATAGCAGAAGAACTATTGTATTACTTTATTTTATGTATGAAATCAACTGTTTATATCTTGAACTCAAGGTGAAAACTTTAAATTTTTCAAGAACTCTTAGACCCAGAACAGCTAAATTCTTTTCTTATTAGGTATGTTTAAACTTTGAACACTCGTCAAACATAGCTTTGAGTATAAAACAAATTCCTAGCTCATTTTCCATAGAATGAATTTTTCATATTAGTTTTGTTGATACTCATGAACATCTCAGAAATCTCAAAATCTACTCTCACAATTTCACTAGTCCCTTGATATTTCCGTCATGAAGGTACCTATAGTGTTTAACCTGGATCAGAAGAAGGAATTTTTGCATGTTTATGCAGTTCTTAGTACGTACACTCGAAGTTTTCATTTTTAACTCACCAAGAAATATATCGAAACTAAACCTAAAATCGTGTACATTTTAGCACGTCTCTTTTAAGCCACTGTTATTAAAATCGTTACAAATCTTCTAACCAGCCATATTTCAGTAAACTATGACAATTGCATTTTTTCTCAATTCGCAGAATTAATCAAAAATTTACTTATTGCTTCCGGTTCCAATTCTTTATTATGACGATTGACCTTCACACGCGCTATTTTTATTATCACCTGTTCCAGTATAAAAATGTGATAATTAATCATAGAATAAAGTTATGTTTCCTGTGTCATAAATTATGTTATACCATCAATAGTTGTCACTTTAAATGAGATCAATTTTCTCTCGAAAGAAAGGTGTTCAAAAATCCGGAACAGTTTGCTGGTCTACTACTTGCCTCCTAATATATTTCGTCACAAATATACAGGCTGATTGGTAATTCGCTGCAAATGACGTCTGGTATATCGCCTTCGAAGGATCACGTCGACTCACCAAACACCCTGTATATACTGCTTTTTGCAACGTTATATAAGGTGTGCATTTTTTTCTCTAATATTGAAAGTTTTGGCCAGCGATCACCAACCGTCGTCAGGAAAACAACTTAAGACTTGAAATATTCGAAAATAAATAAATAAATCTTGTACGAAAATTATTTGGGAAAATCCTAGCACTTGTCTATTTTCAATTCCAAAAGCAATTTATCCTATGCTTTTCGAGCGCTCTTTCTATTTGAACGTTTTGCCCAAATGTCTGTAATTTTCGAATTTTGAGCCGATCATGACCATAGACTAACTAAACGGAGAATAGATGAGACACTAGTAGAACAAGCTTCAACGACATCTTTTTTTGTACAACATTACTAATTCGTGAAAAAAGCTCAATTGAAAAAGGAATCTGTATCGTAAAGCTGCCTCAAAAAGAATTCTGTAGTGCACCTTTTGAATAGGTAGGTACACCCATATACAAGGCGCAAAAAGTTTTTTGAAATTCAATTTCCAAAAGGAAATCAGAAATGGATTCGTGCAAGTTATCGATGAGTGAGGAAATTTATTTTCATGAAAATAATACCTGCAACGAACTTTCATCTGATTTTCTTTTGGAATCGAGAAGTGAGGATCAATAATCAAATTCTGGATAGAATAAAAATTTATTAACTGAAATAGATATCACCAATTGAAAATACAGATTCATTTCATAAATATCTAATCAATAAACTAATAATTGCATTGAAAACATTCTCAAAAACTAACAATAATGAATTCAATAATACAAAATATGAGTTTTACCTACTAAACTTATTCAATACAAGAAAAACTTCTTTGAAAACTATCTTAATTCTTATAGGTAACAGAATATATATAATGTATATTTTGAAATTATCTTTTTGCATCTCGATTTTCACATCCAATAACACAACACATCTTCACTCTTGCAGGCATATCGAAATTCATGATATTTCAAAAAGAACGTGTCAAACCACTCCTTGTGTCAGTTGACAATTCAAAGGTTTTTTGATAATAACGATTTTACATACTTACTATTTTCTCGATAGGATTTCCATGAATGCAACGACATCTAACTATCAAATTGAGAATAATTTTTTCGTGTATTAGTATCCTCCTCCGACAGGTGGCGCGACATATACGAGTGGCTCATCTATTATTTTAGTTTGTCTATGATCATGACTCTAAATACTGAAGAATTTCAAAATTCTTCATCTTATTCGAAAACTATCCAAAATGAATAATTAGTGTTAAATAAAACTGCCATTCATTTTTCATTTCGAATCGAATGCTGTGAAATAAATATGGGGTTGCCAGTTGAACATCTCGAAATATTTCAATATTAAGTTCCACATTTTCGAATCAAAATTTTCGAAGAACGTTACGATGTATTAAAATACTGAATATTTCATATGAATGCACGGCATCTCTACTATGAGACTGCTGAGTTTCGTTCCGTTCGCATAGAAAATAATGAATTGCCAAATTTGCAATGCAGATGTGAATATCAAGAAATTTTGCATAACTTGGTACAATGCATGTCAGAGAATTTTTTTTCATTATGTTATATTATGAATTTGGCACTGAATCGATACATGAATAAAAAAAGGTAGTTTGAAATAAGAAAGTATATATGCGTTTGAGATAGATGTGGTAATACTGTCGACTCGAAAATATTTTAGGCGAAGATTTCCTTCCTCCTCAAGGCTCACTTGAAATTTCAGAACGAAATATTCACTAGTTGTTCAAAAACGTCTAATAGGCCAACTCTAAAGGAAACCCCTTTATGTATTGTGACATACCAAAATCAATGAGTATTTAATGAAATCATCTTGCATTTGATTAATCACAATCCATTTATTTCTAATTGAAAAGGTTGGGCGGTGAACGGCATAAGAGGTGAGATATTTTAAATTCAGAAAAATATGCAGATACCTGCTTTTGAAACCACGAATCCATGGATTCTTGAATTTCACTTAGTAATAATCAGTGTAAGAATAATGTCGGATGGAAGTTCTCTCAAATCACAAATTGTAAATTATTTCCTCATTTTTAATAACAAAACGGCACAAACAATTTCACTTTCAGCCAAATCCCTTATATGAGTAAGTTACCAAATTACCCTACATTTATTGTATCACAACCCATGTACAACCCAAATGTATGTATTCCCATTTGTAAAAATAACGTAGAGGTGTGTGGGGTATAAGGGGGGAGACATCAAATTAAAAAATTTTTTAAAAAGCCCTGAGTAGGAGCTTTTGAGCTCTAGCTCTTTGGTGGAGCAATAAAACAATTACCACAAAACTTTATATGGGATTTGAGATTGATACCAACTATATGAATGCAGCATCCCGGCACAATCGGAATTATATTTTGAAAATTATTCCAAAAAGTAAATATATAAAGATAAATAATTATTAGAATTAGTTTCTATGGTTCTGATGCTGCGGTCCTCTTGAAATTCTGCATGAACATTCAGTATATCAGTTTCGATTCACAAAATAAAGTTCACAGGACTCGGTTATCCTCTTATGAAAATATAAATATTCTTTTTTTTAATATTGCAATTGAATCTTTTAAAGATCTGCTGACACTATGGCCACAAATTTCTGCATGAATATTCAGTGTATCAATCTCTGATTATAAAATAAATTTCATCCTAATCGGATATTTTCTATGGAAATATGAAGATTCTTATTTTCCATATTCCAATTGAATTTTATATGGTTCTGCTCACATTATGGCCACAAAACTTTGCATGAGGCTTGTTATGAGCATCTTGCATTTGGCCGTAATATTTCATTTCGATTGTTTTCGTTTTTTCCGAAATATTGGGAAACAAAAATTTTAGATTGTCATATTTTATGAAACACCCTGTACGATTTGTCTGGTTAACGAACTTAAAGAGCCATTTGGGACCCGAACTTATCCTGAGAATTTCAAGTCTCTAGGACAATCTCTTCGAAAGTTATTGTGCTAACGGACGTCCGGACGGCCTCACGTACAGAATTAAATTTGAGGACGAATTCGTCATCAGAGAGTCTAACTCCATCGTTCGGACCATTTTCGTATTTCACTGTACCAGAATTTTTGAAGAGGCACGTTACTTTTTTGGCACGCTGTATTTGAAATTGCATCATTTATTTAGAATCATTTTACGTAAAGAACTTTCAAAAACACCCTAATTGTTCATTAGTAATCACTTGAATTGTCAACAGAAACAACAGAAAACAGACGGGATTAATTCCGAAGTGTGAGTTTGATATTGGTTGATTTTATTTCAATTAATATTATTCTCCGCTTTCATTGTTTAGAAAACAGAAAATTCAATATGAAACGAATATCCTTAGCATAAATGTTCTTTGAATAGATTCGAATGACATTTTTTGAATGAATTTCGTGGTGACAACAGAGTAACACAAAAAAATCACAAATGAAAACATTTTTCTCCTTAGCACATTACACAAATCAAATCCTTTTGTGATCGTATGGATTCGTATTTCTTAAAGTTTTCTGGGTTAGTTCAAGATTTGAAAAGTAAATGTGAAAATGAATAAAATGAAACCAATATCTCTCTGAACATTAGAATTGGAATTATCATTTCCCCACTACGCAAAAACTTCTGACTTCAGTTCAGGGCTTTCCTCAAATATTCAGAAGAAAAAGGAAGAAGAATATTCTTTAAATCCAAAACTTTCAACTAATTCAATAAATAAGTTTTGGTCGCTAAATGTCAGTAGAGTACAATTTTCTTTCATTATTTTTTGATATGTATTTCCAATGGGTTTTCTTCTTCTTCTTCTCTCTGTGCGGTGCCTTACCGGCCGAACTGAGGCCTAGTGGCCCATTGTTCACCCGCATCATTCTACAGAGACTCAGCTCCTCAGACACGAAGACAGAAATGTCGCGAGCCTGCCAGGAGTGGTTCCTCTCACCATAGGAATAGAAGGTGTTGGATTTCCTAGGTGTGTTGACCTTAACTCAGTAAGGTTTTCACAGTTGAACAAAATATGCTCAACCGTTTCATCAGTACTCCTGCACCACCGGCATAGGGAGCAGCTCGTCAATCCCATTCTCTTCAAATGCTTGTTAAACAGGTGACCAGTCAATGCACCAGTCACCAGACTGAGTTGTTTCCTCTCCAGCAGCAGAAGCCTATTGACCTCAGATCGCGAGGACGGTCTCTCAATGAGAATCCTCGACCACCTCAGGCCCACCCCTGCGCTCCATTCCGAGGAAAATTCCCTGTTCAGCCAGTTCCTGAAGAAACTTCTGACAGATGTGCGACAGATTGGCAGCGAAGGCTCCGGACCAACAAATGCTAATCCGGCTCCCCGCCTAGCCAGTTCATCTGCCTTGACGTTACCAGGTATATCCGCATGAGCCGGACACCAGACCACTTTCAAAAAGTTATCAGAGCCCAGCCCACGCAGAGCTTTCCTGCATTCTTCTACCAGAAGAGAGTCAACTCTAACATCAGATAGAGATTTCAGAGTTCCCTGGCTGTCGCAACATATATAAATGTGCTGGCCAGAGTATCCCCTGCGAATGTTTTCCAGCGCGCATGCAAGAACCGCAAATAGCTCAGCCTGCACAATGGAACAGTCCTTCCCCAGAGGGATAGCCTGATTAAAGTGAGGACCCACGATTCCGGCCCCAGACCCTGTTGCTGTGACAGAGCCATCAGTGAACCAGGTGGGACCTTCTGGACTAAGAAGCCTGTTTGATGAAGACCATAGGTCTCTGTCGGGAACAATTACCCTGTAGGGTTCGTCGAAGCAGAACCTAGTGCCCGCGCGGTCACCTCTCTGGAGAAGGGGAGCGTGAGCATCCTTGACCATTTTGAGGGCCCTCGCGTGCCCAGTGAAGAGTCCTCCATCGCGCCATTGTCCCCGTTCCCAGATTCCTAGAGCTGTCTTCATAGCCACCTCCTTCACAACTAAGTGCAAAGGAGGGAGACCCAGCAGACATTCCATCGCTGCTGTAGGGGTAGACCTCAGAGCGCCTGTAATACTTAAACAAGCTTTCCTCTGGCATTTAGTCATAATGTTCTGGTTGACGGCCCTCTCCATAGAAGGCCACCACACCACAGAGGCATAGGTCAGGATAGGCCTCACCACGGCAGTATACAACCAGTGCATAATGTGCGGTTTGAAGCCCCATCCATTACCCAGCACCCTCCGAGTGGACCAGAATATTACATTGGCTTTATTCGTTTGAGTCTCAACGTGTTTGTTCCACAAAAGTTTGCGGTCCAATATCACCCCGAGATAACGAACTTGTTCGGATAGAGTGAGCCCAACTCCAAACAGACTGGGAAGTCGTAAGTTGCTAGGCACCCTCTTTCTAGTAAAGAGAACCATCTCTGTCTTACTAGGATTTACCGAGAGCTCGTTTTTCAAGCACCATCGTTCGACCCGTCGCAGAGCATTCTGCATCAGATCCCCAATGACACTGATCACCTTACCCCTGATTAGTATAACAAGGTCGTCCGCATAGGCCACCACAACGAACCCAGCCTTCCTTAACTCCACCAGGAGCTCATCCAGGACGAGATTCCACAGTATCGGAGACAGAACACCGCCCTGCGGACATCCCCTTCCTGGCGAGCCCCCTATGGTCGAGCCGCCCAGCCGAGCCACGATGCTACGTGAACCAAGCAGAGACCCCGTCCACCGACAAAGAGTAGGCGGAACACCATGTCTGGCCAACGCAGATTGCATCACACCAAACGCAGTGTTATTGAAGGCACCTTCTATATCAAGAAATACAGCTAGGGTGTACTCCTTGTTATGTATTCCGTCCTCAATACAGTTAACCACTGAGTGAAGAGCAGAATCTACTGATTTTCCCAGCTGATACGCATGCTGGGAGGGGTGCAGTGGTATAGCCACTAAAGCATCGTAGATTGTCATATTTTATGAAAACCCTGTACGATTTGTCTGGTTAACGAACTTAAAGAGCCATTTGGGACCCGAACTTATCCTGAGAATTTCAAGTCTCTAGGACAATCTCTTCGAAAGTTATTGTGCTAACGGACGTCCGGACGGCCTCACGTACAGAATTAAATTTGAGGACGAATTCGTCATCAGAGAGTCTAACTCCATCGTTCGGACCATTTTCGTATTTCACTGTACCAGAATTTTTGAAGAGGCACGTTACTTTTTTGGCACGCTGTATTTGAAATTGCATCATTTATTTAGAATCATTTTACGTAAAGAACTTTCAAAAACACCCTAATTGTTCATTAGTAATCACTTGAATTGTCAACAGAAACAACAGAAAACAGACGGGATTAATTCCGAAGTGTGAGTTTGATATTGGTTGATTTTATTTCAATTAATATTATTCTCCGCTTTCATTGTTTAGAAAACAGAAAATTCAATATGAAACGAATATCCTTAGCATAAATGTTCTTTGAATAGATTCGAATGACATTTTTTGAATGAATTTCGTGGTGACAACAGAGTAACACAAAAAAATCACAAATGAAAACATTTTTTTCCTTAGCACATTATACAAATCAAATCCTTTTGTGATCGTATTGATTCGTATTTCCGTAAAGTTTTCTGGGTTAGTTCAAGATTTGAAAAGTAAAGGTGAAAATGAATAAAATGAAACCTATGAACATTTGAATTGGAATTATCATTTTCCCAATATGCATAAGTTCGCAAAACTTCTGACTTCAGTTCAAGGCTTTTCTCAAATATTCAGAAGAAAAAGGAAGAAGAATATTCTTTAAATCAAAAACTTTCAACTAATTCAATGATGTTGGTCACTATATGTGAGGAGAGTTCAATTTTCATTCATTATTTTTTGAAATGCATTTCCAATGGGTTAATAATGGGATCCTAATTACATTTAACCATAGGTATAAGAGTATATTTTCCTTGTAATCACGCCATGGAAATTGTGGAAAATTGTACAGAAAAACACGCATTTCATATCGAAATCAAAGTTCAAATTACATTCACTTCAGTTATTTCCGAAAATTTCGCTACTACAGACCACTCTGAATATTATGTCGAATTTTGTAACAATTTTGGTGTTTGCCTTCTTTATTTTGTTTCTTATTTATGTAAGTATGTACTTAATGTGAATCATAAATAACCAGACATGAATTATAGACATAATGAAACTCTATCCTTATCGAAATTAACAGAATAACTTCCAAATAACCTTCTTTTATGTTTTATTCTTATTATAACTAACGTATGTACCGGGTGTCCTGAATTCATTGTTTAGTCAGGCGATTTCAGAAACTCGATGAGCTAGAACGAAATGTAATGAAGAAAAATTGATTACTTCAATGAATTCTACCGAAAAAAGTGCATGTATAATGTTTTAGTTTCATATTTACAACATGAATAACAAAGAAGTTATGAGAACTTTTCACGGTTTAACTTAGTAGGTTGCGGTTTTCACCAAATGAATTCTCTCAGAAATCGAGCACAAAAGCATGCCACTCATTTCGATATAGCTGATCGGGTTGCTGATATCCCCTTCTTTTGCCGAATAATTAGGTAATTAATAATTAAGGAAATTCTATTTTTTGTGGAAATTGTGAAATTGAAAAAATTCATGTTTTAGGAACACACATTTTCCTCGCCGATCGAAGGTGTTGATGATTCCTCCAAGAATGTACAGACATTTGATTCTTTGAATGCTGTAGAAATGAAGAATGACGAGTATCTGAGATCTTGGGTCCAAAATTATGTGGAATGTTATAGGAGACGTAGGAGAAGAAGAAGAAGATATGGATAAGATATGAATAAAAATTTGAAAAATGAAAATGAATGGAATCAATAAAACATTTCATCCAGATATATCATAAATAGTTATTTAATCAACTAGGTTATTAAAGACAGTTGCTAATGGTCAAGATATTTTAATAGTTAATAGTTCGAGACCATTAGTCTATCACCTCAAAATTTTATATTGGACTTGAGATTGATAGAGGAAGTGGTCCGAATATGAGCCCTGCATTTATTATGGGCCTCCAACCTATTTCTTTTCAGCACATCTTGACATCTATGAATTCCGTACTGAAACAAGTCTATTAGAGTCTGAATCATTTCTGTGTACAAGCAGGCAGCCTCGTGTGTAACTCTGTGAAACAGGTGGCATTAAATTTTTTTGTGTAATTGAAAAATTGTTTTCTGGTAAGTGCTTTCGTGGTATTTATTAATGTTTATGTATAAACCTGGATAGTTGGTGTGTTAGTATCTTAGATTTGTGACCAGTAGTTGATATTCCAAAATTTAACGTACCTAAATACTGAATGAAAAAGAAATTAGATGATTTTAAATAATCACATGAAATGTTGCTAATATGGGCCCGTAACGTGGTCCTATTATGGGACAGGGCTCATATTTAGACCAAGTCTGCAGTTCATCATGCCGAAGTTTATTTCAAAGCTATGGAAGGTGTTAATAATAAAATAATGGGTCTTAATGAACAATGGGTTCACGAACAATGTTCCGGCGCCGAAAAAGACACAAACATTATGTGACTTTTGCAAGTAAAATTAAGTTTTCAGGTTGAAATATATTTTTCCGCCGACCTCGAAATAAAAGGTGATTTTAGTGTGTAAGAAATTGAGCATTGATGGCCTATTTTAATGCTCAATTTTTTAGTCATTTTAATGTGCAATCCTCATGGCAACCGTACACAAAGTATTTAGAAGCACTACGAGAAATGTCAAAACTCTACTGGAACAGAGAAACATAGAAATTCCCATTGTGTCAAATATATGTCTTGTGCAAAATGAGAATGTATTTCAATTAAGAATTTATACACTATTCATGTTGAGATCGTCGAAAAAATCTTGTAATCAACACGGTTATTAATCTAGCGACTAATGGTCTCGAACTATTAACGGGTTCGCTCCGCTCACGCATTAAAATATCTTAAACATTAGTCGCTGTTTTTAATAACCTAGTTGATTAAATAACTATTAATCTTCATTTTAGGTCTGTCATTCAGAAAAAATATACATGATTTAAAACTATTGGATACCTATCAATTGATTTACTAAGGGGCCCATATTACACGCAGTCTAATCCAAAAGTAGATATGTACATTATCTTAAGTTTTTACACAAATCTCACCTAAATTACATTTTTTTCATAATGCCTTCTTGATATACCATAGGTAAACCTTTGAGCTTGCAGTGTACCATTTATTGGATATTTATTCGTAAGATCCAAAAATCTAGTGGAAAAAAACAAAAGGGGGGCTCATATTCGGACCACTTCCTCTACCTCATATATAAATAGAAAATCTCAGCAAAATCGGAATTATATTCTGGAAATTATTCAGGAAATGAAATATGTGAAAAATATTAAAAAAATAAATTCTATCGTCTTGATGATGCGATCCTCTTGAAATTTTGCATGAACATTCAGTATATCAATTTTCATTTACAACATGAGTTTCACCTGAATCGGATATTCTGTTATGGAAATATAAAGATTGTTCTTTCAATATTCCAATTGAATTTTCTATAGTTCTCTCAACTCAAAAATGAAAATTTCACTCGATTCGGATATCCTGCGTCGGAAATATAAAGATTTTTCTTTTCAATTCAGTGGTAGAGTAACAGGTTTCGAATTAGTCCTTAAACCTGTCACTCTACCACTGAAACATAATACGGAAGGACGTGAGTTACAAATTGAACTCCTTCTCAATATTCCAATTCTATGGCCACGAAATTTTAGATGAACATCAGTATATCGATTTCCATTCACAAAATAAATTTCACACGAATCGGATATCCTGTTATCGAAATATGAAGATGCTCCTTTCAATATTCCAATTCAATTTTCTATGGTTCTGTTAACATAATGGCCACAAAATTTTGCACGAAAATTCAGTATATCAGTTTACATTCACAGAAGAAGTTTCACTCGAATCGGATATACGTTATGGAAATATAAGGATTCTTCTTTTCAATTTTCCAATTGAATTTTTTATGGTTCTGTTCACAGTATGGCAACAAAATTTTGCATGAGGCTTGTTAAGAGAGTTAAGAGAACATTTGGCCATAATAATTCATTTCAATTGGTTTCGTTTTTTCTGAGATATTGAGGAACAAAAATTTTGAATGACCATATTTCATGAAAGACCCTGTGCGATTTGGCTGGTTAACGAATTTAATCGAAATTTATTATGCCAGCGGACGGCCCCACGTACAGAATTCAATTTGACCACGAATTCAGTTTACAATCTCAAAAAATATTGCGAAACATTGTCTACAGTTGAGAAGGGGTGTTGAGTATCACCAGTAAGCAACACTTCTGATATTCAATGTTATCATGTTTAACTGTTTTGTAATTTTATTTTTATCTAGTATATCATAATGAAATAACAATAAGCTTATGTCAGAAGTAAGCATCAGAAAGTGTATTGAAAGTGAACAGTTGTTCTTTTTTATAAATCAAATACTGAACAACTATTGAACTCGCTAATAAACCCAATAAATTCCTATTGAGATCGTCGAAAAAATCTTGTAATCAACTCGGTTATTAATCTAGCGACTAATGTTCTCGAACCATTAACGCGTTCGCTCTGCTCCATGCGTTAAAATATCTTTATCATTAGTAACTGTCTTCTATAACCTAGTTGATTAATAGTTTAAGACTAGTAGTCGTTCGATTAATAACCGAGTTGATTACAAGATTTTTCCGACGATCTCGATATAAATTGTGTATGAACTCTTGATTGAAATACATTCTCATTTAACACGAGACTTACATTTGACATAATGAAATTTCTATGCATCTATGTTCCAGTAGAGTTTTCACATTTCTTGTAGTGCTTCTGAATACTTTGTGTAAGGTTGCCATGAGGATTGCGCATTAAAATGGCATAAATTGAGCATTAAAATGGGTCATTAATGATCAATTTCGTACACATTAAAATCACCTTTTATTTTGAGATCGACGGAAAATACCTTTTGATAAATGTAGTCGATCCATACCATTGCAAGGAAATAACGGATAATAGTTCATATGAAATTAGTTGACAGAAGTTTGCATGTTTCTTACCGCAATTCAAAATAATTCATTAATGCGATAGTGTTTCTTAGTTATGCTGCCGAAAAAAAAACGCAACACGTCCAAAACTTGATTGTTTTGGCTCAGAGACTTCCAGGACTCGCCTACGGCTCTTCCTGAAATTTTTTTCTTCTGTCCAAAACAAACCTACTTTCAGACTTGTTTCGTAAATTTCTTTTTTGGCATGAAAATTCGAATGGAATCCACATTCTGTTTGACCAAATTTCAAGTCTTATGGACTTTGATCTTTCCAGATTGTACCATTCTTCTTTGGCTACAAGTGAGGAAGGTGTCTTAGTACATTTATAGAACCAGAATTTTTTCAGGAAAAATACATATACGAGCGAAGTTCCTGAAGCTCATTGAGTGGAGGGTTTCGAATAAAATGAAACATTGAATTTATTTTTCCAGAAAGGTAAACTTGAGATGAGATATCATTGTCCTTTTTCACATACCCTTTATTTTTTCTTAAGAATTATTTATATGTTGTTAGCGCAATATTACAATTCCGAAATCAAATGTATATTTTTAACCTGACAAAATTTTCACTAATAAGTATAGAAAACCATTGAAATTCAACAACTTTTCATGAATCGGAATAAAACATATATCAACTCAATTTTCATCTTCACTCAATCGATACATTAACAACTGAACAAAGCCAATTTTCTGGGCAAGCACGTAATAATCACTTATTTAATCATTGTCACCATGTAAAAATCTAATTCAATAGGAGAAGCAATTGAGATTAACTCGAATAATTGATTTAATAACTTATATACTGCGTGTATAAATATGAGAAAAATTTTTAATTCGTAGACTCGTTGTGGCTCTTCAAGATGAAACTCCAAATCAGTGCTTTTTTTGTGGTCCTCCTGGTAACTTTGGTGAGTTTTACAAATGAACAATGATTTCACTATTTTTATTTTAAGATCATCAGTTCCTTGGTGGAGCAATAAAACTATTACCTCAAAAATTTTTAAGGGTCTTGAGATTCATACAAAATATACAGGGTGTCCCGTAAATACCACGCGAAAGTGACACTGGAGATAGATTGACATTAGGTCTTTCAGATAGCATCGACATGACCTCAGTAAAAGTCCGCTGGTTTTCGAGATATAACCACTTTTGTGTTTTTTTTAAAATCTCCAATTTTCGGTTTTCAAACTCATGTTTTTTTTTACCTAGGCTACCCTGAATAGTTGCTTTAAACAATGAAGTAATAACTTCACCGAGAACTAGAACAAAATCCTTTAAAAAAAATGTCTAACTTGTTGTATTTTATGACGAAGTTAAAACGTTAACTTAAGTTTGACTGACTGATGTGAAAAAAAATCAGACTGAATTGACAAATAATCGTAAAAACTGGTCCATTTCCAGCACTTTTCAAAATGATACAACACTACCATTTTTTTTATGTCAAAACCTTAGAAATTATAATTTTGTCGCGAGGGATGTGTTTATTCCGAAATAATTAAAAATAAAGAAAAATGGACAAGTGTCACCTGTTGCCAAATTACATGTTGCTTGATATTCTTTCCTCGCTACCGTTTCAAACAACCATTATTTTTGCTCTTCTTTCTCTTTTATCTCACTTTCCCTTTCATTTTTTGTTTGCAAAAGTGGTGATATCTCGAAAACCAGCGGACTTTTACTGAGGTCATGTTGATGCTATCTGAAAGACCTAATGTCAATCTATCTCCAGTGTTACTTTCGCGTGGTATTTACGGGACACCCTGTATAAATGCAGAGCCGAGTCGGAATAATTTTTTGGGAATTATTCAAAGAATAAAATATGTAAAGAATAAATATTTAAGAAAATCAAATTCTATGGTTCTGATGCTGCGATCCTCTTGATAACTTGCATAAAAATTCCGTATATCAGTCTGGATTCACAAAATAAATTGAAAATCTGCATGAACATTCATTATATCAATCTTCATTTTCACTTGAATCGGATATCTTGTAGTAGGTACTGGAAATATAGAGATTCTTCTTTCAATATTCCAATTGAATTTTCTGTGGTTCTGTTGAGATTCTGCATTTATATATTTGGTATGAATCTCAAAACCCATAAAAAATTTAAAAGTACTAGCATTGTTTAAACAATAGTACTAGTACTACTAGTCTTATTGCTCCACCAAAGAACGAGAGCTCGATAGCTCCTGCTCAAAGCTTTTCTTGAATTTTTATGTTTGAAATTGATAGTTATTTGATCAACTAGGTTTTAAATGACAGTGGCTAATAGATCCGCGTTGAAATATTATTATTATAAGTCGATAGATTAATGAACAAGTTGATAACAAAATTCTTTCGTTGACCTCATTATGAATCGAAAATAAATTATCGTTTGAAATACATTTTCATTTCGTGAAAGACATACATTTGACATAATAGAATTTCATAATTCTTTATTTCAAAATAGAGCTTTGACATTACTCGTAGTGTTTCTGAATGCTTTGTGTTCGGTTGCACATGAGAACTCCTTATTTAGGGCTCACTTTTTATTTTGAGGTCGGCGAAAAACAGTTATTTAATTCATTAGGTTATTAAAGACAGCGTTCTAAATACTTTGTGAACGGTTGCCATGAGGATTGCACATTAAAATGGCAGAAATTGAACATTTTTTGTCACGAATTGAACGAAAAAATCAAAAATAGTTCTTAGTTCAAAATATCTCAGTGGCGTACCACTTTTTTCCGAATGTTTTTAAGGGAAACTTTAACACCCCCTATCTTGGAAACATGCATCTTCGGACCTACATTTATGGGAATTGATCTTTGGAATCACCCCCTTAAATCTTTCGCGTTCATTAAGAAACACCCTGTATAAAGTGCTATCAATAACGAAATATCCTTTATTTTTAGAGCATTGCATCTGCCCAAGTTCCTATGGCACCCCCAAGACCATCGGGTGCTGGAGGGCAAGGAGGTGCAGGGGGTGGTGCAGGAGGTGGTGCTGAAGGGGGCTTTGGAGGTGGTGTCAATATGGGTTTCAATGCAGGAGCTGGTGGAAAAGCTGGTGGTGGTGGGGGTTGGGGTGCTAATGGAGCTGCTGGGGGGCAATAATAGGTGAATATCAATTAATACTTACAATATCTTTAGGGTTATTCAATCAACTAGGTTATTAAAGACAAAGACTAATGGTCAAGTTATTTTAATAGTAAATAGTTTTAATAGTTCGAGACCAATAGTCTCTAGGTTAATATCCGAGTTGATTACAAGATTTTTTCGACAATTTCAACATGGATTGTGTATAAAATCTTGATTTGAATACATTCTAATTTTGCACAAGACATACATTTGACTATGTTCCAGTAGAGCTTTGACATTTCTTGTAGTGCTTATGAATAATTTGTGTACGGTTGCCATAAAGATGGCACATCAAAATAGCATAAATTGATCATTAAAATGGGTCATTAATATTCAATTTCGTTCACATTAAAATCACATTTTATTTCGATGTCAGCAGAAAAGGATATTTAACGAAAATAATTACTTCTAGAGTACAAGTTCATCTGTCGATCACTTAATTTAAATCTAATACAGGTCTGTAAATTCACATCGAAAACATACGATATTCAATGCATAAGAAATAGAATTTTGGTGTCCAGTTGGACAGTTGTATATTCGAGAGATTTACTTGCTACGTAACTGATTGAATCCAGTTGTCCGATTGCAGTAATGTAGTGTTGTCTCTTTTTTAACGTTGATTTAATTCAAACGGTATTCACACCCTCAAAGTGTCAATCACTACAGCTTACCCTACGTACTTAATACATTTATTCTCAAAGTGACAAAATATCATTATAGAATTCAATTCATTTTTTTTTCAGGTATAACAAAGAACAAGAAATGAACAAAACTAAGATGTTAATAAATTGTATGAACCTTCAATGAAATATTTGTTTTAATTCATAAATGTTTTTTCTTTTTGCTCATCCTCATCCCAAATATTCATAAATGTGAATGAAATAATTATTTCACGAATTCTGAAAAAAATCCGAAAGTAATTGCTAAACATTTTTTATTCAATGTTTTTTCCTCATTTCCAAGAAAACTCAATTAATTTTTTACATAGTAGGTACGTGAATTTTTCGTTATAATCAAGAATAATAAAAACTAAATAACCCTACTCAAATATATCTGTACAATAATTGCCTATTTGTTATCTGAAATAGGTCGGAAATATAAAATTGAGGCATATAAATAGGTGAAAATACACCCACTTCAGTATTCCTTTGAAATCGTTGCTTTGTGCTGAATAATTTCTAATATGTTCTCATACAACACAATTTTGGCAATTTTTGTCTCCATGTTAATTCTTATAAATGTAAGTACCAAAACAATACTATTTTCGTAAGAATTTTTGAGAATACAACATTGAAAAATTGCACAAATATTGTTGAATATTCAGTTTTTGTCATAAGATAATTTTTGAGCGCTCGTTCTACTTAAAACGAGTAATTTTTTAATTTTGGTCTGAAACGATAGGGTTCGACTCCCTCATGACGAATTCATTGTCAAATTCGTCCGTGGGACCGGCATTCCGTCCGTTAGCACAATAACTTTCGAGGGGATTGTCCTAGAGACTTGAGATAATAAAATACCTCCGTTAAGTTCGTTAGGCCATAAAATATGGCCATTCAAAATGTTTGTTCCCGAATAGCTCAGACAAAACGTAACTAATCGAGCTGAAATGTTGTTGTCACATGCAAGAGGTTTATAATGAGCCGTATGCAAAATTTCGTGGCTATAGTGTACACAAAACCGTAAAAAAATGCAATTGGAATACTGAAAAGAGAAAAACTCATATTGCCATAAAAAAGCAAATTTAAGTGAAATTTATTTTGTAAATGAAGTTTGATAAACTGAATTTTCATACAGAAGTATGTAGTCATAGTGTTAACACAACCATAGAAAATTCAATGGAACATTGAAAACAACTAAAATATTTGTTTAAAACACCCTGTGTCTTTGTTTGATTTTTCAGAACATATCATCTGCAGTTGGATCTCCAGGCGATGATGATGAACCCTAATGTACCTACTACTCGGAATATTCTATGCCGGGAAATAAATTTGGCATGAATGCCCAAATCTTCATTTCCATTTTGTCATTGAAAGTTATCTAATCAATAAAATTATCTGAAAGCAAAATCAGACCAAAAGTTTTTGTGTTACGACTACGAATACCTGTTCTTTTCAAGTTTCCCCTAACTGGTACTGTATTTTATAAAATCATCCTTGTACTATTTCAATAAGGCGATTTACTAGTTACCAACTGAATGAACTATAGATTTTTTTCCTATGATTTGTACATTCTGAATTGAAATATCCTCTTTATTGATACGGAAACTTAATTAAGACATTAAAATGGTAATATTTGTACTATAAGAGATAAAAATTTCCAGGAAGGGGGAATAGGTACCGGGTTTTTCATTATAATTTGACCCCCCCTGCAACTTTGTTACTGAAGGAGATACAAAAAATGTTCGTATGAAAGTTTCACGAAATCAACTGTAGTTTTTTTATATGAGTCCAGAATGTGAAATATATACAGGGTGACCAACATATTGATGGCAACTTCATTTTTTCAAATGAAACACCCTGTATATTTTTCCATTTTTGGTTAGCTCTTTTCCCCTGATTTTGAATATGCAACATATGTTGGTCTATCTTTCGTATTCTGAGCACCACAGAGTTTCAAATTTCAATAATCATCTGGCGTAGCGTTTTGAAAGTTCGTGAATATTCAAGTGGCCAATTTGATCTTTGAATTGGTAATGGCGCACCCATTTAATGGCCACTAAATAGTCCCGATTTAACACCGTTGGACACGTTCCTGAAGGAAAAAATTTACTTCAGCAATAATGACAATCAATGAAAGCGGAGAATAATATTAATGATATAAAATCAACCAATATTAAACCCATAATTCTGAACTAATCCCGTCAACGCACAAAGAATAATGATAATATTGTAATGATCAGAAACAAATTTTGAAGCTTTAATTTCTGACTTGAATCAGAGCCATAATAATGCTATCAAAAATAGTCTAAACAACTTGAGACAACTATATGAACTGTGTGTATTGAATGAAGGTGGCCATTTTGAGCAATTTCTTTAGTTGATGTTGTTCTTACCATACTACCTTAGTTTATCATTTTTCATTGGTTAAGTAATTGTTAAGTATTCATTCTAAAATAACACTTTCAAGTAGATTGTTTGGATATAAAGAGTTTCGTAGGTATTACACATATTTTTTTATTCGGTGTCATCATTTCAAAACTTTGAAACTCGAAAATTGAAGAGACACATCCACATACGCATTTATATTCGAGATCAGGAGGAAATAGCCTATCAAAAAAAGGAAGAATATACAGGACAGGGTTGCATTCAATGTTGTTTACCCTGTATATCTTCCCATTGACGTTATTATACTCCAAAAATGAGTATTTTCAGTAAACGCACTCTGCCACTTGTAAAATGATTACAGATCTTGGCAGGTGGTTCTTAAAATTTGAAACTCTGTGGTTCTTAGAATAAAAAAGATAGACCAACATATGTTACATATTCGGAATCAGGGGAAAAAGAGCTAGCCAAACATGGAAAAATAAACAGGGTGTTCCATTTGAAAAAATGAAGTTGCCATCAATATGTTGGTCACCCTGTATATATTTCAGTTTCTGGACTCATATCAAAAAATCTCAGTTGATTTCGTAAAACTTTTATAGGAAACATTTTTTTGTATCTCCTTTAGTAACAAAGTAAAAGGGGGGGTCAAATATAGTGAAAAACCCGGTACATTTTTTTAGTTTCATTATAGGTGAGTTTTTAAGTATGAGACCCCCTCAATTAGATCAGAATCTAATCTCACTATTGTTTTCGATAATGGCATGAAAGGATATTATTTTATGACCGATATTATGCTGTAAATGGAATAGAAATAATTCTGGGAAAACTACATTCAACAAAAATTGAAAATATAGCCACGACAGGAAACAAAATGACCCAGTCCAAGTATCAGTAAAATAAGCGCCTATTTGTTATTTAAAATTGGTCTGAAAATAAGATTTTGGACAATTCAAATAGGTAGAAATAATTCACTTAGAATTGCCTTGAAATCGTTTCTTGTGCTGTACAAAAAAATGCCCGCAATTTTCGTCTCCATGTTCATTCTTATGAATCTGAATACCAATACCATTTCAGTAAAATTTTTTGGGAATTCAACATTAAGAAATTGCTGAATTAGTAGATCATTCAATTTTTGTTAGTCGCATTTTATATCACCAGAGAGTTTTTTCGAAAGAGTAATACCACTAAAATTAATATAACCATTGTTTACCCTTAAACAATGATATTACCATCAAAAATTCACGATTGCCATCATGAGAGCAGATTACTTGACAAATTCGAAGTTGTTCCCTAACTACGACTGGCGAAAGTTTGCCAAAACGTCGAATTCTAGAAACGAAGAGAAAAGTTATTGAGCATAATGAAAAAAACTAGAATTTCATAACAAAATACTCCTAAGTATAAGTTTTGATTTTTCAGAACATATCATCTGCAGTAGGATCTCCAGGCGATGATGATGATGATGAAGAAAAAGAACACTGATGTACTACTCCGAATATTCTATGATGTTGGCAAATAATTTGGCATCGTTGCCCAAATTTTCATTTCCGATTTTATTATTACAATTCATCTAATGAATAAATTCCTCTGAAAGCAAAATCAGACTCAAATTTTTCTGTTATTCATACCTATGATTTTCTCTAATTGGTTCTGCATTCTAATTGCCCTTGTAGAAACTATTTAACAAGGTTATAAACGAGTTACAAAATGAATAAAAGAACTATTTTCCTTATAATTTATAAATTTTGAATTGAAATATCTACTTTATCGATAAATAAAATCATGAGAGATGCAGAAGTGATGTTTGTATTTTAAAGTAATGAGAAGAAAATTCTAGGAATGGAATTAAGTTATACAGGTGGAGATCGAGGGGGAGGGGAACTGGAGGAACGTTCACCCTCCCCCCCAAAAAGCCCTCGACCACCTAAAATTTTGCTGACATACAATTTTCTTTGACCCAATTTCTGAACGGAGGTTTGATTGGGGGATACTAAATTTAGTCATTTTAACATTGCCTGAAATACCAGTACCTTATGGTTTTTGAATATCTAAAAGTCCCCCTCCCCCCTAGAAACAGGCCTGGATCCGCGCCTAAAGGTATAGGTATCTATTTTCTCTTTTTTAGTTCCATTACACAGTAATATCCAAATCTCAGAATTCAATCGCACGATTTTTTTTTATATTGGTTTTCAAGGAACTTATTTTATGGTTGATATTTTGATATTATGCTGTACCTAAATGAAAGAGAAAACTTACTGAATATTTTTAAGGAAAAAATTAACTCATTCGAAATAGCAATATTCATCCTTGTTCTGGGAAAACGAAAGATATGACAGCAATATGTTTACACCCCCATTATTTTAATTATATTTTCTATCACGAGGTTCTCGTACAGAAAAATCTGTGAAAAGCATGTGATTCTACTGTATAAACCAGTGCAAAAATAGATCGTATAAGATCGAAGAAGAAAATACCACATGACAAGTAGGTAAATGTATCTGTAGGTCAATATAAGTACTTCCCTATATCGAACGTCTGTATAACGAATTTACCTGTATAACGAATGCCATGTTAAAAATAACCTAGAACGAAGTAAATTTTCTGTATCAGTCAAATTCAATTCTGAAAGTGGGACCGTCCGGCCGTCAGTTAGCACAATTTCTTTCGAAGGGATTGTCCTAGAGACTTGAAATTTTCAGGCAGAGTTCTTTTCCGAAATGGCTCGCTTAAGTTTGTTTACCAGTCAAATCTTACCGGTTGTTCCATAAAATATGGCCATTAGATTTTTCCCCTCATTATCAGACAGAACGAAACCCTTCGAAATGAAATGTTGCGACCCTAGGCAAGATGCTCATAATAAGCTTATGTGCATTTTGTGGCCATAGTGTGAACAGAACCATAGTAAATTCAATTGGAATATTGGAAAGAAGAAACTCCATATTTTCATAAAATATATACGATTCGAATGAAATTTATTTCATAAATTAATTTTGATACACTGAATGTTCATGCAATTTTGTGGCCATAGTATTAAAAGAACCTTAGAAAATTCAATTGGAATTTTGAAAAGAAGATCTTCATATTTCCAAAACAAAATATCCGATTTGAGTGAAATTTATTTTATGAATCAAGACTGATATACTGAATGTTCATGCGAAATTTCAAGAGGATCGCATCATCAGAACCATAGAATTCAATTTTTGTAATTATTATTTTTTACATGTTTCATTTCTTGAATAATTTCCTGAATATAATTCCGATTCGGCTGATATTCTGCATTTATACCTATATTTGGTATCAATCTCAAATTCCACATAAAACTTTGAGTTGATAGTCTTGCTCCACCAAAGAACGAGCGCTCAAGAGCTACTGCTCAGAGTTTTTCTTGATATTTTCATGCCAAATACCCGCCTTGTAATTTTTATCAGAGAAAAAGAATGTTATTTATTGTCTAAGATAGTCAGCATTAACCTTTGGTCTTTCCGCTCTAATCTATTAAATTTTCTCGATGTAATTCAGATATACATCCTGCAAAGTAACAGAACTACATGATTATTTACTCATTTAAAGAAAAAACTTCCATGGATTTGAGAATGTAATACCTATACCAATTCTCAAAGTGACATAATATCATTATTAAATTAATTTCATTAATTTTTCAGGCCAAGAAATGATCAAAAACCAAGATGTTAAGAATTTGTTTAAAAATTTAATGAAATATTTTTTTCAATACATAAATGTGTTTTTCTTTTTACTCATATCCCCATCTCACATTTTCATAAATGTGAATATTTAAAAACGAACGGAGTCGAGTGTACGAACTTTTACGAATTCCAAAAAAACTTCGAATGTAACTCCTATATATTTTTTATTCCAACTCAAATAATTTTAAAATATTAGGTACGTATATTTTTCGTTATTATCAAGAAAAATAAAAAAAACTAAATAACCCTACTCAAATATATCTGTAGAATAATTGCCTATTTTTGTTATCTGAAATAGGTCGGAAATATAAAATTGAGGCATATAAATAGGTGAAAATACACTCACTTCAGTATTCCTTTGAAATCGTTGCTTTGTGCTGTATAATTTCTAATATGTTCTCATACAAAACAATTTTGGCAATTTTTGTCTCCATGTTCATTCTTATAAATGTAAGTACCCAACCAACGCTATTTTGGTAAGAATTTTTGAGAATACGACATAATTAAATTGCCCAAATATTGTAGAATATTCAGTTTTCGTTTTAAGATAATTTTTGAGCGCTCGTTCTACTCAAACTGGTGCTATATCTTTATGCCAAATGTCTATAATTTTTAAATTTTAAGCCGCAAATGGTCTCAAACGATAGATTTCGACTCTCTGATGAAGAATCCGTGGTCGGACTCAATTCTGTCTGTGGAGCCGGCCCTTTTCAGTACTCCAGTACAATCGCTGGCAGTCCGTCCGTTAGCACGATAACTTTCGAGGGGATTGTCCTAGAGACTTGAGATTTTCAGGGTCAGTTCGGGACCCAAATGCCTCGGTTGAGTTCGTTAACCAGCCGAATCGTACAGGGTTTTCCATAAAATATGGCCATTAAAAATTTTTATTCCTCAATATCTCATACAAAACGAAACCCATCGAAATGAAATGCTCATGTTAAGCGTTATTCAAAATTTTGTGGCCATAGTATACACAAAACCATAGAGAATTCAATTGGAATATTAAAAAGAGAAAAATTATAAATATATTTCCATAAAAATAGCCGATTCAAGTGAAATTTATTTTGTAAATGAAGTTTGATAAACTTAATGTTCATGCAAAAATTTGTGGCCATAGTGTAAACACAACCTTAGAAAATTCAATTGGAATGTTAAAAAGAAGAATCTTTATATTTCAAAAAAAAATAATTTTTTTGTGAATTAAGACTGATATACTGAATTTTCATGAAAAATTTGTGGCCATAGTGTTAACTGAATCATAGAAAATTCAATGAAACATTGAAAACAACTAAAATATCATTTCAAAATACCCTGTGTCTTTGTTTGATTTTTCAGAACATATCATCTGCAGTTGGATCTCCAGTCGATGATGATGAAGGAGGTGAAATGAGAGTCATAGAAACCACAATATGAGTGATAAAATATCTTTATTTGAAGGCTGACATGTTTCGGCGTACTGCCATTCTCAAAGCCATACTGAAATAATTAAAGGATCGAATTAAAACATTGAATTTATTTGTAATCGAGTCGAAAAATATGATCAATATGAGTTTCGTGTAAGTTTGAAAATAGTTTTTAGGTTAGATAAAATAAAATAATAATTGTAGATCAGCACAGGTACCGGTTACAGTGGGCGTGCCTCAGGGTTCTATCTTAGGTCCTTTGCTTTTTCTCATATTCATCAATCTTCCCTTATTACATGAAGAAGTTTTCGAGCCTGTTGTTCGCCGATGACTGTACGATATTAACAGCTTGTGACAGTCTATCGGATATTGAGGATCTATTTGGGGCAATGGAGGCGAAAGCTCGTGAATGGTTCACGGGTAATGCCTTGTCCGTTAACGATAAGAAGACCGTGAAGCTAGTGCTGTCGAACCGGGAAACTGGGAGGAAAGAGGTCAAGTTTTTGGGGATCCATGTGGATACAAGGCTCACCTGGGCGGCTCATGTTGATGTTCTGTGTGGTAAATTGGCTAGGAACATTTTTGTGATGAGGAATCTATCGGCCTCCGTTTCGTTACCCGTTTTGAGAACAGCCTATTTTGCTCTTTTTGAGTCGCATGCCAGGTATGTCATTGTGGTATGGGGTTCATGCAGCGATTTTCGGCGAGTGTTCGTGATTCAGAGAAGATCATACGAATAATGGATAATTTGGGATACAGGATACAGGGATTGCTGTAAATTATCATTCAGGAAGTTCAATATCTTAACGCTGCCCTCTCTGTTTTATACAGGGTGAATCCTGTTGAACTGTACATACTTCACACAGAGATAGAGGACACTTCGCTGGTTTCAAAAAGACCCCACATGAAAGGTCTCAAACGATTCGTTTGAATTATACAGGGTGATTTCCAGTTTTGGGTCATATTTCAAAATGCTCTATTGGACGAACGAATAATCACAAATTTGAAATGGGAGTCCGTCCCTGAATATTGGAATACTTGAATGCGTAGAAGATCTTAACCATTAATATTCAACTTTTGATACATTTGGGTATGTTTTTTTGTGAATTAGGCCGTAAAAAAATTATCTCCGAGTACATATATTCAATTTTTTTTCTCTGAATTTGTAGGTGTGCCACGTGATTTTATTACTCTTTATTGAAGAGTATTTAGTGTAGTTTGAACTTCCATGACAGGTTTATTGACTTTTTCATCTACAGGATGATTTTCTTTATAAATTTCGATAATATCAGAAAAATAGAGTCCGGTCCTGGAAACTGATAATGTGTTAACTCAGCTATATGGAGATTGATAAGTCCTCCTACGTACCAAATTTGATGAATTTGTGATTATTCGTTCGTCCAATAGAGCATTTTGAAAATATGACCCAAAACTGGAAATCACCCTGTATAATTCAAACGAATCGTTTAAGACCTTTCATGTGGGGTTTTTTGAAACCAGCAAAGTGTCCTCTATCTCTGTGTGAAGTATGTACAGTTCGACAGGATTCACCCTGTATGAGATTTTGTCCTATGCTCATAAAAATCATGAAAACTGGGTGCGGAACGAAGAGGGTCATGACTATAACACAAGACATAAAAATGATATTCATTTACCTTATACCAGGCTCAGTAGGTCGCAAAAAGCTCCATTCTATTTGGCAGCCAAACTCTATAATAGAATCCCAAAGGATATGCGAACTCTGCCCTTGAAAAGTTTTCAAGATAAATTAAAATCTTTTCTTATTTTAAAAGTGTTTTTCAGTGTGGATGAATTTTTGAAGATTAAAATGATAACTGTTTGAGATATTTTTATATTATGTAATGTGACGAGTGTATTTGGTGTAAACATGAATAAATCTATTCTATTCTATTCTATTCTATTCTATTCTATTCTATTCTATTCTATTCTAAAAACGATGGGACATAAACAAACAAATAAATAAATAAGCAAACGAGAATATGAATCGACTCACAATCAAATAAAATTTATCAGTTAATATTATTACAAAAGTGTTTTCTCGAAGTCATTCCTTCCGTTCGAGTCGAAATAAACGAAGTCAAAATTGTATTGTATGCTTGGGTGATCAAAATCAAATTACAAGTTAAAAACAAAACAAGACAACCAGCTCAGAAAAGGCTGACAGATGACGTTATGTGACGCGACAGAGGGGATCATAGAAATGTATGTGTTCTTCTTATTATGTTGGAACCTATGGGAAACAAGGATTTTGTTGTTTTTCTAGAGTCGGCGCTTTTTGAGGAGCCTAAATGTTCCTGAAAGGTGTTCACCATCTTGGAATTGAGGGTATCAAAATTGGGGATGTTCGTATGCTTATACATGTATATTTCGGCCTCCTCTAGGATCTCCTGCCGTCTTCCGTACTCGCAGTGGTGTTGACTTTCCTTAAGCTGCACGCCAAAGAGCGATTTGTTGTTGTCGGCCACCACCCCAAGCACAAGCTCGCTGCTTTCAGAACATACATCCATAGACTATCCATGGTTCCACTAGACGAAGAGAGTTTTCGCAGGGAGGTTGAAACTCTGAAATATATCGTGGTTTCTAAGATTCTTAATTCACCTCCTTCAATACTACCACTATGGGTTTTCACGAATTAATGATGATGATAAACCCTAATGTACCTACTACTCGGAATACTCTATACCGGCAAATAAATTTGGCCTGAAAGCCCAAATCTTCATTTCCTATTTTTTCATTGAAAGTTATCTTATGAATAAAATTATCTGAAAGCAAAATCAGACCAAAAGTTTTTGTGTTACGACTGCGAATACCTGTTCTTTTCAAGTTTCCCCTAACTGGTACTGTATTTTATAAATTCATCCTTGTAGGGGAAGTATGCCCATGTTGGCACCCTTATGCTCAGTTGCACGTCCATTAAATTTAATGGTCCATTAAACCCTTAATCCTCCATTAGTTCCTTGTAATAATGGAGGATTAAGAGTTTAATGGACCTTTAAATTTTAATGGACGTTTCTGCAACTGACAGTTAACGAATTATTTACATATTTCATTAAAGGAATATTTTTCTATGTCATCGAATGTACAGATTTACTGCTACTCGTATGTAGTATGCATTTTTATATATAATTTCAATATAAATTTTTCAAAATTTGGATTATAGCACTTTTTAAAATTTGGCCACGGGTGCCATCATAAGATCACGTATGTCCTTTGATGGCATATTACTGAAATAAAATGATATTATTTATTGCAATGTTTCATTGAAGAAAATAGCAGTCCCATTTCATGAAAATGAAAATACAAGTGTAAAGGAACTAATTTTACATTCTTTGGCATCGTCAAAATATAAAAATATAAGTTTTATACGCACAATTCACATACGAATATGATTTGCTCTAGCACACTCGGTATGGCACCAGCTGGCACATTTCTGGCAACGCAACCAATTCTCCCTTGGTCGAGACATGGACAACAGCGTATAACAATAAAGACAAGCGGCATACGAATCAGCGTCATAATGTCTTTCTTCATTTTTCTCACTTTCTTCTACGAACTTAATCTGTCTCTTGACCTTTCTAGCTAGCTTCTCTCTCTTTCTTTGTCTTCTCTTCTTCTTCAAACTTCTTTTCTTTTATGTCAGGGGTTGTATGGAGGATTCCAACTTTTCCTCGTTTTCTTCCTCTGTTCACTTTTGATTCTGCAACGGCAGTTGGCAGTGGTGAGAGTTCTTGTATGTTTTTCAATGATCTCGATACTTCACTAGAAACTATTTTCATTATTTTCGGATACCTCTAGTATTTCTTGCGAAGTACCAGGCTTTGGAAGAATCGTCTCTTGATCTTGATTCTTTTTCGTTTGATGGCACCCTATGCTATCATAGGAACACTTTGGCTATGCCATCATAAGCATAAGTAACATATATTTTTCAACAAAGCGAAAAAGGTACTGAAAAGACGAAAAAACCTAAAACTTTCACACTTAAAGCATTGTTTGAAGCATTGATTGAAGGAAAGTATAATCATTTTTCACACAGATTTTTTAAATATCCAAATAAAACGAAAAAGAATGAAATAACTATCATATATCAACACCTACCGAAATGATTGAACTCTTATAAGAGTCACAAATTGCCACGTATTCAAGGTGTAATTACGTATATCAAGTGTAAATGACATCTGGCTTACAAACTCAGTAAATATAAGTTTGTTCAGTTAATGTTAACAGACTTTTTGAAGTGTGCCATCATAAGCAGGATGCCACAAAGGCATACTTCCAAGAGTATAGAACATTACTAGAATACAAAATACAATACAAAACAGGACCAAAATATTTTAGGAGGTTACAAACGAACATCCAGCCTATTTATGTAATCTATCGACTCTGAGGTCGCTATCAGGAAGTCCTCAGGTCTGCCATTATATGATCGTATGTAGTAGAACACTACGCGTGCACCCTGGGTAACGCTAAATGAACTAGCAAAACTGGCAGTCAGATAATCTTAGGATCTCCTGACTATGAGACACATTTTACATTTTACATCTAATGAATAAATTTCTCTGAAAGCAAAATCAGACTCAAATTTTTCTGTTATCCATACCTATGATTTTCTCTAATTGGTTCTGCATTCTATAAAATTGCCCTTTTACGTAACTACTATTTAACAAGGTGATCAACTAGTTACAGAATGAATGAAAGAACTCTTTTTCCCTATAATTTATTAATTTTGATTTGAATTATACACTGTATCAATAAATACAATCATAAGACATGAAAAAGTGATGTTTGTACTTAATAGTAATGAGAAGAAAATTCTAGGAATGAGAATAAGGTATATATAGTTCGTTCACGAAAGGTTGAGCCGTCGGTTGGCCATGGAAATTTGGCATATTCCACCGTGTTTATTGAAATTTTAGGTTATGTTCTTTATTTTCTTGTCAGATTGATAAGCAATGTTGTCAATATTGCATAGAGTTGTCTGACAACTCGCAAGCTCGTCGGACAAAGCCGAGTACATTCGGCAACGTTGACTTTATTTTACTTTATGACAGTAAATACTGCCAACTTGAGATAAATAAAGAAACGCCTACTATGTGCTCAACCTTTCGTGAACGGACTATAGGCGTGGATCGAGGAGGGGGGAACTGGAGTAATGTTCCCCCAATAGGCACCCGACCACCTTAAATATTGCTGACATACAATTTTATTTGACCCAATTTCTGAATGAAGTTTTGTTTGAGGGCTACTCAATTTAGTTAATTTAACATTACCTGAATACCAGTACCTTTTGGTTTTTGAATGTCTAAAACCTCCCCCCCCCAAAAGTCGAGTCTGGATCCGCGCATCAAGGTAAATCTATCTTCTCTTTTTTAATTCCATTACAGAGTGAGTTTATTATCTCAGAATTTAATCGCACGGTTTACATTGATATTGGTGTGCAAGGATCTTATTTTATGGTCGTTATTATGCTGTACCTAAATGAAATAGAAAAACTGACTGAATATTTTTAAGGAAAAAAATATAAACATAAGTTCATCACGAAAGCCTATACATACTTATATAATTATCGTTGCTTTCAAATACAGTGGAGCTTACCTATAGCTAACGTCTGTATAACGAATTTCCCTGTATAACGAATTTCGTTCAAGACATTACACCTTGAATCCAAATTTCATGTTGAAAACACCCTAAAAAGAAGTAAATTTTCTCTATAATGAAATATTTCTAGAACAAGAGCATCAGTAAAATTCAATTCTTTCCGTAAAACCGTCCGGCTGTCAGTTAGCACAATAACTTTCGAAGGGATTGTCTAATGCCCGTACTCATAGTCGATGCTCCGCCAGATCTCGTACTCAAGAATATCTTAGGCTCGTATTTATAGTTCGCCCTCGAGGGTGAGTGAGAGTTTGTATCTCTTGCCTTGAGTTGAAGTCATCTTTATGACTAGTATTCATAAGGGCGATACAAACTCTCACTAGCCCTCAAGGGCTAACTATGAATACAAGCCTAAGATCTTCTTGAGCACGAGATCTGACGGAGCATCGACTATGAGTACGGGCATTAGAGACTTGAAATTTTCACTGTGAGTTGTTTTCTAAATGGCTCACTTAAATTCGTTAACCAGTCAATCTTTGTTCCAAAAACCATAGCCATTCGATTTTTGTTCCTCAATATCTCAGACAAAACGAAACCCATCGAAATGAAATGTTGCGGCCGTATGCAAGATGCCCATAATAAACTTTATGTAAATTTTGCGGCTATAGTGTAAACAGAACCATAGAAAATTCTATTGGAATATTGAAAATAAAAACTCCATATTTTCATAAAATATATCCGGTTCGAATGGAATTTATTTTATGACTAAATATTGATACACTGAATGTTCATACAAATTTGTGGCCATAGTGACGGGCGGATATAGCTTTTTTTCATGGGGGGGTAGTAATGATTCAAGATCGATAAATCAGGTTCAAAACTTGAAAAAAATGTAATCGAAATATTTAGGACGAATAATATAGGTAATAAGAAAAATAGTAGTAAAGTAATATTAGTATAAAAAAACAAACAAATGAAAATATGTGCACCACGTTGCGTAAGTTTTCTTTAGGTTTTCGTATTTCATATTTCCATAACAAGATATGCGATTTGAGTAAAATTTATTTTATGAATCAAGACTGATATACTGAATGCGAAATTTCAAGAGCTTCGCATCATCAGAACCATGGAAGTAAATTCTTGTAATTATTTATTTTTCAAACAATTCATTCTTGAATAATTTCTAAAATATAATTCCTATTGTGCTGAAATTCTGCACTTATATATTTTGTATCAATCCCAAATTCCATATAAAATTTTAAGTTGAAAGTCTTGCTCGACCAAAGAACGAGCGTTCAAAAGCTGCTGCTTGGGGCTTTTCTTAAGTTTTTCATGTCGAATATTCGCCTTCAATAGTTTTTATCAGGGAAAAAATTAAATTTTCTCGATGTAATTCAGATACACCCTGCAAAGTACCAGAACTGCATAATTATTTACTCATTTAAAAAAAAATCAATAGATTTATGAATGATTTTTTACATAGTAGGTACGTAAATTTTTCGTTATTATCAGGGAAAATATAAAACTAAATAAGCCTACGCAAATATCTGTAGAATAATTGCCTACTTTGTTATCTGAAATTGGTCGGAAATATAAAATTGAGGCAATATAAATAGATGGAAATACATTCACTTCAGTAATCCTTTGAAATCGTTGCTTTTGCTGTAATTTCTAATATGTTCTCTTACAAAACAATTTTTACAATTTTTGTCTCCATGTTCATTCTTTTAAATGTAAGTACCAAACCAATGCTATTTTGATAAGAATTTTCGAGAAGACAACATTAAAAAATGCCCAAATATTGTTGAATATTCAGTTTTGTCATAAGATTTGAAGAAGAATTGAATTTTTGAGCGCTCGTTCTACTCAAACGAGTTCTATATCGTTTTGCCAAATATCTATAATTTTAGAATTTTGAGCCGGCAGTCGGTCCGTTAGCACGATAACTTTCGAGGGGATTGTCCTAAAGACTTGAGATTATCAGTGTCAGTTCGGGTCCCAAATGCCTCGGTTAAGTTCGTTAACCAGACGAATCGTACATGGTGTTCCATAAAATATGGCCATTAAAAATTTTTGTTCCTCAATATCTCAGACAAAACGAAACCTATCGAAATGAAATGTTGCATCCACATGCAATATGATCATAATAAGCCATTTGCAGAATTTTGTGGCCATAGTGTACACAAGACGATAGAAAATTCAATTGGAATATTGAATAGAGGAAAATTTATATTTTTGCAGAAAAAATAGCCTATTGAAATGAGATTCATTTTGTGAATGAAATTGGATAAACTGAATGTTCATTCAAAATTTTGTGGCCATAGTGTGAACACAGCCATAGAAAATTCCGTTGGAATTCGGAAAAGAAGAATCTTTATATTTCTAAAAAAAGAAAATTTTTTGTCAATTAAGACTGATATAATGAATTTTCATGACAAATTTCATGGCCATAGTGTTAAATGAACCATAGAACATTGAAACAACTAAAATAGCATTTCAAAACACCATAGGCGATTTTTGGCGGGCTTTGGTTACATCTAACTATCTAACTATGGTTACGTGATTTGACAGAAAAAACGTGTATTCTGTCAACTATGTAACTATGGTGAGCTGTAGTTACATCGCCAAAATTCGCCTCATGTGTCTTTGTTTGATCTTTCAGAATATATCATCTGCAGTAGAATCTCCAGACGATGATGTTGGTGAAGCACAAAAAGACCCGTAATGTATTACTTCGAATATGCCGGCAAATAAATTTGGCATGATTGCCCAAATCTTCATTGCCGATTTTTTCACTAAAATTTATCGAATGATTAAAATTATTTGAAAGCAAAATCAGACCAAATGATTTTGTGTTAGGTACGACTACGAGTACCCGTTCTTTTTGAGTTTCCTCTAACTGGACTGCATGTTATAAAACCGCCCTTGTACTATTTTAATAAGGCGATGTACTTGTAGTTACAAACTGAATGAACTACTGAATTTTCTTCCTCTATGATTAAGACATTTTGAATTGGAATATCTACTACATTGATACGGAAACTCATCAAGAATTGAAAATAGTAATGTTTGTACGACAAAAAACGATGAAAAATTCCCCCAATGTTGAACAGAGTGGGCAAATTTGCAGAGCAATTGGTAAATTTCCGAAACAGTTAGAAAAATTGTCAAAGCAGTTGAAAAAAATTTAAAAGAGTTGGAAAATTTTCAATGGAGTTGATACAGGTTGATCAGAGTTGACAATGTTTCAAAGTAGTTGGTCTAGCTTTTCGAAGCAGTTGACAAAACTTCGAATCAGTTTGGAAAATTATTATCAATATTGATCAGAGTTGGCAAATTCTCGAAACAGTTGGCAAAATTATCAAAATAGTTAATAAAAACTGAAAACTGTTTAAAAAATTTCAATGGAGTTGATACAGGAACTAGCCTGATGTTGATCAAAGTTGGCAATTGTGCAAAACAGTTAGTAGTTTCTCGAAACAGTCGTAAAAATTTCAAAACAAGTGGTAAAATTTTGAAACATGTTGAACAAATGTCCATGTAGTTGGTCTAGAGGCGTGCCAAATATTCATCAGTGTTGGTTTCGAAGCAGGCGGAAAAAATTCTAGAAACAGTTGGCAAATTTTCAGATAAAGTTGTAGAAATTCCAATTAAATTGAAACAAATATTCCAAGAAATGTCATGAATTTAAAATGAATTCGACTTCCTAAGAAAAAATTTGAAAATATCGGGCAGTATATTTTGCGCTCTTGTTTGAAATTTGAAATAATTCAGTCCAATAATTCAAGAGATATTGAACTTTGAAATTTCACTCATGAGGTAATGTTTTTGCTCACTTCTTGATCACCCTGTATGACCGTGCCAAGCAGAGATTTTGAATTTTTACCATTAATTGATTCTTTGTGGCTACGAAAATGTAATAAAAAACATAATGTTCACGTACAGTGTGTTCCAATATTCATGAAAATCGAAAAAGTCCAAAATTTTGCTAGTCCGGATCTGATTTCTGCAATTTATGAAATATTGAAAGATGGCAATCGTAAAGGGTGACAAACTTGCAAATTTGAAATCATTCGGTCCCATAGTCCAAAAGTTGTTTAACTTTGAAATTTCTGCCATCAGATGAACATCACCCTGTATATTCCAATCGAAAGCTCTCAAGCGATTAAAACCTCTTGATGAGAGTCCTCCCTGATGTACTTGATTCATGGTATCCTTTTGTCGCATTCTTTCCGGGACACCCTGTATAATATGTTGCCGTACAAAAAAATGTCCGCACTTTTTGTCTCCATGTTCATTCTTATAAATGTTAGTACCAATGCTATTTCAGTTAGACTTTTTGGGAATTCAACATTAAGAAATTGATTTGCTGAAATTAGTTGATCATTCAATATTTGTTAGACACATTTTATATTACCAGTTAGTTTTTTTGAGTAAGAGTAATACCATTTATTATTTTATTATCAAAAATTAACGATTGTTTTCATGAAAAGAAAAAGTTATTGACCATGATGAATACAACTTGAAAACGAGTGTCATTACAAAACTCCTAAGTCTATGTCGATTTTTCAGGAATATTCTTGTCATGATGTAGGATCTCCAGACGATGATGATGATGTACACTCCGAATATTATATGGCGAATAAATTTGGCATCAATGCCCAAATCTTCGTTTCCGATTTTTTTCATTACAATACAATTCATCTAATGAATAAATTCATTTGAAAGCGAAATCAGACTCTAAAGTAGTATTCTGTTATCTATACCTCTGATTTTCTCTAACTGGTTCTGCATTCTATAAAATTGCCCTTGTAGATACTATTCAACAAGGTTATGAACTGGTTACAAAATGAATGAAAAAACTATTTTTCCTTATAATTTATAAGTTTTGAATTGAAATATCTACTATATAAATAAATACAATCATAAGAGATGAAAAAGTAGTGTTTGTTCTTAATAGGAATAAGAAGAAAAGTCTAGGAAATGGAATAAAGTATCTACCTTCTCTTTTTTAGTTCCATTACAGAGTGAGTTAATTATCAGTAGTAATATCCCTAGGACATTGATAATAGACGAGATAATTTTATGACAATCGAAAGCTCATTACTTGGTAACAGCCCGAAGCCGAAGGCTGAGGGCTGTTAACAAGGAATGAGCTTGCTTGAGATATCTAATCTAATATATAATATAAGTGCCAATTTTCGTTGTTACTTAATAACTCAACAACGCCTCCACCGATTTGGCTAATTTTGGTCTTGAATTATTCGTGGAAGTCTAGGGAAGATTTAAACGTATAGAAATTTCAAAGGAAATCTTGGAAAAGTGTAAAATCAACATTACAGGTTTTTCATTTTCAGTGCCATCTGTAGTCGTTTTCGAGTACTACGAATGCAAGGCAGTTTCCTATTTTTTCATACTCCATATAATCTTTGATTAAATTGTCATAGATGGCGAACCTGTAAAAACTATTAGAGATTTCAATTTTCAACGAATTGAAATATTAAAATTACCGATATTACACTTCAGTCATCAGTGTATAATCATCATAATGGTACATTATTGTAATAACTAATCAAAGAAATCTGAAATATTTATTATTTGACCGTAATTTCAGAGTTCACAGAACACTAATATACAGAGTTCGTTCTTCATCACTTCGTTCAAAGGAACGTCTATGTTTCAATAAAAATTCGAGCACAGATGGCATAGAATTATATTATCAAATCAAATATATTTTATGTTCTGTGATCAAATCCAAAAATTATGGAATAAAAACCAGGGGGGTGAAACGGCTAGTGCTAAGTTGGAAACACGACCACTCAGACATACGTCCTCCCACCCGGCCCTGTCATGGCGGCCGTAGCGATTATAAACAAGCGTATGTCTTAGATAAGTGGGCTGGCTGACAGATTTGACATTTTGACAATTTGAATTTAGCAGAGATTCATGTCATGTGCAGCCATTTTCATTGTTTGTTGTTTTTGTTTGAGTTTGAGAAATGATAGAAGTGAATGTTTTATTGCAAATAGCGAAAGTGATTAATGATTTTGGGCAAAATAAAGTGTTGTGATTCAAGTTATTATTTATGTTTCTGCAGGGATCTTGTAAGATAAGATGCATTTTCTTTCCAGCAGGTATGTTTTTCTTTGTTTTCAGTAGGTATCAAGTTGAAAATCTTTTTTTGCAATATACACAGACTTGTCTGCAATATATATTCGATTTATTCAAATATTTAACTGATAATTCTGAAATTAATTTTGTGAAAACAACAATTGGCAAGTAATCTACTCTGAAAAGATAGATTCAAAAATAATGAACTAATATACATATATATTTAACTTTTCATATTGTGAGACTTAATAATTGAATGATACTTTTTGCTCTTTTCAGTAAGAAGTGTTACTGCCTGCCCCGATCCAGGTTTTGAATGTTCCGACTGCAGATCTTTCTTACCCTCCTTAGTTGAAGCAGCGTTATTGTGAAGTGAAAATAGTGATCATAATAGGTACATAACTGTGGAATAATGGACAATTCAAATATCCTTATCTATAATTTTCTGTTTCATTGAACCCCGTAGGTTTTTAAAGAATCAAATTGATTTCATTTTATTTGGAAAACTATGATCCGAATCGTAAGAATTCACATTTGCTGCAATTATCAATCGCTCACAGTGTTATTGTGAAGTGAAACTAGTTAACTTATGTGAACAATAATGACCATTTAATTTTTTCCACTATCTTTTACACTCTCATTCAAGATAATTTTATCATTTGGTTGAAAATCAAATCACTGAAATTGTAAGACCACTCACTCTGTGTGGGTGGTTACAAGAATTCGGTCTTTTTTAATCATGCATGGTCTTTGGTTTGTTAAGAAGCAAGTAAATTTGATTTCTTTTAAAAATAACATCTAAATTATAGTCACGTTTGGTGAGTCATTTACCATTGACCATCATTATATTATGTATTTCTTAATTAATAGAATGTTTGAATATTTAATAATTGGAAACTGTAAAAATAATATAAATAAAGTTATTATTATTAAAAACTATTAGTTTCAATAAATATTTTTCCTGTTCCGAATTTTTTGAAAAGAGATGATGTTGTTTCTCTCTCTCTCTCTCCATAGCTCTCTCTCTCATTTTCGAGGAATGCTGAACACAGAATATCATTAAATAACCATCAACCACAAAATAGTAGTTGACAAGCTTCGAAATCCGGACGACAGCGGACACCCCTAGAAATGGAATCGTCTCCACCCGGCTCCAATATGGCGGCTATATTGGAGTTTCTGTGGTTTAAATGTCATCCGTGTTGCCAGGATTTAGTAGGCAGGTATCACTTCTTATATTGTATGTTCTGTGATAAAAACAAATATAAGCATTATATGGCAGAAGATATTTTAAATCGTATTCGTCATCATGCAAGAAATCCTGATTTGTTGATAACCTTGGAAATGTACAACGAAGCTTTGATAAGATATGTGTTCTACCATTGGAAATAAAACATTAGAACAATTGGGTATGACCGCACCAAATCGTGAGATACATGATTTGTTTGATCGTGAATTGCAACGTGAGCAGTAGTTCAATTCTAATGATTTACGTTTATTTATACAATCGAATATAACCAAACTGAATATTCAAGAAAAACATGTATATGACATAATCATTCAAGCCGTTTCCAATAATGCAGGTGGATTACATTTCTTGGATGCACCTGGTGGTACAGGCAAAACTTTCGTTGTATCATATATTTTAGCGACTATTCGATCGAAACAGAAAATTGCATTGGCACTTGCATCTTCGGGAATTGCTGCTACATTATAAGAAGGTGGTCGGACCGCACACTCTGCATTGAAATTGCCATTGAATGTACAGGTGATTGAAACTCCAAATTGCAATATTTTGAGAATTCTGCTATGGCAATAGTTCTTCGATCAATGTCAATTATTTTATGGGATGAGTGCACAATTGCGAATAAAAAATTACTAGAAGCATTTAATCGAACAATGCAAGATTTACAGGGTGATCAACAGCTTTTGTTGGAGCTCTGTATTGCTGTCAGGAGACTTTCGTCAAACATTGCCTGTCATTCCTACTGTTGATGAAATAAATGCCTGTTTGAAGTCATCAGTTCTTTGGAGATATGTACGAAAATTGACACTGAATATTGATATGCGTTTTCAACTAAATAATGATGCAACTGCCCATGAGTTTTCAAAACAATTGTTAGAAATTGGTGATGGCAAAATACAAATCGACAGCACCAACGGACTGATCACCATATTACTGGTAAATCAAAAGGAGAAGTGTGTTTGATACCGCGTATCCCTATGATTCCAACGGATATGCCATTTGAATTAAAATGGTTACAATATCCCGTGCGTTTATCATTTGCGATGTCCATAAACAATGCCCTAGGGCAAACACTTCACGTTTGTGGTGTGAATTTGAAGGAATCATGTTTTTCACATGGCCAACTTTATGTTGCCTGTTCCAGAGTCGGTACTCCCAATTGTTTATTTATTCATGCTGAAAAGGGAAAAACAAAAAATATTGTTTATCCAAATGTTTTAGACTAACATCTACCATAGTGAGAGTACCCAATTCTTTTTAATTTTTTAGTTTCTACTTTTTGCAGTCTTCATCATTTAGAAGGCATTGGCAATTGGGAATCGCACAACGTCTTTAGAATGTTTTAACTCGAATGAATATAATATAGTTTTTACCCTTTCTCATTGTTGAGAAATAACATTTAATAGTATATCTTTTGTTTATTTCTGATAAATATAATATAAACATTTACATTATGTTTTTGTAGTGGCTTTTGATGAGCAGTTCCATACATTCGAAATTAGACTAAGTAATAAATTTTATTTTTTTGTTATATTTCTAAGTTTATTACTATGCCTTATACGTAGCGAAGCACGTACCGGGCAGCTAGTTTGTCATAAAATTATGAGGCATTTGTCAATGTCCGAGGGATATTCGGAAGAAAATTTTTGACAAAAAACTGTATAACTCAGCACAACAAAACATTTATTTATTTTTTCATTAAAAGTACAATTAGTGAAAGTGCAATTACTAAAATTTAACGTAACATTAGATTCGTTGCTGTTCTCTACATTAGAACTATTACCACGCATAATATTTATGATCTTGTTGTGGTGTTCTTGATCGAGGTTCAGGTATGGTTTAATGGAATTTTGATTGCTATGACCAGTAATTTTCAGCAATTGCTGTTCTTCCACACCACTTTTTGCCAATTGGCTAACAGCAGTTGATCTACTGGAATGATTTGTGATCTTTTTGTCCTTTATGTTCAAGCCAATTGCTTCGGCAGCAGATTCAGTCCATCCATTTATGGTATTTCTTCCAACAGGTACATTATCGTACCATTTGTCATTTTGATTTTTCCAATGTCTATTTGGTTTTAAGAATAGTCGTGGCGAGGTAATATTTTCACCTCGTTTTGATATAAGTTTATGAAAAAGACGTACAGGGCAGCTTTCTCTCTTACTATTGGAAACCAACCATTTACTACTTGTGCAACTTTTAGAACCACCTTGGCACGTTTTACTAAATACTGGATTGTATTCAATGCGATTTGTTGGAGAGCCATCGTTATTTTTTTCGACTTGAAAAAAATCCACCAGGCAAGCAACTGCCTCTCCTCCTCTCCACGCTAATTCGACTGCAGCAATATGGTAAAATTCACGCATAAGGCCTTCAGGAGTATTTTCATCCCATAGCATTATTATTTTGTTAACTTCAGACAAATTTAACGAAACTGAACTGGATTACGTTTACATGGGTTTGCTTGCAATTTTTTCGGATTGCATCGCGGGCATCTCGGGCTAGTTTAAATATTATACTTTGGAACGGGTCAATCATAATGTTGTAGTCCTTATAATACTTTTCTTGTAGGAGTTTGCTCGAAACATTCCACATAGTTTTCACCGTTGCTTCTTTGAATTCTGTCCCGTCTTTTTTTCTCATATTGACCGCCCAATCTTTGAGTATCAACGCCAATTCTTCTAAGCTTCTGTGTTCATTCAATTCGTATGCTCGTTCGCAGCAAAATTCCATAATATTCCCCAAATATATTTGTGGCTATAGAAAGTATTTCTGGGAATGTTTTCCTTGATAAGCGCATTTATACTTTTAACATTGCCAAAACGTGACATTTTCAATTTTGCTCGGAATTATGTTGTGAGACTGTGCTGTCATGGTGATTGATAACTGCATTGAATGCAATTTCGGTGTAATGTTGACATGATTGGGTTAATTGTTCCATGTGATAAAAAATCATAAGATTTGATTGGTTTTTAGAACTATCAAAAATTTTCTCAGAAACTAATCGCACGAATTTCATTAATATTGGTGTACAAGGATCTCATTTTATTTAATGAAATAGAAAAACCTACTGAATATTTTTAAGGAACAAAAAAGACTCATTCGAAAATGCAAGATTCATCCTTATTCTGGGAAAACGAAAGATATAGTCCGTTCACGAAAGGTTGAGCACATAGTAGGCGTTTTTTATTTATCTGAAGTTGGCAGTATTTGCTGTCATAGAGAAAAATAAAGTCAACGTTGCCGAATGTAACCGGCCTCGTTCGACGAGATTGCGAGATATCAGACAACTCTATGCAATATTGACAACATTGCGTATCAATCTGACAAGAACATAACCTAAATTTGAATATACACAGTGGAATATGCCAAATTTCCATGGCCAACCGACGGCTCAACCTTTCGTGAACGGACTATATGCAATATGTTTACACCCTCATTATGTTTATTATATCTCATATCTTGCACAGAAAAGTCTGTAGAAACCATGCCTTCAAGAATATTAGTTCTATAGTCAAAAGTCAAATCTACTGTTCCTGTAGCCCATAACTGTAAAATATTCACATACTCCCACAAATTTTTATTTTCAGAACATGTCGAATGCTGTAGCAGCATGTGATTCTACTGTATTAACCACTGCAAAAACTGATCCTATTTAAGAAGAATAAATACCACATGACAAATGTGTAAATGTATCTGTAGGTTAATATAAGTATAAACATAAGTTCATCCCGAAAGCCTATACTTATTTAACTGTCGTTGCTTTCACCCACATTTGCAAATAACTTGACCAAAATTAAAAGTTATCTCAATCAACTTAAGTTGAAATAATATATTATGCAACGAGCGTATAATGATAGCTATTAATCACCGAGTGAACAGCCATTATACGCGAGTAGCTTACTATACTTCATCCACTACTGTATATATTTCTTGAAGATTTTAACATTTTGCGACCGCGACAAGAACCTTCTATGACAAGTGTGGAAAAAGTCAAGTTGACACACGAGAATTTTTGGGAGAACGGTTCATTGTTTATTTTGTAATAAAAAATGCTTTAATTGATATACGAAAAGTAGATTTGGCCCTCGAATGACAAGGTGTAATCATATTTGTAAGTTGGAGTACTTCAGAATACTGAAGAAATACAAATTTGAGGAATATTATATCAAAGCCGAATCTATGAAGCATCCGACAGCAGCGGTTAATCTCTAATTATTCCCTTGTGACTAATGGGTAATATTATGACCGAGAACAGAGACGTACAATGGACGGATTTTACAATAGTCGTAGATAAAATTTTCATTACAACTATTTGCCAGTTCTCTCCCAATGTTACAGGAATACTTTCATTAAAAATTATTAGATATACTTTTCTTATATCTTCAGTGTCCGAATAAATACTTCTCTTCATCTCTTCAACATAATACTACTGGTTTAGCCGAGTTCATTGTGGCATTGTCTAGTAATTATTATCATTGAGATGTTATTACTGATATATTATTCTTTTGAAACCAAGAGCTGCCATAATACAATGCACACAAAAAATCAATTGCTGAGATTGTTGCAAAACGGGGTACCTTACTATTTTACTTATGATATTAGCCCCGAGCAGGTGCTTTTGAGCCATCATTCATTGGTGGAGCAATAATGCTATTACCTCAAAATTTCGTACAGGATTTATTTCCAAGTATATGATTATAAACGATCAGGATTATTATATACTATGGAAATTATTGAAAAAACTGAAAAAATCAATAACAAAAATAATTACGGTCCTCATGATGCGATCCTTTTGAAATTCTGCATGAACATGCAGTATATCAATCTTTGTTTTCACTTTAATCGGATATCTTGTTCTAGAAATATCAAAATTCTTCGTTCCATTATTTCAATTGAATTTTTTATGGTTCTGTAGACACTATGGCTATTAAATTTAGCATGAGGCTTATTTTGAGCATCTTTGATATGGTCTTCAATATGGTAGTTTTTGTACTATTTCGGATTTACTTAGAAAATCAAAAATAATTTTTTATGGCATTTTCAAGTTGAATGTTTCCATATTGTTTTATATTAATGAAAGGTGGTAGTATCACCTTTCAAAAATAGTATATTATATTATAAGGATTAAAAGTGCACCTTTTTTTACGAGCAATATTTGCAGTTGCGAGGCGCAGCCGAGCGAATCAAAATTGCTAGTTAAAATAGGCACTTTTAGTCCGAATAATATATACTATTTTTTCTCCAACCAAGTCAAAATTACAATAAAATTGGTTTCAGTCAAGAATCGTCAATAATTTGGTTATAAATTTGAACACATGCTAATGACAGTGATTGTCAACTAGACGTCGAATGCCATTACTTTTAATCCAAGGATTAATGGATTAAAAGTGTTGCTAAGTAACGAGTGAATTTTTGTACGGTAAGAGAATTTATAACTTTTGCACCTGAATATAGTACAAAAATGTCAACATTTTTTGATAGTTGGAGAATAGTATATTATTTTATAAGGATTAAAAGTGCATATTTTTTTTACGAGCAATATTTGCAGTTGCGAGGCGCAGCCGAGCGAATGCAAAATTGCGAGTTAAAATAGGCACTTTTAGTCCGAATAATATATACTATTTTTTCTCCAACCAAGTCAAAATTACAATAAAATTGGTTTTAGTCAAAATCGTTAATAATTTGGTTATAATTTTGAACACATACTAATGACAGTGATTGTCAAGTAGACGTCAAATGCAATTACTTTTAATCCAAGGATTGAAAGTAGCGTTTTTAATCCTAGGATTAAAAGTGTTGCTAAGTAACGAGTGAATTTTTGTACGGTAAGGAAATTTATGACTTTTTCACCTGAAAATAGTACAAAAATGTCAACATCTGTAGGACCTTTACATCCAAAGAAATCGATATTATTTGGAAGGATCAACGAAAATGAAAAAGTAAATTTAAAAAAAGGGCTACTCCAAAACTAAGGGGGTAAACTTCCCAATGTGGGTGTTTTTGTCGATAATATAAGGTATATTTGATGCCCTTAAATTATCACTAAGTGATGACCAAACACACTGTATAGTCACAATTGCGACAATGGACCACAATCTTACAATAATAACTAATTGAATGCAGAATATTCACTGGTATTTATTGAAAGTCCACAAATACATGAACAACACATAACAAACATCCATGAAACTGAAATTTATAATTTACATATCCGTGCCTGTTCATCCCCTTCTCCTTCCATGAGATCTATTTCTATGAGACCCCTTTCGACCGCAAGATGAAGAACGCTCCCTGTGGTGTCTCTTTCTCCTGTGCATTTTTGGTGCAGATCTAGCCATGTCGATGTACTTCTTTTTTGCCTCGCAGGACATTTTACACCAACACTTAGCGCCCTCAACTGCGATCTTAGTAACTGGCCAATCACAATGCTTCACCCTTAATTCCCTCAGGTAGTTGAAAAAAGCATTTCTGGTCACTTTTCCGGGTCTGCAAAACCTTCCCTTACTCTGTCCACATCCTTGCTTTGGCTGACTTTGTTTCGGTGGTGGTTTGGATTCACCACAACTCTTTTCGGCGTTCCACAAGCTCCAAACATTATGCGTGAGATTATTTAATTTAGAAGGTATACAGCTTCTCATTCTCCGAAAAATTAATTCACATTCGAAATTGATAGGACTCGAATGACAGTGAATGACAAATAGTGAAAGAGCATCTTTGATTTTAATTAGAGCAAATTGAATCAAGGTAGTTTTGGAAGTTCAGTTTCTAGAACTTGTCAAGAAAGACAATGGAAAAAACCTCACTTTCTTCTTAAGGGGTGCGCGTGTTTTGACCACTGATCAAATATTTTGGGTGATACCCACATGGAGGTATTGTACTGTACTGGTGATGTAAGTGTTAATTACTTCTTCTGAAGAGAGCAGTAGCTTTCATCTCTTCCTATAAGTCGATTCCAGATGGTCATGAGTAGCTTCATTTGTGGTGTACTATTAAAGTGGCTTTCATTAACTTTCTGGACAGAGAGATTTGATTATTGTCTGTATAACTGGACGTAATATTTTCGCTTTCTACAGACTTTGATGTCTTTTGCTTCAGACCAGACGAGATTGGTACAATGACAACTTTTTACACTGCTACCAATGAGGTCCTTTATGAGTCACAAAATTCATCGAAAGTTGATTATGTGCCTGCAGCCTTATGCTTTCACTTAGCTGGCGTTTTGATGTCATACAATCAAATAGAGTGAGCACGTCTAGTTACAGTACTAGACTACAGGCCCGTGTTGAAAAATTATGGGTCATTTGAACCACCAGGTGACCTATCAAGAACGATATAAGAGCATAAATAATAAGATTCAGCACTATGCCATCACTTTGTAAGCTGTCCAACTGAGTGCAGGTGAGAATTCGAAAGTACAGGTAGAGTGGGTAAATTTTGGTCACTAATTTTTGTACGGCATTCAACCATCGATAGATTCATTTTTTAATTTTGCGACAATTACCAGGGTAAATTTGGTCATTTGATTTTGTTACGGCATCTGTGTCATACTATTTCAATACTGCTTCTAATCCATTATTCCGCAACGCCGTACAAAAATCATGCGACAAGGGAAAAAAATTTAGGGTTGCAATCCCTGTCTTTCCGTAGTCCAGAAGGTGATTGGACACAACATGAAATAAATTATTTTGAAAGTATTTATGCAAAGATAATATTTTTTCATATGCCTACATTTCCGTTGGTTCAAAGGGGAAAAAAAAGAAAAAATCCATTATTTGTACTAATTTTCATGTCTTTCGTGATTCTAGGTCCTAGTTAGAAACTATGTTGAATATGGGTTTGTATTCTATCCCATTTATACTAAAATATAGACATATGTCACTGATAATTCCAAAATACAACATATTTTTGAGAAGTATTCATGACACTGAAGTTAGCAGATCCCCTTGTAGCATGATTTTATACTGCAAACTTCAGTGTCAGAGTACTTCTCAAAAATATGTTGTATTTTGGAATTATCAGTGACAATATGTCTATATTTTGGTATAAAGGATATAATACAAACAAATTCAACATAGTTTCTAACTAGGAACCTAGAATCACGAAAAGACTATGAAAATTAGTACAAATAAATGGATTTTTTCTTTTTTTTCCCCTTTGAACACACGGAAAGTACGGCATATGAAAAAATATTATCTTGCATAAAATACTTCAAAATAAAATTCATTCATGTTGTGTGAAATCACCCCCTGGACTAGGAAAGAGAGGGGATTGCAACCCTAGATTTTTCCCCTTGTCGCATGATTTTTACGGCGTTGCGGAATAATGGATTGAAGCAGCATTGAAATAGTATGACACAGAGCCGTACAAAATCAAATGACCAAATTTAGCCACGTAATTGTCAAAAATAAAAAAAAAATTTGACTTTGTGGCTCCACCTTTGTGCGGCGCTACGCGTTTTCTTATTATTTTTCACGATCAATCGATGGTAAGAATGCCGCTACAAAAATATGTGACCAAAATGTACCCACTCTACCTGTACTTTCGAATTCTCACCTGCACTCAGTTGGACAGCTTACAGTGAACGGAATAGTGCTGAATCTTATTATTATGCCCCAATATCGTTCTAGATAGGTCACCTGGTGGTTTCAATGACCATATTTTTTCAACACGGGCCGGTAGTCTATACGGTTTGCACAAACATATTGCACAAGCAAAATATATAGTTGTAGGTTTTGTGTAGCCCATTCATATAACCTACAGAAATCAGGGTTTTTCTACTTTTACCGTTTTTGTGACAACAATAGAGCTTGTTGATGCATTCTCTTCAGATGGGCCATCAGATTCTTTTTCATTCATGGAAACCCCAGGAGATCGTCAATGGCCGTTGCCTCTTGGGGTGTGCAGAACCGGTTGGCCCATATAAATTGTTCTTAGGCCAGCCAGCTCTAAGCAGATGCATACCACGTATTTAGTGTTTCTGCTTCCTAAAATCCTAGCTGCTAACTTTGTAGCGAAAGTGCCCCGTCAGCAGTCCACCTTCACCGAACAGCTTCATGAGCTTTCTGTATAGGTAGGTAAAATAATCACGAATATTTCGGACTGAGTAAGCTTAGGGTTTATTGTTCAACACGCATATAGCTGGATCAATTGCCTTTATATTGGCCTCTTCTACGCTCACAGGAAGGCTCAGATCCAGCAGTGTTAACCTTGATGCATAGATATAAATCTGGAAAGAAACTATCAGAAGTACGATATAGCCATACACTCAGATACTCACTCTGCTATTAAAGCACTGAGCTCCTACTCAACAAGGTAGGCAAGCGAAATAAGATCTTTTCAACCTGGGTTCCTGGTCATTTGGGAATCAAAGAAACGAAAGGCCAATACACTTGCCAAAGAGGGCGCACGGATGTCCTCATTGGCCTAGAATCGTTCTGTGTAAAGGTAAATGTACCTTAAGAATAAGTTTTGGAGAAGGGAAAGCCGTGAGGGAAAACTCTGGCGGAATCTCCAAGGATGAATCATTTCACTAAGTTCTTTCGAAACTTTGAAACAGCAATATCCAAAAGATATCTGGATCTTGGTAAGAAACAATAATACTCCTCACCAGCTTTCCTTACAAGACACTGTCACCTTAGAAAGCACTTGTTGAGGATGGGATTGTCAGACACTGACGAGTATAGGTTTTGAGGAGGAGGAAGAAGAAACCCCCATTCACCTAGTCATGGAATTGCTTTGGAATTGCGAGCCTAAGGAGAGAATGCCTTGGGTTAGAAACTTGTAAGTGTGAGGAACTAGCCCAGTGAAGCCTTCACAGATATTGGAGTTCATCAGATCTCTGGAGCTTGAAGGCGAGCTGTGAAGGATGTGGCCAGAACAGCTTTATAAGGGGGCACAATTACCTTGGGGGTCGAAGTGAACTGTAGCTACTTTTTAAATAATAAACTATAAAATACTAACCTTGATGAACTTTTTGCAAGTTCAATGGCTTTTTCAGTTCCTTGAACACAAACCATACCTGACACCCATAGTAAGTCACTATAATATTGCCTCTTGTCAGTTGTTTTATGTTGTTTATGTGGCACTGCCAGGTCAGAAGGGAGCCTTGGCAGTGGAACAGTATATTTCAATTGAATTCTAATGTAAAAGAAAAGAGAAAAAAACGAAACAAGAGCCTGAAAAAAACAGGGAACAAATAATTGTTATATCTCTTCATTCACAAGGTTTTTCAGTACAATAGGACTTACCTGTAAAGTCATTTTAGAGCAAAAACCACAACAGGAAGCCTGAGAAAAAACAGAGGAAAGATAATTGTTATATCTCTTCATTCCACAAGGTTTTCAGTACCAATAGGACTCTACCTGTAAAGTCATTTTAGAGCAAAAATCATGGACAGGAGCCTGAGGGAAATAGAGAACAGATAACTGTTGAATCTCTTCATTCCACAAGGTTTTTCAGAACAATAGGTCCTACTATAAAGTCATTTTAGAGCAAAAACCACGAAAACAAGAGCCTGAGAGAAACAGATAACAGATAATTGTGAATCTCTCATTCCGCAAGGTTTTTAGAACAACAATGGTCTCTACCTGTACAGGGGTGGCATATTTCGATGTTTTAGCACTCACTACAACTTTTAAACCAGAGGAGATAGACACAAAATCTGATACCCACTTCTCGATTCTCTTTTTCTGAGAAACTAACAAGAGTGTTATTCATTTTTGGCTACCTTCTTTTGTTTCGAGTTATAAGCGAAAATTGGAAAAGTGTCGATATCGAAAAAAATTTTCATATCTTCGCTATTACTCATGATAGAGCTCTGAAATTAAAAATTATACAAGTACTTTTTAACGTAGAGTCAGTGGCGTGCTCGTCTTTTTTGTACCATTTCTAATTACGAAGCTAAGACCCAAAGTTATGTTTTTTTAAATGAGAATACTAAATTTTTGTGCGTTTTCTGAAAGATTGATTTTTTCTGATTTCAAAAAATATAGATAACATGTATATTTTTTATCAATATGAAATAGAAAATCTTAAAAAAATATTTTCATTTGAGTCTCAATATTTTCTATGGTTTCAATGTGGTGAGCACAGAAAAATGAAGCTTTTTATAACAAGAGCAGTCTCCTTTCGTCAATCTCATTATTTCTATGCTTTCAACTATTTTCTACAAAATTGAACATGGATATATTTCATAAACTCTTATATCTTAAAATGGATTACCAAATAACGGAAAGATCCACATGATCTGCATTTCAATATATTTAGTTTGTAACTAGTTATAATGAGATGGATGCAGGAGAATAATTTTATTGCTCTCAGAATAAATACGCACAAGTGCCAGTCTATTTCAAATCGCGTATGAAATAACGCATTTAGATTATCGATTCAATTAGAAAAATATCAAACGAAAAATTTTTTTCAATATTGTAGTGATACAATAAAAATCAGTAGGTAAACTTAGAATTAGGATTAAGTTTCAGAGCAGTCCGTTATTCTTCGATCTTGGAGAAAATTGTGCAAAAAACATAGAAATGAAAAGACTACTGAAAAGAGATGTGGTGATTAAACGATGCTAAATTTTTCTGTGCTCATCAACAGTGGAAACCACAGAAATATTGAGACTCAGATGAAAATAGGTTTTTGAACATATCCTACACTCGATTGATACAAACCATACAATGTTAGATATTTTTGGAATCAGAAAAAACTAAGCTTTCAGAAAATGGAAAAAAATTTAGTATTCCCATTTAAAAAAACATAGCTTTGGATCATAGCTTCGTAATTAGAAATGGTACGAAAAAGGCGGAGGCACGCAACTGGATTCTACGTAAAAAAAAGGCCTATATATGTTTCAATTTAACGCTCTATCATCAGTATTAGCGGGGATATTAATTTTTTTTCGATATCGCCACTTTGCCAATTTTCGCTTATAACTCGAAACAAAAAAAAGAAGGTAGCAAAAAATGAATTACTCTGTTAGTTTCTCAGAAAAAGAAATCGAGAAGTGGGTATCAGATTTTGTCCATCTCCTCTGGTTCAAAAGTTGTAGTGCTAAAACATCGAAATATGCCCACTCTGTACAGTCATTTTAGAGCAAAAAACACACAAAACAAGAGCCTGAGAGAACCAGAGAACAGATAATTGTTGAATCTCTCCATTCCACAATGTTTTTTAGACCAAAACCACCTATTCAAACCAATTTTTTCTACGAATATCAGAAATTCAGTTACGTAAATTGATTTATTTCAGTACTTCTTCACAATCTAACCTAAACACATGGGTACATTTCAAAAAAGACAAAACTCAATGTTTCCTTCTGCTCCTGCTTCTGCGGCTCCTACTTCTTCTCCCTCGTGACTTAGATCTGCCTCCACGTCTTCCTCGTCCTCCACTACTATAACAACAAGATTTCCCTTGTCCCCCTTTGTATTTCTTGAGTATAGAACCCGTTCTTTGTGGTTTCTTCTTCGTCATTTGGGATTCCTTGACAAACCTAACTCTATCGGCAGGACACATAGCATGCCATAACTTTGCTCCTTCGACAGCTATTTTAGTTGCTGGCCAATTAACATGTCTGGTTCTATAAGATTGTATGAAGTTGAAAAACGGATTTCTGCTGATTCTTTTCGACATAATGAACTTTTGGATTTGGAAACTACAAAATTTAGAATTGACGGACTTCAAAATGACGTTGAATATAAGAAAATTCACAGGTAACTTTTGGTATGGAATATTTATATTTGGGGAGGTTGCCTTGCAACCGTTTTTAATTTTCAATTTCAATCATAGACATAGAGAAATGGACTAAGTAATCCCTATCAGCTTTATAGAAAATAGGACTGAAAAATGGGGAAGAAATAACCAATTCGCGGCCAATAATTGTTTCTTTCTATGACACCACAGATCCACAAAAAAAAACAGGAAATGGCTGCGAATCTCATCCTCTCTTCTCTGATTAGTGACACTTTCAGGCGGTTATTGCTCAGCCACTACCTTACTATGTCTATGGTTTCAACCACAAACAGTAAGGGATTAATCAACTGCTTCATTTTCAACTTTTGAAGAAGATTACATATCTTTAATTCGATCATTTTCATAAGATGATGTGATGATGTTTTTTGTAGGTACTAACAAAGAAAGAGAAATTTCAGTCGAATTATTCTTTATTTCATCTACATGTATCAAAAATTCTTATTCTAACTCCTTATAACACTTTACAAAACTCTGATCAATTTGTTACATATTATTGCTCCTATTCAAGTAGAATTCTTTCAAAATTCCATTATGTCTACACATTTTTCCGTATAATATCATCAATCCATTTTCTGTAATGGGCAACTTTGACGTAGACTCCTGGTTTGTTGGCGTAAGAGCATCGGTGGCCCCATGAAGTTATACCATATAATGTGAAGAGACCTTGAAAATATCAATACATTATTATTATGATTATTTGAATTGATATCGTTATTATGACTAGGTTATCCTTCCGGGAACGATTATGTAGATCTTTGATTCTCTAACCTACTCATCCAAAAAAACTCAAGGAGGTGGTCAATGGCGTTGATATGAAACTGACAACCTCCCTAGCAACCCTGGCCGTTACCTCTTTTGGTTGTCCAAGACCGGTTTTACCATTATGCCAGCTCTGGTTAATTGCACCTGTTCAATTTTTTCTGCTTCTGATCCCCAAAGCCTAAAAATCCCATCTGCTGACTTTCCCATACGGTACAAAATGCTTGTACCGACAGTGCCCCATCATTAGTCACACCATCACTCGAAACTCAGTTCGTGACAGCTTAATGAGCTTTCTGATATACGCCAAGCAACAGAGCTACAAATGATTAGTTTTTTGACAAGAATACTACCTGGACGCCACCTGTGCCATTCCGTGCAGGACAGTCCGTAGTTTATTCCCACCATGTTTTAAACACGAAAATGCCATTTTTATTTGTTATTAACAAAAAACAACAAAAATACGCGTTCTTTTTAGTGTTTTCGTTGCAAAATGGAAACTATTGATGCAGTGATAACGTTGCAATGGGATGAATTGTAGAGAATTACATTGTGAAGAGAATGATGGGTCAAACGATCCGATCGAATAATTGAAACTGGAGAAAAGCGGAAAAAACCGGAAAATTGCGTGTTTTTTCTTTTAACTCATAACTCTGCTATTTTGCAATATTAAGAACTGAAACTTCACACGATAGTAGTTATTGACGTGCAATTCATGTGTGCCAAAATTGGATTCGGTCGGATAAATAGTTTTCACATAATTCCCATTTGAATTTTTTTTGGACATAATTTCGCGGAGAGCTGGATGCGTTTGAGGTCATCGATTGAAATTAAAAAAATTGATCTGGAAAGAAGACGTGATCAGTAACAAAACGTCTATTCTGATTTTTCAATAAAACGCGTCTAAGTGTGTTGAAAATTAGTGAGAACATGAGGGAAAACGGCCGACCGAGCGAGAGCGGTCGAGTGGAGAGGAAATAAGCGAATCGAGGGGAAACGTATATGTGTACAAAATTTGGTGCGCTGTCCGCGCAACAATTCTTAAACTCGGCGACCGTTGGCTTCCGCGGCGTTTCCCCTCGATTCGCTCATTCCCTCACCACTCGACCACTCTCGCTTAGTCGGTCGTTTTCCCTCATGTTCTCACTAGTTTTAACACACTTAACGTTTTATTGAAAAATCAGAATAGACGTTTTGTTACTGATCACGTCTTCTTTCCAAATCAATTTTTTTAATTTCAATGGGACGACCTCAACCGCATCCAGCTCTCCGCGAAAATATTTCCAAAAAAAATTCAAATAGGAATTATGTGAAAACTATTTATCCGACCGAATCCAATTTTGGCACACATGAATTGCACGTCAATAGATACTCTCGTGTGAAGTTTCAGTTCTTAATATTGCAAAATGGCAGAGTTATGCGGCGTTCCCATGAGGCGTTAATCACGACAGTTAACCACGCTAGTCAACTTTCGTTCGTGACACTCACGAAAGTGTGAATTTATAAAACGTTTACAGGGTTGGTGGGTTCGTGGCGTTCACGCCTCGCGTTCCGACTTAGTCACCATCGAAACATCGATCATGAATGATCTAGTTGTTGAAAGTTGTGCTGTTTTAAGTTCGTTTTTTGCTACTATCTTAGCAAAAAAGCTGGAGTGCTTTCAGGACACAATTACAAAAAACGAAAAAAAATACGTTTTTCGGTTAGAGAATGGATACAGCGAAGAAATATGTTAGGAGCGTCATCAAACTTGGTTAATAAGGAACTAAAATGCAATTTTCCAGAAGATTTTAGAAACCTACTGCGAATGACTGAATTTCAGTTTGAATACCTCTTATTGCGTGTTACAAATAAAATTTCAAAATCTAACACTAACATGAGACAAGCAATTAGTGCTAAAACAAAATTAGAGGTGAAGTAACGGTATTTAGCTACAGGTGATTCCTTCAAAAAACATTGAATATTGATTGATTTTATATCATTAATATTATTCTCCTCTTTCATTGATTGTCATTATTGCTGAAGTAAATTTTTTCCTTCAGGAACGGCTATAAAAACGTGTCCAACGGTGTTAAATCGGAACTATTTGGTGGCCATGAAATGAGAGTGCCAATACCAATCCAAAGATTAAATTGTCCACTTAAATAATCACGAACTTCCAGAACGCTATGCCAGATGGTTATTGAAATTTGAAACTCTGTGGTGCTCATTATAAGAAAGAAAGGCCAACATATGTTACTTATTCGAAATCAGGGAAAAAAGAGCTAACCAAATATGGAAAAATATATAGGGTGTTCCATTTGAAAAAATGAAGTTGCCATCAATATGTTGGTCACCCTGTATATATTTCAGTTTCTGGGCTCATATCAAAAAACCTCAGTTGATTACGTGACACTTTTATACGAAACATTTTTTTGTATCTCCTTTAGTAACAAAGTTAAAGGGGGGGTCAAATTATAGTGAAAAACCCGGTACCTTTTCCAGACCTTGCACTGTCTGATATTTTTTTTAACTCCGGACAGAAAGAGCTTCTTAAATTCTGAATTTGCTACAACTTCTTTTGGTCCAAATCCAGGAATATTTAATTCATGACTTATTCTCTTAGCTGCGGCGGTTCGTAAATCTCTATCACGGTATTCCTCCAAACTTGGATCATATAACACCCTTTCCATCGATTACAATTCCAAAAAACGCGTAGTTTCACTGTCGTTCAACTTAATAATTACCCGTTGCTGTGACGACATCTTAGCTTCACGAACGGTATCTCACGCCTGAAAATCAAACAGGTTTGATCCATCCACGCTTGAGTCGTGCGCCGTTCCTCACGAAAGCAAGTTTAACGACTATGCGTTCACACAGAAGTGTATTTCACGAAAGCGTGGTTCACTGTAGTGAATAACGCCTCATGGGAACGCCGCATTATGGGTTAAAAGAAAAAACACGCAATTTTCCGGTTTTTTCCGCTTTTCTCCAGTTTTAATTATTCGATCGGATCGTTTGACCCATCATTCTCTTCACAATGTAATTCTCTACATTCATCCATTGCAACGTTATCACTGCATCAATAGTTTCCATTTTGCAACGAAAAAACTAAAAAGAACGCGTATTTTTGTTGTTTTTTGTTAATAACAAATAAAAAATGGCATTTTCGTGTTTAAAACATGGTGGGAATAAACTACGGACTGTCCTGCTCGGAATGGCACAGGTGGCTTCCAGGTAGTATTTTTGTCAAGGAAATATCTCTATTGCTTGGTCTATATAGGTAGGTGGAATCATTACGAATTTTTGGGACTGAGTAAATCCAGAGCTGCTTCTCCAGAGAGTCATTGTTGTTAACCTTGATGCACTTTTCACAAGTTAATCGGCTTTGTAATTTCCTTCAACACCACAATGCCCTGGCACTCTTAGAAGACTAACTTTACTGCCTCTTGCCACTTGCTTTATAGTGTTACGACACTCCCAGGTCAGCAGACACCACTAGGAATGCGATTTCAGAGATCACAGAGTGGCCTGGCTATCCGTGGATCTTAAGACACTCTCGAGTATAAAGCCATCCATTGTTTCCGTCTGTGAAATAGAGAGTTCACTTGCTAGGGCTATAGAGATCCTCAATTTAGGTCCATCTACCCCAATGCCAGCACCTCTTTCTGATTTTGATCCATCGGTTAAACATATGGATGGACTTATTCTTATTCGAACTAATAACGAAACTTCATCATCATTATATGTTAGAACTCGTCACTATCCTGTAATCTTTAGATTTCGTGTATACTCAGTGAGACACTCATCTGCAACAAACATTAAAAAAAACGAAACACGGGTTGAAACAATGTTGCAAAGGAAATAAAATCATATTAAAGTTCTTCTCTGCAGGAAGATAATTAGTTTAGTTTAGTTTAAAAGGGGTTACAGTTCACTGCGACTATCTATTGTGCCCCTCACAGAGCTGTTCTGGCCAAACCCTTCACAGCTCGCCTTCCAGTTCCAGAGATTTAATGAAATCTAATAACTCTCACAAGTTTCTCGCCCAAAGCATTCTCTCCTTAGGCTCGCAATGCCAAGGCATTCCGTGACTAGGTGAATGGGGGTTTCTTCCTCCTCCCCACAGAACCTACACTCGTCAGTCTCCGATAATCCCATCTTCAACGGGTGCTTCCTGAGGCGACAATGTCCTGTAAGAAAGCCGGTGAGGAGGTGTAATTGCTTCTTACGAAGATCCAGATATCTTTTGGATCCCGCTGTCTCAAAGTTCTGAAGGAACTCAGTCGAATGATCCATCTCTGGCAGATTCCGCCAGAGTTTTTCCCCCTCGGCTTTCTCCTTCTCCAGAAACCACAGAAGGGTTCTTGGCCAATGGGTGACATTCGTGCGCCTTCTCAGACAAGTGTATTGGCCTCTTCGTTTCCTTAGAATCCCGAGTGGCCGGGAACCCAGATTAAAAAGACGTTATTTTTCTTGCCTACCTCATTGAGTTTATTCCGGCACTCCCAGATCATTTTAAAGTCGATGATGTATGGACTCAGTGATTTAATAGCAGCTTGACTATCTCAGTGTATGACTATATCGCACTTCTGATAGTTTCCTTCTAAATTTATATCTAAACATCTTTCAAAACCTAAGATTTTCGCTTGAAAGACGCTCATACAGGAGCCTAGCGACAGTGGCCGTATATCCCAGAGCCTTCTCCTGTAGAGCTTTTGGAACCATCTGTATATCATGTTACGGTATTTTCCTCAAAGGAAGAAGTAAAGTTTACTTCTTCCTCTGAGGTATTTTCTTTGAGGTTATAGTCGTTGTATTCTTGTTTCCAATCCTCTCTTTTACTTAGCATTGTCCTGAAGTTTTTTTTAGTGATTAGGTACTGCAGGAAGATAATTCAAAATAATATGGATTTATATCCGATTCAAGTAATGATGCAAAGTAAAATGGTTGACGACATACAAGTTTCTAGTTCCATGTTCTGATTTACTAAAGTTTCAATTTACCAACGCTAACTAATCCAGGTCATATTTCGAGGTTAGGTAAGTTGATTTGTTTCGAAAGAAGTTAATTTTCTTCTGAGAAAATATCTTACCATGATCCAAGCAAGCCAAAGGACCACCACTGTCGCCATCGCAGGCATCAGTTCCCCCATCTAGGTAACCAGCACAAAACATACCATCTGTCAATGAGTCCCCATACACATGAGGCATACTGCAGACAGATTTTCTGAGAAGTGGCACTTCCCCAGCTCTAAGCTCATTCGAAAATGCTGAAACAATAGTGAACATAGAGTTGAACTCTCACTTAAAGTCTAAACTACACTGTGCAAAAAAATTAACGCACATTCTGAAAATCTCAATTTTAATGGAAGTTACACATTAAATGGAAGAAAAATTCAAGATTCACCGAATCTTATGTGAAAGAAGAGAAATAAACCATTTTCAAAATACTGGAATGCTGATAAGTGATTTAGTACTTGGTATTTCCACCCCTTGCGTTAATTACAGCTCGGCAACGACGGTTTATACTCAAGATGAGTGATCTTAAAATGTTCTGATCTAATCCTTCCCAGATTTCTCTGAGTCGGATTCCTAAGTCATTAAGAGTAGCTGGATGATTTTCTGAACTTCTCAGCCTTCTATTGAGGTTGTCTCAAACCTGCTCAGTTGAATAATATCTTGACTTCTTGCTGGCCATTCCATTCGAGAGAGACTTCAACCTCTTCAAGGTACTCCTGAACGATGCGCGCAAGATGGGGTCTGGCATTATCGTCCATAAAAATGAAATTTTCACCAATGTATGGGGCAAACGGTACTACATGCTCTTCAAGAATGTTTTATATATATCAGCATTCATACTCTATTATCAACGACCACTAGGTCTGTGCGAGCAGTCAAAGATATTCCACCCCATACCATAATCGATCCTCCCCCGAAACCAGTAGTATTCAGGAAATTGCGCTGAGCATATATTTCATGTGAACGTCTGTATACAAGGAAACGTCGATCACAATAGCAGAATCTAGACTCATCTATGAAGAGAACTCTTTCCCAATCATATGCTCTCTCGCAAAATCCAAACGCGCCCTTCGATGAGCTGGGGTAAGAGCTGAGCCTCTTGCCGCGACACGAGGCCTTAAATCATATTCTCTGAGGCGATTTCTTATTGTCTGAGTGCTAATTTGCTCAAACTGATTTTGAAGGTGGCGAGCGGTTGCAAACCGTTATCCCAACGAAGGAACTCTCAGGTAACGTTCTTGAATGGCAGTTGTTACCGTGGTCTACCCTGTCCTGGTCTTCGGACATTCATACTTGTCTCCCTGAATCGCTGCAACATTCTGGACACACTTGTATAGGAAACTCCAAACCTTTCTGCAGTTGTATGTCCACCCTTTTTTTCGCAAACTAGCGCTTGGGCACATTCCTCTTGGGTCAAATTGCGTGTTTCGCGTTGCATAGCGATCGAGTGTAGAATATCAAACGCAAGAAAAACTATTGATCACTATAATTGATCGAAAACAACTGATTTCAGTATGGAACCAATACATTCAAAATCTGATAATCTCATCATTTTATTCCTGCTGGGACAAAACATCTGTATTGAGGAAAAACGTTGAAAGTGGATAACATATGCATGCATAATTCTGATAAAAATAATAATCATTGAGAACACCTTCAGTTGTAAAATAAGTTTGAGATTTCTATAATGTGCGTTAATTTTTTTGCGCAGTGTATAAAAGCAAAAGCAAGATAAAAATTTGTTCTTGTTGTATACTTCAAACGATTAACATCAATTGCTCATACGTACCTGATACACCACTCTCAATAGAGCCAAACCCAGAAATAGTACAGTTCAACTCAGTTTCGTAATCAGTATCCTCGTCAGGAAGACAAATAGCCTGGACATCTTGACTCAATCTAAATCCTTGTCCCTTCAGTTTGACCAAAGCGATGTCATTGTTCATCTTATGGCCTTTCCTGAAGTCCTTATGGATGAAGAAGTCCTCAATATAGGCATTCTGCTCTGTGCCTTCTTCGTCATTTATGTTATAATCACCAGCAACAACTATGTAAGCCCCTTTTGGGTATCCAACAAGACAGTGCGCAGCTGTCAAGACAAATTTGGAGGAAATAACTATTGCTCCACACCAGTGGGCCACACGCAGTTTGCCTTTAACTCGGATAGCTGCCTACAAACAAAGTTATTTATACAGTGCATCCAATTTTGGGTGAGACTGCCAGATTCTCGCTTGTTATTTAAGATAGAGAATTGCGGTTTTCACATTTCTGTCTTACTTTTTCGTGAAACTCAAGTTGGTCAAATCATGTTTTGCATAACTGTTTTCGTTCGAGAGATTTTGGAAATTGTTACTTTTCGGACCCCTTCTTTATCTCCGAAGTTTTTAGAAATAATGCTGACCTGAAACCTACGTCTGAATCAGAATTCAGCGTAGAATCCGGTGGCATACCCAAATTTTTTTTCGGTGTATGGTTTTGAAGATTCAACACCAACCTATATTTTTTCCAATGGAACACCCTCTACATTATTACTTCCTAGGATTCGTTATTTTTTTCCTTCAAAATGATGTATGATACTATGTAGGTATACTCCGTTCAGGAAAGGTTGAGCCGTCGGATGGCCATGAAAATTTGGCATATTCCACTGTGTATATTGAAATTTTAGGTTAAGTTTTTTTAGTTTCTTGTCTGATTGATACGCAAGGTTGTCAATATTGCATAGAGTTCTCTGATAACTCGCAAGCTCGTCGGACGAGGCCGGGTACATTCGGCAACGTTGACTTTTTACGTTTTGCGTTATGATAGCAAATACTGCCAACTTCAGATAAATAATTAAACGCCTACTATGCTCTCAAACTTTCGTGAACGGGCAATACCTACCTAATAGCAAACAAATAAATAATACGAAAATCCATAAACATTCATTATATCTTACAGATTACACTGTTCAAATTGCTGTCCATTTTTCCTAATACATAATTGACAAACCTTTTAAATACGCCTGAGTGCATTTAATATTATAAGAAGGCGGTTTTGTAAATCCTGGAAAACTGCCTCTGTTGATTCTGATACTGTATATTTTATTTTTCAAATAGCCCAAAAATAAAACGTCTAATATGGACAGATCAGGTGATCTGGACAGCTAGATCAGATTGTTTTTTTCTCTCCAATGCCTACTTGATAAATCAATGATTTCAAATGGATAGCAGCCATAATAACACCAAGGATGTTTGTATCATAATGGCCTACTACTTTCAAAAATCAAAAGTAATAATCCTCTAACTGAAATTTGGGAAATACATTGCCCATTAACACAAATCGTTATTATTTGATGTTTTTTGGTTTTTTTTACATTTCTGAACATCCTACCTACATAGCATTCTACATCATTTTGAAAGGAAAATAATAACGAATTTAACGAACTAATAATATACAGGGTGTTCCATTAAAAAAAATATAGGTTTGTGTTGAATCTTCAAAACCGTACCCCGAAAAAAAAATTGAGAACGCCACTGGATTCTACGCAGAATTCTGATTCAGACGTAGTTATTAGCTCAGCATTATTTTTATTAACTTCGGAGATAAAGGAGGGGTTCCAAACAAAATTTCCAAAATCGCCCTGTATCTCTCGAACGGAAACAGTTATGCAAAAAAAATCTGATTAAACAAATTTGAGTTTCACGAAAAAGTAGGATAGGAACGTGAAAACCGCAAGGCACTATCTTAAATAACAAGCGAGAAACCTGGCAGTCTCACCTTTAATGGGATGCACTGTACAGGGTGGGCATATTTCGATGTTTTAGCACTAAAACTTTTGAACCTTGAGGAGATAGACAAAATCTGATACCCACTTCTCGAACTCTTTTTCTGAGAAACTAACAAGAGTAGTGTTCATTTTTGGCTACCTTCTTCTGTTTTCGAGTCTTGAGCGAAAACTGTAAAAGTGGCCATATCGAAAAAAAATCATATCTCCGCTAATACTGATCATAGAGCTCTGAAATTAAAACATTATAATTGCATTTTTTCACGTAGAATCCAGTGGCGTGCTCGTCTTTTTTGCACTATTTCTAATTACGAAGCTATGACCCAAAGTTATGTTTTTTTAAATGGGAATACTAGATTTTTGTGCCATTTTCTGAAAAGCTTAATTTTTTCTGATCTCAAAAATATTTAACATTATATGGTTTGTATTAATATGAGTAAAGAAAATGGTCAAATACCTATTTTATCTGAGACTCAATATTTTCTATGGTTTCAACTGTTGATGCTTTCTACTAATTTTTACAAAATTCGAACATGGATATATTTCATAAACTCTAATATCTTGAAATGAATTACGAGATAATGAAAAGATCCACATGATTCTCGGTTTAAATCGATATACTTGGTGCAATAAAGACGAGGACGCCACTGAATTCTAAGTAAAAAAATGCCTGTATAATGTTTTAATTTCAGAGCTCTATCATCAGTATTAGCGGAGATTCGATTTTTTTTCGATATTGACACTTTTCCAATTTTTACTATAACTCGAAAACAAAATAAGGTAGTCAAAAATGAATAATACTCTTTTTAGTTTCTCAGAAAAAGAGATCGAGAAGTGGGTACCAGATTTTGTCTTTTTCCTCTGGTTTGAAAGTTGTAGTGCTAAAACATCGAAATATGCGCACCCTGTACAGTTAGAAAAGACTAGAAGATGAGAAATCTTCGTATGTGTCCTCCAAGCTAATAATTGTTGAATTTACCTGCCATGGATAGTCTCCAACTTTAGCCTTCGATCCCTGGACAACCCTGAAGTGGACATTACTATCTGCTGTAAAGATACTATTTTTCCTGAGTCCACATGAGGTTGGGTATATAGGGTAAGATGTATCTGCGGCTGCTTCAGAAACATTCACTTCCAGAGGATTCTGCACATGCCTCTCAATCTCTGAAGTGTCAGAATTGCTGCAGATGACACCGACATCTTCACTATGGTCACAGTTATGTTCTCCCCATTTCCAATGAACACATTTCTCCAGTCTAGACTCGTTTCCGAAGCAGGATACTTGGTCTAACCATATTGGGTCCTTTCCTAAAATACATTATCGTTAATCTCTTGAAAAATCTGATTGAAAAGGATACGAGCCGAATGAATTAGAAGAGCAGGATGGATTCAAAAATGAGCGATCCTTTATAGACCACATTTTCACGCTCAACCAACTCACTGAATAGAAGATGGCAACTGGCAGAAACACTCAGTTGCTGTTTGTTGACCTGACAAGAACGTATGATAATGTACCTATTACTAAACTCTGGCAGGTGCTGAAAAGGTCCCCGGTAAACGTGACACTAATAAGAGCAGTTCAACAGCTTTATGAAAATTCCTTCTGGAGGGTTGAAATTAACAATCAGTTATCCTTCAGCTTCTACACATCAAAAGGATTGAGACAAGATTGCACCTTATCACCAACGCTGTTTAAAATTTATTTGAACGAAGCCCTGAAACATTGGAGAAAATCATGTCGTGGAATGGGGATCCAACTGAGTGATCAGAGGACTTTGTACAGGGTGGGCATATTTCGAAGTTTTAGCACTACAACTTTTAAACCAGAGGAGATAGACAAAATCTGATACCCACTTCTCGATCTCCTTTTCTGAGAAACTAACAAAAGTGTTATTCATTTTTGCCTACCTCCTTTTGTTTTCGAGTTATAAGCGAAAATTGGAAAAGTGGCAATATCGAAAAAAATTAATATCTCCGCTAATACTGATGATAGAGCTCTGAAATTACAACATTATACAGGCACTTTTTTACGTAGAATCCAGTGGCGTACTCGCCTTTTTTGCACCATTTCTAATTACGGAGCTATGACCCAAAGTTATGTTTTTTAAATCGAAATACTAGATTTTTGTGGCTTTTTCTGAAAGCTTAGTTTTTTCTGATTTCAAAAATATATAACATTGTATGGTTTGTATCAATATGAGTATAGAAATGATCAAAAACCTATTTTCATCTGAGTCTCAATATTTTCTATGGTTTCAACTGTTGATGAGCACAGAAAAATTTAGCATCGTATATAATTACCACAATATCTTTCCAGTATTCTTTTCATTTCTATGCTCTTTACTCAATTTCTCCAAAATGAACTGCTGTGAAACTTGATCCCTCATTCTAAGTTATAACTAAGATGTCTAAAATAAGACATCTTAGTTATAACCTACTGACCTTTTATTGTAATCACTATTAGGTATTGAAAAATATTTTTCCTTTATTACTTTTCTGATTGAATTGATAACTTCAATCATATCTATATGCGTTATTTCCTATGCGATTTGAAATAGACTACTAAGCACTTGTGCGTATTTATTCTGGAGTGCAATAAAAATATTCTTGCATCCATCTCATTATAACTAAGAATATCGATTGAAACGGAGGATCATGTGGATCTTTTTGTAATTTCCAAATCCATTTCAAGATATAAGTTTTTTATGAAATATATCCATGTTCGAATTTTGGAGAAATTAGTTGAAAGCATAGAAATAATGAGATTGACGGAAGGAGACTCTGTGTTATAGGAGCTCCATTTTTCTGTGCTCGTCAACCATAGAAAATATTGAGACTCAAATGAAAATAGGTTTTTGACCATTTTCTAAACTCATATTGATACAAACCATACAATGTTATATATTTTGAAGTCAAAAAAAATAAGCTTTAAGAAAATGCCACAAAATCTAGTATTTCCATTTAAAAAACATAACTTTGGGTCATAGCTCCGTAATTAGAAATGGTTGCAAAAAAGGCGAGTACGCCACTGGATTCTACGTAAAAAAGTGCCTGTATAATGTTTTAATTCAGAGCTCTATCATCAGTATTAGCGGAGATATGAATTTTTTTCGATATTGCCACTTTTCCAATTTTCGCTAATAATTCGAAACAAAAGAAGGTAGCGAAAAATGAATACTACTGTTGTTAGTTTCTAGGAAAAAGAGATCGAGAAGTGGGTATCAGATTTTGTCTATCTCCTCTGGTTTAAAAGTTGTAGTGCTAAAACATCGAAATATGCCCACCTGTACACTTTGCATTTTGCTGATGACCAGGTCGATATCTCCCAGGACAAAGACGTTTGGAATTCATTACGCGTCGCTTGATCGAAGAATATGAAAAATGAGGATGAAGTGTAAATATGCAAAAGACCAAGTATATTTGTGTCAGCTCAGATACAGAGGATTTCGAACTGTAGGGTGCAGGCAGATACGACCATAACAGGGTATACATACTAAGGAACCAAAATCAGTAACACCAGCCGAACAGAAACAGAGATGAGAGAAAAATAAAGGGAAAACAAATAATTAGTGCCCTAATTCGACATTAAGGTCAAATAAAATATCTGAAGAAAAGAAACGACAAATATATAACACTATCTTCAAGAGTGTAGTTCTGTATGGCTGTGAGACATGGCATCTAACATCAAGGTCAATGGAAAGACTATCATCTCTGGAAATGGATTTTTGGCGACGAGCAGCTAGGATTTCTGGACTCCAAAATATTACAAACATCACAATGAGGTAGATAATAAATGCAAACACCACTATAATCGAAGATATAAAGGTCAAACAACTCAGCTGTTATGGCCATGTACAGAGAATGGGCGAAGACAAGATACCGAAACAAATTATCAGCTGGAGTCCATTGGAGCGACGAAAATAAGGAAGACTAAATAACTTGATACAGGGAGTGAGCAAAGCAATGTCTGAAAGAGATCTTGGACGAGGAGATTAGGAAAACATGCAGAGATGGAGAATAGGCACCGTAAGGCGTAGAACGCTCTTGAGTTGACAATCAACATCTGAAACAAACCTTCACCAAAATAGGCTTCCTTCTTTACAGTCACAGTCCCTTTGTACCCCAAACTCTTGCACACCACTTTAGCTGCATCTTCATTGAAATCATCGTCGCAAACTGTACCCCAGACACCATGATGAAGTACTTCAATCCTTCCTTCGGACCTGGTGGTACCATTAACCAATCGGACTTCCATAGGAGCCTTAAAATATATCGTACAAAAAATTCACATATCACTTTTCTGTACCTATACACTTACCGAACATGTTTCATCAGTTTCTTCAGAACCGTCAGAGCAGTCTTCAAGACCATCACAAACGAAAGCCATTGGGATGCACTCATTGGTATCCTTACATTTCCAGTAGGAGTCAGGACACTTATCTTGCAATCCATTACATACAACTCCAACAACCTTGAAGAAATATTTATAAGAAGAGGTTTAAAGCGTCACATCGCCATTAATATGAAAAAAGTGAAAGCAGAGAATAGATAATATTAATCGATTGAAATCGACCAATACTTCGAAACTAATCTCGTCCTCGTTCAAGACAGAATGCAAGGAAGTGGTATCGAACAGTGCACCTATGGATAGCCATTTGGTCCATATTAGGACTCACCAGCACAGGTAAGCTCTGATGATACAAGGTATTTCTTGGAACTCACAGCGAATTGGCATCTTCTTCAAGGTTTAAATATACCAAAGACGCCATATCTAGTTCCATACGAAAACCTCCTCCCATAGCATGAACCTTGAACGAAGTAGCGAGATGTTTACCATTTGTCGCATTGACCGAAGCGTTCTTGCATTTCGCAAATTTTTCGTTTTCAGTCCACGACGCGGTGCGCTCAGGCAAACGTCAGTTGACACCGTAGTAAATAGTGAGAAAAGGTTTAACGCGTAACATCGCCATGAATATTAAAATAATGAAAGCAGAGAATGATATTATTCGATTTAAATCAACCAATATTAAACTCATACTTCAGAGCTAATTTCGTCCTCGTTCAAGACAAAATGCAAGGAAGTGGTATCAAACAGAGCACCTATAGATGGCCATTTCGTCCTTATTAGGATCATCAGCACAGGAGAGCTCTGAATGATACAAGGTATTTCTTGGAACTTACAGCGAAATGACATCTTCTTTAAGGTATAAATATACTGAAGACGCCATCTTTAGTTTCATAAGAAAACCTTCTTCTATAGCATGAACTTTGAACGAAGTAGCGAGATGTTTACCATTTGTCGTTACGCGTTAACCTCTGCTTATTTTTTACCAGGGTGTCAACTGACGTGACCCTGAGCGCTCCGCGTCATGGACTGAGGACGTAAATTTTGCTGCGACAAATGGTAAACATCTCACTAGTTCCTTCAAGGTTCATGCTATGGAAGGAGGTTGTTCGTATTGAACTATAGAGATGGCGCCTTCGATATATTTTATACCTGAAAGAAGGTGTAATTTCGCTTGAAGTTCCAAGAAATACCTACACTGTATCATTCAGAGCTATCCTGTGCTGATGAGTCCTAATAAGGACTAAATGGCCATCCATAGGTGCTCTGTTTGATAACACCTCCTTGCATTTTGCCTTGAACGAGGACGAGGTTAGCTCCTAAGAATTAGTTTGATATTGGTTGATTTCAATCGATTAATATTATTCTCTGCTTTCATTGGAAACATTTATATTAATAATCACTTATCAGGGAGGAACCATTCGACTTAACATACCTCTTCGTTGGTACAATCATGTGAGCCCCAGCCGTTAAAATCACAGTCTTTAATGGAGGTTTCATTACCTAGGCAGGTAACATCGTCCATCATGTAGAAAACCTTCTCTGGAGGAATGTCTTTGGCAAATATTGAATTTCCTTTAATTTCAGCTGCACCAAGATGATATCCTAACTCTTTGCAGACCACGTTAGCATCTTTCATGTCGAATTTATCATCACAAATTAAGCCAGTACGTCCAAATGCTGCAAAAGGATTTCTTTAAAGTTTGAACTGAGTGAACTGAGACATGATAACCACATTTAGAGCCGTTACAGGATTTTTTGGAATATATATTTCATCGTTGTTCCCACTGAATACCAACCACCTGAGAAGACAAAAGTATAAACTAGCTAGAGAACAGTTTTTAGAAGAAGCAGACAAAATTACTTTCGCAACAGAGTATTCCACCATTGGAATATGCTACCTAGCGAAGTTGTCAATGCAAGAAGTGTCAACATGTTAAAAAATGGATGGGATTCCTGGAGATCAGAAAGTGTATTTTGATTTCATTTGTGTTTTTTTTCTTTAAGTACTACATTTGATTTTCTCATCTTATTTTTGAATGTGTATATCGAATTGAGCTTCAATTGTATTTTCTTTGAGTTGTATAGGTTATCCACAACTCTTATTTTACAAATAAGAATAATAATAACAATGTCAAAGAATAGATCAACGCGTGATGAAGGATGAGCTAACAACCGAGTTCACTAGAAGAATGAGAAGCATTCTGAAAATAAAACTGAACAGCAGAAATCTCACAAAAGCTATTAACACCTACGACTGCTCAGTATTTACCTACTATTTTGGAATAGTGAAGTGGAGTGATACAGATCTCGTTGATCTCCAACGAAAGATGAGGTACACTCTGTACAAAAGCCAACAAGCACCATCCTAAATGATGTGTTGAAAGAACAACGATTCCTAGAACTCAAGGCGGGCAATTGTGGACATTAGACAAATTGCGACTGAACAGATAAACAATTTGGGAAGATACTTCATGGACAAGTCAAACACATCAAACTTCCATAAGATACTATGTGAAGCAGATGATTCAACACCACTACAGCTAAGCGAACACCCTCAAGAAACTACCACATAGACAACAAGTGATAAAATTTAAAGATGGAGAGAAAAGCCCCTACATGGAAGACACCTGAACGAGGTCTCCCAGGAACATGTCGACATTCCTAGTCGAACTACTGACTGACTTCTGGAAGATTGTTTCCTGAAGCAGAAGGTTCTCCTTGCCATTCAAGATCAAGTAGTGCCAACAAAAAACTATCAGAAATACATTATGAAGGATAAAAGCTTCACAGATTATGAATGCTGTTACGGGTGCAAAACATCAGAAACAATCCAACATATCACAGAAGGCTGCCAAATGTTTCTGGAACAGAATATAATTCTAATCTTTATAAACGTAACCATCCCAAATAACAATACATAATCTACGTCAGAAATACTCTGAGAAAATAGCGAAATATCGAAAGGCAGTAAAAATGTGCAGTACCAGAACCATTAGTTAGTTTGATATCTACCACAGGAATTATACCTAACAGTCTCAAATCCAACCTCAAGAAGCCAATTTAGATGAAAACCTTTACAAAGTGATGCAAAAAGCAGTACTCTCGGTACTGCTAGAACGGTAAGGAGTTTGTAGGTCACGATGGACACCAGAAACAACCATGTGGGAAACATACAAGACCGACTACCAGGACATCTACCGAGAAATCCAGGACCAAGCGACGAGAGCAACAACCCAGGGCCCAGGAGAAGAAAAACGCCGAAGACCTCAGAGCTCAATCCCCCTGATACTTGCTATCCGGTATAAGTGAATGTCCCCCTAGTAGGGAGTGTGATAGCCGATCGCTAGGGGGTGTGAGAAATCATACCCTTTCTAGGCTAATAGGCTCAAGTCGATAATTATAATATCTATACTCCGTTCACGAAAGGTTGAGCCGCCGGTTGGCCATGACAATTTGGCATATTCCACTGTGTATATTAAAATTTTAGGTTATGGTGTTCATTTTCTTGTTAGATTGATACGCAATGTTGTCAATATTGCATAGAATTATCTGATAACTCGCAAGCTTCGAGCGAGGCTGGGTACATTCGGCAACGTTGACTTTATTTTACGATATAACAGCAAATACTGCCAACTTCAGATAACTAAAGAAACGCCTACTATGCGCTCAACCTTTCGTGAAGGGACTATATGTCTCTGGAGCAAAGCATACTGTCACGATACATTCATTTTCGAATAAAATCAGGTTACCAAGATAAGTGAATCGCCCAATACAATTAAGTACTCACCAGAAACTTCTATCCTTCCTTCCCAAGGTTTATTGCCACCATTTAGTTTGATGCTGAAGCCAATTTTTTCAGCGGGACAGTTTTTCTCATCTTCTCTGTCACCACAATCATCTTGGCCATCGCAGATCTGTGACTTTTGAATACATTTATTATTGTCACATTTGAACATATTGGTGCAGTCTATTTTCGAACTCTTCAGCTCGTAGTAGTCATTCGGTTGGTAAGACATCAGACGACCACTCATGCCTTCGTTTTTGTCGGTGAGGAAGCAGCAGTTATCTATTTTTCTGAAGCAGAGAATTATTATAGGAAGTAACCATGACGATAATACACTGCGCAAAAAAATTAACGCACATTATGGAAATCTCAATTTATTCTATAGTCCGTTCACGAAAGGTTGAGCCGTCGGTTGGCCATGGAATTTTGGCATATTCCACTGTGTATATTGAAATTTTAGGTTATGTTCTTTATTTTCTTGTCAGATTGATACGCAATGTTGTCAATAATGCATAGAGTTGTCTGACAACTCGCAGGCTTGTCGGACGAGGCCGGGTACATTCGGCAACGTTGACTTTATTTTACGTTATGACAGCAAATACTGCCAACATCAGATAAATAAAGAAACGCCTACTATGTGCTCAACGTTTCGTGAACGGAGTATACTACTGAAGGTGATCTCAATGATAATTACTTTTATGAATTGTGCATGCTGGCATGCATATGTTATCGACTTTCAACGTTTTTTTCAATACATATGTTTTTTTCCCAGCAGTAATAAAAGAAGATGAGATTATCAGATTTGAATGTTTTGGTTCCATTCTGAAATCAGTTGTTCTCGATTAATTCTAGTGATGAAAAGTTTTATTTCATTGGATTTTCTATACTCGATCGCTATGCAACGCGAAACACGCAATTTGACCCAAGAGGAATGTGCCCAAACTGTAGTTTTGCGAGAAGAAGGGTGGACATACACAAGAATTGCAGAAAGGTTTGGAATTTCCCACACAAGTGTGTCCAGAATGTTGCAGCGATTCAGGAAGACAAGTATGAATGCCTGAAGAGCAGGACAGGGTAGACCACGGGTAATTACTGACATTCAAGAACGTTACTTGAGAATTTCTTCGTTGAGACAACGGTTTGCAACCGCTCGCCTCCTTCAAAATCAGCTTGAGCAAACTCATGGGGTGCAAATAGCATTCAGAGAATATGATTTAAGGCCACGTGTCGCGGCAAAAGGCCCAGCTCTTACCCCAGCTCATCGAAGGGCGCGTTTGGATTTTGCGAGAGATCATATTCATTGGGAAAGAGTTCTCTTCACAGATGAGTCTAGATTCTGCCTCTACCATTGTGATCGACGTTCCCTTGTATACCTACAGACGTCCACATGAAAGATATGCTCAGTGACATTTCCTGAAAACTACTGGTTTCGGGGGAGGACCGATTATGGTATGGGGTGGAATATCTTTGACTGCTCGCACAGACTTAGTGGTCGTTGATAATGGAGCTATGAATGCTGATAGGTATATGAAGAACATTCTTGAAGAGCATGTAGTGCCATTTGCTTCATACATTAGTGAAATTTTCATTTTTATGGACGATAATGCCGGACCCCATCGTGCTCGCATCGTTCATGATTACCTTGAAGAGGTCGAAGTCTCTCGAATGGAATGGCCAGCAAGAAGTCCATTTCTCAATTCAATTGAGCAGGTTTGGGACAACCTCAATAGAAGGCTGAGAAGTTCAGAAAATCATCCAGCTACTCTTAATGACTTAGGAATCCAACTCAGAGAAATCTGGGAAGGATTAAATCAGAACATTTTAAGATCACTCATTTTGAGTATGAACCGTCGTTGCCGAGCTGTAATTAACACAGGGGATTGAGTAGTATTAAATCATTTATCATCATTCCAGTATTTTGAAAATTGTTTAGTTCTCTTCTTTAACATAAGATTCGGTGAAATCCTGAATTTTTTCTTCCATTTAATGGATTTTGTTTTGTTTCGTTCCAAGAGAGAACATAAAAAATAAGTTATAAAGTCAATGTAGAGTAAACTATCATTAAAATTGAGATTTTCAGAATGTGCGGTAATTTTTCGCAAGAAGTTCTCAAACCTCAGTCATCACACATGAAATTAATTTGTCTCTCAAAGAGACAACGGCTGGAGGGTCCAGCCCTGGTACATGCCTAAATATTTCAATAAACGCTTACAATAATTCTAATATAACGATTAATATCAATAAGAACTTGTCATATTTCAGTTTAAAGTTATTTTTTATTGTTTACCATTAAATAGGTATTATAAAAATTGTCACAAAAATTTGTTATTTTTTAATTATAAAAAATATTCAGAATCGATTAAATGAGGGCGGTAAATGAGGGAGGAAAGTGAGGTTGGGAAGTAGTCAAGTAGAGGTGTACAATGTGACACTTCCCAACCTTCGACGTTAATAATGACAGCTTCACACATATGAATCAATTTCAAGCGGATAACCAATAATAACTGCGGTAATCATTCGTTCAGCCTTTGGTTATTCCCTTTTTGTCCTAGAACGAATAGCCGGACCTCGGCTCTCGTCGCTTGAATGCGGTTTCTGGTTATTTGTCAATTGTCAATATAGGTTATATTTATATTTTTTATGATTTATGCAATACATTCTATTTGCAAATGTTGATTATTATGCTTCAAGTTCAACTCTATATGAATCCCTAAATATTGATATTTGAAACATGGATTCAATGTAACGATGATCATATGTTTTTCATAATGTTCCGATTGTCAAAAAAAACTATTTTTGTTCTAACAGAAATCATTCGAAAAGAAAATATTACCGAAAAATTTACAGGGGGACACTATCCAATAGATTTAAATTCACATGTATTGATATCGCTGTGGTATTTGGCTACATCTCACACGTCACAGTACTTGTTTGCTATGAATGAAACTATTTTGGGAACTTAAACACAAATTAATATTCTTCCTAACAGTCGAAGTCTATTAGTTTTAACACAAAACTTTTCCCATTACCCATGTAAAGAAAGAATGTTTTGTTATACTCAATCAATATCAGCAATCTTAAGAACTTCGGACAATTCTATTTTAAATAATATTAACAAGTAAGAAGCTTTTGGATACGTTAATTTCTGAACCTAACGAAGAGATTTCAATAGATAAGTTTAATTTCAATAATTAGGAAAATGAATGAAACTAAGCCTATGATTGAAATTGTTGAAATACTTTTTCATTATAAATCGTAACGAGTCTAAGCTCACGAATACATATCATCTTCAAGTATGCTTCGTCAGTCAACAACTTTTGAAATTTGCCGCGTACAACCTACTTTTCTAATAACCAGCAGTTGAACCCAGCCCTTGAGTCTGGTTGTTTGCTGTTCAAATCAATGACGTCGAAGGGCTATTTCATGACGTCATTACTTTGAACCCAAAATAACCAAACCGCTTGAATGCAATTGATTAACCAAAATGATAACCCGTTATCCGCTTGAAATGATTATGGCTGTAGATAAATTATATTACAAAATCATTCACCTATAGTTGAAAGACTTGCAGTCAAACTTCTTGGATTCTAGACAAAGGTAGGCACAAGATGTCGAGGAAGTATTGTCCCATCTTTCCTGCTCTACCACAGCCAACCTTGTGTCCTTCCTGACATCAAATTTGTTCAAATAATCATCGCATCTTTTTTCATCTCTACCATCAGGGCAGTCCTGAAATAATCGTATTGAAAACTTAATAAACCAAAACGATAGTAATCACCTGGACACCATTGCAAACCAAGTTTTTCGGAATGCATTTCGAAGAGCTACAAATGAACCCATTCGTCTTGCAATCATCTTCAGTCTTTTTCTCAACAGTATCTGATCCGAGCTCAGACTCCATGGTTGCATCCAGATATTCATACACGTAGTCTGCATTAGTATCTGTTGCAGGGAATGGAGGAGGCCAAGTTTTCGTAGGCTGTTTTGGTACTTCTCTCTTGTTGTCGTTGATCAAATTCTGGTCTACGTTTTGCACGGGATAAGTTGATGTCCTTCTGGTGAAGCTACCACTACTTGGTCCAACATCTTCATAGTCTGACACCTTATGAAAGCTTTGACTCTTTGGTGGTCTTGTTATGAAATGTCCTCTTCCAGGAGTATTTGGATTGGGACTTAAATAAGTAATACTCGTAGTCATTTCATCACTTTCTTCCTTATGAGTGGTGGTTCTTTGAGTAGGTCTTGAGGTGGTAAAAGGTCGAACGTCATTACCATCAGGCTCTATTACGCCTTTATTGTTACATTCAACATTATAATCGTGGTCGCATACCATTATTTGTGGGTTAAACAAGGTCCCAGGACTACAGGTCATAACATAAGTTAGACCATTAGCGCAGTTCAAGAACAAGGAGCAATTGTAAGGGTGTGGGTGGACTCCTGTTTTACCTGGTGGACACTGAGGTGGACTGTTCTCAGGATTCGAAGGTTTGAAATGTGTATTCTGCCATCCATTGTTGTTTCGATTGTAGCCATTTTGATTAACCTGATAGTTGATTGGTGGTTGAGTAGGACGACCTCCAGATGAATTTCTATTTGGTCTTTGCCCACAGTTCGGATTTTGGGGGTTACATCCATTTTCTGGTAGACCACCGTTATGAGTTATTTTCTTTCTATCCCTGACATAACTTGTTAAAGAGTTAGTCGCCCCCGGAGGTATACACATCAAAGTGTGTAGGTTGCAGCCTATCCACATGTTTCCATGCGCACGGCTTTGGTACATACCTACTGTAGTTGGGTATGTTCCCCTACAATTAGGATCTGAAGTATCACCTCCACTGTTTTGAGGCAAATCAACTCTTCCATTTACTGTGTGATTACATTTAACATGAGAATCATTGTCGCATGCCATCTTTTGTGGGTTAAACAAGGTCCCAGGCATACAGGTCATAACATAAGTTACACCATCATCGCAGTTCAAAAACAAGGAGCAACAGTAAGGGTGTGGGAGGACTCCTGTTTTACCTGGTGGACATTGAGCTGGACTTGGAATGTTCTTAGGATTTGAAGGAACAGAGTTGGGATTGTAGATAGGTTTGAATGGAGTATTCTGCCATCCATTGTTGTTTCGGTTATAGCCATTTTGATTAACCTGATAGTTGATTGGTGGTTGAGTAGGATGACCTCCTGATAAATTTTTATTTGGTCTTTGCCCACAGTTCGGATTTTGGGGGTTACATCCATTTTCTGGTAGACCACCGTTATGAGTTATTATCTTTCCATCCCTGACATAACTTGGTGTAGAGTTAAACTCCGGAGGATCCATACATACCAAAGGGTCCATGCTGCAGCCTATCCACATGTTTCCATGCGTACGGCTTTGGTACAAACCTACTGTAGTTGGGTATGTTCCCCTACAATTAGGATCTGAAGGATCACCTCCACTGTTTTGAGGCAAATCAACTCTTCCATTTACTGTCTGATTACATTCAACATTAGATTCATGGTCACATGCCATCTTTTGTGGGTTAAACAAGGTCCCAGGCATACAGGTCATAACATAAGTTACACCATTAGCGCAGTTCAAAAACAAGGAGCAACAGTAAGGGTGTGGGAGGACTCCTGTTTTACCTGGTGGACATTGAGCTGGGCTTGGAATGTTCTTAGGATTTGAAGGAACAGAGTTGGGATTGAAGGTAGGTTTGAAGGGAGTGTTCTGCCATCCATTGTTGTTTCCATTTACTGTCTGATGACCTCGAATGTTGATTCTTTCGAAAGATGGTTGATTGGCTGTTTCAAAAAATATTGATTACCTACTCTTCGGAATTATGTGAAAGGATGAATATGGATAACAGTTTGAACCTCGTAATTTTTTTAAAGAATGAAGGTTCAAAAATGGATTACTCATAGCGAGGTGCTGAGAAATTACAATTTTGGTAAATTTCAATTGACATTAGTTTCTCCAAAAGAAGATCTATTAAGAAAGGATTACTTTTGGGAACTCCATAAGGATGTGGAGGTGAATCACAATAATTAAAACCTGGTGACGAATTGCAATTGAGGTATAGCAATGAGGGCTACCGTTTTTTCTCGCTAGTTGGCACCTCTGTTGCGTGAGGTCCTGTCAAAGTTCCTTGTATTGTCAATGATTTATTATTATTACAACAAATTCTTATTTATTAGTGTTCGGTATTATAAGTCGTGTGAAAAATGGGTACATTCGATTCCTACGTCATAATCTGTGAATACTGTACAGTTCCGTATTGTTCAGAAAAAAAGGAGGACATAAGTTTTTGAACAATAAGACTGTCCAAAAGCAATTGATGTAACCGCTGCAAAACATTCACGTGTTCGTAAAAAACATTTCAACCCTGATGATAATACGTGACCTAACGATCCTTATACAGAAAACCGTGAGTACCTACCTAATAATCTTTTACAAAATGTTGCTTCAGACACTTGACTTTTACAATTGAAAAAGTTAAACATAGTTATAAACAAACTCACCTGAGAATTAGTTGTTCTTTTAGCCCGCTCAATTTGGCACCTAGCTTTTTAAACTCAGCTTTCAAAGTAGTGAAATTGATTGATCCGTAATTCATATTTTCTATAATTAATCGGAATATTTATGTGAAATTCCTCACACCCGCGTAAGAATTGAAAAGAAAAAATACAAATTCACAATTACGTTGCATATTGACAATTCAAATTATCGAGGACCTCACGCACTATAACTAGAGCACTAGAAAGATAGGTATGCCAGACAGGCTGACTGGGTCCAACCATAGACTCGAAAATTACAGATAGTATAATGTCAATTTCTCAGTTATTGTGCTCTATTGTTAGTTGCGTGCTTTTTTTGAAGAATAGTTAATAAAAAGTATTGATTTTTTATTCAAAACAATAAAGTTGGAGACTAGATAGATAAGCATAAGCATTTATTCGATTACAGATTTCATTTCATTCGAATTTTCTGTAATTTTCGAGTCTGTGGTTGGACCCAGCATGGCTGTCTGGAATACTACCCTTTTCAGAGCCTTATACTATAACTTACTAGAACACAAGGCCATGAAACAGAATGAGTGACGTCACCATAGGTAGTCCATTCCGTATTTATTTACACAATGTCATTTCACAAAATTATTGATCAATTTAGATTTCTTTTACCAACAGAAAAGAAAAATTATGTTTTTCTGAGAAGGTAGGATCGTTGTCAACACAAGTACCAATTTCGTGATTATTTTCGATATTTATTGAGGAAAAATCAATATGATGGATAGTGAAAATAGTGTTTTTCTCAGTATAACTGGCAATATTGAGTCCCCATCATCACATTCCAGCTTTTTTGCCTTAATATTCTTAAATAGTACATTAACGCTCAAGTCTTCAGAAACATACACTTTTATTTTAACAATTGAAATTTCTGATCACTCGTCCAAATAAAAAAAAACACAGGTTTTTTTCATTTGGTTTTTATCCAACCTTTTTGAGCAGACACTTTTGTAAAAGCCCCAGCTGACGTTGCAAACGACACGGCTGAATCATATTCTGAACAGTATTTGATGCTCTCAACAATGGCTTTCTCAAGATCTCGACACTCCACTTTAGATCGCTTGTACCGAAAAGATATACTCTGGTGTGAACATCTGATCTGATAGGACGGACAACCGGCAATTTCGTTGGTATCGCTCCTAAAACAAATGGTAAAAGATAGAGAAACTTCAATGGAATTTCGACTTTTTGACCCGTGACTTCATGTGTGTAACTTGTAGATCTTTCTTTAAATTCTGTTTTGGAAATGTAGGTCGCAAACCTAGAGATTAGTAACTTCTGAGTTTCAGGCAAAACAGTTGAATTTGCAATAATTGAAACCGTACTGCTGTTACTGGTAACGAAATCTTTCCTTTTAATTGCGCCTAACCAAGTTTTTCAAGTTGCTCGTCTTTGGAAAACCCAAAGACTGCTACTTTTGGCCCGCCTGTATATAATTGCCCCTGCACTTGGGAACAGAGCAATGAAAAGGCATTTCAGCTGAAAAATAGCGAGATTGGCATAAAACGAACCAAAACCAAAACCAAAAAACCTCAAACATGAAAAGCAAAACTTTTATGAACTAGAAGTAAAACAAATAAACTAGTGGAAAAATATAAAAAGGCCTTTTCCTTACTGTTATGAACTGATGTTACACCAAAACAAAAACGCCGAAAAACACTCACAATACGGACACAAACGAGAACAAACATCAACTGTCACCTACAAATGATGGACTACTCAAACACTTCACCCCCCTTCCGCTGTCATTCTGTTTCATGGCTTGTGATCTAGTAAGGTAGTGTACAGATTCACAATTATAGTTCACGAAAGGTTGAGCACATAGTAGGCGTTTCTTTATTTATTCGAAGTTGGCAGTATTACTGTCATAGAGTAAAATAAAGTCAACGTTGCCGAATGTACTCGGTCTCGTCCGACGAACTTGCGAGTTATCAGAGAACTCTATGCAATATTGACAACATTGCGTATCAATCTGACAAGAAAATAAAGAACATAACCTAAAATTTTAATATACACAGTGGAATATGCCAAATTTCCATGGCCAACCGACGGCTCAACCTTTCGTGAACGGAGTTATACTACGTTTGCATTTTTGACAATTCAAATTATCGAGGACCTCAGCTACACTGTAGCGCCTCTATCGGAAATTCATACGCTGTTAGCCCTCATAGACTGAGAGCTGGCTACGGAGGGGTAAGGGTCACTAGGTGCAAGGGTAATTTTATCGTTCACAGGTTCGATTGTTACCGACATAGCTATAGGCGGGCAGCCAGAAGGCACACTGGAAGAATAAGGGAAGGGTAGGGGGTAAATATGCAATTTTTTTACGAAAAAAAAGTCATAAGGTGCAAAGATGGCAATTTGTAGAATAAGAGAGGTGGTATGAGTAAGCAGGAAAAAACTTGCCAGAAGGCTGAGTGGAAGAATAACGCGAAGGGAGGGGGTTAAACATGCATATTTTTTTCGAAAAAAAAGTCATAAGGTGCAAAGATGGCAATTTGTAGGATAATAGGAGGTAGTATGAGTAAGTAGAAAAAAACATTGCCAGAAGGCTAAGTGGAAGAGTAACGCGAAGGGAGGGGGTTGAACATGCAATTTGTACGAAAAAAAATCATGAGGTCCAAAGATGGCAATTTGTAGAATAATAGGGGGTAGTATGGTAAGTCGGAAAAACATTGCCAGAAGACCAAGTGGAAGAATAACGCGAGGGGAGGGGGTTAAACATGCAATTTTTTTACGAAAAAAAAGTCATAAGGTGCAAAGATGGCAATTGTAGCATAAGAGAAGGTAATATGAGTAAGCAGGAAAAAACATTGCCAGAAGGCTGAGTGGAAGAATAACGCGAAGGCAGGGGGTTAAACAAGCAACTTTTTAACGAAAAAAAGGCATAAGATGCAAAGCTGACAATTGTAGAATGATCGAAGGTAGTATGAACTATGAGTAAGTTGGAAAAAAATTCAAAAAGGCTAAATGGAAGTATAACGGTAGGCATTTATCCAGAGGACCAAAGGTGACATGAAATATCTCAAAATATGTAAACGAAGTGCCAGATTCTTTCAATAAAATGAAATATCGAGAAGGCTACCGATGCTCTTTGTATCGCTGATATCTTTGTCATGCTTCCACTTAGCCTTCTGGTTTTTTTCTACCTACTCATCTACCTCCTATTATTCTACAAATTGCCATCTTTGCACCTTATGACTTTTTTTTCGAAAAAATATGCATGTTTAACCCCCTCCCTTCGCGTTATTCTTCCACTCAGCCTTCTGGCAATGTTTTTTCCTGCTTACTCATACCACCTTCTCTTATTCTACAAATTGCCATCTTTGCACCTTATGACTTTTTTCGTAAAAAAATTGCATGTTTAACCCCCTACCCTTCCGTTATTCTTCCAGTGTGCCTTCTGGCTGCCCGCCTTACGCTATGTCGGTAACAATCGAACCTGTGAACGATAAAATTACCCTTGCACCTAGTGACCCTTACCCCTCCGTAGCCAGCTCTTAGACTATCATTGCTTTTGTCACCGCAAAAGAAGATTGATTCAAAAATAGATTACCTCTTGATATTCCATTAGTTGTGCTTCCATATTGTGTTTGATAGTATTGACCTTCGTTATTCAACCCTGAAAACTTCTTTGGAGGTGAAGCGTTCTGGTCTCCACATTTAAGAGTTAGGGGATCACATCCAGTGTGTTGAGGTGGTACAGATGGATTACAATTTGAGTTCTGCGAATTGCAATTTACATTTTCTCGTCTTTCGAAACCGTGATTAAAACCAGATTGCCCTTCTTCTTGTGGTTGGATAGTAGAAAGTCTTGTACATCCTTTAACTTCATCACAGTTGGAAAGAGCACCAGAACTGATACTAGGCTGATTCTGTCCAGGCGTCCTATTAGACCCACCAATCACAAAATAATCAACATTTTGTTTCTGCTCATCTTTGTTTTCACCATTGAAGCACTTTGCTATTTTAGGAAAATCACAGACGTTTCTATTTGTGTCAAATAAGGTACCAGGGGGACATATTTGGTTCATTGGTGTACCATTCATGCAGACAATAAACCGAGAACAGTTTGAATAGTTCGGTATCCTTCCAGAAAAGTCCTTTGGACAATTTTGTTGTACGTCTCTGGTGTTCAATGTGTGGAAGAAGGACGGTGGGGGACCTTCATATATTGTGCGTCGTGGTCCAGTGATGCAACGTACTTTTTCGGGAAAATCGCAACTTAGAGTGTCTGGATTGAAGAGTGTTCCTGAAAGCAAAGATGTTATGTTAATACAATATTCTTGGTTATGAACATGTCTACCTAGGGGTACTATTCTTATTTGAATTAAGGCTCCCACAGACCAACGCGGCAAAATCGCACCGCATCCGTGACCCGAATTTGTTGCGAATATCCGTTGCGGGATCTGCAGTACCCCTCAAACCGATCCGATTGAAATCGCATCATTTGACAATCTCTACGATAGTTAGGTACTTGTGAAAATAGTGAAAAACACACATCGGATGAAGAAGAAGGACTAATGTTGCTTGTAGTAGGAGAAGATTCTTTACAGTAGAAAGCATCTACACTACTGGAAAAAATTCAAGGACCAAAAAAAATTCCAAATTTTTCGGCAATTTTCAACGTGCCGTAACTTTGAGAGGAAAGGTCGTACAAGGAATTTAAAAAAAGGAAATTGTAGCTCCAAGTGTCTAGTTTTTGGATAAGAACTTCAAAAATTTTAAAGTTCAGTGGTTTTCGATTGATGATAGAAAAATCAGCAACAAAAAAATTTTCAAAATTTTACCACTTTTTTTTTCTTTTCTACGAGCGTGGAAATTTTATTTTTGCATAATCGTTATAATTATGGGATATTCTGTTAATTCAGCTTCAATTTATTTTTTTATTGACCTCAATACGTCCACTTCTCGTCGAGATATCGGTCTTCAAACGGAAAAGAATCCATTTGTCTTTGATTATCGATCGTTATGAATAATAAAAATTTTATGTGTTAGTTTATTTTATTTTTCTTTTTTTTAAGTTTATGTACTTTTTGCAATTAAAATGTGGAAAAAGCTCGAGAAAATTCTTTTTTGCTTTTTTTAAAGATTATGAGCTTCTCAGAGCAAAAAACGTGATCCTTATTTTTTTTTTCAAAAATTCAATCGAGTCAAACAAAAAAACGGCTCCCTTAATTGAGTTGGCTCTTCGTAAGGTTTTTATCAACTTATTGAACTGTGAAAGTCACACTTTACATTATTAGTTTCCTCAACATTTTCGATCCAGCGGTAGATTTTCCAAGAAACCACCAAAAGCCCTTTTTTTGTTGAATTTTTATATTGATGCGACATGAAGAAAAAAAAATTTCTACGAATAAGCCATGGTTGTTCATTAATGGGATTTCATTTAAGGTCTTGAAACCCTCCTTCAACTTTCTGTGCGATCATTGGTTGCTGAGAAATCGATAATCAAAAATAAATGGATCCTTTTCCATTTAAAGACCGATATGTCGGCGAGAAGTGGACGTATTGAGGTCAGTAAAAAAATAAATTAAAGCCGAATTAACAAAGTATCCCATCATTATAACGATTATGCAAAATAATCCACGCTCGTAGACAAGAAAAAAATGTGGTAAAATTTTGAGAATTTTTTTGTTGCTGATTTTTCTATCATTACTCGAAAACCACTGAAATTTAAAATTTTTGAAGATCGTATCCAAAAACTAGACACCTGGAGCTACAATTTCCTTTTCTTAAATTCCTTGTACGATCTTCCTCTCAAAGTTACGGCATGTTGAAAATTGCCAAAAAATTTGGAATTTTTTTTTTGATCCTTTAATTTTTTCCAGTAGTGTATTTGTATTAGGTGTACAAATAAGTTTCCGCGGTTTGTCAAAAGATGGCCCCACCAGAAGGTTATGGAGAAATTGTCAGATGTAAAACGTAATATCCCAAGTTTAGTCATCTGGCAACACCATAACCTTAAAGTACTAGTGATTCCGTATCAGCATCACGTAATTTTTTTCGTGCAAAAATGTCAAGTTTTATTCCGAATAAGCATCATTTGCGGGAACTTTTGATTTACTTCTTTAATGTGAAAAAATCTGCAGCTGAGGCGCATCGATTGTAGAGGAAGGTTGCGGCTTCGGCGTTTGCTATATTTCGAGGGGTTTCGAGGTCCGGGGGTATTTTAAAAAAATTCCCGAAAATCGCGAAAAATCCCTAACTAATCGGGATTTTCCCCCCTAAGGAGGGTTGCGGGGGTTCGGTTATCGATCGCTATCGACGCAGAATCGCGAAATCTACGTTTTTGCAGAAGAAATCGAGACGATATCTCTTTTCGTTTAGAAATTATCGAGAATTTAAATTTCGGGGACGACAAATTTCGCAGGTGTCGCATTATTAATGCTCGTCCACATGTTGCGGCGCCGGTAAAAACATACTTGGAAACACTCAACTGGGAAGTTTTACCCCACCCGCCGTATTCACCAGACTTAGCCCCTTCTGATTATCACCTGTTCCGGTCGATGGCACATGGTCTGTCTGAGCAGCGCTTCACATCATATGAAGACACCAAAAATTGGGTAGATTTGTGGATAGCGTCAAAAGATGAAGAGTTTTTTCGACGGGGTATCCGAATGTTGCCAGAAAGATGGGGAAAAGTAGTGGCAAATGATGGAAAATACTTTGAATAAAACGTAATGTACTTTTCCTTTACAATAAATTCCTAATTTTTTATAAAAAACCGCGGAAACTTATTTGTACACCTATATATTATTATTATTACGTTCGTATCTCACCTTAGGAAACCGAGAAAATGGGTTCACAAAATCAATCAAGAAAGATTGGAATATGGAGAATTTCATACATTGATGCCAAAGTTACGAGAGGACGAGAAGAGATTCTATGTATATTTTAGAATGTCAAAAAAGTGTTTTGATGAAATTTTACACCTCGTAGAAAATGATATCCGAAAGTTGGACACACACTTCGTTGCGAATTCAATGGAGATGCAGTCGAAAACGCAGCTGAATGCGCTGAGAAAAACGCAGACAAATCGCTATGTACGCGATTAAAATCGTGCCGGTCTGAACTTGTCCACCTAACGACGTAGGAACAATAAGTTGCGGATCGGAGACGGTACGAATTTCCGCAAGTGGTGCCGTTTTGCCGCATTGGTCTGAGGGAGCCTTTTAGAGTCGTTGTGGTTAGGTAAGCTAACATAAAGTTTTTTCGTTCTATAGGTACCCTACTCATTCATGGAAACCCAAAGAGGTCGTTAATGGCGTTAATGAAACCGACAAACCTCCCTAGGAGACTTGACCATTACATATTGGGTGTTCAGGACCGGTTTGTCCATATAAATTGTTCCCAGGCCAGCCAGCTCTGGTTTCTTGTATACAACGTGTTCAGTTGTTTCTTTTTCCGATCTACAAAGCCTGCAAATCTCATCTGATGAATTTCCCATGCAGTACAAATGGATGTTTGTGCCACCATCACCCGAAGGGCAGCTCGTGACAGCTTCTTGAGCTTTCTGGTATAAGTTGGTGAAATCATTATGACTTGCTTGGACTGAGTATATAGTTATATAGATATAGTTATAAAAAGGGTTACAGTTCGCCTTCCAGTCCCAGAGATCTGATGAAATCCAATATCTGTAAAGGCTTCATAGAGGCCAATTCCTCACTTCTACAAGTTTCTCGCCCAAAGCATTATTTTCTTAGGTTCGCAATGAAAAAGCATACCGCTTAGATTTTGCATTCATATAAACGGTTTTCCAATAAGAGGTGTTATTTTGATATTAGAAGAAAAATGCCATTTTCAATATAAATGATCGGATGTTTATTTCATTATAAAGAAGAAGCTATGTCGTTAATAGTAGAAAATAACATCAGGCAAATAACCATCACGGCCACGCTTACAGGACCATATCCTTTTAATGAAATTTTCCATAAACAAATCGCAAAGTGGCTGCCCCATGTCCTCGATAGCCTCACGAATTCCATCTTTGAGGTCTTGAATCGAAGCTGGGCTATTGGCGTAGACTCTTCGTGGCCCCAAAGGAAGAAGTCGCAAGGTCTCGGTGGCCAATTGTGATCACCTCTTCGAGAGAAAACACGGTCCGGAAACTTTTCCCGCAAAAGATCAATGGTTTCGTTGCTTGTGTAGTACGTAGCACCGTCTTGTTGAAAGTAAACGTTGTCCAGATCAGCCACCGAGGTGGAAATGGGCCTCAACACTCAAGATGATATGTCGATGGAATTCCGGATCGTTTTCATGCATTTGAACGACTCAATCAACAAGGACAAGACGTTGTTGATGATCGGCCGGTTTGATTTCTTGTGTTAACCGAACTTTATAAGCCTCAAGGCCCAAATCTTTATGCAAAATACGGTTTAATGACGTTTGTGGAATGCCTAATTCGACTACAGGAGCAATATTCTCGGCTGTTCTTGAGCGACGTGCACGGGTGTTATTCTTCACATTACTTACTTTTTCCAACAGCTTGAATTTGACAAATTTCTTCATTGCGGTCCGACAAGATGCTTCACGACGACCCAAAACTGTTCGAGTGTAACGAACCGTCTCCGCCAAATGTTCACCATTTTTATATATACTGAATTTCAATAATTTCAATGCGTTCTTGAAGCGTGTATCGTTCCATTTTTATTAATGGCGTAGTTTCTACTTGTCAAATGTCAAAAAATGACAGCTTCAAACGTGACATCTACCGAAATAGCGGGTTATTCAAAATAATACCTCTTATTGGAAAACTCTTTATATAGGTGTATAGTGGTTTTTTCACAACTGAAACGATGTTTTGATTATGGTAGGGGTTATCAAGCATCTGTTATAAACTACTTCTTCTTTGCATCTTACCTGGAGCACAATTTTGTACAAAGCTCCTTCCTTTCCAACAGTTCAAGAATTGGTTGCAAGATAAAGAATAAACAAGGGTTCCAGTCATGCCAGGTGGACACTTCTCATAGGTTTGTAGCTGTTTTTTCACCCGTATTATCACTTTTTGAGGGGTGTCATCTTCTCTTCCTCCAGTACTGCCATTAGAAGACCCTTGATCGCTATCAGGTCTGTATACAGGGTATATTCTTTTGGTGGTACTCTCTATTATTTGCTCAGGGGTTAGAGCGTTACCCGAGTTGGGGTTTTGATAGTTGACATGGCTATAATTGTGGTTTATTTGGATGTTTTCTACTGGGGAATTCCTCCAACCGGCAGTTTTAATTCCTGGTGTAAGATGAGGTTTTTTTGGTATGGTAACTGAAGGAGTGTACACCTGAAAAAATATACATATATGTTACGGGCAATATGAATAATTTGACAGTGTTTATAATGCTTGAGCAATTTAAAAAGTGCTCAAAGGATATGAAAAATGATGAATTATGTTGCAAATACAGTGGAACTTCCCTAAAACGAACTTCTGTATAACGAATTTCTCTGTATAACGAATTTCGTACAAGACATTTCACCGTGAATCCAAATCTCATGTTAAAAACACGCTCTAAAAGAAGTAAATTCCCCCTATAATGAATGGGTATTGTAAGAAGGTATAAGGGTGGGTTTTTTCCTAAATTTTTCCGGGTGTACGTAATAAATCCCGACCTTAAACTAAATCATTACGGTGGGCAGAGATTTCCTTCTGAAACAGTTTTAAATACACCCCTCACCCCTGGCTGTTTGGTTTCAATCTAACCATTACGCTAGTGTGAAAAGTTGTGCGAAAAATATCTAAAGGCAAGTGTTTAAGTTTGAATGATAAACTTAAATTTATCAGTGAAATCGACCTTGACATTGCCGACTATAGAAACAAATTTTCTGTATAACGAAATTTCTTTATAACGAATGGTTTTGCGTATTGAGCGCTTTCGTTATAGGGAAGTTGCACTGTTCACATTACCCGGTCATTATGTATAATGCTTAAAGTCAAGTGAGCAATTTATACAAATAACAATCCAGCTGAGATCATTCGGACGAGTTACTATTCCTGGGAGTGTGCCAAGTAGAGGGTGTAGGGCATTTTCGGTAGCTAGTTCTGAGAAGGTATAAATTTTTCTGATTTTCTTAGAGTTATATCTTATTTCTTGATTACAACATAAGTAAAATAAAAAATAAAATACAGTTTTAGATTCATGTTTCACGTGCTTTTCAAAGAATCTACACTCGACATAAGATTGCTTCTGAAAAAAGTTAGATTAGGATGCAGCTAGGGGATCGAAAAAAATTTTTCATTTTATTTCCAGAAAAAGCGTTCAATTCGAAATCAATTTAGACATTTTTGAGCTACTCAAACTAGTGCTACATAGTTCTGTCCAAATCTCTGTAATTTTCGAATTTGAGTAGAAAATGGTCTCAAACGATAGGGTTCGACTCCCTGATTAGGAATCCGTGGTCAAATTCTAAATTCATCTCGGGGCGCTTGAAAGGGCGCTATAAGCTCAGTCTTTTCCCGAGAGATGCGTATAAAAAAAAATCCTGTCCTTGGGGCGTCGTTAGCACGATAACTTTCGAAGGGGTTGGCCTAGAACCTTAAGATTTTCAGGGTGAGTTCGGTTAAGATTGTTAACCATCGAAATCGTACAGGGTGTTCCATAGAATATAGCCATTCAAACTTTGTTTTTCAATATCTCAGACAAAACGAAACTAATCAAAATTGAATTTTGCGGCCACATGCAAGATGCTCATACAGGGTGTTCTATTGGGAAACGAAAATACTTAACAGGTGGTGAATAGGAGGTACCAAGGCGGTTCTGGGGATACTCCATTTATTGGGTCTTACTGTCTTCGTAGCCGAGATACAGGGTGTTTTATGAAGTTTGCCCGTTTCTTCCTGAGGCAGTATCAAACGAACCACCCGGTATATTTTCTTCATATTTTTTACAGATATGTTCCTAATTGAGAGCCCAAACGTATCATACAATAACGGCCCCGAAAATCCAGGTCCGGCTTAACATTAATTATGAATCGTTTTTGAATCCTCGAAACAACAGCCTGTTCATCGGAATTTTGAAAATCTGTTTCAATATTCGAAAACATCACTAAAAACTAAACTGAGACGTATACTTCGAGTTTTCGTAAAAGTGAAGTTATTAAGAACTTGGATACCCGAAAGTGGTTTGAAATGACTTTTAACAATGAATTATCAAAACATTGAAATCCATAATTGTCTTAACATTACTTTGTAATTCATTTCACAACGGTTTTTATTTACCCATTGAGAATTCAGTTGCTTAAGGTTGATATCGTATATTTTGAAACAATATGAACGAACAACATACCTAATTATAAAATAAATAAAAAAAAAATAACTACAATAACTGCACGAAATGTCCTCCATTTTGATCTGAACATTTTCTTGTTCGTTTAATAATATCCTTAACTGCTCTCTGAATCACAAATCACTTTCAGGTAACCAAGTTTTTAAAAACTTCACTTTTACGTTGGAAATTTGTGCAGTAAAACTGTCTGTGCGAAAATTTGAAGTATGAAACGTTGTTTTATTTGCGGGGGTATTAGTAGCAGTTAGCTAATATTTAAGCAATGTTCGATCATCGCACGCGGTATGTGAAGGTTTTGTTTTGATCGATATTTTGTAATTTGGTATTTGGGGTGACATGATCCCTTCTGTGTGTCTAAAATGATCCCTGGAATCATTTTACTCCATTAATAGTTTTTGTTTACAGATCATGCCGAGAATTTATAACGTAAAACTAATCGCCAAAAGAGGCCTGAAGAACAAATGCAAAAGGCATCAGAGATGAGAGATTGTATGGCTTACAAAATCGAGAGAAGAGAATTTGAGGTCCCTGTGATGGTAATAGAAAGAAGAGCCAAAGGGTAAAATAAAATAGCTGTAGGCTCAGCTAAAAAGTTAGGTAGCAAAGAAACAGTGTTCAACCTGGAACAGGAACTGGAACTTGTTGACATGGAGTCCAGAATAATATACAGGCTGACCACTCAGGATTTCTTAACCTTAGCTCACCAAAGATGGCAGAAAGAAATAATTTACCTCATCAATTTCCGAAGCTAAAGGAAAAGCTGGACTTGAATGGCTTCGTGGATTTAGACGTAGACATCCAGACATTACAATGCGTGCGCGAGGTTTTAATAAGAATGTGGTGGATGAATTTCTCTCGATTCTGAGAAACGCCAAAGAACAATGTTATTTTTCAACACATCGAATATTTTTGTTTTGTGTAACTTGCTTACATACCTTAAATGTTATGAACAATACATATTATCATTTGAATAAACAGCAGAGTTATTTATTTCATTTATTTGATATTTATTACTTATAGTACAAAATGATCCCTGGGATCATTTTGCCCCTACCCCAGGGATCATTTTATCCATAGGGGTGTATAAAATGATCCTCTTCTAAACTTTAACAAAAATATCTAATACAAGAAAACTACATAGATGAAATGAAAAATGAGTAGGCAGATACAAAGTTAAGTAAATTCGCTACCTTCAACAATTGAAATCTTGCGGTTTTGCCTTCAACTTTAGCCACAATCAAATTTTCCCTTAAGGGGATCATTATACCTCACCTTCCCTACAGGGTGTTGCTTCGAGGATTTAATAATAATAAGTTACGTATTTACTATCATACATGATACTATATATTGGTATCTGAAGTCATAAGTTCAACTTACGCTCGATGAAATGTTCACACAAACTAGTAGCAGAAGAAAAGAATTGAACAGCACAAACTTCATCTTCAAAAATGAGAAAATCACTGTTTAGTAGGCGAAAAATCTTGCCATTTCTGAAAAACACGATAGTTTCTCACCACAACAACTGGATATACCGAAAGTTCATTGAATAATTACTAGCAAGAGCAATGAAGGTTTCTCGTTATCTTGTTTATTGTTCGAGAGGTCAATTTGGTGCCCTTTTTCCTACTATTTTGATTATAATATTTCACGAAATATTTATTTGGTTCGTAGACAGCTTGGCAATCGAAAAATAGTGTTCTTAGAAGTGTTTACCGCATGTTTTAACAAAGATCTTTCATATTACAAACAGTGTCATTAAAAATATTGAGTTCCTCTATTCAAAATATGAGTATTTTCATAATTTTTTTTGTATTTCATGGAATAGTAATCACAAAACATACGCAGAATGAGATAACCCATTGGCATTCATTTTATTTATACATTTATTTAAATAAATTTAAAGAAAATTATGGCCTCACAAATGAACCTAAAATAGTTTCACTGAAATCACGCAGAAACTTAAAAAAACTTATATACAGGGTTGAAATTTCGAGAGTCAAAAGTTGAAATCGTTATCATTTCAAATTTCCAAAGAGTTTCGAAAATAGGGCTGATTTTGGTGCTGATTAGAATTTCGGTTTCAAGAACAATATACTCCTATGGAAATTTCCTAATTAATTTTTAATCATATGGGCCAAGCACTGTTTGGGAGGTTAATACCCAGAAGGGTAATCGCACTGTAGATTTCTAAAATAGAAAAATTGGTTGATTATTGCTTGAAACTTCTTGAGTTCGAGCATTGTTTGAGCATTCTCCTTAAATAATTGTTTAAGGAAACAATACAACAATAGTTCAAGGTCATGGGCGGTCCTGAGATGAATTTACAGGGGGTAATTTTTTCCAACAAACTAAACTTCGTGCTGTTGCTAAGAAATTTATTTTTTATAGCTTGAGAATGTTGAATTTATTTAACCTTTTTTTTAAATTTTATTCAATTATGATATTATAGTAATGATTAGTTTTATTTCATGAATGGATCAAAAAATGGTTGAGGTGTTCTGGGGGGGGGGAGGGGTAATTACCCCCTGATCCTACCCCGCCCCTGTAGGACAGCCCTTGTTCAAGGTACGTACTGGCATCGTTCGATTTTTTCTATCTAGGTATGCGTTTATTTCGATTTACAAGATAACTATTTCGTCACTAAACTCATATAAATTATTGGTGGTAAACCCATTTGCGATATTCTTGATATGATTGATGATTCTTTCATTTTGCATTGTGTTGTGTTGAATTATGTGGAAAGTGTATAGCCGGGTTTCAATGGTAAAAATCTGCCCCCGAGGTCTTTCCGATTCATATTGAGGGGATCGATTAGGTATTGAATGAAAATAATTCAGCCCACTTTTCAGCTTTTTATCTCTTGCCATTTTCGAGATTTCTGTAAAAAACACTTTTTTCGTTTTTATTTTTTTTCTCTTGTGGTATCCAAAATTTTTGAATGGGGATTTTTTCTATTGATTCTTTGCTATTAAAGTAATGCACGTATAATTTTTTTATGAATTTCAGCCGAAAAATCTATTTTTAGAAGAAAAAATAATGTTATTGTCATTTGTTTTTCGGTGTTCTTAAAAAGTGTCCACCGCCATTTTTTGACATAAAATGTCCTTTTTGGCCCTTTATACCCTGGAATTTTTTCACATTTTTGAAATTGGTGGAACATTTTGCAAAAAAATTAAAACTATTTGAATTTTAGGATTCAACAGATATGTAGGTATCCATCAAATCTTGGTGCCGTTATATTCATATTGGCTCCCTGAACAATATAAATGAAAAAAACAATTGGCGATCTGTTTAGTTTGGGAGATATGGGCCCCCAAAGTCCAAAAAATATTTCACCTAAAAGTCTCTTTTCTCACTGCAGAAACACTGAATTACCGCTTTATTAAATTTAAAGCCTCTCTGAACATTTCAACATGAAGATTTGATTTATTTTGTTTCAGATATATTCAATAATTGTTGCGAAAACATCGAAAAATTCGAGGGAAAGCCTGCCGTTTCTTACGGTAAGTTTGGCACTACCGCGTCTATCGGCGAGTACCATTAGGAAATGATTTACCGGTATGCATCCTGTCATATTCGGGCGATATAATTCGCGGTAGTGTCAAACTTACCATAAGAAACGGCGGGCTTTCCTCGAATGTTTTCGATATTTTTGCAACAATTATTGAATATATCTGAAACAAATGAATCAAATCTTCATGTTAAAATGTTCACAGAGGCTTTGAACTAATAAAGCGGTAATTTAGTGTTTCTGTAGTTAGAAAAGTGACTTTTAGGTGAAATATTTTTCGGAATTTGGGGGCCCATATCTCCAAAAAAAAAACAGATCGGCAATTGTTTTTTTCACTTATATTGTTCAGGGAGCCAATATGAATACAACGGCACCAAAATTTGATGGATATCTGTTGAATCCTAAAATTCAAACAGTTTTAATTTTTTTTCAAAATGTTCCACCATTTTATGTCAAAAAATGGCGGTGGACACTTTTCAAGAACACCGAAAAACAAATGACAATAACTTTATTTTTTCTTCTAAAAATAGGTTTTTCAGCTGAAATTCATAAAAAAATTATACGTCTATTCCTTTAATAGCAAATAATCAATAGAAAAAATCCCCATTCAAAAATTTTGGATATCACAAGAGAAAAAAAATAAAAACGAAAAAAGTGTTTTTTACAGAAATCTCGAAAATGGCAAGAGATAAAAAGCTGAAAAGTGGGCTGGATTATTTTCATTCAATGCCTAATCGATCCCCTCAATATGAATCGGAAAGGCCGCGGGGGCAGATTTACCATTGAAACCCGGCTATAGTGCTATACCCTTTATCATTTCTAATCATTTTTCAAGTATGAATCCTTTCAAACCGTTATTACAGTTCCTCAGTGTTTTTCCTAGGAAGAAAGAAATCAAAATATAAATTTCCATTCATTTCATCATCAGGCTGGGGATAAGTTTCGTGTTTGGGTAGACGGTAGAAGGGAAATCGAGGAGTAGAGTGTAGATGGATCGACGAAAAGCCTTTCAATTGAAAATTGAAATCGGTAAACGAGGCACAGGAAATATGAAAGTTTGCTTTTTGCATTTTGTAGATGACGATTAATTTTATGGAGGTAAGTACGGATTACACAAAACTTGTACTTAGGTTAAAATAGATTTATGAGGTTAATCGTTTACAGATCCCAGTTTTCAACAGAGGAAGCTTTTGAAAAAGACTGCTGGGCCTTCCAGAGATCTTCCTGTTGAATCTACTATCAAAAAGGAACGACCCTAAAGGTTGACGCTCACTTGGACGAGACGAGACGAGACGAAGCGACGCGTTAGTTCGCCTCTGGGACCGCGCACTTGGACGAAGCGATGCGGCGATCAGCCATCGGAAGAAATTCCCCCTATTTTTGGGCCGCAATAAATTTTTATTACCCATGCTGCATGCCGACTACCCGAATGAACAAGGGTAGAGCTATTGTTCGAATCGTATTTCTGGTCATAATCTTGTTTTAATAGCTGAGTCGTCCCACCTTCAAATAGGAATGAAAAAAAATATGTGACGTGGAAAAAATTCGACATTTCATCTCTGTTGGCAAGTTACAAAATATAACTTTTCTCGAAATTACTTTTTTCCCCGTAAAAAAAAGTGAGTGTATAGGTATATGTATCCGGGAAAAAAGTACTCACTTTTCTGCCAGATTAATTTCATGAAAAGTTATATTTCTTTCCATCGTCATTTTTCAAGTCACAAAAAAAATTATGTATTATACAAGGGAAAAAAGTACTAGATTTTAGATCGAAGTTATGTTGTCTTCCAACGAGAAGCGGATGGTGACAAAAACCGAGAGTTATTTTTTTTTAAACTATATATAAAATCATTGATACGAAATGTTTATTTTCTCTTTAACCGATTGAAAAAATTAAGTATTAATCTAATCCTTCATTCTGGTGATTTCAGAAAAAAATACTTTTCCTACGACAATATCGAAAAATTCCAGTAATAAGTTCTGGGAAGTTGCATTTTTTATTACCTTGCTGCATACCGCTTACCTGTATAAGCTTCAAATCAGACTAATTTATATTCAATTTATTCTGAATATACTTTTGCCGGGGCGGTAAAATCTCTGGCGCTGTCCCTGGTTATTTTTGGGTATAGTCAGCCGCAAGGCCGTAGCTAGAAAAAAATTTCGGGGGGTCCACCGAATGACAGAATGACAATTTTTAAAGGAAAATGTTCTAGTCCTGTACTTCACAAAAATATCGGGTCCGATGGGGTCCGGACCCCCCTCCCCCTCGCTACGGCCTTGGTCAGCCATGAAACATTTGTAAGAATCGTGTTTTGGTCATGATCGATGATCATATTTTAATTGGGAATTTTCCAATGAAATCCTCGTAGTTCCTCATCCAGGAATACAATAAAATACAAATAATTGATGCCAAATGCTTATTTTCTCTTTAACCGATTAAAAAAAACAAAGCAAGTAGTAATCGAAAGTTCAATGTTTGCAGATCATATATCCCTCGAAGGAATTATTCCACAGTTTTTCAATTCTATCAGATATTTTAATTTCTTCGAAAGAAGGGTTCTTCAATAGTTTTGTTGTATCTACATAATGAAATACCTATCCTTCAGACGATTTGAATTCACATTCACAGTGTACAAAATACATAAATTTTGTTCGTTTTGTATATAAATTTCGTTTTTCCAGATCCCAATCGAGAAAATTATAACCAACACTCTCATGAGCCATTTAAAACCAACTCATTTCACACAAATTCAAAAATAACTGTGTATTTCCCCATTGATCAAATTCAAGTATAAAATTGGAAATACAGCGCGCCGAACTTTCCGTTTCCGGCCGTCGGATACCTAGCCGCCTCGAGAAATTTCGCTCACATGGCCCAGAGATCATCCTGGCGACCAACGACTCGCCTCCTCGCTGCTCCTCGCTTCGCGTCTCCTAGGTGCGTGTCTACTTAACTCATTCATTTCAATGCATAAGATCCCAGCGGAAAACGACGCGTTCCTTCCGACCGCTTCGCTTCGTCCAAGTGCGCGTCTAATCTGCCTCGCGCCTGCCGCCTAGGCCTAACGATTCTGATCTTCGCTTCGCGCCTCCCAAGTGAGCGTCTACCCATTTGATTCAGTGCAAATCGTGCCTGCGGAAAACAACTCTTCGCTTCGTCTCGTCTCGGCTCGTCCAAGTGAGCGTCAACCTTATATGTTCTAGTTCTAGCAGTAAAACTGAAAGTTTGAGACCAAGAATTCTAAGCAAATAAAGGGCCACCGGCCACCAAATAATGCTATTCTGAAGAAAATTTACTGTTTGAACATAATAAAATAATGTTAATTTAACTGTTCAACAAACAAAATTGTTTTCCTTAATTTCTTCAACAGCCTTTTAAGCCAAATAGATCTTTCACTATGGCTGAAGTAAATTGAAATAAATGGTTACACCCATACAGTTTTTACGGAAAATTAACATACTGGGTGTCCCGGAAAATGTGGGAAATCTCTCGGATTCAGATAGAACATAAAAAAATAAGATGACTAGTTCCCATTTTTTTTTCTAGCGGCCCTCCCTACGAAGATACGACATAATAAATGACGCCACTGAAAATTCATTTTAGTGGAATAAATTTCAATTCCTTACTTCTTTCATTCTTTTTTTCCGAAAACGGTTCATTTTATCGAAACTGAACAAGAGTATCTTTTCTTTAGCTTAATGTTCAAGGTATCAAAATTTGTTTTTTTAGCACTTCATCATACAGGGTGTAAAAAATGTAAGCATTAAAATGTACAACCCAGTCCGCCACTGGTAAACTGAACAAGCTAATTTGAAATTTGAGTGCTGTGATTTAAGAGGTCCTTAATACTATTGAGCATATCGAATTTTCATCAAATTATATCAAGTAGTTTGAAAATTATTCCACTAAAATGGATTTCCAGTGGCGTCATTTAGGAGGACGTATCTTAATAGGGAGGGCCGCTAGGAAAAAAAATTATGGGAACTTGTCATCTTCATTTTTTATGGTCTATCTGAATCCGAGAGATTTCTCACATTTTCCGGGACATCCTGTATAATATATACAAAGTAATGAACTCGTTTATATATTAGTATTCTGTGTCGTTCACTAGAGATGTCTGATAAAAATCCAAATTTTAATCAGGCAAAATTACACATAAACAATACAACAAAATCCTTCCATATCAATATTAATGGTTCTACGAACGCCCACCGTGGCACTGCATTCTTATTTTATAACGTGCGTTCAAAAAAATTCGTGTTCAAGTATACTGTGGATTCTATTTTTCCTAAGAGTCTATGAGGGGAAAAATAGAATCACCAGCCTACTTGACCACGAATTTTTTTGAACGCACGTTATATTGTATCGTGCGATTCGTGCGTTCAAAAAAATTCGTGATCAAGTAAGCTGTGAATTCTATTTTTCCTAAGAGTCTATGAGGGGAAAAATAGAATCCACAGCCTACTTGACCATACGAACTTTTTTGAACGCACGTCAGATTGTATCGTGCGATTCGTGCGTTCAAAAAAAATCGTGGTCAAGTAAGCTGTGAATTCTATTTTTCCTAAGAGTCTATGAGGGGAAAAATAGAATCCACAGCCTACTTGACCACGAACGCACGTTATAAGTTGGGACGCCACTGGCAAAAATATCGTGTAGTCGCATCTTAAGCGACCACAGAAATTTTGACATTTGTCATTTGTCTGCAGTATAGGTTAGAAATTTAATCATGGCGCTTGCGGTGCCTTGTGGAAAATTTATTTAGAGGAAAACTTATATTTTTGAATTTTCGTCTATCGTACAACTTTCCGAAGGTGGTAACCGAATAGTACAAGACAATTGTGTATCTTTTCTTTCAAAAGTTTATTTATTATAAGCCTTAAAATGTCGAAAAATCATGTACATGACAGTTCAGTTATCGAGCGAAGACTTCGACCAATTTATGGTAAAGCATGCAACTTTGTTGTTATAAATAGATTTTTTTAATAATTCCAATTGCCTACATTTATGGATAAATTAGATTTCGGTCGAATAATGGAAAAAAATCCATAAATTTTGTTTAATGTATAGTAATTGTAGACTTATTTTCATTGAATATTTTCCTACAGAATGGCTGGACAGTGGTAATAACAAGAAGTCTTTGCACGTATGTGATAAAATATTGAAAAAAACGCCTAATTTATTGTGTGCTAAGGCCTTGAAGGCTCTAACGTTACTTCGTATTGGTAAAGAGATTGAGTCGATAGCAGTTTTGGATAGTCTTATAGCTGAAAGTCCAACAGATGAAGCTACTCTACAGGCTATGACTTTGTGTTATCGGGAATTACACCAGGGTAATTATTGATAACAAACAATTTCACCAAATATGATGTTATATGAGTCCAACTACATAAAAAAGTTGGTTATTTATTATTTTTTTTCAGTGGAAAAGATTTGTAAGATATATGAAACAGCTGTTAGATTGGAACCTTCGAATGAAGAATTACATACCCATCTCTTCATGTCGTATGTTAGAATTTCCGATTTTAAATCGCAGCAGAGAGCAGCAATGGCACTTTATAAATACAAACCAAAAAATCCTTATTATTGTTGGGCTGTCATGAGTATCCTCTTACAAGCTACCAGAGGGGAAGGTTAGTTTTTAAATACCATTTTTCTTGAACCTACAGTTGCTGATTTTGTTTTTCTTTCATTCTACTAATCAAAGATAAAGACGATCCTAAGAAAAAGAATCTTCTGTTGAGCTTGGCCGAAAGAATGATGGGTAAACTCATAACTGATAATAAAATGGATGCAGATCAGCAAGTACAACTGTATATTATGATTCTGGAACAGCAAAAAAAGTACAAAGAGATACTCGAAGTTATAGATGGTCCCCTTGGCAAGAAATTATCTTGTACAGATATTCCTTTAGCTAAAATACCGTATTTGATCCATCTCGGTAGATGGGCTGATGTAAATTTGATCTGTAAGAAAATTCTTGCTGAGAGGTGAGTTCTGGCAGTAAGCAAATATTGATAATTATGTTGGTTTTGTACTTGATACTATCAGTCTTATATAATATTGCGATATTAATTCATTTTGTTTATTTTAGTGTGGATAAGTGGAATGTTTGGAAACATTATGTGAATTCAGTTATAGAACTGATGCCTAAAACTAAGTTAATTAATAACGTGGACAATCATGAATTGAAGGAAGACGATTTAGAGAGCGTGGACGATAGTCCAGAAAAGGCGCACGAATTTATTTGTGGATTGGTAGAGAATGGTGCCGATAATGGTAGTATACAATTCTCTTATATTTTATAACAATCTTCAGTAAATACAGTGGAACTTCCCTATAACGAAATCGCTAAATCCGCCAACAAATTTCGTTATACTCAGTCCCAGTGTATTTTTGGATTGTCTAGCTTTGCTTGCATTTATTGGCTTTTGTTAAATATTTTTTATAATTTCTGGTGTGCCGTTCCATGTTTCGCAGCACCTTAAGCGTTTTCGAAAAACTTACTCAGGGTTATTAACTCGATCAATTGGGTCACGTGACGGATCTACTCCTATCACGGAACCAGTTCTAAGTTTTCGAACACATCAATGTCAGACGTATCAATAATATTTTTATGAAATATTTTTTCAGTCCCAGTCTTTTTTTGGATAGTGTCTACCTTTGCTTGGATATTTGGCTTCTGTAAAATCTTTCTTATATTAGGTGTACAAATAAGTTTCCGCGGTTTTTTATAAAAAATTAGGAATTTATGGTAAAGGAAAAGTATATTACGTTTTATTCAAAGTATTTTCCATCATTTGCCACTACTTTTCCCCATCTTTCTGGCAACATTCGGATACCCCGTCGAAAAAACTCTTCATCTTTTGACGCTATCCACAAATCTACCCAATTTTTGGTGTCTTCATATGATGTGAAGCGCTGCGCAGACAGACCATGTGCCATCGACCGGAACAGGTGATAATCAGAAGGGGCTAAGTCTGGTGAATACGGCGGGTGGGGTAAAACTTCCCAGTTGAGTGTTTCCAAGTATGTTTTTACCGGCGCCGCAACATGTGGACGAGCATTATCGTGTAAAAGAATAATTTTGTGGTGTCTGGAGTAGTAATGGGCGCGTTTTTCCTTAAGTGCCCGACTCAATCTCATCAATTGTGTTCGGTAGAGAGCTCCAGTAATGGTTTCGCTTGGTTTCAGCAATTCATAATACACGACACCAAGCTGATCCCACCAAATACACAGCATGAGTTTTTTTCCATGAATATTCGGCTTAACTGTCGATGTTGATGGTTCGCCGGGCTTAACCCATGACTTTCTCTTCTTTGGATTATCGTAGTGAATCCATTTTTCGTCACCAGTGACTATACGATGCAAAAAACTCTTTTTTTTATTCCTGGCAAGCAGCATTTCACTCATGCATAATCGGCGTTCAACGTCTCTCTCGCTTTAGTTCATATGGAACCCAATTTCCTTGTTTTTGAATCATTCCTAACGATTTTAAACGATGTGAAATTGCTTGTTGAGTCACTTGTAGAGTAAGTGCAAGTTCTTTTTGCGTTTGGGACGAATCTTCCTCCAATAGTGCTTCTAATTCCATGTCTTCGTACACTTTCGGCCTTCCACTGCGTTCTTTGTCTTTAACGTCAAACTCACCGTTCTTAAACTTTTGAAACCATTCCTGACAACTTCTCTCACTAAAGCAGCTTCACCATATGCTTCTAGAAGCAATCGATGCGCCTCAGCTGCAGATTTTTTCACATTAAGAAGTAAATCAAAAGTTCCCGCAAATGATGCTTATTCGGAATAAAACTTGACATTTTGCACGAAAAAAATACGTGATGCTGATACGGAATCACTAGTACTTTAAGGTTATGGTGTTGCCAGATGACTAAACTTGGGATACTACGTTTTACATCTGACAATTTCTCCATAACCTTCTGGTGGGGCCATCTTTTGACAAACCGCGGAAACTTATTTGTACACCTAATAATATCTGGTGTGCTCTCGCATGTTCAATGTTATATTTGAGTACCTATGTTGAAGAAGTCTTTAGCTTTAACTCAGAAGGATCTGCATAGAAAGTTATGAAGACTTATTTTCTCAGTTCATGGAACCACACAATTTACACTGAGCCAAATTCTCTTCTCTTTCCATAATTTTTAGGAATAGAATATATGAAATTACTAAGAAAAGAGCAGAAGATTTATTCCCCCCTTTTTCAAATACAAAATTGAACTGTAGTGCGCATGCGGTGACTCTACAACCCTGTTCTCGTGTAGGGTTACGATAGATCAACCTGAGTCAGTGATCGAGTTAATAGCACCGTACTTTCCGAACACGGGTTCGATGTTCTGGTTAGGTAAACGAACGCCAAGGTAAGGGATCGAATTAACCCGAGTAAGTATCCGAAAACGCCTTATGTGGAGTGTCCAGGGCTTGGTGCTATGGGCGAGGGGGAGTGCTAGGTACGATAGGCTAGGGTCGGTGCTCCGTGGTGGACGCGCACTTAGCTTAGAGAAAGTTCTAAAAATGTTACAACTTCACGTCACCTTTTCCACTATAAAGACACAGAATTACTGCTTCAATTTAATTTATAAATCACCTTTGAATATTTACTTAACATTCAGATTATTTTCATTTGGGGTATATTCAATAATTGATGCAAAAACATCGAAATTCTAGATAGAGAGATTTTGCCGAAACTACTGGCAAAATCTTAACGCCCTGTATCTTGAATACGGATGGCGCTACGGAAATGTTTTACTGAACAATGCCTAATTATTTTCAATTTTTCCTGGTGGAATGCTTGAGCAGTGAGAAATTTACAATGTTTCTATGTCTGATTCTTTTTCTAGGTTTTTTACTCAGGGGTCCATATTTGGCAAGGTTTGAACTATGCTCAAAACTCGTCGAAAAAGGGGTGGATACAGCGGAACTCCTCGGCGAAACGATAGAGCTCTTCGTGGAATATTTCAGGAAATTCGGACACAAACCTTGTTGCGTAACTGATCTCAGGTCGTATTTGAAATTGCTAGACGATGAGAAAAAATCGGATTTGAGCACGAGGCTGCTCAAAGACGTTGGTATAAGCGCGACGAATATACCAAAATCGGTAAGTGAAATTATCATTTCAATAAGGACTAATATTTTAAATACAAGGTGGAGAGCATGATATAAAAAACATGGTATGCTACTAACTATTCTTATTTTTGTCCGTCACCGCGCAATGATGTCACGCGGGGAGCAAAATGGCGGTATTAGCAGGCGAAGTACGTTATTTTGAAAGTATTCGGCATTTTTGTGGAGATTGAAATCTTTCACCTAAATTGTGAATAAGTGTGGTGTATTGGACCATATTAAAACTATCCAGACCGAAATATGCCTGATGTACTGTAAAATGATAGTTGGAAGTCGAAGAAAGTACGCCCATTAAAAGGTATCTTTAGGTATTTCAATATGATAACACAGGAGTTCGAATTCAATGCTGTTGTCCATTTTGAGGTTATCTTCACAACTAATACCTTCGTGAAAATAATATAATAAAGATATCGGCAGAGATCTTATTATATCGAGCCAATTTTATTTTCAATACTTTCAAATCAGAAATAAATTTTCTGTCAAAGAAAGTCTTTTTTATTCATATTTCGAATTTCGTCAAAGTTTCATGCCTTCCCAAAATTTTAAAACCTCAGTGTCGTAAATTTGGAAATAGTTTACACATCTCAAAGGCAATATTGTCCCTTGCAGTTCAAAAAGTGTGCATAAACTTTAGTGTCTGTAATTTTACAAACAGAATACAAATTCCGAGTCCAATATTGCTTCCGGAAATTTGAATTGATTTTATCTTCTTACTAAGTAGCTGTTTGAAGTTATGTTCGTCTTAAAATTCGAAAAATACCCCAATTTTGGACAAAATACAGTAGCGCTGCTCAAAAATTGAACGAGATTCTTTTAAACGAGCGGACGTCTCGACGGACTATAGCAATTGGCTATTTATTTATTTATTTAATGTCAACAGACCATGACTATATCAAAGATCCTTTAAAAAAATACAAAAAAAAAGAAATTTTTGTAGTAACTATTTGCTAACCCAAATATACAGCAAAGTGAAATAAAAAACAATTCCATGCAAACATGAGAACAAACAAATTCAGCATCAGAAAAATGGATTATCATTATAAATATCGATTGACAGTCGACCTTAGCTTATTATTTAAAAATTTTTCATTATTAATTCAAATATTTCTCGTCAGGGCTCTATTATAATATACGTCTATATATATTTCCCTCAATCACCACATTTCCATTCATTTATTCTTTTTAAACACCAAAAATGAGTAAATATCAAAGAAATTCCTAACTAAATGCCTGACTTTCCTTCCCACATGACGTCACAATTAGAGAGAGAGGGGTAGCTCTATTTCTCTCCCCGATGCGTAATAGCATTCCATGTATTCTTATATCATGGTGGAGAGAGGATATGCGGACTAAGGAATTCAATTAAATAAAAACTTGTGCAATATCGTTTTAAAATGCGGACTAAGGAATTCAATTAAACAAAAACTTGTGCAAATATCGTTTTAATTATTTTTCTATAATAAAGCTCAACATTTAGAATTTATGATTAAGCAATTATCTCTGGCAAACAATGTCCATTATTGTCAATACACTGAGTTAATCGATTTCGGAATTGCCATACAATTCTGTCCGGCATTTCATTGGGTATGTCAAAGACAGCCAAATAAATGTGGTTCTTCAAGTGGGCCAGAGTTCTGAACTGATCATTATGAACATGTGATTTTTAGAAATCCCCATAAAAATCGCAAGGGGCTAAACCAGGCAAATTTGTTGGAGTGCTGAAAACCGTAGGAAGGAAAAACTCCTGAATCATGTGGACATAAGGATCAGAAGTTACTAATAATTGACATCATTTGCCAGATATCATTTATTCACGACTATTTAATACGTCTGTTTGCTCGGCCATGATAATACCCATTAGTCACTAGTGAATAATGAGTTATTATTCACTGCTGTCAGATGCTGCAGATATTTCTTCAGTATTCTTAAGTACTCCAACTAACAAATTGGGTATACCTTGTCAATCAAGGGCAAAATCTACTTTTATTATATCAATTGAGTAAAGCATTTTTCATTAAAAAAAATACAATGAGAAGACACTTGTAATAGAAAGATCTCCACAGTAGCCAAATGTTAAAATTTTCAAGAATTTATTCATAGAAGTGGATAAAGAAAGTATAGTCTGCTACTCGCGTATTATTATTGACTCGGTGATTTGGGCCACTTGCATACAGATGGTAACCCAAACTTCACCTCGTCAATAATAGCTATCATTATATGCTTGTTGCACAATATACTATTTTGAAACTGTCCTAAACTCCAAATATTGTTCTTGTTGTTGAAAAAATAATTATTATAATAATAGAAGGAATTTTTTTGCTACTACAATAGGCCATGATCTAGGTTCTTCAGCCAGTTAAGAAAAATTAAATCGATTTTAGCACAACTTTTTGTTTGATTGAATTTCTAAATCGTTAAAATCCTCTGCGGTACCCTCTAGTTCCTATGTTTATTATTTTGAACAAATTCTTCCAGGAGCAGCAAATGCAGAGGCACATATGCGCACTGCAGTTGTCCAGGTTGTGTGGTAGCCATCGTAGTTTGCCAGATGTCCATCTTAAAGCGTTGGTCACCGCTTTCTCCCTGCATTACCAACATGGTTACCAGTCTTATGGAAGTCAATTGCTTCCGACTGATTTGGGGCCCTCAGATCCTTACGCGCTGCTGGCAGCTCATGTAATGTACGATCTGGCCCAGTTGCAGAAAAGCGCCGAACCTATAATCGTGGCTCTCGTTCTGCTAGAATGGTTGCTCAAGAAGAGTCCTAGTAATTTTCACGCAAAATTGTTGTGTGTCAGGTTGTACCATACTGTGGGTGAGTACTCCATCAAATTTTTGTTTTTTTTATTCGAAATTGTTCTAATTGGTCAAAAAGTGTAAATGTATCGTTCTGATACTGAATAAATGAATTCGAAAGATATTCATATCTATATATTAATAATAAAGGATCTTTGGTTACCGTCAAAATGCCATATCTTTCAACGACTCTGCACCAAATTGGATAATTCTTTTTTTGTTGTGTTCATTAGTGCCAGGGTCAGGTTTATACAACAAAATATTTCGAAAAAATTGTTCAGAAAGAAATAAAACTCTTTCCTTTTTCTTACGACCAATTAAGAGTACCTATAGGTTAAATGATTTTGACATTTGGACAAAAAGTGAAGTTACATCGAGTGTCAAAACTAGTTTTGCTAGAGCACTAGAAAGATAGGTATGCCAGACAGGCTGACTGGGTCCAACCATAGACTCGAAAATTACAGATGGTAATGTCAATTTCTCAGTTATTGTGCTCTATTATTAGTTGCGTGCTTTTTTTGAAGAATAGTTAATAGAAAGTATTGATTTTTTTATTCAAAACAATAAAGTTGGAGACTAGACAGGTAAGCATAAGCATTTTTTCGATTACAGATTTCATTTCATTCGAATTGTTCTGTAATTTTCGAGTCTGTGGTTAGACCCAGCATGGCTGTCTGGTATACTCCCCCTTTTTAGAGCCTTAGTTTTGCCGGGTCAGCTATTTATTCATAATTCTCGTAGAATTGTTATTCACTCGTCAAATGACCCACCTCTCTCCGCTCTTCTTAGATCTTCACCTCGCACCCCTAGATGAACGGGTGTCTATTTGATTCAATACAAACTTTTCCGGCGGAAAACGACTCGCGTCCCTCCCGAGTGCTCCGCTTCTTCCAAGTGCGCGTTTATCTGTTCGCGTCTAACAATTCGCCTCTTCCCTTCGCGTCGCCTAGTCGCGATGCGAATAGTAGGGTTATGGCGAAATTGACAGATCGTATTGCCACAGAATCGTCGATCAAATACAAAATATTGCGGATCTAGCTATGATAGCAATATGGTTATGCGCAAACAGACAAGTGTAAATTCTGTGGGGAGGAGCACAGTGACTTCTGTTCACTTAGTTACAGAATGCTTCGCCAAAACGAGCCTGCGCAAAAAATGCCTTGGAGAGAAGGAACGCGTATGATGCTGTCTCGATACTGGAGTTCATAGGGACTTGAGGTCATTACGGAGAGTCTGGTCCTCTCTGAACAACTACATCTCATCTGCGAACCTCCCTAGTGATGTAATGATCAACAAAGTAACACTGAGAAAAAACTTCAGGTATTGCTCAGTAAAAAAGAATGTGAACGGAATATACCGACTATAACCTCAAAGGCAATAAAATGGTATACCGATGTTCCAAAACATCTACAGGAGCTGGCGCTCGGAGAGGCCAATACACCTGCCAAAGAGTCGCGCAAAAGTCACTAATTGGCCCAGAACCCTTCTGTGGTATAAGTAAATGCACCTATAAAGAAGTTTTCTGGAGAAAGAGAAAGCCGAGAGGAAAACTCTGGCGGAATCTCCCAGGGATGGATCATTCCAATAAGTTCCTTCGGAACTTTGAAACAGCAAGACCCAAAAGATATCTGAATCTTGGTAAAAAATAATTACTCCCCCCTCACTGGCTTTCTTACAGGACACTGTTGCCTCAGGAAGCACCTGTTGAGGATGGGATTATCGGACACTGACGATTGTAGGTTCTGTGGAAAGGAGGAAGAAACCCCCATTCACTTAGTCACGGATTCTCTGGTATTGCGAGCCTAAGGAAAGAATGCCTTTGGCGAGAAACTTGTAAGAGTGAACAACTAGCCTTGTTGAAGCCTTCACAGATATTGGTTTTCATCAGATCTCTGGAACTGGAAGGCGAGCTGTGAAGGCTGTGGTCAGAACAGCTCTTAAGGGGGCACAATAATTGACCTTGAGGTCGCAGTGAATTGTAACCCCTTTTCAAACTAAACTAAAAACGAATTCCCAATTACAATTTATTCTTACGAGCAATACCACAAATCCGTCGAAATTGATATTTAAAACCAATCTAATGGATTGGTGTCACCAAATATGTGCTTTTGATTCCCATTCCAGCTGGTTATCTAAGTTAAACTTGATTTGCAATCATTTTTAGGTGGTGGTGTTGGTGCTCAAAACATGTACGATAGCCTTGAGATAAAACATTTGCAATTAGACTCCTTAGGATATATCCACTGTGCAAGATTACCAACCACCGGCCTCATAGGTATAGCAACCTCACACTACGATACGACTTTGAAATTTTTTTCTTCGAATTACAAAGACGTAAGTGCTTTGTCTTCAAACAAAAACAAAACAAATACAGTAAGATTCTCTTTCAGAGTGCAGATCACCTTACCTCATCTTACAAGTTTGGTTCGTTTGCAAAGTTAGAGGACTTTATGGACTTCAGGGAAAGATTGAACAATAGTTTGCATTATACTGCTGTTACGATCGATAAGATCATGTTGACGTTTATGTGTTGTCTAGACTTGGAAGCTTTAAGCACTAGTTTGGGAAACAGTTTGAATCCCAATTGGGATTTATTAAGGTGAGAAGTATGATAGAAAATCGGAATTTTTTCGAAAAATATGTTATGAATTGTATGCATTTTTCTGAAGAAATCAAAACTTTTCTTAGAAACTTTATAGGTTTTCACTCCCAGTCTCTGAAACATAAATAATTAAAAAATAATTATTTATGTTTCAGAGATAATAATTATTTATGTTTCAGAGACTGGGAGTGAAAACCTATGAAGTTTCTAAGAATGCAGAATCCTCCCAGAATATATTTCAATCGATATCTAAATCAAAACTTTGTTTGCTCAGGACGCTGATTTTTTCAAATCTTGAGTTTTCAAATTTTTATTGTCGTATAAAAGGGTTTTCCAATAAGAGGTGTTGTTTTGAATACCCCGCTTTTTCGGTAAATGTCACAAACTTTTGTGAACAAACACGTTGAGACTCAAACGAATAAAGCCAATGTTATATTCTGGTCTACTCGGAGGGTGCTGGGTAAAGATGGGGGCTTCAAACCGCACGTTATGCACTGGTTGTATACTGCCGTGGTGAGGCCTATCCTGACCTACGCCTCTGTGATGTGGTGGCCTTCTATGGAGAGGGCCGTCAACCAGAACATTATGACTAAATGCCAGAGGAAAGCTTGTTTAAGTATTACAGGCGCTGAGGTCTACCCCTACCAGCGATGGAATGTCTGCTGGGTCTCCCTCCTTTGCACCTAGTTGTGAGGAGGTGGCTATGAAGACAGCTCTAGGAATCTGGGAACGAGGACAATGGCGCGATGGAGGACTCTTCACTGGGCACGCGAGGGCTCTCAAAATGGTTAAGGATGCTCACGCTCCCCTTCTCCAAAGAGGTGACCGCGCGGGCACTAAGTTCTACTTCGACGAACCCTACAGGGTAATTGTTCCCGACAGAGACCTATGGTCTTCATCAAACATGCTTCTTAGTCCAGAGGGTCCCCCCTGGTTCACTGATGGCTCTGTCACAGCAACAGGGTCCTGGGGCCGGAATCGTGGGTCCCACTTCAATCAGGCTATCCCTCTGGGGAAGGACTGTTCCATTGTGCAGGCTGAGCTATTTGCGGTTCTTGCATGCGCACTGGAAAATATTCGCAGGGATACTCTGGCCAGCACATTTATATATGTTGCGACAGCCAGGGAACTCTGAAATCTCTATCCGATGTTAGAGTTGATTCTCTTTTGGTAGAAGAATGCAGGGAAGCTCTGCGTGGGCTGGGCTCTGATAACTTTTTGAAAGTAATCTGGTGTCCGGCTCATGCGGATATACCTGGTAACGTCAAGGCAGATGAACTGGCTAGGCGGGGAGCCGGATTAGCATTTGTTGGTCCGAAGCCTTCGCTGCCAATCTGTCGCACATCTGTCAGAAGTTTCTTCAGGAACTGGCTGAACAGGGAATTTTCCTCGGAATGGAGCGCAGGGGTGGGCCTGAGGTGGTCGAGATTCTCATTGAGAGACCGTCCTCGCGATCTGAGGTCAATAGGCTTCTGTTGCTGGAGAGGAAACAACTCGGTCTGGTGACTGGTGCATTGACTGGTCACCTTTTTAACAAGCATTTGAAGAGAATGGGATTGACGAGCTGCTCCCTATGCCGGTGGTGCAGGAGTACTGATGAAACGGTTGAGCATATTTTGTTCAACTGTGGAAACCTTACTGAGTTAAGGCAACACACCTAGAAATCCAACACCTTCTATTCTATGGTGAGAGGGACCACTCCTGGCAGGCTCGCGACATTTCTGTCTTCGTGTCTGAGGAGCTGAGTCTCTATAGAACGATGCGGGTGAACAATGGGCCACTAGGCCTCAGTTCGGCCAGTAAGGCACCGCACAGAGAGAAATGTCACATTTGAAGCTGTAATTTTTTGACATTTGACAAGTAGAAACTACACCATTAATAAAAAATAAAAAAGAACGCATTAAAATCATTTATTTATTCGCCATAAAATGGTGAAACTTTGGCAGGGACGGCTCGCAAAACTCGAACATTTTTGGGTCGTCGTGAAGCACCTTGTCGGACCACAATAAAGAAAGTTGGAAAAAATTCGAGCTGTTGAGACAAGTTATTGCTGCTGTAACCGAAAGTGTTGAAGAAAACCCAGGTTTGTCCATTCCTTGTCGTTGTTTGGAATTAGGCCTTCCACTAACGTCACAAAGATTTGGGTCTTAAGGCTTATGAAGTTCAGTTAACACAAGAACTCAAGCCGGCCTATCATCAACAACGTCGTGTCTTTGCTGATTGGGTCGTCCAAATGCATTAAAATGATCCATGAATTCCATCGAAAAATCATCTTGAGTGATGAGGCCCATTTCCACCTCGGTGGCTTCGTCAACAAACAAAATTGCCTCATCTGGGGCTCGGAAAAACCAAGAGTTATTGATGAAAAGCCTCTCTATCCTCAACGGGTGACTGTTTGGTGCTGTTAATGGTCCGGCGCAGTCATTGGACCCCTTACCTTTTCGAAGATGAGGCTGGAGCAACAGTTTAGGTGAATGGATTACGTTATCGAGAGATGATTAATGATTTTTTATGGCCGAAATTGGATAGTATTGATCTGGACAACGTTTTGAATATCAAAATAACATCTCTCATTGGAAAACCCTTCACATGACAGTTTTTACACTGAATGTATTGTGAGAGTTCATTATTGGTTTTTGGCTTCATAGCTTATCTTGTGGTCTTTTAGAAATAACAGTGACCTCAATGTTTATTCCAATTGGGATCCAGAACGGGTAAATGGACCCCCAGAAGAATCTGAAGAAATCAAAACTTTGTTTGCTCAGGACGTCGATTTTTTGAAGCTTCGTGCTCAAATTGTATATGCTACGATTGCAGCTTTAGATGTGGCTAAATTGTTGGAAGGTAACAAAGAGGACCATATTCGCAAATTAGAAAAAGTATTAAAAGAATGGGAGGAACTAGAAGACTGCGTTAGAAAGAAAGATTATAAACCTATCGCACAGTTAGTGAAATTTTTAGTTTCGAATAATTCACTCAACTGGTTCTAATTGAGGGTTGCCCTAAGTGTGGCCAACTTATCAAAATACACACGTAAAATCACTTTCCCCCTTTTTACAATAATTCAAATTTCATTTTATGGAAAGCTTAAAACTCAACAAGCATATCCTGAAAATTTAGATGCCATGACCTATGAAAATCACAAAAAAATTTAGGTTAGAATCTGGTAAACATGACCTCTTGAAGTGAGTTTAATGCCTATGGTGAAAACTTAAGAATAAAAATTCATTGAAATCCTCACAGAATTTTGTGGCACCTACTATTTCCAGATGCGTTTACTGAAGCCTTGAGCAGGTTTTTTGAGCGCTCGTTCATTGGTGGAGCAATGAGACTATTACCTCAAAATTTTGTATAGGTCTTGAGATTGACACTGAATATACAGGGTGTCCGGTAAACCTTGTACAATATTGAAACTGGTGATAGACCAGGTCATGACTGTTCAGAATATCAGAATTTCACCTCAGTAAAAATATCACCATTTTCGAGATAATGGGCATTTTCTAAATATCTAGAAAATTGCTACCTCACCTCCGTTTTTTGAGTGCTATGTCTACAATTGAGACTAATTCGAATATCTTTGTTGCTGAAGATTGAAGATGAGTGATGCTTTCAGACGTACAAAACAGTTTTTCACAACTTGATACATTTTTCAAGAAATCAAAGAACGAAGGTGAGGTAGCGATTTTCTAGATATTTAGAAAATGCCCATTATTTCGAAAATGGTGATATTTTTAACTGAGTTGAAATTATGATATTCTGAACAGTCATGACCTGGTCTATCACCATTTCAATATTGTACAAGGTTTACCGGACACCCTGTATAAATGCAAAATCTCAGCAACATCGGAAAGATATTCGGGAAATTATTCAAAAACCGAAATATGTAAAAACTTGACAATTAAAAGAATCGAATTCTATGTTTCTGGTGATGCAATCCTCTTGAAATTTTGCATGAACATTCAGTATATCAATCCTCATACACAAATCGAATTTCACTTGAACCAGATATCTTGTTGATGAAATATAGAGATTCTTCTTTTCAATATTGAATTTTTTATGGCTCATCTTCTTTGAAATTTTGCATGAACATTCATTATATCAATCTTCATTTCCAAAATAATTAATTTCACTCAAATCAGATATTTTGTTATGAAATATAAAGTTTCTTCTTTTCAATATTCCAATTGAATTTTCTATAGCTTTGTTACATTATGACCACAAAATTGTTCTTTAGGCTTATGTTGAGCATATAGCATGTAGCCGCAAAATTTTCATTGCTTTCGTTTCACCTGAAATATTGAGGAACAGAAATTTTGAATGGCCATAGTTTATGGAACACTCTGTACGATACCAAACTCACCCTGAAAATCTCAAGTCTCTAGGACAATCCCTTCGAAAGTTATCGTTCTTACGGAAGGACAGTCCCACGGGCAGAATTGATTTTGACCACAGATTCGTTATCAGGGAGTCTAACCCTATCGTTTGAGACCATTTTGGGCAAAATGATATGACACTCCTATGAGCGCTCAAAAAGGGAAGTGATTTTCGTTTTTTTTTTAAGCAGTTGGCCACTTTTATGGTACTGCCTTATTACTTCATTGTATCTAAAATTACATACTGATTTCTGAAAATACTTATGAGTTGTTAAAATAATTATTTTTTTCAGGATCGTGTAACTTTACCATTGCCTTCGAGGATTCACTGCGCTCTGACATGTCCTTATCAAACAATACTTGGTAATCTATTTAAATTCCTTATAAACATCGTTATGGAAGAAAGGGAAAAAATGGACGAGTTGCTTACCATAATAAAGACTGAATTAAATAAATTAATAGAAAACGTAGATGCAATGATTAAACAAACTGTGGATTTCTTGCAATTGAGAACTACCATGGAATACGTTGTAAATAATATTGAAGTAAGTATGACTATGAACAATTCAAGAAATTGGTTCTTTATAAAGTGTGTTTCAAATTTCGCGGCTTTTTAAGGAATAAATGAAATATAGATGGCGCACTGGATTCGTCTTGGTATTTTGACATTTACGAAAATAGGGGACTGGTCGGATCGGTCTAAACCGTTCGTTTATTACATCCAGATTGAGGGGAGTACACATCTGGACCGTCCGGCAAAAAAATCTGAGCAATCGGATGACACCAGATTTTGGTGTCATTGTATTCATTGAGTCTTCCTGAACAACACAAGCGAAACCAACAGGTGGCGGTCTGTGTTAGTTTAGAAGATATAGGCCCCCAATGTTCCAAAAATATTCCATCTTCACGTCGCCTTTTTCACTATAAAACCACAAATTCACTACTCCAATATAATCTATAAATCACCTTAGAATTTTCAGATAACGATTATATTAGTTTCATTTCAGGTATATTGAATAAATTAATGCAGAAACATCGAAATTCTAGAGGTTTCACATATTCTCAAATTCTAAGGAAATACTGCCGTTCTTCATGGTAAGTTTGGCACCACTGCTCCGTCCTTCGGCGAGTGAGATATAAAATGATAGCGGGATTTACGGGAAGGCATCGTATCATATTCGCTCGAATGAATCTGCGGCGTGCCAAATCTACCATTAAAAACGGCGGGCTTTTCTTAGAATTTGTAGATATATGGTGCCTCTAGAATTTCGATATTTCTGCATTGATTATTGAATATATCTGAAATGGAACTAATCGAATAGTTATTTGAAAGTTGGAAGGTGATTTATCGATTAAATTGGAGCAGTGAATTTGTGGTTTTATAGTGAAAAGAGTGACGTGACGATAGAACATTTTTGAAACTTTGGGGGCCAATATTTTCTAAACTACTACATGGATCAATAAGTCCCGAGACTAACCCAGAGATGGCGCTCGTATTAAACCAGTAACAACGTCTTTCTAGAGTAGTAACCTTTGCTTGACACGTGTCAAAATTGTAAGGCTATCGGACCAGAAACAGCTGAGTTATCGAGCTTGGAGTAAAGTCGTTTTGTAGTTTGTTTAAAAGATGGAGAAAACCGAGTTTCGTGTTCTGATGAAACATTGTTTTTTAATGGGTAAAAACACCGTGCAAGCGAAACAATGGATTGAAAAATGTTACCCGGACAGTTGTCCATCAAAAGCAACGATTTGTCGGTGGTTTGCCGAGTTTAAACGTGGTCGTACCGACACAAATGAAGCGGAACGCTCGGGTAGACCTGTGGAAGCCGTTACACCGGAAAATGTGAGTGAAGTGACAAAAATTATAATGAAAGATCGTAAAGTGAAGCTCCTTGAGATTATTGAGATGATACAGATATCATATGGAATTGTATTTACTATCCTTCATGAGAAATTGAGCATGAAAAAGGTTTTTTCCAAGTGGGTGCCGCGATTGCTTTCGATGAAACAAAAACAGCAACGAGTCGATGATTCAGAAGGCTGTTTATCGCTATTTACTCGCAACAAAAAAGATTTCTTGCGTCGTTACGTGACCATGGACGAAACATGGATACATCACTACACTCCAGAGTCGAAGCGGCAGTCATCTGAGTGGCGCACAGCTGGCGAAAGCCGTCCGAAGCGTCCGAAAACGCAGCAGTCAGCTGGCAAAGTCATGGCGTCAGTTTTTTGGGATACGCATGGCGTGATTTTCATTGACTACCTCGAAAAAGGTAAATCGATCAACAGTGATTATTATATTGACTTGCTGGTGCGTTTGAAGGACGAAATCGCAAAAAAACGACCGCACATGCAGAGAAAAAAAATTCTTTTTCACCAGGATAATGCGCCCTGTCACAAGTCGATGAAAACAATGGCAAAATTTAACGAATCGGGCTTTGATCTGCTTCCCCACCCCCCATATTCGCCAGATTTAGCCCCCAGTGACTACTGGCTTTTTGCTGATCTTAAAAAAATGCTCCAGGGAAAAGATTTGGCACAAATGAGGAGGTCATCGCTGAAACTGAAGCTTATTTTGAAGCGAAAGATAATTTTTTTTTAAACATGGTATTGAAAAATTGTATCACCCTAAAAGGTGATTATGTTGATGAATAAAAAAAAATTTCACAAAAAAAATGTTGTTTTCATTGTTAGTCTCGGGACTTATTGATCCATGTGTTAAGCCACCTGTTGGTTTCACTAATGTTGTTTAGGAAGACTCAATGAATACAATGACACCAAAATCTGGTCGATATCTGCTGGTCGCCTAAATTCAAATATCTACGATCTCCAGAAACGGTGATATCAATTGGCCACCAAGATCATGGGAATTGACACCGTTGGACTATTTTCTTTGGGGTTATGTGAATAACTAGGTCTATAAGAATAATCCACAATCGATTCCTGAACTGAAGGATGACATTATTCGTGTCATTAGTGAGATAGAGCCTCAGTTATGTCAAAACGTCATTGAAAATTTTAACAAAAGAGTGAACGTCCGTAGAGCAGCAAGAGGATGCCACTTGGCAGATATTATTTTTCGTACATAAAAGTCATAATAGCTGATACTTCAATTACCAATAAAAAGTTTTCGAAAAAGAATTCAAATTATGCGTTCTATTTATTCTTTAAAGAACCGCTCAATTTGAAACACCCTTTAGTTGTCGTTTTCTATTTCGATATCCTTTACAGATTGTGTGCATTGCCTGCATCATATATGATATGTGCAACGATTTTGTCAAACCAAGACAGGGTAAGAAGGGAAAGAAGAATCCCGTGGAGACCAAGGAAAAAAGGGCGGTCCTAGATTTAGCAGAAACTTTGAAAACGGCCACTAAAAAATTCGATAACATTCTTCATCTTTGGTCGACAGTGTCGACTCAAACTGATATCGTGTCTGAACTGGAAAGTCTCAATCTCAACAATTGTGGTAATGAAGTGTTTCAGACTATTTTATCCAGTCATATACAGGCTGTGACAGAATTACGACTTATCATAAAGACTAAATCGGGTTTGATTATTTTGTACGGCGAGGAATGATGAAATTGTATTTATTTGAGCCCTGTAATATTATTCAAATATATCGTGGTTTTTATTAACATTTCATTGGTGTTTTGAGTTCTGAAAAGAGTCCCAACTTGTCATTTGAATATAGAATGGTTTTCTCCGAACAGGAGAATAGGGTTTGCTGTCACTATGAGAGTTGACTGCCAATAATCAACTTCAAGCAGATAAGCGTTATGATTTTGGTTGACCAATTGCATTCATGCGGTTTTGGTTCAAAGTAAATCGGCCTAGTTTCATTCATTTAGGAATTAATCTTATCTATTGAAATCTCCAAGTTAGATTCGGAAATTAACGCATCCAAAAACTTCTGACTTGTTAATATTATTTAAAATATAATTGTCCGAAGTTCTCAGAGATTTCTGATATCGTTTGAGTACAACAAAGCATTCTTTCTCTACTTGGATATGGGGAAAAGCTTTGAGTTTCAATTAATAGCTCTCGACTGTTAGAAAAAATTATGAATCTGTGTTTAAGTTCCCTAAAAAGTTTTATTAATAGCAAACTTTACTGTGACGTGTAAGATGTAGCCAAATACCAGAGCGATATCATACATATGAATGTAAATCTATTGGATAGTGTCTCTGTCTATTTTTTTTTCCGAAATATTTTCTCTTCGAATCATTTTTGCCAAGCAAACGTTCTGAAAAACATATGTTCATCGTTACATTGAATTCACGTTTCTTCTTCTTCTTCTTTCTTATAGACCTTAAGATCTGTTCATTATGAAGGTCCCCTCAGTGGGTTGCGGCTTCCTGGGAGATTGAACTCCAGCTATCCCTCCACCGTTTTGGCGGTCTCCTTCTGCTTGCTGGTTTCCCGTCCTTAGCGATGTATGCTAATCTGTTATGGTCCATTCTTTCTACATGATCTCGCCAATATCTTCTCCTCTTCCTGCCCCATCTCGCTATATCTTCCACTTTACAGAGAGATCTTATATTGCTGTTTCTAACTCTGTCTCTTATTGTTTTTCCTGCTATACTTCTGAGAGTTTTCATCTCTGCTGTTCTTAGGATCCTCTTTGTTTTATTAGTGTCAGCTCGAGTCTCGATACCATAGGTTAGGATAGGTCTAACACAGGATTTGTATATCCGCACCTCAAATACTTGGGAGTGGAAATAGGAGAGAATGGAACACAAGATCTTGAATGGATAGTAGATTGGAGAATACTTTAAAGCTGTACCATGCAATGAATAGGAATTTCATGAGCAGGAAGGAAATATCAAGGAATACCAAGATGAGTGTCTACAAGGCAGTATACAGGCCAATACTCACTTTTGCATGTGAATCATGGGTCCTAGATAGAAGACAAAAGAGCAGAATTCAGGCGATGGAAATGAAGTATCTCAGGAAAGTAAGGGGAGTTACAAGAATGCACAAGATGAGAAACGAAAAAATTAGAGAAGACATAGGAATAGATCCAATTGAGAACTTTATAGAGAGTAGACAGCTGAGTTGGTGGGGGCATTTGAATAGGATGAACTGTGAAAGACCGGCAAGAAAAATATGGGAGGCTAGAACTGTGTACAAGAGAAAACGTGGAAGACCTGATAAGACCTGGGATAAACAAATGGAAGAAATCATTCGTGAAAGAGGACAAACATGGAGAGAGGCAAGAAAAATGGCAGCAGACAAGAAAGAATGGTCGAAGTTCGTACATGAGAGAAGATGATAATGTTTAATGTGTACCCTACACCATTAGTGGTAAAAGGGATAATGATTGTATATATATATATATCCGCACCTTTCCATCGACATGCATATGCCTGTTTGCCCACACAATATCTCTTAGACAGCCAGATATTACCGAGGCCTTGTTGACCTGTGACTTGATGTCCTCTATCGGATTATGATCACTGGATATGTCCACTCCCAGGTAGCGGAACTTCATCACTTGTTCCACTATCTTGTCATCTATAACTATTTTGCATCGTGATGGTACCTTCGAAAATGTCATACACTTCGTTTTTTCAATTGATATGGACATGTTGAACTTTTTGCCGATCCGATAGAACTTTTGTACCTGTCTCTGTAAGTCGTCCTCTGTTTCTGCCAGAATTACTGCGTCATCCGCAAAGCATACCATGCCGATTGGTTTGCCACTCAATTTGTATCCCATCTTCATAGATATTACTTCTCGTATGATTTCATCCATGACAAGATTGAAGAGGAATGGGCTGAGGCTATCTCCTTGCCTAATACCTGCTGGTGTTGGTACATCTTCAGTTGTTTGGTTGTCAACTCTTATTCTTGTTGTATTGTTTATATTCAGATTCCTGATGACGTTTATTATTGCGCTCGGTATTCGTTTTTGCCTCAGTATTTCGATAACATGCTGAACTTTTATTCTGTCAAAGGCCTTTGTCAAGTCAATGAAACACACGTATGTGGGATAGCTGTACTCGATGGCCTTCTCCTTCACTTGTCTCAAAATGAACAGTGCGTCAGTCGTCGATCTGTTTTTCCTAAATCCCTGTTGCTCATCTCTATTCTCTATGGCATCCTGAAGGATATCTCTGATTATGCTGGTGAACAGTTTCATGCAGGTGCAAAGCAGGCTAATTCCTCTGTAATTCTCCGGGTTGGTTTTTTGTCCCTTTTTGAAGATCGGTATCGTGACGCCTTTTTCCATTCTGTTGGTATGATAGATGTAGCTATTATCTTGTTGAAAAGTTCAGTTAGCTTTTTCGCTAGTTCTTGACCGCCATATTTCAAAAGCTCGTTAGGTATCTCATCAACTCCTGGTGACTTTCGTTTTTCAGCTTTCTCTCATCTTCATCACAACGTTCTCCTGAGTAATCGTCACTTCATCCATCGTCTCCACCTCCAGTGCATCCCCCTGAGTTTCCTGGTCATCGCTGCCGTATAGTTTTCTGAAATATGTTTCCCACTCATGTAAAGAACGTTTTTGGTTTGGATGTACTCGTTTACGGGTTTTCTTCTGTTCTTGAGCATCTTCCAAACTTTTCTGTGTGCTCCATAAATATCACGTTCCATATCGGCGGTGAACCTCTCCCAATGTTCTCTTTTTATTTTCCTTATCTCCATATTGACTCTATTCCTTGTTTCTTTGTATATGGTGTAATTTTCTTCGGTTGAGACACTTTTATAGAGCAGATAACTCCTCTTCTTTTCCTCCGCAAGTACTTTCACTTGATGATTGAACCAGGGCTTGGTGTTATTCCTTGAATTCAGATTAATTTTTCTCTTTCCTACCGCTTCTTCAGGCGCTTCGTGTATGCATCTCTTAATAATATTCCAGGTAACCTCCACGCTCTTTCCTGTGGTAATCTCTGCCTGAAGTTTCTGATTAAGCCTACATTCGTACAGGTTTCTGGTGGTATCGTCGTCGAATGATTCCATGTTATATAGCCTCGAATTCACGTTTCTAACATTAATATTTTGGGATTCATGAAGTTGAACTTGAAGCATAATAATTTACATTTGCAATTTTGTATTCATTGCATAAAACATAAAAGAATATAAATATAACCTATATTGACAATTGACAAATAACCAGAAACCACATTCAAGCGACGAGAGCCGAGGGCCGGTTTTCGTTCTAGGACAAAAAGGGAATAACCAAGTGCTGAACCAATGATAACCGCAGTTATTATTGGTTATCCGCTTGAAATTGATTAATATTTTGCAGTTGTGCGTAGTGTTGAGGTTACTTTCATCAGGAGGTAAGACTCATGGAAAATTTTTCAGCAACAGAGGAGTACCAAAAGAGTAGCCAACTGCTTAAAAAATCAACGAAAATCACTTGCATTTTTCATTTTTTTATACGCATCTCTCGGGAAAAGACTAAGCTTATAGTGCCCTTTCAAGCGCTCCGAGATCAATTCGGAAGAAATAAATAATAAAATATAAAAATAAATAAAAAAATAAATCAACTTTTATTCGAAAGCTCAGGAGTCAGTAAGCATATCCTGAAATTATAAGGTCTGTGAAGATTTCAATAAATTTCTTGATCTTATGTTCTCACCATTGCAGTCAAACAAAAGAATTTAAAAATTATTGAAATCCTCACAGGCCCTCGTGGCATCTAATCTTTTCAGGATAAATTTATTGAGTTTTCAGCTATCGAATAGAAGTTGATTTATTGCATTAAAAAGAGAAGTGATTTTCGGTGTTTTTTAGCAGTAACGCCACTCTGGTGGTCTTCCTCTATTCTGCTTTGCGAAAAGATGTAATCTAAGACTTCTGAAGACTTTCTAGCAACAAAAATTACGATTTTCGTGCTGCATTCTATTTACTAACTTTCAATTTCTAACAATCCACATTAAATTGAATAAATTGCACTTTCTAAACAGACATTTCTGAAAACTATACAACTTTCAAACTACAACTAGTATCACATTTATTTATTTATTGATTATGATTTTTTCATGTAGTCTAGATTTGTCATCCTTTTATTGCTTTTGGCATTGTTGAGTTTCTCCTTAGTTTATTCAATTTATCTGAGGCATCATTGGAATGTATTTTTCTGATGGTCTAAATTGCCAAGATCTACATACTTCTATTCTTTCTTCTTCTGTCAACCCATACCTGTGAATATACAGAAATATGAGAATTACCTATGTCCAAACCAAATCACTTTGATGAAGAGAGTTTGAGAAGAAGAAATAAATAAACTGAATTCACAGAGGGTAGTAGAGTGAATAAAAAAATAAAAATGAATACTCACCAATATATAAGCTAAACAAATCAAAGAAAACAAAATAAAAACAACAAAAAAAATAAATAAAAATCTTTAATTCAATAATAAATAATAACAAAATCGAATATAATAATAAATATGGCACTAGTATATTTTTAGTTTCGCAAATATCACATTGATAAAATGAGGTGCTCTTATATGTTTAAAAATAGAATAATACATTACAAACGGATTAAAAACTGCAGGAAATTTTGTAGACCTGGCAAATCGTAAACGGCACTGATTGTGGTGTTTGTATTTGTAATTAAAGCTATAAAAAATGGAAAATGAGAAGATAATTCATCATATCGTCAATGAAGTTATTGGTAGGTACTTTATATTAGTAATTTTCGAGATGATAGAGATCTCAATGGACATTTCCAGAAAAAAACATTAAAAAAATGGACCCTCAGAAAATCATTGCGATTATCTTTTTTCTGTTTCGTAGTCAGATTTTCGAGAAAAAAAATAGTGAAATCACCAAAGTAAGCTAGCGAATTCTAACGATAATAATTGGCGGTTGAGTGTGTTAGCAATCATTTTATTGGTTGAATATCAAATCACAAATCAATAATTTATTACTTGAAATTTTGAGGCTATAATATTTATCACCGCTCTCAATTGCTATCACTTAAAGAAACGCCTATTATTTTAACTTAATGGAAATTCCCATCGTTTCAAACGTATGAATTAAAATATTTTTGAAAACCAATAAAGCGGTTTTCGATCATTAATGTTTTTGTTTTTGTTCTCTAATTGAATCCCGAGGTATAAATGAGACTTTTCGATTTTCAGGCACAATAGCGGGGGGAGAACATTCCTGATTTTTTTGTTGTTGGGTAGGTTTGTCAGGAGTAAGGGAAGCACGTCTGCCTCATCGACCCTCTTCTCTGTCCACTGTGACGATGTTTGAGCAAGCAGAGGTTCCTCCGTCAATTGCGCAACGTATTGTTCTTTCCACTCCCTACTCGCTTGTTTAGACTCTGGGGTGTAGTGGTGCATCCATGTTTCGTCACAGGTGATAATGTGGGTGAGAAATTGGTCTTCTTGTTCCTGAAATCGTGCAAGAAGACGCCCACATACCTGAAAACGATGCAATTCTGGTCAGCTGTGAGAAGGCGAGGAAACCACCTGGCGCAACCCTTAGGCTACGTCCGCATAGGCAGGAGGCTTGCTTAGCGCCTAGATGTTTACTTGGATAGTTGCTAAGCGAGTAGTGCGGCACATCGCGTACATTTCAAAACGTTCGTTTCACTGAGCTACTAGTTAGATGACTCGTAAGGCTCTAGGCGCCAAGCAAGCCTCCCTGCCTATGCGGACGTAGCCTTACGGTATCCTTGCTCCTCTGTGAGTATGGAATAGGTGCTCCCATAACTTATCCCGACCTAACTTGCAATTTCAGAAGTGGTACGACGTCTGTCGTCTTCAATAAGCTGTCGATCGCTGCGGTCATGGCTCTCATTTTCAACACAACCCTCCACGAACTGTTTATGTCATGCAAACACTGACTCGCGAAAGTTTCTCTTCTCCGAACATTGGCAATCAATCTCAAGATTTTGGCCAGTTTTACGCCTTCTGCGGTGAGAAACTTGTTTACAACACGTTGCCCAATTGACGAAGGAACCACTTGCCAAACATCGTCACAGTGGACACCGAGAAGGTAGATGGGGCAATCCGACGTGCTTCCCTTACTCCTGACAAACCTACCCAACAACAAAAAAATCAGGAATGTTCTCCCCCCGCTATTGTGCCTGAAAATCGAAAAGTCTCGTTTATATTTGAACTGCCCTCGTATGTGCTTGAAATGATATTTCTCATTAGAAATAAAGATTAATCTATTTAAGCATTCTGTATTGATGCATGTACCGGGTGTCCTAAATTCGTTGTCTAGTGAGAGGATCCGAAATCAGAAGATCAGAAATCCGATGAGATAGAACAAAATGTAATAAAGAAAAATTGATTACTTCAATGAATTCTACTGAAAAAAGTGTCTATATAATGTTTTAGTTTCGCGTTTATAACTTCAGTTATATAGAAGTTATGAGAACTCTTCACATGACGCCATTTTCCAATTTTCTCTAATAGCTCGAAAACGGTTTACACCAAATGAATTCTCTCAAAAATCGATTCCGAAAATTTGCCACTCATTTTATTCTATCTCATCAGGTTTCTGAGATCCCACACTAGACAACTAATTTAGGACACCCCGGTATAATTATTCAAAAATTATTCTCACCCATGAATAGCTGCACAGGGAGTACGTTCTTTGAAGCAAATTATTTGGAAAACGTTGAAAAATAATGCTCCTATGTTATTAGCAGTTTCTGTGTTAACATTCTGTAGACATCTTCTGAACTTCGAATCACAATCGCAATGAGATCTAAAATAAAAAAATGAAATATTAGAGGGATACTCTGTATGTGTATATACTCCGTTCACATATTATTGAGCATAAAGTAGACGTGTGTTTATTTATCTGAGATTGGCAGTATTTGCTGTCATAATGATGAACAAAGTCAACTTTGCCAAATGTACCTGGCCTCGTCCGAGGAGCTTCCGAGTTATCAGAGAACTCTATGCAATATTGACAACATTGCGTATCAATCTGACAAGAAAATAAACATTATAACCTAAAATTTTTATATACACAGTGAAATATGCCCAATTTCCATGGTCAATCCGACAGCTCAAAGTTTCGTTAACGGACTATATATTCAAATTCAATGGTTTTTATCATTGTTAAAGCAATTGTTTTATGGATGATTAATGAGATATGTCAATTTATAAGATAATTATTTACCTTGTAAACAGTGATTTGTTGCAGATTCCTCTTTCACATTTGCCTGCTGCCAAATATTTATCACAAGAATCATGTTCTCGGCAACACCTATCTTCCTGGCTGTGATACCCAAGATCAGAATAATTACTTGCTATATCTCCTATAATGAGAAATAACAAATTAACCAAATAAACAAGAATCATAATAAAACGGCCATCAATCAATTCTGGGTCGAAAATTAGCAGTTCTGTGGCTAAGGCGGTGTAATATCACAATAACAAAGCTTACACAGCACACAACTGACCACAAGATTCTGAGGGGCTTCAATAAATCCTTGATTAGATTAATGGAGAGAAGATAAAGATGTTATTATTTGAACCTGGGTCGTTATGGCTAGGTTAGCATTACGGGAACTGCGACCATGTACGTATTTCTTCTCTAATTTTTTCATTCATGGAAACCCAAGGGTATCGTCATTTGCGTTGATAAAACCGACAACCTCTTTAGGAGCCTTGGCCATTACTGCTTGGATGTGCATAACAGATTTTTCTATATCGTATGAATTGTTCATTGAGTCTTGCATACTAGGTGTTCGGCTGATTCTGCTTCTAATTCACATAGCCTGCAAATCTCATCTGTTGACTTTCCCATACGGTCTGGTCCTTTCTGAACAACTACATCTTGTCTGCGAACCTCCCTAGTGATGTAATGATAAAAAAGTAAGCACCCAGAAAAACTCCAGGACATTAAGGTTCACTGCAACCTTAACGTCTATTATGCCCCCTCAACGAGCTGTTCGGACCACACCCTTCACAACTCGCCTTCAAGTTCCAGAGATCTGATGAAATCCAATATGTGTGAAGGCTTTGAAGAGGCTAGTTCCTCACTCCTACAAGTTTCTCGCCCAAGGCATTTTCTCCTTAGGCTCGCAATGCCAAAGCATTCCGTGACTAGGTGAATGGGGGTTTCTTCCTCTTCCCCACAGAAGTTACACTCGTCAGTGTCCGATAATGCCATCCAAAAAGTTGCTTCCTGAGGCGACAGTGTCCTGTAAGAAAGCCAGTGAGGAGGTGTAGTTTCTTACCAACATCCAGATATCTTTTGGATCTCGCTGTTTCAAAGTTCCGAAGAAGTTTAGTGGAATTATCCACCCCAGGAAATTCCGCCAGAGTTTTTCTCTCTCGGCTTTTTCCTTCTCCAGAAACTCCTTCTTATAGGTAAATTTACCTATACCACAGAAGGGTTCTGGGCCAATGAGTGACATTTGCGCGCCCTCTTTGGCAAGTGTATTGGCCTCTTGAGTATGTCCTGGCACTCCCAGATCATATGCGAGCCGATCGTAGGAGGTCAGTGCTGTAATAGCAGCTTGACAATCTAAGTGTACGCACTTTTGATAGTTTCTTTCCTGATTTGTAACTAGACATCTTTCAATAGCTAAGATTTCCGCTTCAAAAGAGCTCATACAGGTGCCTAGCGACAGTGCACACTTGGTACTTGGCCCGTATATCCCAGCGCCAACTCCTGCAGAGGTTTTGGAACCACCTGTATACCATTTTACGGTATTTTCTCTGAGGTTATAGTCGGTGTATTCCCGATCCTACTCGTCTCTTTTAATAAGCTATGTCCTGAAGTTTTTCTCAGTTCTTACTATCTTGAACATTAAATCACTAGGGTGGTTAGCAAATGAGCTGTATTTGTTCAGAGGGGACCAGACCTGATTGTTTAGCCCGAATGCATTGAGTGACGGTTGGCAAACCCAATCTAGCTCCGACCGTACCGACGAGAAGTCAATAGCCCCGTTTACACGTACACTCCCAACCGACGCTCCTGTAGCGTCGCTCCGATGCGGCACTCCGGAACGGCGTACTAGGAGCGTGAGGATTGATGCGTGGTCGTCAATTAGGATACGTTCAGATGATGAGCGCTCAACGCGCGTTTACAACTACATGTATTTTGAACGCCCATCATCTGAACGTTCAGATGATGGGCGTTCAAAATACATGTAGTTGTAAACGCGCGTTAGCAAAACGCGCGTTGAGCGCTCATCATCTGAACGTAGCCTTAGAGCAACACTTTTGGATCGCGCATCGATGCGGCAGATTTTACTGTACGCTCCAAAACTCTCCGTGTGAATGCAAAATACAACAGTTTTGGAGTGGAGCGTGGAATTTCCGCTGTGGCGGAAACTCCACGTTCCGTGCTCTCTTATAAATACCAGTCAGTTGATTCGAATACCCGTAAGTGGACAGTGAAGTGAACATGAATTCGAGAAAAAGGAAGGCTATTGCGTGTTTAGGGCTGTATGTCATCAATGAAGAAGAGAATAAAACTCCTCGGAAAATTTGGGTTAAACAGTGGAGGTTGAATAGAGAGCGTTTTGATCATATGCCTCTATTAAGGGAACTCCGGGAAAATTATCCAGAGGACTACAGAAATTAGTTAAGAATGGATGACATAACGTTTCGGCTTATTTTGAATTTTGCACTCGGATCTACATTTTCTTTGCAAAACTCAAGCAATTATCATAGGCATTATTCCTCAAATTCTTATTTTTTATTTCGTCTTTTTATTTTCATAACAAGGAAAGTTTCTGTACATGTTTATGAATATTTCTAAATTATCCTATTCCACATTGTGTGTGTAGGTACTGGTGAAACTGAGCAGAATTCAAGTTTATAACATAAATAAAAATTTCCATATGTGAAAATTCGAGAGAACGATAAGCATTTACTGCTACATATCTCGGTAGATCGGAGTGTGCGTGTAAATGCGACGTTGAAAACACAACCAGCACATCTGGCACGTCGCATCAAATCGACGCTTTTGGACTCACGATGGTCTAGCATTCACACGCACAAGATTGGAGTTAAGAAATGGAGCGAACGCTCCAAAACTGCCAGGAAAACTGTCCGTGTAAACGGGCCTAATCGCCTTTAGAACTGCTTTGTGTCAGACAAAATAATAATTCTTTTTTCTGTGGTTATTGCGGAAGATATACACATCATTCATTTAGCCCAAATAAGATGATATCAATGTACTTAACCGACTTATAGTTCAAGCACGACAAGCTTTAGTTCCCTCATTTAAACAGCATTGGCTGTTCTGTCGTCAAGAACGAGTTAATAAATAAATGAGATTCCCTGGTCTCAAACTCAATATATTCTTATTCAGAAACTGACAAACTATTGAACTTAAAACAATTATGACATAAACTCATTCGATTTTCTCTGAAGATTAAATTGCTTTCATCGGTATCTCGGATCCTAAAACTACGAGGAAATATCCATTATCCACAACATTGGCTGAACATGAAATCATCGCAGTGAAATTCAGTTATTGAAATTTAGAAACATCTCTTCTTCATTTCCATACTTACAACTTACCGGGACCGCACCATTTGGTTCCTGGGTAAATGAAACCACCCTGGTGTGGTGACTGGACGAACTTCTCGTTGCAAATAGCCATCAGTTTGTTTATTGAATCATCTGACACCTGTCGTACACGTCTTGGATCAGATGAGAGTATCCTGGATCTGATTACTCCCCTGTAAAATAAGATTCTTAATATTCTGGCCAAAGTTTAACATCTGATGGACAGCTATGAAATACAGGTTAGAGGACTAGATTGTATTGTAGATTGTTGAGAGGATTACATTCCACTTGTGAACCCCATTAGAGCTATGTTTTCGCAACTGCACTACAGCTTGCCCTCCAGTTCCAGGGACCCAATGAACTCCATTATCTGAGAGGGCTTCAAGGAGGCTACATATTATGCGTTTCTGCTATAGATACGAGTTTCTGCTATAATTCAGAATTCTCCCGAACAAGACGAACGAGTCTGCGCAAAGAATTGCGCAATTGTGCAATGACGAGGCATTCTGTACTAAGTTAACAGTAGTTTCTTTCTCTTTCCCACAGATTCGACACATGTCAGTTTCTGTTTAGCCCGTTTTCATCAAGACTTGTTAGAAAACCAGTGAGGACGCTTAACTTATTCTTACTGAGATTCAAATGCCTTTTGGATTTTGTAGTTTTAAAGTGTAAGAAACTTTTTGGACTTATCCTTTCCAGGAAGATTCCTCCAGAGTGCTTCTCTTTCAGTTTCTTATTCCTTCTCCAGAAACATATAGGTCAGTAAGAGGCGTTTGTGCTTCCTTTCTAGCTAGCGTGTTAGTCTCTTCATTTCCTTCGATTCCTGAGTGACCAAGGACCCAGACTAATAAGACCTTTTTGTCCTTGCCTACTACAAGACTACACAGGACATCCGCTTAATCACGGTTCTTTTATGAAAGGAATGGCATTTCTGTTTAGTCAGATAAAATACAAATCCTCCCCAAAAAAAACGCGAAAAATGTTTATTATACCCATTGGAGTACTTTTTCCATAGACTTCAAACTAAAAGGTGAACATTAATAACCTATTTTAATGTTCAATTTATGCTTTTTGATGTGTAATTCCCGTGGCGAGTAATGTCATAACTCTACTGGAACATAGAAATTTTTATCCGGTATTCAAAATATTTCTATTTTTTTATGATACTCCATAAAAGATTAAATCTATTCATCCCTAATTTTTTACACCTACCTTTAACGGTTTTTGAGTTATTAATTGTTATTCGAAATTTCCGATCGAATTGGCGTGTTATGAAAATGACTATAGTTCGCTCAATATTCGAGATTTAAGTCAAAATTTTAGCTAGTCATTAGATATTGGTCTGATCTATGTCACTGATTTTGAATTAGAGTTGTCAGTTATACAGGATGGACAAAAATCATCATTTGCCAAGTTAATAATTTAATACGCCACTGACCTTGGGATACCCGATAAAACTATTAAATATCTTGACCATAAGTCGCAGTTATAATAAACGAGTTGATAAAATAACAGTATATGAAATACTAATGACGACTTATCATCATCATCATTTCTACCTGGGAGACTTGATAGATCTTAAGTCGGTAGAAGTGATAGTCTTCAATTTCAATTTTTTTAGGCAATAACTAGTTTACAATGACTCCATGAAAAATGAGAAGTATCGACTTGAACCTATTAGCGTAGAAAGGGTGTGATTTTCAACATCCAGTAGCGATCGGCTTTCACACTCCCTACTAAAGCTGAGTTTAGATTCGAGCGGTGAAGTGCAGTTCAACTTTCAGTGTTAAAGACATTAAAATTATTTTTTGCGTTAGTTAATTCGGAAACGGAACTATCTCAATGTTATACAAGCTTCTCTTCAGCAGAAATGGGACATTTTATCCTAATGGTACCTTTTTTGGTGCTGTCACATTTAATATAAGTCTAAATTTGTTCGAAAAGTTCAGTGGAAAGTCTGAAATATTCCCTAAATTTCATTTCATTTCCAAAGGACCTTCTCTGCACGGTAACGTTGAAGGCACCTTCTGTATGACGTCTCAAAAATAATTCATCTACTGGATTGTTTGGATCTTTAAGAGTTGCCATTATCAGCTCCTCGTCTTCTTCTTCCTCCAATAATGACAGAACTATTAATTTTGTCGGGTCCATTTTCGATTATTTCTTCTTATAACCACAATAAGTAGGTATTTCGCGTGCACATGTAGGCGATCCACTAATAATTCGAGCAAACCACTTCCGAAGGAAATCGCTATCCTCGACGGCTGACGGCCTGGACGCGACGGTCGACGATCTGTCCGAGGAAACCGTAGCTTAAGGGGAACATTCGCTCATTCCGGATAGCAAGTATCAGGAGGATTGAGCTCTGAGGTGTTCGGTGTTCTTCTTCTCCTGGGCCCTGGGTTGTTCGTCCTTCGTTATTATTATTGATATTATTGATCCTGGAATTCTCGGTTAATGTCCTGGTAGTCAGTCTTGCAATATTTCCCTCCATGGTTGTTCCTGGTGTCCATCGTGACCTACAAACTTCCTTACCGCTCTAGCAGTACCGAAGTACTGCTTTTTGCATTATTTTGTAAAGGTTTTCATCCAAATATAGCTCCTTTAGGTTTGACTTGAGGCTTTTAGGTATAATTCCTATGGTTGATATGATAATGGGAATGGTTCTGGTACTAGACATTCTCCACTGCCTTTTGATCTGAAGTTCTAGCTCTCGATATTTTTTCAACGTATTTTGACGTAGATTGTTGTTATTCGGTATGGCTACGTCTATAAGTATTGATCTCTTCTCTTTTTTCTTCAATAGAATTATGTCTAGCCTGTTATTAGCACTGTTAAATTTGTAAGTACTGTGCGATCCCAGTATAGCCTATAATGGTGGTTCTCCAGTATTACTTCAGGCTGATACTTATAATATGGAATTGTTTCGGACTGCAGAATCTTCAGATGGATGGCGAGTTCCTGATGAAGTATTTTACAAATTGCATCATGTCGACTCTTATATTAAATTAGAAGTATTATTATTATTATGGAAAAATTCACTTTGAAAACAAATCGATCAAAACCTTACCTATCCCTGTGTATCCGACAAAATGGAGCTCGTGTTGTTATTTCTATCATGTTTGACATGGAGTTATCAGCTATTAGCACGCTACTTCCATGTATAACATTTATTGAATTGATTACGATGAAACATAAACAGACCAGAAGTCCCTGAAAATAAAAAAAAATATGATTTCTTACCTTGAGGATTTTAAAAAAGCATAGCAATCGGTTTCAAACTGACTAGAATAATTCAATAAGCCCTGAGCAGTGCATTTGACCGCTCGTTCATTGATTTCAAAATTTCGTATCGGATTTGCGATTAATCTTAATATATACCTGCAAATTCTCACCACGATCGAAATAATTTCTGGAAATTATTCAAAAACTGAATATGCAAAAGCTTGAAAATTAAAGTCCATGGTTTTGATGATGCGATGCGATCCTCTTGAAATTATCCATGAACATTCAGTATGTCAGTCTTGATTCACAAAATCAATTTCATTCGAATCTGTTATCATCAATCTCCATTCACAAAATGAGTTTTACTCGAATCGGATAATATATCTTGTTATGGAAATATAAAGATTCTTCTTTTTCCAATATTCCAATTCAATTTTCTATGGTTCTGTTAACAGTTAACACTATGGCCACAAAATTTTGCTTGAGGCTTATTATGAGTATCTTGCATGTGGCCGCAAAATTTATTCTCGATTCATTTCGTTTTCTCCGAGATATTGAGGAACAAACATTTTGAATGGCCATTATTCATGGAATACCCTGTACGATTTGGCTGGTTAACGAAATCAACCGCGGCATTTGGGAACCGAACTCCTGAATCCTGAAAATCTCAAGTCTCTAGAACAATCCCTTCGAAACTTATCGTGCTAAAGGACGGACGACCCTACGGACAGAATTGAATTCAACCATTTAACGGATTCGCCATCAGGAAGTCGAACTCTATCGTGTGAGACAATTTTTTATATCAAAATTCGAAAATTGCAGACATTTGGGCAATACGATAAAGCACTCGTTCAAGTAGAACGAGCGCTCAAAAGTGGTTCGCCACTGACATATTTCAAACAAACACTTATTCGAAAATAATGTTTCGTTCAATTTGTGACCAAAACTATCTGATGCCTTTTTTCTAGTGGTCTGCAGTTTTCATTTAGAAAAAATAAATAGTATATTATTCGATGAGCGGTAATGCAGGTCAAAACACACGCAGATGTATTTTGCACCACGAGCCGTCAGGCGAGTGGTGTAATTCATCAAGTGTGTTTTGAGCATTACCGCGAATTGAATACTATACTTTATCCACGACTTCTTCAGTAAAATTCGAATTAATCTGCATTTAAAAAATTTTGAACCGTTGTAAAAAGCGTTGACAACATTTTGTTTTCACTGAATATTCCTCTGTAGTGGGGCAGTCCAACGAACTGTCATTGCTTTGTTATTTATTTCTGACCAAAGATTGTATACTCTATAATCTATGTTTCTGACTATAACAACTTCAAAAATTTACGTTTTCCAAAAATAAATCTGGAATGAATCGCTAGAACGTAATCTTGATGGCTGAAATAGAGTTCCCGATCGATAAAAACGGCACCCCATAGGAAAAAAAGGTAAAAGTGATTTTTTTTGTCATAAATTGAAAAAGAATGTAATAATAAAATTTCGTTTTCGTCAGTTTGTAAGTAAAATTTCAACATCCTGTATCTTTTAAACAATGTGAGAATTAATTAAATTGCATAACATTTCTCCCAACATTTTATTTCTGCGATGTGTTTTTCACTTTGCACTTGACTTTCCATATTGCACTCAAATATGAATGATGAATGTGTTTCGTGAAAAGTTGCAAAGTATTTAGTGCACTTTATGCGTAGCCCTCGTATTTATATGTAATTAGATCGGTAATTACTAAAGAACTGATAGTCACAGTTGAGTTTTTTTCCATCAGTTGGTGATTCTAGAAAGTCCAGAGATTTGTTATACTTCTTACGTAGTACTTCATTAAAAAAAGTTGCATGTTCATTATCTCTATTACTCTCGAACTATGTATAGTAAAAAATTTACGCAAATTCTTACTTGATCTCATAGTTCATTACTCAAGTAGTTTATTGAAGGTACAATGAGTTTGCAGTTTAATTATTGAAATCTTTTATAACCATAGACATAGGAAGAGTCTTAGTCTAAGTTTATAACAGACTAGCAGACCGGCGAACTCCGTTTCGCCACCAGATGCTTCGATTTATGAAACATTTCGTTTGTTGAGTAAAAGATCAAGAATGTTTTTTTTGGTTTATATTTGAAAAGGAAAATGATATTTAAATTCACAACAGTCTGTAAATTATCCGTTTCAGTGAAGGGCTCTTTGGTAAACCACATTTTTTGTTTTTTGGTCTGCCGTTAATACAAACAAAGCGGATGGTTTTCCAACTCTTGAACACGCAACGTATAACTGCCCATGTGAAAAACAATGATTTTCTAAATTTATTCCGCAAACACTAAGGGATTGGCCTTGCGACTTGTTAATTGTCATTGCGAACGCAAGGCGAACTGGAAACTGCAATCTTTTGAAGTCAAACGGAAGATCAGTCGGAATCATTGGTATTCGAGGAATACATACATTTTCACCGGCGTACTTTCCGTTAATAATGGTTGCCTCAATCAAATTCGGCATAAGTTTTTTCACCGAAAGTCGAGTACCGTTGCAAAGTCGCGGTGGATTCAAATTACGCAATGTCATAATAACTGTACCAATTTTGAGTTGCAAGTTATGTGGTGGAAATCCTGGAAACTCAAGAGAATTCAAAAACTCCGTTGGATAATTCACTATATCATCGGGATTTGTTATGGAATCAACGGATTTGTATGTCACCAAATCGCAAGGGCGGATTTACGGGGGGGGGTAATGGGGGTAATTACCCCCCCCATGAATATCGAAAACCTAAAGAAAAGTTACGCAACGTGGTGCACCAATTTTCATTTGTTTGTTTTTTTTTAATATTTACTTTACTACTAATTTTTTCTTATTATATTATTCCTCCTAAATATTTTGACTACAGTTTTTTCAAGTTTTGAACCTGATTTATCGATCTTGAATCATTACTACCCCCCCCCATGAAAAAAAGCTATATCCGCCCTTGCCAAATCGCCAGGTATTTTTGATTGAATGGTGAAATTCAGTGCATTTACATCATTATTCTTTGCGGCAAGAATTGCTCGTTGACTTAACCAATCATAATTATGATAATTTTCACAAATGTTTGGAAAAACATTTTCAATGAGATCTAATTGAGAGTCCACAAATCGGCAAAAGTCGTTTGTGAGGGTAATTAATCCAGATGTCGCATCAACTGGTACTTTTCCATTTCCAACAGCTAATAATTGTTTGGAAAATTGTGCAGCACTTGGATCATTTTGAAGTTGAACTCTCATATTTTTGGTTAGCGATAATGTTTTCACGTTATTCCATAACGGTGATGCCTTCAGGCAAGCATTCAATTCATCTACAGGCGTTCCACGGGGAATTACTGGCAATGTCTGCCTGAAATCGCCTGCCAACAATATCATCAAGCCACCAAAGATATTGTTATTTCTCCGAAGATCCTTCAGTGTGAAGTTAAGTGCTTCCAGTGATTTCTTATGTGCCATTGTGCACTCATCCCAAACAATGAGCTTGCATTGCATCAACAGTTTTCCCATTGCACTTGATCGAGAAATATTGCATGTTGGAGTTTCAATTGTGTTTAAATTGAGTGGCAACTTAAGCGCAGAATGTGCAGTTCGACCGCCATCTAGAAGAGTCGCCGCAATTCCAGATGATGCTAACGCCAAAGCTATGTCACATCTTGATCGAATAGTAGCCAAAATTAATGAAATCACAAATGTTTTTCCTGTTCCTCCAGGTGCGTCCAGAAAGAATAGACCACCAGTATTATTGTCCACCGCTTGCATCAATGTTCGAATACTTGTTTTTGCTGTTCATTCAGCAACGGCACATTATTTACAACGAATTCCCGCAATGTATCAACATTGTATTGCAGCTCTCGATTCAATTCTTGGTTGAATGCATCGTGCATCGATCGATTTGGCGCAATCATTCCTACTTCGATCAGTAGCTTGTTTGCAATGGTCAAGCATTGATCCTCAATCAGAATCAATCCTTCATTGTAGATTTCATCGGTATTTGAATGTCAGGATTATTATTATTATTATTATTATTTTATTATTATTTTCTTTATTATATTTTGTCTTTCTTCGCTTAAGTTCTGTGAATACACTTGTTGCTGGCTTGCATGTCTTGTGCGGCGGCCGATGTTCGCACGTCGTTCTCTAGGCATTCTGGACTATAGACAGAGTGGTGTATTCAAATGCACGAAACACATAATTAACACAGTTCAACTTACCACCTCAAAGACAAATGCCGACCGTTGAAATTGAATAAAAATTTGTACAATAACACGGGATTGATTTGATGGTTTCCAATTGAAATGTTAGGAAACGAATAACTTATTTTTTTACTTCTTTTCACAATTTCACAATACAGGTTTGTCACATGAAATTAACTGAGCAGAGTAGTCGTCAAACAATGGGTACGTTCAGAAGCAATAGCGTTCAGCAAAATCGCTGACAAATCGATGTTTCTCAGCAGATGTCGATTTCTGGCAGTGGGAAAAATTTGCGCTTTGCTCAATTCAACTGATTTTTGCTTTATGCCAACAGTTGAGTGCTGCTGAACATACCCAATGTATTCATAGACATATATACGGTATTCGTTTTGTGGAGTTTCGTGCTCCTGAGCTGTTCCAGTACTTGTGCGCAGCCAATGGCAAGCCGTATCTCGAGCTTTTGAGTTACTCAGGAGCACGAAATATCTCAAAACGAATAGGCTAATAAAAGGATGGACGGCACGTGACTTCCACACTAAGTTTTGTGCCCACAACATAAGAGAGAGATTCTGTGAAGGATGGAGTAATACAGAGTCTCTATAAATTATTGTAAAAGCGCAGTTGGCGTTGGATTGCAGAATAGCATCTCCAACCAATCAGAGGATAGCATGATCACAGAATTCTGTGGTTTGCATAATCCAAAGCCAACTGCGCTGTTACAATCATTTATAGAGTTTCCCTGTTAAAAGTGTAAAGCATAGACTAAACAAAACGAATATCACTTGCCTTGTTACACTTGACGACTGTTTATCTCAGACTTCAACGGGTTTTATTAGGAATCAAAAGACATGTAAACATATCAGGAAATTGAAAAAATATATTGAAGTATCGACATTTATCATAATACATACAATTTAATATCATTTCCTGGCGTATTTTTTCCTAAAATACGAATAATCTCCGAATTTTGTTCGCATTACGTTATTTGTCAGTGAGAAGGGAAATTGGGTTAGGTAGAAGCCTCAAATCATAGACAACACAATGCCTCAAATATCACTGCGAATTGCTGAAATATTAGGAATTCGTTGAATGAACGTTGAAGTTGATGATTTATTCTTTATGTTTTCCACTCGAAACGAACAAATGTTTACATCAGACGTAGTTATGTCAAAAAATATTTTGTTGAATTTCTGGAACAAATACATTCATTAATAAACGTTAAAGAACTATTCAGAAACGATATTCGTACCTTGTTTAATTTGGATCTATTCGTTTTCCTTCTCAAAATTGCAAATTCCCTAGAGCTTTTCAGACTTCTAAACTGACTTGACAGTTGTCCCGTACTTCCTTCTAATATCAGAGTTCCTAGAACAAAAATATTCATTAATAAACGTTATAAACGATTTAAAAACCGATATTCATACCTTGTTTCATTTGTATCTGGACTTTTTCTTCTGAAATGAGGATATTTTTGGCAGCACTTCCCTCTCTTAAGGAGACTTGACAGTTGTCATTGAATGCGATGTCACAAATAATGGAATTTTCAGAAATGTCAGAAATTTAATTTCTCACGTTCCTCTCGATATCTTGTAATTTTTCCTGAATTTTCTTTGCTACAAACCTAGCGGAGCCCGAGACCTTTCCAACGAATGCAAAACCGTTGAAATCGGTTCGTGCGTTCTGTAGTTAAAGGGTCAGGGAGGAAATCCCGACTTATTTTTATATAGTAGATTGTCGTAAATTTTGCAGACAACGAGAAATTTCTATACAGGGTCTCTGTAAACAAATGCTATGGACTTCGGGAGATTATTCCTTGACGAAAATAAGCAGGGGTAGTTCATATAATTTTTTTCGAATTCAACCCCCCTTCGAAGATACAGCCTTTGAGAAGCGATGACAGTTTTTAATTTTTTTTACGGCTTTATAAAACTATACATAATATGAAGCTCTAAAATAGATGTTACACAAACAAATTTTTTAAAACTCATAACTTCATTATTAGGGGTTGAAAATAACAGCCCGCTATGATTTTCATTCAAAAATTATTTTCGTGGGATAGATTTTCGAAAAATAAAATTCTCTTATGGTTTTCCATTCAATTCTGGAAAAAAAGTCTCCTGAAAAATGTTGATACAGTCGATACCTACTTTTCTTGGAAAAAATAAAAACTTACAAGAAGTTATGATCACGGTTCATTACATTTCATTGTGTTCCATAGAATGAATATTCTAAGCTCAAATTTATATGAACTATCCCTGTTTATTTTCTATCCCTAGTATTTGTTTACAGACACCCTATACAATTCTTGATATTGAATCCTCAAACACATTTTATCTGATGCAAAAGATATAGCAATAAATGTGTGCTAAAAAAATTACATAACTTTCGTCAAGTTTTGCTAGGGGTAGTGAAAATTGAATCGATTCGCTGAACGATTATGTACTTAGAATTTTGAGAATATTATCGGAAGTGAAGTAGGTGAGTGAAGTAAAAGTATTCAAGTCTCATTATCATTTGAATTCTTTGTTCTATTGGCGATGCTAGAGGGAATCCAGGGGTGGCCCGAAGACCCCCCAAATTTTTGCTTCCCCCCTGAAATCTTACATATGCTTAACATAACTGTACAAGTACATTCATTATGACCTCCACTGAAAAATCCTGGACCACCCTCGCCCCCTCTTTTTTCAAAAACTGGCGTCGCCACTCTTCGTTCAATTTATGACAAAAAGTCTCTCCTGCCTTTTTTTCGTGTGGGGCACCATTTTCATTTTCTTACATAAAACGGAGCTTCACACAAAAAAAACAGAACACATCCACATCTTGGATCTAAGGAAGTTTAGGTTTCAAAAATGTAATTATAACTATTCTGCCGATTTCGCGCATTTTATGAATTCACCTAGATTAATTTATATTGATTATGATCACACTGATTAGGTAATCACAGGCTTTGTTGAAGCTATTCGTTCGTTCAGAGAAAAATAAAAAAATCAATATTCCGTGTGATAATGAAATAAAATACATTTCAACAATAAATAATAATTCTTTCTTCGTGCTTCATACGGATTCCTTCTAAAATTATTTCATTTAACAGGAACAAACATATTGCATGTCCTCAACCTCGCCATCTAGATGCTCGAAGATTTTGCAAGAATCATAACAATAAAAAAACGAATCTGAATCGAGGAGATATAAATTACTGTACCTGAAGTTAAGGGGGTCAAGTTCATCAAAATAATATACTAATAATTGAATTCTTCCAGGAGGAAAGAATTAAAAAATCAATAATTATACTCTTAGTAATAATGAAATAAAATACGTTGCAACAACAAATATTAATTAAAGTTGACATAACTTTATTCGTGCTTTATATTCCTTCTATAATTATCTCTTATTTGACGAGAAGTGAGAACAAACACATTGCATGTCCTCAACCTCCTCATCTAGACGCTAGATTTTGCAAGAATCATAACAATATAAAAAACAAATCTGAATCGAGGAGATATAAATTACTGTACCTACCTGAAGTTAAGGGGTCAAGTTCATCAAAATAAATATATTAATAATTGAATTCTTCCAGGAGGAAAGAATTAAAAAATCAATACTCTTAGTAATAATGAAATAAAATACATTGGAACAACAAATATTAATTATAGTTGACATAACTTTATTCGTGCTTTATACTCCTTCTATAATTATCTCTTATTTGACGAGAACAAACACATATTGCATGTCCTCAACCTCCTCATCTAGGCGCACGAAAATTTTGCAAGAATCATAACAATAGAAAAACAAATCTGAATCGAGCAGAAATAAATTACTGTACCTATGCGAAGGTAAGGGGGTCAAGTTCATCAAAGTAAATATATTGATGAATAAATTCGTCCAGAAAAAAAATAGAGAAACACAATATTCCATGTGATAATGAAATGAAATATATTTCAACACTAAATAACCAAAATTGGGGTTGTAACCTGAAAAAACTGCGATGGATGTACGTCTTGATTGTGAGATATATAATTTCATATTAGACAGTAGCTTGGTTTGCCAAGGTAAGTCAGGTAAGTACGAGGAAAAGGTTCGATAAGGTACAGAGGCTTGCCTGTGTACTTTAGGTCATTACGGATCTCACACCTGTACATCTAGTGATTGATAATGTAGCACATGAGGCTATCCTCAGAAGGTAATGAGAGAATAAAGAATCAGAGAGTATAGTCCTCTCTGAACAACTACATCTCATCTGCAAACCTCCCTAGTGATGTAATGATCAAGAAAGTAAGCACTGAGAAAAACCTCAGGAAATTTTTGAGTAACATAGAGGAATGAGAACGGAAATACACCGGCTATAACCTCAAATAAAATACCGTAAAATGGTATATAGATGGTTCCAACACCTCTACAGGAGCTCGCACTGGGATACACTGGCCAAGTACCAAGTGTGCACTGTCGCTATATCCTGTATGAGCGTCTTTCAAGCGGAAATCTTAGCTATTGGAAGATGTCTAGATATAAACCTAGAAAGAAACTATCAGAAGTGCGATATAGCTATACACTCAGATAGTCAAGCTGCTATTAACGCACTGAGCTCCGACGTCTTCGACCCAAAGATGATCTGGGAGTGCCGGAACAAACTCAATGAGGTAGGCAAGAAAAATAAGGTCTTTTTAATCTGGGTTCCCGGCCATACGGGAATCAAAGGAAACGAAGAGGCCACTACACTTGCCAAAGAGGGCGTACGAATGTCACTCATTGTCCCAGAACCCTTCTGTGGTATAGGTAAATGTACCTATAAGAAGGAGTTTCTGGTGAAGGAGAAATCCGAGAGGGAAAAACTGTGGTGAAATCTCCCAAGGATGGATCATTCCACTGAGTTCCTTCGGAACTTTGAAACAGCAAGATCCAAAAGATATCTGGATCTTGTTAAGAAACAATTACAGCTCCTCACTGGCTTTCTTACAGGACACTGTCGCCTCAGGAATCATCTGTTGAGGATGAGATTATCGTACACTGACGAGTGTAGGTTCTGTGGGGAGGAGGAAGAAACCTCGATTCACCTAGTCACGGAATGCTTTTGCAATGGGAACTTAAAAAGAGAATGCCTTGGGCGAGGAACTTGTAAGAGTGAGGAACTAGCCACGTTGAAGCCTTCACAGATATAAGATTTCATTTTTCATTAGATCTCTAAAACTGGAAGGCTAGCAGCGAATGGTGTGGCCAGAACAGCTCTGTAAGGGGGCAGAATAGACCTTGAGGTCGCAGGGAACTATAACCCCTTTTTAAACTAAACTAAACTAAAACTAAGACTAAAAAATAATTCTGGTTGACATAACTTTTTTCGCGCATTATAGGTATTCTTTCTAAAATTATCTTATTTAACGAGAACCTACACATATTGCATGTCCTCAACCTCATCATTTAGAGGCTCGAAGATTTTGCAAGAATCATAACAATAAAAAAACAAATCTGAATCGAGGAGATATAAATTACTGTGCCTATATGAAGTTAAGGGGGTCAAGTTCATCAAAATGAATATATTAATAATTAAATTCGTCCAGGAAGAAAAAATAAAAAAATTAATATTCTTAGTAATAATGAAATAAAATACATTGCAACAACAAATATTAATTCTAGTTGACATAACTTTTTTCGTTCTAAAATTATCTTATTTGACGAGAACAAACACATGGCATGTCCTCAACATCCTAGACGCTCGAAGATGCTGCAAGAATCATAACATAACAATTGAAAAACAAATCTAAATATACAGGGCTTTTCCTAATTGAATGCAATATTTATGAGGGTGATTTTTGGGCCCATTTTAAGAAAAAAACTTCCTATGAACATATGTCCTAAACGTCTTAACTTTTGAGTTACAGGGTGGTAAATTTTTCAACAATAAATCGTTTTTTATATCTACAATACCACTTAAGATATGAAATATGAAATCTGTATTTAATAATGAGCAAATTGATCTCTTGATTTTTTTCGTCCGACGCACATTTTCATTAAAAAAAAATAAATTATACGTACCTACCTGTCTCTGCATGGTGATATTGTTATGATCATACATGTAAAGAAACGGTTTTTCTTTTTTTAAGCGAAAACCGTGCATCGGATTGAAAAAAATCAGCTTTGGTGAGAAATGATTGGAAATTTCAGAAATAATTTTTATTTCAGGAAAAATCTGTAGCGTGTCTGCAAAAATAGGAAAGTCAAATTACGTAAGAACGTCACTAGTGGAAATTGAAAGAAAAGTGATACATTAACGAATACCTCTTGCTTCATAGTACTTGCGTGACAAATTTCATCAAAATATCTGATGTGGTATTGTAGATATTAATAAAAAATGTTCATCAAAGTGAATAATCAATGAATGAAGTCATCCAAAAAAAAATTTTAAAAAATACAATATTCCAAGTGATAATGAAATAAAATACATTTCAACACTAAATGATAATTCTGGTTGACATAACTTCTTTCGCGCATTATAGGTATTCCTTCTAAAATTATATTATTTAACGAGAACAAACACATATTGCATGTCCTCAACCTCATCATCTAGACGCCCGAAGATTTTGCAAGAATCATAACAATAAAAAAACGAATCTGAATCGAGGAGATATAAATTACTGTACCTATATGAAGTTAAGGGGGTCAAGTTCATCAAAATAAATATATAGAACCTGTTCTTTCACTTTGGTCCGGTAGGTAGGTAACTTGAAGCTCAATTGAATGCAATTAAAATAAAATGACATTTGATATACAAGGTGAACTTGCGAAAATTCATGAAAAATTTTTCTGCCTGATGGTAAATAATGAATTGACCGGAATTGTTTATTATTTTGTTGATATTGGTGTCACTGGGTTACATATTATATCCTAAAGTAATGTAGAATAATATTCATCTGGTGATATTGCTACATGAACGCGTATATTTAATTCAGAAATATTTCGAAATACTTACATGCATTTTTGGTTATCTTGAGATGAAGATATCTGAAACAGAAAAAAAGGAATTATTTTGATTGCAATACATTTATTGCTCTAAGTTTTGTGCGTGCTCTTTTCTACAGGGTGTTTATGAATTGATGATTTAAGGACAATTCCTCGAATCATTTTATTAAGTGAAGTCACCTTAAATGCAGGTCCAAAAATGCATTGTTTTTCATATATAGGGTGATGAAATTTCACTTTACTGAATAGATATATTTTTAACAATTTATTTTATAATTCTTCGTGACAGAAAATCTTATTTGCCTCTTTCTCGTGTGGGGAGTCGTTTTTATGTAAAAAAAGAAAACGTAGCGTCTCTGCTACATAATACAGGGTGACTGGTGACGTAAGAGACAACGGCTAACTGGAGATAGAGGACCTCAAACTGAATGAGGATTGGGGGTTTTAAATGTCCCATAAGGCTATTAGTTTCAGAGATACAGGGTTGTTTTGCAAAAGTAATTGTAATTTAGTTATAGTTGGTTTAAATTCAAAAACGGCAATTTATATTTCAGAAAAACAATGTATTTCAGAAGCTTTCAATTCAATTTCAGAAAATGTATTACGAAAGTTATAAGCGTGGGGCTAATCTAAGAAGTATTTGCGTATTTCGAAAACCTACAATGCTCACAAGAACCATTATTATCATTCTCGCCACCAATTTTGAATGGATGTCTCACTAACTATTCTTACATATTCAAAAATTCTAGAATATATCGAACCAATTCTATATTACAGTGTCCTATTTCTGAATTTTAAATCACCAAATCTTAATTCCCATTTTTATCTTCTGAAATCAATGTTACCCTTTCTTGATAACATATTACTTTTCTGGATATCAACTCATAATTCTGAATTACGAGTACAATTTCTATCTTCTGAGATTCGATCTGCTTTTCTGAATTACATTGTACGATTTCCGAATTATAATTAGAAAAAGTGTATAAGAACAAGGCCTTGATCCCAAATTATGTCCTAAATTTTCAGAACATCCCATATACCTACATAAACTTACAGAACCTGAGAACTCTAAGATTTCACAAATCGATTAATTGGTGAGACACTCTATTTTTGTAACCGTGTAAATGCATCAAGATAAAGTGTTAGAGCGATTTGTGTTAAATTTATGTGGAACTAGGATGTTTCCTCGACTAGTTTGTCAATTGATTTATTTTTAGATAAAACAACAACTTACTCATTATACTTATTTCTACCGGTAATGCAATTAATATTTGAAAAAGAGCAACATAGATTTCAGAAAACATAATTTGGAATTTAGATTTGGTGATTTGAAATTCAGAAACAGAAAATTGTAATTCAGAAAAGCTAAATTGTAGTTCAGAATTGTTTAAATGTACTGTTGAATTGAATAATTAGTATGAATAATCGTATCTTTTCATCTGTACGTATCACAGCATTCTATGTATTCTGAATTATGTTATATTATAACAATTATATTATACTTTCCATTTTCTGAAATTCAATTTAATTACTTCTGAAATAAAAATATTTTTTCTAAAATGTAATTCTCTCTTCTACTTTGTTTTTCTGAATTCCAGCTTCCTCATCTGAATTTTAATTTCGTTCTTCTGAAATTAATTGGCCATTCTCAAATTCTGTTTTTGAAATATAATTTGCCGTTTCTGAATTTCAATTCGCTATAATGAATTTTAAGTTTGTTTTTCTGAATTCAAGCTTTCATATATGAATTTCAATTTCGTTTTTCTTTATTAAATTGAAAATTTTATTCATCTGTCAAATTCGACAGACAACAATGTTCCGACTGATTTTTTATTGTTGTTTTAGCCAATGAGCATACAATTAGGCGATAATTTTGCATTAGTGCAAATTATCGATAATTCGCACTTGTGCAAAATTATCAGGTCCTTTAAAATAAATGCAGACGTAATTATGAACGTTTATTACTTATTAGAGTAACATGAAAACTGTTGAATCTAGACCTAGTTATTGAAATTTTTTATTTGATGGATTCACAAAATTTTCTCATTAAATTTAACTCTTGCACTGAAAATGAATCGATAATTTTTGACAAATCTGCTCTCATGCAAGTTGAACTGTAAAAGGCACTCGAGCGCTCCGCGCACTCGTGCTCTTTTTCAACTTAACTTGCATTCGAGCATATTTCCCAAAAATTTTCGATAATTTTCATTGCACTAGTTAAATTACAACTGACAATTCTCATATTCAATTTAGAGTCTGAAATACATATTTCTATTCTGAAATACATGTCCCCTTTTCTGAAATTGAACTAACTTTTCTGAATTACAGAGCTGTAAAAGGTATAGAATAACAAGGCCTGGATCCCAAAACATATCTTAAACTTCCAGAACATCTCACGTACCCACATAAAATTCCAGAAGTGTGTCCAAAGAAATTACCTGAGAATTCTAAGATTTCTCAAATCGATTAATTGGTGAGAAATTCTATTTTTGTAACCGTGTAAATGCATCATGATAAACTGTTAAAGCGATTTGCGTTAAATTTGTGTGGATCTACGATGATTATTTCCTTGACTAATTCGTTAATTGATTCATTGTTGAATGAGGCAACAATTTAACTTATTCGAACAGTAATACAACATACAACTAGGTAATAATTCAAAAAGGCACAATTGTTTCCGGAATATACAAGTTGGAACTGAGAATTGGCGATTTGAAATTCAGAAATAGAAAATTTTAATTCGGAAAAAATTAATTGTGATCTGAAATTGTTTAAATATACTTTGGAATAAATAAATATGTATAATAACCGTATATATTCATATATACTTTTACTGTACATATCACTCCTTACTATGTATCCTGAATTACATATAACATGTTCAGAAATTGAATTTGATTATGATAACTTCTGAAATATAATTTGCCGTTTTTGAATTTCAATCACTATTCTGAATAATAACTTTTTTTTTCTGAACTCCAACTACCTTATCTGATTTCAAATGCGTATTTCTGAAACTTAAGTAATCATTCTCAAATAGAATCTGTTTTCTGCATTACATATTCCTATTTTGAGATTATATTCCTTTTCTTGAATTTCAACTTTGATTTTCTGAATTACAACTGTTGTAGATTAGGGTACACAAGAACCATTATTATCATTTTTCGCCTCCAATTTTGAATGAATGTCTCAATTTGAATTACGTGCACAATATAGGTAGATAAAGATATGACTATTTTTATATATTTACTAATTTCAGAACAAAATATTGAATTAATTTTGAACTACAGTGGTCTTCCAGGAAGACCTGGTTTGACATGGAAGGATGGGGTGGCTGCTGTAATGAGAGATAGAGCCATTGAACAAGAAGCATGGGAGATAGGGAAGGCTGGCGTTTAAAATGCGGGATGCGGCAAAGGCTGTAGGACCCCCGCTTGTAAAAAAAATTACAGTGTCCTATTTCTGAATTTCACAAAGTCTTAGTTCCCATTTACTTTTTCTGAAATCAATTTTACCCTTTCTGAGTAACATATCACTACTTTGAATATGAATTAATAATTCTGAATTACAATTTCTATCTTCTGAGATTCAATCTGCTTTTCTGAATTACATTGTACGATTACTGAATTACAATAGGAAAAAAGTGTAGAAGAACAAGGCCTTGACCCCAAATCATATCCTAAATTTTCAGAACATCCCTCGTGCCTACATAAACTTACAGAATCTGAGAATGATAAGATTTCACAAATCGATTAAGGGTGAGAAACTCTATTTCTGTAACCGTGTAAATGCATTATGATAAAGTGTTAAATCGATTTGCGTTAAATTTGTGTGGAACTACGATGACTGTTTCCTTGACCAATGCATTAATTGGTACATTGTTAGATGAGGCAACAATTTAACTTATTTCTAACAGTAATGCAACTAATAATTCCAAAAGGCACAATGTTTTCAGTATATATAACTTGGAATATGTATAATTAACCAAATATATTCATATATAATTTTACTGTATGTATCACTCCATACTATGTTCTTTGAATTAAATATTATAACATGTTCAGAAATTAATTCGATAATGATAGCTTCTGAAATATAATTTGCCCTTTCTGAATTTCAATTTACCATTCTGAATAATAATTTCGATTTTCTGAATTCCAACATATCTGAATTTCAATTGCGCGTTTCTGAGATTAATGTAATCATTTTGAAATACAATTTCTGTTTTCTGCATTACATCTTTCTATTTTGAGATTCTGTTTTACCTGAATTTCAACTTGGAGTTTCTGAATTACAACTGTTGTAGGTTAGTGTAGAGAAGAACATGGCCTTGACCCCAAAATATGTCTTGAATTTTCAGAACATCCCAAGAAAGGTAACAACATAAATTTGCAGAAATTTGTCCAAACAAAATACCTGAGAATTCTAAGATTTCTCAAATCGATTATTTGGTGAGAAATTGTATTTTTGTAACCGTGTAAATGCATAATGATAAAGTGTTAACGCGATTTGCGTTAAATTTTTGTGGAACCCTGACTAATTCGTTAATTGATTTAATGTTAGCTGAGGCAACAATTCAACTTATTTCTAACAGTATTGCAACTAATCATTCAAAAAGGACACAATCGTTTTCAGAATATAAAACTTGGAATTGAGAATTTGAGATTTGAAAAACTTTAAATTTATTCGGAAATACGATGATTGTTTCTGAGATATAATTTGCCGTTTCTCGATTTTCAATTCCCAATTCTGAATTACAACTTTGTTTTTCTGAATTACAACTTTGTTTTTCTGAATTCCAACTTCCATAAATGTAAATTTCAATGTCTTTTTTCTGAAATTAAATTGACAATTGTCACATTCAGTTTCTGTTCTCTTAATTACATATTTCCATTGCGAAATACATGTTCCTTTTCTAGAATTGACCTTTGATTTTCAGAATATCAACTTTAAAAGTGTGGAAGAATAAGACCTTGACCCCAAACTATGTCCTAAATTTTCAGAACATCCCACGTACCTACATAAACTTACAGAACCTGAGAATTCTAGGATTTCACAAATCGATTAATTGGTGAGAAACTCTATTTTTGTAACCGTGTAAATGCATCATGATAAACTGTTAAAGCGATTTGCGTTAAATTTGTGTGGAACTATGATGATTGTTTCCTTGACTAATGCGTTAATTGATTTATTGTTAGATGAGGCAACAATTTAACTTATTTCTAACGGTAATGCAATTAATAATTTGTTCCTGAAGCAACAGTAATGAAGGAAGTTGAGTGAAAACTTTGATTATTCCTAAAATTGTAGGTATATGAGTTGATTGATATCTCCTTGGTCGAGATTGATTAACGACTTGAACTTGTTAGGAAATGTTTTTTTATTATTGTAATTATTTATGTTGAGATTGTTTTTGGAAGTTACGAAGTTCCTATTGATGCATGATAAGATAATAGCTGGAATGTTTTAAATATTTTAACATAAGAACGCTGTAGTTATTCTCAAATGTTATTATTGTTACAGTATTTTCTTCCGGTAGGTTTTAATCGGACTATAGGAATAGATGAAACGATTGGAAAAACTCTATCAATTAGTGAATCAAATTGAAAAGTTTTCGTCATACAAAATTTGCTGTAATATGTGATACCCATACCAAATTATTCACAGTCAATTTTTTAGCGCTCATTCTACTTAAACGAGTCCTTATCGTTTTGCCAAATGTCAAATTTTCGAATTTTGAGCCGAAAAATATTTTCAAACGATAGGGTTAGACTCCGTGATTGTCCGTGAGACCGGCCGTCTGACCGTTAGCATAATAACTTTAATCCCTTCGAAGGCTTATGGTAGAGATTTGATATTTTCAGGATGGGTTCGGGTCCCAAATGCCTCGGTTGAGTTCGTTAACCAGCCAAATCGTACAGGGTGTTCCATAAAATATGTCCATTCAAAATTTTTGTTTCTCAATATCTCAAAAAATACGAAAGCAATCGAAATGTAATGTTACGGCCAAATGCATGATGCTGTTAACAAGCCTCATGCAATATTTTGTGAACAGAACCATAGAAAATTCAATTGGAATATTGAAAAAAAGAAACTTCAAATTTCCTTAAAAATATATCCAATTCTACTGACATTTTTTCTGTGAATGGAGATCGATATTCTCAATGTTCATTCAAAATTTCGTAGCCAAAGTGTTAACAGAACCATTGAAAATTCAATTGGAATATTGAAAAGAAAAATCTTTATATTTCAATAACAGGATATCCGATTCGAGTGAAATTTTTTCTGTGAATAAAGATTTATATACTGAATCTTCATGCAAAATTTTGTGGCCATAGTGTACACAGGACAATAGAAAATTCAATTGGAGTATTGAAAGAAGAAACTCTATGTGTTGACAACTTTTAATGTGAATTAGACTGCAGACAAAAAAATACACAATTCCGAAGATTTAACAAGTTTTTCTGAAGAAGGTGTCTGATATAGGATCCGAAACGTTACGTTATCCTTTTTATTTATTTCCCTTTTCAGTTTTATTGTTAGGCAACAATTTTTCCGAAACCAATTTGCTTGTAACAAATTAGTGCAAAGATTTTCGCAGGAGCACTTCATCTTAATTAAAATTTTTCGATCATTTCTGGGACTGGAAATGAAAACCTAAAAAGTTTTTTAGAAATGCAGAATCCCCCCGTATTATATTAATATAATTCAATCGATATCTGAATTTCTTCACGACTGAAGAAACCACCAAAAGAAATTTTGAGTATCGAACAAACCAAGTTGTATAAGTTTTTTGCGGTTCATTGAACTTACTGCACAATGTCACAATTCTTCTTTCGAGCATAAAAAAATCAAATCGGGGTCAATAATACTTCATCTCACTAATATGGGGCTGCCATAAATGTTGGAGCATCTACCGGGACAAGTGGCACAAAAATGGGTTAATAACCGTGCAAAAAAGGCTCATCTTATTGGTCTATATAGGTGTTTTACATACAGGATGTTACATTATTGTATGTCATAACTGAGGGGGGTAAAACTACATATAATTTCAAGAAAACAAGTTTATATAAATTATGGGTCCGTAAAAGCTTCGTTACGGAGCTAGAGGGTATTGAAATTTCCCAAAAAAATTGTTTTTTCTTCATAACTCCCGAAGTTTTTGAGATATTCAGTACAAATTTGGAATGCAAACTATCTTCAACAGTCTCCGTCATTGCACGTCCTGAATTTTAAGTAGAATCTACAGGGTGTTCTTTTCTGGAGCCATGTCTCCTTTTTCCCTCTCAAACTTTTCTGCAGTACGCCACTGATCAGCGTATAATCAATTTTATATATGTTCGTTCAATTTAAAAAACCTTTTGACTCTTGTAATTTTTTCGTATCTCTAACCGTTTTCGAGTAAACAATTATTGAACGATTGAATGTTGATATTGAATAAGATCAAGTTGATTCTTAGATGACGAGCTATCAGATAAAGGCAAATTTTGAGCATTTGAGTATTTCTATTATTTTTTAGAGTTTAGAGATACGGTTAGAGATACGAAAAAATTAGAGCATAACAAGCAAATTCAAATTACTGACCGGGACAATTGAATAACTGACGGGGACACCGGGACTCAATGCTTCAAACCGGGACTTGTCCCGGCGTACCGGGATGTATGGCAGCCCTACACTAATATGAAGAAAGTAGCTGAAGAAAACAAAGAAATTGTGTTCAATCATGATAATCTGAAATAATTTTTGCTGAGTGTGATTTTTCTCGAAAAGGAAAGATTACTTTTTTAATTTTGTTGACTGTAATTCGTACAAGTTAATGTTGAATTGACACCAATTTTTTCACTATTTCTTACCGTCAGCGACCTGCAGCGTGTTTTATGTTAATTCTAATCCATTTATTTTTTTGTATTGTGACAGTCCTTATTTCATTTTACCTAACTTTGTTTGGCCAAAATATTAGGGTTCACTAAAACAAAGTAACTTATAATGAACTAAGCAAAAGATATAATTTATGTATGGATCATAATGACCGCTTTATAGACCATATGATTTGACATGTTTTACTAAAAAAAATTATTGTTATAAAATACAACATTTGATGAATACAACGATTGGGAAAAACTTTGCTACAAAGTTTTTTTTGATTTTAAGGAACACAATCATATCTATGTCTCTGAATCAAGGCACACTGTCACAATACAGAAAAAATAAATGGAATAGAATTAACATAAACATGCTGCAAGTTGCTGACGGCAAGGAAAAGAAAAAAATGGTATTGAAAAAAACATTCAGAATTGAATTATCTTTCGAATGATATAATAAAAAAGGTATGTTCCTGAAGAAAAATTTTTTTTGATATACAGGGTGTCCCATTACTCGACGTCAACCCGGAACCGGGTGAAAAGGCAAGTAATGCTGGTTATCAGAAAAATATTAAAAAAAATCTGAGTTGCATGATTTTAAAATAATGCGCATTTAAAAAAACACGCAAAATTCCACACCCTATGACAGTCTTTTCGCTCCTGTTGCCACAAATATCAACTTTTTCCAACTTTTTTCTTTGCTGTGTAACCTTGAATAATGCTTGTCTGAACTGTAATCAAAACTTTGATACCAGCTGCTCTAGGTTTCATAAAAATAGGGCTTACTTCTCAGAAAAAAAATTCGAAATAAACAATTGCCTAGTTTCAACTGACTGTATTGAAAAAAAATGTACTACGTAGGTTTGGCATGTTTTTTCAAAAGTTGGCGATTTAGTGAGGATTCCAAAATGGTAAAATACTTGTTTAATTGTAGTTGCCGTAGTTCAAATTTATTTTCGATTGCCTTTGAATACACTTTTTCGTTAACTGCTTCCCAGTTAAAAAGTCCAATGGATTCAAGTCCGGTGAACGGGCCGGCCACGAGATTGGACCAGAAAGTCCGATCCATCTTCCGGGAAAAAATGTTATCAGAAAAAAAATTTCCAGAGAAAATAATTTTTCCAGAAAAAATTTTTCCTGAGAAATTTCTCTGAAATTTTTTTTTCTGGTAACATTTTTCCCGGAAGAAGGATCAGACGTTCTGGTCCAATCTCGTGGCCGGCCCGTTCACCGGACTTGAACCCATCGGACTCTATTACTGGGAAGCAGTTAACGAAAAAGTGTATTCAAAGGCAATCGAAAATAAATTTGAACTACGGCAGCTACAATTAAACAAGTATTATACCATTTTGGAATCCTCACTAAATGCGCCAACTTTTGAAAAAACATGCCAAACCTACGTAGTACATTTTTTTTTCAATACAGTCAGTTGAAACTAGGCAATTGTTTATTTCGAATTTTTTTTTCTGAGAAGTAAGCCCTATTTTTATGAAACCTAGAGCAGCTGGTATCAAAATTTTGATTACAGTTCAGACAAGCATTATTCAAGGTTACACAGCAAAGAAAAAAGTTGGAAAAAGTTGATATTTGTGGCAACAGGAGCGAAAAGACTGTCACAGGGTGTGGAATTTTGCGTGTTTTTTTAAATGCGCATTATTTTAAAATCATGCAACTTAGATTTTTTTTTATATTTTTCTGACAACCAGCATTACTTGCCTTTTCACCCGGTTCCGGGTTGACGTCGAGTAATGGGACACCCTGTGTGCACGTCTCAAGTCAACATTGACTTGTACCAATACCGTCAACAGGATAAAAATTATTTAAGTATCCCTTTTCGAGAAGAGCAGGTTAGCAAGATAAGTGAATCACCCTGTACTTGACATTGACCTTGCATTGTTACAACAATGCGGACTACCTTTTTGAACAATTTTCATCGAGTATCAAGTTCATATTAGTGCTTTTCCCTAATTTTAAATTTGCATTGAATTTTAACTAAACGAGATTTTTTTCAGAGAAAGTTGATGGAAATTTATAATCTTATACTTGCATTACTGTGAAAATAAGGAATTTTATCCATTTAGACTTTACTCTCTCCTATCTATAAGAGGTATCTCCTTTTAGGGGAGTCATAGGTTTAATCAATCGATTAGATGTTTTTTCGAAGAATTGAAAATTGAAACCGACGTATTTTCTTCTTTATATTCTCATTGTCACGTCCTTTGAGTTTCAAATGCCTTTCAGATAATTCTGTTATTTTACTGGAAAACACTCTGTTGTGAAATGACTAATTTGTGTTTGTTTGAAGATGTATCTTGTTTTGCATCAGATTCCTCACTTAACATGATGTTTTATTCATAGATTTGCTAATCGTAATAAATCTTAGTTGTGATGAAGACCTGAATTTCAGACCATTTCAAGATTTTGATGAGACGGTTCTTAGTGGTAACAAATTTATTCATTTGTTGAGGAATCCCTGAACCTTGGAAATTAAATGTCGCTTTTGTTATGAAGTAATCGTCAAGTTCTTTTAGGTCAAGAAATTGTTAAAGGATGAGACATTCCATCTTAGAAACCTTACTGAAACGAAGAATATTCTACATTGTATATGAATTTTTGTACGACGAATTATTATGGTGAAAAATTCATTATTGAAGAAAAATTGAGTGAAGCCAAGGAAAAATAGAGATAAATGAATTGGTAGCTAGGCAAAAGATATGGTTCAGAATTTTTGTTTTCGATTGTATGAACATTGATTTTATAGGTCCAATGGCAATATTAATTGATATTTGTTGCAAATTAATCTCGATGTTCAAAATAACAGTACAATGTGAAAAAGAGTCTTTTTCTAGATGAAACAATCAAACTTGCAAACCCTTTCCCCTACAAAATGAAGCCGTCGAAATTTTCTGAATCAACAATGATTAAAAATTATTTTGTTTACTAATAAGCGAAGCGCAAAGGTACTGAAACCTGCTCGACCGAAAAAATTGCTCCATTTCCGAAATTGGAAACAACTGAAAAACTTAGAGGAGACTGGAAACTGAACGAAAACTTAAACTTAATTTGTCCTCATTTTAATGCAGAAAAATTAAACTTCATTACAAAAGATTGAAAGGGGATAAAAACAAAGGTTTCTTTAGTTTTCAGAAGATAAAATTTTTCAGCAAGCTACAACATACTTTTCGAAGAGAATATTTCATTTAATTTTTAATCAAAATTAGTTAGTAGAAAAAAATGTAACCCATGAGCTTCATCTCATTATCAAAGCAACATTACGTTTACTCCATTACAAATTACATTATAATCAAAAGTAATGAAAAATATAAGGCAGCCTAGAAACTTGAGAATGCATCAAGAACTGGTATTAACACAGTAGGTACATTGTTCATGAATAAATGCCAAAATAATTTCAGAAGCAACAAACTACAAAATGACACCAAAAAACTTTTTTGATCTAAGCATTTTTTCAGAATCTGAATTTTTCTATTTTTTCTATCCTTGAAAAATACCATATCTATTCTATAAAATACCATATCTTTCTAACCGAAATATCAAAAATTTAATCTATAATCTAGGTATCTGTAGGTTCCATCAAAACTTGCCGTGTTTTTTCTTGCTCAATTTAGATAGAAATCGAGGCTAAAGGTGTTTATTTGTTAATATTTAACCTGGGTTAGTGATCGAGTTAGTTTCCGAAAACCTCTCATAAAAGATATATACATACCCTTATTTTCAACGTCTATAAAAATTTGATTGACAATGGAGGGATTAGGAACTTTATGTTTGGAATACAGTTCATTCATCATTGAAGAATATCAAAACAAAAAAAGATAAAAATTTTCCCAAGTCATCGAAATCGTTTCGAAAATTGAATTATTTCGTTGTACTAATTTTCAATTGCGAGAGAATAAAATATAATATAATATAAAAATACATACAGAAGGGTCTGGAGCTATTTGAAACCATCACTTTTGTTCATTCAAAATAATAAGAGGAGTACGGAATCAGGAAAAATTGAAATATTAAAAAGTATCGAAATATTGAACCCATATAAGTTCGTTTCGAAAAGGATTATCACAGGTTCTTAGATTTATGAATTAGTTTTTGCCCTTCAAGAGGGGTACTATTGAAAATGGGACTGAAAAACTACAAACAGCTTGCAAAATTCTATTCGTTTAATACAAAAAAAAATTCGAGCCAATCGTTGGAAGTCACTGTGTGCATTTGAAACCACAACATTTGGATCAATTGAGAAATCAAATATTCAAAGAACAGTAAAAACCACCTCATACTTCCGTTGAACAAAACTCCATAAATAATATCTTAAATTTCGAAACTTTACTGAGCTACAGAAAAATTATTATATTATATTAGGGAAGAAAAACAACGTACAGGAAGAAAAAATTCTGGTATTTTCATAAGGTCTGTGAATGTAACAACAAGCAAAAAAGAAGATATGAAGATGGCCAGAAATGTGGGAAATAGATGGGAGCTCATAGCGTTGTTCGAAAAATATCCCTACAGTGAATTATTTTTTTCCGGCTTACAATAAAATACTGTCGAAAATGTTCAAAATTCCGCCAATTATTCAGGAAACAAGCACAAAAACCAAGCACGAAAACCATTCAATTTTCGATTTTGCCGGGTTCACAGTACTACCTACGCGTTAGAACTGTTTACATCTTTCTAGTTCGTCCACATTTCTGCACTATCAGCTAGATTGAGTTAATCAGGAAATTCAGAAAAAACGAAAATTTAATACATAAGTATAGTATCGAAAATATTATCTCATAATTTCCTTACAGAAAAGATTTCAGAGTTTTTCATATCTATGTATACATTCTTTCAAGTGCAGTGCTATTGAAAACATTGCAAGAAGTACCTACTACAAACAACTATGAAAAATTCCTCTTATTTCATGAAAAGAAAAACAAATTTGTGCCAGCAGTTTGAAGTCTCTCTGTACATTCATCAAATTTTGATCAATTCAAATTCAGAACTACAAAAAATTGAGAGCTGTGAGGGAAGCGATAATATGAAAAATTCAAAGAATGATGGAAAAATCATGTTATTCGGGGTCTTTGTAAGTGATTTTAACATCGTAGGTTGCTTTGAAATTTTTATCCTATCTTTTCTTACAAATTCATAATTCCAGTAACATTATTCAATTTCTTTCGGAATTACCAGCCTAAAATCGTTTGTTTAAATTAAAGTTTACACCAAATATAAATATTTATGATAGTCCAACGCCAACTGCGCTGTTATAATAATTTATAGAGATCATGTAATTTCATTTGAAAAATGAGTTTTTTGATTTTCGTTTTTAGTTACAAGTGGAAAACTATTGAAAATTTCAGTCTGTCAATTGAAAAAATCCTTTAATATTTCTTGTCATTTCGAAAATGGAGAAAAATTTAGGGGGTCGTAAATGTGGAAAAATATAAAGAAGGGTCGAAAGATGAAACTCTTAAGGTTATTCAACAAAAGTTTTTCCTAATTAATTTTTCCTGCCTCACAATAAAATACAACTTAAAATATGTGCAGAATTCCGCCAATTCCTCAGAAAAAAAGCACGAAAATCGAAGCTCTAACCTACAACTTACCCCTCAAACTAAAACCATTCAATTTTCGAATTTCCCAGATTCACAGAACGCGGAAAAACTTTTCACATCTTCCTAGATCGTCCACGTTTCTCCACTATCAGCTAGATTGCTAGACGCTCACCAGGCACGTTCGTAAGATCAGCGAATGATAACATTGATAAACCGCTTGTTGTATTCCATCCACCCCACTCATTGTCTGCTCTTTCTTCAGCTCTTTCCGGAAAATTCAGTGTCAGGTGCGTCAGAGGTGCATCGATCTGCTTCGGAGGCTTTTCCGGGCGATATCTGGTTTGCTTTCCCGCGTTTCCTGTTGGGAAACAAGAGTTAGGTGAATTGATATGATGATATAATTATTTATTCAGAATGAATAATTTAATCTTATTGTTCTCTAGCACAATTTTTTATTTAGAAATATGAAAAACTGTGATAATCTCTTTTCGAATGAACTCAATTCTTCGATATACAGGCTGTTCCATCTCAGAGGCCCACCCCGTATATTTCTTATAGACTTATGCTGCGTTCCCACGAGGCGTTAATCACGAAAGTTAACCACGCTAGTCAATTTTCGTTCGTGACACTCACGAAAGTGTGAATTTATAAAACGTTCACACGGTTGGGGGGTTCGTGGCGTTCACGCTTCGCGTTTCGACTTAGTCACCATCGAAACATCGATCGATATCGATGTTTTTTTTAACTCCTGACAGAAAGAGCTTCTTAAATTTTTGAATTTTGCTACAACTTATTTTGGTCCAAATCCAGGAATATTTAATTCATGACTTATTCTCTTAGCTGCGGCAGCTCGTAAATATCTATCACGGTATTCCTCCAAACTTGGAGCATATAACACCTTTTCCATCGAATAACTCCAAAAAACGCGTAGTTTCACTGTCGTTAAACTTAATAATTCCACATTGCTGTGACGACATCTTGGCTTCGCGAACGGTATATCACGCCTGAAAATCAAACAGGTTTGATCTATCCACGCTTGAGTCGTGCGCCGTTCCTCACGAAAGCAAGTTTAACGACTATGCGTTCACACAGAAATGTATTTCACGAAAGCGTCGTTCACTGTCGTGAATAACGCCTCATGGAAACGCCGCATTATAGTGATTCGAAAAATTGCCTGAAATACTTCGAAGGATTTTGTTTGGGAGACATCTTGAAATATATTTGAGAATGGAACCTCCCTAAGAAGGGGTGCTTCAACCCCTCAAAATTGAATAGGAAAGAGGGGTTGAGTGATACTTCATTTGAAAGGTTTTGGAATCATTTTTACAACGGTGTATGAGAAACGTAATCATTTGTGAGCGCCGGTTCTACTAAAACGAGTGCTATATGTTTTCGCCCAAATGTCTGTAATTTTCGAAATATTGAAAAAAGCATCTTTATATTTCCATAACAGGATATCCGATTGGAGTGAAAATTTATTTTGTGAATGGAGATCGATATACTAAATGCTCATCCAGAATTTCGTGGCCATAGTGTTAACAGAACCATAGAAAATTTAATTGGAATATTGAAAAGAAGAATCTTTATATTTCTAAAACGAGATATCCGATTCTAATGAAATTTCTTTCGTGAATGTAAACTGATATACTGAATTTTCATGCAAAATTTTGTGGCCATAGTGTTAATGAAACTATAGAATTGTTATTTTGACCATTATGCATGAAAGACTGTATTATAATACCTTCCTTATGTAGTTTCGAGATTGCCTTTCATTTTCGAGAATTTTAATAATTATGAATGGGGAATATACAGGGTGTTCCTAAATTGAACGTACAAACGAAAAGGGAAATTTCCTTAAGTGAGTTTAAGAAAAAAAGTCCCATAAACATGGGATCGCAAACGTTTCGTTTTCGAGATACAGAGTGTTGAAGTTTGAATTTTTTTCAAGTTTTTTCTCATAGTATCTACACTTCACAAGATATTTAACTGAAATTTAGCATAGATATTACATTTGCGAGTTCTCACCACGTGACATGGAAATTTCGATAGAAGATCTACAGGGTGATATTTTTTCTGGAACACTGCCACCTGTTCTTCTGCAGAACTTTTTTTTGGTGAGCAACTGTTAATTTGAAAAAATGTAAAAAGAAGCTTTGTTCTTATACTAAACTTTTCGGTCTTCTGTAGTTTTGTCGTATCTACCAACGATTTCGAGAAAAAAAAATTTCAACGATTCTCTCGAAATCCTCGTGAAAATTCAAATTATGATGGGAAGGCCACTTTGTAAGCCGTGGTGAGTGAATTCAGTGTCAGTTTTTATGGAAATTTTCCTGATCTGTAGCGATGATTCATAAAGATTCGATAAACTCGTATAATCAACACATATTTTTGATTAAAACTTTAACACCCGGTATCTCGAAAACGAAAAGTTTGCGACCCCATGTTTATGGGAGTTTTTTTTCTTAAACTCACTTAACATCCTGTATAATGTTGCTTTCAAAGTGAAATAAAGGTCTTAGGTAAAATTTGTATTCAATAATTAATTTGCATAGGAGTAGGAAATTCTAGAAAAAAATCTAAAAAAAAAGTAATTTGGATGGAACATCAAATATAGTATGCATTTTGTAAGTTAGTTTGTAGCTTGTTTCAATATTTTGTCAACAGTAAAAACACAAGAGCTTATTTTTTATCGGATAAATTTCTCTTTGCAACGAAACAGTTTTGCTAATCACTAATTTTACGAGAAAAACTGACATGATAAAATCGCGACACCGAAGGTGGAGCGACTTTATCTGATGTCAGTTTTTCGTGCAAATTTAGTGATTGGCAAAACTTTGAGTTGAAGGGAAATTTATCTGATAAAAGAAAAGCTCGAGTGTTTTTGGCAAGATAAATTAACGACAGAATATAATAATAATTTGCTCAGTCGAAACTTCACCAAACCGATTCATTTTTTGGGTTCTTACATCAACAAAGTTAAATAATTACCACACCGATTCAAAATGAAAGCACTTTATGTTCAAAATTCAAAAATCTGACAGACTAATTGACATATTGAGGGAGAGAAGTTTTTATCGATGTCAAAGTGACAATAACATTTCCAGGTCTATTATATTTAATATTGAAGTTAATTTATCTTCTGAAAAATAAAAAAAAACTTTACTCTCAGTCATAACACTCAATTTTTTCGACATATGATCGATTCCAGCTTTCTGATTCGGTTTTCTATTTTTCTGCCGGGACAAAGGCAGAATATATCGTCATAATAAAATGTAGATAATTGGATTTCGCAATATTGGACAAAAGTTTTCTGCTTTAATATTTGAATTTTTGTTTTCAAGCTGTTAAAAACACCCTAGTGAGTTCTTCTTTTTTTCATCTGAATAAAAAATGAATTCGACAGAATGAAACTTCACATACGAGTCGTATAAAAACCACGACCGCAATATTTTTTTGCTCTTCACCCTTAATTTGTCGAGCTAATAACCATTCTACTTGGGGATTCAACTCATATTTCAACTCAAAAATCACACAAAGCAGATTGAAAAATATATATTTCATAAATTTTTTGAAGCTTAGGCCTTCAATACAATTATCATGTCCATAGGTACTTCACTAACCACAGGCTTCAACTTGGAATGGATGTATTTTTCCAACTGCCCTGTGACATCTGGCATGAGATCATGAGCCAGCAATTGAATGTTGTCATTCAAAACCTTTTCAAACTCGTGCGTCAGAATTTTCTTATTGTTGGTCTCACCAAACATGCTACTTAACTTGAGGTTGACACTACCAACTCTGACATAATGTAGCTTCATACCGTTCAGATTGAGCTTTCCGTTGTGAAGATTAACAGGCAGATCCACTCTCACTTCCAGGTTCTCTAAAACACAAGAAGAAATTTAAGAACAGCCCGGAGCAGGTGCATTTGAAATATCGTTCATTGGTGGATCAATAAGGTTTTTACCTCAAAATATTGTATAGGACTTGAGATCGACACTAAATATATTGATGCAAAATCTCTGCACGATAGAAATTATATTCTGATAATTAATCAAAAACAGAAATACGTAAAAAATCTATAACTAAAAATATCGCAATTGGGTGGCTTTCATTTTGCAATCCTTTCAAAGAATGGCATGATCATTCACTTCGCCAATTTATCCAGTCGAATTTTGCTTTTAGCAGGAAAGTTTTGGGGTAGTTTCGATTTCTTTCATTTTGTATGTTTTTTGGGGTACTGAATCCGAATTTGAGGCTTGCTAACAAAAAATCGTGAGGAAACATAAAAAAAAACTACAAAAAAAGAATGAAAATATCATTCTTGGTCAGTTTTTTGCTAATTACTCGGAAACTATCAACTTTTCGTGAAAAACCTCTCCATACAAAATGAAAGTACATAAAATTTCCTACAAATTGTACAACCACAGCTTGTTCTGCGGCAAACTGTTCTGGCTCAAATTATAGTTTGAAATGATGTATGATTCAATAAAAGAAAACAAATGAAATTATATGGTTCCGATGATGCGATCCTCTTGAAATTTTTCCTGAACATTCAGTATATCAGTCTCGATTCACAAAACAATTTACTCGAATCGGATATCTTGTTATGGAAATATAAAGATTCTTGTTTTCAATGTTCCGATTGGATTTTCTATGGTTCTGTTCATACTATAATCACACAATTTTGCATAAGGCTCATTATGAGCATCTTGCATTTGTCCGCAACATTGCATTTCGATTGGTTTCGTTTTGTCTGAGATATTGAGTAACAAAAATTTTGAATGATCATGTTTTATGAAACATAAAATATGGCGATTCGAAATTATGTTCCTCAGGGAATCCATGTTGGATCCATATAATTGGCATCAAATGATAAAATATGACTGTTAGGCCATTGCATTGTCCAGATATCGAGTAAAAGGAAGGGCAAAATTCGTTGTCTACTGAAGGGATCTCGAGAACTACAGCAGCTAGAAAAAACTGATAACATATTTTCGGTTTTTTTTTCCTGACTAATCCGAATATGAAAACAAATTCATTCTATATTTCATGGATTTTGAGTCATGAATGAAAATTGAAAAATTGTCACTTTCAATAATGCGGATTAACTTGCTTGTTTGAACTCGTATTCGGAATCCGCTGTTACATTCTTCAGGCACTTTTTCAAGAACAATTCAAATATGATATTATTGATTTTTCCAATTCAGTCATATTCGAGAAATGAGGTTATAAATTTTTGCTGATTCCAAAAATGTATCACGTGAATATTACACATGATAAAAAATTGATCACTTTATCCTGCTTTTTAGTTCACTGTGAATGCAGAATCGAAATTCCTTCCCATTTCTCGAATATGGCTGGACTGAAAAATCAATCATATTAAAATATATTAATTACCATCAGGAAAGTGCCTGTAGACTATAACATCTGATATCGCATACGAGTTCAAACAAGGGAGTTATTCAGCATTATTGAAAGTGACAATTTCTCAATTTTCATTCATAACACTAGATCTATGAAAGGTAGGTTAGATATGTTTCCATATTCGTATTATTCAGGAAAACAAAACCCCAAAATATCAGTTTCCTCCAAGCTGCTAAAGTTCTCGAGATCCTTCAGTAGACAATGAATTTTGAGCACCCTGTACAATATAAGTCGCGTATAATGTGTGTTATACTTACTCACTAGGAAGATAGAATCTCCTTTTCCATATATAGGGAATGCAAGGCATCTACCATTCACGTTGTACCTTTTGGTGAGTTTCATTTGGTCAACATGGAAAAGCACCATAGTTTTTCCGGATACCACATCGAATCTAAAATTCATGGAAAGGTTTATATCATCAATGTCTTGTTCGGGGTTTATGAATGACATGCATAGATTAAAAATATAAACTATTCGAGAATTACTTCAGTACTTCGACCTTCTAACATATCAGAGATATCTTATTTGAAAAATAAAAACAATTAAGTGATTATATATTCTTTTAAAACAGAGGCTAACATAATACGATACTCAAAACAAAATAGTCCCTAGCTGAGGTAAGTGCAAAATGGGGTACCATTACTATTCTGCGTATGATACCAGAGCTTAGGGAAACCCCTGTCTTCCCGTTTTTACACAATTAAAACTTAAATCTATTTGAATATTGAAGGATTTCTAAAAATGATTATTAGCAGAAAAATAAAATGGTCAAAACTTTATCAAATCGATTGAAAATCAAAAACCCAATTCAGAAATGAATCTTTTACTTCATAAAAAATTTCCTAGTACCCACATCATAATAGTCCGAGAGCTGGCACGAATTTTAGGGTAGGTATTTGAGGCAAGCTGAAAACTTGTCAGATTACTCTCCTATTATATCCCAACTCGGGATTGCAGACCTGGCTGGTGAGTAGAGGGGCTAATCAACCCCTACATTTTTAATGGCCTGGCAGGTAGAAAGCCCTACCGAAATGATCTGTCTTTTTGGGAATCTATTTTTTAGTTATAAGTAACACTCCATTAAAATTTCAAGCTGCCAAATAATTTAATCGGGGTTTTAACATTGCTAGACGCGTGCAAAAATATTTTGCAAAAAATTATAAAAAATGTTTTGAGGCAGCTTGAAATTTTAATGGAGTGTTACTTATAACTAAAAAATAAGATTCCCAAAAAGACAGATCATTTCGGTAGGGCTTGCTACCTGCCAGGCCATTAAAAATGTAGGGTTTGATTTAGCCCCGCTACTCACCAGCCAGATCTGCAATCCCCAGTTTGGATATAATAGGAGAGGTATCTGACAAGTTTTCAGCTTGCCTCAAATACCTACCCAAAAATTCGTGCCAGCTCTCCTACTATAAACTCCAATTTATAAAAAGGTGCTGAAAAAGTGTCTTATCTAGTATTAAAGGTTTTTTTATCGTTCCAAAGCACCTTGTAGGTTTTGAAAATAAGCTTATCTTGCCCTTATCTTGAGTATGAAATATGCTATAAAAAATTACCTTGAGTCAACTATCTTGGCCTTTCCCAAACCCTCAATTTTTATATTCTCTAGCGTCTGGTCGAGTTGAAGAACACCCCTTCCAGGTCCTATCTTCAATCTAGGAATAACTATTGGGTCTCCAATGGCTAAAAACGAAAGAATTGTGCATTTCTTACTATTCTCAAGAGAACATACTATGGAAGAATTCAATTAAAAAATTTAAAAAAAAATTGTATTTTTTAGTACAATTAACCAATAACAATTGTTGAAAACTGCACATAGGAACTTTTTCAAATTTTGTGGTAATATTACGGACCCATAGCAGCCATTTTTGGCTGCTATGGGTCCGTAATACGTATTACCACAAAATTTGAAAAAGTTCCTATGTGCAGTTTTCAACAAATCCCAATTTTCATTCAAAAATGCCCCCCTTCTAGCCCCCTTGAGGTGTAAGTAAATGACATATGTGCAATTTTTGGCTGCTATTGGTCCGTAATATTACCACAAAATTTGAAAATATTCCTATGTACAGTTTTCGAGAAATCCCAATTTTCATTCAAAAATGCCCTCTGAGGTGTAAGTAAATGGCGTATATGCAGTTTAAAAAAATTAAATTAAATATTACCAGAAAATTCGAAAAGGTTTCCATGAGCCGTTTTGGTTATATCATTTTCCATTGACATCATATTCTTATTCAGGCTTGATTGTTTGCATCGTTGTCCGTGCGAGGTGTGCGGCTGCGGATGCGGTTTGTATCAAAGTCAAACTCTGCTATCATTCGGCTGTTTTCACACCAGTACGGAGGGTAACACTTCTTATTAAGTATTTAATTTTTTCACTTAGTTGTCAGTTTTTTTTATTACGTTCGGATTTAAGATTTAGGAATCTGTGAAGGTGTTGTTATTGACATAGCGAAATTGTGAAATAAATTGTTTTACTGAAAACCTTGTATCGACAAATTTTAAGCTATTGTAATGAAAAAAGAATAAAATTGTCAAGAGAAGATGGGTCTTTAACATAAGAATAAAAAAACAGATTTGTTTCAACCTGTATAAAATCACGTACGCCACAATTTCTTTAAATTCAAAACTGGTGGTTGATTTCTGATGAAGATACTTTCAATTGAAAAAAAAATCCGATTAAATCGGACTCAAAATAACAAAACAAACTTTACAATTTATTGAGTGGATTGATTCTTTGCAGGTGAGTTTAGTTCAGCACCCAATTGATCACCATTATTCAGTGGATCGTGGTGTCAGTATATCAAGAAAAATCTCATTTTATAATAAAAGATGCTATATTACCTTCAAGCATGAGGGGAATCAAAGTTACAAATTTTGCTTTGCAGCATACTACATCTGCCCTTTTGCAGGGATCACCAAATCCCGCTAAAAATATATAAATTAATGATAAAAATTTAAGAAAATACTTCCAATGATGACTTACCAATCTTGAGTAATCTCGCTTTAAAATCGAAAGTAGCCAAAGCACCGGTGAAGAAAATAGTTGAAAATAGAATAATCAATCTCATGATTACTGACTTCTGGCAAATTGTTTTGAGAAATCTTTACACCATATTATATCATCTGCTTTAAATAAGAATAGAACGTGACTTTGGGTTGTTGATGGTAATCGATACAAAAATTTTAACAGATAGAGCACGCATTTTTTCCTATTTCAAAGGTAGTTTAGTTCATCAAGAGAATGCTTTCTGTTATGATATTCCAACATCGTAAAATATTTTTTATAAAAAGCATTGAAGTTGTACCATTTAGTTAAATAGCATGACGGCTTTTATTTCTTCACCTTTAATATTTCCGAGAGTCGAGCAAATTATTTTACAGAAGTTCCTAGAGTATATTGATGTGTTATTTATTCTGTTCGGCTGGGACCCTTGGTCGATAGCCATTGTATTGCTGCATTAAAACACAGTTAGGGTACGTTCAGATGATGAGCGCTCATCATCTGAACGTAGCCTTAGTTTACTACTATTCTGTTCGAGCACTCGTTCTTCTTATAGTCCAGTCAATTTGTGCTCAAAAGAACCCCTAGCAGGAAAGTTCTGGGGTAGTTTGATTTTTTCGATTTTTTATGTTTTTTGGGGTGCTGAATCCGAATCTGAGGTTGCTAATAAAATTCGTGAGGGAACATTGAAAAAAATACAAAAAAAGAGAAAAAATCTCATTCTTTGGCAGTTTTCTGCTTATAACTCGGAAACTATCAATTTTCGTGAAAAACCTTGCCATACAAAATGAAAGTACATGAAATTTCCTACAAATTGTATTACCACAGCTTGTTCTGCGACAAACCGTTCTGGCTCAAATTATAGTTGAAAATGAGGTATTTTCCATGACTCAATAAATGAAAATAAATTAAATTCCGTGGTTCCGATAATGCGAACGTCTTGAAATACTGCATGAACATTCAGTATATCAGTCTCGATTCACAAAAAAAATTTAACTCGAATCGGATATCTTGTTATGGAAATATAAATATTCTTCTTTTCAATATTCCAATTCAATTTTCTATGGTTCTGTTCACACTATGGCCACCAATTTTGCATGAAGCTTCTTATGAGCACATTGCATATGGCCGCAACATTTCATTTCGATGGGTTTCGTTTTGTCTGAGATATTGTGTAATAAAAACTTTGAATGGCCATATTCTATGTTTCATAAAACATGGCCATTAAAAATTTCTGTTCCTCAATATCCCAGATAAAACTTAACCAATCGAAATGAAATGGGAGGCCAAATGCTCATAATAAGCCTTATGCAAAATTGTGTGACGATAGTGTGAAGAGAACCATAAAAAATTGAAATGGAATATTGAAAAGAAGAATCTTTATATTTCCATAACAAGATATCCGAGTCGAGCTAAATTTTTTTGTGAATCGAGACTGATATACTGAATGTTCATGCCAAATTTCAAGACGTTCGCATTATCGGAACCACGGAATTTAATTTATTTTCATTTATTGAGTCATAGAGAAAATACCTCATTTTCAACTATAATTTGAGCCAGAACGGGTTGTCGCAGAACAAGCTGTGGTAATACAATTTGTAGGAATTTCATGTACTTTCATTTTGTATGGAAAGGTTTTTCACGAAAAGTTGATAGTTTCCGAGTTATAAGCAGAAAACTACCAAAGAATGAGATTTTTTCTCTTTTTTTGTATTTCTTTCAATGTTCCCTCACGAAATTTTATTAGCAAACCTCAGATTCGGATTCAGCACCCCAAAAAACATAAAAAACCGAAAAAAAAAACAAAACTACCCCAAAACTTTCCTGCTAAAAACCCTAGACTATACTATTAAACGAGAGCTAAGCCGAAATGTCTGTAATTTTCTAATTTTGAGCAGAAAATTCTCAAACGATAGGGTTAGACTCCCTGATGATTCATACGATAACTTATCATTGTCCCAGAGACTTGGGATTTTCAGGGTGAGTTCTGTCCCCAAATGCCTTGGTTAAGTTCGTTATCCAGCCAAATTCTACTGGGTATTCCATAACATATGGTCATTCAAAATTTTTGATCCTAAATATCTCAGACAAAACAAAACCAATCGAAATTAAATTTTGCATCCACATGCAAGATGCCTATAATAAGCCTCATGCAATTTTGTGGCCATAGTGTTAACAAAACCATAGAAAATACAATTGGAATATTGGAAAGAACAATCTTCATATTTCCATACCAAGATATTCGATTAGAGTGAAATTCTTTTTGTGAATGAAGATTGATATACTGAATGTTCATGCAAAAATTTGTGGTCATAGTGTTAAGAGAACGATAGAAAATTCAATTGGAATATTGAAAAAAAATCTTGCTATTCTTATAACAGGATATCCGATTCGTGTGAAACTTTTTCTGTGAATGAAGACTGATAAACCATAGATTTATAATACTAACTAGATGGCGAACCTGTCAAAAATTTTGAGGCAAACGGCAGCCATTTGCAGTTTGGGATGGATTTGAGAGGTGTCACTTTTTCTATGAATTTAAATATTAGAATTACCAATATTCCGTTATTTATTATTTCAAGAAATTAAAATTATAGGATTTCTATATTGTTTAATAACTAATCACAAGAATCGAAAATATTTATAATTTTAATAGACCGAATGTCAGAGTTCACAGAACACTAATATATAGAGTTCGTTTTTCATCATTTCTTTCAAAGGAATATTTGTGGTTCACCCCTAACTGCAAATGGCGGCCATTTGCCTCACTTTTTTCTACGTGACAGTAAGGAAGTTCGACGTCCAGTTAGTATTATAGGTCCATGTGATAAACTGAATTTTGATGCAAAATTTTGTGCCCATAGTGTTAACAGAACCATAGAAAATTCAATTGGGAATATGAAAAAAAAGAATCTCCATATTTCCATAACAGGATTTCCAATTCGAGTTGAATTTATTTCGTGAATCAAGACTGATACTCTGAATAATCATGCAAGATTTCAAAAACATCTCATCATCAGAACTTAATAATTTAATTGTTTCAATTATTTATTTTTCACATATTTAATTTTCTGAATAATTTCCAAAATATAATTCCGATTAGGGGCCATCCATAGGTACGTCACACTAATTTCATGAGTTTGTCGACCCCCTCCCCCCCCCCCTTTACGTGTGACGTACTTTATGGATGGCCCCTTATGCTGAAATTCTGCATTCATATATTTGGTATCAATCTAAAGTCCCATATAAAATATTTAGGTATAGTATTATTGCTCCACCAATGAACCGCTCAAACCTCCTGCTCAGGACTTTTCTTAATTTTTGTTGTTGTTGATATTGATTCATTCAGAGAAATAATTCAAACCCATGTGGACTGAAAAACTTTAGTCGATGGGTTGTTGATATTATTATCAATAAAAAAACAGTTATTATTATTACTTTATTCATCTCATTATTATGTTAGATGTTTGAAAAGATCTATTAAGTTGAGGTCCCAATGCTGAAAAAGCAACAACAGGTTAAAAAATACCTGTTTTTTTCCAATCGACCAAAATCTAATCTGATCTACTATGTAGATCTCTACGAATATGGTCTGATGAAAAAGCTTTTTTTTGCAAGCCAATACTCTCTTGATTTTTTAGCGCTGGTTCTACTTGAACACATGCTATATCGTTTTGCACAAATTTCTGAAATTATAGAATTTTCAGCCAAATGTGGTCCCAAACGATAAGGTTCGACTTCCTGATGACGAATCCGTGGTCAAATTTAATTCTGGCCGTCTTTGGAAAAGGTTGTCCTAGCGAAAGGGTGAGTTCGTTTCCCAAATGGGGCGGTTAAGTTCGTTGTTCCATAAAATATCACCATTCAAAAATTTTCGATATCCCAGACAAAACCAAAATAAATCAAAATAAAATCTTGCGGCCACATGCAAGATGCTCATAATGAAAAAATTCATTTTATGAATTAGATTGATATACCGATTATTCATGCAAAATTCCAAAAGGATCCGTTATCTGAACCATAGAATTGATTTTTTTTAAATTATTGATATTTTACATATTTAAATTTTTAATAATTTCCATAATATAGTTCCGATCGTGCTGAGATTTTGCATTTATATAAACTGCGCAAAAAAATTAACGCACTTTATGGAAATCTCACATTTATTCTACAACTGAAGGTGTTCTCAATGATAATTATTTTTATCAGAATTATGCATGCATATTTTTATCCACTTTCAACGTTTTTCTTCAATACAGATGTTTTTCCCAGCAGGAATAAAAAATAAGAGATTATCAGATTTTGAATGTATTGGCTCCATTCTGAAATCAGTTGTTCTCGATCAATTCTAGTGATCAATAGTTTTTCTTTCGTTTGATTTTCTATACTCGATCGCTATGCAACGCGAAACACGCAATTTGACCCAAGAGGAATGTGTCCAAGCGGTAGTTTTGCGAGAAGAAGGGCGGACATACACAAGAATTGCAGAAAGGTTTGGAGTTTCCCATGAAAGTGTCTCCGGAATGTTGCAGCGATTCAGGGATACAGGTATGAATGTCCGAAGACCAGGACAGGGTAGACCACGTGTAACAACTGCCATTCAAGAACGTTACTTGAGAGTTTCTTTTGTTGAGACAACGGTTTGCAACCACTCGCCTCCTTCAAAATCAGCTTGAGCAACTCATGGGGTGCAAATTAGCACTCAGACAATAAGAAATCGCCTCAGAGATAATGATTTAAGGCCTCGTGTTTCGGCAAGAGGCCCAGCTCTAACCCCAGCCCATCGAAGGGCGCGTTTGGATTTTGCTAGAGAGCATATCCATTGGGAAAAGGCTGATTGGGAAAGAGTTCTCTTCACAGATCAGTCTAGATTCTGCCTCTACCATTGTGATCGACGTTCCCTTGTATACAGACGTCCACATGAAAGATATGCTCAGTGCAATTTCCTGAATACTACTGGTTTCGGGGGAGGATCGATTATGGTATGGGATCGTTGATAATGGAGCTATGAATGCTGATAGGTATATAAGGAACATTTTTGAAGATCACGTAGTGCTACTTGCCCCATACATTGTGAAAAATTTCATTTTTATGGACGATAATGCCAGACCCCATCGTGCGCGCATCGTTCAGCAGTACCTTGAAGAGGTTGAAGTCTCTCGAATGGAATGGCCAGCAAGAAGTCCAGATGTCAATCCGATTGAGCAGGTTTGGGACAACCTCAATAGAAGGCTGAGAAATTCAGAAAATTATCCAGCTACTCTTAATAACTCTGGAATTCAACTCAGAGAAATCTGGGAAAGATTAGATCAGAACACAAGATTACTCATTTTGAGTATGAAACGTAGTTGCCGAGCTGTAATTAACGCAAGGGGTGGAAATTCCAAGTATTAAATCACTTATCAGCATTCCAGTATTTTGAAAATTGTCTATTTCTCTTCTTTCGCATAAGATTCGGTGAAATACTGAATTTTTCTTCCATTTAATGTGTCTTGTTTCGTTCAAAACTTTCCTGAGAGAACATAAACAATTAGTTATAAAGTCAATGTAGAGTTAACTTTCATTAAAATTGAGATTTTCAGAATGAGCGTTATTTTTTTGAGCAGTGTACTTATCATGAATCTTAGGTCCTATACAAAATTGTGTGATATCGAAATGGTAACAGAAAAAATATAGGCAATATTTCGAATTTATGCCAATTATAAATATTTCTGATCCTTCCTCTTTTGTAATTCGTAAACTAATGGTACTTATTTTATTATCGGTATGTGAATCTAGTTGAAGGCTTTTATAGACATACAGAAGTTACTGGAATAATAAAAAACTAAATACATAAATTCTCTTGAAATAGGTGTAATAAACACTAAGTTGAAAAAAAAATCAATTATCTATATCATACTGATCACATCTATTACAGGAGGACTGAGCAAAAAACGTCACTTATCTATTTACTTTGATTTTTTCTCAGATCTAATTTTCCATTGGATTTCTCGAATTATTGACATCAGAAGATGTTATTTAATTTATATGCGATATTCCTAGTCAAATTGAAATGTAAATCTTGTTCTGAGTAAAAAAGGTGATAATTATTGATAGTTTGTAAACGTTTCGTTTAAGTAGTCACGCTAAAGGAAGTCTTTGTAATTATTGGAATCCAAACAAACTTTATAAAAGGGTTGTGTGAAATTTTATCATTATTTTATGTGTAAATCTTGGTACGGTATATCGATATGAAGCTTATAACAGCATCTTGTTGTTAGTTTCAATTTTTCAAGGAATATTTGCTGATGAGCTACGTGAGTATCTTATTTCATTTATTTTTAATGGATCGTTTGGTATTGTGTTCACTGAGTAGGTATCTATTTTTTGAGCTCTCGTTATACTTAAAAGATTGCTTTACCCAAATGTCTGATTTTTCGAGTTTTGAGTTGAAAATTGTCTCAAACGATAGAGTTCGCCTTTAGATATTTCAGGTTTTGAATAATTATCTAGAATATTATTGCGATTGTGCTGAGATTTTACATTTATATATTCAGTATCAATCTGAAGTCCTATACAAAATTTGTGGGTAATAGTCTCATTGCTCCACCAACGAACGAGCGCTCAAAAGCACCTGTTCAGGGCTCTCTTAAATTTTTCACGGATATATGGATTGTTTTCAATGGGTGTCTATTTTGTTCTTCGAGTTTTGATTCTTTAAATTTGGATTGTTAACTGACCTGACCTCCACCATATTATGTGCTATTGAAGATTATGTTTAGGATTGATAATTTGAATAATATGAAAAAATGATTGAATAAGAAAAGAAGAAGAAAAATACTTTTCATCAATTTATTTTTTATATACAATATCGGTGTCCCAAGGTGAGTGGCCTATCAGATTATTATGGAAACTGTTGATGGTAAAGATTTCAAATTTTATGGATCGATATTTGGCAATGTAAGGTACATTTTTGAAATATTTTCACATTTCTAGTGCTGCCGAATGTACGACAATTTGGCAACAACTCTGTTATTTTAAATGGGACATCCGGTATTTCTATTTTTTTATGATAGTCCATAAAATATTTACTCTTACTTTTAACGGTTTTTGAGTTATTAATTATTTTCCGAAATTTCAGGTCAAATTGGAGTGTTACGAAAATGACTCTAGGTAGCTAAATATTTGAGTTTTTAGGTCGAAAATTAAGCAAGTCATTAGATTCTGATCTTATCTACGTTACTGCTTTCGAATTATAGTTGTCAGTTATACAGGATGAACTAAAAAAATCATTATTTCCCAAATTACAAAATCGTTGAGATAGGTATAGATATAGGGACGTGAATACAAAAATTGTAGAATGTGCTGTACTGATTCCACAAATTGAAAAATATACTAGGTGTCTAATTTAAACAACAGACTTTTCTACCATTTTGAACCTTGGCAAATGATTATTGTTTTTGGTTCATTCTGTATAACTGACAACTATAATTCAAAAGCGGTGATATAGAGTAGATAAATATCTAATGACTTGCTGAATATCTGACTTAAATCTCCAATATTGAGCGAACTAGAGTCATTTTCGTGAAATTTCGGAAACTAATTAAAAACCGTTGAAGATAGGTATGAAAAAGTAAAAGTGAATAGATTTAATTTTTTTATGGAGTATCATAAAAAATAGAAATACAGGATGTCTCATTCAAAATTACAAATTTTTGGCAAATTGTTGTACTTCTGGCAACACTGGAAATGTGAAATTATTTTTTTTAAATATACCTTACATGGCCAAATATCGATTCACGAAATTTGAAATCTTTACCATCAATAGTTTCCATAATAATCTCTTAGGCCACTCGGAACCCGATATATTATTCTTTATCGATGTAATTTTTCAAAGCTTTGATAGGTTCATGATCATGCTAACAAATTAACAATCAAATCACTTTAGGTCGTTATCACAAACATCAATTGCAGTTCTTATGTCATCAGATTTTAATATCTTTTTCATTCATTATTCAGCTTCCAACTTCAAAAAATGTAGTTCAAAAGATACAGCCTGTTTGAAGGAAGCAGTGAACGATGCACTACCTAAACTGGCCAATGGTAAGTAGGTATACATGTGAGTGGATCAATAAAAAAGTAGACATTCGTGATATTCTAACAATATCATACAAATTGAGCGAAAAAGTATTCTGAAACTTTCTGATTTTCAAGGTCTCAAAAATCTTGGTGTTCCTTCCTTGGATCCACTAGAATTGAAAAAAGTAACAGTAGCTTCAGGTAAAATAGTCCAGTTGGTCCAAAATTACGAAAAAATTGATGTTGGCGGCCTATCGAAGAGCAAAGTGAACGACTTGAGGTTTGTAGGATAACTTTCCATATTACGATAGTATACAGGGTGTTTCATTGGTGAATGTACAAGGTTACCTGGAAGTAGAGCTCCCTCTGATCAGTCTGAACTGAACAACCTATGTATACATGGTGTTTCAGAATAAGGGGCCCAACATTCGGAATCTTCATCGTTAAGTGTTTTTTTCTGTTGCCTTTGGAAGGTATTGAGTACACTTCGGGACAAATTTTTTTCATTTCAAAATCCTTCCAAATTTCACCATCTATATGGACAGAAGTCTGTACTGGCGCCATGGGACAGAATTAAAAAAAAATTTGATTGAAAAAATAGTAAATCTACACTATTTTTCCTCCAATCAAGCCAAATCAAAATAAATTTGGCGATAGCAAGTCGGTAGTCAGGGATATCTGGTATTGTTGGTATATATTGATTGTCAAGTAGGTAGACGTCAAATGTTCAATAATTATAATTTTTTATGAATAATCAACTTTATACAACGTACTGATGAGCGTAACTCACGCTTGACCTTGCATTAACCCATATAAAACTGTACACTGCGCACTCTTCACGCTCTACCCCTAAAACTGTTGATCGTATGAAAACAAATTCAAACAAAAGTTGTGGAGAATTGTATAGTCTGTTCACGAAATGTTGAGCACATAGTAGGCGTTTCTCTATTTATCTGAAGTTGGCAGTAGTTGCTGTCATAGCAACGTAAAATAAAGTCAACGTTGCCGAATGTACCCGGCCTCGTCCGACGAGCTTGCGAGTTATCAGACAACTCTATGTTATATAGACAACATTGCGTATCAATCTGACAAGAAAATAAAGAACATAACCTAAAATTTTAATATACACAGTGGAATATGCCAAATTTCCATGGCCAATCGACGGCTCAACCTTTCGTGAACGGAGTATATACTCCACAACTTTCATGATAGGTACAAATCTCATCTAAGCAATATGAGCATAGATTTTCACGAAAAACCGATTTTTATGATCTTTGACCTTCAATATCTTAAGACGCGAACACGATAGCAATTTAGACTTTTGAGACAATATTGAGGACTAAAAAACAAATATTGATACCAAAATTCTGCTTATTATTTTTCATTCCGAGGTTGATCTTTTTTTTTACCAAATTTTAATGGGCTAAATGTCGTAATTGACGAAATAGTTAAATCCATATTTGCATAAGTTTTTGTTTGATTGAGTTTCTAAGTCGCCAAGTTCCTCTGCTCCACCCTGTATTTACGAAACACCCTGTTCAGAGAATTTATTTACAGAAAGGTTGCTTGATCTATTGATTATATCATAAATGGTACATTTTGTTGGAAATTATTATGTGTTCTCACAATTCAAATTACAGGGTGTCAGTAAACAAATGCGAGGGACTTTGGGAGATGATTCCTCGATGAAAATAGCAATGCTAGTTCATATAATTTTTTTTTAAATCGATCCCCCTTCCAAGAGACAGCATTAGGAAGGCGATGACGAGTTGACAGTTTTGTAATTTTTTACGGTTTCTTAAAAAAAACTGAGTCATAAAAGTATAATTACATGAAGCTCTAAGTAGATGTTACTCATACAATTTTTTAGATCTCATACCTTAATTAGTAGGGGTTGAAAATAACAACCCCCATGATTTTCGTTCAAAAATTTTTTTCGTAGGATAGATTTTCGGAAAATAAATTTCTCTTATGGTTTTCCATTCAATTGGAGAAAAAAGTCTCCCGCAAAATTTCGATAAAATCGAAACTTTTCTCGGCGAAAATAAAAACTCACAAGCAGTTATGATCACATGTTCATTCCATCTAACCGTATAACTGTTCCATAGAATGAATATTCAAAGATGTTGTATGTCTATGAAGAAGATAAATCTTTCTGAAGTTTCAATTGGTAATTTCCGGAAGAAAATTATATCCGTGATATTTTAATTTCACCAATAAAACTTTATTTACCAATAAAACTTTATTTCGATCAATAAGTATAATTGAAAAAACCAATTTTGAGCATAAACAAAATCTTAGAATATTAATTCTATGGAACACTTATACGATGAAATGCTTTGAACAGATTGAACAGTGATCATAACTGCTTGTAAGTTTTTATTTTTTCCGATTTTTCCATGATTGAATGAAAAATCATAAGAGAATTTTATTTTTAGAAAATTTATCCCACGAAATTAATTCATGAAGGAAAATCATAAGAGGTTGTTATTTTCAACCCCTAGTTAAAAAGTTATAGGATCAAAAAAAATGTAGGTATGTGTGACATATACTTAATGAATCATATTATGTGAAATTTTATGACTCAGTGTGTTTTAGGACTCCTAAAAAATTTAAAATTGTCAACTCGTCATCATATTCCAATGGCTGTACCTTGGAAGGGTGGTCGATTTCAAAAAAAATTCATATAGACTACTCCTGCTTATTTTCATCGAGGAATCATCTCCTTAAGTCCCTCGCATTTGTTAACATACACCCTGTGTATGTAATATGTATTATAACATAAATCAATATTTTTAGTTACAGTTTGGATTTGGACAATGGTAAGATGACAATGGATCTCTTAGTGCCAGTGATAGAACTGAAGGGTGTTTATAGAGTCAAGGGTAAAATTTTGGTACTCGATGTTTATGGCACTGGAGACTTTCTTCTACGATTAGGTAAGCTATGAAATTTGATACTATTGCAAATACGTTCATTCTGCCATTAGATTAGATTAGAGGAAAGGCGATAAGGCTAATTGATCTCGCAGACTCTTGGTCTTAAGATCTATCGACCAACCCTGCGCTGTTTATTATTCTGGTAGCAAGGTACTTCTACTTTCCTGGGGGCTACGTCGATTATTTGCTTCGGTTACAATAAACACGAATCAAGGTGTCGTATTGTTTCCATGGAAGACTCACCAATTGTGAACCATGTGTTTAACTTTCTTGAAGGCTTCTTAGCAGAAGCGACAGGTTTCATCAGAAACCTTTCCTTGTATGGGTACCTGGTCAATCAGAGAGTCTGGTCTTCTCTGAACAACTACATCTGATCTGCGAACCTCTTTAGTGATGTAATGATCATGAAAGTAAGCACTGAAAAAACTTCAGGACATTGCTGATTAAAAGAGAGGAATGGGAACGGGAAACACCGACACTAACCTCAAAGAAAATACCGTAAAATGGTATGGAGATGGTTCCAAAGCCTCTATAGGAGCTGGCGCTGGGATATACGGGCCAAGTTCCAAGTGTGCACTGGCGCTAGGCTCCTGTATGAGCGTCTTCAAGCGGCGGAAAATTTTAGCCTTTGAACGATGTCTTGATATAAATCTAGAAAAAAACTATCAGAAGTGCGATATAGCCATACACTCAGATAGTGAAGCTGCTATTAAAGCACTGAGCTCCTACGTCATCGACTCAAAGATGATCTGGGAGTGCCGGAACAAACTCAATGAAGTAGGTCTTTTGAATCTGATTGTGAACAGGAAATTCTTGATCATAAATAATAATCTGGGTTCCTGGCCATTCGGGAATCAGAGGAAAGAAAGAGGCCAATACACTTGCCAAGGAGAGCGCACGAATGTCGCTCATTGGCCCAGAACCTTTCTGTGGTATAGATAAATGTACCTATAAGAAGGAGTTTCTGGAGTAGGAGAAAGCCGAGAACGAGAAGGAGAAACTCTGGCGGAATCTCCCAGTGATGGATCATTCCTCTAAGTTACTTCGGAATTTTGGAACAGCAAGATCCAAGAGAAGTAGTAAGAATGTAAGAAACAATTACACCTCCTCACTGGCTTTCTTATAGGATACTGTCGCCTCAGGAAGCACCTTTTGAGGATGGGATTATCGGACACAAACGAGTGTAGGTTCTGTGGGGAGGAGGAAGAAACCCCCATTCACCTAGTCACGCAATGCTTAGGCACTGCGAGCCTAAGGAGAAAAAGCCTTGGGCGAGAGTTGGAAAGTAACAAGGAATATTGAATTGATGTAAGTAAACCCTTCAATGATTGATATATACAGGGTGTTTCCTAAACATGCGGCAAAAATTCAGGGGGTTGTTCCTTGGACTATTTTAAGCATGTTTCGTCCTTTGATGATTTTTGAAAAACCTCTTTGTTTCGAAGATACAGGGCGAACAATATTTTTCATATTTTTAAAATTAATAATAGTTAATAGAAATGCGTACCGCACTGTGTTTACTAAGTAGGTAGTACAATTTATTTTTAAATTTGTTTAACAACATTCCAAATTTTAAAAACGGCCAGTTTTTTGACTTAAAATTGATAAGTTCAGATGGTAAAGGAATACAGATTGAACACGGTTTTCATTTGAATTCGTTTTGTGATGTATTAGCAATTAACATTTTATCTTTGACTATTATGAATCGCTATACACTGGCTAGAGGTGGTCATTTTCAAACAGTTTTTGTAGGTTAAGTTAAATTTTCATGTAATTTTCATAATAAAATGTTATTATCTAAGATTTTGTTTCCCTGTATCTTCGAAACAAAGAGGTTTTTCAAAAATCATCAAAGGACAAAATATTCTTAGAATAGTCCAAGGAACAATCTCCTGAATTTTTGTGCCGCATGTTTAGGAAACACCCTGTATATGATATATTAAAGTTGAACTCTATGTCAATCACTGTTCGATGTAATATGATTGACACAGTTATTGCCATATGGTCAAACCTTAATATATAAATCATTGAAGGGTTTACTTACATCAATTATAAATATTCCTCGGAACCTTTCAACAGTAGATAACTTCTAACGAATATGAAACAGAACAAAATCGAAAAATATACGCAATTATGTGAAGTCGCTCTCCTTAAGTGAAACCCTTATATACCTATACACTTATTGACACTATTACAAAACTCTCGCACCAAAAATATCTATGGTGGCGTTTTCAGCAGTGGCGTAGTAACGGCACCACGGGCCTGTGTTCAAGATATTTTCCGGGCCCCTACCCTCCATAGCAGCGCTGCCTGCTGGTTACATAATTGAAAAAAATAGATAAGGACGAAATAAAAGCACATTTTCTTTGTCACTTATATCAGAATAGTGACAATACAAAGTACGTGGGTACCTTCCACATATAAAGATAACCAACTAACAAAATAACAACGACAACAAAAAGCAACTATAAGCAAAATGAAAAAAAATAATATTAAAACCAAATTAACATAAATATATTATTAATATAATAAACACAAAAAAGAGATAAAAACAAAGCGCAAACAAAATTTTTTGCGGGCTTTCGAATTTGCAAAATTTGTCACAATATTAGCTATACTTAATGTTCGGGCAACTTCTTTTTCTATAGAAATAATTGAAAATATTCTAGCAAGATTTCTTGGGAAAAGTAACGAAGTAACTTGTGAATTATATCGTCGAGCTATTAGGCTTTTTTTCTAATTATTTTTGGTTTGAAAGTGTTAGTGACCAATTACCAATTCGAACATTTATCCTTGATTATATACCGAAAATTATTTGAAAATAATAATCTAAAATCTCGACGATACAATCACAATTCACTTAGTTTTCAATTCTATCAGCAATCCCCAAAGACTGACCTGCATTTTTTCATATTAAGAGAGGCGCCTAACGAAAAAATCAGCCACGTGATGAATTATAGAAAAAAACCTTCAATAACACTCAAAGTCCAGAAATTCTAAAACACTAAAAAAAGTCAAGAATTTTGAGAACTTTCACTCTGAACACACTCACAAGCACAACGTCGTTTCAAATTCGAATAGGTACTTATTTCTCTAGAATAGGAATAGAAGTGAAATGATTTCGCTTTTTTCCCCTAGTCCAAAAAAATTTCCCTATGTACATGAAGAATCCTACATCAAAGAAGCCGCCCCTAAAGCGATCATATGGTGACGTTAATGTAATGTAATTATCCCTAAACAGAATGCCTACACGCTTCATGCAAAGAGTTCGGTACGATTTGTCCAGGCCGCAAAATTGATTACGGGGATAGCAATTTTCACCAGAATAATATAAATATAATAAGGAATTGTTGATTCAACGTTTTCATTTGTGTGTGATGTGGTAATTTTAATAACAATCATATTCTGATATGAATTGATAATTTTAACCAGAGTTTCGGAGATAAGTTCTTTTAGTACAAAATGAAGGATTTATTCTGCAAGAAAAAATAGTATAGTCGTCCCAAGCCGAACACCGGTCACTACGCCCCTGGTTTTCAGAATAATAACCTGAGGAAATTGAACTTGACCCAAATGAAAATAAGTCATTCTGAAATATGTGGAGACAGATGAAAATACTCTAGATAGCACAATAGTTTATTACATCGGTATATATGTACATTGTGTCAATCACTATCGGGGTGTCAACAACTGAAGCTCTCACAACAATTGAATAAGTTTTTGTTCAATTTAATATCTAAATCATCAAGTTCCTCTATCTCACTATGTATTTCATTATTAAAGGGGAGGAGTTTATAAAAGGGAACCACGATCACTTATATTGATAGAGTACTTCGTTCTGAACAGTGCGGATATTCGAAAAACTGTGGTGTTCCATCTCCAAAAATGTGAAATAAAAGAAGGTTTGAACGATACATCATGTTGAGAGGCTTCAGTTTTTCTAGCTTAAGATCAACATTGCCTAGAGTTCTCATCTAGTTCATTTCGATTTCAGAAAATGTCAAGTCGAAAGCAAACCTGGAACTTCAGAAATATGACAAAAATGGGGAGACCTACATCAAAGTGACGAAATTTGATTTGGAGCTCGATCCTGATCATGTTTATTATCAATTTGATAATCTTTTCGATGGTAATAAGCAGCTTGGCGATAATATCAATAACGTATTGAATGATAATTGGAAAGAAATATATGATGAGTTGAACGATGGTTACGTAAAGGCTGCAGCAGCTGCGTTGAAGAAGTTGTCCAACAAATTGTTTGAGAAGATACCGCTTAAATATATATTTCCCTCTAGTTGAACTATTTGGAAAACTATTACATTGTAGTTTGTCAATGCCTCCATACTGATGTATTAAAAAAAGAAATAGCTTGCTGTCTTTTCAATAACCTTTCCTCTTTTTGATCTCTCGTTCTACTTAAACGAGTGCTATATCGTTTTGCACAAAATGTCTGTAATTTTCACATTTTTAGCCGAAAATGGTCTCAAATGATAGGGTTAGACTCCCTGATGATGAATTCGGGGTCAAATTCGATTCAGTCTGGTTCTGGTCGTTAGCACAATAACTTTCGATCGATTGTCCTAGAGAAATTTTCAGGGTCAGTTCGGTTCCCAAATGGCTCTGTTGAGTTCGTTAATCCGCCATATTGTAAGGGGTGTTCCATAAAATATGGCCATCTAGAATTTGTGTTCCCCAATATCTCGAAAAAACAAAACCCATTGAAATGAAAAGTTGAGGTCATATGCAGGATGCTCATAATGCTTATGCAAAATTGGTACCTTTAGTGTGAACAGAACCATAAAAATTAATGGGAATATTGAGAAGAGAAACTTATATTTCCATTAAACAAATGGCGATTCCATGAAATTCATTAATAAATAAAGATTGATACACTGAATGTTCATAACCAATTTTGTGGCCATAGTGTTACAGAACCATAGAAAATTCAATTGGAATATTGAAAAGAAGAATCTTATATTTCCATAACAAGGTATCCGATTCGAGTGAAATTTATTTTGTGAATAAAAAACTGATATACTTACTGAATGTTCGTACAAACTTTTAAGAAGATCGCATCATCAGAACCATAAAATCTATTTTTTGTTATAATTTATTTTTATCTATTTTATTTTTGAAATAATTTCCAGAATATAATTCCGATTGTGCTGAGATTCTGCATTGATAGATTTGGTATCAATCTTAAGTGCCTTATAAAATTTCAAGTTGATAGTCTTATTGCTCCATGCTTCATTGCTTTACTAGTCCGTGAAACTAAAATCTTTTTTAAAGGCCTTAACTGTAAAAACTCTAAATCTTTAAGGTATGTTTAAGATTTGAAGTGGAAAGTTTAAATTAATTCATAAAACAAATACAGAAATTCCCATCTCAAAAGAGCCACCGATCTTTTCTCATTCCCATATAGTGATTGTAAAAAATTCCCGAAACGCGTCGAATGTTCGGGGGACATCTTTTGACGTTTATTTGAGGGATGAAGGAGCAACCCCCTAAGAGAGAGCGTTCAATCCCTCAAAATTAAATGAGGAAGAGAGGTCGAGGTATACTTCATTTGAAAAGGTCTTGGAAGTCCCTTTACAAGAGTGAATGAATAACGTGATTTTGATTAACCGTCAAAAATCAATTTTAAGGTCGTATTGACCCACCTTGAATGTATTGATTATCTAAAAAAAATAATTTTGATTTGGGTGATATAGCACATGATCTTGAGATGTGTGTACCAAATCGTGTTAGGATTTAAACAAATCAACAAAGTAGTAAGTAGTAATTCCACTTTACGACGAATCTGAAAAATTCACAACTTCCTGTGAAGGATAACGTAAAACGTCGAACGCATTTTTTTCATTGATGATTGCACATTGGACCCAATTCCCTGAATGCACTTTAATACGAATTTGTACAATGGTTTGCTATTCTCTGATACTTTGGTCAGGCTGAACATGGACTGAGTTCTACCTATTTTTAGCATTGATTTGAAACTTTATTCGAAGAAGTTCGAATTATTCACATAAAATAATCATTTTTTGGAAATAAGTATTCCAACTGCTCCAAAATTTGTCCAACTGTTCTGAAATTATATTACTTCGAAAATTCTCCAACTGATCTGAAAATTTGCCAACTCTGATCAACATTAGGTTAGCCCCTGAAAATCTCCATTGAAAACTGCCCATATATTCAAAAATTTCTCCAACTGCTCTGTAATTTTTTCAACGGCCTCGAAATTTTTCCAACTGCTTCGAAAATTTACCAACTGCCTTGAAAATTTGCCAATTCTGATCAACATTGATCCCGCCCATATACCAACTCCATTGAAATTGCAACAGCTGTTTTAAAATATGTATTTAAAAATGCTCCGTAATTTTTCTAACTTCTTCAAAATGTTTCCAACTGCAACAATACTATTTGGTTTGTTCCATTTCAATAACATAAACGCCATCATTATTCATTGGACTGCAAATTTTATTAGGTAATATTTCAACAAGCATTCTTATTTCTTGTCCAAAAAAATTTCTGAGATCGGTACAGCATTAAAGAATATGGACAATTTCGACTCCAATATCTGGTTGAATGCGTCATAATACAAAGGCCCCAACTCGTCAAAGATGTCCTTCCAGTTTTCGTTGAGCACTTTGTTGATGTTGTCTCCTAGCTGTTGATTTCCATCGAACAAGTTGTCAAATTGAAAGTAAACATTGCTTGGTACTTGCACTAGGTTAGCTTTCTTTCCCTTCACGTATTTTTGGTTATTTTTGGTGATGATATCGAAATCGTAGGTCATCGTCATGTTTCCTGCACCTGAAAAATTGCAGAAGTTATTAGGTATATATATTTTTACTCAATGAGGTAGGCAAGAAAAATAAGGTCTTTTCAATCTGGGTTCCCCGCCATTCGGGAATCAAAGGAAACGAAGAGGCCAATACACTTGCCAAAGAGGGCGCACGAATGTCACTGATTGGCCCAGAACCCTTCTGTGGTATAGGCAAGAAGGATTTTCTGGAAAAGGAGGAGGCAGAGAGGGAAAAACTTTGGCGGAATCTCCCAGGGATGAATCATTCCACTAAGTTCCTTGGGAACTTTGAAACAGCAAGATCCAAAAGATATCTAGATCTTAGTAAGAAACAATAATTGTTTCTTACTAAGGTGTAATTATTACACCTCTCCACTGGCTTCCTTACAGGACACTGCCGCCTCAGAAAGCACCTCTTGAGGATGGGATTATCGGACACTGACGAGTGTAGGGTCTGCGGGAAGGAGGAAGAAATCCCCATTCACCTAGTCACGGAATGTCTTGGCATTACGAGCCTGAGGAGGAAATGCTTGGACAAGAAACTTGTAAGAGAGGAGAAGTAGCCTCGTTAAAGCCTATACAGATATTGGATTTTATTAGATCTCTGGAACTGGAAAGCGAGCTGTAAAGGTTCTGGTCAGAACAGCTCTGTAAGGAAGCACAACAGAGCTTGAGGTCGCAGTGAACTGTAACCCCTATATATTATATGTAGATAAATTATTTTGATATGCAATTCTAGAAAGATATTTTCTTCCAATTCGTTGTTACTCGATCAAAGTTGAAGAACCTGTATACTAACCTGTTTTAACGAAAAACGGTCCTTGTCCTTTTACGGGTATGAGAAGTACTTTCCCATCGATTTCATAGGTACCATTCATACTGATCTCCTCAAACGTTCCAGTAAGTATGATTTTTCCTTTCTCCAAATCAAAACTGAAAATACAAGTTCAGCAATGAGAAGATGGTAACAATGAAGTAAGAAGTACATACTGGGTTTTTCACTATAATTTGACCCTCCCTTTAACTTTGTTACTGAAGGAGGAGATACAAAAAAATGTTTCGTATAAAAGTTTCACGAAGTCAACTGAGGTTTTTTATATGAGTCTAGAAACTGAAATATATACAGGGTGACAAAACATTTGATGGTAACTTCATTTTTTCAAATGGAACACTCTGTATTTTATATGTAACATATGTTGGTCTATTTTTCTTATTCTGAGCATTACAGAGTTTCAAATTTCAAAACCATCTGGTATAGCGTTTTGGAAGTTCGTGAATATTTAAGTGGCCAATTTGATCTTTGGATTGGTAATGGCGCACCCATTTTATGGCCACAATTTAACACCGTTGGACGCGTTTTTATAGCCGTTCCTGAAGGAAAAAAATTACTTCAGCAATAATGACAATCAATGAAAGCGGAGAATTATATTAATGATATAAAATCAACCAATATTAAACCCTGAATTCGGAACTAATCCAGTCAACGCACAAAGAATAATGATAATATTGTAATGATTAGAAACAAATTTTGAAACTTTAATTTCTGATTTGAATCAGATCCATAATAATGCTATCAAAAATAGTCTAAACAACTTGAGACAACTATATGAACTATGTGTATTGAATGAAGGTGGTCATTTTGCACAATTTCTTCAGTTGATGTTATTCTTACCATACTACCATAGTTTATCATTCATCATCGGTTAAGTAATTGTTAAGTATTCATTCTAAAATAATACTTTGAAGTGATTGTTCGGTTATAAAGAATTTCGTAGGTATTTACACATATTTTTTTATTCGTGTCATCATTTCAAAACTTTGAAACTCTGAAAATTGAAGAGACACCTCCACATACTGATTTATATTCGAGATCAGGAGGAAATAGCCTATCAAAAAAGGAAGAATATACAGGACAGGGTGTCCCATTTGATGCATTCAATGTTGGGTCACTCTGTATATCTTCCCATTGACGTTATTATAACTCCAAAAAAGAGCATTTTCAGTAAACGCACTCTGCCACTTGTAAAATGATTACAGATCTTGGCAGGTGGTTCTTAAAATTTGAAACTTTGTGGTTCTAAGTATAATAGAGATAGACCAATATATGTTACATATTCGAAATCAGGGGAAAAAGAGCTGCCAAACATGGAAAATATACAGGGTGTGCCATTTGAAAAAATGAAGTTGCCATCCATATGTTGGCCACCCTGTATATATTTCAGTTTCTAGACTCATATCAAAAAACCTCAGAAACTTTTATACGAAACATTTTTTTGCATCTCCTTTAGTAACAAAGTTGAAGGGGGGGTCAAATTATAGTGAAAAACCTGGTACATACAATGTCGAAATAACATTGGCTTTACACTAGTCAAGGCAGTTTCGAAACAATGTTTGGCCATTGTTTTTAAACAATGGTTTGGCTTACGGTTTGGAGCCTTTATTGACAGTCTACAGGATGATTTGTCCGATTTGACAGATTCTTCTTTTTTTCATATCTTTGGTATGGCTTGATCAATCTTGATGAAATTTTCAGGGTGGAACAATGTGATTGTGTACTTTCAATGATTTTAACACTTTTCGAAAAATACAGGGTGAGATGGCACTTTCGAAAAAAAACAGAAAATCTAAACTATTGGCGATAGGTGAAGAAAAGAAATTTTTCGTAAAGGATCTACATTAAAAAATCAGCATCCGTTCACTGTTATTTTTCTGGCTGTTACAGCACTCCAAAGTTGACCAGCTTTTCCGGATTTTTCCATAAAAAGTCCAATATTTGGGAAAATAATTATCTTATAGGAAAACTAATTGCATATTCCTTTTGCCTTCGGGTAAATAAAAAAAAATTACCGGGTTAGCGACCCGGGTCATTTTATTCACTAACTCGGAAGCGTAGAAAAGGTATACGCAATCAGTTTTCATAAGAAAATTATTTTTTTTATTTCCAAAATATCCATCCATATCAAATATTATTTTCTAAAAAATTTCGTCCTATATTTCAATTTTACAAGAATAACAATAAGAGCGAAGGAACAGACTTCAGGAATTATTATGAATCAAACTGTCGAACGTTTGAGAAATTGAAGATGTTTTGATGTTAACCCTTTACCGCATCGTGTGCCATATACCTATGGCACAAACCAAACAGATTTTTTTGTCAATTCAGCTGAATATTTCCCTAACTACATAGTACAGGCTTTATCTGGCACATTCATAAGAAGCAGTAAGATACACGCAGAGGCGCTGAAATAAATAGAATGCCTACAATTGTAGTTCATTTGTCCATTCTTACTGAATCTGTTTTGGGCGAGAGTTCGATAATATCTGTGGTCGTTTTTTATAATTGAAAAGTGTTTTTCTTGCGGAGGAACGAATATCTTGATTCTATTAGTGATTTCAAGAACCCATTTAGGCCAGTTTCAATCATTTTGATTCCCAAAAATTTATCGAAAATATAATAAAACAGTTTGTTCCAAATGTGGTACATCGTGCAGTGTCAGAATCTGAAATTACATTGCATATTTATCCTAGATATGGATTCAAAGCTATTTTATGGGAAAATGAAAGTAGTATGGATTCTCGATTTTGACAATGAAGAATATAATTTATCAGAAGAAGATGAAATACATGCAGCAGTAGGTAATACTCCCATTGGTTTCTGTCTGATGAACCATACGCCCTTTTAGATACAAAGATAGCCATAGCAAATGCTCTTCGTAAAGTTGGAAAACCAAGTAGGCAGAACAGGGGAAGACTAAGTGCAACACATGTATGAAAATAAGTCTGGAAAAGGATCACCAAAAAAAATCCCCCAAATAGACGTGCGAAAGGATGGTCTTGATGATTTACCGCACTGGCTGAAATCAGACGGCATGCGATTAAAATCCCCAGGCTGCTCAGGGAAAAGTGATATAATTTGTTTCTGATGCCAAATACCATTGTATCTGACAAGACAGGAACTGCTTCCTTTGTTTCCATACTGAATTTTTTTTTTGGATATGCCTTAATATTTTCCTGTTGCATGATGTTCCATATGCGGCACAAACTAGTTTTTTCGAAATAAATTTCAAAATTTTGAGTAAAGAATTTTTTTTTGATTATTCATAGATTCAACCTGAGATTAAGTTCTTTGGGAATTAATTTCTTCATAGCAGTATGAAAATTTATGCAGTAGAGGGTTAACGACTTGTTTAAGCTACTGATTCTGACTGATTAAATATAATTGTTCGTTAAGGCGGAGGGAAATAGTACGGTGCAATCAGCCCTTAGGCTACGTCCGCATAGGCAGGAGGCTTACTCACATGGTCCTATTTGGTCGCTTAGCGACTATCCAAGAGAACATCTAGGCGCTAAGAAAGCCTCCTGTCTATGCGGACGCACCCTTAGTGATTATTCAGATAAAAAAACTAAACAAATAACTCACTCTATACTTTTCAGTTTGTGACTGCACACACCAATCAAGCTCAAGTTCTTGTAATGTTGAGCTACTTCTATGACACCGTTTCCTGCAGGTATACTGAACTCAGGAACGACCAGAGGGTCAAGAGAGTCCAATCTATACTCTGGCACACCTAGAATCGAATGAATATAAGAATTTGTTTTAAAATTAATCTAGTAGAAACAGAAAAACACATTTTTCTAGGTAAATAACAGACTGGGTTGTTCCTGAACACAACTAGTACCCTAACTAGTGCAAGCATGATCGCTGGTGTTATTGAAAGTGAGGAATAAGGGGTAGGTATGAATCAAAATAAAAATCAAGAGAAATTCATCTACTTGCCATTTGCGATGTTTGCAAGGGCCACTTGAGTTGCCTTCAACAAACAGTCGTTGTCCTTATAATTACATCTTATGGCCCATCCAGCTGAAAAGAGAAAAAATCTTCAAGAATCATTCTCAAGATACCAACAGAATGCTCATACAATTAAAATATTTCGTAGCTTACAATTTCAAAGTATAATGATAACAAGTTCAAGTTATTTTTCGCATTGAAATACATAATAGTACATATACACGTAAAATTCATTGATAACACATAACATTTGAAATTGTACATACAATCAACAATGATAATAAATTACAAATCAGGGAGCGCTGAAATTCAAGAGATAAAATTGATCGTATCTGTACAGTGCATGATATTTTAAAAATTCAGTGAGCTTTGCTTTGAAAGCATTCAAAGGAAGCAATCTTCAAGATTCGGGCAACTTGTTATAAAACTTCACGGCAAGATAGTTTGGGCCACCATGTGACCTGCTCAATCTTAAAAAAAGGTGTAACCAGGTTGTCTTTATTTCTTGTAAAATGAGAGTGCACACTGGAATGAGAAACCCAATCATTAATACTTTTACGTACATGCAGGAGACACTCAATTACGAACATGCTGGGAAGCGTGAGGATTTCCAACCTACGAAATGAACCCCTACATACTTCTCTGTAACCGAGACCGTCCAAGATTCTCACCGCTCTACGCTGCAAACTGAAAACTCTGCCCACACCGGAGCAATTTCCCCAGAGCAAAAACACACAGGAAAGAGGAGAAATGCAAAACACAAAAATATATTGTTTGAGCGCTCGTTCTATTTAAACGCCTGCTATATCGTTCTGTCCAAATGTCTGTAATATTCGAATATTGAGCCGAAAATGGTCTCAAACGATAGGGCTCGACTCCCTAATGACGAATTCACAGCCGTAAGGCCGTCTGGCCGGCTGTGAGCTCGATAACTTTCGAAAGGATTGTCCTAGAGACTTGAGATTTTCAGGATGAGATCGGTTGCCAAATGCTGTGGTTAAAGTGGATATTCAAAATTGATAATGTACGACACCCACATGACAAATCCGTTGTAAGATTGAAGTCTGTTCGTGGGGTCATTCAAAAATTTTGTTCCTGAATATCTCAGACAAAACGAAACCAATCGAAATGAAATGTTGCAGCCACATGCAAGATGCTCATAATAAGCCTCATGCAAAATGTTGGGTCCATGATGTACACAAAACCATCGAAAATTCAATTGGAATATTGCCAATAAGAAACTTAATTGTTTCATGAAAAGATATCCGATTCGAGTGAAACTTATTTTGTGTATGAAGATTGATATATCGAATGTTCGTTCGAAATTTTGTGGCCATTGTGTCAACAGAACCATAGAAAATTTAATTGGAATATTTAAAAGAAGAATTGAAGCTCTTGGTAGTTGAACTGACGGATAGGTAAGCTATAGCACAGTTGTGAAAACAGCTCTTATGCGACGCAAAATAGAGCTTGAGGTCAGCGGAAACCCCCTGAACAGTCTACAATCTCCTTCAGAAAAAGTAGAATATTTCGTTTCCTTTACGAACAAGCTCACAAACGTGAGCTTAAGTAGTAGCAGTAATCTGGCTTGTCAGGTAAGTACGAGTAGAAGGCTCGATAAAGTATAGAGGCTTGCCTGTGTGGGCATCACGGGTGTTATGAGATCGTGCCCAACTAGGGCACTTGAGGTAATTACGGATCGTACACCTCTACATCTAGTGATTGATAGAGTAGCCCATGAGGCAATCCATATAATATCTAAGAAAGGTACAGGTAATGGTAGAATAAAGAATCCCAGAGTCAAGCTGCACTGAGCTCCAACGTCATCGACTCAAAGATGATGTGGGAATGCCGAAACAAACCCAATGTGGTAGGCAAGAGAAATAATGTCTTTTTAATCTGGATTCCAGGCCATTCGGAAATCAAAGGAAACGTAGAGGCCAATACACTCACCAAAGAGGGTGCAAGAATGTCACTCATTGGCCCAGAACCTTTCAGTGGTATAGGTAAATGTAGCTATAAGAAGGAGTTTCTGGAGAATAAGAAAGCTGGGAAGGAAAAAATCTTGCGGAATTTCCCAGGGATGGCTCATTCCACTTGAAACAGAAAGATCCGAAATACAGGGTGTTCTAATTTCTTTCCGACAAACTGAAATGAGTGATAGATCACATCATTTTAAGCAAAAATGAACATGGGTCCTGAAAAGCTTCGTTTCCGAGATACAGGGTGTTAAACTTGAAAAAATAATTCCCGTTTTCTTTAATATGTTTTGACTGCATCGAAATCTTTCCATGAAAAATCGATTCTCTCATCCTTTTTACTTAAAAAAGGTATACATCATCGAAGTCGCTAGGAGCAATCGTTTCAGAAGAAAAATGCATCTAAAGCCAAAGGGTCCCATAAAAGTTGAAACGGTTTAAAGGAGACGAAATGATTGCCAGTGGCGTCCTCTAAAAAATACAACCAAATCGACCACAAATTTGAATTTCTCACCTCAAAAAATCCTATGTACCAACTTTCATGCAATTATTTGGGATCAGTCGAAAGATATTAAAGAAACCGGGAATTATTTTTTCAACTTTCACACCCTGTATCTCGGAAATGAAACATTTCCGGGCCCATGTTCATAGGAACTTTTTTACTTAAAATGGTGTGATCTATCACCCATTTTAGTTTGTCGGAAACAAATCAAAACACCCTGTATATCTTTGCGCTCTTTGAGGTTGTAACATAACTTCCTTCTAACTTTTATTTTATGTGAATAGAGGTTCTAATACTAACTTATACCATCAGAACTATTTACGCTATCCAAACGAGGATAAGGTCCTTAGCTTCGCAACACTCTGTATTTATTGGCATTCAAACAAAAACCAGTTCGATGCAAGATTGATCAACAAAATTACAGTCAGCGACCTGCATTCAGTTCAATGTCATTTGGTCAATTGCAACGATGCAGTATCTTACTCATCTCATTAAATATTGTGCATTGAATATTTTCTGGTGGGAATAAACTCAATTTGTCGTTCAGGATTTTTCTGTTTTTGCGCGCTCGTTCTCCTTGAACGAGTGCTATATCGTTTTGTCTAAATGAATGTTATTTTCGAATTTTGAGCCGAAAATGGTCTCAAACGATTGGGTTCTACTCCCTGATGACGAATTCGTGTTAAAATTCAATTCTGTCCATGGGGCCGGCCGTCCGTTAGCACAATAACTTTTGAAGGGAGAGACTTGAAATTTCCAGAGTGAGTTGGATTCCCAAATGGCTCGGTTGAGTTCGTTAACCAACCAAATCGTACAGGGTGTTCCATAAAATATGGCTATTCAAAATTTTTGGTCCTCAATATCAAACGCAAAACGAAACCCATCGAAATGAAATGTTGCGGCATATGCATGATGCTCATAATAAGCTTCATGCAAAATTTTTTGGCCATAGTGTAAACAGAACCATAGGAAATTCAATTGGAATATTGAAAAGAAGAAATTTCATATTTCCATAAAAAATATCCAATTCGAATGAAATTCATTTTATAAATGAAGATTGTTAGGGGAAGTGTGCCCATGTTGGCACCCTCAACGAATTATTTACATATTTCATTAAAGGAATACAGATTTACTGCTACTCGTATGTAGTATGCATTCTTATATATAGTTTCAATATAAATTGTTGAAAATTTGGATTATAGCACTTTTTAAAATTTGGCCACGGGTGCCATCATAAGATCACGTATGTCCTTTGATGGCATATAACTTAAAATAAAATGATATTATTCAGTGAAATGTTTTATTGAAGAAAAGAGCAGTCCTATTTCATGAAAATGAAAATATAAGTGTGAAGAAACGATATTTACATTCTTTGGCATCGTCAAAATATAAAAATATAATTTTTATACGCACAATTCACATACGAATATGATTTGCACTAGCACACTCGGCATGGCACCAGCTGGCGCATTTCTGGCAACGCAACCAATTCTCCCTTGGTGGAGACATGGACAACAGCTTATAAAAATGAAGACAAGCGGCATCTGAATCATCGTCATAATGTCTTTCTTCATTTTCCTCATTTTCTTTTACGAACTTAATCTGTCTTTTGACCTTTCTAGCTAGCTTCCCTCTCTCTTTCTTTGTCTTCTCTTTTTCTTCAACTTCTTCTTCTTTTATGTCAGGGGTTGTATTGAGGATTCCAACTTTTCCTCGTTTTCTTCTTCTGTTCACTGTTGATTCTGCAACGGCAGTTGGCAGTGGTGGGAGTTCTTGTATGATTTTCAATGATCTCGATACTTCACTTCAAACCATTTTCATTATTTTCGGATACCTCTAATATTTCTTGCGAAGTACCAGGCTTTGGAGGAATCGTCTCTTGATCTTGATTCTTTTTCCTATAATGGCACTCTATGCTATCATAGGAACACTCTGGCTATGCCATCATAAGCATAAGTAACATATATTTTTCAACAAAGCGAAAAAGGTACTAAAAAGACGAAAAAACCTAAAACTTTCACACTGAAAGCATTGTTATAGAGTGATTAAAGGAAAGTATAATCATTTTTTACACAGATTTTTTGAATATCCAAATAAAATGAAAAAGAATGAAAGAACTATCCTACATCAACACTTACCCAAATGATTGAACTCTTATAACAGTCACAAATTGTCACGTATTCAAGGTGTAACTACGTATATCAAGCGTAAATGCCATTTGGCGTACAAACTCAGTAAATATAAGTTTGTTCAGTTGATGTTAACAGACTTCTTTGAAGTGTGCCATCATAAGCAGGATGCCAACATAGGCATACTTCCCCTACACTGAATGTTCATGAAGAATTTCGTGGTCATAGTATTAACAGAACCATGAAAAATTCAATTGGAATGTTGGAAGGAAGAATCTTTATATGTATTTCCATTATGAGATATCCGATTCAAGCGAAATTTTTTTGTGAATGAAGATTGTTGTACAGAATTCTCATGCAATTTTTTAGCCGTAGTGTCAACAGAACCATAGAAAATTCAATTAGAATATTGAAAAGAAGAATCTCTATATTTCCATATCAGGATAACCGATTCAGGTGAAATTTTATGAATCAAGACTGATTTACTGAACGTTCATGAAAAATTTCCAAAGGATCGCATCATCAGAACGGTCCAATTCAATCTTAGTAATTCTTTATTGTTTGACATTTAATTTTTCTAATAATTTCCAGAATATAATTCCGATTATGCTGAGAGTCTGCATTTATATATGTGGTATCAATCTCAAATCCCATATTAAATATTAAAGAAATAGTCTCATTGCTCCACCAAAGAACGAGCGTTCGAAAACTCCTGCTCAGGGTGGTCCAGATCGTAACCAAAAAATTTCAAGCACTAGTTTGTCATATAAACATATGTCGAGAAATTTTTCCTCTCCGAGATACAGGGTGTTAAAATTATAGAATAAAAATAATGTTTTTTAGTAATAACTTTCACACTGCATGAAATATTTTCATGAAATTCGAAATAGAGATTTTGAGAGTCAAGGAGCATTTTTCGCATAATATAATTTCTTTTCTACTGTACCAGTGGCGTCCATACTGCAGCGAGACTGTATATTTTCAGTTGGAAAAATGATACGCCACTGGTTTCTTCAATAACAATAAAAATTACTATTTCAATCCTCATTTAATTTGGAGCAAATTCGGTCTCTTGACTTTTTGCTGTGCGAGGCACCGTTTCCGGTTAAAAAAATGAAACAAACAATCTTATTATTATTATTTACCTACCTCATCAAATTTTGGCGCTTTTATCATGCATGAGAATGCGTGAGCTCCATGACGCGCTCAAAATCTATGTCTCAAATTTCATAAACATTCTTTTTCAATAATTTTAACACCCCGTATCTCGGAGAGGAAACGTTTCTCGACATATGTTTATATGACCAACTAGGGCTTATTTTTGATGTAGAATACGTGGTTTAAAATTTCTTGGTTACGATCTGGACCACCCTGTATAATGCCAATAGGTCCAAAAGAAGAAATCTCATTTGATTCAATGAATTTCCAGAAGGTAGGGGTAGGGAGATAAGTACTTAAGGAATGGATCTGGAACAGTTATTTACCGATGGAAAAATCACAAATCCTCTTGCTTTTCGATTATTGTTAATACCTAACAACTTTACATCAAAGTAGTATGACGAAAAATAAAAATGATTTCTCTATTTTGAAAATACATATTTGAATGTTTCTCCTTGATACGATATGTTTCCGGAAGATAGGTACACAAAATAAAAGTTAATATTCAATTCTAAGCTTCGTGATCTGTAAATTTTAATAATTGCCCAAAAGACCTTCTGACGAATACTAATGTGAAAATAATACTGAATTATCTGAAAAAAATCAATAAAAAATACCTTGATACCTACATGATATCATTCATCATCTTTTCACACCAATTTGAAAATATCAAAATTGATTACTCATATTGTAAACATCATTACCGAGATAATTATGTAATAACCAGATTCGAATCAACTACCAAGAAATAGAACATGACCCCTTCATTATTTTCCATGTTGGTTTTCAATATTCACTTCCTATGTATGAAAAAACCTCAGACAGGTTGACCTTCGTTTTGAGGGGTACCAACTATGACCTCGAGATTTCTTAAAATTCTCTAAACAAAAAGCGGTAATTTTTGAGCTCTCGTTCTATTTAAACGAGTGCTATATCGTTTTGCCCAAATGTCTGTAATTTTCGAATTATGAGCCGAAAATGGTCTCAAACGATAGGGTGGGACTGATGACGAATCCGAGGTCAAATTCAATTTTGTCCGCGGAGCCATCCGTCCAGGCGAAAGAACGATAACTTTCGAATGGATTGAGACTTGAGATTTTCAGGGTGAGGTTGGTTCCCGAAGGCTGTGGTTAAGTTCGTTAACCAGCCAAATCGTACAGGGTGTTCCATAAAATAAAGGCATTCTAAATTTTTCTTCCTCAATTTCTCAGACAAAACGAAACCAATTGAAACGAAATTTTGCGGCCACATGTAAGATGCTCATAATAAGCCTCATGCACACTTTTGTGGCCATAGTGTTGACAGAATCATATAAAATTCAATTGGAATATTGAATAAAAAACGTTTATATTTTCATAACAAGATTTATTCGATTCCAGTGAAATATATTTTGTAAATAAAGATTGATATGCTAAACGGTTATGCAAAATTTCAGGAAGATATCATCATCTGAAAAATAGAAAATTCAATTGGAATATTGAAAAGAAGAATCTCTTTATTTCCATAACAAGATTTCCGATTCGAGTTGAATTTATTTTGTGAATGAAGATTTAAATACCTACCGAATTTTCATTTCAAGAAAATCGCTTCATCACAATCATAAAAATAAATTTTTTTATTGTCTTGAATTTCTTATGGTTCAGATAATGCGACCCTTTCGAAATTTTGCATGAACATTCAGTATATCAATCTTCATTCACAAAATAAATTTCACTTGAATTGGATATCTTCATATCGAAAAATGTAATTTTTCTCTTCAATATTTCATTTGAATTTTCTATGGTTATGTTTACACTATAGCCACAAAATTTTGCCCGAGGTTTACTTTGAGCATCATACATGTGGCCGCAAAATTTAATTTCGACTGGTTCCGTTTTGTCTTAGATATTGTGGAACAAAAATTTTGAATGGCCTGTACGATTTGACTGGTTAACGAACTCAACCACAGCATTTGGGAAACGAAAATCTCAAGTCACTAGGACAATCCCTTCGAAAGTTATCATGCTAACGGACGGACAGCCCCACGGACAGAATTGAATTTCCCCATGAATTCGTCATCAGGGAGTCGAACCTATCGTTTGGACCATTTTCAGCTCAAAATTCTAAAATTCAGACATTTGGGCAAAACAATATAGCACTCGTAAAACGAGCGATCAAAAGAGAAGTGATTTTTGATGTTTTAGATACAAGCGTTCGGTCGCTTTTATGGTTCTCGTGTATTGAGTAAAATGGGCAAAAACATTCTTCTCATCGAATAACTTACACAAAAACGCGAGTTTAATTTTTTACGATGTTCCCAACGATTTCAAATTTGACATTACACATTTCAAAAACAATTATCAAATTTTTAGTGCAAAATATTCCATTTCAACAATAGTATTCAAGAAAATTAATGCAGTTCATTGATTTTATATCGAAAAAAACGATTTCGATCTGAACTTCAACCCAATAACGCAACATATATTATAAATCTTTCGTATGAATTTCTTCCCATTGTAGATCAATTGAAAATATTATGAAAAAATCTCATATGAAGCACTAAAAAACAATTTGATTCTTTTCCACTCAACGAATATTTCACTTCACACTAAATACATCTACACCTGAAATTAGAAATAATGAAATTGACTTCATTAAAGAGTTTCTACTAGAAAATCAATGCCACCAAATTTTATAGAAAGAAAAATTTCAAATTCAGAACGAAAATATCTAATAAAAACTCTAATGACGATCAGGTACAAACAGAAAACCGTCAAGAACAACCAAATTTGTTGAACGTCATTCCTTATAAAGTGACAGCAGAGAATAATATTAATCGATATAAATCAACCAATATTAAACTCATACTTCGGAGCTAACTTCGTCCTCGTTCGAGACAAAATGCAAGGAAGTGGTATCAATCAGAGCACCTATTTTTTTTGCGTCCTTATGAGGACTCATCAGCACAGGATAGCTCCGAATGACAAAAGGTGTTTCTAAGAACATACAACGAAACGGCGTCCTCTTTAAGGTAGGTATTATCCCACACAACAATGTCATACCAGTAACACTGAAAGACACTCAGTGTCTTTCAGACAATGTCATACCAGTAATACTGAATTAATTATTTTTCAGGGGCTGAAAACCTAAAAAGTTTTTCAGAAAAGCAGAATCCTCCCAGATTATATTTCAATAGATATCACACTAAATACTCACGTAATTTTTTGGCTTGTGTAGCAACAGCAAATAATAAAAACAAAAACGTTAACCTCAACATTACGAACCGAAACTTTTTCAACTTCGGTTTAGACTAGACGAAAAGATATAGCATTTTATTCACAGCCTTTACCTTCATCCTTCAGTTGAAGGTGTCTATATAAAATAATTGACAAAGAAGAGGGGGCAAGGCACACTTGTTTCTTATCCAGTAGGCATATTTTAATTCGATGCGTGAGCAGATTGATGAGGAAGATATTCAAACTTAGACCGTTAATTTTTACGCGTTTATTCTGCAGATGATACTGTTATGATATCTACACACAAAGTTTTGGCCGAATTCATTTGAATATTTTTTCTTCCTAATAAAAACCGGTTTTCTAAAGAGAAAACCGTTTTTACTTGTGGTTCATTTGATACTGCGAAAATATACTCGTTACTTTTTTTCATCTGATTAATAAATATTTATTCAATCATTATGATTTCAAAAAATTTAAGAAAAGCCCTGAACAGGGGTTTTTTTGGGCTCGTTCTTTGTTGGCTATTGACTCCAAATTTTATATGGGATTCAAGATTTATACCCAATATATAAATGCAGAAACTCAGCACAATCGGAATTATATTCTTGAAAAAATGAAGAATATAAAAAATAAATAAATAAAAAAAAATAATTCTATGGTTCTGATAATGCGTTCCTCTTGAAATTTTGCAGCAACATTCATTATATCCACCTTCATTTACAAAATAAATTTTGTTATGAAAATATGGAGAATCTTCTTTTAAATATTTCGATTGAGTTTTCTGCGGTTCAGATGATGCGACCTTCTTGAAATTCTGCATGAACATTCAGTATATCAATTTTAATTCATAAAATGAATTTCTCTTAAATCGAATATCTTCTTATGGAAATATAAAGTTTCTTCTTTTCAATATTTCAATTGAAGTTTCAATGGTTCTGTCCACACTATGGCCACAAAATTTTGCATGAGGCTTGTTATGGGCATCTTGCATTTGGTCGTGACATTTCATTTCGATTGGTTTCATTTTTTTTTGAGATATTGAGGAACAAAATTTTGAATGGCCATATTTTATGGAACCCCCTGTACAATTTGGCTAGTTAACGAACTTAATCGAGCTATTTGGGACCCGAACTGGTTCTGAAAATTGCGAGTCTCTAGGACAATCCCTTCCAAAGTTATTGTGCTAAGGGACGGCCAGAAGGCCCCACAGAATTGAATTTGACCATGAATTCATCATCAGGGAGTTTAACCCTATCGTTTGAGACCATTTTCGGCCCAAAATTCGAAAATTACAGACATTTGGGCAAAACGATTGAAAAATAGTCTGGGAGGATTCTGCATTTCTAGAAATTTTTTTGGTTTTCACTCCCAGTCTCTGTAACAAATTAGTGCAATGATTTTCGCAGGAGCACTTCATCTCAATTAAACATTTTTTAATTATTTCTGTTTTAGAGACTGGGAGTGAAAACCTAAAAAGTTTAAGTGGAACTAGCGCTCAAAAATTGGGTGATAACATATGCACAAAATATTAGAGCTCGTTCAAAAACATATTGGAAAGATTGTATAAACATACTCTGAATTTTTTTTTTTATTTATTCTATTTGAATAACAAAAGATCATTTCTATCATTATGATTTCGTTAATACAACAAAAATCCAATACTTTGGATTAGAAGTAAATAACAACATAAAAAGTTCTTCATTTTCATCGGAAATAAAATTTAATTTTTATGACAAAATAACTACCGTTTAACTCTTTATGTTCAGAAATGTTTTGTCAATAGTACTTATAATATTTATTAGCGAACGAGAAGTTGAAACTCGTAATATTCAATCAACATTATTTATAAATCTGCAACTACCTAATACCTCAATGGGTATTATTGAAATCACCGAAATCAGCTGGTGAATTCAAACGATCAGAATTGGCGGTTGAGTGTGACGTACGAGTGAGCATTCATTTCATTGGTTGAATGTTGAATCATAGTTTACAACGATGCCTATTGGCCACTCTGTTGTGAATCGTCATCCCCACTTATTATGTTTACTCGTACGTCATCATGGCGCTACGTTTGTAGTATTGAAATCGCATTTTCAATATACTGGGTGTCCAGTCGATTGACGTCAATATTTTTTTTTCATTCCTCGGACATGTGCCTATCTAAAAATACCCCATGTATATTATGCGATTTTTGTAGTTCTCGATTTATGATTTTTTGAGTGTTTTCTAGATAGGTTTGAAAAATTCATATCTTTCTATGCAGTGAGTATTTTGCAGTTTTAATTTTTCAATGTTTCTTCGATAGAAATGATTATTCAGCTTCCTGAAATTACTGCAAGTTACCATAAAAAAGGCTTGAAAGCTAGAACTTCAGTTTTCTCTAGGATGTACTCAAACATTCATTTTCGATTTAGAAACACAAAAAAAATAGTTATTTTTCTGTGACGGGAAAAAATGTGACATTTTATATCCATTGACAGGTCACAAAATATGACTTTTTACGAAATTACTTTTACTCTGTCAAAAAAATGATTCTTTATGTAGCCGGGAAAAAAGTACTCACTTTTTTCCCGGGGAAAAAAGTGATTTTGGGAAGAGTTATATTTCTTTAACTATTAAATGGTCGTTTTTCCTGTCACAGAAAAAAATAGTGTATTATACACGGGAAAAATATTAGATTTTAGCTCTCGGCTTTTTGTCTCCCTCCGCTTCGCGTCGGGAAACAATATAACCTCGAGCTAAAATCTATTACTTTTTTCCCTTGTATAATAAATAACTATTTATTATACAAGGGAAAAAAGTGAAAGAAATATAACTGTTCACGAAATTACTTTTTTCTCCAACCATCAAAAAATGTTGACATTTTTGTACTATTTTCAGGTGCAAAAGTCATACATTTCCTTACCGTACAAAAATTCACTCGTTACTTAGCAACACTTTTAATCCTAGGATTAAAAACGCTACTTTTAATCCTCCGGATTAAAAGTAATGGCATTTGACGTCTACTTGACAATCACTGTCATGATTCTGTGTTCAAATTCATAACCAAATTATGAACGATTTTTCACTAAAACCAATTTTATTGTAATTTTGACTTGGTTGGAGAAAAAATAGTATATATTATTCGGACTAAAAGTGCCTATTTTAACTCGCAATTTTGCATTCGCTCGGCTGCGCCTCGCAACTGCAAATATTGCTCGTAAAAAAAATATGCACTTTTAATCCTTATAATATAATATACTATTTTTCCCTTGGAAAAAAGTGAGTACTTTTTTCCCGGCTACATAGAGAATCATTTTTTTGGCAGAGAAAAAAGTAATTTCGTAAAAAGTCATATTTTGTGACCTGTCAAGAGATATAAAATGTCACATTTTTTCCCGTCACAGAAAAAATACTTTTTTCGGCAACCGTCCGGGAAGTACCCACTTTCCGGACGCTTTTTCTTTGGGAAGTACGTACTTCCCGGACTAGGCCGGGAAAGGCTTCTTTCTCAAAGAAAAAGCGTCCGGAAATTGAATCCCTTCAATATCAGTAATTGCTCGAATTTTAATATAAATATTAATATAAATAAGAATTAGAATGTTTCTGTAATATGTGATATTTTCTGTTCTGTTTAATTTAAATAAGAATTAAAATATATAAAAAAGAAATGTGTCGTCTCATTGATTTGTTATTCTAGACGGTTGCCGAAAAAATATTGTACGCAACACGCCCGAAAATGGTTTTTTTGGACTCATAGACTTCTAGGACTCGCTTGCGCTCGTCCTAGAATTTTGTCTATTCGTCCAAAAAAACCCTATTTTCCGGACTTGTTACGTAAATTACTATTTCAGTCTTAGCCTAAGTTTGGAAACTTGCTGCAAAAATTATATGCAAAAAAATTTTTTTTCTTCTTTTTATCATTTTTATGGAGAATTTTAAATTAATTTTTATTGAATATCCTGTGAAACAACTGCTGCTCGTGTAATATACAGTAATTTTTGTCTCTCCACTGATGAAAAATGGTAACATTCGTCAGAACTGCTAGTGGTGAAATTTACTGTTTTAGTATAGAAAATGGAAGGCCAAAATACTAAAAATTACTATTCTATTCAATAAATTTTCAAAATCTGTTCCTCCAATTTGAATGCATTATAGACACCGTGCAGAGAATTGACGTGAAGGTACTCGAATATTCTTGATTTATTTTTCTTTCCGCTTCTGAAAATTTTAGACTCAATTTTGTTTCGTTGTTGGTTCCCTCCACTTACAAAAGTTCTTCGTACTCAAAATAAAAAAATCGATTTAAGAAAGACGGATTTCACAAAGAGTTAGAGTACGTGAAGGGAATTAACAACTAAACAGAATTGAGTCAAAAACTTTCATAATCGAAAAAAAAATAAATGAAGAATTTTTGTGTAACTTCAGGCAATTGGCACGTCACTTTTTAGCACGTTGTCGATAATATACTCAAATTGGAGGCACATATTTTGAAAATTTATTGAAGTGAATAGTAATTTTTAGTATTATAGCCTTTCATTTTTTTCTATCCCAAAAATGATAAGAAGAAGAAAAACAACTTTTATCGCCTTCCAAGGCAGATAGATTACAACAAAAAAAGTCCGATCAAGTACGTTTTTTTCCTTAAGACTTTTTTTGCTTATGATTCCGCAAAGTTTTTGAACTAAGCCAAAGACTTAAAAGACCTTTTTGTACAACTGTCAAAAAAACTTGACTTTTCTTCATCACTATGGATGCGTAAAATATTACTTTTTTTCACCGTTAAAAAAAGTCTTTTTTTCACCGTTAAAAAAAGTATTTTTTTCACTGCTGATAACTAAAACTAGAATAACTTAAAAAAAATGAATATTTTAATTAAGTACAACTAATTTCACAAAATTATGATTGTATCTGTACCTTATGAAGTAAATTAGTTTCGTCATCAGCATCTCTGAGAAATTTATTGATATTATCCCTCCATAACACTTTAGATTTCTTTCCTCGGTATCCGACGCTTTTGTTCTTAATAAGCGGGACCAATTTTGAAAAATTCCTTATATCAATATTTTCCTTGACATTCGATGTTTTTTTAACATTGAGCTCCATAACTTGGAAGGTTTAAAAATTTTTTATTTTTCCTCGAAATAGCATGTGAGCACATTTTCAGAAACCTTTTTTACGTTGTTCTTGTTGCGCCATTCTCGAAATTGGTTATATGTTTTCTCTTATTATAAGCTTTGATTTGGCTGGTAACATATAAGATACAATTATATTTGCTTCTTCAGCCATATCTGCGGGGGTATCACTCACTATCATGTTCAACATTCATCTTCTTTAAAATAATTCGAAATTGAAACAACTACGAGCAAATACTGTCAAAGATTCAAACAATTTCAACAAACTGTTTCTATAGTTACGACACAGAAAGATCACTGGATTCATTTAAATATTGTACTGAAAGCATTATCTTCAATGATTATACGTATTTCAGACGATGTAAATTCACATTCACAGTTGTACAAAAAATGTTGTTTGTATTTCGTGCGTATAAAATTCGTGTTTTCAGGCACATTCGAGTGAATTTTTGGCCTCGACCTCCGGTCTGCCAAAAATTAACATTCTCATTTGAAATGAAAAAATCACTCATTCTACGCACTCAATACAAAAATAACTATTTTGTATTTCTAAATCGAAAATAAACTTTTGAGGACATCCTATTGAAAACAGAAGTTCTAGCTTTCAAGCCATTTTGGGTAACTTGCAGTAATTTCAGGAAGCTGAATTATTTTTTTAATTGAAGCAACATTCAGGACGATCATGTTGAAAAATTAAAACTGCTAAATACTCACTGCATAGGAACATATATGAATTTCTCAAACATAGCTAGCAAAATACATTGAAAAAACACTGAAAACTCATAGCTCAAGACCAACAAAAAATTGCATAATATATAGGGTTTTTCAATAAGGGCGGGTAGATTTTGAAACGAAATTAAACAAGCTGCGTATGAGGTATCAACAATTATTTTATTTATTTGAAAGGCCCATATATGTCATTAAGTATGGAAGATGACATCATTCAAATGCCCGCCTCGGCTTCTCACAGTGGCACGGATCCGAGTGGTCCAATTTTCAATGACTCTTCCGCATAGATCCGCCTGAATGACGCCGCCGGCCCAAAATCCACACCAAACCGTAACTTTTTGAGGATGCATTACCACCTGGTGAACCTCGTGTGGGTTTGTGTCGTCCCAAATACGGCAATTTTGTTTGTTAACAAAGCCATTCATCCAAAAATGCGCCTCGTCGCTAAAGATGATTTTTCGCCCGAAATTGGGATCCTCTTCCAAACGATTCGATGCCCAGGCAGCGAACAAACGACGTTGTCTATGGTCATGAACTTTGATCCTCTGGGTCAGTTGAATCTTATACGGGTGTAACCCTGAGTCCCGTCGCAAAATTCGCCAAGTTGAAGTTTGCGAAAGGCCGAGTTCTTGTGCACGGCGAGGAATCGACTGCCCCGGGTTCAGCTGTACACTTTGACGGACCGCCGCGATGTTCTCGGCTGATCTTGCGTTTCTTGAACGTACAGGTGTGAGTTGATCGATTAACGAAACGATTGTTTCAAATTTTGCCACCAAACGCTGAAGAGTCGACTGTGAAGGGTCACCACGTCTACCGTAAAATGGACGCAATGCACGCAACGTTTGCACTAACGAACACTCATTTTGATAATAAAGTTTTATCATTTGTACGCGCTGTTCAATCGTGTAACCTGCCATGGTGATTTGGCATAAGCAACTGAATAATAAGCAAAAGATTTGACAATTGTCACCAAAACAGAATGGCCGCCATGGGCCGCCAAAATCTACCCGCGCCAATTGAAAAACCCTTTACATGTGGTATTTTTGGTTAGCCACAAGTCTGAAGAATCTAAAAAAAATTATTGACTTCAATCGCCTGAACACCCAGAATAATACAAAATCAATAACTTGGAATTTGAAGTGAGAAAATTATTCGATATTATAATATGTTTTCATGAGTCTGAATGAAAAAGAAACTATGTGTGATAAATTGACGTCATACACATAGAAAAAAAATTATAATTTTGGTTAACTTAATTAGTCTTGATGGTATATTCAAATACATAAATTTTTCAATTGTTTTGTTCGTTGATATTCAAATAACGTTTCAATGCTGAAGAGGATCAAGAAGTTATCAAGTATTCAATTTTCCTGGTTCGTTAATAATTCATATATTTTTTTATGCTTCCGATGATTTCTGAAAATACTTATGGTGTTTTCTGGAGTTAAATTCATATGAAATATTCAATAAAAATATCTTTAATTAAGTAAATGAAACAAATAGGTATACTTTAATATAATATGCAGTTTGTTAGAGTGCAATGCATGGATAATCAATCTTTGGGGTCATTAATTATCTTCATGTTAGCAAAACAATATAATATCCAGGGATGTGTAACCTTCAAATTAGGCAGTTCCAAATAAACACCTTGGAATTATTTATTAGTAGATTTAATCTAGAATTAAATACTGGGATAATATTCGGACGTTGAGTTGGTGATCTGAAATGTTTTATATAAAACTTTCGGTTATTACTAGCTTGTTATTTGTCTTGTTGAAGGAGTTAGATGTCGAAAATGTATAGGCAGTGCTTTTGTCTTTTAACTTTCATCTTATTGATCTCAAAGCGTGCTAGAACTGAAAAACTTCGTAAGTAGCTTGAATGGTTTTCATTATGATAATTTTAATCACATTATTACCGAATAAATGAGAAATTCGACAAAATTCCATAGTTTTTATGAAAATTATTTGCATTCTTGTGAAACAGGACTTCAGTGAACACGGAAGTCACCTAATAAATGATAAAAGTTGAATGTTCTGTGAATATCGAATACACAGTTAAAGTTAATTATACAGCTTGTCCAAATGATGAAATTAAGCCTCTGATATTTATCCTTAGACAATAAATAATAAAATTTACATGAATACGTTTACTGATATTACCCGTATCCCCAAAAATTTGAATAGGAGAAGATGATGAATCATACTTAATGTTTTAGGGCTTCAAATTACATCTGTAAAAATTGCCACGTCGATATTTTCAGAGCAGTTGTTTAGTTGAAACCACAAAATTTCTTCTATTCGCTTTATATTTTTTGTACCTAAGAAAACCTTCATTTAAGGAACATGTTCAAATTGAGTACCATTCGATACAATAATAAGGGTTTTCCAATGAGAGGTGTTATTTTGTATAGCCCGGTATTTCGGTAGATGTCACGTTTGAAACTGCCATTATCTGACATTTGACAAGTAGAATCTACGCCATCAATTAAAATGGAACCATTGTTTAAACGCTTCAAGAACACATTGAAATCATTAAAATTCCCTAGAAAAATGGTGAAAATTTGGCAGAGACGGTTCGTAAAACTCGAACATTTTTTGGTCGTCGTGAAGCACCTTGTCGGACGGCAATAAAGAAATTGGTGGAAAAATTCGAGCTGTTAGGGCAAGTTGGTGATGTGAAGAATAAAACCCGTGCACGTCGCTGACGACCAGCCGAGAATATTGCTGCTGCAGACGAAAGTGTTGAAGAAAACCTAGGTTTGCCCATTTCTCGTCGTTCTTTGGAATTAATCATTCCACAAACGTCTAAACCGTATTATGCATAAAGATTCGGGTTTTAAGGCTTCAGTTAACCCAAGAACTCAAGCCGGCCGATCACCAACAACGATCTTTTGCTGAAAAAGTTTCCGGACCGTGTTATCTCTCGAAGAAGTGTTCATAATTGGCCACTAAGATCTTGTGATTGAAGACCTTGCGACTCTTCCTTTCGGGCTACGTAAAAGTGAAGCTCTACACCAATAGCCCAGCATCGATTCAAGACCTCGATGATGGAATTCGTGAGGCTATCGAGGACATAGGGCAGCCACTTTGCGATTTGGTAATGGAAAATTTCATTAAAACATAAACATTAACATAACTTTATTCTTATAATCAATGCTTTACAAAGAAAGAGAGAAAACGTCAAAAACAACAACAAAATCAACTTACAATAAGATCAGAAAGGATATTCCATATATTCCATAATCGAATATGGTTCAATTTTCAAAATAAGCTTATTGTTATTTCAGTTTTAAATTCTTCATCATTAGATAAGATGATAAAATTTCTGGGTAATCTTTATGCACATGTATTTTGTGTTTTTCTCAGTAAGAGTCAAGGAATGTCTTGGAAAATGGTATGGAACTGTGCGCCTGGTATTATTTTTATTCAATAGGTCCTCAAAATATTCAGGATGTTTTCTCACAAACAAAACACACTTCAGCACGAACAGCCCTGGAAGTGTGAGCATGGAATTTTCTCTAAAACGACCCCTACATGATTCGTTATAGCCTAATCCCATAATGGCTTTTAATGCAAATTTCTGCAGAATTAATAATATGTTTAAATCGCTGCAACCACCCCATACAACAAGCCCATACCTAAGAATGGAAACAAAATTTGAAAAGTAGATCGTTTTCAGGAATTCCACGTCCACCTTTCGAGACAGTACCCTAATCATGTAGAGTACTCTATTCAGTTTTTTGATGACCTGATCCATATGGTCAACCCATCTTAGATGACAGTCTAACAAAACTCCAAGAAGTTTTGTAAAAGTCGACAATTTGACTGGCGTGTTATCCAAAGTTATTGAATGAGGATAAATATTCTTTGACTGAATCGTTCTAAAAATCACACACTCAGCTTTACTGACATTGAGTGTTAATTCCATAGAGATAGAATAGAGAAGAGACGCTATAACATACAATTGTGTAAGGAAAAATGGAACCACTGGGCGGGGCTTATATATTACCAATATGGCTGAAAGTTCAGGGTTGAATTAAGTTGCCAGTTTTTTCTGTTTACGAATTTCACCCAAAAATACGACGTGTTGGGTCTTTAGGAATCCTGTTCAAATAAGGTCAATTGAATATCAAATAAACAATTTTTCTTCAGGCGATAATATGCTTATATAAAAAGATATCAGATTACCAAGACATACTAGCAAAAATTTCGAATGCGGATCTGTTCAGTACTCATCCCTACCTGTGATATGTTTTTCTTCTAATTTTGTTATCTGTCCCTTCTCTGCTTGTAGAAAGCCATACAGCACACGATACCATTTTATTATTGTTTATTAAGCACAAGAAATCTCAATTTAACTTGAAAAATGTACAAAAATCACTATTTTTAGAAAAAATTCAATGATTGTCAAAATTCGACGTATCGCAGTAATATGGCGGATCTGATACCACTTTCATTTTATTGATAGCAACTCTACATATACTATTCTATCTCTATGGTTAATTCATTTATAGTACACCACTGTTTTACATATCCAAATACTGAGTTACCCTGTTCAATACCCGAATTAATAAATACAGGGTGTCCCGGGAAGAATGCGGCAAAAGGATATCGTGAATCAAGTAGGAAGGACTCTTATCAAGAGGTTTTAATCGTTTGAGGGCCTTCCTTTGGAATATACAGGGTGATTTTCATTTGATGGCTGAAATTTCAAAGTTCGATAACTTTTGAACTGTTGGACCGATTTACTTCAAATTTGCAAGTTTTGTCACCCTTCACGATTGCCATCTTTCAATATTTCAGAAATTGAAGAAATCAGATCCTGATTAGCAAAATTTTGTACTTTTTCTATTTCCATGAATATTGGAAAACCCTCTACGTGAACATTCTGTTCTTATTACATTTTCGTAACCACAAAGAATCCATTATGAATAAAAATTTAAAATTTCTGCTTGGCACGGTCATACAGGGTGATCAAGAAGTGAGGGAAAAACATTACCTCATGAGTGAAATATCAAAGTTCAATAACTCTTGAATTATTGGACCGAATTATTTAAAATTTGGGAGTTTTGTCACTCTTTATGATTGCCATTTTTCAATATTTTAGAAATTGAATAAATCAGATTTGGACTAGCAAAACTTTGGACCTTTTCTATTTTCATGAATATTGGAACACCCTGTAGGTGAAGACTATGTTTTCATCTCATTTTCCTAACGGCAAAAAATCAATCGATGGAAAAATTCAAAATCTCAGCTTGGCACGGTCATACAGAGTGATCAAGAAGTGAGCAATAAACAACCTCATGAGTGAAATTCTAAACTTTATTAACTCTTGATTATTCGACCGAATGATTTCAAATTTGAATGTTTTGTCACCCTTTACGATCACCATCTGTCAATATTTCTGAATTTGAATAAATCAGATCCGGACTAGAAAAATTTCAGAAATTCTCAATTTTTGTTGATAGTGTATCACCCTGTACGTGAACATCATGTTTTTTCATTTCAGTAACCATAAAGAATCATATAATGAGAAAAATTAAAAATCTCCGCTTGGCACTGTCATACAGAGTGATCTAGGAACATGAACTTATGATTTAAATTTCATAGTTCGAGAAATCTTTTTGCTCACTTCTTGATCACCCTGTATGACCGCGCCAAGCAGAGATTTTGAATTTTTCTCATCGATTGATTCTTTGTAGTTATAAATAAAATGGAAACATAGTGCTCACCTACAGGATGTTTCAATATTCATGAAAATAGAAAAAATCCAAAATTTCTTAAGTCCGGATCTGGTTTCTTCAATTTCTGAAATAGTGAGAGATGGCAATCGTGAGGGGTGACAAAACTCCCAAATTTGAAATAATTAGGTCAAATAGTTCAAGAATTATTGAACTTTGGAATTTCACACATGAGGTAATGTTTTTGTTCACTTCATCACCCTGTATGACCGTGCCAAGTAAAGATTTTAAATTTTTCTCATTGATTGATTCTTTGTGGTTTCGAAAATAAAGTAAAAACATAGTGTTCACCTACAGGGTGTTTTAATATTCACGAAAATAAAAAAATCCAAAATTGTTCAAATCCGGATCTGATTTCATCAATTTCTGTAATATTGAAAGGTGGCAATCGTAGAGAGTGACAAAACTTTCGAATTTGAAATAATTCGGTTGAATAGTTTGAGAGTTATTGAACTTTGAAATGTCAGCCATAAAATGAATATCACCCTGTATATCCCAAACGAAGGCCCTCAAAGGATTAAAACCTCTTGTTGCGAGTCCTCCTTGATTCATGGTTTCCGTTTGTAGCATTCTTCCAGGGACACTCTGTATAAAAGGATATGGTCCTGTAAACGTGGTCGTGGTGGTCATTTGCTTAATGTTATTTTCCACTATTAACGGCATAGTTTCTTCTTTATAACGAGATAAAAAAAATATCAAAATAGCACCTCTTATTGGAAAACTCTCTACAAACGGAAGTGAAACTTGAAACAATTTAGAAGATACCTTGAAAACGAATCTGAAACACGTCGAGATGAAACAGCCTGTATATTCAAATAAGTTGAAATATTTATTTGTTGCAGCGGATAATTTCAAAAAGTGTTCCCAGAAAGATGTAGCATGTTTAAAAGATGCGATCGAAGATTCTTTTCCGAAGCTCAAGGACGGTAAGTTTATCGCCAAAAATAAAAACATGTAGACATTAGATAATTATAAATTTATAGGAATTCCTGAACTAGAAGTACCGCCTTTGGATCCTCTGTATATCGGAACAGTGACCATTGGAAGTGGCACACAAGTTGTTTCCTTCGAGCAAAAGTACAAAAACGCTGAGCTTAGTGGGATTTCGAATTCGAAAATTAATAGTTTGATGTATGTTGAATTGTTGTGTTATATTTTGGTGATATTGGTGAACGGATTTGAGCTTGAAGTAAAATGAAGGGTTATCCAATAAGAGGTGGTATTTTAATATTCAAAGAAAAATGCCATTTTTCAATATGAATGATCGGATGTTTATTTCATTATAAAAAAGAAGCTATGCCGTTAATAGTGGAAAATAACATCAGGCAACCAAATCGCATTGTGGCCGCCCTATGTCCTCGATAGCCTCACGACTTCCACATTCGAGGTCTTGAATCGACGCTGGGCTATTGGCGTAGACCTACTTTTTCACGTGGCCTCAAATTAAGAAGTCGCAAGGTGTTAAATCACAAGATCTCGGTGGCCAATTGTGATCACCTCTTCGAAAGATAACACGGCCTGGATCATTTTCATGCATTTCATTGACCCAATCAGCGAAGACACGACGTTGTTGATGATCGGCCGGCTTGAGTTCATATGTTAACTGAACTTTATAAGCCTTAAGACCCAAATCTTTATGCAGAATACGATGTAATGACGTTTGTGGAATGCCTTATTTCAAAGAACGACGAGGCATGGAAAAACCTGGGTTTTCTTCAACATTTTCGGCTACAGCAGCAACATTCTCGGCTGTTCTTAAGCGACGTGTATTAGTTTTATTCTCCACATCACTTACTTGACCTACAGCTCGAATTTTTCCACCAATTTCTTTATTGCGGTCTAACAAAGTGCTTCACGACGACCCAAAAATGTTCGAGTTTTAGAAACCGTCTCTGCCAAATTTTAAGCATCTTTATAGGGAATTTTAATAGATTTAATGCGTTCTCGAAGCGTGTATCGTTCCATTTCTATTGATGGCGTCGTTTCTACTTGCTAAATGTCAAAAAATGACAGCTTCAAACGTGACATCTACCGAAATAGCGGGCTATTCAAAATAACACCTCTTATTGGAAAATCCTTTATAACGGATTACCTATCGATAAAAAGAGAATTATATTAATCGATTGTAGATTATAGATCATTAAGTTAGTTACATTCCACTACGACCTTAGGGACTTTAATGTCCAGAGTTTCAATAAATTCCGGTCCCCTCAGACTTCAAGGAGGCAATAATATCCACGTTTTTTCTGTAAACCTGTTCTCTAACACAATAGTGCCTAGCAACTTACGACTTCCCAGTCTGTTTGGAGTTGGGCTCACTCTATCCGAACAAGTTCGTTATCTCGGGGTGATATTGGACCGCAAACTTTTGTGGAACACACACGTTGACACTCAAACGAATTAGGCCAATGTTATATTCTGGTCTACTCGGAGGGTGTTGGGTAATGGATGGGGCTTCAAACCGCACGTTATGCACTGGTTGTATACTGCCGTGGTGAAGCCTATCCTAACCTAGACCTCTATGGTGTGGTGGCCTTCTATGGAGAGGGTCGTCAACCAGAACATTATGACTAAATGCCAGAGGAAAGCTTGTTTAAGTATTACAGGCGCTCTGAGGTCTACCCCTACAGCAGCGATGGAATGTCTGCTGGGTCTCCCTCCTTTGCACCTAGTTGTGAAGGAGGTGGCTATGAAGACAGCTCTAGGAATCTGGGAACGGGGACAATGGCGCGATGGAGGACTCTTCACTGGGCACGCAAGGGCCCTCAAAATGGTTAAGGATGCTCACGCTCCCCTTCTCCAAAGAGGTGACCGCGCGGGCACTAAGTTCTACTTCGACGAACCCTACAGGGTAATTGTTCCTGACAGAGACCTATGGTCTTCATCAAACAGGCTTCTTAGTCCAGAGGGTCCCACCTGGTTCACTGATGGCTCTGTCACAGCAACAGGGTCTGGTGCCGGAATCGTGGGTCCTCACTTCAATCAGGCTATCCCTCTAGGGAAGGACTGTTCCATTGTGCAGGCTGAGCTATTTGCGGTTCTTGCATGCGCACTAGAAAATATTCGCAGGGATACTCTGGCCAGCACATTTACATATGTTGCGACAGCCAGGGAACTCTGAAATCTCTATCTGATGTTAGAGTTGATTCTCTTTTGGTAGAAGAATGCAGGAAAGCTCTGCGTGGGCTGGGCTCTGATAACTTTTTGAAAGTAATCTGTCCGGCTCACGCGGATATACCTGGTAACGTTAAGGCAGATAAACTGGCTAGGCGGGGAGCCGGATTAGCATTTGTTGGTCCGGAGCCTGCGCTGCCAATCTGTCGCACATCTGTCAGAAGTTTCTTCAGGAACTGGCTGAACAGGGAATTTTCCTCGGAATGGAGGAAATGGAATGGAGGATTCTCATTGAGAGACCGTCCTCGCGATCTGAAGTCAATAGGCTTCTGTTGCTGGAGAGGAAACAACTCGGTCTGGTGACTGGTGCATTGACTGGTCACCTGTTTAACAAGCATTTGAAGAGAATGGGATTGACGAGCTGCTCCCTATGCCGGTGGTGCAGGAGTACTGATGAAACGGTTGAGCATATTTTGTTCAACTGTGGGAACCTTAATGAGTTAAGGTCAACACACCTAGGAAATTCAACACCTTCTATCCCTATGGTGAAAGGGACCACTCCTGGCAGGCTCGCGACATATCTGTCTTCGTGTCTGAGGAGCTGAGTCTCTATAGAACGATGCGGGTGAGGCCAGTAGGCCTCAGTTCGGCCGGAAAGGCACCGCACAGAGAAGAACACAATGGTGAGGCATTCTTCAACTAAGTGAACAGGAGTTTCCTGTTCCCCTCCTTCGAATGAACCCTAGTCAGATTCTGTAAAGCCAATTGTCATCATATCGCACCTTTAAAAGTGAACCGTTACTAAACAAAAGAATTCAATTTTACAGGAAGACAAAAAACGAAGATATATGCATCATTTTACTCTATAACATTCAAATCCACGGAATTAAAAACTTAGATTCAGGATCAATATGGTGCTATTTATTCATCGTATACAATAAAAACTTTTTCCTTCTGTATATTAAATAATTATTTTTAACGGGCTGAAGGATTCTGGTCGATGGCCATTTGACTTGTTCAATATACAATATGTCTGTTATTATTATTATTATTATTTTTAATTTACCTCTTATTTTCTACTCAATTTAATAGATCCGTATGAAATCGCAATGTTAAAAACTGACCTAAACAAAAATAAATATATCAATAATCCTAATTAGGTGAACCGTGAATTGGTTATTTTTTCGGGTGTTTTTTTCAATATAGGCAATAAAAAACTTCAGAATTTTTTTACTGATAATGAATTGTTTAGAATTATAAAGAAATTTGAGTTATTATTCGGTTTTATAGCATACCAACAACTTTCAAAAAGAAAGACCTATTAAAAAAATTAACATAATCTCAAGTTTTAACAAAAAATAATGCACACGTCCGTGGAAATATATTATAACCAATCAAACTTTTCAAATCCCTGTGGCTAAACGAAATGAACTGTTCGACAATTATAATAAGCGAAAATAGTATACAACGTGCGAAAATATAATGATAGATATTATTCGCGAAGTGAAGTTTAACCTCTACAAAAAAGCTTCTTCGATAGAATACGCCATATGTAAAGAGATGGCATTGATAACTCAATTTGAAAAAAAAATTGGTTTAGTAACGGTTTAACTTTAAAGGTGCAATAATATGCTTCCTGGGGCGACAATGTCATATTAGAATTCAGAGAGAAGACGTTACTTATTTTTACTGAGATCCAAATACTTTTTGGACATCGTAGTTTTAAAGTTCCCGACATTTTATGGGATGATCTATTCCATGAAGATTCCTCCAGACTGCATATGTCTTACAGTTTCTTCCTTTTTCAAAAACTCTTTTCTATAGGTGCATTCGTCAATACCTCTTATTGATGAAATTAACCTTATTTCACATAGATTGGAAACATTGTCTATTGAAGCTGAGCCCATTATTCAAACGCCTGTTGAAGAGAAGGGAAACAAAAACCTTTTTATTCACGACTACCATATAATCTAGCCATTTTACTTCTGTGTGCTCGGCCAAAATAATATCCATTAATCACAAGTGGTTTAGGAGATATTAATCACTGCTGTCAGATGCTCCGTAGATACAGCTTTGATATAATATTCCTTAAATTTGTATTTCTTCCGAACTCTAAAGTACTCCAACTAACAAATATGGGTACACCTTGTCAATTGAGGGCCAAATCTACTTTCATTATATCAATTAAAGCATTTTTCATTAGAAAATATACAATGACCAGTAGCATATTGCACCAAACACTTTGCAACTTTTCACTTTTCAAATGAATTAAGTTGCACGAAACGCATTCATAAATGAAAAATACATTGTGAAAAGACAAGTGCATAGTGAAAATTACTCCGCAGACATGTTATGCAACATAACTAATTTTCACTTTTGAAATTTGTCAGAATGCAAAGTGCGAAGTGAAAAGTTGCAAAGTATTTGGTGCAATAGGCTCCTGGGGCCTATTGCACCAAAAAACTTTGCAACTTTTCACTTCTTACTTTGCATTTTCACAAATTTCAAAAGTGAAAATTAGTTATGTTGCACAACATTTATCTCAACATTCAATTTTTGCGGAGTATTCTTCACTATGTACTGGACTTTTCACATTGTATTTTTCAATTATGAATGCGTTTGATGCAACTTAATTCATTTGAAAAGTGAAAAGTGCAAAGTGAAAAGTTGCAAAGTATTTGGTGCAATAGGCCCCTGATCTCCAAAATTTCTCATGTGTCAACTTGACTTTTTCTACTCTTGCCATTGAAGGGTCTTGTCGCGGTCGCAAAATGTTAAACTCTTCAAGAAATATATTCAGTAGTCGTGGATCAAGTATAGTATGCAACTCGAGTATAATGGCTGTTATTCACTCGGTAATTTGGGCCACTCGCATACGGTTCGTGGCCTAAACTTCACCTCGTGATTAATAGCTATCATTATACGCTCGTTGCATAATATACTATTGTACAACTGTCAAAAAAACTTGACGTTTCTTCATCACTATGGATGCGTAAATGATATCTTTTTTTCATCGTTAAAAAAAGTTAGTTTCTATAGTAACGACAACATCTTCAATAATTATATTTCAGACGAAGTTAATTCACATTCACAGTTGTACAAAAAATGTTGCTTTTATTTCGTGCGTATAGAATTCGTATTTTCATGGCACATTTGAGTGATTTTGACACTCTCATGTGCCATGAAAAAACATGAATTATTTTACGCTCTCAACAGGCACGTAGCTAGGGGGGGCTAAGGGGCTGAAGCCCCACCCCCCCGAAATTATTAAAATGTCAATAAGTATGTTTGAAGTTATAAGTTGTGGCAATCATGAATTATCATTGTACTCAAGTTAGCCCCCCCCCGAAAAAAATCCTGGCTACGGTCCTGGCTCTCAATCCAAAATAACTATATATCAAACTGACTTTCACTTTAACGTACCTTTTCATTAGATTTTCCTCCATATGATCCTCCCCTGTAATATACAGTAATTATATTCATTGTTCATATTTCATTTATCATATCACATCAACAAGAAATTTACATTCTGAAAGATTTCTGTTGTCTTAAAGATTATGTATAATTAAATCTTTCAGATTCGATTTGGACAAAGGCAAGATTGCTATGAACTTCACAGCACCAATTGCTCATCTTAACGCCACATACGAAATCAATGGAAAACTTTTGTCCATTCCTATCTACGGAAATGGAGAAGGATCAATAGCTATAGGTAGGATACGTATATGCATAAAATACAAAGAGTCTCTGTAGATTGAAGGTTGATGTTAAGGAGGTTCGGTACTTTTTTTTGCTCTATGCGGTATAATGCAATTTTTATTCACGGTTATTTCAAAAACTACTCGTAATAACCGAATAATTTTTCTCGTGAGTTATCAGAAATACCTTAGCCAATGATTTAGCGTTCTCACTGTAGGTACTCGAAAAATTATTATGTAATAAGAAAATTCGACTTGAAAAATCGTTATTATCTTATTGTTCCTGTATCGTTATTTAATGAATATTTTATAAAAATACAATAACACAAGCATTGGAAGTTACATCACACTATGATCAATTATGATTTATGGTTATTTAATCAACCAAGCTATTAATGATAGCGACTAATGGTTAAGATTAGTTCGAGACCGTTATTCGCTAGATTAATGAACGAGTTGATTAGGCAATTTTTCCGCTGATCTTTCCATCAATTAGGAATATATTTTTGAATGAAATACTGTCTCATTTTGCACAATACTAACAGTGGGTTTCACGAAAGTTTTATTGGCAATCAAATCATTGATTTTCAATTGAGTCGATGGCTTACGTCAAAAATGAACTGAAATTTGCACAGAAATGATGATTCAAGGTATTTTCTATGAAGTTTTCTGTAGTGTATTCTTTTTTCCAATCTCTCTTCTCTCATATCATCGAGTTAAAGTTTTTCTAGATGTGTCAGTTGCAGGAACGTCCATTAAAATTTAAAGGTCCATTAAACTCTTAATCCTCCATTAGTACAAGGAACTAATGGAGGATTAAGAGTTTAATCGACCTTTAAATTTTAATGGACGTTCCTGCAACTGAGCAGACTTTTTAATTGAAACATCACTGGTAATGTTCTCTGATGATATGTACTTGTTCAGAGAGGACTTGACTGTCTGATTTCTAATTCGCTCAACCACATTGAAAGGGAAATTCCGAGTTCCATCAATCCACAAAAATCATTCCTTTTTGAGCGCTTCTTCCACTTCAACGAAAATAATCTCAAACGCTTAGGTTCGACTCCCTGATGACGAATTCGTGGTCAAATTCTGTCCGTGGGGCCGTCCGGCCGTCCGTCCGTCCGTCCATAAGCACAATAACTTTCGAAGGAATTATTCTAGAGATTTGAAATTTTCAAGATGAGTTCGAGTCCCAAAGGGCTCGGTTAAGTCCGCTAATCAGCCAAATCGTACAAGGTGTTGCATAAAATATAGCCATTCAAAATTTTTGTTCCTCAAATACTCAGCCAAAACGAAACCCATAGAGATGAAATGTTGCGGCCATATGCAAGATGGTCATAAGAAGCTTTATGAAGAATTTTGTGGCCATAGTGTAAACAAAACCATGGAAAATTCAATTGGAATATTTAAACGGAGAAACTTCATATTTCCATCATAAAATATCCGATTCCCATGAAATTTATTTTATAAATAAAGATTGATACACAGAATATTCATGCAAAATTTTGTGGCCATTGTGTTAACAGAACCATAGAAAATTCATATGGGAGAATCCACAAATTTTCATTACAGAACAACCGATTTGAGTGAAATTTATTTTGTGGATCAAAACTGATATACTGAATGTTTATGCAAAATTTCAAGAGGATCGCATCATCAGAACCATAGAAACTGATTTTTGTGATTATTTATTTTTATATATCTCATTTTTTGAATAATTTCCAGAATATAATTCCGATTGTGCTGAGAATCTGCATTTATATATTCGGTATCAATTTCAAATCCCATATAAAATCTGAGGCAATAGTCTTTTATTGTTCCTCCCGAGAACGAACGCTCAAAACCTCCTGCTCAAGGCTGTTCCTAAATTTTTTTTAAATGATTGAAAAAGAAGCTCAAATTGATATTTTCACGTTTTTCAGTCAACTTCAATGGAGATCTCCAAATGGACGTTGAGATGCATACCCGACACAAGAAAAAATATCTGAGAGTTACGAAATATTCCTTCGAGATATTAGTTGATAGATTGGTGTTCAATATAAAAAACCTTTTTGATGGAAATGAATTGCTTAGTGAAAATATGAACAAATTCCTCAATGAAAATTGGGAGCCAATTTACAACGATCTAATAGCTGACTATGCCAAAGTATATGGAGATAAACTTACGGAGTTAATCAACAAGTTTTTTGCGAAAGTGCCGATTTCAGAAATGTTCCTGGATTAAAGAAAAAATATTGTACAAAACTATAAACCAACAACTACATTTATTTGTTTTTCTTTCTATACCCTTCAATAGTATATTATGCAACGAGCGTAATTATGATGATAGCTTACTTGCGAGGTGAAGTTTAGGCCACGAGCCGTAGGCTAGTGGCCCAAATCACCGAGTGAATAACAGTCATTATACGCGAGTAGCATACTATACATTATCCACAAATACTGAATATATTTCTTGAAGATTTTAACATTTGGCGACCGCGACAAGACCCTTCTATGACAAGCGTAGAAAAAGTCAAGTTGACACATTAGAAATTTTTGGAGAACTCGTCATTGTATATTTTGTGATAAAAAAAAACTTTCATTGATATAATGAAAGTAAATTTGGCCCTCGATTAACAAGATATGCTCATATTTATTAGTTGGAGGACTTTAGAATACCGAAGACATATCAATTTAAAGAATATTATAATATCAAAGCTAAATATATGAAGCATCTGACAGCAGTGAATTATATTTTCATTATTGCACAGAGACGTACAATGGGCGGATTTTACAATAGTCGTGGATAAAGATATATATTATTATTTCATTGCCATATGCTTATATTCTTCTTTCATTTATCGAACCCTTTTGACAAACCCATTCTTCATTTCTTTGAATTGTAGTCTGTTCAATATTACCACTGAGAATTCTATAGAAATGTGTGTAGTTCTCCCAAACAGCTCTGTATTGTAGGAAAAATCCAATAAATCTTTCCTCAAAAAACATTTAAAAACTGATTGAAGTAATCAGAAATTTATGATTCAAGCCTTCTTCCAAATGTATGTCAATTTTTGAATTTTGTCAGATTTGTATTAACTGACACGACCAATTCGACTTTGTCACTAGGAATTTCATTTCCTTATGTTACAAAATTAATTTATTCACGACTATTGAATAATGGACCCATTTTACGTCTGTTTGCACGGCCATAATAATACCCATTAATCACAAGTTAATAACGAGTTATTAATCACTGCTGTCAGATTCTTCATAGATTCATCTTTGATATTATTTTCTTCGAATCGACATTTCTACAGTATTCTGAAGTACTCCAACTAACAAATAGGGGTTTACCTTGTCAATCGAGCGCCAAGTCTACTTTTATTAAATCAGTTAGAGCAATTTTCATTACAAAATATACAATGACAAGTTCTCCGAAAATTTCTTATGTGTCAACGTGACTCTTTCCACACTTGTACCTAATATATATATCGCTAATATCGCTAAATGTTAAAATCCTCAAGAAATATTTTCAGTAGTCGTGGATAAAGTATAGTATGCTACTCGAGTATAATGGCTGTTATTCACTCGGTGATTTGGGCCTACGGCTCATAGTCTAAACCTCGTGAATAATAGGCATGATTATACGCTCGTTGCATAATATACTATTATATTCGACAATTTTGTTAATTTTTCAAAGTTAGGGAGAAAATATTTCCAATTTTTGCTACCATTTTTCACTTGTCTTATGTGATTTTGTTATATACTGCAATATTTTCACCCTTCCGAAAGATATAACTTTTATAGCTTCGTGATAAAGATTTCAAACTAAGGAGAGAAATTTAGATGTCAAAGGTCAAATGTTGCGTAAATCAAACTGAAGCCCTATGCTGAGAACCCAATTAAAAATATATTGACGATTTTAGATAATTACGGAAAATCTCCTCTTATAAATATTCAGTATCCAATAATATACAGGGTTACTAGGTAAGTCCTACTGAATATTGAAGGAAGTTATGTTTCAGGTCATTTCTGAAGAATTTATTCTTATAATATTATTGTCATTGAGATATTCAAATTAAAAGATTTCATTTTGAATCACAAATTTTCTGGGTTTTTCATCGTTTTTTTTTACAATAAGAGCTCAAGTTCTGTTGAGGATTGGATTGTCGGACACTGACGAGTGTAGGTAGCACTCCTCAGTCATGAAATGCTTTGGCATTGCGAGCCTACGGAGAGAATGCCTTGGGCGAGAAACTTGTAAGAGTAAGGATCTCTGGAACTGGAAGGCGAGCCGTGGGGTATGATCCAAACAGCTCTGTAGGGGGCGCAATAGATCTTGAGGTCGCAGTGAACTGTAACCCTTTTTTAACTAAACTAAACTAAACTAGAGGGGATGTCAATCATTAAAAATGATCAACGAAAACTGAACCTTCTAATAACAGCTTAACGAAGGTTAGAATTGAAGAATGTTCACTGAATGTTCTAAGCATCGAAGAGCTTCTCTGGGAAAAAATGTATGGAAAATATTCTATTGATGCTTTCAAAAACTTCTTCGTTTCCTGGGCTCTCCTAATAATGTGACGCCGATTACAAATATCAATATTCTGAGACAGAGATGCATCTGGGTACGGAGCTCATTTAGCTTCTGCCATTGTCTGAAAATGCTTCTGCCGTGAAAAGTAATTCAAAGAAACGAATGAGAATTGGTGTGAGAAATGGCGGCAACAATATCAGTTTCTTTTACCTCGAACTAAAAATGTACCTCCTACTACTTTAACTGTGAATTGGTCAATGTTTCTCCTATATAATAGTAAGTTTTATACCTTTTTGTAGAGCTGAAGAGACGAAAAATGTTTTCAGAAGCGTCCGCAGAAAAACTTCCATACATTTTTATCATGAAAAATGCTTCGGAATTTGAAACGTTCAGTGAAAATTCCCCAACTCTAACATTTGTCAAGCTGTCTTTCCAAGCAGATAATAGTAGGTTCAGTTTTTGCTGATCGCTTTTATTGATTGACATCCTCTCTAACTAAACAAATCAAAAGAACGGACCTTAGCAGCTCTAATTCTAGAAAAAAAGATAGAAAAACCTAAAAAATTCAGGATTCACTAAAAAATCTTCAAAATTCAATAAATCAATAACGGTAAAATTATATATTGTATGAGACCAAATTCATCAGAAATAACCTAAAAAATAACATCTTCAAAATTTAGTAACCCTATTTTATATTGAACGTTTTGAACAAGTCAACTCAATTTAATTCAATGAGAATAAGTTGATTCAACCTCCGAGCAACTGGTCAAACAGATGTTTTCCTTGAACAAGATCCCCCTGTATCTTTTGTTTTTGAGATAATTATGTTTTTTGTTCTCACCTTTATTAATTCGAATTAATGATACGTAAACAGTTTAAAATCGTGATAATTAAATTTATCCATTCACAGAAATCTGTTTCAATGTATGATTTCAGTAGGTCAGTTTCGTGCATCTATTCATTAATTCATTTAACGCTTTTAACTATTTACTAGATAACTGAATTTGAAGAATGATTTTACAGTGTTTATTTTCTTCAATTTTTATATTATTGTCATCAAAACATGGTGTTACAGAAAAGCTACGTAAGTACCTAAAATGGAAATACTCATTGAAATTATTGTAATTTAATATACAACAACCTTATCTGGTCCATACCTGTAATGACATTAGATATGATTATTTCACAGGGTGTTTCAGAATGATAATAATCAGGGCCGTATCTAGGTACTACTGCGCCTGTGGCAAGATTCTCTTCAGCGCCCCAAATTGGCGTAGATTTTTCAATTTTGCTTTATTTTTTCAAATCGGCTCTTGTTCGTCAAGGGTAATAGTGAATGTCATCTCAACAATTGGACCATGCTCGACATACATCGCAATCGTATTTTCATTTACTGTCCACGTCGTTGGATTGTTATCAATCTCAAAATTTGTTTGCAGTTCATGATTTTGTTGAACATTTTCTTCATTTTCTAGGTTTTGACTAGATGTAAATTCTATATTTTTTCTTTGCTCGTCTTCACTATCTGAAGAACTAGATACAGAATGAGAAGGACTGCCAGTTGTGGATACTTTGGTAGTACACGGTTTTTTTGGTAGCAAAACTTTGATATGTCACTAGTATTGGCTTTTAAGGCAGCAGTCTTTTGAGCACTCAGTGCTTTATTTTGTGCCCCTGATAACTTTTTCGGTGGCATGTCTGCAAAGAAACAATACTAAGTATTTTTTTGAACCCTTTGAAACGTTTTCTATTTTTTATTCTCATTAACCAACCTGCGCGAAGAATTAAAAAAATACATGGTTTCTGTCGGAGACCACAATGCTTCAAAGGTAAGCCAAGGATTCTGGAAACAATGGAGAGATAACATCTGTTAAAATCGTTTTTTTTTTTCGAGAAATCTGTTAGTAAAACTATAATTTCTGAATGCATAAATAATTTAATACTCAATCAACAACCAACACTTTATATCAACTTTTTGTTTTAATTAAATTGATTTCAGATTTCTAACTACTCCTCAGAAAGACTCATAAAACAAAAAACTGAAATCAATTTTTCCGAAAAAATTTGAAATATCGACTAGGCTATCACTCCTCCTCACTTCCGCAGAAACCTAAGCTTAATACTTCGATACAGTAATAAATAAGTTTCGATAAATGCTTCGATTTCGTTTAACTCTGCAGTTACACTTGTTCTCTTCACTCTATTCTTTGTTTTTTTATTCACCGTTTCCAGTCACCTCAAGGCGCCCCCACAGAACATAAAATATACCCCTAAGTGCGCCCTTCCACTGTTCCAGTCAGTCAACGATGCGTCAAGTCCTCGCTCTATCTTATCTACCGTGACAAGTTACCCCAATATTTGGTTGGCGCTTCTATATTTTATTCTTCGAATGTTTTTGGCGCTCAAAATTTTTTTCATCTGATATATTTTGGCGCCCCTGCGGACCTTGCGCCTGTGGCGGGGGCCACTTGGCCACATTCTAGATACGGCCCTGATAATAATCCTCAGATGATTTTATGATATAAAGTTTTATGGACTATGAGCCTCCGACTCATTGTTTCAGGAAAACGGGGAAGTAAATAAAAAAAATCGAGAAAAGCCCTAAGCAGGAGCTTTTGAGCACTCGTTCTTTGGTGGACTAATAAGACTAATTTCTCAAAATTTTATATGGTATTTGAGTTTGATACCCAATAAATAAATGCAAAGAATCAGCAAAATCGAAATTATATTCTGAAAATTATTCAAAAAATAAAATATGTAAAAAATAAATAAATATAAAAATTAAATTCTATGGTTCTATGCGATCTGAAATTTTACATAAACATTCAGTATGGTAGTTTTCAGTCTCAGAATAAATTTCACTCGAATCGGATATTCTGTTATGGAAATATAAAGATTCTTATTTCAATATTCCAAATGAATTTTCTATAGTCCTCTTAAACACTATGGCCACCAAATTTCGCACGAAAATTCAATATATCAAACTTCATTCTCAGAAAAAATTTCACTCAAATCGTTTATCCTGTAATGAAAATATAAAACTTTTCTTTTCAATATTCCAAGTGAAAGTCCTATGGTCTACGAAATTTTGGATGAATATTCAGAATATCGATCTCCATTAACAAAAAAATTTCACTCGAATCGGAATTCTTTATGGAAATATGAATTTTCTTTTTTTCAATATTCAAATTGAATCTTTTATGGTTTTGTTCACACTATGGCCACGAAATTTTGTATGAGGTCTATTATCAGCATTTTACGCTTGGCTGTAACATTTCATTCCGATTGGTTTCGTATTTTCTGAGATATTGAGGAACAAAAATTTAGATTGGTCATATTTTATGAAACACTCTGTACGATTTGGCTGGTTAAAGAAGTCAACCGAGCCATTTGGGACCCAAAGTCATCCTGAAAATTTCAAGTCTCTAGGACAATCACTTCGAAAGTTATTGTGCTAACTGACGGCCGGCTGGCCACACGGACAGAATTGAATTTGACCACGAATTCGTCATCAGGGAGTCTAAGACTATCGTATGAGATCATTTTCGGCTCAATATTCGAAAATTACAGACTTTTGGGCAAAACGATATAGCACTCTTTTAACTAGAAGGAGCGCTCAAAAATTGGGTTTTCGAAAATATTTTCGAAAATGTACACGATATTTTTGGTGTTTTGGTGGAATATAAGTACGCATTAAACACATGTTTTTTAGTTGAAAAGAATTTTCAATTTCCACCAGTGGCGTCCGCACTGAAAAAAATAATCACCATAAAATTTACAGTGAGAATGCTAGTTTGACTTCTTGACCTATGCATACGTTCTTATATAAAAATTGAAATGCAATTTCGTCTAGGAAAACTACGAAATTCTCTGATAACCTACTTCGAAAACCGTCTAGACACAGATAAAGGAAGCTCAGTCTCTTTATTTTCATTTTTTGGTTCAGAGTCCATCGGAACTTTATATCATAAAATCACTTGAAGATAAAGATCCCGAATTTACTGAAACACCTTATATGTTCGACTCACACTGTATTTAATTATGGATAAAGCTGTATGATGAGTTTTCCCATTGAATGGACTAATAAACACGCCTTCATCTGATATATCCACCTAAAAATAATCAATCATAGCAATATCTACATTTTTCGATTCTTGTGAGTTGCTCCTCTTATCTTTTTGTAGCGGAAAGTTTCAAAAAGTGTTCCCAGAAGGACAATGCATGTTTGAAGGATGCAATCGAAGACGCACTGCCAAAGCTCAGAGATGGTAATTTTAATCGTCAATACAGAAAACATTTATGTAAGTCTCAACTTTGCAGGCATTCCTGAACTAGATGTACCAGCTTTGGATCCTCTGTATATCGGAGTAATGATCATTGGAAGTGGTGCCCAGATTGTTAGTTTCGAGCAAAAGTACCACAACACCAGATTGAGTGGACTTTCTTCATCTAAAGTACACGATTTTATGTATGTATAGTATTCGGAAATTATTATCATCAATATTACACTGCTCAACAATTGATAGGGATCAATAGCATGAGTTTCTAGCGCTTCATTAACCAGACGACTACGGTGTGGACGGGCATTATCGTCAATTAAAATGAAATTCTCGCCCACGGCAGCCACAAACGGAACAATTATGGGTTCAATAATCATATCGTGATATCTCTGGCTGGTCATGGTGGTGTTCTGCAGAACAACCAACTCTGTGCGTTGGTTCAAACAAATGCCTCCCCATACACATATAGAACCTCCGCCAAAAGCTGTTGTGGGTACCATAAACTGTTCTGCATACCTTCGACCTCATTCCCTCCAAGCAAGAATACGTCCATCGGAGTTGACCAAACGAAATCTAGACCCATCCGTAAATAAACATCGGCTCCAATCTTCAAGTGTCCAATTGCGGTGCTCCTCAGTCCATTGCTGTCGATGAACCCGGTGTTCCCTATTCAAACGGGGATGTTGTACCCTCCTACGTGCTCTCAAACCACGAACATGTAGTCGTCGTCTGGTTCGAAATTTGAACTCCTGTTGCAACTCTCAGTGATCTATTGAGCCGCGACGCCGGGTAAGTGGGATTTCTCCTAGCATTGAGGATCAAAAGACGATCTTTGGCAGCTGTTGTACTGCGCTGCCGACCTCCCCCATGAACATAAGCTACTGAGTCGTTTTGGATGAACCTATTCCAAGCCCGACTCACGACACTTTGCGAAACATTCAACCGCCGGGACACTTCTCGCTGGGACAAACCTTCCTGTATCCACCGTATGATTTGGTCCAGTTGCACAGGAGCCAAACGTCTTCTCGGCATGACTGATAAGCTGATATTGTTCTCATTTCTTCAATTATTGTCACCTTATGTATTTGAACGAGAGAAAAACAGATTTAATAACAAATACTACATTGCTTTTCATTCCACCTGTAACAGCCTACTGATAATAATCGATTTTGTGAACAAGAGCCGATGAAGTGAGGAAGACTTTGATATGATCAACTCAAAACATCTTACTTTTTCCTTAGAGAACATATAATGTACAGATATTCACGAGATAACTTGAAAAAAATACAAATGAAGAGAAGTTCATAAGTGATCCCTAGCAATTGTTGATCAGTGGTGGTCGTTATCGCAAGGTTAGCCTTCTGGGAACTACGACCTACTCATTCATAGTAGCCTGGGCTTTTACCTCTTGGATGTCCAGGACCGGTTTCCTCATATGAATTGTTCTTAGGAAAGCCAGCTCAGGATATTTTAATGCCACGTTTTCAGCTGTTTCTGCTTCTTACCCCAAAGCCTTCAAATCTCATCTGCTTTCATCGTAAAACCATCACGAACTTTGTGGACTGAGTAAGTCCGGAGCTGTTTCTTCAGAAGGTTATTCTGCTATTCAGCTCCCATTGCTGGAACACTGTCTTATATTGTTCTTTTCCAAGACTACTGATAGGCTCAGGTCTGGCAGGTGATAACCTTGATGCATTTTTCGCGAGTTCATAGGCTTTTATTTCCTTCAACACCACAATGTCCTGATACACATAGTAATGATCAAGAAAGTGAACACTGAGAAAAACTTTGGGAATTGCTAAGTAAACGAGAGGAATTGGACGGGAATACACTGACTATAACCTCAAAGAAAATACAGTAAAATGGTATACAGATGGTTCCAAAACCTCTACAGGAGCAGGCGCTGGGATATACGGGCCAAGTACCAAGTGTACACTGTTGCTAGGCTCCTGTACGAGCGTCTTTCAAGCGAAATCTTAGCTATTGAAAGATGTCTAGATATAAATAATTTTTCCGGAAAAAAATTTCTCCGGAGAAATTTCTCTGGAAATTTTTTTTATGGTAACATTTTTCCCGGAAGATGGATCGGACGTTCTGGTCCAATCTCGTGGCCGGCCCGTTCACCGGAATTGAATCCATTGGACTTTGTTACTGGGAAGCAGTTTAAGAAAAAGTGTATTCAGAGGCAATCGAAAATAAATTTGAACTACGGCAGCTACAGTTTAACAAGTATTATACCATTTTGGAATCCTTACTAAATGCGCCAACTTTTGACAAAACATGCCAAACTTGCGTAGTGCATTTTTTTCAATACAGTCAGTTGAAACTAGGCAATTGTTTATTTTGAATTTTTTTTCTGAAAAGCGAGCCCTATTTTTATGAAACCTAGAGCAGCTGGTATCCAAATTTTGATTTCAGTTTAGACAAGCATTATTCAAGGTTACACAGCAAAAAAAAAGTTGGAAAAAGTTGATATTTGTGGCAACAGGAGCGAAAAGGCTGTCACAGGGTGTGGAATTTTGCGTGTTTTTATAAATTCATGCAACTTAGATTTTTTTTATATTTTTCTGACAACCAGCCTTTTCACCCGGTTTCGGGTTGACGTCGAGTTTTGGGACACCCTGTATAGGCAACCATTTTCTCCTCTGTAGAATAGAGGGATTGCTTTCCAGGGCTCTAGGAATCTCCAGTTTTTTCGAAGGCACTGGTTTTCTTTGTTTGTGTTCATAAATACCTATTCTTGCTTCTTGATTCTTCAATACGAAGCTAAGCTTACATCCTTTATACCGAAAAATTTTAAAGCATAATCTTGCTGGACATCTTTCAGATTCGATTTGGGCAAAGGCAAGATCGCTATGAACTTCACAGCACCAATCGCTCATCTGAATGCTACTTACGATATCAATGGGAAAATGTTGGCCATTCCAATCCATGGTCATGATCAAGCTTCACTCACTCTAGGTTTGTGATTTTAGCAGCTTATTTGTATGACATTAACAGTGTAAAAAAGCTTATTTTATAATACTTTTCTCTATATCCCCATTCAATCTGAGTGGAACTCATGCTATATTCAGAACGAAGATATAACGATAATAAACTAATCCCTCGAGTAAAGTTCCTGGATTTGAGTTTTCTCGAAAAAAAACTTACAAGCAGTTATGATCACTGTTCATTACATTTCAACGTAAAAGTGTTCCATAGAATGAATATTCTTAAATATTGTATGTCTATGACAGGGGATAAAGATGTTCCATAAATCTTTCTGAAGGTTTAATTACTAATTTCCGGGAGAAAATTACATCCGCTTTATTTTAATTTCACAAATAAAATTTTCCTTCGATTAATTAGCATAATTGACAAAACCAATTCTTGGCATAAACAATATCTTAGAATATTCATTCTATGGAACATACGATAAAATGGAATTAACAGTGATCATAACTACTTGTTAGTTTTTATTTTTTCCGAGAAAAGTATCGACTGTATCGAAATTTTGCAAGAGACTTTTTTCTCCTGAATTGAATGGGAAACCAGGAGAGAATTTTATTTCTCGGAAATCTATTTTACGAAAACAATTTTTGAAGGAAATTCAAAGGGAGTTGTTATTTTCAACCCCTAATTAATTTAATAATTTGAAATCCCATTTTCAAGTTCATTTTGCCATGAAATGAAAAAAATAAAAATGAATTTTATCGTGTTTCAGGAAGCTGCATATTTTTTTTATTGAAGCTTCATTCAGGACGACCAAGTTAAAAAAATAAAATGTGCAAAATACTTACTACATAGGAAGATATTAATTTTTCAAACCTGACAAAATATATTCAAAAAACACTCAAACAATCATACCTCGAGAACTACAAAAAATCGCATTACATACATGGCGTATTTTTCTATAGCCACAGGTCTGAGGAAACTAAAAATAATTTATTGACGTAATCGCCTGGACACCCTCTATAAAGATTCTTCTTTTCAATATTCCAATTGATTTGCTATGGTTCTGTTTTCACAAAATTCTGCATGAACAAACGGAGTATCAATCTTTATTTATAAAATAAATATCATTCGAATCGGATATTTTTTTATGGAGAATGGAATTTTCTATGGCTCTGTTTATACTATGGTCAGAAAATTTTTCAAGAAGCTCATTATGGGCATCTTGTATATCTAAAGGGTTGGAAATGTTCAGACTGAGTTTTCTCCAGTAAGGCAAGTTTCAATGTGAAAGGAAAAAACATGGTGGCAAAAAGAATACGAGAGGAAAAAATAACTACAATTCGTTCATTCTTTTCTGATAGCTGCTGTTGAAGAACAGTTTTTATACCCAAAAATTAAAGATGGTCATTTTCCTTTACTGCATGATATTCAATTGAATCAATCCTGACACTAACTTATACTCACATTTCAGTTGGCTTCCATGGAGACATCGAGATGATGATCGAGGTATATACCAAAAACAAGAATAAACATCTGAGAATTACTAAATACGCCTTCGAGCTAGTTTTTGACAAAATTGAGTTCAAGGTAGATAACCTGTTTGATGGGAATGCCTTGCTGAGTGACAACATGAATAAAGTCCTCAACGAAAATTGGGAACCGATATACAAAGAGGTCATAGCTGACTATGCTAAAGTATATGGCAACAAACTAACGGATTTGGCTAACAAACTTTTTGCCAAAGTTCCCATTTCAGAACTGTTTCTTGATTAGAAGAAAAATTGGTATTATATTGGCCAAAGCTATATTACAATTGCCAAAGAATAATGAATAGAGTTTACATTTGTTTTACTATATCCATATACCTTTATTAGTTCAATAAAATATTTTATTCACGACTATTGAATGATCCACCCATTTTACGTCTGGTTGCACGGAAATGATACCTATTAATCACAAGTGAATAATGAGTTGATTATCACTGCTGTCATATTCTTCATAGATTGATCTTTGATATTATATTCTTTGAATTGATAGAGCACAATAGACCTCTTAACAATCTACAATCTAAACCCTCTTCCGAATTAAACCTAGGTGTTCGAATTTAATATTTGAATCCTTTCTATTCAATAACTACCAATGGCTTTCTCTTTTTATCATACACTGTTCAGTTGAAGCAACAGAAGCATAAGAGTGAGAAATCAAGAGATATTGAAGGCCACACAATAGGTCTGCTCCTTACAACCTAACTCTAACTTCATGTCATCATTCAAGCGAAATACATTCAAATTTCTAGTCTTTTTTGGGGAATCAGAAATGAAAAAGTCGATCACAATTTTTATCATTTTTATATCTCATTACACTTCCAATCTTTTCAATAATCCAAAAACACCTCAGACAGAGGTACTTTTCCAAAGAATCTGTTTATAACTTGCAGTAAAGCTTGGGCATAGGCATCAGTGTATGAAGGTACAAGTTCGTCAAATATTTCCCTCCAGTTTTCGTTCAAAACCTTCTGAAGGCCATCTTCGATATCCTTGTTCATTTCAAATAGATTCTTGAAATTATAGGAAGCATGATCTACATCGAAAATTAAAGTGACTTGATTTCCTCTGATGTGTTTCTTGCCTTTTTTCGTATAAGTTTCGAAATCGATGTTGAGTGTTCCAACTGGTTTCTCTGAAAGAAAATTGAGTTTGTGGTCATTTGAGAGAGTTCTCAATAATAAGTGTAGTTTGAGAAACAAATAGTATCATTTTTCTATAGTCCGTTCACGAAAGTCTGAGCGCAAAGTAGTAGTTTATTTATCTGAAGTTGGCAGTATTTCGTGTCATAACGTAATATAAAGTCAACGTTGCCAATTGCACCCGGCTTCGTCTGACGTGTTTGCCAGTTATCAGAAAACTCTATACAATATTGACAACATTGGGTATTAATCTCACAAGAAAATAAACAATATAACTTAAAATTTTAATATACACAGCGGAATATGCCAAATTTCCATAGCTAACCGACGGCTCAAACTTTCGTGTACAAACTATAGTCACCGAGTCTTTTTGATCTTTGTGTCTCTTCTTAAGCTGATAGAGATTCTTCTGTCCACACCTCGGCATTCAGTTCCAAAGTTTAATTAAGCTTCAGTTACTGATATGTTTTCGAAATTGAAATGTCCCTTCCCTTGAAAGTGAATTCACTAAAGCGAATTTTGAGTTGTTGATTTATGACAACACCTTCTGTTTATGGCTACTCTCAAATTCCATCTCAAAAGATGCTGTCTCAGACTACAGGCTCAATATCAAAAGTGGGGAGTAGAGGGTTTTAACATTATGAAGTTTCGGAGAATATTTTAGAGAGCTCCAGGATTTCATTTCCAAAGCCTTTTCACTTTCTAGTTTTTATATGTGTTCTTAAGGGTTTTGATACTTTAAGAATGGTTTTCCTATTTGTATTATAATCTTCAGAAAGCTTTTGGGCACCACTTTAAGAACATAAATGATTGAAATAATGTCTTGATCAGATTAGGGGTTTTTCGATGTATTTCATATGGGGCAAAGATGTAAGAGCATCTACCAGGAAAAAGAAGTAACTACATGACAGAAATTTAGTGTGTTCTCAAATTCCAACCCAAAAGGTGCTGTCTGAGACTACAGGCTCAACATCAAAACTTGGGAGTAGAGTTTCGGAGAATATTTTAGAGAGCTGCAGGATTTCCTTTCCGAAGCCTTTTCACTCTCTAGTTTTTATATGTGTTCTCTCATAAGAACTAAAGGGTTTTGATGCCTCAAGAATTGTTCACCTATTTGTATTATAATCTTTAGAAAGCTTTTGACAACAACTCCAAGAACATAAATGATTGAAGTAATGTCTTGGTCAGATTAGAAGTTGTTCGGTGTTTTTCATATGGGGCATAAATGTGAGAGTATCTACATGAGAGAAATTCTGTGTGGCAAGGCATATCAAATCTGGAACATTGCAAAAAAAATTCGAATATTTTAATGCTCATTATCTTCCTAGTCACTCAAAAATCAAATGAAATGAAGAAGCAAACCCACAAACCAGAAATAGGGCACAAACGCCACTCACAGGCCTAGCACCCTACTATGGTGTAGGCACATGCACCTATAGAAAGGGTGTTTGGAACAGGAAAAAATTAAAGAGAAGTACTCTGGAAGAATCTTCCAGGAGTTGATCATTCCTAGAAGTTCTTTCGGGACTTTAAAACTGCAAGGCACAAAAAGTATTCGGATCTCGACGAGAATAAGTTACGCCTCCTCAATAGCTTCCTAACTGGATATTGTCGCCTCAGGAAGCATACTTATGATGAGAATTGGCTTAGCATAAACTGATGAGTGTAGATTCTGCAAGGAATAGGAGGAAACTCAAGTTCACTTAATTACAGAATACCTCGACATTACGAGTCTGGATAAAATAATGGAACAATCTACACCTAAAATTTACTTCATCAAAGCAAATTTCGCATTGATGACCAATTGCAATGCCTTTTTTTACTGGGTGCTTTAAAATCTTAACTCAGAAGATGCTATCTGAGACTGAAGGCTCATTTAATACTTGTAAATTGAGAGTCTGGAAGTGAGAAAGTTCCTGAGAAATTTTCAAAGATCTGATGCTCTGAATTTCCTTACGGTGCCAATCTTCTTTATATTTTTTATATGTCACTAAAGGGTTTAGACACTTTGAGTATTGTTTTTCTATTTTGCTTATAATCTTCAGAAAAAATATTTACATTTGAAAACCACTACAAGAATACAAATGTTTCAAATAATACTTGGCCAGATAAAAAGATCTACAGATCTAAGGGTATCTAGCATGAAGAAGAAACTACATGAGAAAAACGTAATATGGCAATGCTTTTCAAATCTGAAGCATTGAAAAATATTCCCAAAAATTTCAATGCTTTATTTCTATATGGGATGATGTCTTGTCGTATAAGAAAGTACCTTATGAGACAGTAGTAGTTGTGGAATACAGAAGCGCATTTTCTGTGGAAAGGAGATCAATTAACTCTGGAAATTTTCAAGATATATACTGATGGACAAAATTAGCGCACCACCTAAAATTTCGTTAAATTTTAACAATTGATATCTTCCCAATCTTTAGTCGGATTTCAACGTTTTTTTCTTTCAATAGTAGCTCTGTTATTGTCAAATTCCCTTATTGAACAGCAGTCCAAAAAATAAAACCTTCATGTTGTACAGGGCGTTTAAATAATGTCATGTTTTATAGTCAAATTTTAACTTTCTTCTGTGGGCAATGCCAGGTTGCTGAGGCATTTAAAAACAATAAAGCTTTGTAGCCTAGTATCTCTTGAGTATTTTGTTTTTTTAAAAATCAATTTATCTTGAAGTCGTCCAGAGATATTCAACTTTTTATCAACTCTTGTATTTTAGGCATTAGCCATGAATATCTTCGCAACCATTCGTCCGATTTGAATGTTTTTTTTTAGTTGTAGCTCTTTTATTGGCGAATGTCATACTACAATGAGATGTTCAAAAAAAATAAATGCATCATGCTGTACAGGGCGTTTAAATTTTCGGTTTTTTTTTCATTACAATTTAACGCCTTCTGTGGGCAATACCAGATATATGAGGCTTCTTGAAACTATACAGTGATGCAGCCTGATGTTTCCTGAGTATTTTCAATTTTTAAAAGCAATTTCACTTGTAGCCTTCCAGAGCTATTCACATTTTCGTAACATCATACATTTTTCTGTTTTTCTTATTTTTTTTTCGTTTATTTTTGTGTTGAAAGTTAATTCTTATTTATTTTTCTTTGGCCGTTGTCTCCGTAGACTTATGGAAAGTAAAGAAAACTTTAGAAATTTACACAATTATTAATTTCGAATGAATTTTATGAATTAGAGAAAATTATGACAACTGTAAACCCCAGTATCACTCGACTGAAAATATTCATTGTCAATATATTGTATGAAATGCAAGATGTTATAAAAATGTGAATATCTCTGGAAGGGTACAAGTTAAATTGCTTTTTAAAAAAGCAAACTACTCAGGAAACATCAGGCTGCATCATTGTATAGTTTTTAGAAGCCTCATATATCTGGTATTGCCCACAGAAGGCGTTAAACTGTAATGAAAAAAACCCGAAAATTTAAACGCCCTGTACAGCATGATGCATTTATTTTTTTTGAACATCTCATTGTAGTATGACATTCGCCAATAAAAGAGCTACAACTAAAAAAAACATTCAAATCGGACGAATGGTTGCGAAGATATTCATGGCTAATGCCAGTTGATAAAAAGTTGAATATCTCTGGACGACTTCAAGATAAATTGGTTTTCAAAAAAACAAAATACTCAAGAGATACTAGGCTACAAAGCTTTATTGTTTATATATGCCTCAGCAACCTGGCATTGCCCACAGAAGAAGTTAAAATTTGACTATAAAACATGACATTATTTAAACGCCCTGTACAACATGAAGGTTCCATTTTTTGGACTTCTGTTTAATGGATTCAATTCAATTGAAAGAAAAAAACGTTGAAATCCGACTGAAGATTGGGAAGATATCAATTGTTAAAATTTAACGAAATTTTAGGTGGTGCGCTAATTTTGTCCATCAGTATAGATCAGTTCAAAATTTTTCCCAGTGTCTTATGGTATAAGCAAGCAGCTAGAAGTGCTGTATTAAAAGAAGACACGTAACCAGATTTTGCGGGAGTGTAGTGGATTCCATCCACCATTTCACCATTCCAGTTTTTCTAGTTAGAAGAAAAATGAGGACAAATATCAACTTCCTTCAGTAATAAATGTTAACTCAAATGTAATCAATCTTTCCTGGAATTTTGGAGAATTTTCCAACTAATTTTTGAAAATTCAATTCATCAAGCCATGCCTACCTAGGAAAATACTGAATGGTCCCTGTCCTTTAACCGGAAGAAGAAGAATTTTACCACTTGATTCATAAAAGCCACTGATAACCAACTGGTCAACTACAGTATTCATCAGCAGGTTTTTGTCCTTCAAGTCCAATCTGAAAATCAAAAGGTAAAATATATTTTTTCTCGAAATATAAAAATTTTTGTAACCTTACTTGAAGTCGGTAACTTTGCAGTTTCTTGTCAATCCTGTAAGAGTCACGTTCGTATATTTCTGGTTTAGCTGAATCACTTTTTTACCACCATCTAAGGTCATTTCTGGGATGAAGAGGGGGTCAAGAGGTGGTATTCCAAACTCTTTGATGCCTAAGGAACAAAAAATTAAAAATCAGAGGAGTTCAGGGGCGCAGCCAGGGGGAGGCCCAAGGAGCCCGCAACCAACCCTCCCCCCAGGTTTTTCCGCATGTAAACTTCTTTACCTGTATCTCAGTAAATACAGTTGAATTCAGGCACATCTTCAATATTTCATTTAAAATTGCTGAATGGTATTCATGAATACAGTCAGTTTTCAGAATCTAATTGATTCTGCTTTCCAGCAAAAACATAATGATTAACCTTTTGAAAATGAGACTAAGTACACATATAAAGGGTGACAAGGAAAAAATATGAAAAAAAGGCCCATGAATATATGTCCGTAACTGCTTCCTTTGAGAAATACAGGGTGTTAAAATTTATTTTTTATTGGGTTTTTTCTTGAATAACTTTGGCCAAAGTGGTAAGGATTGAACAAAATGTGATCACCAGATTTCAGAAAAGATATTGTGAATTTTATATTTTTATCAACCAGAAAGATAGAAATAACAGTATTCTTTTTATGTTTTTTCTCCCTGAATAATCGCATCGGGCCTCTTCCCCCCGAACGAAAATTCTGGCTATGCCACTGGTGGAGTTATTTTGGGAATTCAGTTAAAATAACTCTTGTGACATTTAGTTGTGTTGACGAAGACAGCATTTCACTTCACCTACGTGGAAAATTTGGTTTACGTACCCATGTAAACTCACAAAGCTATAAAGGGTTTTCCAATAAGAGGTGTTATTTTGAATAGCCCGCTATTTCGGTAGATGTCACGTTTAAAGTTGTCATTTTCGACATTTGACAAGTAGAAACTACGCCATTAATAAAAATGGAACGATACACGCTTCAAGAACGCCTTGAAATTATTAAAATTCACTATAAAAAAGGTGAAAATTTGACAGAGACGGTTCGTAAAACTCGAACATTTTTGGGTCGACGTGAATCACATTGTCGGACCGCAATAAAGAAATTGGTGGAAAATTTCGAGCTGTTTGGGACAAGCAAGTGATGTGAAGAATAAAAACCGTGCACGTCGCTCAAGAACAGCCGAGAATGTTACTGCTGTAGCCGATAGTGTTGAAGAAAACCCAAGTTTGCCCATTCCTCGTCGTTCTTTGAAATTAGGCATTCCACAAACGTCATTACACCGTATTTCGCATAAAGATTTGGGTCTTAATGCCTATAAAGTTCAGAAGAAATTCACAAGAACTCAAGCCGGCCCATCATCAACAACGTCGTGTCTTTGCTGATTGGGTCGTTGAAATGCATGAAAATCATACTGAATTCCATCAAAAAATCATCTTGAGTGATGAGGCCCATTTCCACCTCGGTGGCTTCGTCAACAAGCAAAATTGTCTCATCTGGGGCTCGGAAAATCCAAGAGTTGTTGTTGAAAAGCCTCTCTATCCTCAACGTGTGACTGTTTGGTGCGGTTTATGGTCCGGCGGAGCCATTTGACCTTACTTTTTCGAAAATGAAGCTGAAGCAACAGTTGAGGTGAATGGATTGCGCTATCGAGAGATGATTAATGATTTTTATATCCGAAATTAGATAGTATTTATCTGGATAACGTTTACTTTCAACGAGACGGCGCTACGTGCCACACAAGCAACGAAACCATTGATCTTTTGCGTGGAAAGTACCGTGTAATACCTCGAAGAGGTGATCACAATTGGCCACCGAGATCTTGTGATTTAACACCTTGCGACTTCTTCCTTTTGGGGCCACGTGGAATAGAAGGTCTACGCCAAGACCTCAAAAATGGAATTCGTGAGGCTATCGAGGACATAAGGCAGCCACATTGCGATTTGGTTATGAAACATTTCATCAAGAGGATATGGACCTTCAAGCGTGGTCGTGGTGGTCATTTGCCTGATGCTATTTTCCACTATTAACGGCATAGCCTCTTCTTTATAATGAAATGAACATCCGATAATTTTATTGAAAAACGGAATATTTCTTTGAATATTAAAATAACACCTCTTATTGGAAGACCCTTTATTTAACTCGTAGTCACAAGGTACACAATGCTGGAAACAATATTCGAGAAGTGAATGCCATGAAATTTTTTTGCTCATTCAAATAAACCAAATTAGTCCAAAAATAGTATAGGTACCTCTAATGAAAAAAAGTTCCTGAGCACTCATCATTTGACAGAAATTTCTCGGAACTCATTTTAAAAATTTCACTCACCATCTTTGAATCGGGGAATACCATCTTCTACAGCGGCCTTCAAACAATCACTATCTCTGAAACTACATCTTTTGAAACCGGAAGCTATAAAAAAGTTGATTAAGCACCAGTTCAAATTTTCATTTCATCGCCCTGTATACTTCACACAACACTTACGTAATTTTGAGCGAACGCCACCACGAAAATCGTGGAAAAAATTATTAAAACTTTCATATTTACCGAAGAACAGAAGCCCAAGAAGTGAATCTGAGGTGTGATATTGTTTTCAATTATTTTGTATATTTATATTCTCGGGATTTTCAAGATGGGTTTCATTAGTTTCCATACTTAAGATATCTACAGTTGAATTTCATTAATGTTAGAATTATCAACATCGTTACTACTTGATTTCGATTCGAACAAAGAAATAAAATATTATATCTACAAAAAGATATGCAAATATAATGATAGATATAGTAAAACTGGATTTCAAAATATCAATGGGTGTATAGTCCAATAGAGAATTATATAACACATTCAAGAAACTGAAAACATTTTCGAATTAAAAGAGAATAATAAATGGTTTTTGATGGATCATGTCGAGTAACTTCATCTTGGGGAAAACCACTTTTTATCGTACTACTAGTTTCCCTAATTTTTGCTTATCTCAAATTATATAAGTTATACATTATCTGAGTATTCCGTATTTTCAGCTGAAGATTTCTGAAGAAATAGGTCAATTTTTCGGGAGATGACACATCTGCAAAAAAAATTAATTCAAGAGAAAGGAGTGTGTTCAAAATTTCATATAAAAAAAATTATATCTGAAATTGTTGAAGGATAGAGGTTTTCAAGCTTCACAGAGCGTCGTATGTGAGGAAAAAAATTTAAATGTATGCATGCTAACTAAAGCCGCTGATATTTCATCTGTCTTTTGGTATTTTCAATAAAAATATTGAACAGAGAATTTCTCAGAATTATGCCTTGTGATGATGAATATTTCGAAGGACTTCAAAAATGTTAAAAAAGTTATTTCTTAGATTCAAATATCAGATCGCTCGTCCAAATTCACAAGTGATTTCATATAAGTTGATTTCGTCCTGAGAACTTAATCATAAAAATTTTATTTTCACATTCTGAGTCTATCTATTGGAGATGATTATCTCTCAGAAGGGTCCTGTAGCGTAGTAAGTATGTTTTATACTGAGGTTTTTTTCTGAGCTACTGTATGAGTATCATACCTAAAATACTTAAAAATAGTATGGTACCACGTTTTGCACAAACGTCAGCTAGGGATGTTTTTGTTCTATGTATTGTATTATGTTAGCTCTTGATTCAAAAGAATATAAATGTATCAACTAATATTTTATTTTGTAGAGCTGAGTTCAAACCTCGAATATTATTCAACATATCTTTTTGAATCTTTTGAGAGCTCTCGCAAAAAATTTCAACAAGAATTTACAGTCAGAACGACTACCAAATAGAACAGAAAACGTCGCATGATCAACTAAAACAGGAAATACTTCTTAGTTTTTTATTAAACTGCATCGACAAAAAAATTTTCCTTATTTTTAGTAGGCACAGAAATAACTATTTTCTTTCTACTTTTTCGTATGTTCAGTCTTTATAATGTAATATACATCAAATATAACATATCACAATAAAATACAATATCTATTAATTATTCAGTCAATTTATGTGGTTTCCATAATTGTTTTCTGTGGTTTTCTCAGTTTTTCAGCTCAGTTCTCAGGCAGGAAAATCTCCGAAACAGGAACTTTGGAGAAAAATCTGTTAGCAATACCACTCAGCCAAGAACCAATAGCAACTTCATAGCTTGGTGTGAGCTCATCGTATATCTCCTTCCAGTTGTCATTCAACACCTTGTTAATTTCATTTCCAAGTCTTTCATCACCATTGAATATGTTCTCGAAGTAATATTTTGCGAACTTTGCATTTACTTTGTAGTCTTGATCGGTGATCTTGACATATTTCTTGCCCTTTCTTTCGAATAGTTCAAATTTGGCCTTGTAAGTTGGTGTTGGTTGTTCTGTAAGAAAAAGAAAATATTTTGATTTTATACAAATAACATGTGATTATTTCCATCATTTGTGCCTATTGTAAAGAATTAGCTCAACAAGAAGAAGTTATAGTTATAGTTAAAAAAGGGGTTACAGTTCACTGCGACCTCAAGGTCTATTGTGCCCCATCACAGAGCTGTTCTGACCACACCCTTTACAGCTCGCCTTCCAGTTAGAGAGATCTGATGAAATCCAATATCTGTGAAGACTTCAACGAGGCTAGTTCCAACCTCTTACAAGTTTTTCACACAAGGCATTGTCTCCTTAGGCTCGCAATGCAAAGCATTCCGTGACTAGGTTAATGAGGGTTTCTTCCTCGTCCCCACAGAACCTACACTCGTCAGTGTCAGATAATCCTATCCTTAACAGGTGCTCCTGAGGCGACAGTGTCCTGTAAGACAGCCAGTGAGGAGGTGTAATTGTTTCTTACCAAGATCCAGATCTTTTGGATCTTGTTGAATGATCCATCCCTGGAAGATTCCTCCAGAGTTTTTTCTTCTCGGCTTTCTCCTTGACCATAAACTCTTTCTTATAGGTACATTTACCTGTACCATAGAAGGGTTCTGGGCCAATGAGTGACATTCGTGCACCCTCTTTGGCAAGTGTATTGGCCTCTTCGTTTCCTTTGATTCCCGAATGGCCGGGAACCCAGACCTTATTTTTCTTGCCTACCTCATTGAGTTTGTTCCGTCACTCTCAGATCATTTTTGAGTCGATGACGTAGGAGCGCAGTGCTTCAATAGCAGCTTGACTATCTGAGTGTATGACTATATCGTACTTCTGATAAGTTCTTTTTAGATTTATATCTAGATATCTTTCAAAAACTGAGATTTCCGCATGAAAAACGCTCATACAGGAGCCTAGCGACAGTGCACACTTGGTATTTGGTCCCCTATAACCCTCCTGTAGAGGTTTTGGAACAATCTGTATACCATTTTACGGTATTTTCTTTGAGGTTATCTTCTTCAAGAAGTTGATGTATTCCCGTTTCCATTCCTTTCTTTTACTTAGCAATGCCCTGAAGTTTTTCTCAGTGCCTACTTTCTTGATCATTACATCACCAGGGAGGTTCACAGATGAGAAGTAGTTGCTCAGGGAGGACTAGACTCTCTGATTCTTTATTCTCCCATTACCTGTTTCTTCCTTAGACATTCTGAGGATAGCCTCAATCACTAAATGTAGAGGTGTGAGATCTGTAATGACTTCAAGTGCCCTAGTTGGGCACGTTCTTATAGCTCCAGTGATACACACACAAGCAAGCCTTTGTAATTCATCTAGCCTTTTCCTCGTACTAACCTAACTTGCCTGGGCAAATCAGTCTACTATCCCATATGTTATTGTAGGTCTCACAATCATAACGTACATCCATCGCAGTATTTTTGGGTTACAACCCAAATTTTCGAAGTAGATAGTTACTGATACATCAAAAAAAGAAAACCTTAAACGAAAAAATTCATAGGAGGCTTTTATGTCAATTTCCGAAAATCCCATCAGTCAACCTTCTGTTGATCTCGAAAGAATCTGTGTTTCAATATAAATATCCAGGTACCTATGCACCAAAATACTTTGCAACTTTTCACTTTGCACTTTGCATCCTGACAAATTTGCAAAGTAAAAATTGATTATGTTGAACAACATTGGTCCCAAAATTTGATTTCTGCGAAGTGTTTTTCAGTTTGCACTTGGAAGTAGCTCCAATAATATTTCAATAAGTAACGTGTGAAATGCAATGTCAACTCAGTTAAAAAATTAAAAACATTAGGCTTTAGTTTAAATAACTGTTGACCACTGCATTATTAACTAATTAAACTGGTTAGTTATCAATTATAGAACTACATTTTTGCAATATTTGAATATAACAGTACCTACCCAAGATAATGGTGCATCTGCCATGACCAATAACAGGTAAAACCAAAACTTTTCCTTTCATATCGTAATCAGCTTCCAATTTGATGAGAGGATTTGACATGTCGAGGAACAACTCTCCTTTCTTTACGTCCACACTGAAATAAAACGGAAAAACGTCGTTGAATTGAAATTTTTCCATATTTTATGGTGAAAAATTTTGAGAAAGTCCCCAGTAGATGCTTTCAAGCGCTAGTTCATGGATAGAGCAAGACTATTACCTCAAAATGTGTATAAGACTCGACATCGATACTAAATATATGATTGAAAAATCTCAGCTCGATAGGAATTATATTCTGGAAATAATTCATGAAATGAAATATGTAAAAAATCGATAATCAGTCCAAATTTTAAATGCGAGCTTTTTTCAACAGTCTCCATCATTGCACGTTTTGAATCTCAACTAGAATCTACAAGATGTTTCCTTTACGAAGCCATGTCTCCCTTTCCCCCTCAAAATTTTTTGTGGTACTCCGCTGATCAGGATAAAATAAATTTTTTATATCTTCGTTCAATTTAAAAACTTTTTCGACTTCTGTAATTTTTTCGTATGTATAACCGTTTTCGAGTAGAAAATTATTAAACGATTGCATGTTTTTCACTAAATAAAAAAAATAATGGAAATACTCGATAGGTATGCCCAAAACTGGCTTTTATTTTGATAGCTTGTCATCTGAGACTCAACTTAAGCTTATTATGCAATGCATACAATCGTTCAGAAATTTTTTACGCGAAAACGGTTAGAGATGCGAACTTTTAATGGTCGAAAAATTTTCTAAATCGAACGGAGATATGAAAATGATTTTACGCTGACCAGTGGCGTACCACTAAAAAGTTTGAGATATGGCTCCAGAAAAGAAAACACCTTGTAGATTCAAGTTAAGAATCAGGACGTGCAATGATAGAGACTGTTGAAAATAGCTCGTATTCCAAATTTGGACAGTATATCTCAAAAAATGCAGGGGTTATGAAGAAAAAAACACTTTTTTTTAATTTCAATGAGCTTAGCCGCGGCACCAACATTGAAATTTTCAAGTCTCTAGAACAGCGGTCAGCAACAGGCGGACCGCGGTCCGTTTGCGGACCGCGGGAGGCCGAACCTCGGACCGGCAAATATTGTGATGTTTTTTATACCAAGAATAAATTGATAGGAAGATTAGATAAGATATTATATTATATTGTACAAGTACCTACAAGTGATATGGTTTGATTAGTTTCCTATCTCGCCTGTGTGTGTTTGTGAGAATTAGTTATAACTGTTGTTCAATTTGTCGAAGCCATCACTTCAAATGGAAATGATTGACATGCAAGAAGATTTTTCTTTACAAATACTATACAAAACAGTGACCACTGAAGAATTTTGGGCCAAACATGTTCCAGAAAAATATGAGAATTGCCGAAAACTTGCAATTATTTTGGCCACTATGTTTGGCTCGACATATGTATGTGAATCATCCTTCTCAAAGATGAATTTTTTGAAAAACAAATATCGTTCGAGATTAACGGACGCCCACCTAGAAGACACACTTCGAATTTGCTGTTCCCCTCGAGAACCAAACTGCAAAAAACTGGCTCAAGACCGTCGGTGCAATTTCTCACATTAATTTTAGGTTTTGTGTTTCATAACTTTGGGTTTTGTGTTTCATAGTTCAGAGTTTTACTTGAATTCATACAATAAATATGTAACACTTGTTATCAGTTGTTTCTTTCCGGACCTCGTTAAAATTTTCCCAAATTATCAGGACCCCACCTAAAAAAACTTGCCGACCCCTGCTCTAGAACAATCGTTTCGAGTGTTACCTTGTTTACGAACGGAAGGCCCCACAGACAGAATTGAATTTGACCACGCATTTGTCTTTAGTGAGTCTTTTGGGACCATTGTCGACTCAGAATTCGAAAATTACAAACATTTGGAAAAAATGATATAGCACTCATTTAACTAGCTCAAGCGCTTTAAAATCAAAATGAAAATTAGGTCCCCGAAAAATAAACACTGGGTATTAAATTAATTTCTCAAGAAGTTAGAAACAGATTTCACTCACCCAGCAGCCAATACTGTTAGATCCTTTGTTCCTGTGATATTGATGTTTTTGTAGAATTGTTTAACATTAACTATGGACCCTGCTCCAATGGTCATTTCTGGTATTAACAGTGGATCTAGAGATGGTACTCCCAGTGATGGTAAACCTGATAAAAGAAAATAGGTACCATTTAGTGGCATGAAGTATGTTGACAATATCATGTAAAATTGTTTTATTTTACCATAAAGATGTGCTCACTCTACTTAACCTTTTTTTTCAGATATCATTAATTTATGGGGCTATAAATTACAATTCTTTTTGACTTTCTGAGGAAAATTTGCTTATTCAAGTAATTTCCAGAAGAAAACATTTCAGAAATAATTGACCTTCAGTAAATCATTGTGATTATCCGTTTTTCGTTTTGTATCAGTTTTTCCAGAAAATAATTATTGAAATCACCGAAACTCTACCTAACCTTTACACACTTTGTTCTGAAGAGAATTTCAAATATCCGATTTATATAATATTGTTATTGCATGGGCATTTTCAGTAATTTGCAGAAATCGTTTTTGAAAAAGGAGCCCCTTTGTTTTGTAGAAATATTTTCGAAAAAAAAATTATTGAAATCACCGAACTAAGCTAGCTAATTCAAACTATCACAATTGGCGGTTGGGTGTGACGTACGCGTTAGCATTCATGTCCAAGTGAACCCTAATAATTTGGCCAAAGTAACTTAGGTTTAGTTTAATAAAATAAGGAAAAGATATAATTTATGTATGGATCATATAATGACCGGTATATAGAATATATGATTTACCATGTTTCGTTTGCTATTGAAAAAATGTTTGTTGTTATGAAGATAATATTTGATGGATATAATGATTGAGAAATAGTTTGATACAAGTCTCTTCAATTTTAGGAAACACAATCATATCTATGTATCTAAATCGGGGCTTACTGCCACAATACAGAAAAAAATAAATGGAATAGTACTAATATAAAACGCTCTGCAGGTCGCTGAATAGAATAAATAGATGATAATTGTATCGAGAAGCAACATTCATTAAATTATCTTTCGAATGAAACAATAAAAAAGAGAAAAAAATTTATAGCGCTGCGATGCCTGGCGTCTAAATTCTTTCCTCCAACTTTTATGCATATCTCAATTCAACATTGACTTTTAACAAATACCGTCAACAGAAAAAAAAATATTCATCGCTTTTCCAGAAACATCAGGTCACTAAGCTAAGTGAATCACCCTGTACTTCAGTATCCGAAACGAAACAGTTTTGATAAATTAGATTCCATTCTTCCTTACCTTTGTCCAATTTTTTGATTCCATCTTGTATAGAGCTCTTCAAGCAAGCATTGTCGTTCTGTCTACATTTTTTCAAGAAAGACGCTGAAATCAAAGAGAAAGTCAATATAAACAAAGCTAACAACAAAATGAAGAATAACTTACGTAATTTTGCAGCTTCGCTGAAAGCTAAAAGGCACACAAGACCCAAGAATACCACTCTGAAATACATGACGAAGAACTGCTGTGAAGAATTCTAGAAAACTGTTATTTATACTGCCCAAAATTTCTCAAAACTGATTGTCATAAAAAGGGTTATAATAAAACGATCATTATATGAACGACTTCGAGAAATTTGCCTATCTAAGCGATTGGTAATTATTTTCAAAGTGCACTTTCCTATGCTGAGAATACGTGATGATTTCAACTTCCAGAATTCACGTAGTTCTGTTAATCAGGTAGGTGATAATTGTAACAAATTCCTTATTGTGGAAGCTAGGTTTCTCTTATTTCATTTACATGAGAAATTCAATAGCCTACAGAATTTATTTTAGAAGACTTTCGGGAATTAGAAAAATATTCGATTATATCGGGTGTCCCAAGGTGAGTGGCCTATTAGATTATTATGAAAACTATTGATGGTAGAGATTTAAAATTTTGTGGATCGATATTTGGTCATGTAAGGTTTATTTTTTAAATAATTTCACATTTCTAGTGATGTACGACAATTTGGCAACAACTTAACAAGTTATTTCAGATGGTTCATCCGGTATTTCTATTTTTTTTATGATACTCCATAAAATATTGAATCTATTCACTTTTACTTTCTTATGCCTGTACTTTTCGGTTTTTGAGTTATTCATTATTCTTCGAAATTTTAGATCAAATTGACGTGCCACGAAAACGACTCTAGTTCACTCAATATTTGAGATTTAGGTTACAAGTTTAGCAAGTCCTTTGATATTGATCTGATCTATGTCACTGCTTTTGGATTAAAGTTGGCATTTATACAGGATGAAACAAAAAAATAATCAATTGTCAAGTCACAAAATCGTAAGTCTGTTTTTTCAAATTAAATATCTAGTATATTTTTCAATTTTTGGAATCAGTAAAACACACCCTACAATTTTTCTATTCATGTCCCTATACCTATCTCAACGATCTTGTTACTTGGAAAATAACGTTTATTTTGGTTCATCCTGTATAACTTGCCAACTATAGTTCAAAAGCATTGACATAGATCAGATCAATATCTAATGACTTGCTGAATTTCTGACTCAAATCTCAAATATTGAGCGAACTAAAGTTTTTTTCGTAACTCGCCAATTTCATCTCAAATTTCGAAGAATAATTAATAACTCAAATACCCTAAAAGATAGGAAGGAAAAGGAAGAAGTGGATAGATTTAATATTTCATGGAGTACCATAAAAAATAGAAATACCGGATGAACCATTTGAAATAACTTGTTAAGTTGTTGCCAAATTGTCGTACATCCGGCAACACTGGAAATGTGACATTATTTTAAAAATGTACCTTACATGGCCAAATGTCGATCCGCGAAATTTGAAATCTTTACCATCAATAGTTTTCATAATACTCTAATAGACCACTCTAATTTGCTATCTTTTTATTTTCAGAATGCTCTGCGTTTTTGTGGTTGAGCATTTCAATTTTGAAAATTTCCAGGAAAAGCTTATGTAAAATATGATAATCTGATTATATTCGTTTTATTGATTGAGGTTTTTTAATTTTTATTCTGTTATGACATATAATGAGGAATAATTCATAATCCTTCTCATCAGATACTTTTATGGAGGAAACTTCTATATATTCTATCTGTTTTCATTCTCATTTGCACATTCATAAATCTTGATTTTTATATCCAAGTTTGAAGATCGCAGGAATTTTATATAGGTACAGTGTGTCATAAAAGTAATTTGTCAATATTAACAAAAGCCCTGAGCAGATGCATTTGAGCGCTCGTTCATTGCTGAACGAGTTGGTGAAGCAATGAGGCTATTACCTCAACATTTTGTATAGGACTCGAGATTGATACTGAATAAATAAATACAGAATCTCAGCATGATCTGAATAATATTCTTCTAATTATTCAAAAACTGAAGTATGTAAAAACTTGACAATTGAAAAAATTAAATTATATGGTTCTGATGATTCGATCCTCTTGGTTTTCAGCACTAACATTCAGTAGGTATATCAGTCTACATTCACAAATGAATTTCATCAAAATCGGATATTGTGTTATGGAAATATAAGGATTCTTCTTTTCAATATTCCAATTGAATTTTCTAAGGTTACATTAACACTATGGCCACAAAATTCTGCATAAAAACTCAGTATATCAGTCCTCACTCACAAAAGAAATTTATCTCGAATCAGAGATTCTGTTATGGAAATATAAAGATACTTATTTTCAATAATTCAATTCACCTTTCAATGGATCTGTTAACACTAAGGCCACAAAATTTCGAATGAACACACAGTATATTTATTTTCATACACAAAATAAATTTCACTCGAATTGGATATCTTTTTATGAAAAAAGGAACTTCCTTCTTATCAATATTCCAATTAAATTTTGTACGGTTCTGTGTACACTATGGCCACAAAATTTTGCATGAGGCTTATTATGAGCAACTTGCATGTGTCCGCAAAATTTCATTCCGGTTTTTTCGTTCTGTCTGAGATATCGAGAAACAAAATTTTGAATTGTCATTTTTTATGGAACACCCTGTACGATTTGGCTGGTTGGCGAACTTAACCGCGGCATTTGGGAATTGAACCTAGCCTGAAAATTTCAATTTATTTTGATTTCACTTATTCCTACTTCATGTTCATGTCTTCAAGCTTACTTATTATGATATTATGATTTGACAAACTTGAAATTTTCAGGAATGCTTCAATCAACACCTACTCAATAGATAATAATTATTCGTATAACAACGCTTCATATATCTTTCTATATTCATCTTTACCTACAAATCTATTCACAACTCTTTCTCGTATAATACTGCATTAATCATAATATCACTCTAATAATCAGTCTTTCTACTAATCTGAATTAATCTATCCCTAAAAACACATCTTTTAGAGCAACCCTGTTGAACAGCCTGTTTGCCAAGTCCTGGAATATCAAACCAAAGCTCTGCTCGTAGCCATTCCTCACATCTCCAAAAACTGCGTCCTGGTTTTCATTGAGCACCCTGTTGATCTCTTTGCCAAGCCTTTCATCTCCGTTGAAGAGGTTGTCGAATTTGAACTCTACCTTGTCAGGATATAGAGTCACTGTGTAGTTGACGATGCGGATGTAGTCCTTGCCTTTCTTTTGGACCTTTTCACCTTGAAGGGTGTGGTTTATGTGGGTGTTGACTGGAAAAATTACAATTTCGTAGATATCACTCAAGAAAAGAAAGTTTATTCGTTTATTTAGAGCAGACATGGGCAACCTACGGCACGCGGGCCACATGCAGCCCGCAAATAGAATTTTCTTGGCCCTCCAATAAACTTTTTCACACACGACAAATCCCCAAATCAGTTCTTTGAATATGTAGTGAGACCGTAGCAATTGCTTAGACATTATACTAGTACCAAACATTCTCAAGAATTCGGTATCTTTGTGAAAAGTAATGAAGAAGCTGAAGATATCGAAGATATCGTTTGGGAAAGTTATATCATTAGTAAGAAAAAAGCAGGATATTCGAAGATGTTTTCAGAAGGTGAATTTATGAAAGAGTGCTTGATAGAATTTGCGGATACTTTGTTTCTAGATGAAAGAAAACGAAGTAAGTCCATCAAGAAGAACAGTCGAAAGACGAATAGATGCAATAGCTGTAATTATAAAAGTTGTTTCTGGAAAAGTGGTGGAAACATCTGTTGCATTTTCCATAGCATGGGATTAAAGCACTGACATTATTGATACAGTACAGTTAGCAATCTTCATTCGTACAGTCGTTCAAAATTATAGAAGACTTGCTTGCGATAAAGCCAACCTAAAATTAATTGATTCTCTTGTGAAAAAAATGCAATCTTAGTTGTCTCATTAGTAAAGAACTCCTGACTAATAACACAGTATAGACACCAACCAGTAGTTGCACTCTTGAAAAATTGAACTGAATTCTTTACTCTATCGAGAACTCGCGCAGGCGGAAATGAAGTTATTTGAGCGGAAATTTTTGGATTTATTTGAATTTTCATTTGTGAAGGTAAATATTGAATTCGGATATCATTATTATTATTTTCAAAATATCAATTTTTCGAATATAATAAATAGGAGACAAAGATAGGAAGTCATATATTTTTTCTTACCAAGTTCAATGAATATATTCACAATATTTATAGTTTTATAAGAATCTTGCTGGCACTCTTCGGAGGAATGTTTGTCGTTTTGCCATAAAAATAATTTTTAGGCAATACATTCATAAATAATAACAAATAGTGAGTGTATAGGAATGAAATCTTCAGAAATTCGCTCTAGGCGATGACCGTAGATATAAAAAAGAACATGAACTGTAAAATTTTCTTAATTGAATGAATTTATTGAGGTAATGAACATTTAATCTTTTTGATGTCCTTAAATTCAAAATCGACCCTCAAGAGCATTTCCCAATGAATAGATATCTACGGGAGTTGAAAATTTTGTGTTACTTTTTAGTGCATTAGAAAAATTTTTTTTTTAGCTTCATAATGAACAAATAACCATTAAGAATGGGAAATTTGTGAAAAATTGTTGACGTACAGCTTAGAAATTAAGGAAAGTATAGCAGGTGTTGTCTCTAATTTTTGTGAAACACAATCAATGTTAGTTTTCCATTATAATTGAAGTGAGAACTAATGGAAACACTATACTTTGACTGCCCTAATAATTTTTCTTTGTCTATTTATGTTATGAGGTAAGCATTCAATACTGATCAAATAATAATGCAAAATAGAAAATATCATATGAAACAGTTACAATATGACCATATATTCAATAGGTATTAGATATTGGGAATAGCAGCAATATTTTAAAGTGAAACTCTCTTTTCTTTGCTCAAGCTTTTGAGATGATCCCTTCGTCAAGGAAACTGTGAAAATAGTAATGAAAATATAAATGAACTATATAAATGTATAAAGAAAAAAGAGTTTATGTTTCCATTACTTGATAACAGTTCTTGTGGCGAAGAGAAAATAAAATCTCGAATGCTTGAGTAAAGAAAAAATAGTTTCACTATAATATTGCTACTATTCCCAATCTAAGTCTAATATCAATACAATACAGCAGAGAATCGAGGATTTCTATAATATTTATACAATCAAACAATAAAAACCATTAAAATCCATAAAATCTAAGAGTTCAACAAAATTTGAGGTTAAAGTTACGGAGATGGTGTGCGAGGCGAAATTGGATTAAGAAAATCCACGGAGTGCAACTACTGGTTGGTGTCTATACTGTGCTAATAAGTAAGAGTTTTTTCAGTTGAATTATATCAGTTTAAGTTTTCTTCATCTATTCCATTGTGAGGAACATAATATAAGGTTTATTTAAATTTTTTTGAATTCATTTAATTACTGTTAGGAATTTTATTTTGGCCCGTAGTCTACCAAACATATTTCTATTTGGTCCCTTACAAAAATAGTTGCCCATACCTGATTAAGATTACCTATATACAGATAAATCGATGTCGAAGAAAATATGTCTAAAGTTTTGCAACACAAAATCAACGACAAATACTTTTATTCGTTAAATCAAAAAACGAAAAGCCTCCGATTAGAATATTTCAGCTTTGTCTTCGAAAAAATTCAAATATACAAGCACTAAATTTATACGGACGGATAAAAGAAAAAGCTAATATGAAAGTAACAAAGAAAACTCAATAAAGTAGGCTAGAACAATAAGGTATCTTTAGTCTGGATCTCTGGTAACTCAGAAATCGAAGGAAATGAAGAGACTAACACGCTAGCTAGAAAGGAAGCACAAACGCCTCTTCCTAACCTATGTGGTATTGGCAACCGCACCATTGAGAGAGAGTTTTTGGAAAAGGAAGAAACTGAAAAAAAACGCTCTGGGGGAATCTACCGGTAAAGGATAAGTCTGAAAAGTTCCTTTGACACTTTAAACCTACAATGTCCAAAAAGTATTTGGATCTCAATAAGAATAAGTTACGCGTCCCCACTGGCCTTATAACAAGACATTGTCGTCTAGGAAGTCTTGATGAAAATAGGCTCAACAGAAACTGACGAGTGTCGAATCTGTGGGGAAGAGAAAGAAACTCCTGTTAACTTAGTTACAGAATGCCTCGTCATCTGCGCAAAGAATGTCTTGGACGGGAGAATTATAGCAGAAGCCCCCTTGAGGCCCTCTCAGATACTGGAGTTCATTGGGTCCCTGGAACTGAAGGGCAAGCTTTACTGCAGATCTGATGAAGTCCAATATCTGTTAAGGCTTCGAGGGGGCTAGTTTCTCACTCTTAAAGAATATATAGCCATACTCTCCTTAGGCTCGCAATGGAAAAGCATTCAGAGACTAGGTAAATAGGATTTTTCTCCTCCTCTCTTCAGATCCTACATTCGTCAGTGGCCGATAATCCAATCCTCAACAGGTGCTTCCTGAGGTGACAGTGACCTGGAAGAAAACCAGTGAAGAGGTGTAATTGTTTCTTTGTTTCCTTTGGGTCTTGCTGTTTCAAAGTTCCGAAGGAACTTAGTGGAATGATCCATCCCTGATAGATTCCACCAGTTTTTCCTTATCGACTTTCCCCTTCCCCAGAAACTCCTTCTTGTATGTACATTCCCCTATACCACAGAAGGGTTCTGGACCAATGAGTGACATTCGTGCGCCCTCTTTGGCAAGTGTATTGGCCTTTTCGTTTCCTTTGATTCCCGAATGGCCGGGAATCCAGATTAAAAAGACCTTATTCTTCTTGCCTACCTCATTGAGTTTGTTCCGGCACTCCCAGATCATCTTTGAGTCGATGACGTAGGAGCTCAGTGCTTTAATAGTAGCTTGACTATCTGAGTGTATGACTATATCGCACTTCTAATTCTTTCTAGATCTAGATCTACACATCTTTCAAAAGTTAAGATTTCCGCTTGAAAGACGCTCATACAGGAGCCTAGCGACAGTGCACACTTTGTACTCGACCCGAATATCCCAGCGCCAGCTCCTGTAGAGGTTTTGGGTTTTGGAACAATATGTGTACCATTTTAAGTTACTTTCTTCGAGATTACTGTCGGTGTATTTCCGTTCCCATTCCAATATGTTTTTTGCACAAAGCAATAAAAAATTTAACTGATCGAATGGACTATGTACCTTGTAACCGGAAATAATGATTGAAAATAAATGCCACGAAATAATCTGAATAATTTATGATATACTTAATAAAAATGAATTTACACAATGTTTTGGATTATTATCCAAAATTCTCAAGAAGGTCCATATTATTACAGAGACATATTCAAACAGAACAAATGTGAGTCCAAGAAAAATTTTTTTTGTACAACCGCCATTAAAAGTGACATTTTCAATGAAAGCAAACAATGTTTACGTGGAAGCGTGTCACTTTTAACACTTATATCATTTTGAAGTTCATTGTCATTGCAAATTCGCCCATTTCATCATCAAAATAGGGCAGTTGTACGAAAAACATTGTATGGTATTTGTGTTAAAAGTGATTTCATTTTGTTCGTGAAATTGTTCAATTCGCTCCGCTCATCTAACAAACTTTTTCACTCACAAAATGAAACGTCACTTTTAACACTTATATCATAAATAGCTATTTTCTCTAACATTTTAGTTGATTGGATTAACCCACTCGAAAAAATTATCCTCAAAATCCCTATATTCATTGCACTGTCGTCATCGTTGGATTCACAATCAGTATGTCTCCTTTGTTGAGTAAAAATAATAAATTTTTCAAACTCCTTACATATGCAAATATATTGACCTCTTGTTTTTTTTCCAAATTTTCAAAGTACTTACTAGAGAAATACAACTGTTTATCGGGATATCACAATCATTCCTTTTTTTCTGCTCTTCAGAGGTCCTTTTTCGAAAAATCATGGCGAAGAGAAAATTTATTATAATTCAGTCAGATACTTACTGAGTGTAACGTTGCAGGGTCCATTTCCGACTATGGGCAGAAGAAGAATTCTTCCATTCATATCATAATCAGCCTCCAATCTTAGGTATGGGGTGATTGACTCCCCCAATAATCTCATATTAGGCTCATCGTATCTGAAAAATATTTTTTAAAGATTTGAAAGCTTGGCCTGTAATATGCAAAATAAGATTCAATTTATTATGATTGTTTAAACGACTTATTCTCGGAATATCTGACGAAAAGTCGAGAAACCATGTCCATGAATAGGATCTGAAATTTCATCATTAGAAGAAGTCGTCACTCTCTGATTTATCACAGAGGAAGCTATCTATATTTGTCACAACTCCTCACAGAATTAAAAGGGCCTTAATACGTTTGGAGTTGAAAAATGTAGAAGCTGGAGCTTCTGAGCGCTCGTTCTTTAGTGGAGCAATAAGAATATTAACACAAAATTCATATGGGATTTGAGATTGATACCAAATATATAAATGCAGAATCTCACCACAATCGGATTTATATTCTGGAAAATATTCAAAAATGAAATGTGAAAAATAAATAATTACAAAATTTAATTCTATTATTCTGATGATGATGATGATGATGATGATGCATTCAGTATAGAAGTTTTCATTCTCAACATAAATTTCACTCGCATCGAATATTCTGTTATGGAAATATGAAGATTCTTTTTTACAATATCCCAATTGAATTTTCTATGAATCTGTAAACACTATGGCCACAACATTTTGCATGAAGATTCAGTATATCAATCTTCTTTCACAGAAAAACTTTGACTCGGATCATATATCTTGTTATGGAAATATAAAGATTTTTCTTGTCAATATTCCAATTAAATTTTCTTTGGTTCTGTTGAAACTATGGCCCCGAAATTCTGGCTGAACATTCAGAATTTCGATCTCCATTCACAAAAAATTTGAGAGCTGGTTCTTGTTCACATAATGTTCAAGAGAATTTCGAGTACTTTTTGGCGAAATTACCATAAACGTATATTTCTTTACCTACTCGAATGATCTTTCATTATCTACATGAAATTTCTAGAGAATATTGTTCTCGATTTCTCAAATCATCACTTTATGTGCTCAGTTAGAAAGCTGCATTTTTCAAGCGAAACAAAAATCTCTATTTGAATACAAGTCTTCACTGAGAACGGAAATCTATTTCGAGCAATCTTCAGTACTGATACACTATAGTGAAGTAAAAAGTGTTCTCTATTCTCAAATGATATCATAGAATAAGACCTTTTCTCAGACCAATTCTTGTACTCAGTTCTTACAATTTCGTTTGGTTTTTGAACAAACATTTCAATCTCTCAACATTCTATGAATGAAAAAACAATTGAATTCTTACAATTATATGTTTTAAATTTTTGTTTTTATGAGATCAGGGAACATAAAACTCAATACGAAAAATAATACCTACCCTACAGTTACAATTATGTCTAAAAATACAGGCAATAGTTGTATAAGTACATAAGTATATTCTTTATATTAATATAAATATCAAAGGAAACAATTAAAATTATTTAAAATGAAATAAATAAATTTGAATATTGTAGTATGAAATAATACTCACTTTCACATTATATTAATATAAAAATTTCAGAAAAGCCCTGAGTAGGAGCTTTTGAGCGCTCGTTCATTGGTGGGGCAATGAGACTATTAAATTGAAATTTTATATGGGACTTGAGATTGATACCAAATTTATGAATGCAGAATCTCTGCACAATCGGAATTATATTCTGGAAATTATTCAAATTATGAAATATGTAAAATATATAAATTTATAAAAGTTAGATTCTATGGTTCTGATGATCCGATTCTTTTGAAGTTTTGCATGAACATTCAGTATATCAGTTTTCATTCACAAAAGGAATTTCACTCGAATCGGATATCCTGTTATAAAAATATAAAGATGCTTATTTTTTAATATTCCAATTAAGTTTTCTATGATTTTGTTAATACTATGGCCACGAAATTTCGGATATACATTCATTATATCGATCTCCATTCACAAAATAAATTTAACTCGAATCGGATATCCTGTTATGGAAATAAAAAGATTCTCCTTTCAATATTCCAATTGAAATTTCTATGGTTCTGTTCTCACTATGGCTACAAAATTTTGCATCAGGTTTATTATGAGCATCTTGCATTTGAGCGCAACATTTCATTTCGATTGGTTTCGTGTTGTCTGAGATATTGAGGAACAGAAATTTTGAATGACCATATTTCATGGAACACCCTGTACGATTTGGCTGGTTAATAAACTTAACCGTTGCATTTGGTACCAGAACCCTCCCTGAAAATTTCAAGTCTCTAGGACAATCCCTTCGAAAGTTATTGTGCAAACGGCCGGACGGACGGCCCCATGGACATAATTTAATTTTACCACGGATTCGTCATCAGAGAGTTAAACCCTATCGTTTGAGTCCATTTTAGGCACAAAATTAAAAAATAACAGGCATTTGGGCAAAACTATTGCCTGTATTTATACGTTAGAGTAGGTACAATTTTTCGTATTGATTTGTTTGTTTTGTGTTGCTTTCGAGCTTATTTTGCTTATGAACAATCCGTTTCAAATTTATATGTGTCAAAATGTGCTTCTGATAATGATGATATTTTTGCAGAACCCTGCTAATAAAAAAAATAATTTTCGAACCTTTGCAAACACATCAAACAAAATTGTAGTATTGCTACTGGAACAAAAAACAAATCTAATAATCTATTTCTTTACTCACGTGAAATTAAGCACTGTAGAGTTCGTCAAACCGTGCAGCCTGATGTTCTTGAAATTCTGTACAACATTGACTGGGCCCGACCCTGCGCCAATGGTAAGGGCCGGAATAAGCAATGGATCGAGGGATGCAAGCCCTACTTCTGGTGTTGGGTTGATAAGTTTATTGATAGCATCTTCGACAGCTTTTTTAAGGCAATCTTCGGTACCAGGCTCATTTATTTTGCATCTGGTCCAGTCGTCAGCTAAAAACAAAGAAAAAATAGACCGAATTTATCCAAATTAAATTTGAGTGAGATACTGAGGTGATCTTTGGAGCTGTTTTTCGCACGCTCATATTATTGAATATCTATATCATTTTCATTTTTATCAATACCAGACAATACATTTCATTTCTTCTGCAATCATAGCATTCAATTTCTGATTAATCAATTGTCAACAAATCTTTAAATAAAAATTTACTTACTACCTCAATTTTTGATATCGAAAATAAAATTTTTGGTGGTTCAATATCAATTCAATATTCGAATTTCGTAAACAGAATATTAATTTCACAAAAACATTGATACATTTTCCAGAATTATTAAAAAATAAGAGTGAATATTCACAGTTTCACATAGAAACTTCAATAAAATTTTTCTACTATACATTTAATTGTATTCCCCTGTGAATGCTTGAAAATATTATCTACAGATAGAATTCAAACTCATCATGAGAATTTTTTCAACTGCAAGATACATTACCTGTCATTGTCTCAGTGAATAATAGTATATTATTCAATAAGCGGTAATGCAGGTCAAAACACACGCAGATGAATTTTGCACCACGAACCGTCAGGCGAGTGGTGTAATTCATCAAGTGTGTTTTGAGCATTACCGCGAATTGAATACTATACTTTATCCACGACTTCTTCAGTAAAATTCGAATTAATCTGCATTTGAAAAATTTTGAACAGTTGTCAAAAGCGTTAACAACATTTCGTCAAACCTCTGTACTCTGTGGTCGGGAATCAAATCAGAGTCTATAACTAATCAAATCAAGTACTTTCGCAACTTCAAAAATTTACGTTTTCCAAAAATGAATCTGGAATGAATCGCTAGAACGTTATCTTGATGGCTGAAATAGATTTCCGGATCGATCCTACTTTTTATTCATTTTTTTTGTAAGCAATTTCATTTTTCCTAGGTATTTTAATTAGCGGGTGTTATGGGCGGGTGTTATTATAACACTCGCTTTTCGGTTCATAGACATGCTACGGTTGTGTTATAGCTACTATTACACATAGAAATTAGTTTAATAATTGACATATTACTCTATAGGAGTGGATAAAAATTTTTACTTTCTATTTTTCAAATTTCTGAATAAAAATTATAAAATCCCTACTTTTGAATATCAAAAATGTCTTTTTTGATTGTTTTCGTATCAATATCAATGCAATATTCGAATTTTGTAAGTATGTAGCATGTTGATTTCACAATTACATTTGATACATTTTCCTGAATAAAAAATAAACAGAAGTGACTATTCATATTCATTAAAATGATTCAATTGTGCAGATTGGCGTTAAAACTTTAATCAAATTTTATTGTTGTCCTATGTGAATACAATTCAAAATTTTGTTTTTATGTAAAATTCAACCTAAAAATTTTGAAATGATTTTTTGAGGCCCTTCGAGTAAAACAGTTTTTTTCAAAAAAGAAGCATATGAAATTTTTGTTTTTTTTAGCTACAAAATGCAGAATCTGTCATTATTATCTCGGATATTAAAAATTTTCACTTTTCATTCCGAATTTTCTGAATGAAAATTATAATTTCTTTACTTTTGAGTATGAAAAATATCATTTTTAGTTGTTATTGTATCGATACCAATTCAATTTTCAAATTTCGCAAGCAGAATGTTAATTTCACAAATACATTGAAACATTTTCCGGAATAAATAAAAAACAAAATAATCATTCAAATGATTCATTTGTACAAGGTCATGTTATAAACTTCAATTAAATTCTGATATTATACATTTAATTGTTGTAAATGCTTGAAAATTCAAAATATTATCTATAGGTACATAAATTTGAACTAGATTTTTTTTCAATTATTTTTCAAGCCCTTTTCAGTATATCGATACTTCTCAAAAAATTAATCTTACACTCATTATGAATCAGTTTTTGTATGAAAGATAAAATTTTTGATTTTCAAAAAATTCTGTAGTAAATTCGTATTTGACTTCTTCTTATTATTGTTTCGTAACTATAAAATCAAAAATTGTAAATAATATAAATAAATTCTGAAATATAAAGAGTTTAAATGGAAACTTAATTTATCACACTGTGAATAAACTCACGCAATTTGGCTGCAATAGTCGATGACACTGAAAAATTGAGTATCACAAATGCACAGCATATCGAAATTTTCAGGCTGGTCATATTGTTAAGTAAATTCGGTGAATAAATTAATATTAAGTAACTTGAACAACAGAGTTGGCATGCGGTCCACCAAGGTTTCAAAAAGATACCGGCAAATTAAACGTTTAAAATGAGGTGAATCGGCTTCCTTCCATTCGTTTTATATGTATTAGATCCATGATCACCCCCCAATACCAAATAAAAAAATTATGGGTACTTTAACTTGGACGCTGACACGAAAGTGTGCATTTAACTTCGTTTTCGCACGAAGATCTGGGTCTGAATTATATCAGAGTTTCTTCAATGATATGATGCAAGACATGAACGTCTCCTCAATGTCACTAAGTGAGGTGTGTACTTTGTTTAATCGTTATTCTTCTGAAAGAAGACACCGCGACAAATAAAGAGTTTTCAAATAAGAGGTGTTATTTTAAATAGCCCGCTATTTCAGTAGATGTGATGTTTGAAGCTGTAATTGTTTGACATTTCACAAGTATACACTACGCCATTAATAAAAATGGAACGATACACGCTTCAAGAACGCATTGGTATTATTAAAATTCACTATGAAAATGGTGAAAATTTGGCAGAGACGGTTCGTAAAACTCGAACATTTTTGGGTCGTCGTGAAGCACCTTGTCGGACCGCAATAAAAAAAATTCGAGCTGTTGGGACAAGTTAGTGATGTGAAAAATAAAACCCGTGCACATCGCTCAAGAACAGCCGAGAATATTGCTGCGGTGGCCGAAAGTGTTGAAGAAAACCCAAGTTAGTTCATTCCTTGTCCTTCTTTGGAATTAGGCTTTCCACAAACGTCATTACATTTTGCATAAAGATTTGGATCTTAAGGCTCATAAAGTTCAGTTTACACAAGAACTCAAGCCGGCCGAACATCAATAACGTCATGTCTTTGCTGATTTGGTTGTTGAAATGCATGAAAATGATCCGGAATTCCATCGAAAAACCATCTTGAGTGATGAGGCCCATTTCCACCTCGGTGGCTTCGTCAACAGGCAAAATTGTCTCATCTGGGGCTAGGAAAACCCAAGAGTTATTGTTGAAAAGCCTCTCTATCCTCAACGTGTGACGGTTTGGTGCGGTTTATGGTCCGGCGGAGTCATTGGACCTTACTTTTTCGAAAATAAGGCTGGAGCAACAGTAACGGTGAATGGATTGCGCTATCGAGAAATGATTAATGATTTTCATGGCCGAAATTGGATAGTATTGATCTGGACAACGTTTACTTTTAACAAGACCGCGCTACGTGCCACACAAGCAACGAAACCATTGATCTTTTGCGGGAAAAGTTTCCAGACCGTGTTATCTCTCGAAAAGATGATCACAATTGGCCACCGAGATCTTGCTACTTCTTCCTTTGGGGCCACCTGAAAGAGAAAGTCTACGCCAATAGCCCAGCCTCGATTCAAGACCTCAAAGATGGAATTCGTGAGGCTAGCGAGGATATAGGGGCAGCCACTTTGCGATTTGTTTATGGAAAATTTCATTGAAAGGATATGTTCCTGTAAGCTTGGTCGTGGTGATCATTTGCCTGATGTTATTTTCCACTATAAACATCCGATCATTTATATTGAAAAATGGAAGTTTTCTTTGAATATCAAAATAACACCTTTTATTGGAAAACCCTTTAGTAACATACATGATTTAGGTATGTTCGCTTGAAAAAAAAACAGCAAACCAGTAATCGGAGTTGAATAACAGGAATCCTGCTGAACTAACTAAGATAAAAAATTAGTGATGATTTCACCTTCATTTACCCGAAAGCTCCTGAAGCTGTGACCATAGACAAATAAGTTTATTTATCTATGGCTGTGACGAGCTGAGCTTCGGGTGATGGTGGGTCTACTGACGGGGTATTCTCGTTACAAATATCATTTGTACCGTATGATAAAGTCAGCAGATGAGATTTGCAGGCTTTGTGGATCAGAAGCAGAAACAGCTGAAGTTCATCTGTTTCTGCTTCTATTTATTTCCTGTTACCTTTATAAAGGCATTTCATTCATTTTGACACTTCATGTCAAAATTTTTTGGACCAAAGGATATATTTCTGGAAGTCTGTTAGTCAGAAAAAACAATTTCGAGTGTTTTGCATACAATATGCAAACATTCGATAACTAATTTCATTAGAATTGTTGGCGTTAGTTCGTTGCTATGGTAATAATCAACTGTATTTTTCAAAATCATACTTCCCAGTCGAGTCCTAGAACGTACTTTCCAGACTAGAAAAATCAAAGAAAAAATAATTTCTTATTGAATGAAATTGTCCATTTCTCACTTCTTCCCACATTTCAGCACTAAGTGCTTATAAGTGAATTCGAGACATTTATTTTCACTCTCATTATTCATTTTTTCACTAAATTTTCATTATACAGGGTGTCCCATTACTCGACGTCAACCCGGAACCGGGTGAAAGGGCAAGTAATGCTGGTTATCAGAAAAATATAAAAAAAATCTAAGTTGCATGATTTTGAAATAATGCGCATTTAAAAAAACACGCAAAATTCCACACCCTGTGACAGTCTTTTCGCTCCTGTTGCCACAAATATCAACTTTTTCCAACTTTTTTCTTTGCTGTGTAACCTTGAATAATGCTTGTCTAAACTGTAATCAAAATTTTGATACCAGCTGATCTAGGTTTCATAAAAATAGGGCTTACTTCTCAGAAAAAATTTTGAAATAAACAATTGCCTAGTTTCAACTGACTGTATTGAAAAAAAAATGTACTACGTAGGTTTGGCATGTTTTTTCAAAAGTTGGCGCATTTAGTGAGGATTCCAAAATGGTATAATACTTGTTTAATTGTAGTTCCCGTAGTTCAAATTTATTTTCGATTGCCTTTGAATACACTTTTTCGTTAACTGCTTTCCAGTAATAGAGTCCAATGGAATCAAGTCCGGTGAACGGGCCGGCCACGAGATTGGACCAGAAAGTCCGATCCATCTTCCGGGAAAAAATGTTATCAGAAAAAAAAATTTCCAGAAAAATTTTTTCCTGAGGAATTTCTCTGAAAATTTTTTTTCTGGTAACATTTTTTCCCGGAAGATGGATCGGACGTTCTGGTCCAATCTCGTGGCCGGCCCGTTCACCGGACTCGAACCCATTGGACTCTATTACTGGGAAGCAGTTAACGAAAAAGTGTATTCAAAGGCAATCGAAAATAAATTTGAACTACGGGAACTACAATTAAACAAGTATTATACCATTTTGGAATCCTCACTAAATGCGCCAACTTTTGAAAAAACATGCCAAACCTACGTAGTACATTTTTTTTTCAATACAATCAGTTGAAACTAGGCAATTGTTTATTTCGAATTTTTTTTCCGAGAAGTAAGCCCTATTTTTATGAAACCTAGAGCAGCTGGTGTCGAAATTTTGATTACAGTTTAGACAAGCATTATTCAAGGTTACACAGCAAAGAAAAAAGTTGGAAAAAGTTGATATTTGTGGCAACAGGAGCGAAAAGACTGTCACAGGGTGTGGAATTTTGCGTGTTTTTTTAAATGCGCATTATTTTAAAATCATGCAACTTAGATTTTTTCTTATATTTTTCTGACAACCAGCATTACTTGCCTTTTCACCCGGTTCCGGGTTGACGTCGAGTAATGGGACACCCTGTATACGATATCAAATGCTCTACTGATTCTTCACTACTAACGAATTTCAAATTGATCAATGCACCAAAAAAGAAAGTAGTACCTCACCAGGATTCATACCTGGTACCTGACATAAAAAAATCATAAATCAAGAGCTAACATAATACAATATATAAACAAAAATAAAAATCATTACCTGAGATTAATGCAAAACGGGGTAAATACTATTTTTTCGTATGATACCGGAACTCAGGGAAAAACCTCAGTAGAAAAAACCCTGTCCCTCCGTTCCAGCAAAAATAACACTAAAAAACTATTTGAATATTGAAGGATTTCTTCTTTATTGAGTCCAACCGATAACCCTCTCCAAGATCCCCTGAAACGAAAAAAACGAAGCAGAAAAAAAGGAACAGAAAAATAAAAAAACTCTATAAAATCGATCTTAAATAAACCACTCCCTTAAGCCATCCTGAAATTCAAATATGGTAAATTATTTATTATAAGTTCTATTGTCTCCTCTGCTTTTCCGCATTAGCAACTAGGATTCTCAACTGAATTCCACTTGAAATGCATGCTATTACAACGGCCATGACCTGTTCTCATCCAAAAGGATGAGAGAACTGTCAAAATAAAGGATCTTTATTTTGAATACGGTCGTCCTTTATTTAAGTTAAGTAAGGGAGGGCTGAATTTAGTTAAAGGCTACCTTTATTTAAGTTTAGTCTCTATTCGCGTTTCGATAACTCTCTGTTAACTCAAACCAGTACGCGTAGACGATGTTATCATTTCTTATTGTCAACATCGAGTGAATTGTTTGAAATAGAATTATTTCTCTACTCAAGGTAAACTTCTTCTACACCAGCGTTCAAGTAGAGATGTTTGGTGGTTCTTGGTGAAATGTTTTCATCTGTTTTCACGAGCTGAAGATAATTTTTCTTATAATTTCACTCTTTTCAATGATGTTCCTCTAGATTAAGATACTCGTTAGATTCAGTTTTAAGTTGAATAAGAGAAAATTTTTTCGAGAAAAGAGTTTTCCAACGATATCGAAAACAAACGGTTAAACTTTTTCATGTTATTGAGAGTAAAAATTGTTCGGAAAATTAAATGGTGAAAAAACTATTTTTTCTAGAAAAGGTTTTCAGTCCTAGTTTCTGAAACAAAAACAATTAAAAAATGTTTAATTAAAATAAAGTGCTAATGCATAAATCCTTGTACTTATTTGTCAGGAGAAAATTGGTTTTGAAAAAATTGTTGATCGGAATAATATTCTGGAAATTATTCGAAAACTTGAATATGTAAAAACATGACAACAACAAAAATTAAAATATATGGTTCTGATGATGCAATCCTCTTGAAATTTCGTATGAACATCCAGTATATCAATATTCATACACTTAATAAATTTCACTCTAATCGGATATCTTTTTTACATTAGGGTCACAAAATTTCGCATGAGGATTATTATGAGCATCTTGCATGTTTAATTTAGTTTTTCTTCGTTTTGTCTGAGATATTGAGGAACAAAAACTTTGAATAGGCATATTTCATGGAACACCCTGTACGATTTGGCTGGTTAACGAACCTAACCATGGCATTTGGGACCCGAACTCACCCTGAAAATCTCAAGTCTCTAGGACAATCCCTTCGAAAGTGCATGATAACGGACGACCGGCCTCACACGGACAGAATTGAATTTGACCACGGATTCTTTATCAGGAAGTCAAACCCTGTAGTTTGAGACCATTTATGGCTAAAAATTTGAAAATTACACACATTTAGGCGAAACGATATATCACTCGTTTAAATGGAACGAGTGCAGCTCAAAAAGGAAATAAATGAAAAGGATAACGTAACATTTCGGTATCTATATCAGACTTCTTTTTTCAGACAAACTTGGAAAATCTTTGAAATTGTGTCTTTTTTCGTTTGTAGTCTAATTGATATTCAAAGTTGTCAACACATTAGAGATGTTGATTCATTTAATTTTTAAATTTCCCGATGTCATTTCTTTTTTCAATAAATCAATCCAAATACGATCTATTCTAACTAAGATGACATCTTAATTCTAACAGAACAATCAGCCAAATTATTTACTTCATCTAACAAAATACATGTGGATTCCTTAATTTTCCTTTTATAACTATCAGGTTCAATCATTAGAATCTTCGCGTTGTTCCAGTTCATCATATATAGTCTGTAAACAAATGCGAGAGACTTTGGGAGATGATTCCTCGATAAAAATAAGCAGGGGTAGTTCATATTTTTTTTTCGAAATCGACTCCCTTTCAAGATACAGCCTTTGGAATGCGATGACGAGTTGTCAATTTTTAATTTTTTTACGGCTTCTTAAAAACACTGAGTTATAAAACTATACATAATATGAAGCACTAAGTAGATGTTATACTCACACAAATTTTTAGATCTCATAACTTCATTATAAGGAGTTGAAAATAATAACCCTCTATGATTTTCGTTCAAAATTGTTTTCGTGGGATAGATTTCCGAAAAATAAAAATCTCGTATGATTTCCCATTCAATATTGAAGAAAAAAAGTCTGTCTCCAAATTTCGAAACAGTCGATTTTATTTTTCGAAAATCTATCTCACGAAAACAATTTCTAAAGAAAATAATAATAATAATAATAATAATAATAACTTTATTGAAAATCAGATAAATACATAATACATATCAAAAGCAGTGGAGCGAAATCCAGAATCCTGAAGAATCAGGTTCTGCTTATTTTAACTCCATAATTTCCGAACTTAAACAACCATTCTATAGAAAAATACTGTTTCTTCAGTTTAATTTTCTCTACATATTCAATTCCGCAGTTTACAGTTCCATGGTTTATTGTAGCAGCCAGTGATAGACACCTTTCTTAAATTTAGGTAATTTGTATTCCTTGAGGCAGTTGGGCAAACCATTATATATTTTGTACGATGTGTAGGTGAAAGATCTTCGAAACGCAGAGGTGCGATGTTTAGGTGCTGTTAATCTATTTCCTCGAATATTAAGGTTATGTCTTTGAGATGACAGTAAGATCTTCCTGCGCAAATATGTGGGTTCATTATATAACAAGGTGGAATGTGTTATTCTAGCAACTTGCAACCTAATTCTATCCTTCATACTCAACCATCCAGTCTCTTTAATTTTTTCACTAACATGATCATATTTTCTCAACCCATAGATAAATCTCATACAAGAATTCTGAACCTTTTGCGCACGATAAAGGTCCGAGCTATCCAGACACGGGCCATATACAGAAAGACAATAATTAAAATGCGACAACACCAATGTCTCAGTCAAATTCATCCTTAGAGTTCTACTCAGGCTACCTCTATGACGATAAAGAATATTCAGGCTAGTGGTTGCCCTACTAATAATACTGGATGTGTGTTCTAAACCTGAGAGCATTATCAATAGTCAGTCCCAAATTCTTTCCTTCATTAACAACCTCCAATGGTGTGCCATTCACATGAAAATCACATGCACCCAATCGATGTTCAGGGCCCACAAGAAGCACCTTTGTTTTCTCAGCATTAAGGGTTAAACCGTAATCCTGTGACATTTTGAAAATTTTATCTAGATCTTCATTTATCTTCCGAACAGCCTCAGGCCAATTGTCACAAACTCAGCTGAGTATCATCAGCATAGGCGCGCATTGTGCAGTGTTCGATGCATTCATTGAGGCGAGACGTATAAAGAAGAAAAAGGAGTGGTCCCAAGATGGACCTTGAGGCACTCCCCTGTTCAAACCCAATGAGAAACTCGAAATACAATTTCCCAGTTTGACCACCTGAGACCTCTCCGAAAAATAGGACTCAATCAGCGAACAGGCTTCCTTGGAAAATCCATGATAATGACATATAGATACCATAAGAGCATGATGTATCGAGTCGAAGGCGCGACTGTAGTCCAGGAGAACCAAAAAGGAATTCCGATGTAGATCCATATTTCTCAGCAAATCATCTGTAATATCCAAAAGTGCGGTTTCACAACTATGATTTTTGCGAAAGCCCGACTGACACTTGGGATAAAGATCATACTCCTTCAAATGTGCTCTGATTTGTTTATCCATTATACGTTCCAAAACTTTTGATAACGTGGGGAGGATACTGATAGGTCTTAAATCTTTATAGTCACTTATCTGTTGAGACTTCGGCAAAGGAATAACCTGTGAAGTTTTCCATTCATTTGGGAAGTAATTTTCCAGTAAGCAAGAGTTAATAATATGAAGAATATGATTTTCTAATGTAGGCAAACAAAGTTTCAGCATCTCGAGATTAATCCCGTCCAACCCCATGGCATTAGTTTTAATCTTAGATATGGCCGCATATATCTCATCAAGATCCACCAATTTGAAGCTAAAACTATTTTCCGTTGTGTTAGGATGTATGCTCCTATAGAAATAGTCAATCAAGTGGTTATTTTTCGTTTTACTTTTTGGAACAGAATTAACGAAGTACTTATTTATTTCATCAACATTTTGCAAATGGCTGGGAATATTACATGAACTTTTCTTATTTATCAATCCAATATTATTTAGTTCCTTCCAAAAGTGTTTAGGATTTTTATTCGAGAAACTATACTTCAAATAGGATTTTTTCTCATTACGAACAGCTGTTGTTGTATAATTTCTAATTGATTTGTAATATTCGTAATGAGCGGGAAGTTTCGTGCGCTTGAATCTACATTTAGCTTGATCTCTTAATCTCATTAACAGTTTAACATTGTCGGTCAGCCATGGTGCAGGAGGTTTCTTCATTATAACAGTCTTCAAAGGCGCGAACTCATCAAAGACGGATCGTAAACATGAATTGAAGTATCTAACCTTCTCATCTATATTCTTGATGTAATAAATATTATCAAAACTATAGCCAGACAGTGCCTCCTGAAATCGAGCCACGTTTATTTTCTTTAAATTTCGAAATGTAGCCGTTTTTGGTGTAAGTTTGGGATATTTAATGGTGCAGTAAATTGCATCGTGGTCCGATTCGTGGTAATTCACTACCCCAAAATCTTCAAATATATTTTTGTCACTTGTCACCAGCACATCAATGAGGGAGGCTGATGTATCCGTAATTCTCGTGGGTTGACTTATCAGTTGCAACAACTGAGAATCATTCAAGAATTGAGCGAATTTAATATTAGGTCTCAACAAATCGGCGTTTATGTCCCCTAAACAAAATACCTTATCGGTCCTAGACAAACATATTGACAAGGAATTTTCTAGTTCTTCCAAAAATTTGCTGAAATGGAAATCAGGTGGTCTATAGACCACACCCAATGCGAACTGCAAACCCCTGTTCCTGACAAAAATCCAAAGTTGTTCTATCTCATTACACACATTCAGTACATCGTATTCCAAGTCATTAGATATATACAAACCGACCCCACCGCCACGCTTATCACGGTCTCTTCTAACAAAATTGTATCCATCAATATGAACGACGTCTGTAGAAATGTGAGGTTTTAACCAGGTTTCACTGACCGCTACAATTTTATAATCATTCTCTAGAATAAAATCTCTAAAGTAATCAAAGTTAGTACCAAGTGAACGAACATTTATATGTAGTACCTTTATATTCCCATTAGAACCCATTCCGAAGAAAAATAACAGAAAGCAAAAACATACAAATTAAGACGTTATTATAAAGGCATATAGACAACAATAGAATCAAATTATTTTAGTGATATCTTCTTCATTCTTGATTAATACAGCTTTAGAAGTCTCAGTTTTCTTAACGTAGACTTTTCCGCCTTTCGTCCATACGTATTTGAATTTCTTGTCAACTTTGAATGTTTTTCTCACCTTTGCAAATAATTCCTGTTTCGTTCTAGACAGGTCTTCATTGAAATATACAACACCATCGCTGGAACATCCAAAATCAGACCCCTTCAGTATCCCTTTTTCCCTGCGCTTCTGCATTAAAAGATTGCGCGTCTGTGGGTCTTTTAATTGTACTAAAATAGGAGAAACTTCGTTTTTTGATAAACGTTTTGCTGAGAATTCTCCAACTTCCGATGACACTCCCATGAACTCCACCAAATCTGCAACAATTTCATTTGTGTTCCTCTTCTCTACTGGTATATTAGTGACAATGAGATTTCTCTCACGTTTCTCTTGCTCGAGAGCTTCGACTCTATCTTCCAATATTATCATCTTTTCTCTAATTTCAGAATTAGATTCCTCTTGTTCCCTCAGTTTCTGTTTTATTGCCGTATTTTCTTTTTGGATGTCCTCAAATGAGTCGGAAAAAAACTGTAATGAATTTTGCATAATAACAATATCATTTTTTATAGTTTTCAATTCAGTTTTCATATTTTCATGGTTAAATTTCAATTGTTTCATGATGTCCGCAATAGTACAATCTTGAAATTCATCATTTTCTTCTTCATTTTCAACTTCAGAGTTTTCCGACTCAGTATGTACAATTATTGATCTTCGAGACGAATTAGAATGGATGTTCTGACAATTTCTACAGACCCAAATTTGACCATTTGTTATAAGAGCCTGCACACCAGCCTTAGACATTCCGGAACATTTTTGGCAAATCCATGTTGAGCATACCCCGTTGCAAAGCAACTTATATTCAGATTTGTTGAAATTTTTATTGCAAATGCCACAGTGCTTCGCCTCACTTGTATTTGTTTTGTTTGTCGAGCGTTTTTTCCCCATCTTATCTACTGCAGGAGATACCAATACAACAGATGTCGATCCTCCTAATTTATAAAATTATCGTATATATTTCACAAAATTTATTCCTTACTGGTAAAGTTATGTGAGTTATTGCTTGATTTCTGTAGGGTATAAAGTCCACGTCTTTAGCTTTATTCACTATTTATTTTCCACAAATTTTTCAGCTGTAAACCACTTAAATATCATTTAAACGAAGACAAGCGAAACAACAACCTTACGTTACGCGTATGTTCGCGTTCAAAAATCATGAGGGGTTTGTTATTTTTAACCCTTAATGATAAGATTATGGTATAAAAAATTAGGTGAGTAACATCTACTTAATGAATTATATTATGTAGGTATAGTTTTATGAATTAAAAATTTCCAATTCAAAAAAGCGTAGGATATAGTTATGTTTGTAGAAATAGTTATTTTTCTACAAACCTCAAAAAATGACAAGGTTCGCGCATTGGCAAGAATATGCGAAGTGACCCGTTTTTTCATTATCCTTTGTTACTATGACACCGTACGCGAAGTAGTGTGCGAAATACTTCGCACACTGCATGTAAACTATATGGGATTTTTATATTTTAACATTAATTTTCCTCAATCAAGCAAAAATCCAAGAAATCATTTATTCATTGAATAATTGTCAACAAATGCCATTTTATTTCCATAGTTATAGTACCTAATTACTTGATTTGGAAAAACAGTTCAAACCAGTTCAATACTTTTTTTCATATTAGGCTAATTATTGACGAGTTATTGATGTTACTCTTTTTGACACGCTGTATTTTGAAAGCTGAAGTCTTTCAAGCAAGGACAAAAGTCCTTACCATGTTTTTCCTGTAAAACATCAATTATAAGTCATTCCCTTAAAGTTATGACCAGTCAAACAAATTCCTCCTTTCATTTAGGTAATTTCCATACAATTCTTTTCAGACAATGCCTTTTGCGTGGTAGTATTCGCACCCAATAAACATGTCTTTTTGTGCGAGGATTTTTTTTGTTATAATAATTCTTCGTATAAGAATTATCGACGAGTTACGTAACTTTTTTAGCACGCTGTATTTTGAACGCTAAAGTCTTTGGGTAAAAAATCCTTACGAAACACCGAAAAAAATGGAAAATATAATTAAGTTTTTCCAGTAAAACATCAATTAAAGGTAATTGCATTAAATTTACGACCATCAGTAAAATAATTTCGTCTCTTTATTTAGGTAATTTCCATACAATTCTTTTCAGACAATGCCTTTTGCACGGTAGTATTCACACCAATAAACATGTCTTTTTGTCGACATCTCCAAAAAATCATTATAGCTACATGGATATCTGATTTACTTAATTCGTTTTAATGGTAGACCTTCAAAAGTTATCTTTCACATTTATTTTGTCGGACAACCTTATTTGGGTCCTCAAGCGTTATTTCGAAAATTGGATAATTGTACCAAGCTTGCAATTTTAAGCCGATAATTCACATATGTATATGTTTTTGAGATACCATCTAATACATTTGAATACATATTATAAATGTCTGCGTGCTTGTTATGGGAAGACCTCGGTCAAGTTCAAAATCACCAAATTACCATAAATTAATATAAATGAGATATGAGATGAATTCACGTGTGTTGAAATAAAAATTGGTCAATTTTTGTTTCGCAAAGGAAATTGGCTAGAGAATTTTATGATTTTATGTATGATATGCTATTATTTTATGTACAGCTGCACGGGATTTTATGGTTTGAAAGACCAATGACGCACGTGCCAAAATTATTCTTGCGAATGGTAAAAAAAAATGTTTTGTTCAAAAATCAATGAAATACTGATGGCGCACTAAATTGATGGATATTTTGACATTCAAGAAGTGTGATATATGAGATTCATAAAAATGGCTTCGTACACGTTCCAGTGGCAGCTGCTCAGAGGAGGCTAGGCCTCGTTTCCGTGAAGTTAACACCCAATTTTTCGAAAATGAAAAAAATTTTTCTTGCATTCGTTAGTAACTCGTTAGTAACTATTTGTAACATCAACATTTTCGTTTTTACCTTAAAGGAACTGGTGGAAAAGCACCGCTTTCCGCTGTGTGCTAACTTCATGGGCACCCACATTTTCGAAAACAAAAAAATTTTTGTTGCATTCGTTAGTAACTCGTTAGTAACTATTTGTAACGCAAAATATTTTGTTTGTTACCTTACCTGTCATGAGAAAATGACACCCCCAAAATGCGAAGTTAGCACCCACTTTTTCGAAAATAAAGAAGATTTTTTTCAGTCGTTAGTAACACGTTAGTAACTATTTGTAACTCAACAATTTTCGTTCGCAACCGCACTTGTAATGGAAAAATTACAACCCTAAAATGCGAAGTTAGCACCCACTTTTTCGAAAATGAAAAAAAATTTTTTGCATCCGTTAGTCGTTAGTAACTATTCGTTACATCCAAATTTTTATTTGTATGTACCTCAAAGGAACTGGTGAGAAAATACCGCATTCCGTAAGGTGCTAACATCACGGGCACCCACATTTTCGAAAATTAAAGAAAAATTTGTTGCATTCGCTAGTAACTCGTTAGTAAATACTTGTAAGGCAAAAATTTTTGTTTGTATCCTTACATGTCATGAGAAAATGACAACCCCAAAATGCGAAATTAGCACCCACTCTTCGAAAATGAAGAGGGTTTTTTGCATTCGTTAGTAACTATTTGTAACTCAAAAATTCTCGTTTTCAACCTTACCTGTAATGGAAAAATTACACCCCTAAAATGCAAAGTAAGCACCTACTTTTTCGAAAATGGGGAAATTTTTTTCCACCCGTTAGTAACTCGTCAGTAACTATTTAAAACACAAAAAATTTCGTTTGTAACCTTATCTGTAGCGAAAAATTTACATCCATAAAATGAGAAGTTAGCAACCACGTTTTCGAAAATGCAGAAGATAATTTTGATTCATATGAATCAAAAAGTTGAATCTAATGTTTCTTACCATTGTTCCATATTGACACTGAAACATATTTGCCAGAAAGTTTTTAAAGTAAAAAAATGTGTGCGCTTCCGAAAAAGTCAGTGCTTACTCAGCATTTAAGGTTTGCTGTTTTTTTCTTTTATTAACTTCACCTAGGCCTCCCCTAATTTCACTGCATTTTATTCAATATTAAATTCAAGTTTGAATAAAAAAGGATTACATTTCTACATCTATATTATTTTCATCATTCTTTCTACTATCCAAATCTCAAAGTAATAAACATAATATGTTTATTACTAATCGATTTAAAACATTCATACATTATCCGCAACACACAATACAACGTAACGGATAGCAGGCAAAACGCTTAGCGAAGGAGGCTCGCCTCCAAAAGTCGAGATTTCTTAGAATGTAACATTTCAAACTGTTTCAAATGATTGGTGCGGGAACCAATCAAAATTCAACCTGACGATCACGTGTCGGAGGCCCGGCTCCGCGGCATTATTTTCGCTTCTTGGCGAACGAGCTCAGCCGAAACTGAACGTCCGATGAGATCGCATCAACCCTGGCGATCGTGGATGGAGATCAGCTGTTGTTTTGATTCCCTTCCTTTTTATTAACGAAGTATTAATCCTCTCAGTCTGTTATTTGTGGTTTTGTGACATTTTTCGGAAAAGTTTGTAGGTAAAAGTTTTCAATATTTCAGCAAGAAAGATAGAAACGGAAACAAGAAGTGAAAATTATAATGCAAGTAGTGAACATAAAGAAACGCAAGATCCTGTAGATTTTATTTTGAATAATAAATTCAGTAAAATGCCTTACGATGATAAAATTTTCATAACTCAAGTAATTAAGACACCTCGACCAGCAATGCCGAATTTAATTATTAATTCTGCTCATAATCGTTCTTTCTGGGTAGAATGGTTTAATAAATGCCAGTCGCTGACAGGAAACCCAGTTCGAAATAAATTATTTTGTTGGTTGCGTGGTCTCGAGCCTCCTCTGATTGAGATCTCACGAGCCGCCACTGACACGTTCAAGTTGTTGAATTATTTTATGAGCAATTACGTGAATTTTATGGTTGATTTAATCGACCACCTGAAAGCACTATTGGTGGCTTTATTAAAAAATTTTAAGAGACCCGTTCGGTGGAAGATCTAAAAGTGAAAAATATGGTCATAGTGGTCGTTCACAGAAAAATATTGATTTGGTTCGAGAAAGTGTTGCTGAAGATCCTGAAATGTCCATTAGAGGACGTTCACAACAAGTTGGACTCAATGGGTCCACATATTTTACAAAAGCCATTAGATAATTTTTTCATGAATAATCTCCAGAAACGCTGATGTCAATTTGGCTACCAAGATCATGTGATTTAATACCGTTGGACTATTTCTTTCGGGTTATATTTGTGAAATCCACAATCGATTCAAGAACTGAAGGATGAAATTATTCGTGTCACTCGTGAGATAAAGTCTCAATTATGTCAAAATATCATTGAAAATTTCAACAAAAGAGTAGATATCTGTAGTGCCTCAAGAGGAGGACTTTTGAAAATTTTTTGAATGAAAATTTTGTGTTTGTTCATTCTGAAAGAAAACGAGCATTTTAAAGCACACTAATAATGCAATTAAGGGTTTCTTGAAATCCTCGAAGCTTATCTGAAATGCACTTTTCGGTAGGTTTAAGTGGGGGAATCGCGACCGCTTGAGGATATTTGATAATAAAGATTATATTATTATATTATATTTGATAATCAAAATAATGGCGAAGATATGTAGATGGTAGAGAAAACCTATACAGATTCCTAGAACACCTCAATACTCAATAGCATAGAAGAATCGATCCAATTCACGATGTAAATCGAGGAAAATAACCAACTACCTTTCCTTAATGTACTTGTTCATAAGCAAAATGGGACTCCCAAAACCACAGTCTACAGAAAACCAACTCACACAGACCAATATCTCCATTACGAATTCAACCATAATCTGAGCACCATATTTTAGGAGTAGCCACAAGCTTATACGACAGAGCAGCCAATACATGCTCTAATCCAGAAGATCATAATGAGAAATTCAATAACATCACAAAAACACTCAAGAAAAATGGCTACCCTACCCCTAGAAGATTCTCGATGTAGCCAGAGAACCGAGTGAAACAAGAACAAAGCCCTAACGAATAGACAATGATCCTACACTCCTACAGACACATAGCTCCTGTCATACCTTATGTAAAGGGTATGTCTGAAAAGATTAGAAGGATTGTTAACAAATACAATGTGGGAAAAGCATTCAAGACCAAAGAGACAATCAGGTAAAAACTCACGAACGTGAAACCTTTCAACGAAAATCAAATAACCAAGGAATGTATTTATGAAATACCCTATGAATGCGGTAGATCCTACATTGGGGAAACTAAACGCCCCCTCAAAATTAGTATCAAAGTCGATACATCAGAGATTGGCTCAACTTGGAAAAACCGAAAAATCCAAACTAGTCCAACATGCTATGAACGAAGACCACAATATCAGATGGAACGAAGCTTCCATAATATCACAGAAAGAAAGATGGAAAAGGAGAAAATTGCAGCCTTCATGACTATAACTGCCAACCCGATCAGTGCGCCCTCGCCGCCCTCCATTGAAATAAAGGATATTTGTAGACCATTAAGGGTACGTTCAGATGATGAGCGCTCAACGCGCATTTTGCCAACGCGCGTTTACAACTACATGTATTTTGTTCTCGGAGTACACATGCTAACGCGCGTTTCTATGCAACATATACATGTAGTTGTAAACGCGCGTTAGCAAAACGCGCGTTGAGCGCTCATCATCTGAACGTACCCTTATACGTTCTGACTAAAGGAGGACGAACTCGAATCAGGAAAGTACCAACCTGATTTAATTACTACACATATCATCTTAGTTGAGACATCATGTCAGTGACCTCTAACACAGGGTTCAATTTTGCGATTACCCTGAGGACGGCTGGCGAATGCTTGTCGAAACGTTGGATAGAACAATCCAAGATAGTGGAAATGGCCCAAATAATCTTTCAACTAATGACCCATTATCAAAAATTTTCCGTTCACAATCATGGTTGATGTGTTTTAAGGGATCAAATAGGAAAAAAAGGACAATAACTCACTTGGGTTGTGAAAAACTTTATAAAGCAAGCCTTCAAATTGAAAAAAATCACAAATAAAAGGCTGCGATTGCCGGAATTTCCCGCACAGATAGGGTAATACCGGCCATCTTTTACGAATAAAAATCACATATAAATTGCTTTTCCTTCGTTGTATTGGAGCAGGCTTTGAGTGTCCATTGGCCACAAATAACACACCAAACTTCTCCATTCTTTCCAAATTATCCGTGTACAACACAAATATATTCATTGACGTCTTTGTCGAAATCATCGTTTTCCTACACTATTTCTTCATTTTCTCTAACTTCCTAGTAATTATTCGATTGTGCGTTCTTTTTTTTCGTGGTGCAGAAATTGCAATGTTTTCATCAAAAACGTTTCTTTTCGCGTTTTTAGTATTTTGTATGTGTTTTTGATTATTTTAGTTCTAATGCTTTTTCAAAAGGCATGAAAGTCAAACTTACAGAATTTTATATACAATACTTTCTTTTAGGTTTTGCCGTATTATTATTAGAACATGATGGAACAGGAATAATTTTTGTGAAAAACACAATGTAAATTTGGAAACCGCCTGTCTCTTATGCCCGTACTCATAGTCGATGCTCCGTGAGATCTCATACTCAAGAAGATCTTTGGATCGTATTCATAGTTAGCTCTCGAGGGTGAGTGAGAGTTTGATTCGCCCATGGCTTGAGTTGTGGTCTACCGCATACAAAGCCATATTTGGCTGGTAAACTACAGTAATTGTTTTCTACCCTATTTTGAAACAAAAATTATAAAATGTTATTATGGAATCAATTGGTAGTTCATATTGAAACGGAACGCAGTCCTTAATGTATATGGCTAACCTCCAATGCCATTATAACCTCACTTTTCTCCGATGCGTACTAGAGGACGTCCATAGTGATATACAGTGCAAATTTGTTGGTGAAAATTAAAAAGAAAAGGTGAGAAATTGTTTTCACAAAAATATAAATAATGTTCTGTATGGCCTTCATTTCCGACTCGTATCACAGTGGTTTATTCAAAATTTCTGTTCCTCATACTTTATTTTCACCATTTTCTACGGGAGCCATTTTTGGCTTCGTATGCAATAACGATAAAGTAAGGTTGTGCCTAAAATGGCTTCGCATGCATTCAAAGTTCTTCTTTTCCTTCTTTCCAGAATGCTTCCTTCACTCTTTTATGGTACTGCTAACTGCAATCAACCTATTCCTGGTGATGGCTCTCTTAGTAATGATGATTCACTGTCGAGTGTCGGATTCCGATGACGATGTTCCGCTTTCACGCTTGCGCAAACAAAAACGTAAAAGAACATTACCTATTCCACCATCCGATACAGATTCTTCCGATGACGAAATAGCTGATCCCAGAGCTAAAACTTCCAAACATAAGCGGGCAGTGAATGAAAAAATTATATGGACAGAAGGAAAAATGCCAGCTTATAATGAAAAAAATTTCAAATTTTGTGGTAGCCCGGAATTGCCAGAGTTAATTCAAGGATTAGAATCACCTGCCGAATTTTTCCATTTTTTTTTCACAGAAGATTTGATAACATACATTACGCAACAGACGAATCTAAAATCTACCCAGGTCAACGTTAATAAGCCAGTAAATGTCACAAACGCTGAGATCGAGCAATTTATTGGTATTATCATCTTCACCTCATTAGTCCACTTACCGGCTACACGGATGTATTGGTCTAACAACAGCATCAAGTCAATTCAATAATGACGTGTAATAGGTTTGAAATGATAAAACGTCATCTTCATTTCAATAATAATGATGACTTCAAACCAGCCGGTACACCCGGTCATGACAAACTGTTCAAAATTCGGCCTCTTATAGATAAAGTAAGAGAACGGTTACTTCTGATACCCAAAGAAGAATATCTGGCCGTAGATGAGCAAATCATTCCCACGAAAGCTAGGTACCAACTGAAACAGTACAATCCAGCCAAACCTCATAAGTGGGGGTACAAAAATCAAGTATTGAGTGGCGTTTCCGGGTTCAGTTACGATTTTGATATTTTTGCTGGCGATCAGAGCAACGTTTTCCCAAGTGATGCACCAGATCTTGGTGTCAGCTCCAATGTTGTTACACGTCTCACATCTACTGTGCCTCGAAATGTAAACCATAAATATTTTTCGATAACTGGTTCAATAGCATAAAATTGCAAGTTTACTTGTATAAGAATGGATTGCTGCCATTGGGAACCGTTAGGATGAACCGAGTACCAAATTCTGATATGCCTTCAGAAAAGGATCTCAAGAAAATAGGTCGAGGTGCTATGGTAGAGAAAATTACCGTTGTTGATGGCGTGAAACTAAGCCTTGTATCATGGTATGACAATAAAGTAGTCAGTTTACTGTCAGCGTTTGTTGGAAGCGAACCGATTTCAACGAAGACCAGATATTTCAGAAAAGATAAACAGTACAAGGACATAACATCGCCACAATCCGTTGATGTGTATAACCGACACATGGGAGGAGTTGATTTGCTTGATTCCATGTTAGGTCTATACAGGATCAAAATAAGGTCTCGTCAGTTGTATAAGAAAATATTTTTCCACTTGATCGATATGTGCGCCGTTAATGCTTGGTTACTATGGCGACGCAAGACTGATCTATACATGTCACTATTTGACTTCAAGCTTGCCATTTCTGAACATTATTGCAAGGCTGGCAAGGGTATTGTAAGAAAAAGAGGTCGTCCTAGTATCAATAATCCCGGTACACCTACTTCAAGACGAAATACGCCTACGTCTAGCAGAACGGGTACTCCTACCAATAGAGATGAATCTCCCGTACCTCGGAAAAAGGCACGGAAAACCCCAGCAAAAGTTCAAGACCTACCTCTGGATTCAGTACGTTCGGACAAAATTGACCATTTACCGATTCACCAAAAAAATCGTCAATTATGTCAAAATGATTGTTCTTTGCGATCTCATATAAAATGTGAGAAATGTGACGTTTTTCTTTGCCTGAATGAGAAGAGGAATTGTTTCAGGGAATTTCATCTTGTATGAATTTTGTCACTTATTGTGCATAGGAAGCCAAAAATGGCAGTCTCATACATAGTCGTTAATGCATGAGAAGCCAAATTTGGCTTCAGTTTTTTTTTTCTGAAATACTGAACTCATTTCTTTTTCATTTTATATTTTGTCTTATGAGTGTTAATAAAACATATTAAAAAACAAAAAAATTTTTTTCTTTTAAATTTAATAATTCATGCAATAGAGGGTTAATGACTAGTATTCATAAGGGCGATACAAACTCTAAAGGTTGACGCTCACTTGGACGAGACGAGACGAAGCGAAGAGTTGTTTTCCGCAGGCACGATTTGCACTGAATCAAACGATTCTGCGTCTACCCATTTGATTCAGTGCAAATCGTGACTACGGAAAACAACTCTTCGCTTCGTCTCGTCCAAGTGAGCGTCAACCTTAACTCACCCTCAAGGGCGAACTATGAATACGAGCCTAAGATCTTCTTGAGTACGATATCTGACGGAGCATCAACTATGAATACGGGCATTAGATAATCCTTTTGCACTATCATTTATTGCAGCTTATGACTTGTACAATTGCGTGGTATAATAACTAAAAACTAATATAACCCTATTCCTTTCATTCAGGACAGAATTGAATTTGACCACGAATTGGTCGTCAGGGAGTCGAACCCTATCGTTTGAGACCATTTTCGGCTCAATATTCGAAAATTACAGACATTTGCCAAAAACGATATAGCACTCGTTTATGTAGAACAGGTGCTCAAAAAGAATATCGCAAATATTTCGCATGATGAATGTGGCCTTCGCATATTTTATCGTACTATTAAGAGGATTATTCCATTAGTAAAAATTGTGTTTTGTTATGTTTTATTTTATTTTATTTTTATTACCAGTACATATTGTTGATTTCAATGACAATACTTTCAACTTCATACGTTTTTGTGAACACAAAAATTTTATCGTTGGTGAATGTCACCTATAAGTTGAAGTACCTACATATCAAAGACAAGACGTGATTGCGGTACTATTGAGTTTCGTCAGGAACTGTATTTCAATTCGACTGAGAAGATAAATGCAATTTATGTTAATTGGTTCTAAGATGTTGTTAGAGCCATTAGCTAACTTTGGAGAGTAGGAGAAAGATTCAACACAATTGGATAGGTATACTTCCGATTTGAAGATACAAGAATATACCATTAGGAGCCTAAAATACCAGGTGTATTTAAAAAAATTAAGAAAAGCCCTGAGCAGGAGCTTTTGAGTACTCGATCATTGGTGGAGCAATGAGACTATTACCTCGAAATTTTATATAAATGCAGAATCTCAACACAATCGGAATTATGTTCTGGAAACTATTCAGATAATGAAATACATAATTATGTGAAAAATTAAAAATTAAGAAAAATTTCACCTTCATTCGCAGAAAAATTTTCACCTGAATCGGATATCCTGTTATGGAAATATAGAGATGCTTCTTTTAAATATTACAGTTGAATTTTCTATGCTTCTGTTAACACTATGGCCACGAAATTTTGCATGAACATTCAGTATATCAATCTTCATTCATAAAATAAGATAAAATTTCACTCGAATCGGATATCTTCTCCTGAAAATATGAAGTTTCTTCTTTGCATTATTTCTATTGAATTTCCTATGGTTCTGTATACACTATGAGGATTATTATGAGCATTTTGCATATGACAAAAATTATGAATTGTTTGGAACACTCTGTACGATTTAGCTGGTTAACGAACTCAACCGATGCATTTGGGAACCGTACTCGCACTGAAAATTTCAAGTTTTTAGGACAATCCCTTGGAAAGTTATCGTGCTGACATACGGACGGACGAACGGCCCCACGGACAGAATTGCATTTGCAGATTCGTCATCAGGGAGTCGTTTGAGACCATTTTCGGCTCAAAATTCGAAAATCCCAGACATTTGGGTAAAAAGATATACAGTCAAACCTGTGTAAGTGACAACTGGGTAAGCAAGAAAACTCTTTAAGTGAGTGTAATTGCCTGGTCCCGTCATTTTTAGCCCCTAAAACCTCTATGTATGAGAAATAGAAGCCTCTATAAGAGAAAGTCGTAAACCACCAGTTATATTTGTGCGACCCGAGGTGCGACCTCTATAAGTAAGACTGTTATTTATCTATAACTCTATAAGCGAGAGTCAAGCATGGAGATATTTTCTTTTCAATGATTTAACACGCAAGGACACAAGCGACAAAACAACATCCACATCATTTCCGTAAGTTACATTATTTGAGAGTTATTGCTGTTCGAACATGACCCTTATGAAAATTGATAAAATAAAAAAAACTTCAGGACTGTACTATCGATAATTTTCATTGATAAAACAAACAAATTAATCATAAAAATTGCTCAAAATGGCCGCCTCTGCTCTGTAGACAGGCAGTGGCCTTCATGACGACCTGTCTTGTGTCTTTTGCTCGCGTAGTGATCATGTTCGAGCAGCAATAACTCTCAAATTATGAAACTTAAAGATATGATGTGGGTGTTGTTTTGTAGCTTATATCCTTGCGTGTGAAATCATTGAAAAAAAATTATACTTCAATGTGCTAGTTCTTGTACTATTGCGTATTTATTAAGAAAATCAGTACATATTTTTTATGGCGTTTTCGAGTTGAATGTTCTTATATTGTTATACTTCAATGAAAGGTGGTAGTATCATCTTTCGAAAAACATTTTTGTCACATCTGTAGGACCTTTATGTCCACAGAAATCGATATTATTTGGAAGGTTCAACAAAAATAAAAAAGTAAATTCAAAATGGGGGACACCAAAACTAAGGGGGTAAAGTTCCAAGTTTGGGTGTTTTTGTGGTTAATATTAGGTATATTTGAAGACCTTGAATTATCGCTAAGTCATGACCAAACACATTGTATATACATGTGTTACGTTTTTTTATTCGACCTCTATGAGTGATAATGATAATTTCGGAACCTTCATAAGCTAGAAACTCGGGTTAGTGAAAAACCTCCATAAGCGACAAAAACATTGCGGTCCCTTCAACTCTCCCTTATCCAGGTTCGACTGTACTCAGAAAGAGGCCCCTCTTAATATTATATAGTTTACCTACGAATTATTTCTACAGATATGTTCAGTTCAAGAAAAAACCGAAAAAAACTGAAGTGGATTAAACCATCGTTTCCCTCCAATGTTGCATAAGGTCATTTCCAGCAGTTTCTTCATGTGACAGCAGTAGTTTCAAATATACAGAGTAATTTTTTTAAGTGTTTCATTAGAAGTTTTCAGGGAAGGAACTGTAATACGAATTTAAGAGTTGTATTTTCGTATTAGGGTTCATAAACTCAATTTATGAAATATTTTCAAGCAAAAGCTACTTCCGCTTCTACCGGAAACGAATGTGAACTTCGTTATTTCGATTGTAGCACCCTGGCCACCCTGTATATTTACTTATATTTGAATTATCATCAATTTTTGAGCAATCGTTCTCCTTAAACAGAGCTTTTGCTCAAATGTCTGTTATTTTCATATTTTGAGCAGAAAATGGTCTCAAACAATAGAGTTCTACTCCCTGATGACGAATTCGTGGTAAAATTAAATTCTGGCCGTGGGGCCGTCCGTCCGTTAGCACAATAACTTTCGAAGGGATTGTCCTAGAGCCTTGAAATTTTCACAGTAAGTTCAGTTCCCAAATGGCTCTGTAAAGTTCGTTAACCAGCCAAATCGTACAGTTGTTCCTCAAAATATGGCCATTCAAATTTTTGTTTCCCTCTATCTCAAACAATGAAATGTTGCGGCTATCGCTATATGCAAGATGCCCATTGCCCATAATAAGCGTCATGCAAAATTTTGTGGCCATAGAGCACACAGAACCATGGGAAATACAATTGGAATATTGAAAAGAAGAATGTTTATGTTTCCATAACAGAATCTTGATTCGAATGAAATTCATTTTGTAAATGTAGACTGAGCTGAGATTCTGCATTTTTATATTTGGTATCAATGTCAAGTTCCATTAAAAATTTTAAGGTAATAGTCTTATTGCTCCACCAATGAACGAGCGCTCCGAAGCTCCTGCTCAGGGCTCTTCTTGAATTTTTTTTCTTCAAATGAAATAGACCATCTACAAGTCAGAGCGGATTTTCTTCACTAAGTTGTTTATTTCCTTTGAAAAAAAAATCGCATTCAAATATCCTCAGAATTACTGGTCACATTATACTCTCATTATATTGAATATACAACCGCTTTATTATCAAACCCACCTTGAAAATGTCATGTTTTCAAGTCGTTCTTCTCAAACATCTTCAAGATAGGTTTCAACAAAAATGTTTAATTCGCATGAACAAGCGCTCAGATTCTTCTACAGAGAGTTTTCACATGCCTCATTATATTCGGACATAACAAATTGAAATGAATTTTTGATGCGCAATTTCAGAAATGAATTTCTAAAACAATTTTCAATATCGTTAATGGTTCCTTCCTTCTCACAATGCTAATTTTCGTTGGCTAATTATTTTTCAAATGCTATTACAGGTTTTAAGGTAAAGTGTTCATCTTACAAAGTTATCATTCGGTAATTGCGTAAATGGAGGTATGCAGAACCAGTCGAAGATGAAATTGCATAATGAATACCTTGACCAACAACAAAGAACAATTATTTGACTGTTCGAAGTGTATATTTACCACGTTTAAACTTGACGAAGTCCAAATAAAGTGGAGGTAGATAATGAAAAATGAAAACCTGATATTTTCTTCTAAAATTGTTCGAATTTGATGTTTTTGCATGAAGAAAATTCTTCACAATTATATACAACTATACATTAGAGTATTTACATTGGCATACAATTTGACAAGGGCTTAATAATTCAAAATTATATTTCCTTCTGATGGTTTGTTTAATAGAATCTACCTATTTATTGAATGAATATATACAATTTGAAGGACTGTAGAGTGATTCATTATTTCAATGCGAATATTAAATATGTACTTATTCAAATTGTTATTTTACCGTTGATTGATGCATTATTTAAAACACTGGCGCAGCCAGGGGGGGGGCTTTGGGGCTGCAGGCCCCCCCCCCCAAAGATTAATTTCTTCGTTATTTCTTTCTTCTTTATTTTTTTGCAACTTTCGTTATCCGCTGTATCATCAAACATTTTTCAGTTCAGCCCCCTCCGCCTCCAAAATAAAATCCTGGCTGCGCCACTGGTTTAAAAATAATTGAGGTCAAGACTCAAGACACGAGTTTTCTTGTCCTATACAGGGTGTCTAGTCTACTTTAAAAGTGGACAAATTTGAAGGGGGGATTATACGTGTGATTCACAACCAAAAATTTTATATAAAACAGTTCGAAATATTAACGGCTGTTCTTCAATTTAAGATTTCTTGATTTCACGAAATATTTCGAGTTTTTCCTCTAAAATTATCCTTTTTCAGTTTGATGAGACTATAGTCTCATAAAATTTTACATATTCGGAAAGGTCAATTAATTTTTCACAAGATAGGTAACTAGGTAAGATTCTCTTATTGCGGGCATGGTACGGAGATGAATATCACAATTCTGAAGTTAACAAAAATAGTCCTATTTTTCCAACGGTTTTTTCAATGAAATATCAATAATTATGCACACGCTTTCTTTTCAGTTAGAAATACCTCATTCAGTGTACAGGGTATCCCATTTTGGGCACTTTTACGGGATATCCCCGTTATTTTTAACGTAAGCGGGATGCGGTTTTCGCGACAATGTGCTACTTTTTTATGAAACTAAAGATGGCGCAATCAGTTTTTGCATAGCCCTCTTAGTTTTTGCTATACAGGGCTGAAATGAAATGTATCACTTTTTAATCACCCCCCGTATCTCAGTTGTGCTTGAACTTGGAGAAATTGTTGAAACGTATACCTATAGATTTTTTTCCGTAGAATCCAGTGGCGTAGTCAGTTTTTCAATTAAACTTTCCGTTTTTGAGTTATTGGGCAAACATATGTTTTTTTTAAATTGGACACCCTGTATATATTTTTTCTTATTAAGCACAATCTCAGCTTTTCAAAAACATATTATTTTATGCATTTATTTTCAAAACCAAGCTCAGAATTCAAGATTTTGTAATTCAATTGTCAATAACTAAGTAGTAGGCTATGACTGTTTATTAAAAACAAAAAATAAATGTCACGATTTCGTTAGAAATCGAAAATAATGTTAACATAATATCTAGATCACAAACAAGCATGTCATATTTCTCGTAATTTTCGTAAGCAGCCGTAATGAGAAAAACTTAAAACTGAATCATTAATATAATATAATAAATAATAAAAACTGAGAGAACTGTAAACTTTTAAACCAACCGACAAAGCTTTGTAATTTTTTTTGTTGACAATTGAATTACAAAATCTTGAATTCTGAGCTTGGTTTTGAAAATAAATGCATAAAATAATATGTTTTTGAAAAGCTGAGATTGTTGAGATTGTGCTTAATAAGAATAAAAAATAATAAACAGGGTGTCCAATTTAAAAAAAAAACATTTGTTTGCTCAATAACTCAAAAACGGAAAGTTTAATTGAAAAACTGACTACGCCACTGGATTCTACGGAAAAAAATCTATAGGAATACGTTTCAACCATTTCTCCAAGTTCAAGCACAACTGAGATACGGGAGGTGATTAAAAGTGATACTTTTCGTTTCAGCCCTGTATAGCAAAAACTAAGAGGGCTATGCAAAAAGTGATTGCGCCATCTTTAGTTTCATAAAAAAGTAGCACCCTGTCGCGAAAACCGCATCCCGCTAACGTTAAAAATAACGGAGATATCCCGTAAAAGTGCCCAAAATGGGATACCCTGTACTTTCGAATGATATATCAACTTTTGTGTTAGCTGCTAATCCTCCGCCACAATATCATGGCTAACATGATAACAACGAAAAAATCTAAAATTCCGATTCTAAATATCTAAATTTGCTCCATTTTGAAGCCCTTCGTGATTGAACCTTGATGTAATTTTCTACGAGATGAGGGAGCCTATGTGCAGAAAACATTCTTGTTGCAGGCGTGGTAAGGAGAAGAATATCACGATTCTGATGTTAACAAAATCAATCCTATTTTTCCAATGGTTTTTTCGATGAAATATTGAAATTTATGTACACGCTTTCTCTGCAGTAAAAAAATACCTCCTTTAGTGTACTTTCGAATGACATGTCAACTTTTGTGCTAGCTGCTCATTCTCCGCTATAATATCATGGCTAGAATGATAACAACGAAAGTCTAAAAATTCCGATTCTTAATTTGCTCTATTTTGAAGCCCTTCGTGATTGAACCTTGATGTAATTTTCTACGAGATGAGGGAGCCTTTGTGCAGAAAACATTCTTATTGCAGGCGTGGTAAGGAGAAGAATATCACGATTCTGATGTTAACAAAATCAGTCCGATTTTCCAATGGTTTTTTCGAAGAAATCAATATCATTAATTATGTACACGTTTTTTTCAGTAAAACATACCTCGTTTAGTGTACTTTCGAATGACATATTAAAATTTGTGCTAGCTCCTCAGTCCTCACTCTCCGCTATAATATCATGGCTAACATGATAACAACGAAAAAGTCTGAAATTTCCTTAAACTAAGGAAATTTCCTAACCTAAATTTGCTCTATTTCGAAGCCCTTCGTGATTGAATCTTAATGTAATCAAATGAAAGTCATCAATTCATCTTGAATCAAAATAATGACGAAAAAGGAACCTTCTTCTTCAATACTTTTGATACATCATTTTCGTACTGAATCTACAACTCTGCAAAAGTCATAGCGTATCTGACGCAGTTCTGCACAACACAATAATTTTATTGATGAGAATCTTCCGAGTCTGAAATTGAATAAGATATACTTTCTCTTCCAAAGTATTCTAGACATAAAAATCCAAAAGTGTTGAGTCGGGGTTCTTCGTTGGCCATCTGACCGAATCTTTCAATCCATTATTCCCAATAAATCCATTCAATAGATCTTGACATTACGACTATTATGTGCTGGGCAGCCATTCATTCGAAACCAGACATTTTACCTATTAGACAGGTGCATTTCATCCAATATGTCGATCAAGTTTCTTTGGATTTATCCAATTAATTCTCCAGCATTTAAGTGATCGGTAAGTATAACCTCACGTTGATACTTAACTCATATTGGAAAAGTGAAACAATAGTCGCTTGACGGTTTTATCACTGGCATACATGGTTATTTCGTGAATTAATCAATCTGATTTCGTGAAAGTGGCTTATTCAGTCCATAATATCCTATGGCCCTCCACTCTTCAAAATTATGCTAGTACCACCTAGAAAATGTAAGTCTGGTCTCAGCATCTATACTGATATGAGATGAATTGATGATTTCCATTAAATTAGAATAATTAGATTAAGATTCAATCACGAAGGGCTTCAAAAAAGATGATATTTAGGTTCGGAATTTTTGGACTTTTTCGTTGTTATCATGTAAGCCATGATATTAAGGCGGAGGATGAGCAGCTAGCACCAAAGTTGATATGTCATTCCAAAGTACACTAAATGAGGTTTTTTTACTGAAAAGAAAACATGTGGATAATTATTGACATTTCGTCGAAAAAACCATTGGAAATATAGGACTTTTTTCTCAAATTCAAAATCGAGATATTCACTTCCTTGTCACGCTTGCAATGCAATAAGAGTTTTTCTGCACATGATATACTCTCTTATCTTGTAGCAAATGTATTGCCTTTTCCGAATATGGGGTCAAATTTGATGAAACTTCAAAGAAAACTCAATAATGATCATTTTACGGAAAAAGCTCGAAATATTTCGTGAAATCAAGAAACGTTAAATTGAAGAATAAGCGTCAACATTTCGATCATATGTTATATGACATTTTTTGTTGCAAATTACTCGTATAATCTCCCCTTAAAGTTTGTTGTTCTTTAAAAGTAGACAGCCTGTATATTCCCTATTCCTAAATTTTATCTAGGCCATCTATCGATCACAACTCCAACGTGTTCAGCTTTTTACAGATTTCTTCATACCAAGCGTATCTAAAAGAAGAAATCTCAATATTGATAAATTTCATCTTTGACATCTATTGAACGATATCCGAACCTGTCTCAATTTCTTCATGCCAAGCAAATCGTGTAACAGCGGAGTTTCTTATTCATATGAAGTAATTCGAAGCAAAAAACAATAGACATACTTTCTACTTCTTCGAAAAAGATGTCAGCAGCATGAATTTTTCAAATGACTAAATTTGATTTCGGTCATCTATTGTTCAGTACTCGAACGTGTCCGAACCTGAACAGAATACTTCATCTAACAGCAGAAATCTTTATTCGGGGTAAGTATTTTCAACCTTAGGCAACACATAATGCATGTAATTCATACCAAAGATTATATAGTATAAAGATAGGAAACGACACGACTACAGTTTATGAGCGCCATCTCTGGGTCAAATGTGAACTAATGTCACTATAGAAGGGTTAAAATTCTGGTTCTATGATTATAAGTTTCGAAATCAATATACATGGGAAATGTCATTGATATAAAAAAGTGCCAATCAATTCGTTTGCACAAATATTATTTCACTTCGAACGGCTTTTGCCGTTAGTGTCGTCTCGAAAAAAGTGGAAAAAAGATTAGTTTCTACCCTTCAGTAATGCAGATTACGAACGAGATAGTGAAACTGGATGATCAACTGGTGTTTTATGGATGTATGCAGGTAAAGCTATATCTTGGCTTGATCAACGTCAAACATATGTTGCTATTTCCACGATAGAGGCAGAAATAGTGGCTGATGTGAAGCTGCACGGGAAATGAAATGGTTAAAGTGACTATTCAGGAAAAGTTTTCCGTCAATTCGAACAGTGATGGTGGACAACGAAGCTGCAATTGAACTGAGCCAGAAACTGGAATTCCACAGACGCACTAAGTATATTTCATATTCAATCCATGTATAAATCTTACAATAATACCCTAATATTTCTGTAATATCTTCTATAAATGCATAATAAAAATATTACACATGGAATACTGAATTTTATTGAAAATTATGGATTTAAAATATAAAAATGAAACATTCTGAAGGGAATACGAATTTCGCATCAATTCTTATTACAGTTTTCTTCATATTTTTTCTAATCCAAATTACAGATTTTATATAAAAATTGATCTTCAGTGCCATCTCTGGGTCAAATGTGAACTAAAAAATGTAGTCGTTTTTTAGTACTAGGAATGTAGGGCCGTTTCCTATCTTTCTATACTCTATAATCTATGATTCATACGTTTTCGTTGAAATTTAGATTTTATAAATATTTAAAAAATAGTATTATTCCTTGATTAAGATTTTAAAAAACAGCAAAGTTTTGATCTGATTTGTATAAGATAATTTCCAAACTTTTCGACAAAATTGTTTACCCATGAAATATCAAACTTCTGTGTTTTGCATTTTCATTCATAAAATTATTATCTGTGGTTGATTTAATTTCAATTTTGTTTTGTTTCCAAGGAAACGTTAATTGTTGAAGCAAAAATATATCAGAAATGGCTGTAAGTACAATGTGAAATTCAAGAGATATCTTGCTATATAAATTGTCTGAATTTTACTCTGGAAGCGTACAATAAACTTGAATTATTAGATGCTTCATGCACCTAACCTAAGAATTTGCCGGAACTAACATGTCCACAACGTAATATTTCTTATTAATTGTTTTTTATCGTATTTCAGGCAGCAGCTGCGGCAAAAATCGCTGAAGTGCGTGAAACAACCCGTGTTGAGCGTATTGGAGCCCATTCTCACATTCGTGGTCTTGGTTTAAATGACAGTAATGAAGCCAGAAATGTATGTATCCACCTAGGTATACTTGCCCTTTTAGAAACAATAACTATTTTTTAAGGTTTCCCAAGGTATGGTCGGACAACTCACTGCCCGAAAGGCAGCTGGTATTGTTCTGCAAATGGTACGAGATGGTAGAATTGCCGGAAGAGCTGTTCTTCTCGCTGGACAACCTGGTCAGTGTTATTCTGTATTGATAAAACACATATTGCTATGGGAACCAACTGAATGAAATGTATTATTTCAGGAACTGGTAAGACTGCCATAGCCACAGCTTTGGCTGCTTCTCTAGGACAGGATACTCCATTTACTAGTATGGCAGGATCTGAAATTTACTCTCTAGAAATGAGCAAAACTGAAGCCCTCACACAGGCTATTAGAAAGAGTATTGGAGTTAGAATTAAGTAAATATTTGGATGTTGAATATATACCTGAATACTCAAGCAACATTATTTTAGGGAAGAAAGTGAAATAATCGAAGGAGAAGTTGTAGAAATTCAAGTTGATCGTCCCGCAACCGGAGTTGGTTCAAAAGTTGGCAAACTTATCTTGAAAACAACAGACATGGAGACAATATATGATTTAGGTGGCAAAATGATAGACAGTATATTGAAAGAGAAAGTACAATCTGGAGATGTTATAACTATCGATAAAGCCACAGGTAAATCATTTAAAAAAAAATATTGAGCTTTCGTAACCTCAATTTTTGTTAGGTAAAATCACTCGACTGGGTCGTTCATTCGCAAGAGCTAGAGATTATGATGCTACTGGTCATCAAACTAGGTTTGTTCAATGTCCTGAAGGAGAATGCAAAAAAGGAAGGAAGTGGTACATACAGTGACTTTACATGAAATTGATGTGATAAATAGTAGAACACATGGGTTTTTGGCTCTATTTGCGGGGGATACTGGGGAGATCAAACCTGAAGTTAGAGAACAGATCAACGGAAAGGTAAGATAAACCCGTATAATTCGCAAGTGCTTTTTCACACATTTTGAGCGCTTGTTCTACTTAAACGAGTGCTATATCGTTTTGCCCAAATGTTTTGAGCTGAAAATGGTCTCAAACCATAGGGTTCGACCCCCTGATGACGAATCCATGGTCAAATTTAATTCTGTCCATGGAGCCATCTGTCCTTAAGCACTATATCTTTTGAAGGAATTGTCATAGAAACTTGTCAGAGTGAGTTTGGTTCCCAAATGTATCGGCTAATTTTGTGAACCAGCTGAATTTGTACAGGGTGTTTCATAAATATGGCTATTCAAAATTTTTTTCCCCAATATCTTAGACGAAACAAAACCAATCGAAATGAAATGTTGCTGCCATATGCAAGATGCTCATAATAAGCCTCATGCAAAATTTTGTGGCCATAGTGTACACAGAACAATAGAAAATTCAACTAGAATATCGAAAAGAACAATCTCTTTATTTCCATAAAAGGATATCCTATTCAAGTGAAATTTTTTTTGTTAATCAAGACTGATACACTGAATGTTCATGCAAGATTTCAAGAGGATCGCATCATCAGAACCATATAATTAAATTCTTTCAATTATTTTTCCATTCACGAAAGTTTGAGCGCATAGTAGGCGTTTGTTTATTTATCTGAAGTTGGCAGTATTCGCTGTCATAACATAAAATAAAGTCAACGTTGCCGAATGTACCCGGCCTCGTCCAACAAGCTTCCGAGTTGTCAAAGAACTTTATGTTATATTGACAACATTGCATATCAATCTGACAAGAAAATAAGCAACATAACCTAAAATTTCAATATATAGTCCGTTCAGGAAAGGTTGAGTGCATAGTAGGCGTTTTCTTTTTATTTATCTGAAGTTGACAGTATTTGCTGCCATAACGTAAATAAGGTCAACGTTGCCGAATGTACCCGGCCTCGTCCGACGAGCTTGTGAGTGATCAGACAACTCTATGCAATATTGACAACATTGCGTATCAATCTGACAAGAAAATAAAGAACATAACCTAAAATTTCAATATACACAGTGTAATATGCCAAATTTCCATGGCCAACTGACGGCTCAACCTTTTGTGAATGGACTATACACAGTGGAATATGCCAAATTGTCATGGTCAACCGACAGCTCAAACTTTCGTGAAGGGACTATTGAGCAAAATACACTCTATGCGACCCTAGCGGCGTTACGTAGAACTATCCCGAAACGAGTATTCGATCGAAAACGTGGTTTGTGTTTGTGCCTAAGAAAGTGAGAAGTGAGATTTGTTTTTTGTGTTTATATTTGTCTAGTTAGTTTTTAATCTGACTTAAAGATGCCTAGAGAAAATACAGTGAAGAACACTAATTGCTGTGTTTATGGATGCAGCTCTAAAAAGTCTCGGAATCCTGAACTCCATTTTCATTATTTCCCCAGTAAAGACCAAAAGGTTTTCATCACCACAAAAGAGGTATACTGGAAGAAGTTAACAGGCGTAAAGCATGGGAGAATATTTTGATGATGGGAAACCAGTAACGAAGAATATGCGAGTATGTTCACGACATTTCAGACCTGAGGATTATAGAATGAAAACAGGTAAGAGTGAAATGATTGATGTCAATCGCAGTTCTTCATATGTCTTGAAATAATTTCAGGGACTCTTTCTATGAAAATATCTCCCCGACTGGGAAAAAAATGCTGTTCCTTCCCAAAACCTACCAAGGAAAACAATTCAAGTGTCTTCGAAGTCTTCAAATTCTGTCCTATGTTCTAGAAACGATAGGTTAATGAGGCGACAGCAGTTAAGAGAGCAACAGCTGATTCCACAAAGCACTTCTTCATCAGTGCCTGAGGAAATGCCCGCACAGACATTGAATCTTACAGAACGAGAGCAAGAAGCGGTTGATGGACTTTGCAGTTATTTCAAACTCGAGAACCTTCTGAAATCACAAAGTGTGATAAGAGTTTCCAAGTTTGTAGTGGTGATTTCAGAATTGAATTTTGGCAAACTATTAAATCAGACTCAATGTTGAATTCAATTAGTGGTATACAAAATTTTAAACTTTTTAAACTGTTATGCGATCTTGTCGATCAGTATTATCCACGCAAAAGGCATACTTTGCTTTCTACTTCTGATAGTGTGTTGCTGGTTTTTATGAAACTAAAATTGGGCATCACATTCAAAGTAATTTCGTTTTTTTTTCATGTGTCAACTTCTTTATGTTCAAAAGTGTTCCATGAGTTTGTTCAAATTTTATCAAAAATTATGAAGTCGTATATTGTGTGGCCTTCTTTAGAGGAATGCAGGCAAAATATCCCTAGTTGCTTCAAGGATTTTCAGAATGTGCGAGTGATAATTGATTGTACCGAAATTCCTATCAAACAACCCAAATGTTTATGTTGTCGAGTCAAGACATACTCTTATTACAAGAAGAGAAACACTATAAAATAATGACTGGTGTGAGCCCTGCTGGACTGCTTACTTATGTCAGCAAAGCTTATGGCGGTCGTACATCTGATAAATTTATTTTTGAAGAAAGTGGAATTGTTAATAAGTTAGAACCACATATTGATGCCATTATGGTGGATAAAGGGTTTCTTGTTGAAGAAATATGCAATCAACATTTCATAAAAATGATAAGGCCTACTTTTCTAAGAAATAAAAAACAATTCACTCAGGAAGAATCTCGACAAAATAGAGAAATTTCAAGAGCTAGGGTTCATGTTGAACGGGTCAATCAAAGATTACGCCTATTCGATATTTTCAATACACCAATGTCTTGGTCTTTGGTCAGGCACATTGATGATATCATCACTGTTTGTAGTGGGATGGTAAATTTACAGAAACCATTATTTTCTGATGATAAATTCGAGTGATTTCATAAACGTATACAGTACAGGGTGTCCCCGGACTTCTTTTTTTCCTCTTGGGAATGTATAGATGCGGTCAAAATATCACCAGAACTTAATATACCTACCTTTTAACGTTTTTGTTCTAACTCATCGGGTGAAATAAAAAAGAAGTTATTTTTTAAATTTCAATTAATTATTGTCTGGCCAAGATTTTTGTAGGCAATCCATTATTTTCATAATTTTCAAAATTAAATTCGATATTTAGGATGAAATACCACTATTTAAATCTATGGGAGATAATTACCCTTCAGTAGGGTCCTGTAGCGGTCTTAGAAGAACAAAAGATTAGAAAATCATCACACCCTCCTGACCCAAGAGCAAGAATTAAGTATTTTGTATCTGAATATTGAAGGTATTTGTTCGAATAGTTTTAAGTTTCAATGTTGTAAAAACGGCGAGGCAGGGTTTTTTCCTACTGAGGTTTTTCCCTGTGCTATGGTATCATACGACAGAATAGTATGGTACCCCGTTTTGCACTAACCTCAGCTAGGGACTTTTTTGTTTCATGTATTGTATTTTGTTAGCTCTTATTCAAAAAGAATATATCTATATATATAATTTTCAATTCTAGCATTCATAATGAACCGATTCACATCGTACATTTATTGAAATGTTGAGAGTATATATTAATATATATTTCATATGAAAATTTCTTAAATTCCTCTGAGTACATTGTAGATCAAGCAATAAAAAGAATATCAATTTAATTTTCTGATAGGAAATCTATTGATTTCATTTTTTAATTCTCTCCGAAGTAATATTTTGGAAGTATGTATATGTATAATTGTATATATTACAATTGTTTTATTCATAGACAATGTTCTGTTTTAATCATTTGCTTTGTACTGCAACTGTAGGTATGATTCAAACTACATACTATATTTATTCTTTGTTTCTTTTAATAAAAAGCATGAAATATTTTCAAGAATTTATTGAACAACTCACCACTCACCAGACAATACCAGAAGATTTTATATTGATTTGGAACATCCATTAAAAGGTATTATTTTTCACATAAAGAATGTAACATTTTCGTGAAATATTTTTCTGTAATTGATGTAATTAAATTCCGTGAAAATGAAGGGCTGAAAGGTACCTCCAGTCTCAAAAATTTTTTAGTAAGACTTGAATAAACTACAAAATCGCATGTTTTTAATTGAGTAGAGATAAACCAAGTTGGATTTGTCCATAATAGGGGTGTTTTTCGTTCAATTCTAAGCCAGACGGGGTCATTTTCAAATAACGGCATGATGTCAAGAAGGAGTCTGTATCCTTGGTTTTTTCCTGAAATGAAATATTATCAACATGTCAAAACAAAAATCTAGAATGAGTTCGTATCCTTGGTTTTTCCTGAAATGAAATATTATCAACTGTTCAAAAAAGAGTCAGTAAAGAAATAAGCGTTTGATAGTTTCCTGTTCTGTCTAAGGCAATCATCATATGGCTGGACTTTATCTAAAAAACTTTATTGAGAGTATTTTTAATAATCCCTAATATATCTAGTTTTTTCTATTTATTTGGGTGTGAAGAATTCAATGAAACAAAACCATTGTTTGCTTCTATGCCCAAATAAATAGAAACCACTAAAAAACTTTCCTTCGTTCCTCCTGCAATCTAGCCTGTTTCGTTTTCAAAAGCCCACCCTCTATATATTATAATGTTATTTTATTACCTATGAAAGGGCATTTTATTTCCACCAACTTGACAGGAACATTATTATTTATAACCACAGCATCTGGAGAAAATCCAAGCCATAAAAATTTCTTCGAAATGATAAGGCCTAGATCCTCCATGACTTCCTCTTCTTCTTTGATGCTCTCTATGTACGCTTGAAGTGCATTTTTCTCTTCATCTCTACCATGCTGCACATACTCATTATTGAACGCTTTTGGAAAAAACATTGCCTACTTTTTCTCCTCCAACACTCCTCATCATTCTCCATTCCGTAGGTGAAAATGGAATAGCAGTCACTCCCTAAAAAAAAATTATAATTAAAAAAGTACAATACATAAAACAATTGCATGCCTCATAAGAAGTAGGTAATAGAATGGCATACTGTCACTAAATTTCTAAGTTGAACAAAATATTATATACAGAGCTGAGGAATCAGTGTCAAACAAAAAAAACTAAAAACTTCACCTACCAGTAATTCTGAATTGCCTAAATTTATGCCAATCAACAGAGTTTTGCTTCGACATAAAGGCTTGTAGTAAATCACATTTTTCAATGGCTTTCCATTTATTCAAGCAGCATGCCTCCAACTTGAATTTTTCCACAGAGACATCTTTGGATAGCTCGTTCAAAACTCGGATGACTCGCAATGAATTAAAATTCTATTATCCTTGTTTTTTCAATAGCACTGCTGGTGGAAGGCAGGCATAGTTTTTTCGGCCTTCCTGAACTGGAAAAATTATTCAGTACCTCCTCTCAAATGAATGTAAATTCTACATACCAATGTTTAGCCAAGCTACTGTCTGGTACACATTCCATGCCTCGCTTTAAACAATTCTTCACTTCCTCTTCCGTCAGATCTCTTACTGCTTTCAACCTGCTCTTAGTTTTTTTCAAACATGAATAATAAGCAATTGGTTCTGGCTTGTACATTTCTTTGGCTTGAAATTTTGCCTTTTTCCAATAGCATTCAACATCAGTTGATGAAAGCATCTCAAGAGAGCTAATATCCATCCTGAAACAGAAAGAAAAAACGCCAGAGACAAAACTAAACAATAAATTTGAATTTCGGTATCATCAAAATTGCCAGGGCTCGATACTTCGCCTCTATTATTAAGTAGTAAATACAACCTTGAACAGTTCAGGAGCAGTGCTGAAATATGCTTGCACATTCCAGACAAACCTGCTTTGCATGTACATTTCATCTCTTGAATTTTCACGTCATCCACACCATCCATTGACAAAATTCCCTCAATTTGATGGGGCTGTCCTTGTAAAGCCGATGTTGTAGGCAGAGTCCCGCAATGTTAATCTTGTCCTTTGTAATTGATTTCTTCCCACAAAGAATCAAATGATTTGCATGCAACACTTGCTCACCCTCTACAATACATCGACTATCGGGTGTTGCATGCAAATACTTGAAAATTTCACCTAATTTGAGATACATGATCTGAAAAACTAAAAATCAAATAGTTAGTTAGGTACCTCAACCTTTCACTTTTCAAAATATAACCAAAAGAATAGTATTAGAGAGATACTTACAATAAACTCAGTATGAAAAAGCTCTCGAATGAAAAATATATTTAATACACACTATAATTATAATTATAATTATAGCAAATCTCCAAAACACGTACAAATATCACTTCTAACTCCTGTCTTCCACTAATGTAAACATAAATGAATACTCGTTTCGGGAACAGCTGATGCGGCGATTGCAGCGCCGCGATCGGTAATTATTTGTCCCAATACATATTTCATTTTTTTAATAATTTCCAGAATATTATTCCGATTGTGCTGAGATTCTGCATTTATATATTTGATATCAATCTCAAATCCAATATAAAATTCTGAGGTAACAGTGTTATTGCACCGCCAATGAACGAGCGCTCAAAAGCACCTGCTCAGTGCTCAGTGCTTTCTTAAATTTTTGTAATTTTAGGTAGCTGAATGGAGAGAAGAAGGCAAAGCTGAGATAATACCAGGTGTCTTATTCATCGATGAAGTTCACATGTTAGATATTGAATGTTTCTCTTTCTTAAATCGAGCTTTGGAAAACGAGATGGCGCCAATTGTCATCATGGCTACCAACCGTGGCATCACCAAAATCAGGGGTACCAATTACAAGTCCCCGCATGGAATTCCCCTAGATCTGTTAGATAGAATGATCATAGTGCCAACTAAGCCATATGAAGAGAAGGAACTGAGGGAAATTTTGAGGTATGTGTTAAATTCAAACCCTGAAATGTTATATTTATTTAATCTTCGGTAATTATTTGAATTTCGTTGTCCAGCAGATATTGACCCGATTTTGGTGTCATTGTAATCATTGAGTCTTCCTGAACAAAATTTATGAAACCAACAGGTGGCGGACTGTCTTGGTTTGAAAATGTGGGTCCTGAAAGTTGTTGTGCCGCAGATTCTTCCGCGCCAATATGATACGATGCCTTCCTGTAATTCCCGCTATCATTTGTTGTCACTCGCCAAAAGACGGCACAGTGGTGCCAAATTTACCATGTAGAACAGCAGGCTTTTCTAAGAATTTGTGGATATGTAGTATGCCAAATGTTAAAAACTTTCAGAAAATATTCAGTATAGTCCGTGCACGAAAGGTTGAGCGCATAGTAGGCGTTTCTCTATTTATCTGAAGTTGTCAGTATTTACTGTCATAAAGTAAAAAAGAGTCAACGTTGCCGAATGTACCCGGTCTCGTCCGACGAGCTTGCGAGTTATCAGAGAACTCTATGCAATATTGACAACATTGCGTATCAATCTGATAAGAAAATAAAGAACATAACCTAAAATTCTAATATACACAGTGGAATATGCCAAATTTCTATGACCAACCGACGGCTCAACCTTTCGTGAACGGAGTATAGTAGTGAATAAAGTATAGTATTCTACTCGAGCATAATAAGAGGTGTTATTTTGAATAGCCCGCTATTTCGGTAGATGTCACGTTTGAAGCTGTCATTTTTTGACATTTCACAAGTAGAAACTACGCCATCAACAAAAATGGATTTTTTCACGCTTCAAGAACGCATTGAAATTATTAAAATTCACTATAAAAATGTTGAAAATTTGGCAGAGACGGTTCGTAAAACTCGAACATTTTTGGGTCGTCCTGAAGCACCTTGTGTTCATAAACTTATTTCATGATTTGGTGGAAGTTTATTATTGCTTAAGGTTATTCCGTCAATTATAGCTAGGGCCAAATACGAAAACTTTTTATTACATTCAGGAATTTGAGAAATGCAAATCTAACCAATTGTTTACTTCACCCACGGCCTTCTTAACCTACAGGCCCTGTCCTAGCCAAGAGCGGTAACCGTGTAGAGAGGTTTACCCTCCGGACATATTACAAGCACAGCCTTCTAAAGTAATCTCTATGAACAGCTGTGTTACAGGCGCAAGCGTGAGCGCTAGTAAACATCTAGTGGTTTTAGTGTTGATTGTGGTCGTAAATGTAAAGAATAAGGGAACCTTTTATTTCACTAATGTTGTTCAGGAAGACTCGATGAATACAATGACACCAAAATCGGGTCGATTTCTGCTGGACACCGAAATTCGAATATTGACCTAATCTTCATGTTATTTCTTAGTATACGCTGCGAAGAAGAAGACTGTCAAATGACGGATAATGCCCTGACTGTACTTACCCGAATCGCTAAAGAAACATCCTTGCGTTACGGAATGCAGCTTATAATGACATCTCATCTGATAGCCAAAAGGCGTAAGGCCCCAGAGGTGGATGTTGACGATATTAAAAGAGCTTATACTTTGTTCTTCGATGATGGAAGATCGGTACAGTTCTTGAGAGAATATCAACAGGAATTTTGTATAGTGCTGGTGAGTTTTATTTTTGTTTAATTTCTCCTCGATTTTAAATTGTTCTTCGACTCTTCTAGATGACGATGCTCAGATGGAAGTTGAGGAATCTGATCAGTAAGGTCAAACCAGTGGTGTTAACATTTCCATCAATAAGAATTTATGTGTTAAGTGATTTTGTTTATAATTACATTATAGTTTTGTATGAAACGAATTAATAATTCGATTTGAATTATAAATATAAAACTGAGACTATAATTTTCTACTTTCATTTCGGGATATGACTTTGAATTTAGGCGTTTTCGGAAACTTACTCAGGGTTATTAACTCGATCCATTTGGTCACGTGACGGATCTACTCGGATCACGGATCACTGAGTATACGAACGCATCAGGTTTAGGATTTGTCAGACGTATCAATAACATAACCAAATATTTTATCTTTTTATTTTTCCAGTCCCAGTCTATTTTGGAGTATACGAACGCATCAGGTTTAGGATTTGTCAGACGTATCAATAACATAACCAAATATTTTATCTATTTATTTTTCCAGTCCCAGTCTATTTTCGGATTGTCTCTAGCTTTCTTGCATTTATTAGCTTTTGTGAAAGAATCTTCCTATAATTTCTGGTGTGCCTTCCATGTTTAATGTTATTTTGAGTACCTATGTTGAAGAAGTAAAGAATTTGTTTTTTCAGTCCCAGTTCATTTTCGGATTGTTTCTAGCTATGCTTGCATTTATTGGCTTTTGTGAAATCTTTCTTATAATGTCTGGTGTGCTCTCGCATGTTTACTGTTATCTTTGAGTAACTAAGTATGTTAAAGAAGTAACGAAAGCTGTAGCTTAGCACAGAAAAATCTCTATACAAAGTTATGAAGAAGTTGTTTCACATTATTTTCTTGGCTCATGAAACCACACATTTCACATTGAGCCAAATTCTCGTCTCTTTTCATAATTTTTAGGAATATAATAATTGAAATTACTAGGAGAAAAGTAGAAGAATAATTCCTCCTTCTTTCAAATACACAATTAAACTGCAGTACGCATGCTGTGACTGTGCAACCTTGCTCTCGTGTAGAGTTACGATAAATCAACCTGGGTCAGTGATCGAGTTAATAGCACCGTACTTTCCGAACACAGGTTCCAACCCGTGTTCGGGTTAGATAAACGAACGCGAAGGTTAGGGACCGAGTTAACCCGAGTAAGTATCCGAAAAGGCCTTTCCCCCTTGGAATATTGAAGTTGCACATACTTAGTCAAAGTTTCAGAGTAAAAAGTAAACCTAGAGTTGCCTTCACGGATTTGTTATGCAGCCAAGTAGAATCTCTTTATACGCGCGAACAAACTTGCGGCGTTTCGAAATCGTGACGTATGTTTATTCCGTATTGGAATAATTGGTTTACCCTTCCCCTACTCTGATACTAACGGCTTGCGTCTGTTACAGATAATTCTGTCAGTTTGGCAACATGTTTGTTAGCGTTTAGTTTCTCGATACGATGTGTTTACATTTTCATTTCGGTTTGACGTTCATAAACTGAATTGTTTCGATGATTTGGTGGCAGTTTATTGTTGCTTAAGGCTATCCCGTTTATTATAGCTAGGGCAAAATCACGAAAATGTATTATTGGAGAAATGCAAATCTAACCAATTGTTCACCCAGTGTCGCAGGGTGGTCCAGGTCGTAACCGAGAAATTTTAAAAACGTATTCTACATCAAAAATAAGCCCTAGTTTGTCATAAAAACATATGTCGAGAAATATTTCCTCTCCAAGATACGAGGTGTTGAAATTAAAGAAGAGAAAATGTTTTTTATTAATAACTTTCACATTTCTTGAAATATTTTTATGAAATTGAAGACAAAGGTTTTGCATAATATAATTACTTCTCTATTCTACCAGTAGTGTCCGTACTGCAGCGAGACTGAATATTTTCAGATAAAAAAATTAAATCCTTATTTAATTTGGAGCAAATTCGGTCTCTTGACCTTTTGCTGTACGAGGCACCGTTTCCGGTTAACAAATTAAAACACATTCTCATGTATGAAGAAATCGCCAAAATTTGATAAGGTAGGTACATAATAATAATAAGACCATTTTTGTGAACGAAACATGGCGATTTCTTCATGCATGAGAATGTGTTTTATTTTTCAACCGGAAACGGTGCCTCGTACAGCAAAAAGTCAAAATACCGAATTTTTTCCAATTTTTATTGTTGGAAAAACCAGTGGCTTATTATTTTTTCATCTGAAAATATTCAGTCTCGCTGCAGTACGGACGCCACTGGTAGAATAGAAACGATATTAGGCAAAAAATGCTCCTTGATGCTCGAAACATATGTCTCAAATTTCATAAAAATATTTGAAGTTTGAAAGTTGTTAATAAAAATCATTTTTTCCATAATTTTAACACCCTGTATCTCGCAAAGGAAACATTTTTCGACATACAGGGTGTTCTGATTTGTTTCCGACAAACTGAAATGGGTGATAGATCATATCATTTTAAGCAAAAAAGTTCCTATGAGCATGTGTCCGGAAATGCTTCGTTTCTGAGATACAGGGTGTTAAAGTTGAAAAAATAATTCGCGTTTTCTTTGATATGTTTTGACTTCTTCGAAATCCTTCCATGAAATTTCGTATACAGGGGTTTTTTGGGATGATAAATTCAAATTTGTGGTCGATTTAGTTGTATTTTCTAAAGGGCGCCACCGGCAACCATTTCAACCCATGTAAACCGTTGCAACTTCTTTGTGCTACCCTGTACACCGTTTTGGACTTAAAAATCCTTTTTACTCAAAAAAGGTATATCTCATCGAAGTCGCTAGGAGCAATCGTTTCAGAGAAAAATGAATTTGAAGCCAAAGGGTCCCAAAACTTCTCCAAAAATTATTCCCATTCAAATATTTAATTTAAATTCATTTTGAACATTTCTGAGGCGAAATGCATACGGATTTTCTATTGCTCGTTTTCTATTGCCCACTAATAAGTAGAAGATATTAAAAAAAACGCGAATTATTTTATCAACTTTAGCACCCTGTATTTCGGAAACGAAGCATCTCCGGACAAATGTTCATAGGAACTTTTTTGCTTAAAAAGATGTAATCTATCACCCATTTCAGTCTGTTGGAAAAAAATCAGAACACCCTGTATGTTTATATGACGAACTGGGATTTATTTTTATGTAGAATACGTGGTTAAAATTTATTGGTTATGGTTACGATCTGGGCCACCCTGTATATTATCATTGACTTCTGCATCAAATGTCAATGTCAAATCTGGCAACATAGCCATTACAAAATATAACCTGCATTGGCTTGAAAGTTGAATATCATTCCAGAATTGGATATTGAAAAATTGTCAACAATTAATAAACTATCTTTTATCACCATTCTACTCAAAAATATGCAATTATGACATTAATTATAAACATGGAAACAGTATTAAAACAATACGTTCACATTAATATTCAATATATTTTCTTAATACAACAACTTTACATATTTTCATTCTCAACTAATTCAGGGCAGGAAAATTTCATCTTCTGGTACCTTGTCGAATACCTTATTGGCCACAAGTTTGTGGACTTCGGCATAAGCTGTCTCGAAGCTGCTTCCAAAGTCTTTGAAAAGATCTAAAGCGTTGTCATTCATAGTCTGCAATATTGTGTCTGATAGTTGCGGGTTTCCAGGCATAATATTATCGAATTCGTATTTAACAGATTTCGGTATGTTGTGCATTTTCCAATCCACCACTTTAAGATAGTTCTTGCCGTTTTTCTGGTATCTCTCGAATTTGACGTGGTGAACGGATGTAACATCATCTAGAAATGTTAAACTTTGTTTTAATGATTGTGTTGAAGAGTTTTGGAATGATATCAGAGTTAGCAAATGCACTTCAAAAACTGCAAAAATACAGGATTTTCCAATAAGAGGTGTTATTTTGAATAGCCCGCTATTTCGGTAGATGCCACGTTTGAAGCTGTCATTTTTTTACATTTGACAAGTAGAAACTACGCCATTAATAAAGATGGAACGATACACGCTTCAAGAACGCATTGAAATTATTGAATTTCACTATAAAAATGGTGAAAATTTGGCACAGACTACTAGAACATTTTTGAGTCGTCGTGAAGAACCTTGTCGGACCGCAATAAAGAAATTGGTGGAAAAATTCGAGCTGTTGGGACAAGTTAGTGATGTGAAGAATAAAACCCGTGCACGTCGCTCAAGAACAGCCGAGAATATAGCTGCTGTAGCCGAAAGTTTTGAAGAAAACCCAGGTTTGTCCATTCCTCGTCATTCCTTGGAATAAGGCATTCCACAAACGTCATTACACTGTATTTTGCATAAAGATTTGGGTCTTTAGGCTTATAGTGTTCAGTTAACACAAGAACTCAAGCCGGCAGATCATCAACAACGTCGTGCTGATTGGCTCGTTGAAATGCATGAAAATGATCGGAATTCCATCGAAAAATCATCTTGAGTGATGAAGCCCTCGGTGGCTTCGTCAACAAGCAAAATTGTCGCATCTGGGGCTCGGAAAACCCAAGAGTTATTGTTGAAAAGCCTCTCTATCCTCTACGTGTGACTGTTTGGTGCGATTTATGGTCCGACGAAGTCATTGGACCTCACTTTTTCGAAAATGATTAATGTTTTTTTTTATAGCCGAAATGATAGTATTGATCTGGACAACGTTTACTTCCAACAAGAAGGCGCTAAGTGCCACACAAGCAACGAAACCATTGATCTTTTGCGGGAAAAGTTTCCGGACTGTGTTATCTCTCGAAGAGGTGATCACAATTGGCCACCGAGATCTTGTGATTTAACACCTTGCGACTTGAAAGAGAAGGTCTACGCCAATAGCCCATCGTCGATTCAAGACCTCAAAGATAGAATTCGTGAGGCCATCGAGAGATAGGGCAGCCACTTGCGATTTGGTTAGGGAAAATTTCATCGAAAGGATAATATATGGTCCTGTAAGCGTGGTTGTGGTGGTCATTTGCCTGAAGATATTTTCCACTATTAACGGCATAGCTTCTTCTTTATAATGAAGTGAACATCCGATCATTTATATAGAAAAATTGCATTTTTCTTTGAATATCAAAATAACACCTCTTATTGGAAAACCCTTTATTTTCGCGAAAAATAAATGAATATAGCAATGGGCATATTCCGTATGTTGAATTATAGGGTTTTTTCGTGTAACAGGATTAATAGTAGTTTTTAACCTATACAATGATTCACTTAAAATTTTAAGTGATTAATTTCTGATTAAATATTGTTAAATGCGATTCCTATACTCGTAAGTTCGTTGTGCCATGTAAAGTACGACCAAACATAATTAGTGAGCATGACGATTCACCACAGATTCGCCAGTTGGCATCGTTAAAGTTAAGGTTGACGCTCACTTGGACGAGACGAAGCGAAGAGTTGTTTTCCGCAGGCACGATTTGCACTGAATCAAATGGGTAGACGCTCACTTGGGAGGCGCGAAGCGAAGATCAGAATCGTTTGATTCAGTGCAAATCGTGCCTGCGGAAAACAACTCTTCGCTTCGTCTCGTCTCGTCTCGTCTCGTCCAAGTGAGCGTCAACCTTTATAGTTTAAAAAGGAGTTACAGTTCACTCCGGCCTCAAGGCCTATTGTGCCCCCTACAGAAAAAGGTAAGAAAAAGGAGAGCCATTTATTTTTTGGAAATATTGTGTTGTATAAACATTGCCCTGGCAATTATGAACACAAAAAAAATTATCCAATTTGATGCAGTCGTTTGAAATATATGGCATTTTGAAGGTAACCATAGATCCTGTTTTATCAATACGTTGAGTACTTTTTGTTACAAGTGGCAACACCGCATCGCAGGGGTTCCTACTCAAGAAACTAAATTTTCAATGTAATCTTACGTAATATTATATTGCATTTTCCTGAACTGTCTATAGGAAAGTTCAATATCTGTCCTTTTGCTGCGTAATCAGCACTAAAATTTGAATGGGGTGTTATCGCCTCAAGGTCCATTTCCAAAGTGTCCCAATTGGTCCTGCAAGAAAATTTTTGAAGGGTAAACATATTATACTTCTAAATTTCCTGATTATTTTACCCTGATTCGTATATATCGGTAGAAAAATTTATAAAAAAATATTTATTTGCAGAGTTGTGAACCAAAAATTGTGTGAAATCAAAATAAATATCCTCGAGAAGTTTTTGATATAACACTTGAGGCAATGAAAATGGATATGAAATTAAACTTGTTTCAAAATCCTTACATCTCCACTTCGTTTTAATTATTGAAGTTAGGATATTTTTACCTGAACATAATTGAATAACTGAAAATATACAGTACTTCTGAGTAAGCTACCGTAAATTCGGGATATTAATCCTCAAATGATTTTATGACATAAAGTTCCTATGGAACGGGTCTCTGACTCATTGTTTCTGAGATGTTGAAAGGGTATAGCCGGGTTTCAATGGTAAATCTGCCCCCGCGGCCTTTTCGATTTATATTGGGGGGATCGATTAGACATTGAATGAAAATAATTCAGCCAACTTTTCAGCTTTTTATCTTTAGCCATTTTGAGATTTCTGTGAAAAACACGTTTTTCGTTTTCATTTTTTTCTCTTTTGATATCCAAATTTTCGAATGGTGATTTTTTCTGTTGATTCTTTGCTATTAAAGGAACAGACTTGTAATTTTTTCATGAATTTCAGCTGAAAAATCTATTTTCAGAAAAAAAAATAAAGTTATTGTCATTTGTTTTTCGGTGTTCTTGAAAGTGTCCACCGCCATTTTTGACATAAAATGTCTCCTTTGGCCCTTTATACCCTGGAATTTTTTAACATTTTTAAAATTGGTAGAACATTTTGAAAAAAAATTAAAACTGTTTTAATTTGAGGATTCACGAGATATCCATCAAATTTTGGTGCCGTTGTATTCATATTGGCTCCCTGAACAATATAAGTGAAAAAAACCATTGGAGATCTGTTTGAGTTTGGGAGATATGGGCCCCCAAAGTCCGAAAAATATTTCAACTGAAAGTCACTTTTCTCACGACAGAAACACTGAATTACCGCTTTATTAAGTTTAAAGCTTGTCTGAACATTTAACATGAAGTATTGATCCATTTTATTTCAGATATATTCAATAATTGTTGCAAAAATATCGAAAAAATTGGAGGGAAAGCCTGCGGTTTCTTATGGTAAGCTTGGCACTACCGCGTCTTTCAGCGAGTGCCATTAGGAAATGATAGCGGGATTTACCGGTATGCATCCTGTCATATTCGCGTGAAATAATTCGCGGTAGTGCCACACTTACCATAAGAAACGGCGGGCTTTCCCTCGATATTTTTCGATGTTTTTGCAATAATTATTGAATATATCTAAAATAAAATGAATCAAATCTTCGTGTTAAAATGTTCAGTGAGGCTTTAAGCCCAATAAAGCAGTAATTCAGTCTTTCTGTAGTGAGAAAAGTTACTTTGATGTGAAATATTTTTCGGACTTTGGGGGCCCATATCTCCCGAACTAAAACAGATCGCCAATTGTTTTTTTTCACTAATATTGTTTAGTGAGCCAATATGAATACAAAGTCACAAAATTTGATGGATATCTGTTGAATCCTAATGCCCGATTGCACCGTTCATCTAAGCAACGTTTAAGCCCTGAAATGACGTTTCATCAATAGAATAAACGTCACTTAAGGGCTTAAACGTTGCTTAGACGAACGGTGCAATCGGGCATAAAATTCCTAAAAATTCAGACATTTTTAATTTTTTTTCAAAATGTTCCACCAATTTTAAAAATGTGAAAAAATTCCAGGGTATAAAGGGCCAAAGAAGACATTTCATGTCAAAAAATGGCGGTGGACACTTTTTAAGAACACCGAAAAACAAATGACAATAACTTTATTTTTTTTTCTAAAAATAGATTTTTCCGCTGAAATTCATAAAAAAATTATACGTCTATTCCTTCGATAGCAAAGAATCAACAGAAGAAATCACTATTCGAAAATTTTGGATATCACAAGAGAAAAAAAATAAAAACGAAAAAAGTGTTTTTTACAGAAATCTCGAAAATTACCACAGATAAAAAGCTGAAAAGTTGGCTGAATTATTTTCATTCAATGCCTAATCGATCCCCTCAATATGAATCGAAAAGGCCGCGGGGGCAGATTTACCATTGAAACCCGGCTATACCATTTGAAAAAATGTTTTACGAAAATATTTTCGAAACCGTACACGATTTTTTCTTGCGCGTTGGTAGGTAATGACTATGCATCAATACACATTTTTTTTTCAATTCAAAATTATATTCAATTTCTTCGGACCTCTTCCGAATAAATTCGGTGTAGAAAATGGCACGCCAATGCTTTTTTTCAAATTTGAAAGATGTAGGGCATTTTGGTGAGTCTGAATCAGTGTTAGAAATATGTCCTAACAATATTCGTTTAGGAGATACAGGATGTTTTATGTATTTCTACAGAAATTTTCAATTGGCATAACTCTTGAACGCCTGCATGGATCTTCATGAAAATTTCAGGGAATGAGTATGGGCCAGTTGCAAATATTGTCATATAATGGCTCACTGATAGCGCAGGCCCGGAGTGAGAAAATTATATTCTTTATTCCATATCTTATAAAACACCCTGTACATCAAATTTTTGAGGAGCAAAATTCTCCTTGGAATCTACAATAAATACTCTTTCGAACAAGCCTATATCAGGATCAATGGCATACTTCGCATCATCATATTTTGAACCATTTAATATTTGGAATTTTCAATTTATCTATGATCTTTCACATAGCATTGAGAATAACAGATATCTGAAGCTACAGATCGATTCAAGCTGCAAGTGAGACAAATAATGGACCAGAAAGTAAGGCTAATGAAAGCTGTCAAAAAGAAATGGGAACTTTTCGAGAACAAATCACGTACCGTAAAATGGGGCGAAGTCGGACAGTAGGGGTGAAAACGGACACTCGGTTCTTGCCGTCGTTTTCGTCAAAGTCACGTGAACCGGTAAGATCAAATTAGAATTTTTTGACTATAACGAGTTAGTTAAAGTCTAGCAAAGGTACTGTGCGGATCGTTTCAAGAAGATAATCATTCTTGTAGCTTGCAGGTACGTCTTATTGAATGTAATCATTTATCCACTTTTTACAAATTCTAAAAAGAAACTCTTGCACACAAGAAATAGTGGGGAGTGCTTGCATGAAACATATTCTGAGTCGTTAAGGAATTAATCGAGAAGAAATAGCTATAAAAATTACTTCTTCAAATAATTCCTTCTTGATAATAAATGAAGAGATTCAAAAAATTTCCCTTTGTAGGGGTGAAGGCGGACACAATGGGCCGGCAGTATAAGGCTAAAATTGGCATTTCATTTATGAATTACACCCATGAAAATTTACAAAAAGCTATGAACGATGTTAAAAGTCATCGAAAAACACTCAGAGAAGCTGCCGAGTGTTATGGTATACCAAAGTCAGCGTTATATGATAAGGTGAAAGGAATAAAAACAAAAAAAACATGGAGGACAAACAAAACTGTCTGAGTTAGACGACAAAAAATTGGTCGACGGAATAATCACATTATCCGAATGGGGTTTTCCAATCACTAGAAGCGACATTCGTCTTTTAGTAAAGAGCTTTCTTGATAGATAGAAGTTGAGGTGAAGATTGATCAATTCAAGGATAACTATCCCGGAATTGATTGGTTTCATAATTTTATCAAACAAACAGCATAATAAAATCTTGACAGAAAGACTAGCCCAAAATATAAAAAGAGCACAGGCACTGCCAAAGACTATTTCGAAAATTTGAAAAAAGTCGTTGAGAATATAAAACATAATAAAATTTTGAGGAAGGTTAATGATCTGCGGAGCCAAAGGTTTCAGTTTCCTCATCAGTTGCCCGAAAATATTAATATAGAATAAGGTTTGTTTTGTTTTCGTTATATTCATTTCCTGTCAGAATATATTTTCTTTATACGTTGAAAATGTTGAAATTGTTAGAATGAAAGCTAATTTGTGATGTTTTCATTCATTTTCTCATCAGAATATATTTTATATTTTCTTATCTGTTTCCAATAAAAATTTCAAACATGATGAGAGTTTAATTGATATCCACTGAAATGTCACCTCTTTTTGTATAATTAAAAGATGTTTTTGTGTCCGTCTTCATCCAATACAAGGCTCGAAGACGTTCTTGAATTGAAATATACGGCTGTCCGCCTTGACCCCACACATAGGGGTGAACGCGGACACTCTTTACCACAAAAAATATTGAGAAGCTAAAATTTCAGGATAAAGAAATGATCAGATTATATTTGGGGGGCATCATGGAATCTTAATTATTTTTTTCAGAATTTTTTTGCTCAGTTTAAGAAAGTTATTCACAAAAATATTTGAAAATCGTCCGACTTCGCCCCACTATACGGTACGAAAATTGATGGGGGAAGGGGTGTGAAAGAATTTCTTTGCGAAAGTGTACATAAGATGACCAAATGTAGTTCATTTTGTGTATGTGTGTGTCTGATTTAAGTTAGTTATTGATTTTTTCAAATAATATTTATTTTTTCCCTTTGATATGTTTCGTGCCCCCCTAGGGAAGTGCACCCCATAGGTTGAGAAACGCCGCCTCAAGTCATGATACTGGGAAATTCATTCGATATGAATTAATGCATTGTTGGGAAATTTACAGGTCCGTGATACTATAAATTAAAAGTTCCAAATATTCGATAGTTCATAATATGATGATGCGAAGTGTGCCATTGATCTGAGGAAAATTTTGTTTTTCGAAAATTTGATGTACAGGGTGTTCTATAAGATGTAGAATAAAGAATATAATTTTCTCAGTCCGTGCCTACGCTATCCGCGAGCCATTATGTGCGAATATTTGCCACTGGCTCATACTCATTCCCTGAAACTTTCATGAAGATCCATGCAGGCGTTCAAAAGTTATGCCAATTGAAAATTTCTGTAGAAATACATAAAAGATCCTGTATCTTTTAAACGAATATTGTTAGAGGACATATTTCTAACACTGATTCAGACTCACCAAAATGTCCACCATCTGCCCTGAAAGCCTGTACAATAACTCCTGAAACATCTTGTAAATAAATGAAACATTTTCGGACAGATAAATGGGTTTATATTTTTTTTGTTATTTCGAGGTTTGTAATCAAATTTTAATGAGTTTTACAACCTTAAGAATAGGATGACTCAACTTTAAAAATAACCTGTATGGATTTTGTATCCACAATGCTAAATTTGTATTCCAATCCAGATTTATGCCCAACTATCGAACTATCCGAAATTTGAGTGAAACATATGCTCAAAGTACAGGGTGGTCTAGATCGTAACCAAGAAATTTTAATCACGTATTCTTCATCAATCAATTATCATTTTGATAATATATATATATATATATATTCTTCATCAAAAATAAGCCCTAGTTTGTCAATATGTCGAGAAATGTTTCCTCTTCGAGATACGGGGTGTTAAAATTATAGAAAAAAAAAGGTTTTTATGCATTACTTTCACACTACTTGAAATATTTTTATGGAATTAGAGTCAGGTTTTGACCGTCAAGGAGCACTTTTGCATAATATCTTTTTTTTCTATTTTACCAGTGGCGTCCGTACTGCACCGAGACTGAATAGTTTCAGATAAAGAAATGATACGCCACTGGTTTTTAAAAATATAAAAATTACTATTTAAATTTTTATTTAATTTGGAGCAAATTCGGTCTCTTGACTTTTTGCTGTACGAGGCACCGTTTCCGGTCAAAAAATAAAACGCATTCTCATGCATGAAACAATTGCCGAAATTTGATGAGGTAGGTGCATAATAATAATGAGACTATTTTTGTGAACAAAACGTGTAACTTATTTTGACGATTTCTTCATTCATGAGAAGGTGTTTTATTTTTTTATCCGGAAACGGTGCCTCGTACAGCAAAAAGTCAAGAAACCTAATTTGCTCCAAATTGAATAAAAATTTAAATAGTAATTTTATTGTCGGAAAAACCAGTGGCGTATCATTTTTTATCTGAAAATATTCAGTCTCGCTGCAATACGGACGCCACTGGTAGAATAAAAAAGAAATGATATTATGCAAAAACTGCTCTTTGACGCTCAAAACCTATGTCTCAAATTCATAAAAATATTTCAAGCAGTGTGAAAGTTATTAATAAAAAACATTTTTTTCGTATAATTTTAACACCCCGTATCTCGGAGAGGAAACATTTCTTGACATATGTTTATATGACAAACTAGGGCTTATTTTGATGTAGCACACGTGGTTAAAATGTCTTGGTTACAATCTGGACCACCCTGTATAAATGTTTCAAAAGTTATAAAAATAAATTCTTACTTCATCTTCAAGATTCTGGTTTCAGGTATTCCAGTGATTTCAATATTTTTGTAAACTTGCTTGAAACCGCCGGTTTCACTGGTCATCTCGGGTATTAAAATTTTTTCTAGACTACTAATACCCAATGGTTTGTGACCTAAAATTTAAAAGAATATTAATACAAAAAATGAAAAATTTACAGTATTTCTCAAATGTACAAGGTGTCCCAATTTCGATTATCACTGAGAGCATCTGGAGAACCATAAGGGTAAGAGAAAAAATGTTTAATGACTGCCGATTCCTTTTTTCAAAATAATCAATTGCCAGCAAACAGATCCCAGATATCTGAATTGGTTTTTGAGTTACTGTTTCTGAAAAATTCCTGTCTCAAATATTCTGCTATATCTCTTTTTCTGTTAGAGACATCACAAAAATTCCAAAAACGGGTTATTTTGTAATTTCTATTGCCTATACGCTGCTACCATTTGATCCGAGAAATTATTCTCTGTTCAAGTGCTAGATAGAAGAGTTTGTTTTTTTTTTAAATAGGACACCCTATATTTTTTATCATTGCTTCTTAGCCGCTGATTTACCGAATATCATCCTGTAACCGGTTTTTCGAAAATCCGATCTGTTTCAAAGATATTGAATTTTTCGTCTTCATTTGAATTGGGACAGCCTGTATATATATAGAGATTTTTCTTCTATTTGGAGAAATTTTATTATTATTTTTTGTCCAGTTTGTTTTTGAATAAAAGAGATATAGGAGAATACGATATTTTCTGGAAATTTCGATTCTATGAAAAAGTAACATTAAACCAGAGACTTCTTGTCTCTGATTAAACTTCAATACCACTGAAATCTGATGATGAGATGGAAGCAGCGTACAGGCAAAAGAAATTACAAACGAAAATTTATTGGAATTTTTGTGATATATCCAACAGAAAACTAGATATAGCGAAATATTTGAAACAGCATTTTTTCAGAAACGCCCTGTAACTCGAGAACCAATTCAGATATCTGGGATCTGTTTGCTGACAATTGATTATTTTGAAAAAAGAGATCGGTAGTCCCTGAACATTTTTTCTCTAACCCATATGGTTTTCGAGATTTCAGTGATAATCGAATTAGGGGAACCTTGTACAGGGTGACCAGAATTGGTGATCCCTGAACTACAACATTTTAGATATCGATTGAAATATAATCTGGGAGGATTCTGCATTTCGCTCCGCTCACGCGTTGAACTATCTTAACCATTAGTCGATGCTCCTGAAGAAGAAGTGCAAAGATTTTCGCAGGAGCACTTCATCTTAATTGATTTTTTTAATTATTTCTGTTTCAGAGACTGGAATGAAAACCTAAAAAGTTTTTCAGAGGTACAACATCCTAGTCTTAAGAGTTAGAGAAAAATAAATGACACATTAAGGTTATCTTTTTCCGAGAAATTCATTATGCCGTCACATGCATTGCTCTATCGTCTTTTGTTTTCGAGTTAAAAACAAAATTTGACATTACAACTTTGGTGATTATATTTCCGATCCTGATGGTGCTATGAATTTGAAAAAAAAAACATTATACAGATACTTTTTGATAGGAATCCAGTGGCTTAATATGATTTTTGCCGATTTATTGCAAGTAACTTTGGTTTTTCTTATGTTATGGAAACAATAATTTATTTTTACTGAAAAATAATTACCGTTTTTTTCTCGTTTCAAAAATATATAACATGCAACAATTTTGGCTTATAACTCTAAAACAAAAGAAGATAGAGCAAAGCGGTTGATGGCATAATTAGTTTCTCGAAGAAAGATAACCGAAATGTGCCGTTCATTTTTCTGGTCACCCTGTACTTGTTTATCGAAGTCAAAAAAAGCAAATCGATTACTTTTTGATCCTCATGGATACCGCAAAAATTTTCGTTCGTTTCTGGTTCACGGACCAGGAAAATTTTCTCCGAATGAACCACTGAATATTACAAAAGTGGAAAAAGTTAAGTTGACACATAAGAAATTTTCGGAGAATTTTTAATTGTATATTTTGTTATAAAAATTGCTGTAATTGATGTAATAAAAGATAAACCCATATTTTTTAGTTGGATTACTTCAGAAGATCGAAGAAATGTCCATTCAATGAATATTAGGTATATTTGAGCTAAATCTATGGAGCATCTGACAGCAATGAATAATGACGCATTATTCACTTGTGATTGATGGGTATTATTATGGCCGAGCATACAGACGTATAATGGTTGGATTATACAATAGTCGTAGATAAAAAATACTGCTTATCATGGTTAAAATTACATTGAAATGGTTATTTAATCAATTAGTTAAATAATAATGACAGCAAAATGGTCGAGATATTTTAATGCGTGAGCGGAGCGAGAGTGTTAATAGTTCAAAAAGGGCTGTATTAATAAACAAGTTGATTTCAAGATTTCTCCATATACCGCATTATGAGTTGAGTGAAAATTCTTAATTGAAATACATTTTTATTTCCCATAAAAGATACATTTGACATAATACAAGTCTCTATGTTCCTATGTATCAGTAGAGTTGTAACATTACTCGTATTGCTTCTGAATACTTTGTGTTGGGTTGCCCATAACAAGTGTACATCGAAACAGTGAAAGTTTAGCAATAAAATGGGTCATTATTGATCAATTTCCTGTACGTTAAACTGAGCTTTTTTTGAGGTCCACGAATAAGTTTTATTACTGATATTTGATTTGATATGACTTCTTCACAGCAAATTTATAAAAAACATTATCAATCAAATAAAAAAAATTTTCGTGTTGACCTGGTCGAAAATGACGAGAAAACAATTGAATCTGAATCTTCGCAAAACCATATGACCCCAAAAATCTCTGGAAAACACCATCTTGGATATTCTGTATATTTCAACATTATTTCATGTTGAATAATTGTTCATTTTTGAATTTTTACTCGTGTTTTTCCATGTTTAATGTCTTTTTCTACGTACTCACCTGCACCAAACCTTTTCATTCCATCTGTCATTGCATCTTTGAGGCATTCGTCAAAGTTTGGGTCAGACTTGTGACAGTGTTTTGTACCGTCAGCTTGAATAAAAATAATTTCGAATTAATAAGGTCGTGAATAATTATTATCATGATGTAAATGATGTGGTTGAACCATAACAATTGTTTTAAACAAATAAAAGTTAATCCTTGATGGGTAAAAAATTGCAGTAGGATGAAACCCATTAGAAAAGAAGGGGAATATGATCAAAATGAAAGGAAAAATAAATTACGGTCGATCTGAGTTCGGGAAGTGGGAGGGGTGAGTTTTTAAGGGTGAAAAATGGTTTTCCTTGATTTCCGGCAAAACTACAAGTCCTCTGGAAAAAATTGAATGGCAAAGTTGTAGGTAATGAAAAGAGCTACAACTTTTGTATCGACAATTTTTTCACATAACCTCAAAATTTAGGTGAAGTTTTTGGTTTTTTATTTATATCTTTTTCAAAAAAAACTTTTTTTTTTACGAAATTTTGTAAAAACTTACCTTATTATGTCCCACATACACTGTAATTTATTTGATTCAAAATATTTATGTTTTCGTCTTATTTTTACTTAATATCAAAAAAGCACCCCAATTTTCAATCGAAAATTCTGACGTCAAAATATCAGATTTTTTCAAAAAGTTTAAAGGATTTTTCTTCATTGAAATATCTACTTTCTGATGGTGTGAAAAAAATATTCATTACTATAAGGAGTGTTCTCAGAATCAACGATTTATGGAACCCACCATTAGAGTAACTCAGTCCCCACTTCTCTATGAAATAACTTACAATGGGTTAAAAACTAACCAAAAGTCACTCAGGAATATGAATTATCTCAAAACAGCAATAAATAGTCATCTAAAAATATTATTTAAACAAGATTCTACAGCTTTTTCAAAATATTGTAGATGTCTTATTAAATATTAACTTATTAACTAATTTTTTGTTAATTATAGAAGTATATTTCAATTTGTAGTTTTTTCGTTTATGAATGAAACAGAAAATCTTACGTTTTTTGAGTAATTAAAGAGTAAATTTTAATAAAAACCTCAAAATTGTACATAATGATTAAAAAAAAATTTCGAATTTGGGTTTTTTCAATTTTTTGCATTTTCTGAGAACATTTCTAGTAATGTATATTTTTTTACACCATCAGAAAGCAGATATTTCAATGAAGAAATCATTATGTACAATTTTGAGGTATTTATTAAAATTTACTCTTTAATTACTCAAAAAACGTAAGATTTACTGTTTAATTCAAAAACGAAAAAATTACAAATTGAAATATACTTCTGTAATTAACAAAAAAATAAGTTAATAAAGTTAATAATAAGACATCTACAATATTTTGAAAAAGCTGTAGAATCTTGTTTAAATAATATTTTTAGATGACTATTTATTGCTGTTTTGTAATAATTCATATACCTGAGTGACTTTTGGTTAGTTTTTAACCCATTGTAAGTTATTTCATAGAGAAGTGGGGACTGAGTTACTCTAATGGTGGGTTTCATAAATCGTTGATTCTGAGAACACTCCTTATAGTAATGTATATTTTTTTCACACCATCAGAAAGTAGATATTTCAATGAAGAAAAATCCTTTAAACTTTTTGAAAAAAGCTGATATTTTGACGTCAGAATTTTCGATTGAAAATTGGGGTGCTTTTTTGATATTAAGTAAAAATAAGACGAAAACATAAATATTTTGAATCAAATAAATTACAGTGTATGTGGGACATAATAAGGTGAGTTTTTACAAAATTTCGTAAAAAAAAGTTTTTTTTGAAAAAGATATAAATAAAAAACCAAAAACTTGGCTTTTTGAATTTTTACCTAAATTTTGAGGTTATGTGAAAAAATTGTCGATACAAAAGTTGTAGATCTTTTCATTACCTACAACTTTGCCATTTAATTTTTTTCCATAGGACTTGTAGTTTTGCCGGAAATCAAGGAAAACCATTTTTCACCCTTAAAAACACACACCCTCCCACTTTCCGGACTCGGATCGACCGTAATTTATTTTTTCTTTCATTTTGATAATATTCCCCTCCTTTTTCAATGGGTTTCATCCTACTGCAATTTTTTTTTGTTTCAAAAATTATCGACCCTGGTCTAAAATAACTAGACTACTTTTCAACCGATGAACGATACCGATAGATCTGAGAATATAAAAATTTCAGTGATCGCTTTTCGTGCAAAATCTTGAACTTTTATTGTTTGCTGAAAAAATTCAACCGAACATAGATACTCGAAAATAAATGTCGGATACTTGCCGAACAAATTAAAGTAAATGATAAAATCTGTACAAATGATAATATAGTAAGTTTTACTTATGAAATTACGTGAAGAGAGGTTGCATGACATGAAAAAAATTTAGAAAGCCCTGAGCAGGAGCTTTTGAGCGCTCGTTCTTTGGTGGAGCAATAAGACTATTATCTAAGACTTTTGAATGGGACTTGAGATTGATACCAAATATATAAATGCAGAATCTGAGCACAATCAAAATAACATTCTGGAAATTATTCAAAAAATTAACTATGTAAAAAGTAAATAATTACGAAAATTAAATTATATGGTTCTGATGATGAGATCCCTTTGGAATCTTGCATGAACATTCAGAATATCAGTCTTGATTCACAAAATAAATTTCACTCGAATCAGATACTCTGTTATGAAAATATAAAGATTTCGAATTGTTTATTTATTTTTTATTCAAAGGATCTTTATGAAACAAATATTACAGCTTATAACGAAAATGGGCATTTCCAGAATGATAAAATGGATAGTTACAAAGCATTAAGAGTAATTTCAAAGATATACCTATCTAATTATTAATTTAAAATTTCAAGTAATTGATTTTTAATTAAATACAGGGTGTCCAGTCGATTGACGTCATAAATTATTTTTAGACCTGTGGCTATCCAAAAATACCCCATATATGTTATGCGATTTTTTATAGTTCTCGAGTTATGATTTTTTTTCAATGTTATTTTGACAGCTAAAATTCATATCTTTCTATGCAGTAAATATTTTGCGGTTTTTTATTTTTTCAGCATGGTCGTCTTGAATGTTGCTTTAATAAAAAAATATTCAGCTTCCTGAAATTACAGCAAGCTACCAAAAAAAGGCTTGAAGTCTAGAGCTTCAGTTTTCATTAGGATGTACTCAAACATTCATTTTCGATTCAAAAATAAAAAAGTAGTTTTTTAGCTGTTGTCTAGGTTTAAAAACTTTGAGAAAATAAAAAAAAAGTTTTTGATCGGACTTTTTTCGTTATAAGCAGCCGTGAAAGGCTGATAGTCTGGAACTCATTTAATTTGTTTTTCTTCTATTTTTCATTTTTATGGTAAATTAAACTTGAAAATGGGATTTTAAATAGATTTTAATTGAAATTCCTGTGAAACAAGTGTAGCTCGAGTAATTTATACAATAATTACCCCTGATGGAAAATGTTAACATTCGTCAGAATTGCTAGTTGTGAAATTACCTGTTTTGGGATAGAAAATGAAAGGCACATAATACCAAAAATTACTATTCACTTCAATAATTTTTCAAAATCCATGCCTCCAATTTGTATATATTATCGAAAACGTTCTAAAAAGTAACGTGTTGATTGCCTAATTTTGTTTTATTTTTCATCCCGCTTCTGAAACTTTTTCACTCAATTCTGATTCGTTGTTGGTTTCCTTCGCGTACACCAGCTCTTTGTAATATCCCCAATTAAAAATATCGATGGGATTGAGATCTCTTCGATAAGCCCTGCACACCCGATACATCTTTCTGTAACCGATTTTTTTATTTGACTATTTTAAAAAATTCTGGTGTACGCAAAGGAAACCAACAACTTAAAAGAATTGAGTGAAAAAGTTTCAGAAGCGGGATGAAAAATAAAACAAAATTAGGCAATTGACACGTCACTTTTTAGAACGTTTTTGATAATGTATTTTAATTGGAGGCACGAATTCTGAAAAAATATTGAAATGAATAGTAATTTTTAGTATTATGTTCTTTTCATTTTCCATCCCAAAACATGTATTTTAACTACTAGCAATTCTGACGAATGTTAATATTTTCCATCAGGGGTGAGACCAAAATTATTGTATATTGTTGAAGAGTAACGTCCATGATGATAAATATTGAATGAATTGTTGACAGGAATTTGGACTATATTTTATTTTGATTTATTAAATACTTGCCGACGTTTCGAATCTTTTGTGATTCTTCTTCAAGGCTCGATATTCACTTCAATCAAAATATCGTCATAATATTTATATAGTTCATTTCTAGTTGAATTGACTTTCAACTAGAAATGAACTAAATAAATATTATGACGATATTTTGATTGAAGTGAATATCGAGCCTTGAAGAAGAATCACAAAAGATTCGAAACGTCGGCAAGTATTTAATAAATCAAAATAAAATATAGTCCAAATTCCTGTCAACAATTCATTCAATATTATTGTATATATTTCTCGAGCTACATTTAAATCAATTCCATTTTGAAGTTTAATTCACCATAAAAATAAAAAGAAAGAAGAACAAATTTTATCGAGTTTCAATTATTTTCAGTCTATTCGCCTTCCAAAGCTGATTACAACGAAAAAAGACCAATCAAGTACCTTTTCTTCCTATGACTTAGGACTCCGGAAAGTTTTTAAACGTAGCAGGAAGCTGAATATTTTTTATAGAAGCAACATTCAGGATGACCATGCTAAAAAAATTAAAACCGCAAAATACTGACTGCACAGGAAGATATGAATTTTTCAAACCTAGCTTGTGAAATAACATTGAAAAATCATAACTCGAGAACTAAAAAAAATCGCATTATATACATGTGGTATTTTTGGATAGCCACAGGTCTGAGGAATCTAAAAATAATTTATTGACGTCAATAGACAGGACACCCTGTATATGCGAAAGCATTGAGAGTAGTGTTAAATGTATTGGTAGTTTTTAATTAAATATTGAAATAGGGATTTCTATACTCGTAAGTTCAAACGTCGTACCATGATGACGTACGAGTAAGCTTAATTAATTGGGATGAAGATTCATAACAGTGGCCAGTTGGCATCATTGTGAACAACATTCAACCAATAAAATGAATGTTAACGCGTATTTCACACCCCCAGAGTAAAAAGTAGTGTTTATTTTTTACTCTGAGGTCATTTATAACAAAGTTCCATCTCATTTCAAAGTAATGTCTTTAAATATTTTCAAAAATGCTGTAAGAAGTATTTTAATGAAGGGTGCATTTTACGACATCGATGAGTTTTTAAATTGTGATCTTAACCAATACCTGTGAGAGATTTTGTTTTTTGCTCAGTTTGTCTTTGTCTTCAGTGTATTCATGAATATATTCATTCATTGAATAGTTTCATGTGTGAATATGTTATATGGGTAAATTTGTATTATTATCATTATTTTTATATTGTATTTACTCTATATTTTATATGTGTTATTTATAAATGTATATCGGGTGTCCCAAGGTGAGTGGCCTATTAGATTATTATGGAAACTATTGATGGTAAATATTTCAAATTTTGTGGATGGATATTTGGCCGTGTAAGGTACATTTTTAAAATAATTTCACATTTCCAGTGTTGCCAGATGTACGACAATTTGGCAACAACTTTGTTATTTTAAATGGGACGTCCGTTATTTCTATTTTTTTATGATACTCCATGAAATATTAAATCTATTCACTCTTACTTTTCCATCCCTATCTTTAACGGTTTTTGAGTTATTAATTATTTTTCGCAATTTTCGATCAAATTGGCTTATTACGAAAATGACTCTAGTTCGCTCAATATTTGAGATTTAAGTCAGAAATTTTGCGAGTCGTTAGATATTGATTTGATCTGTGTCACTGTTTTTCAATTATGGTTGTCAATAATACAGGACGGCCAAAAAAAATGATCATTTTCCAAGTTACAAAATTGTAAAAAAGTCTATTTTTTCAAATTAGACACCTAATATATTTTTCAATTCTTGGAATCAGTACAACACACTCTACAATTTTTCTATTCACGTCCCTATACCTATCCCAATGGATTCACATTGATTCAATAAGCGTTTATTTCTTTTGTATTGTTATTTTTTCTAATTAGAGAAAAAACTCGGAACAAAACACCTGTTAGGCAACAATTGTTTATTTTGACATTTATGGATTGAACTGATTCATTGATGTATCGATCTATGAACGACATAGAGAAAATAACAATACAAAAGAAATTAACGCTTATTGAATCAATGTGAAATCTAATGAACGCATATAACTTGGAATCCATCAGTTGAGATAGGTTTAGGGACGTGAATAGAAAAATTGTAAAGTGTGTTGTACTGATTCCAAAAATTGAAAAATATGCTAGGTGTCTAATTTGAAAAAATAGACTTTTTTACAATTGGCAAATGATGATTTTTTTGGTTCGTCCTGTATAATTGATAATAAAAATTCAAAAGCAGTGACACAGATCAAATCAATATCTAACGACTTGCAAAATTTCTGACTTGAATCTCAAATATTGAGCGAACTAGAGTCATTTTCGTAATACGCCAATTTGATCTGTAATTTCGAAAAATAATTAATAACTTAAAAACCGTTAAGGATAGGGATGCAAAAGTAGGAGTGAATAGATTTAATAGTTTATGGAGTATCGTAAAAAATAGAAATACCGGATGTCCTATTTAAAATAACAAAGTTGTTGCCAAATTGTCGTACATCCGGCAACACTGGAAATGTGAAATTATTTTAAGAATGTACCTTACATGGCCAAATATCCATCCACAAAATTTGAAATCTTTACCATCAATAGTTTCCATAATAATCTAATAGGCCACTCACCTTGGGACACCCGATATATAAGGATTTACTCTATATTTTATATTGCCGAGTGCAAACAATGTTTTTTAATTGTAAGGCATGAATAAAGATTACTATTACTATTACTATTTGAATTCGCTAGCTTATTTCGGGGATTCAAATAATTTCCTCGAATACAAATAATGTATTATCTCAGAAAAACGCGCAATCATAAACACCCTTCATTAAACTATTCCCCTGCGATGAAATGACGTGAGAAATAATTATTTAAAAAAAATACTCACGCAACTTAGAACTAAACACGAAAGAGCTGAAAAGCACGATAGCAACAAAACTCCTCATTTTGCTCACAAGTCTTCTGAACCAATTTTCCGAATAGAACCACAATGCAGCTCATCTTCATTTTAATATTTTCACTCATGGCAATTTAATTTTGAGCCGGAGTGGGGGTAAAGAATATGGTAATTTAGGAAGACCGTCCATTTTCCATGCGATCATTTATTGTTAGGTGTTATTCAGATAATGATGAAATAATTGATGATGCTCAGAATGGACGTCTTGAAAAAAACTTTGGAATTACGTCAAATTACACGAGTTAATCGAAAAAATTTCCTGATTTATGTTTTCTTTGGAACCGGTGCATTCTGGAAGGTTAGAAACTTGTCAGGGTTAGTCGGTTTTGGTATTTTTGGCGATTGGATGGATGAATATTCATGAATTCGTCTTATTTTTGGAGCTACTCTTTCGAGAGATTAGCATTTGGGAATGTTGATCTATAAAACTTTTATATAGTTATACAGGGTGTCTACTTTTAAAGTGGACAAACTTCGAGGGGTGATTATACAAGTGATTGGCAACAAAAAATGTCAAATAATACATGGTCGAAATGTTGACGGTTATTCTTCAATTTAACATTTCTTGATTTCACGAAAAATTTCAAGTTTTTTCTCTGAAAACAAAAGCTTTTCCACTAAAATGATCATTATTCAGTTTTCCTTGCAGTCTCATCAAAGTTGACACACATTCGGAAAGGGCAATAAATTTTCTACAAGATGAGATAGTCAGTGTGCAGAAAAAACTCTTATTGCAAGCGTGGTAAGGAGGTGAATATCTTGATTCTGAATTTAACAAAAATAGTCCTATTTTTCGATGAAATATTAATACGTTTTCTTCTCAGTAAAAAATACCTCTCTTTGTGTACTTTAGAATGGCGTATCAACTTTTATGCTTGCTGCCCATCCTCCGCCATAATACCATGGTTAATATGATAACACCGAAATAGTCTAAATATTCGGAACCTAAATTTGCTCTATTTAGTCTATTTTGAAGCCCTTCGTGATTGAATCTTAATCTGATTTTATTGAAATCATCAATTCATCTCTTATCTGTAGATGCTGAGACCAGACTTACATTTTCTAGCTTGTACCAGAATAATTTAGGAGAGTGGGAGTTATAGGATATTATGGACTGATGAGGCCACTTTCATAAAATCAGGTTTGATTAATTTAAGATCATTTTAATGCTGAAGAATTCATTACATTTATCCAAAGCAACTTGACAGCTGATATTTTGGCTGAAATGCAACTGTCTAACAAATAAAATGTCTGGTTTCGAATGAATGATTGCCCAGCACATAATAATCGTAATGTTTAGATCTATTGAATGGATATATTAGGATATAATGGATCGGAAAATGCAGTCAGATGGCCACCGAATAACCCCGACCTAACGCCTTCGGATTTTTATGTCTAGAATACTTTGAAAGAGGAAGTATATCTAATTCGCTTTCAGACTCCGAAGATTCTCATCAACAAAATAAAATTGTGTTGTGCAGAACTGCGTCAGAAACGCTATAAACTTTGCAGGTTTGTACATTCAGTACGAAAACGATGTTTCAAAATTATTGAAGAAGGAGGTTTCTTTTTCGTTATTATTTTGATTGAAGATAAATTGATGACTTCCATGAAATTACATTAAGATTCAATCACGTTCAGAATTTTTAGACTTTTTCGTTGTTATCATGTTAGCCATGATATTATGGGGAAGGATGAGCAGGTAGAACAAAAGTTGATATGTCATTCGAAAGTACACTAAATGAGGTATTTTTTACTGAAAATGAAACCCGTATATAGTTATTGATATTTCATCGAAAAAAACATTGAAAAAATGGAACTAGTTTTGTTAACGTCAGAATCGTAATGTTCATCTCCCTACCATGTCCGCAATAAGTGTTTTTTCTGCACACAGACTCTCTTATCTTGTAGAAAATTTATGGCCCTTTCCGAATATGTGGTCAAATTAGATGAGACTACAAGGAGAACTGAATAATGATCATTTTAGAGGGAAAAATCGAAATATTTAGTGAAATCAAGTTGAATTGAAGAACAACCGTTAACATTTCGACCATGTGTTGTATAACATTTTTTGTTGCAAACCAGTAGTATAATTCGACCTTCAAGTTTGTCCACTTTAAAAGTGTATAGTTACATATAGTTATAGTATATAGTGATATTATTCAAAAGAAGATCACTTACAAATATAATAATTCGGGGGTTATATCTCTAATGTATTAAATTTTCCGACAAAATTCGGACAAACGAGTTTCTAAGTATTCGTTTCAAAAAATAGCATGAGCGAGATTGGTTTCAAAAATTCGAGTCGAAGACGAGGAGGATTTTTCCACTTTCGCGAATGCAATTTCGTTGAAACAGATTACTTAGAATAGAGTGTTCCAATTTTTTCATAGAAAGAATTATATACACGAGAGATATTTGGTAAGATTATTTCCTAAGTTAAATAAACATTTTATTTTAATACAAAATTTTTTCATGAAAATTTTTCGAAATAAGTCAAATTCATTCATAATTTATGATATTTTTTTGGAATATGTCTCAAAATCAAATTGAAATTTCTCCAACTGTTCTGAAATTTTGACAACTGTTTCCAGAATTTTTTCCGACTGCTTCGAAAATTCACCAACTGCTTCGAGAATTTACCAACTCTGACCAACAATATTTAGCAAGCCCCTAGACCAACTATATTGACATTTGTTCAACTGCTTCAAAGTTTTACCAATTGTTTTAAAATTTTTCCAGCTGGTCTGAAATTTTTCCAAACTGCTTCGAAAGAGTACCAACTGCTTTGCAGAATTGCCAACTGTGATCAACATTAGGCCGGTCCCTGTATCAACTCCATTGAAAATTTTCAAAATGTTTTCAAATTTTATCAACTATTGTGACAATTTTTCCTACTGTTTCGAGAATTTGCCAACACTGATCAATATTGGGCACACCCTTAGACCAACTCCATTGACATTTTCCCAACTGTTTCTATAATTTTGCCAACTGGTACAAAATTTTGCCAACCACTGCGAAAAGCTACCAACTGAAAAATTTTCCAACTCTGATCAACCTGTATCAACTCCATTGAAAATTTTCCAACTCTTTTAACATTTTTCCTACTGCTTTGACAATTTTTCCAACTGTTTCGAAAATTAAAATTGCTTTGAAAACTTGAAAAACTCTGTTGAACATTGGGGGGAGATCGTCGTTTTTCTGGACTCGCAGAGTTCCAGGACTCGTCTAGAATTTTGTCTATTCGTCTAAAAAGCTATTTTCCGGAAAGTGAATCACTATTTTCGTTGACATCGAAATAAAGGAAGACCTTAACGTGTACGAAATTGAATATTAATGACCCATTTTAATGTTCAATTCATACTATTTTAATGTGCAGTTTTCATGCGCAAATGAACCCATAGTATTCAGAAGCAATACGAGTAATGTCGCAACTCTACTAAAACACAGAAACATAGAAATTTATATTATGTCAAAAGTATTTCTTATGCATAATAAAAATGTATTTCAATCAAGAATTTATAATTCCTTCATAATGGGTCGCCGGAAATTTGTGTGATCAACTCGTTTATTAATTATGTGATTAATAAACTAGTTGTCCTTTCAATAATTTGAGAATGATTTGTGAAAATTTTGAACAGAAGAACTCCCTAGGTAAAACAATGGTTACTGATGTCCCAGAAATGATGACAATACAAGTAATTGGGTATAAAAAATGATAGTTGTATATTTTAAAACTTAAATACATACATTTATATATAAATCGTATGCTAAAATAGATAAATCATACTTTAAAAACGCGAACGTCTCAAAACGTGTCAACAAAACTTATTTTCCTCGTTCTCCTTCTCTCTATTCTTATATTTTCCAAATTTTTCAAAACTCTCGACGTATATTTCAGTTGACCTACAAAATCCTCTTTTTTCAAAGGTTTTTTCTGTGGCAACCTCCTTCTTATTATGGTATACATAGAATAAATCGATTCCTTGCACATGATGAATTCTTGACTTCTTTGCCTCAATTTTCCTACTACAACCTTGTGGTAGTTTTCCATTTCTTTCGATTTTCGTTGAGCTTCGTCAAATCTTCTTTCCAGAATGTAAACCTTTTTCTTGAGCTCTTGCATCTCTTCTTCGGCTGCTTTGGCAATGCTGGACTATAAGAAAAAGGGTTGAAAGCTAGTCATAACGAAAACAACCGCACGTGTTTGAATAGTGAACTTGTTGATATGATCTTAATCTATAGGCGTTTCCGGAATCTTACTCCGGGTTAGTAACTCGATCTATTGGGTCACGTGACGTATCTACCCGGTTTCTAAGTTTACGAACACATTAGGTTTAGAATTTGAAGTGACAGTCGTATCAATAACATAACCAAATATATTATGGATTTATTGATTCAGTCCCAGTTTATTTTCGTATTTTCTAGCTTTGCTTGTATTTATTGGCTTTTGTAAAATATTTCTTATAATTTCTGGTGTGCCCTTGCATGTTTGATGTGATTTTTGAGTAAGTACCTATGTTAAAGAAGTAGAGAATTTATTTTTTCAGTTCCAGTTCATTAACTGTCTCTAGCTTTGCTCGGATTAATTGGCTTCTGTAAAATCTTTCTTAATTTCTGGTGTACCCTCCCATGTTATCTTTGAGTAACTATGTTAAAGAAGTAAAGAAGCCTTGCGCAGAAAGATCTGCATCCAAATTTATGAAGAAGATGTTTCACATTATTCTCTCGGCTCATGGAACTACACTTTTCACACTTAGCAAAATCACTTTTTACACTTAGCTAGATTCTCTTCTCTTTCCATAATTTTTAGGAATAGAATATAATGAAGACTTATTCCTGCCTTTTTCAAATACAAAATTGAACTGCAGTGCGCATGCGGTGACTCTACGACCCTGCTCTCGTGTAGGGTTGCGATAGATCAACTTGAGTCAGTGATCGAGTTAATAGTACCGTACTTTCCGAACACGGGTTGGATGTTCGGGTTAGGTAAACGAACGCGAAGGTTAGGGATCGAGTTAACCCGAGTAAGTATCCGAAAGCGCCTTATGGTGAATCTAACCAGAATGCCATAGTGTAAAATTTCAAATAAACGACTAGGTTGTTGAGAAGATAAAGAAAATACGATTATTTTTGTGAATTTATGCTGAAATTAGATCTTCAGGGCAAAAATTAATTAAATCTGTTCCTATCGTATTCCTTTTCAAATTACAGTGGAACTTCCTTATAACGAAATATCTATGGTGTCAAATGTCGAAGCAAGCAATATTTTCTTGCCGGTATTTTTGTGAATAAATATACATAATCAAAAAGGTGTGTAAGTATATTTCTGATAGCATATACCTAGACATTTTAAGTAGGTACGTATACGATACATATCTATTCACAATTTTTTGAGCAAATAATTTGTGATTTTTGCCTGAGTAGTGAAATTAAAAAACCTTTTTTTCTCCAACCATCAAAAAATGTTGACATTTTTGTTCTATTTTCAGGTGCAAAAGTCATGAATTCCCTTACCGTACAAAAGTTCACTCGTTACTTAGCAACACTTTTAATCCTAGGATTAAAAACGCTACTTTTAATCCTTGGATTAAAAGTAATTGCATTTGACGACTACTTGACAATCACTGTCATTAGTATGTGTTCAAATTTATAACCAAATTATTAACGATTTTTGACTAAAACCAATTTTATTGTAATTTTGACTTGGTTGGAGAAAAAATAGTATATATTATTTTCTATGACGGGAAAAAAAATTTGACATTTTATATCTCTTGACAGGTCACAAAATATAACTTTTCACGATATTACTTTTTTAACTGTCAAAAAAGTGAGTATAATTTATATCTATGTATACGGGAAAAAAGTACTCAATTTTTTTCCGTGGGAAAAAAAGTAGTTGCGTGAAAGTTATATTTCTTTCAGTTCAAAATCGTTGTTTTTCTTGTCAGAGAAAAAAGTATACTTCGCGTCGGGAGACAACATAACCTCGAGCTAAAATCTTTTTCCCTTGTATAATAAATAACTATTTTTCTGTGACGGGAAAGAAATTGACATTTTATATCTCTTGGCAGTTTTTACGAAATTTCTTTTTTCCCTGTCAAAAAAGTGAGTGTTTATATATCCGGAAAAAAAGTACTCACTTCTTCCCGGGGAAAAAAAGTAGTACGATCGGAATCATAATTTGGAAATTATTCGAAAAATGAAATATGTAAAAATTAATAATTAGGGAAAAATTCAATTCTTTGGTTCAGATGACGCGATCCTTTTTGCATGAGGCTTTATATGAGCATCTTGCATGTGGCTGCAAAATTTCATTTCGATTGGTTTCGTTTTGTCTGAGGTACAAAAATTTTGAATGGCCATATTTTATGAAACACGCTGTACGATTTGGCTGTTTAGCGAACTCAACCGATGTATTTAGGAACCGAACTCACCCTGAAAATTTCAAGTCAATTTGACCACGGATTCGTCATCAGGGAGTCGAACCCTATCGTTTGATATAATTTTCGTTCAAAATTCGAAAATTACATTTGGACAAAACGACATAGCACTAGTTTGAGTAGAACGAGCGCTCAAAAAGGAAATATTATGGAAACAGTCCAAATATTGTTTGGATCAAATTAAATTTTGCATATAAAGATTCACCCTTTTGAGGAATATTTATAAATCCTCATTGAATGCATATGATCTGGCCTTCCCTGAGGGAACCAATTTTTCCATTTATCTACCATGATGTTTAATCCTCAAATGAACTATTCAAGCATTTTAAAACATCCATCATATTGTCATTAAGAAAAGAAACTAATTATCCTCTGATGACTATATATTTCGAATTTTTTTTATAAACATCTGCTGGTTTCTCTGAACAAATCATAGATAGTGGCGTGAGTTATTGGCAGAAAAATAAGGAAATAATGATATGAATTAATATGCGATTAAATAATAAGCTACGTACGTTTAAATTGTCATCAATCAAATAATAGGCGAGAAGAAATTTAATTTGATAGCATGTGTGATTTTAATAAATTACTAGGATATTGTGAGTAAACAGGTTTTAAAAAATTGAACGAAAAAAACGGTAACCAATTGATCTGGGTGCTGGATGTTATTGCAAGTTTTTTGGTGAGGTTTTTATTATTTTCGTTTGCGAATTAATTGTAGAAAATGCATATTCACTGGTAACTATGCATGCCTCGAATTTTGAGGTAGAAGTGGTTTTCAAAAACTCGTTCGGACTATAAATTTTGAACTGAAGGAGACTTCGATTTATACACTGCGCAAAAAAATAACGCACATTATGAAAATCTCAAATTTATTCTACAACTGAAAGTGTTCCCAATGATAATTATTTTTATCACAATTATGCATGCTTATGTTATCCACTTTCAACGTGTTTCTTCAATACAGATGTTTCTTCCCAGCAGGAATAAAAAAAGAATAGATTATCAGATTTTGAATATATTGGCTCCATTCTGAAATAATTTGTTCTCGATCAATCCTAGTGATCAATAGTTTTTCTTTCGTTTGATTTTCTACACTCGATCGCTATGCAACGCGAAACACGCAATTTGACCCAACAGGAATGTGCCCAAGCGGTAGTTTTGCGAGAAGAAGGGTGGACGTACACAAGAATTTTAGAAAGGTTTGGAGTTTCCCATACAAGTGTGTCCCGAATGTTGCAGCGATTCAGGGAGACAGGTATGAATGTCCGAAGACCAGGACAGGGTAGAACACGGGTAACAACTGCCATTCAAGAACGTTACTTGAGAGTTTCTTCATTGAGACAACGGTTTGCAACCCGCTCGCCTCCTTAAAAATCAGCTTGAGCAACTCATGGGGTGCAAATTAGCACTCAGACAATAAGAAATCGCCTCAGAAAATATTATTTAAGGCCTCGTGTCACGGCAAGAGGCCCAGCTCTTAGCTCAGCCCATCGAAGAACGCGTTTGGATTTTGCGAGAGAGCATATCCATTGGGAAGAGGCTGATTAGGAAAGAGTTCTCTTCACAGATGAATCTAGATTCTGCCTCTACCATTGTGATCGACGTTCCCTTGTATACAGACGTCCACATGAAAGATATGCTCAGTGCAATTTCCTGAAAACTACTGGTTTCGGGGGAGAGTCGATTATGGCATGGGGTGGAATATCTTTGACTGCTCGCACAGACCTAGTGGTTGTGGATAATGGAGCTATGAATGCTGATAGGAAGGAACATTGTTGAAGAGCATGTAGTGCCATTTGCCCCATACATTGGTAAAAATTTCATTTTTATGGGCGATATCAGGATTCGGTGAAATCCTGAATTTTTCTTCCATTTAACGTATCTTGTTTCGTTCAAAACCTTCCCGAGAGAACATAAAAAATAAGTTATAAAGTCAATGTAAAGTTAACTTTTATTAAAATTGAGATTTTCAGAATGTGCGATATTTTTTTGCGCAGTGTATATCGACCTTGCGTCAGTGCAATCTCTTCAATTTTATGGAAATCGATGTTTTCCAGCGCTCGTTCTACTTAAACGAGCCAAATGTCTGCAATTTTCGAATTTTGAGACGAAAATGGTCTCAAATGATGGGGTTCGACTCCCTGATGAAGAATCCGTGGTCAAACTCAATTCTGTCCGTGGGGCAGTCCGGCACGATAATTTTCGAAGGGATTGTCCTAGAGACTTGAGATTTTCAAGGTGAGTTCGGTTCCCAAATACCGCGGTGAAGTTCGTTAACCAGCCAAATCGTACAGGGTATTCATAAAATATGGCTATTCAAAGTTATTGTTCCTCAATATCTCATACAAAACGAAACCAATTCGATAGGAAATTTTGCGGCCACATGCAAAATTCTCGTAATAAGCCTCATCCAAATTTTGTGATCATAGTGTTTAAAGAACCATATAAAATTCAATTGTAATATTGAAAAGAAGAATCTTTATATTTCCATAACAAGATATTCGATCCGAGTGAAATTTATTTTGTGAATGAAGATTGATATACTGAATGTTCATGTGAAATTTGAAAGAATCGCATCATCTAAACCAAGGATCTCTAAACTACGGCCCGCGGGCCGAATCTGGCCCGCCAGTTCCAGAAATTCGGCCCGCGAAAGTTCATTAGCTTATCAACTTTTGCGCGAGTCCCGAAGCTACTGAATCTAACGGTTAAGTATTTTGACCCTTCGCATTTGCTGGAGTTAAAATTGTGGCCTCAGGCTGAAAAGTTTGGAGACTAAATCATAGAATTTATTTTCTTTATTATAAATTTTTTACATATTTGAGTTTTTGAATAATTTTCAGAATGTTATTCCGATCGTGCATTCACATATTTTGTATCAACCTCAAGTCCTATACATTTTTTTGGGGTATAATAGCATTATTGCTCCACCAACGAACGAGAGCTCAAAAGTTCCTGCTCCGGGCTTTTCTCAATTTTTTAATTTCATGTATTAATTTGTTGTAGAAAATGCATATTCACTAGTAACCATGCATTCCTCGAATTTCGTGGTAGAAGTGGTTTTGAAAGACTCGTTTGGGCTTACTGAGGAATAATCCGAGGTCAAAACGATTCCGTTTGGTCGTAGTCACTGATGTAAATTTAGAACTAGTGGAGGTTGAGAACTTAAATTATCTTTAGAATGTACGTCAATGTTTATGTTTCTTATAAATCTAATCCATAAATGAAGTTTAATAATCACCATTTTCCATATCCATCCGAATAAGAATTGAGAAACATTGCCAAATTCTTTAGCCAATAAACTTTTTTTTTCTTGAACTATCTGATAACGGTTCATGATTTCCTCAACTTTCTCGAAAGGGCTTCCTTGGCAAGTTAACGCTCTATACAAGAAGTCCTGCAATAAAATATCTCAGATGAATTAATTTTGAGTAACTCACATAATGGGCATTTTGAGTAGGTATGTTGAAATATATGGTTTATCCACGACTATTGTAAAATCCATCCATTGTTCTTAATAATAAAATAATGAGATTATAATTCACTTCTGTCTGTCTAGATTTAGCTTTTATATAATATTAGCGACCCGCCCCGGCTTCGCACGGGTGTCTCAGACGCACTATTTATAGGCACGCTCTTGCCGCACCGGGCGGCCGGCCGGTACCGCCGCAAACGCTACGTCCCGCAATTTTTTTATCTGTAATATCTTCGAAAATATTAACTCAAATCATACAATGTAAACGGCCATATAGATCTATATTAAATGAACAATGTACTCGAAGTATTTAATTGGTTAAGGATTAAAGCTGTATTGGTTAAAATCGCTTCGAAAATTAGCCATTATTTGCCGTAAAAAGTAAATGACAAAAAAAAGTTATTGTGGGTTATCCATAAGAGATAGACATATACCATCACGGACTTTTCTGTAGACCTTTTTAATATGTAAGTACAATACTTAGTACATTATTTTGATAAAACTCGTAGGGTTCAGCCTGCGTTTGCAATGTAAGCGGAAAAAATGAAATTATTTACGACATCACATTAGAAACCTCAAAAATAACAGTACTTCTTCACTATTTAATGGATGTTATTATACATATAAACCTTCCTCTTGAATCACTCTATTTATTAAAAAAAACACATCAAAATCCGTTGCGTAGTTTCAAAGATTTAAGCATACAAAGGGACATAGGGACAGAAAAAGCGACTTTGTTTTATACTATGTAGTGATGATTAATTCTCTACAAACGCCCTATTGTCCACTTTTTTCTATAACCTACCGTTTTCAAAATATTTCGAAAAAACTTGGCCTCATTTTGACGGCCAAAAAAAATGTGTCCGTGCCTAGGATCCTATCTTTATATAACCAAGTTTTATAAAAGTCCGTTCAGACGTTAAGGCGTGAATGAGGTGAACTATTAAAACTAACGATTAAAAATCACTAACTTAATTAGTTTTCTGCCTACTGCCTATGCCTTAAGTACGATAGCATGAATATTAATAGCCCATATCCTTTTCTAGGTTACTATCTATCACCTTACTGAATTTCATCAAAATCCGTTCCGCCGTTTAGGCATGATAGAGCAAAACTCCCAGCAAAAACCATAAAAAAATCACTAACTCAATTCAATTTTCTGCCTACTTTCTACCCCCAAAGTACGATGACGTGATCATTTTGATCTTATATCCGTTTTTAGGTTACCATCTATTACCATTGTTTAACAATGCTATTACCTTACTAAATTTCATCAAAATCTGTTCAGCCGTTTAGACGCGAAAGAGCAAAAGTCCCAACAAAAACGACCAAAAATCACTCAATTTAGTTATCTGCCTACTGCCTACCCCTTAAGAACGATGGCGTGATTATTTATAGCCTATGACCATTTCTAGGTTATCGTCTATCACCATACCAAATTTCATCAAAATCCGTTCAGCCGTTTATGCGTGAAAGAGTAACAGACAGATAGACAGACAGACAAAGTTACTTTCGCATTTATAATATTAGTATGGATTCTTAAATTGGTATTTCTTCAGTATTCTAAAATACTCCAACTAACAGATATGGGCATACATTGTCAATCGAGGGCCAAATCTACTTTCATTATCTCAATTAAAGCTTTTTTCATTGCAAAATATACAATGACCAGGGACCTAGTGCACCAAAATACTTTGCGACTTTTCACTTTTCACTTTGCATTCTGACAAATTTTTAGTGTGAAAATTAATTATGTTGCACAACATTTCTCCCAACATTCAATTTCTGCGAAGTGCTTTTCACTTTGCACTTGACTTTTCACATCGCACTTTTCAGTTATGAATGCGTTTCATGCAACGCATTCATTTGAAAAGTGAAAAGTGCAATGTGAAAAGTTGCAACGTATTTGGTGCAATAGGCCCCTTTTCTTCAAAACTTTTTCATGTGTCAACATGACTTTTTCTACGCTTGTCATAGAAGGATCTTGTCGCAGTCACCAAATGTTAAAATCTTCAAGAAATATATTCAGCTATCATTATAAGCTCGTTGCATAATAGACTATTTTCATGTGACAGCACTAAGAGTATTTAGAAATATACAGTGCGCGTCAAAATTATGGAACAAATTTATTTCCCCAGAAGAAAAATATTTGGTAACAAAATGCTTAGACAGGTCAACTTTTGTTTCACTTTTATCACACAAATCAGAAGAAATTTCAATTAATTTAAGTCGCGCCATGATGACGTATGAGCAAAACCAGTGGGAATAACGATTCACAACAATAAGTATCGTTGTAAACTGTGATTGAACATTAAACATTCAAACAATGAAATGAATGCTGACGCGTACGTCACACTCATCCGCCAATTCTGATCGTTTGTATTTGCTAACTTATTTCGGTGAAAAATCGTTCATTATTTCTGGGATATTTTTTTCTATGAAGCATTGGAAATGCCCTGTATGGATTGAAATCAATTAATTTCATTGTATCATTTATCATTATGTTGTTTCATTTACAATTTTGCAATAAGGTCTCCTATGTTTTCCGTTTCTTTCTTAACCTATCGTTTGGGTCTCCAAAGGAGTTACGATAAATCATTAAAGAACTTAAGGTATTTTTTTGGAAATTTTAACGTTACCTAATATAAAAACGTTAGAGTAACATCATTCAAACTCTCAAAAAGATATTATAAAGGGAAACCTCAATTTAATCGGTTAAAATTGAAATGGAATATGATGAAAAGCGTCATATAGTTCATACACGTACAGGGTTTTACTTTAAGTTAGATGTTTTGGAGAACTAGTTAATATTCCTTTATAAAATTTTAGGAGGAGCCTTGAGGATGAAGGAAATCTTCGGCTAAAATATTTTCAAGTCAGTGTTGCCACGTCTATCTAAACGCATATGTACTTTCTTATTTCAAATGCAACTACCTATATTTTTATTTATGGATCGATTCAATACCAAATTGGCAGTACAACCTACAAAAAAAAGTTTCTCTGTCATGCACTGTTGCCAAGTTATGCACAAATTCTTGAAACTTTTTTCATCTGCATTGCCAGTCAATTATTTTATTTTTTATTCGAACGGAACCAAACTCAGCTGTATCATAGTAAAGAATCTATGCATTCATGTGATACATTCAGTGTTCTAATACATCGTCAGGTTTTTTGAAGATTTTGCTCCGAAAATGAGAATATACCTCAATAATTTACCTCATAATCATAGAGCCATTTCGTCGTAAATACTGAAGAAATTCAGTATTCTTCATCTCATTCGAGAACTATCCAAAATAAATCATAAGTGAAAGAGAAAACTGCCATTCATCTTTCATTTCGAATCGAAAGCTATAAAATAAATATGGGGTTGTCATTTGAAAATCTCGAAATACAATTTTGGAACAAATTTTTCGAAACACCTTACGATGTATCAAAATACTGAATATACCACATCAATGCATGGCATCTTTAGAATGAGACTGCTGAGTTTGGTTTCATTCGCATGGAAAATAATCGAGATATTGCATTTCCAAACTTGCGATGCAGATGTAAAAAATTTTAAGAATTTGTGCATAACTTGGCAACAGTGCATGGCAAAGAAATTTTTTTTAGGTTATACTGCGAATTTGTTATTGAATAGATACATAAATAAAAATAAGTATAGGCAGTCGCATTTGAAATGAGAAAGTAGATATGTGTTTGAGACGTGGCAACACTGTAGACTTGAAAATTTTTTAGGCGAAGAGTCCCTTCATCCTCAAAGCTCCACCTGAAATTTCAGAGCGATATATACACAAGTTCTCCTAAAACGTCTAATGGGCCAACTTGAAAGGAAAACCCTGAATGTTTGTAAGTAACGATTTTTTGGAAATATTTTATTGATTTTGAAGAAAATTCAGTAAATTGGAGAAAATAATGTATTATATTCGTCCAGGAGGCAAATTCTTCCATTTATCATTCGAAAATAACTTGCATCTTTGTTTTCGCTTTGAATTTTGAACCCGTGGAAAAATATCAGAACCTTCAGCGCTTGTAGTTCAGAAAAAACGTGACGACTTTATCCAAAAAATATTGGAAATTCATATTTATCTTTTTACTGATAATAGGGTTATATCAAATCAGTCTTCTCGTTCAATAAATTAACGATATTCATTCAAATTCTTACAACTAATACATAAAATAAAACTTTCTGTTACCTTATAAACTGACATACGTTCGATATGTTTTTGCATATATTCAGATATCTTCCTAAGTTTAGGATTTTCTCGCCTCAAATGTTCTATTCCTCTCTCCCTCGACCTTATAACCCTCTTATATTCCCGTATTTCCTCATGAAGTGCTTTTCTTTGATCGTAGGTCAATGTAGAAAACTGAAAATGGAAATGCTTGAAAAATCGGTTATTAGTTAGAGCTAAAAGTATCGTGCTGCAGGAATGAAAAACATGGTGCTCACTAAGTTTGAGTCCCAGATTACGAAAATGATAACGAGAAGTCTGCAATTCTCTTAGTTTTTTCAAAAACAAATTCCAAAAGTTTCAGTCCGGTAGGTTATACATAGTTATACCCTGTTTTTCTATATTTTCTCAAACAATACTCGTTAGAAATGTTTTATTTATCAATTTCTGAGAGTATCCTGCAAAATAAAGCCTTCATTTAGTCGAATTCGACGATTTTATTCATTGTTTATATTCGTTACGGCGGCCATGATAATTTGCCTTTCGGCTGTCAACCATAGCGAATTGTACAGCGTTGCCAATGTCTCTTGTCTCAAATAGCCAGTTACTTTCAAATTATTAGGATGGGATTGGGGAGCCCATTTTTGTGAACTTTTCCAATATAAGTATGGAAGGAATCATAGAATATCTTGTGTTAATTTAGGTTAGGCTAGCTAAGAATTTAATTTTTCAAGCGCCATCCTTTTTGATACAAGCCAGATCTTTTTTTTAAATAAGTGTTTTTGAGTTATTCCCACTCTTATTAATATTTGGCAGTCTTATCCTTTTTTGTGCTCCCAGAGGTAGGGGGAAATCTTTTCAGACTTCCTAACTTATCCTAACCTAACTAAAGCTATTCCATAATTTCTTTTATAATAACTAACATTAATAGATATTCTTTTTCAATTTTCTCGGGAAATATTCTCCCTAGGGTTTGTATAGCAAATTCATTCTTGTCGAGTGCTTCGCCAAAAAAAGGGGAACGAAATGAATAATTTAAAATGACAACAACTTCAATACTAGTCACCCTAAATTTAACTACAAGTTTGAAACAGTGGCAACGTTACATAATTCGGGACGGTTGAAAGCGGAAGGGCAAATTATCATGGCTGTCGTAACGAGTATGAACAATGAATATAAAATCGTCTGTTTCAACCAAATGAAGGCTTTATTTTGCAGGATACCCTCAGAAATTGATAAATAAGATATTTTCAACAAGTATTAATTGAGAAAATAGAGGAAAATTGACTAGAACTATGTACAACCTCACCTACCTGACTGAAACTTTGCAACTTTTTTTTTAAAGAACTAAGAGGATTCTCGTTATAATTTTCGTAATTTGCGACCCAAACTACCAAATCTTTGTCTTTCAAGTCTTTCTTAGGTTTCAGTATTTATAACTATTCAAATTTGTCATTTGTGTAGAAATAAATTATATCTGATCATAAATTAATCAACTTGCACCTGTCGCATTCGCCATTTTGCAATGACATTTTTTTCTGGTGCTGTCGCGACCTGGCCATTTCGCCATTTTGCACATATCCTCGATTTCCTGGTTTCGTTATAACGAATAATTATCACATAATGAACAATATGTGCGAGAAACTTCAGGAACTGATTCTGCATAACAAATAATAAGTGATAAGTCATTATGCTTTATATAATTTCTGTCCGCAAATGCTTCATTTTCCGAGATTCGGTGTTCAAGTTTTACTTCAAAACTCACCCTGAAAATCTCAAGTATTTGGGACAATCCCTTCAAAAGCTATCGTGCTCACGGCTGACCGGACAGCTCCATGGACAGAATTGAATTCAACCACGGATTCGTCATCAGGGATTCGAACCCTACCGTTCGAAACCATTTTCGTCTCAAAATTCGAAAATTACAGACATTTGGGCAATACGATATAGCACTCGTTTAAGTTGAACGAGCGCACAAAAACAGTTCTCCACTGGTATAGTTCTAACTAACAATAATTTTCGAACTTTTCAATTAATTAGTGACAACAAAAATCTCTCTTGCCTTTTTTGCCCTTTTTATGCAGAAAAAATGATTGTTAGTTTGAAATATCTCAGTGGCGTACTATTTTTTCTCCAAATGATTGAAATTCTGACCCAAAATCTTGCCAATCATGAAAATAAAATTCTAATTACATGTCAGAAAATAAGTAACAACTACCTCTTGAAATCCATCAAAATTCATTCGCATACCTCGATTGGTTTCGGAGCAATAAAGAAATAGTCTGCTTTTAAGTCGAATTTCAACACCCCGTATCTCGGAAAAAGAAAGATTTTCGAACAAATTAATTCAGCATATATCATTATCTTTCATGCTGAATCACCTCCTCGAGTTTCATTCAATAACACCCTGTATATCATGATATATAATTTTTCATAATGACGAAATTGACAGAGGGCATATGCAAAATGGCGAAAGCGCCAGGTGGCCAAACGAAATAAGGCTGAAATAAATTGTAATTATCTCCGGTAATAGCTCAAATCTGTTTGAATCATGTATGTTATTCGAATTTACTTTCTCTTTTTTCACCTCTTGAAAATTAATAATGTAATTTCTGAATTCCTCCTCTTTCTCTCTAAGTTCGTTCCATTGATCTTTCAGATTTTCCTTAATCTGACGTATGACTAAATATACAGGAAGTTTTTCCTTTTCACTAAGCATGTGGTTCAGTTCAAGGTTTTTATATAGGTCCATTTTTTGGTTGAAAAGCTCGTCCATATCGCACCTTTTCATCATGAACACCCTGTAAAGAGGCGTGACAAATTTTAGTGAGGAAGTACGACGGCGTATTAGTGCCACTGCGATGAAATGAAAATCTGTCATTTGACAGATTAAATCCATCAATTTACACTTTTAATCTGTCGATTGACAAAGTTAATCCGTCAATTGACAGATTCATTCTGTCAATTAACACTTATAAGCCGGATTTCACAAAACTCCAATCACCTTGATTCTTGAAATGTCATCATTTCTGTTCGATTTTCAGTTCATTTTTGACATAAAGCATCGACTCAATTCAAAATCAACGATTTGATTGCCCAATCAAGCTTTGTGAAACTCACGGTTAATCTGTTTGTTGAAAATTTTCACGGTTTTTAAGATGAACATGAGCATTGTCGAATTGCCAGATTATATCTGCCAATTGACAGATTAAAATCTGTCAATGGACACTTTCTAATGCACCCATTAACAGATTTACCGCGGGTTTCACAAAGCTTTATTGGGCAATCAAATCGTTGTTTTTGATGAGTCGGTGGTTTACGTCAAAAATGAACTGAAATTTGCACAAAAATAATGATATTTCATCAATCAAGGTTATTGGGGTTTTGTGAAACCCAGCTTTAATCTGGCAATTTGACAATGCTCATGTTTGATTAACCGCAATCTTCTCTCCTGCTTACGAAATGGGCCGATCCCCTTTTCTCACACTCATATTTGAAAATAACCTTTTAGTACAGTCAAATAGGGTTTGTAGCAGGAAAGTTTTGGGGTAGTTTTGATTTTATCGGTTTTTTATGTTTTTTGGGGTGCTGAATCCGAATCTGAGGTTTGCTAACAAAATTTCGTGAGGGAACATTGAAAAAGATACAAAAAAGAGAAAAAATCTCATTCTTTGGCAGTTTTCTGCTTATAACTCGGAAACTATCAACTTTTCGTGAAAAACCTTTCCATACAAAATGAAAGTACATGAAATTTCCTATAAATTGTATTACCACAGCTTGTTCTGCGACAACCCGTTCTGGCTCAAATTATAGTTGAAAATGAGGTATTTTCTATGACTCAATAAATGAAAATAAATCAAATTCCGTGGTTCCAATAATGCGAACGTCTTGAAATACTGCACGAACATTCAGTATCAGTCTCGATTCACAAAAAAAAATTATTTCGAATCGGATATCTTGTTGTTGAATATATAAATATTCTTCTTTTCAATATTCCAATTCAATTTTCTATGGTTCTGTTCACATTATGGCCACCAAATTTTGCACGAAGCTTCTTATGAGCATCTTGCATATGGTCGCAACATTTCATTTCGATGGGTTTCGTTTTGTCTGAGATATTGTGGAACAAAAACTTTGAATGGCCATATTCTATGTTTCATAAAACATGGCCATTCAAAATTTCTTTTCCTCAATATCCCAGATAAAACTAAACCAATCGAAATGAAATGGTGCGGCCAAATGCAACATGCTCATAATAAGCCTTATGCAAAATTGTGTGACGATAGTGTGAAGAGAACCATAGAAAATTGAATTGGAATATTGAAAAGAAGAATCTTTATATTTCCATAACAAGATATCCGATTTGAGTTAAATTTTTTTTGTGAATCGAAACTGATATACTGAATATTCATGCAAAATTTCAAGACGTTCGCATTATCGGAACCACGGAATTTAATTTATTTTCATTTATTGAGTCATAGAAAATACCTCATTTTCAACTATAATTTGAGCCAGAACGGGTTGTCGCAGAACAAGCTGTGGTGATACAATTTGTAGGAAATTTCACGTACTTTCATTTTGTCTAGAAAGGTTTTCCACGAAAAGTTGATAGTTTCCGAGTTATAAGCAGAAAACTGCCAAAGAATGAGAATTTTTCTCTTTTTTTGTATTTTTTCAATGTTCCCTCACGAAATTTTGTTAGCAAACCTCAGATTCGGATTCAGCACCGCAAAAAACATAAAAAATCGAAAAAATCAAAACTACCCCAGAACTATTAGCGTGAAGTTACCCACACATTCTCATCCACACTTTATGACGTGGGGACTGTCGCGTACGAACTATAGGGAAGTAAGTGTACAGTGTTGCCGGATTGATGTGAATTTCTTTTATATGTACATTCTACATAATATTTGTCAGCCAGGAGTTACATAGTGATCGAAGGCTGTATAAACAATTATTATGAACGTGTTGCAATACTAATTAGACTTATTAAGAAACAAAACTCACATGACAAAATTACTTATGTTGTTTTTTTCGGTGTGTTGTACATCGATACAAATTGGAGTAGCTGAATTCTTGAGAAGACGAAATGGAAACGAATTTCTGCTACACAAATGATAATTTTCGACCAAAAAAATTTCGATATCGAAAATGTTTTTTTATGATTTTCCTATAAAGAACAGGATGTGCATCCAATTAAAAAACGGTTTTGGATTAGTTGGATATCGAAAAACATTTTCGATATCTGAATTTTTTTCTCGAAAAGTATCGTTTGTCAAGAAAAAATTCTTTCGTAATCTTATAGAGTATTATCCAAATAATTCAAAACCGATTTTTAATTGGATGCACACCCCGTTCTTCATAAGAAAATCATGGAAAAACATTTTCGATATTTGAAATTTTTTCTCGGAAAGTATCGTTTGTCAAGAAAAAATTCTTGGTACTCTTGAAAGGTATTATCCAAATAATTCAAAATTGTTTTTATTGGATGCACACCCCGTTCTTCATAGGAAAATCATGAAAAAACATTTTCGATATCTGAATTTTTTTCTCGGAAAGTATCTTTTGTCAAAAAAAAATTCTTTCGTACTCTCGTAGAGTATTATCCAAATAATTCAAAACCGATTTTTAATTGGATGCACACCCCGTTCTTCATAGGAAAATCATGGAAAAACATTTTCGATATCTGAATTTTTTCTCAGAAAGTATCGTTTGTCAAGAAAAAATTTTTTCGTACTCTTATAGAGTATTATCCAAATAATTCAAAACAGTTCTTTAATTGGATGCACACCCCGTTCTTCATAGGAAAATCATGGAAAAACATTTTCGATATCTGAAGTTTTTTCTCGGAAAGTATCGTTTGTCAAGAAAAAATTCTTTCGTACTCTTGAAAGGTATTATCCAAATAATTCAAAATTGTTCTTTTATTGGATGCACACCCCGTTCTTCATAGGAAAATCATGGAAAAACATTTTCGATATCTGAATTTTTTTCTCGGAAAGTATCGTTTGTCAAAAAAAATTCTTTCGTACTCTCGTAGAGTATTATCCAAATAATTCAAAACCGATTTTTAATTGGATGCACACCCCGTTCTTTATAGGAAAATCATGGAAAAACATTTTCGATATCTGAATTTTTTTCTCAGAAAGTATCGTTTGTCAAGAAAAAATTGTTTCGCACTCTTATAGAGTATTAGCCAGATAATTCAAAACCGATTTTTAATTGGATGCACACCCCGTTCTTCATAGGAAAATCATGGAAAAACATTTTCGATATCTGAATTTTTTTTCTCGGAAAGTATCGTTTGTCAAGAAAAAATTCTTTCGCACTCTTATAGAGTATTAGCCAAATAATTCAAAACCGATTTTTAATTGGATGCACACCCCGTTCTTCATAGGAAAATCATGGAAAAACATTTTCAATATCTGATTTTTTTTTCTCGGAAAGTATCGTTTGTCAAGAAAAAATTCTTTCGTACTCTCGTAGAGTATTATCCAAATAATTCAAAACCGATTTTTAATTGGATGCACACCCCGTTCTTCATAGGAAAATCATGGAAAAACATTTTCGATATCTGAATTTTTTTCTCGAAAAGTATCGTTTGTCAAGAAAAAATTCTTTCGTACTCTCGTAGAGTATTATCCAAATAATTCAAAACCGATTTTTAATTGGATGCACACCCCGTTCTTCATAGGAAAATCATGGAAAAACATTTTCGATATCTGAATTTTTTTCTCAGAAAGTATCGTCTGTCAAGAAAAAATTCTTTCGTACTCTTATAGAGTATTATCCAAATAATTCAAAACAGTTCTTTAATTGGATGCACACCCCGTTCTTCATAGGAAAATCATGGAAAAACATTTTCGATATCTGAAGTTTTTCCTCGGAAAGTATCGTTTGTCAAGAAAAAATTCTTTCGTACTCTCGTTAGAGTATTATCCAAATAATTCAAAACCGATTTTTAATTGGATGCACACCCCGTTCTTCATAGGAAAATCATGGAAAAACATTTTCGATATCTGAATTTTTTTTCTCGGAAAGTATCGTTTGTCAAGAAAAAATTCTTTCGCACTCTTATAGAGTATTAGCCAAATAATTCAAAACCGATTTTTAATTGGATGCACACCCCGTTCTTCATAGGAAAATCATGGAAAAACATTTTCGATATCTGAATTTTTTTTCTCGGAAAGTATCGTTTGTCAAGAAAAAATTCTTTCGCACTCTTATAGAGTATTAGCCAAATAATTCAAAACCGATTTTTAGTTGGATGCACACCCCGTTCTTCATAGAAAAATCAGGGAAAAACATTTTCCATATCTGATTTTTTTTCTCGGAAAGTATCGTTTGTCAAGAAAAAATTCTTTCGTACTCTCGTAGAGCATTATCCAAATAATTCAAAACCGATTTTTAATTTGATGCACACCCCGTTCTTCATAGGAAAATCATGGAAAAACATTTTCGATATCTGAATTTTTTTCTCAGAAAGTATCGTTTGTCAAGAAAAAATTGTTTCGCACTCTTATAGAGTATTAGCCAGATAATTCAAAACCGATTTTTAATTGGATGCACACCCCGTTCTTCATAGGAAAATCATGGAAAAACATTTTCGATATCTGAATTTTTTTTCTCGGAAAGTATCGTTTGTCAAGAAAAAATTCTTTCGCACTCTTAGAGAGTATTAGCCAAATAATTCAAAACCGATTTTTAGTTGGATGCACACCCCGTTCTTCATAGGAAAATCAGGGAAAAACATTTTCCATATCTGATTTTTTTTCTCGGAAAGTATCGTTTGTCAAGAAAAAATTCTTTCGCACTCTTATAGAGTATTAGCCAGATAATTCAAAACCGATTTTTAATTGGATGCACACCCCGTTCTTCATAGGAAAATCATAGAAAAACATTTTCGATATCTGAATTTTTTTTCTCGGAAAGTATCGTTTGTCAAGAAAAAATTCTTTCGCACTCTTATAGAGTATTAGCCAGATAATTCAAAACCGATTTTTAATTGGATGCACACCCCGTTCTTCATAGGAAAATCATGGAAAAACATTTTCGATATCTGAATTTTTTTTCTCGGAAAGTATCGTTTGTCAAGAAAAAATTCTTTCGTACTCTCGTAGAGCATTATCCAAATTATTCAAAACCGATTTTTAATTTGATGCACACCCCGTCCTTCATAGGAAAATCATGGAAAAACATTTTCGATATCTGAATTTTTTTCTCGAAAAGTATCGTTTGTCAAGAAAAAATTCTTTCGTACTCTCGTAGAGTATTATCCAAATAATTCAAAACCGATTTTTAATTGGATGCACACCCCGTTCTTCATAGGAAAATCATGGAAAAACATTTTCGATATCTGAATTTTTTTCTCAGAAAGTATCGTCTGTCAAGAAAAAATTCTTTCGTAGTCTTATAGAGTATTATCCAAATAATTCAAAACAGTTCTTTAATTGGATGCACACCCCGTTCTTCATAGGAAAATCATGGAAAAACATTTTCGATATCTGAAGTTTTTCCTCGGAAAGTATCGTTTGTCAAGAAAAAATTCTTTCGTACTCTCGTAGAGTATTATCCAAATAATTCAAAACCGATTTTTAATTGGATGCACACCCCGTTCTTCATAGGAAAATCATGGAAAAACATTTTCGATATCTGAATTTTTTTTCTCGGAAAGTATCGTTTGTCAAGAAAAAATTCTTTCGCACTCTTATAGAGTATTAGCCAAATAATTCAAAACCGATTTTTAATTGGATGCACACCCCGTTCTTCATAGGAAAATCATGGAAAAACATTTTCGATATCTGAATTTTTTTCTCGGAAAGTATCGTTTGTCAAGAAAAAATTCTTTCGCACTCTTATAGAGCATTAGCCAAATAATTCAAAACCGATTTTTAATTGGATGCACACCCCGTTCTTCATAGGAAAATCATGGAAAAACATTTTCGATATCTGAATTTTTTTCTCGGAAAGTATCGTTTGTCAAGAAAAAATTCTTTCGTACTCTCGTAGAGTATTATCCAAATAATTCAAAACCGATTTTTAATTGGATGCACACCCCGTTCTTCATAGGAAAATCATGGAAAAACATTTTCGATATCTGAATTTTTTTCTCGGAAAGTATCGTTTGTCAAGAAAAAATTCTTTCGCACTCTTATAGAGTATTAGCCAAATAATTCAAAACCGATTTTTAATTGGATGCACACCCCGTTCTTCATAGGAAAATCATGGAAAAACATTTTCGATATCTGAATTTTTTTCTCGGAAAGTATCGTTTGTCAAGAAAAAATTCTTTCGTACTCTCGTAGAGTATTATCCAAATAATTCAAAACCGATTTTTAATTGGATGCACACCCCGTTCTTAATAGGAAAATCATGGAAAAACATTTTCGATATCTGAATTTTTTTCTCGGATAGTATCGTTTGTCAAGAAAAAATTATTTCGCACTCTTATACAGTATTAGCCAAATAATTCAAAACCAATTTTTAATTGGATGCACACCCCGTTCTTCATGGGAAAATCAAGGAAATACATTTTCATATCTGAATTTTTTTCTCTACGAGAGTACAATAGTATATAACATTACTAGCAAGGTAAGAGGGTTTTTACTGGCGAATGGAGGATATAACTGACGAGCCGCAGGCGAGTCAGTTACCTCCTTGAGCCAGTAAAACTCGTTACCTTGCGTGTATTGTTTTATATTTTATTTGTTTCTCGTTTGTAAAAAGGTGAGATAAATTCCAAAAAATCTCAATAATTTGTCGCAAATGTCGTAAGCTATTTATGATTATTTATGACATCGGAAAATTATGACAACTGTCAGTGGCTTTACGAGAGGGAAGTCCTTCGAGAATATTTGCTAATTTCTGACGAAAAAGGCCAGATCCAAATGAAACAAGGTATGAATATCGTTTTTTAATACTTTTATAACGTTTATTACTAAAAATATTTGTCGCAGGAACGATGAAATTAGAAGGATAAATGAAATTAGAAGGATAAATGAAATTAGAAGCAAGTACGTGAAAAGGAAAGCGAATAGATACGAATAAAACAAGGTACGAATATCGTTTTTGAATAGTTTGAGAACGTTTATTGAGAAATACACTTGTTCCAGGAACTCTGAGATTAGAAGAATAAATAAAATTAGAAGCAAGTACTTGACAACTTTCAATGTAAATAATACTACTAACTTGTAAAAGTTTTACAAGTTAACTGTCAATTTTACAAGTTAGTGACTTGAAAAAATAAACTTCCTTGATTAATATTGTGTTTTTGGAAACTGACGTTTACAAATGAGAAACAAATAAAAGAGTTTTTCTTGACAAACGATACTTTCCGAGAAAAAAATTCAGATATCGAAAATGTATTTCCATGATTTTCCTATGAAGAACGGGGTGTGCATCATCCAATTAAAAATCGGTTTTGAATTACTTGGATAATACTCTACGAGAGTACGAAAGAATTTTTTCTTGACAAACGATACTTTCCGAGAAAAAAATTCAGATATCGAAAATGTTTTTCCATGATTTTCCTATGAAGAACGGGGTGTGCATCCAATAAAAAATCGGTTTTGAATTATTTGGATAATACTCTATTAGAGTACGAAAGAATTTTTCTTGACAAACGATACTTTCTGAGAAAAAAATTCAGATATCGAAAATGTTTTTCCATGATTTTCCTATGAAGAACGGGGTGTGCATCCAATTAAAAATCGGTTTTGAATTATTTGGCTAATACTCTATAAGAGTGCGAAAGAATTTTTTCTTGACAAACGATACTTTCCGAGAAAAAAAATTCAGATATCGAAAATGTTTTTCCATGATTTTCCTATGAAGAACGGGGTGTGCATCCAATTAAAAATCGGTTTTGAATTATTTGGCTAATACTCTATAAGAGTGCGAAAGAATTTTTTATTGACAAACGATACTTTCCGATAGAAAAAATTCAGATATCGAAAATGTTTTTCCATGATTTTCCTATGAAGAACGGGGTGTGCATCCAATAAAAAATCGGTTTTGAATTATTTGGATAATACTTTATACGAGTACGAAAGAATTTTTCTTGACAAACGATACTTTCTGAGAAAAAAATTCAGATATCGAAAATGTTTTTCCATGATTTTCCTATGAAGAACGGGGTGTGCATCCAATTAAAAATCGGTTTTGAATTATTTGGCTAATACTCTATAAGAGTGCGAAAGAATTTTTTCTTGACAAACGATACTTTCCGAGAAAAAAAATTCAGATATCGAAAATGTTTTTCCATGATTTTCCTATGAAGAACGGGGTGTGCATCCAATTAAAAATCGGTTTTGAATTATCTGGCTAATACTCTATATGAGTGCGAAAGAATTTTTTCTTGACAAACGATACTTTCGAGAAAAAAAAATCAGATATTGAAAATGTTTTTCCATGATTTTCCTATGAAGAACGGGGTGTGCATCCAATTAAAAATCGGTTTTCAATTAAATGGATAATACTCTACGAGAGTACGAAAGAATTTTTTCTTGACAAACGATACTTTCCGAGAAAAAAATTCAAATATCGAAAATGTTTTTCCATGATTTTCCTATGAAGAACAGGGTGTGCATCCAATTAAAAATCGGTTTTGAATTATCTGGCTAATACTCTATAAGAGTGCGAAAGAATTTTTTCTTGACAAACGATACTTTCCGAGAAAAAAAAATCAGATATTGAAAATGTTTTTCCATGATTTTCCTATGAAGAACGGGATGTGCATCCAATTAAAAATCGGTTTTGAATTATCTGGCTAATACTCTATAAGAGTGCGAAAGAATTTTTTCTTGACAAACGATACTTTCCGAGAAAAAAAATCAGATATTGAAAATGTTTTTCCATGATTTTCCTATGAAGAACGGGATGTGCATCCAATTAAAAATCGGTTTTGAATTATCTGGCTAATACTCTATAAGAGTGCGAAAGAATTTTTCTTGACAAACGATACTTTCCGAGAAAAAAAATTCAGATATCGAAAATGTTTTTCCATGATTTTCCTATGAAGAACGGGGTGTGCATCCAATTAAAAATCGGTTTTGAATTATCTGGCTAATACTCTATAAGAGTACGAAAGAATTTTTTATTGACAAACGATACTTTCCGATAGAAAAAATTCAGATATCGAAAATGTTTTTCCATGATTTTCCTATGAAGAACGGGGTGTGCATCCAATAAAAAATCGGTTTTGAATTATTTGGATAATACTCTATAAGAGTACGAAAGAATTTTTTCTTGACAAACGATACTTTCTGAGAAAAAAATTCAGATATCGAAAATGTTTTTCCATGATTTTCCTATGAAGAACGGGGTGTGCATCCAATTAAAAATCGGTTTTGAATTATTTGGCTAATACTCTATATGAGTGCGAAAGAATTTTTTCTTGACAAACGATACTTTCCGAGAAAAAAAAATCAGATATTGAAAATGTTTTTCCATGATTTTCCTATGAAGAACGGGGTGTGCATCCAATTAAAAATCGGTTTTCAATTAAATGGATAATACTCTACGAGAGTACGAAAGAATTTTTTCTTGACAAACGATACTTTCCGAGAAAAAAATTCAGATATCGAGAATGTTTTTCCATGATTTTCCTATGAAGAACGGGGTGTGCATCCAATTAAAAATCGGTTTTGAATTATCTGGCTAATACTCTATAAGAGTGCGAAAGAATTTTTTCTTGACAAACGATACTTTCCGAGAAAAAAAATCAGATATTGAAAATGTTTTTTCATGATTTTCCTATGAAGAACGGGGTGTGCATCCAATTAAAAATCGGTTTTGAATTATCTGGCTAATACTCTATACGAGTGCGAAAGAATTTTTTCTTGACAAACGATACTTTCCGAGAAAAAAAATTCAGATATTGAAAATGTTTTTCCATGATTTTCCTATGAAGAACGGGGTGTGCATCCAATTAAAAATCGGTTTTGAATTATCTGGCTAATACTCTATAAGAGTGCGAAAGAATTTTTTCTTGACAAACGATACTTTCCGAGAAAAAAAATTCAGATATCGAAAATGTTTTTCCATGATTTTCCTATGAAGAACGGGGTGTGCATCCAATTAAAAATCGGTTTTGAATTATCTGGCTAATACTCTATAAGAGTACGAAAGAATTTTTTCTTGACAAACGATACTTTCCGAGAAAAAAATTCAGATATCGAAAATGTTTTTCCATGATTTTCCTATGAAGAACGGGGTGTGCATCCAATTGAAAATCGGTTTTGAATTATTTGGCTAATACTCTATAAGAGTGCGAAAGAATTTTTCTTGACAAACGATACTTTCCGAGAAAAAAAATTCAGATATCGAAAATGTTTTTCCATGATTTTCCTATGAAGAACGGGGTGTGCATCCAATTAAAAATCGGTTTTGAATTATTTGGATAATACTCTACGAGAGTACGAAAGAATTTTTTCTTGACAAACGATACTTTCCGAGAAAAAAATTCAGATATCGAAAATGTTTTTCCATGATTTTCCTATGAAGAACGGGGTGTGCATCCAATTAAAAATCGGTTTTGAATTATTTGGCTAATACTCTATAAGAGTGCGAAAGAATTTTTTCTTGACAAACGATACTTTCCGAGAAAAAAAATTCAGATATCGAAAATGTTTTTCCATGATTTTCCTATGAAGAACGGGGTGTGCATCCAATTAAAAATCGGTTTTGAATTATTTGGATAATACTCTACGAGAGTACGAAAGAATTTTTTCTTGACAAACGATACTTTCCGAGAAAAAAATTCAGATATCGAAAATGTTTTTCCATGATTTTCCTATGAAGAACGGGGTGTGCATCCAATTTAAAATCGGTTTCGAATTATTTGGATAATACTCTACGAGAGTACGAAAGAATTTTTTCTTGACAAACGATACTTTCCGAGAAAAAAATTCAGATATCGAAAATGTTTTTCCATGATTTTCCTATGAAGAACGGGGTGTGCATCCAATTAAAAATCGGTTTTGAATTATTTGGATAATACTCTACGAGAGTACGAAAGAATTTTTCTTGACAAACGATACTTTCCGAGAAAAAAATTCAGATATCGAAAATGTTTTTCCATGATTTTCCTATGAAGAACGGGGTGTGCATCCAATAAAAAATTGGTTTTGAATTATTTGGCTAATACTCTATAAGAGTGCGAAAGAATTTTTTCTTGACAAACGATACTTTCCGAGAAAAAAAATCAGATATTGAAAATGTTTTTCCATGATTTTCCTATGAAGAACGGGGTGTGCATCCAATAAAAGAACAATTTTGAATTATTTGGATAATACCTTTCAAGAGTACGAAAGAATTTTTTCTTGACAAACGATACTTTCCGAGAAAAAATTCAGATATCGAAAATGTTTTTCCATGATTTTCCTATGAAGAACGGGCTGTGCATCCAATTAAAAATCGGTTTTGAATTATTTGGATAATACTCTACGAGAGTACGAAAGAATTTTTTCTTGACAAATGATACTTTCCGAGAAAAAAATTCAGATATCGAAAATGTTTTTCCATGATTTTCCTATGAAGAACGGGGTGTGCATCCAATGAAAAATCGGTTTTGAATTATTTGGATTATACTCTACGAGAGTACGAAAGAATTTTTTCTTGACAAACGATACTTTCCGAGAAAAAAAATTCAGATATCGAAAATGTTTTTCCATGATTTTTCTATGAATACCGGGGTGTGCATCCAAATAAAAATCGGTTTTGAATTATTTGGATAATACTCTACGAGAGTACGAAAGAATTTTTCTTGACAAACGATACTTTCCGAGAAAAAAATTCAGATATCGAAAATGTTTTTCCATGATTTTCCTATGAAGAACGGGGTGTGCATCCAATTAAAAATCGGTTTTGAATTATTTGGATAATACTCTATAAGAGTACGAAAGAATTTTTTCTTGACAAACGATACTTTTCGAGAAAAAATTCAGATATCGAAAATGTTTTTCGATATCCAACTAATTCAAAACCGTTTTTTAATTGGATGCACATCCTGTTCTTTATAGGAAAATCATAAAAAAACATTTTCGATATCGAAATTTTTTTTGGTCGAAAATTATCATTTGTGTAGCAGAAATTCGTTTCCATTTCGTCTTCCCAAGAATTCAGCTAGGTACTCCAATTTGTATCGATGTACAACACACCGAAAAAAACAACATAAGTAATTTTGTCATGTGAGTTTTGTTTCTTAACAAGTCTAATTAGTATTGCAACACGTTCATAATAATTGTTTATACAGCCTACGATCACTATGTAACTCCTGGCTGACAAATATTATGTAGAATGTACATATAAAAGAAATTTACATCAATCCGGCAACACTGTACACTTACTTCCCTATAGTTCGTACGCGACAGTCCCCACGTCATAAAGTGTGGATGAGAATGTGTGGGTAACTTCACGCTAATCCCAGAACTTTCCTGCCAGGGGTTCTTTTGAGCACAAATTGACTGGACTATATGCTCTTTTTTATATTCGATTGAAAATTGGAAATATAAAACTTTTTTTATTCTCTGATTTATATCAGAGAATAAAAAAATGAATCATTATCATTATTGAAAATGATTCATTTTTCGTTTTTCCCAAATGTCTGTAATTTTCGAATTTTGAGTCGAAAATGGAGTCAAACGAAAAGGTTCGACTGCCTGATGACGAATCCGTGGTCAAATTCAATTCGGTTTTGTTCCTCAATATCTCAGACAACACGAAAACAATGAATGTGAACAGAACTATAGAAAATTCAATTCGAATATTGAAAAGGAGAAACTTTATATTTCCATAAACAGATTTCTGATTCCAGTGAAATTTATTTTGTGAAGGAAGATCAAGATACTGAATGTTCATTCGAAATTTCGTGGCCATAGTATTTACAGAACCATAGAAAATTCAATTGGAATATTATTATTATTATTATTATTTACAAAATAAGAGTTGAGGATAACCTATACAACTCAAAGAAAATACAATTGAGGCTCAACGTGATCGATATACACATTTCAAAATAAAATACGAAAATCAAATGTAGTACTAACAAAAAACAAAATTGAAATCAAAATACACTTTCTGGTCTCCAAGAATCCCATCCATTTTTAAACATGTTGACACTTCTTGCATTGACAACTTCGCTAGGTAGCATATTCCAATGGTGGAATACTCTGTTGCTCAAGAAATTTTGTCTGCTTCTTGTAAAAAACTGTTCTCTAGCTAGTTTATAATTATGTCCTCTCAGGTGGTTGATATTCAGTGGGAACAACGATGACAAATCTATTCCAAAAAATCCTCTCACGGCTCTAAAGGTGGTTATCATGTATTATTATTATATTGAAAGAAGAATCTTTCTATTTCCGTAACAGGATATCTGATTGAAATGAAATTTATTTTGTGAATGGAGATCGATATACTGAATGTTCATCCAAAAGTTCGTGGCTATAGTGTTAACAGAACCATAGAAAATTCACTTGGAATATTGAAAATAAGAATTTTTATATTTCCATAACCGGATATCCGATTCGAGAGAAATTTCTTTTGTGAATGATGAAAAATGAAACCCATCAAAATGAAATGTTTCAGACACCTGCAACATGCTCGTAATAAGCCTCATGCCAAATTTGGTGACCATATTGTACACAGAACCATAGAAAATTCAATTGGAATATTAAAAAGAAGAATCTGTATAATTCCATAACAGAATATCCGATTCAAGTGAAATTCATTTTGTGAATGTAGACTGTTAAACTGAATATTCACGCAAAATTTCGAAAGGATCGCATCATCAGAACCATAGATTTCAATATTTTTTTAATTTATTATTTTTCATTTCCTGCATTTATATATTTGGTATCAATATCAAGTCTCATATAAAATTTCGAGGTAATAGTCTTATTGCTCCACCAATGAACGAGCGCTTAAAAGCTCCTGCTCAGGACTTTTCTCAAATTTTTTCTTCATGGCAGTGGTATCTACTAATACGCTGTCGTAAGAAAAAAGTAAGCAAGTATACCTTATTCATTTCAATTTCAGATCGTTAATAGAAATTATAGTGTGAAATAATTATACTAAAAAATTAATAATATATTTGATGTTATAATTGCTTATTGAGAAAAGTGTCCCTGAAATATTTCATCACTAGAATTAGAGGTTTTTCATATAGGTAATATACGATGTGCTTGATTTAATACTTGTTGACAGATAATAATTTATCTACTCATTGTTGAAGAAATGGTGGCTACAAAATACAAGAATTAATTCAATAATGATTTTTATAGCTTTTTAAATCACTATCATTCTTTTGAATAACTTTGCCACTATTCATTTATGTCATTATTGTTCCTATCAAAAAATTAAATATTCTTTGCTGATTTCATTTGTAAAAGCTTTCTGCTATTATTTTGCCGAATGTCTGTATTTTTCATATGTTGGGCCGGACATGCCTGTACGATAACCTCCGGAAATTCAAAACTTGGAATATTTCAGGTTTGTTTTATGATTTGACAAGGAAAGATGAACACATGAATTAACAGAGTGAAACAATTACCCTCAGCATATTCAAATTGGATTTATCGTTTTCTGAATATGAACAAGCGCGCAAAAGCTTCTGACTTCAGGTCGATGCTTTTTGAACGCTCGTTCTACTCAAACGAGTGCTACCTGTATCGTTTTTTCCAATGTCTGTACTTCATAATTTTGAGCTGAAAATGGTATCGACTTCATGATGACGATTCCGTGCAGTGTTACCACCTTTGGTAGATTTCTACTTTTTTGGTAGATTTTCGGCGATTTCTGGTAGTCGATTTTCTTCAGTAGATTTTTGGTAGATTTTCATTAGATTTGTTTTTTCCCTCAAATTTATAATTTATTGTTCAATACCTAGAATGATCGACATATACTTCGGAACAAAGAGCCTTGTAATCGACATATGGTGATACTAAGGCTCTAGTGATACCTACTTAATAAAATTTTCTATGTCTAGACCATATATTTTATGTCATTTTCAATTGTTTTGGGGGCCGATTCTTGAATTAAGTCGTATTCGCGAATCGAAAAAAATTCGACCAACTTAGCAGGGGGTCGATTCTTGAATTATGTCGTGTTCGCGAATCGACAAATGTCGACCAACTAGCAGGGAAGTTGGTCGGCAATTGTCGAATCGCGAATACGACATTATTCAAGAATCACCTCCTTTGGGATGATTCTTGAATAATTGTTCTATGCCGGTATAAACCTATCCTATAAAACTATGATTATGTTTGTGGTTTGTGGAGTTGCGGACTGCTATGCTCTATGCGCTATGCTGCTGTGGCTCTGATTTGCGCAATTGCGCCAGCGCTGTACCTGCAATTTAGTTTTTGGTAGATTTTGGTCTGATTTTGGTAGATTTTGAAGGAAACTTCAGTAGATTTCAGAAATAAAAGGTGGTAACACTTTCCGTGGTCAAATTAAATTCCGTCCATGAGCCCGGCCTGCCGGCCGGCGATGAGCACAATAACTTTCGAAACGATTGTCCTAGAGACTTGAGATTTATAGGGTGAGTTCGGTTCCCAAATACCACGGTTAGGTTCTTAAACCAGCCAAATTGTACAGGAAGTGGCATGAAATATGGCCATTCAAATTTTTTGTTCCCCAAATTTTTAGACAAAACGCAACCAATCGAAAAAAAATTAGGAGCCTCATGCAAGATGCTCATATAGGCAACGTCCGCATATGCAGGAGGCTTGCTTAGCGCCTAGAGCCTAGCGTCTTGCATACTGGCTACTTTCTAGGATACACTTTGTCTCTCCATGCGAGTAGTATGGCACATCTCGTACATTTCAAAACGTTCGTTCTTCCACGGATTTCTAAACCCCCTTTAGAAGGCCGTGGTTTTACTAAGGTACTAGTACTAGTCAGATGACTCGCTAGGCTCTAGGCGCTAAGCAAGCCTCCTGCCTATGCGGACGTTGCCTTAGTGAGCCTCATGCAAAATTTTATCGCCATAGTGTTAACAGAACCATACAAAATTCCATTGGAATATTGAAAAGAAAAATCTTTTTGTTTCCATAACAATCTATCCGATTCGAGTGAAATTAATTTAGTAAATGAAGACTGATATACCGAATGTCCATGCAATATTTCAAGAAGATCGCATCATCAGAACCACAGAATTAATTTTTTTCTTAAATATTGATTTTTTACATATTTCATTTCTTGAAAATTTTTCAGAATATAATTCCGATCGTGCTGAGATTTCGCAATTAGATTCCTACTCAGCATGAATTTCGATTAATTCCTATACAAAATTGAGGTGATAGCATTATTGCTCCACCAATGAACGAGCGCTCAGAAGCACCTACTCAGGGAAAATAATAGTCTCAATCCAAATTAGAAAATACTCATCAGTATTCAACTTTTAGATAAGATTGTGGTTTATAAGTAGCTATAGGACTTACCTGAGAGCTTTAACACTTTGCTGAGTTTTTGGAAAATAAGTAAGAATGTCTTTATAATCCTCATGACGCTCTGAATGTACAGCACCCATTTTATGATGTTTTTTATATTTTTCCATTAACTTTTTTGGTAAATTCACTAGGTTGATATCAACGTGGGAAACAGTATGGTTTTTATAATAATTTTTGTTCATTTCGAGATATTTTGAGTTGTCCTCGTTAAATAAGTTATTTTAGATTGACATTTATTGAATTTCGAGCTGTCAAATTAAAAGATTTTGGACTTCTTAGTGAAAGTATTGTTTAAACAATGTTGAAAGTGTACTGAAAATGGTCAATTCATAAAGCAGTTTTTTCCTCAGAAAATTTAAGAAAAGTCCGGAGTAGGAGCTTTTGAGCGCTCGTTCTTTGTTGGAGCAATAAAACTATGACCTCGAATTTTATACATATTGATGGATTTTAGATTTGCAATGTCTTTGGGTTTTTTATAAGATCGAACACTTCATTGGTGATCTCGTTTATTACCACATTCAACATTAATTTACATATATTCAATCGCTAACAATGGTTAATCACCTGTACAATTGCGATGTTAATGCAAAATCTCAGCACAATCGGAATTATATTCTGGAAATTATTCAAAATATGAAATATGTAAAAAATTATTTTTTCTTTTCAATATTCAAATTTAATTTTCTATGGTTCTACTGATACTATGGCCACAAAATTTTGCATGAAAATTCAGTATAACAGTTTTCATTCACAAAAAAAAATAATTTGAATCGGATATCCTGTTATGGAAATATAAAGATTAATTTTTCAACATTCCAATTTAATTTTCTTTGGTTCTGTTAACACTATGGTCACAAAACTCAGCATGAACATTAATCAATCTTTAGGTATTTATAAAATGAATTTCATTCGAATCGAATATTTTTATACCACAAAATTTTGCATCATGGACCTATAATACTAAATGGACGTCGAATTTCCTAACTGCCACCATAGACATATAAGTCTATGACTGCCACGTAGAAAAAAGTGAGGCAAGGGCCGCCATTTGCAGTTTGGGATGAAACTCGAATATTTTGATATTCTATGCTATCTGTGCTCGAATTTTTTTCGTTGAAAAATTGACACTTCTCAAATAAAACCCAAACTGCAAATGGCCGCCGTTTGCCTGAAAATTTTTGACATGTTCGCTATCTAGTTAGTATTATAAAAATGTTTTGCATGAGGCATCTTGCATATGACAACAACATTTTATTTCGATGGGTTTCGTTTTGTCTGAGATATTGAGGAACCAAAATATTGAATGGCAATATATTATGGAACACCCTGTACGATTTGGCTGATTAATAAACTCAACCAAGCCATTTGGGAACTGAACTCGCCCTGAAAATCTCAAATCTCTAGGACAATCCCTTCGAAAGTTATCGTGCTAACGGACGGCCCTACGGACGGAAGTGAATTTTACCGAGGATTCGTCATCAGGGAGACGAACACTATCGTTTGAGACCATTTTTGGCTCAAAATTCGAAAATTACAGAAATTTGGGCAAAACGCTATAGCACTCGTTCAAGTAGATCGGGCGCTCAAAAAGGACCGAGATAGCTTGTAATAAGTATGATACCTACAGCAATAAAAAATCAATATTTGATATCTCATTGAATAATAAGGCGAACTCTATGAACTACGAACTACCGTTGCCTTGCAACGAATATTATTTTCCTTAGAACAGTGCCATTTCCCTATTTAATACCTACGTCGGTTCGAGTCCCAACTAAGTTTCACTGAATTTTTTTTTTATAAATTCATCTAGAATGTTTGGACACGTCAAAAATTTAATTATTCTGACTCTAGAATTCAAAACAAATTTTCTTTCATTATTTCAGAGGTCTGAACGAAATATTTGAATGCCTGTAGTAACGAAACCGTTCGATATTTTTCAATTCTGTTTTCATATTCGTGATTGATAATTCAAGAAGTACCATTGTACAAAATTTCATCCATTTCGAGTGAAATTTTTTCATTGCTGTAGACATGTAAAAAAAATTTGTGTTCGATTTTTGAAAAAATTTTTTCACAGAAATTCTCAGAAAATTGTGTTAATTCAGAAAATAAAAGTTAATTTGACAACCGCAAAAAAAATTAGGAACATTGCTGGTCTTCCGCCATTTTGTAAAAAATTTTTCGGAGTTCGTCAACTTTTCTGAATAGAGGACCCAAAAATACTGAGATTTGACCAAAAACCGTTTCTGTAACTATTAAAAAAACTGACCACACTCATAAGAATCTTACTCAAAAATGACGTTTGACACTCTGTATCTCGCTTATGCTTCGAGAATGGGATATATTGTATAAGGCAAAAATGATTCTCCCGATGTCCTCTACATGAAAATATATGTTTGTCCAGTTTATGATGAAACACCCTGTAGAGTGCGTTCAAAAACGAAAATATTCTTAGTGACCTTTATTCGCTATAAAATCATATAGTGTGTGTATATCTTACATAGGAGACAATATAAAATAAACATTGATGACAACTTTCCGACAATATTTTCACTAATGATAATATTAAAAATTGATTATTTTTTTGGCTTCTTATCCAATAATGTATAGCCCTTTTTACCCCACAGAGTTTTTAAGACTTTCAAGTGATCCTTAACTTTCTTTATGACCATATACATCTGTCCCATCCTGCTCTTTATATTAACGATGTTTTGAATCACATCAGGTAATCTTTCTTCTTCTTCCACAAATTGCATCCAGGATATTTCTGGAAAGATGCTTCTACCATTGATCATGTCATTGAGGTTATGTATTCCTTGAATGGATAGAATCATATCTTCCATTCTGGAAGAACAGTTTTCCCACAAATTGACGTGCAGATATTCTAATTCGGTGGATCTTTTGACAGCTTGTTCGTATTTGACCATGTCTTTGGATATTTGATTCCTCATATTCATCACTATTTCGTTGTACGTAGCAACTATGACCAACTGAAAAAAATGGGAATATAAAGAATATTCGAATGTGAATTGTATGAAACAAAAATTTAATGGGAGCCCTGAGCAGGTGCATTTGGGGGCTCGTTCATTGGTAGAGCAATAAGACTATTACCTTAAAATTTTGTATAGAACTTGAAATTGATGCTAAGTAAATATATGAATGCAAAATCTCAGCACGATCAGAATAACATATACAGGATTTTTCAAAAGAAGGTGATCCCTCTCTAGGATAAATAGAAAACCGAAAATTAATTGGGGTTTTTTAAGTACAACATTTTCGTAGCGCCCACCGTATTCAAGATAGAGGGCATAACTTTTTAAATATTAGATTTATTGAGCAAAATTTCAAGTGAACTTAAACATCATTCAATTTTACACCAAAAAGGTACTCTTAAAAAAACTCGATAATGAAAGTACCGTTTTCGAAATATTTTGACTTATAATAATAATAATAATAATAATTTATTAACCTTCAAGTATAAAACAATTACAAGGTACGTCAGAACAAATACAAATTAGAATAACATTCAGTAAAAATAAATAAATAAAACATCACAGTGAAATCATATGAATCAAAAACTCATCGACTGTATAAAATGTGCGACTTAGAAGAATCTTCTTCATTTCTTTGTGGAACAAATTTTCAGGTGCATCTTTTAGTCTTCTAGGAATACTGTTGTACAATTTTAGGCAGGTGTAATTGATGCCCATTTGGGTTCTCTTCAGACGATGGTGCTCGATTGAGAAGTGGTCTCGAGCCCTAGTCATGTAGTTGTGATAGTGACCGTTGGTTGGAAAACGTGATCTATTATTGTGTACATACTTCAGACAGGTAAGTATAAAAACGGATGTTACAGTAAGTATGCCCAACTGCCCAAAAAGTTCTCTACAGCTAGTCGTAGTCGGAACTCCACATATGGCTCTAATAGCTTCTTTTTGTTTCAGCAATACCTGCTGCAGTCCTGGACCGTATCCCCATAACAGAATCCCATATGTTGCTACAGGATGAAAATTACTGTAATAGGTGAGCTTACTTATTTCTTTACTTGCGACCTCCTTTATGCGGCGTATCGTGAAAATGGCTGTCGATAACTTTTTTTTCAAGAATTTCAGATGTTCTCCCCACTTCAACTCTGCATCAATATATATCCCAAGTAAGCAGACAGTACTTTCGTCAGATTCTGTTCTAAATTTAATTCTCTGTGTTTTATCTTTGTTCAATTTAAGTCCATTTGCTCCGAACCAATTCTCGGCCATATCAAGCGTAGTCACTGAAAGTTCGTCCAATTCCCCCTTACTTTTTAATCTGAGTTTGAAACCATTTTTGGCTCGAAATTGTGAAATTGCTGCCATTTGGGCAAAATGTTATTGCACTCGTTTCAGTAGAATTGGCGCTCGGAGACACAGATCGGTTTTTGTCAATCTTTGCTAGAAATATATTTTCCATTTGAGTGTCGAGTTTTAAACAAATGCGAGGGATTTTGGGAGATGATTCTTCGTGGAAACTAAGCAGGGCCCCTGCTTATTCAAAGGTAGTTCATATAATTTTTTTTCGCAATCGACACCTCCTCCGAGATACAGCCTTTGGTAGGGCAGCTATTAATATTTTTACGGCTTCTTAAAAACACTGACCCATAAACTATACATAATATGAAGCACTAAGTAGATGTTACTCATACACATTTTTAAGATCTCATAACTTTATTATCAGGGGTTGAAAAAACGACCCCTTATGATTTTCGTTCAAAGATTGTTTTCGTGGGATAGATTTTTGAAAAATGAAATTCTCTTATGGTTTCCCATTTAATTCTGCAAAATTTCGATACAGTGGATACATTTCTCGAAAAAATTAAAATTTACAAGCAGTTATCATGACTATAAGTGTTCCAAAGAGTGAGTATTCTAAAATATTGTCTTTGACGGGAGATAAAAGCAGAAGTCCATGGCCGGGTTTCACAAAACTCCAATCAGCTTGATTATTGAAATGTCATCATTTCTGTGTAATTTTTAGTTCATTTTTGACATAAACCATCGACGTAATTCAGAATCAACGATTTGATTGCCCAATCAAGCTTTGTGAAACCCACGGCATTTTTGCCAAATGCAAATTCGAATAGAATAACATTTTTATAACTGAGTAAGTCATTTTTTTACCTCAAAGTATTTAAAAAAATCGAACTCTCCTGAAACTGAAAATTGTAGAAAGAATCTTAGAAAATCTTTTTCTTCTGTCAAAACCAATTTTGAGCATGAACAATATCTCAGAATATTCATTATATGGAACATACGATGAAATGAAATGAACAGTGATCATAACTGCTTCTAAGTTTTTATTTTTTCAGAGAAAAGTATCGATTTTTTTCTCCAAAATTGAATAGGAAACCATTTGGAAAATTTTTTTGAGAATCTATCCGACGAAAACAATTTTTTAACGAAAATCATAGGGGGTTGTTATTTTCAACCACTTACAATAAAGTTATGGGATCAAAAATAATTGGGTGAGTTACTTCTACTTGATGAATCATATTAAGTCGCATCCACACTATGCCGAACGACATCATTCGACACGTTCGGGGCGACACGTTCGATTCGACAATCGGTGTGGACGTGTCGAACGATAAACGGTTCGACTCAGTTGTGAGCGAGCATTGAAAGTGAAAGGAAGTTCAATTTAAAGAGAGACGGCATGTGAATACGCAGCGCTTTTGAATGCAACTGAACCCCATTCGGCCCATTCGACAGTCGACACGTCCAGACTGAATGATTCGATTCGACTTCCTTTGATCGGACCGCGCTTAGTCGGGTTGGAAGCGACATGATTCGATTCGACTTCTACAACGTCCACACTTATTCGACTCTATCGAACAACACAAGTCGAATGATGTCGTTCGGCATAGTGTGGATGCGACTTTATATACTAGCTTTTACCCGCGACTTCGTCCGCATAAGTTTTTTTGTTTTCTCCCGGCTGTAAGTCTCCCTGTAACAATGTCCCACTATCGTGTTCCAGTCCTCAACTTCACATCAAAATTTGTTCAAAAGCAACCTTAGCTACATAATGGATAGCTCCGAATGTTTCCTTAGTAAATATAAAAAGTAAATAATGTAAATCGGTTCAAAATACTACTATCACCTAACTAAATTTCATCAAAATCCGTTCAGCCGTTTAGGCATGATAGAGCAAAACTCCCAGCAAAAAGCATAAAAAAATCACTAACTCAATTCAGTTTTCTGCCTACTTCCTACCCCCTAAGTACGATGACGTGATCATTTTGATCTTATATCCGTTTTTAGGTAACCATCTATTACCTAACTAAATTTCATCAAAATCTGTTCAGCCGTTTAGACGTGAAAGATCAAAAGTCCCAACAAAAACGACTAAAAATCACAAACTCAACTCACCAACTCTGCCTACTGCCTACCCCCTAACAACGATGGCGTGATTATTTATAGCCTATGACACTTTCTAGGTTATCATCTAGGTATCACCATACCAAATTTCATCAAAATCCGTTCAGCCGTTTAGGCGTGAAAGAGTAACAGACAGACAGACAGAACTACTTTCGCATTTATAATATTAGTATGGATAGTTTTATGACTCAGTGTTTTTTAGGACTCCAAAAAATAAACACTGTCAACTCGTTATCGCCTTCCAAAGATTGTAGGGAGGTCAATTTCGAAAAGAAGTTATATGAACTACCCCTGCATATTTTCATCGAGGAATAATCTCCCTGAGTCCCTCGCATTTGTTTACAGACACCCTGTATATAGAACGCCAATTATATCAAATACCTACATATTCAAAAATTAAACCCTATTGCTTGTTCACAAGAAAAAAATTCGTTATTTTTCATTCAGAAATGTTACATTCGATAAAATAAAGCGAATTAATTATTTTGATCAGTTTTTTAATTATAATTCGCATCCAATGCGTTATAGAACATCTCAAAAGAAAATGAATAAAAAAATTCAAGAACATATCGATTATTCCCGTCGAATTATATCAGTACTCACGCTTTTTTGATAGTTCGTTTTCAAAGTCTCGTGCATTTTGAGATTCCTCGAATTAAGGTATTTCCTCTTTGAAACCAAACTGCAGTATCTTGTTATCATATCGAACACTTTTGCCCTACTACCAAAATCATATAACGCTGTTGACAGGAACTCCTTTAAACAGAAATAAAAATGTCAAATGTTCATGGAACACAATCAAAGCCAGTGAGAGCCATCCTTTTTCCTATTCGTTTTGAGATATTTCGTGCTCCTGAGTAACTCAAAAGCTCGAATTACGGCTTCCCATTGGCTGGGCACAAGCACAGGTACAGCTCAGGAGCTCGAAATACCGCAAAACGAATACAGTAATTCTGTTGAATCTATTTGAGTTGGTAATAGTTATTCAAGATGTCAAATCTGAAAATTGTATGAAGATTTAGGACAGATATTATTATCATACTAGTTAGGAACGTTTTCATAGTTCACCCTTGAGAGTGAAGGTCACCTTTATGGCTAGTATTCGTAAGGGCATTGTTTAAAGAGAACAATGTTAAGGGCGATAGAATCTCTCACTGGCCCTCAAGGGCGAACTATGAATACGAGCCTTAGTTTCAATTATATAGAGCTGTTGAAAAAACTTCTTCAACCTAAAATTAAATCTTTCAAATGTTCATATGGAACAAAATCCAAGCAGTGAGAGACAGCATTCTCTTGATTTTATTTAGGTTGGCATTAGTTATTCAAGATGTCAAATCTAGCATGTGTATAAAGATTTAGGGCACTTATAATAAAGTCGAGAATACAGGCCCCGTATTCTGAACAAGTGATATTTTAGTTAGCTTTAATGCATTGCCTTAATATACTTCCTAAAGATGGTTCCAAAACCTCTACAGGAAGTGGCGCTGGGATATACGGGCCAAAGTACTAAGTATACACTGTCGCTAGGCTTCTGTATGAGCTTCTTCCAGCGGAAATTTTAGCTTTTGAAAGATGTCTAGATATAAATCTAGAAAGAAACTATCAGAAGTGCGATATAGCCATATACTCAGATAGTCAAGCTGCTATTAAAGCACTGAGCTCTTACGTCATCAACTCAAAGATGATCTGGGAGTGCCGGAACAAACTCAATGAGGTAGGCAAGAAAAATAAGGTCTTTTTAATCTGGGTTCCCGGCCATTCGGGAATCCAAGGAAACGAAGAGGCCAATACACTTGCCAAAGAGGGCGCACTAATGTCACTCATTGGCTCAGAAGCCTCTTGTGGTATAGGTAAATATACCTTCAAGAAAAAGTTTCTGTAGAAGGAGAAAGCCGAGAGAGAAAACCTCTGGCGGAACCTGTCGGAGATGGATCGTTCCACTAAGTTCCTTCGGAACTTTGAAACAGAAAGTTCCAAAAGATATCTGGATCTTAGTAAGAAACAATTACACCTCCTCACTGGCTTTCTTACCGGACACTGTCACCTCAGGAAGCACCTGTTGAGTATGGGATTATCGGACACTGACTAGTGTGGGTTCTGTGGGGAGAAGGAAGAAACCCCTATTCACCTTGTCACGGAATGGTTTGCCATAGCGCGCCTAAGGAAAGAATGTCTTGGGCGAGAAACTTGTAAGAGTGAGAAACTAGCCTCGTTGAAGCCTTTATAGATATTGGATTTCATCAGACCTCTGGAACTTTAAGGCGAGCTATGAAGGGTGTGGTCAGAACAGCTCTGTAAGGGGGCACAATAAAGCTTGATGTCACTGAGAGCTGTAACCCCATTTCAAACTATAACTAAAACTGATATACTTCCACTTATCCAAAATTAAAATGATCGATTGAAATTATAAGACAACAGTGTTCTACATTACTGATCTGACAGATGATAGATAAATCCATGATTGATACTAAGTTCGTTATTTATGAATATAACCATGATAAGCTTATTGAAGAATATCTTAATTTTTCAATCATACCTCGTATAAAAGATGCTTTTTTATTTCCTCCGTAAACTTGGTTCTGTAGTCTCTCAACTTGACCACCTCCTTCAAGAGTATTTCAATCTCCGTCGATCGCATATTTACAAAATCTCTATGCTCTCTAAACCTCATAAGTGCACGTTCTCTTTTTGCTGCATTTAGGACGACTTGCTATAAATATATAAAAAAAATAGGCATTAAAACATTAGCATTTTGGACAAGCTCAATACAATTCGAGAAATAAACCTAAGATTTTCTTTTCTAGAATTGTTTACTGAGAAGATTTTTTCCGTCGAACTCAAAAGAAAGGTGGGTTGAGTTTAGTTTAAAAAGGGGTTACAGTTCACTGCGACCTCAAGGTCTATTATGCCCGTTTACAGAGCTGTTCTGACTACACCCTTCACAGCTCGCCTCCCAGTTCCAAAAGATCTGATGAAATCCAATATCTGTGGAGGCTTCAACGAGACTAGTTCCTCACTTAGACTAAGTATATACAATGTAGTCTAAGGTCCCTCACTCTTACGAGTTTCTCGCCCAAAGCATTATCTCTTTAGTCTCGCAATGCCAAAGCATTCCGTGACTAGGTGAATGGGGGTTCTTCCTCCTCCCCACAGAACACTCGTCAGTGTCCGATAATCCCTTCCTGAGGCAACAGTATCCTGTAAGAAAGCCAGTGAGGAGGTGTAATTGTTTCTCACCAAGATCCAGATATCTTTTGGATCTTGCTGTTTCAAAGTTCCAAAGGAAGTGGAATAATCCATCCCTGTAAGATTCCGCCAGAGTTTTTCACACTAGGCTTTCTCCTTCTCCAGAAACTCCTTCTTATAGGTACATTTACTTATACCGCAGAAGGGTTCTGGGCCAATGAGTGACATTCGTGCGCCCTCTTTGGTAAGTGTATTGGCACCTTCGTTTTCTTTGATTCCCGAATGGCCGGGAACCCAGATTAAAAAGACCTTGTTTTGTTGCCTACCGCATTCAGTTTGTGCCAGTTCTCCCAAATCACCTTTGAGTCGATGACGTAGGAGCTCAGTGCTTTAGTAGCAGCTTGACTATCTGAGTGTATGGCTATATCGCACTTCTGATAGTTTCTTTCTGGATTTATGTCTAGACATCTTTAAAAAAGAGGGGTTTAACGTACACGAAATTGAACAATATTCTACCATGTTAATGTTGAATTTGTGCTATTTAAATGTGTAATTATCATGGAAAACCGAATAAAAGTATTTAGAAGCAATACGAGTAATGTCACAGCTCTACTGAAACATGGAAAAACAGAATGAACACATGAATTCATACTCAATCCATAATACGGTTGACGGAAAATCTTGTAATCAACTCGTTTATTAATCTAACCGTTAATAAACAAGTATTGTTCTTGTTTCTGAAGAAATAACTGACCTCATTGAACTGCAAAAAATATTGTTGAAATGCTTCTTCTTGGTCGTAAAGTTCCTTTTTCTGTGCCATTATATCATCGAGGACTTGAAGAGCAGCCATTTTGCGCTGCTCTAATCTTTGAGAAACTCGATAGCATTTTTCCCAGCATCGCGTCCTAGTCAAACGAGATAGTGGTTCGAAATTCCTATCCTTTCTCACTGTGCCAGCTCTAAAAAAATACTGATCGAGAACTTCGACCTGATAACGAAAAAAATTGAGAAAGCCTTGAGCAAGTACTTTTGAGCGCTCGTTCATTGGTGGGGTAATATAGCCTCATTACCCCACCAATGAAATTTGTTATATGACTTGAGACTTATGCTTAGTATATGAATGGAAAATCTCAGCACGATTGGAATTATATTCTAGAAATTATTCGATGAAATGAATAGGTACATAAAAAAACAATAATTTAAGAGAGTTAAATTCCATGCTTCTGATGATGTGATTCTCACAAAATTTCGCATGAACATTCAGTATATCAATCTTCATTCACAAAATAAATTTCACTCGAATTTGATATCATGTTTTGGAAATAAAAAGATTCTTCTGTGCCATATTCCAATTGAATTTTTTATGGTTCGGTTAACACTATATGGCCACAAGAGTTTGATAAGGCTTATTATGAACATCTTGCCGCAAAATTTCATTTCGATTGGTTTCGTTTTGTCTGAGATATTGGAAAACAAAAATTTTGAATGGCCATATTTCATAGACTATCCTGATCCTGTATGATTTGATTGTTAACGAACTTAACCGCGGCATTTGGGAACCGAACTCACCCTGAAAATATCAAGTCTCTAGGACAATCCTTTCGGAAGTTATCGTGTTTACGGCCGGCCGGACGGCCACACGAACAGAATTGAATTTGACCACGGATTCGTCTTCAGAGGGTTGAACCCTATCATTTGAGACCATTTTCGGCTCAAAATTCGAAAATTACAAATATTTGGGCAAAACGATATAGCACTTGTTTGAATAGAACGAGCTCTCAAAAATGATAAATCGACTATACATGGTGTTCTGATTTATTTCCGACAAACTGAAATGGGTGATAGATCACATCATTTTAAGCAAAAAAGTTCCTATGAACATGGATCCGGAAATGCTTCGTTTCCGAGATACAGGGTTTTCTTTAATATTCGCACCTTTAAAGGTAAACCGTTACTAAACCAAAATGTTCTTAAATTGAGTTATCAATGCCATCTCCTTATACAGGTTTGGAAATTCACATCTGAAATATACGATATACAATGCATCAGACAGAGAATTCTTCCCTCCAGTTGCACAGATGAATAGTCGAGACAATCACTTGCTGTAACACACTGAATTCAGTTGTCTTACTTCATTATTCTAGTCTTGTCTCTCTCTTATCGTTTAGAGGAGCGTAATTCTTTAGTATGGTAGGCAACAGTAAATACTTGAATCGAGTATTACGGGCAGCCTGACAAATTAAAAATTCTATACGTGTAGTGCGGGTTCCCTACCATACTGCGATAAGAGAGAGACAAGACTAGATTATTGCAGTAAGACAGTTGAATTCGTTCAGTTATCGCACTTGATTATCTCGCCTATTCATCTGTGCAACTGGAGGAAAGAATTCTCTGTCTGATGCCTTGTATATCGTATGTTTTCGATGTGAATTTCCAAATCGGTATATGGCGTATTCTATCCAATAAGCTTACTCTTTTGTGGAATTTTCGCATAAAAAGCTAGATGGCGTTGTTACAAAACAGATCTTGAATATTCAGCTAAGTGCAAAACCGTAACTATACCAATTGCACCGCGCATGTTGAGGAGTGGTGACGAAAGTTCAAGAGAAAAGTGTGTTTATTCGAATTAAACCTCGCTGCATCATGAAGAAATTAGGTTTTCTGCTTATTATAATTGGCAAACAGTAACATTTCGTTTAGCCACAGAGATTTTAAAACTTTGATAATAATATAACTCCACATACGTGTGTATTATCTTTTTATAACAACATTTCGAATCAATAGGTAATTGGTAAACAATTGACATTGCTTGGTTCTTCATATTGTTTAAACTTGAGATTATGGTCATTGTCTATATTGAAAAAACCCCCGAAAAATAACCAATTGAATGTTCGTTGGCAATTCATGCTTCAACTCATTGTATTTTTGATATATTTTTGTTTAGGTCAGTTTTTTACATTGCGATTTCATTCGGATCTCTTAAATGAACAAAAATCAGTAGTAAAGTGTTACTATAAAATTCGAAAGTTATTAAAAAAAATTATGCAATCAACATAATGAAAAAGTTCCTATTGCATTCCATGATATGAATGAAAAGGATCATATTATCTTTCGACTGATTCCAAATAATTGCATGAAAGTTCGTGTTTCGTTTTGAATTTGATGTTTTGTATGTCTCACACATTTTAATGCATTCTGTCTTGCCCGATGCATTTGTTTATACTAATACGTCTTGTTTGATGTGGTTTTAATGCTATCCTGAGAATGCCATTTTATTGTGTGAACATTTATTCGATGATTTCGATGTATTCGAATGATTTATAACCGCTATTCATAGGGTGAGACCGCTTTTTATTTTAATCTTATTGTTTCCTTGGGCGACCTGGCGTGAATTGTTCATGTTGTTTTGCTTTATATCTTAATAAGGTAAATGTACCAATTATCGACACTATAGTGGAAACTTGGGAATGTACAATGTTTTTCGGATAGTCATAAAAAAATTTTTCACACATAAAAGCCAGTTTTGAACTCATTGTACCTTTAGCTTCTCAAAACAAACACGAAATCGTGAACAGGAAGTTTTGATATTTAAAAAAAATACAAATCAAGTTTGAAGTCAGATGTCCCAATTATCGACAGCTCTGAAATTGAAATTACCAATTATCGACATACATGAGGACCAATTATCGACACTGTGAAATCATTAAGAATCAAGAGTTGTATGGATAAGAGAAAAATAAATATTTAATCAGATGGATAAATTCAATGAATGACATCGTGAAATCTGATAAAATAACACATACAGGGTTCCAGAATAACGTTACCAAATGCCAAAAGGGACTTCTCAACTGATTTTAAGAAGAAAAGTTTTTACAAACGGCTTCGTTATCGAGAGACCTGATATCAAAATTCAAGAGAAAAAATTTTGCGTTTTAAAATTTGGTGTTGACTAAACTCATTCAAAGTGCTCTTTGAAAATTGAAAAGAGTTTAAAAATTTCAAGTCAGAGTCGTTGAATTTGGCAGTTTCTTAGTGGATTTTGACCTATTTTCTTGACGGAGTAGCTTTAGTCATGAAAGATCCACATTTCGCGACTTGAAACATCCATTTCACCATCAATAGTTCATACTTCTCTTTGGTTAAAACAGTCTCAGGACCTATCTGCCTTTCATAGTGTGGTTCTCGGAACATCGAATTGTTTGGAAGTTCTTAGAGCAGGCATTAAGTTTTTCACATTCGTAACATTTTATTATTCGAAATAGACTGAAAAATTAACGAAACCAATAATCGATAATGTAATGCACTCGTCATCGACATCTGCGAAAAAGTATGAAATAATATCATAAGAGTTTATCAACATTTGGTGTCGGTTTGTATGGACTTAAACTCTGATCATTTTCGGTCAAAATGTTGAAAAGAAATTGTTGATAGGACTCACCAATTCCACAAAAAAATATATTGAAAAGTCATGTCGAGGTGCCCTATGATCGGCAAAAAATTAACCATTATTCGACATAAAATTGAACCTATTATCGACATTGAAATATTTCATTTTCTAATTGGAAAATTTGAAGAAAATCATTATGTCGATAATTGGTACATAATAAATAATGATTCAATCGCATACAATAAAGTTACTTTTGTTCCGAAAAAAGAAGTATATAAGCTCCAGGAAGTATTTCAAATAACACTACACTTTACCCAATTACCGACACTTGTGTCGATGAATGGGGATGGTCGTGTTTTAGATGTACCTATTATCGACACCCTTTTTTTAATGAAAATACCACAGAAAAATTTATTTCATTGATAAAACTGAAATCATCAAACCATATGAAAGTGTGTTAATGTACAAAAAAACTTATATCACTTGAATCTTGTGAGTTTGCTTGGATATGATGAGGAGGCATTTCTCACTGAATTGGTAACAAAAAGGCTGTAAACTCGGTTGAGGCTGAAACTCAACTGAATGAGGGCACATTTTCCACTGAGGATACTCAGAAAAAATCGGGATATTATTCAGATATGCTGAGAAAACTATAAGTTACATATTCGCGAAGAAAATAATTCTATGGCTGGTCCCGAAACTTTAATATATGGAAAAGAAATGAAAAGTGTCGATAATTGGGGCACTGTCGATAATTGGTACATTTACCTTATACAGGTTTGGAAATTCACATCTGAAATATACGATATACAATGCATCAGACAGAGAATTCTTCCCTCCAGTTGCACAGATGAATAGTCGAGACAATCACTTGCTGTAACACATTGAATTCAGTTGTCTTACTTCGTTATTCTAGTCTTGTCTCTCTCTTATCATTTAGAGGAGCGTAGTTCTTTAGTATGGTAGGCAACAGTAAATACTTGAATCGAGTATTACGGGCAGCCTGACAAATTAAAAATTCTATAAGTACGATGGAATGAAATGAACAGTGATCATAACTGCTTGTAGCTTTTTATTTTTCCCGAGAAGAGTATTGACTGTATAAAAATCGAATCGGAGATCATTAAAGAGTTTATTTTTCGAAAATCTATCCTACGAAAACAACTTTTGAACGATAATCATAGGGGTTGTTACTTTCAACCCCTAATGATAAAGTTATGGAATCTCAAAAATTTGTGTGAGTAACATCTATTTAGTGCTTCATCTTAATATATATATTTCTTGTGTGCGTGTGTATGTGACTGAACTCCTCCTAAACGACTGGACCAATTTTGATGAAATTTTTTGTGTGTGTTCGTGGAGATTCGAGAATGGTTTAGATTCACAAATCAGCCCGACAGGTGGCGCTGCAGTCGGTATCTAGGTTATTTATAATTTATAAGGCAAGAAACGGTTGCCGGATCAGCTAATTTATATCTATATTTGTTGTTATATTGTCATCTATTTATATTTCACATTTATTATTGTATAGCGACGTCATTTTATCTATTTTTCATCTTTATTGCTACACCAATTGTATGATCCATGCCGTTGTTTGTAAATTGGTTTTTGTTTTTAGCCTGATGAAGGAGCTAAATGCCCAGAAACGTTGCCATTGAATAAATTGTATACAACCTTTCTTTGTGACTGATATTCCTCACCATATCGAATGAAAGTTGGTACCTTCGAAGAAAATAAAAAACTCAGCATTCGTAAAGCATCCCAACAACTCAATATTTCAGGAAACAGAATATTCAGAACACTTAAAAACAACAATTGCATAGCATATCACTTCTTCATATTAGTGGGCAGTAGAAAATCCGCATGTATTCCACCTAACAAATTTTCAAAATTTATTCAAATTAAATATTCGAATGGGGATAATTTTCGGAGAAGTTCTGGGACCCTTTGGTTTTAAATGCATTTTTCTCTGAGACTTCGATGAGGTATACCTTTTTTAAGTAAAAAGGATGAGAGAATCAGTTTTTCAATTCCAAAACGGTATACAGGGTAGCACAAAGAAGTTGAAACGGTTTACATGGGTTTAAATCGTTGCCGGTGGCGCCATCTAGAATATACAATCAAATCGACCACAAATTCGAATTTATCGTCCCAAAAAACCCCTGTATAAGAAATTTCATGAAAGGATTTCGAAGCAGTCAAAACATATCGAAGAAAACGCGAATTATTTATTCAACTTTTTTGCTTAAAATGATGTGATCTATCACCCATTTCAGTTTGTCGGAAACAAATCAGAACACCCTGTGCGTGCAAAATGGCGAATGCGCCAGGCCGCGGTGGCCGTCCCCTTTTTCAGAACAAATCGCTGCAAAATGGTGAAGGCGTTAGTTCCAAATTGATCCATTTATGATTAAACGGGCTTTGTAATCTTATGCATTTCAACACAAATAATAAATTTGGATAGTAAAGCGCCACTGAAAGCTGAGAAAGACTTGAAAGAGGAATATTTCCCAACCATTCTCATTTAAATAACTTGGAGTGGAAGTCAGATTTTAAATGGCGGTATGAATGCTATTTTGAAATGATGATTATCACTGCTTCAATGATCCACAAAAGGTAATTCTGACCTTGTTTATGCATGTACTAATCAAATATAAACAGTACAGTGGTCAACTTACTGAAGTCTTTCTTCTTGATACACATCAGTTAAAAAAGTTTCTTGAAGCCTTTGAAAGTCCACCATCATCCAAGGTTTTGATTGATTATCTCTGTCGTTTTCAACTGACAATTACTTGCTTGGGAACTACTTGATTTGACTCGGTATCAAAATTTCACAGAAATAATTCACTATAGTCCATAGACTAACTAAACGTTAGTTAGTTAGTTTGTCTCAGTGAACTCTAAAATAACTGGAACGGTTTCGCGATACAGCAAAAGTGAGGAAGACTGAAATGGAGAAATTGCGTCAATCCATCTCACTCTGAGCCGTGTCACTGCGTGCACGTTTGACAACTGACAGCATATCGGAGGTATAACAACCCCGCTTTTCCTATGAAGAGAGAGATGGATTGACGCAATTTCTCCATTTCAACGCGACACACTTTCTGTCGAACTTTAGTACCTACGACGCCGTTCCAGTTATTCTAGAGTTCACTGGTTTGTCTATGCTATAGTCGTTTTCTTTATGCCGGAAATAACTTACTATAGCTCTGTCTCAAAAGAATGAAAATTTACCTATCTCAGATTAGATTAGATGAGAGGGAGGGCTATAAGGCTAAGTAGACTCCACAACACCTTGATAATAATCATTTATTCATATACATAAATAGATTACATTTTACCCTTTTAATACAATAATGGAGTTCAAAAGTTTACTGGCTATTGTTATTATAAGAACTGGGGTCATTATGACCAGGTAAAACTTCCATGAACTGCAATCATGTAGATCTTCTCTTCTCTACCATACTCATTCAAGGAAACCCATGGAATTGTTCTTGGGCCAGCCAGAGCATACCTATGTTAAGCTGTTTCTACTTCTGATCCACAGAGACTGCAAATCTGATCTGCTGAGTTTCCCATACGGTACAAATGATGTACCGTATAGGAAGGTGAAACCAGGGTTCAAAGAAAATACCGTAAAATGGTATACAGGATGGTTCCAAAACCTCTACAGGAGATGGCGTTAAGTACCAAGTGTGCACTATCGCTAGACTCCTGTATGAGCGTCTTTCAAGCGGAAATCTCAGCTATTGAAAGATGTCAAGATATAAGTGTAGAAAGAAACTATCAGAAGTGAGATATAGCCATACACTCAGATAGTCAAGCTGCTATTAAAGCACTGAGCTCCTACATCATCGACTAAAAAATGATCTGGGAGTACCGGAACAAACTCAATGAGGTAGGCAAGAAAAATTAGGTCTTTTCAATCTGGGTTCCCGGCCATTCGGGAATCAAAGGAAACGAAGAGGCCAATACTTTTGCCAAAGAGGGCGCACGATTGTCACTCATTGGCCCAGCACCCTTCTAATGTATAGGTAAATGTATCTATAAGAAGGAGTTACTGGAGAAGGAGAAAGTCGAGAGGGAAAAACTCTGACAGAATCTCCCAGGGATGAATCATTCTACTAAGTTTCTTCAGAACTTTGAAACAGCAAGATTCAAATGATATCTGGATCTTGATGAGAAACAATTACACCTCCTCACTGGCTTCCTTATAGGACACTGTCGCCTCAGGAAGCACATGTTGAGGATGAGATTATCGGACACTGACGAGTGTAGGTTCTGTTTAGAGGAGGAAGAAACCACCATTCACCTAGTCACGGAATGCATTGGCATTGCGAGCCTAAAGAGAGAATGCCTTGGGTGAGAAACTCGTAAGAGTGAAAGCCTTCACAGATATTGGATTATATCAGATATCTGGAACTGGAAGGCGAGCTGTGAGGGTATGGTCCGAAGGGGGCACAATAGACCTTGAGGTCGCAGTGAACTGTAAACCCTTTTTAAACTAAACTAAACTAAGGGTAAGCTCTGGAACGTGATCTAGTAGTATGCTAGGTATACAAACTGTTTGCAGAAGAAAAATACTGAATCGAAATTATATCTTTATTTGAAGTTTTCCTGAGTAGAAATTCACAATTGCAAACATATTCAAATTAAAATTCATAGCAATATATAAATTATACTTATAAATATAAATAAACAGTATATAGGACTTAAGAAATATTAACATTGTTTCTGGAGTGATATCCCTTTCATCTAATTTTCGTAGTTATACGTGGTAGTTTTTCTGTAGGTGCCAAGCTTTTGAGAACTTTATCAGTTTCCGTAATGAAACTTCTTTTTTTCATTCCAGATGTATAAGCCCTGGTAGAGGTGGTGTTTTCCTTTTTGAAAAATCTTTCTCTGTGGAAATCAACATATAAGAAGAAGATCATCATGGATACTATAACCTTGGAAGGAAAAACTGGTAGGAAATTTTTCAGTTTTGATCACAAACCATCAAGAAAATACTTTTGTAACTTGTTCAGAAGGTTGCATTCCATTGCGATCTGAAGGTCTATTGTGCCCTTCATCAGAACTGTTTTCATAACTACGCTTCAGCTTCAAAGAACCCCATTAGGGCTTCAAGGACCAACAAAATGCTAATCTGGCTCCCCGCCTAGCCAGTTCATCTGCCTTGACGTTACCAGGTATATCCGCATGAGCCGGGCACCAGATTACTTTCAAAAAGTTATCAGAGCCCAGCCCACGCAGAGCTTTTCTGCATTCTTCTACCAAAAGAGAGTCAACCCTAACATCAGATAGAGATTTCAGAGTTCCCTGACTGTCGCAACATATGTAAATGTGAACCGCAAATAGCCCAGCCTGCACAATGGAACAGTCCTTCCCCAGAGGGAAAGCCTGATTGAAGTGAGGACCCACGATTCCGGACATCCAATTAGATTACCTTGGGGTGAAAATGTCTCGGAATTTGGAATTCACGAAACACATAAGGCTTTCCACCGATCAATTTGATGGTGGCTGAGCGCTGTTCTCTGTGCAGGATCGAAGGTGCATTGCCAGGCAATAGACGCATGAAAAAAAGAGGACTATCCAGAAGTGGCAGTGGAGGTGGGAGCAAGGAGGGCAAACCGCAAACTGGACAAGAAAGTTGTTTAAGAACATTACAACATGGCTGGAGTGTCACCATAGAAAAACTATATATTTTTTCACCCTGATTCTGACAGGCCATGGCTCTTATGGCACGTATACGAAAAGAATAAGAAAAACCCAGACTGATCTGTGCCACGTATGTCATGTAAGTGATGACCCCGAACATATGTTCTATGTGTGCGATCGGTGGCATGTGAAGAGGTCTGTTTTGGTGGACAGAATAGGCCAATTACCACCTAAAAGAGAACATAATTGCTACTATGGTTGAGAGTAAAGAAAGGTGGAACGAGATTTTTGCTTTTGTTACGAGTGTAATGAGAAGAAAAGAGATGGAAGATCGGGAGAGGCAGGGTTGAAACATAGTAGCGAGGAGGGGATTGCCGAAGTACGGACAAAGATGACCTTTCCGGCGGTCCGACTTCCTCTTTTTCGTTGTGGTTTTTTTTAGTCGGTTGGCAATGACATCCAGCGAATCCGACATATCCCACGACACGGGTCGTGGTAGAATCTGGAAACAGATTTTTTTTCCACAACCCGAAAAAAAAGGATATTATATGCGCAGGCTCGCAATCGCAGGGCACTCTGTAACTAAGTGAACAGGAGTTTCCTTCTCTTCCCCACAGAATCAACACTCGTCATTTTCTGTTAAGCCAATTCTCATCATATGCTTCCTAAGGCGACAATGTCCTGTTAGAAAGCCAGTGAGGAGGCTTAACTTATTCTTACTGAGATCCAAATACTTTTTGGACCTTGCAGTTTCAAAGTTCCCAAGGAACTTTTTGGAAAAATCCCTAACCTAATCCTCTGGAGTGCTGCTCTCTTAGTTTTTTCCTTCTCCCAAAACTCTTTGTTATTGGTGCATTTTCCTATACCACGGAGGAGTTTTGGGATAGTAACTGTCGTTTGTGCTACCTCTCTGCTAGTGTGTTTGATTCTTCGTTTGAGGAAATACTATACAGACTGATATTTTTTTGAAATTGGTACTACTAGCTTCTTGCAACAAAAAATACACTGCGCGAAAAAATTAACGCACATTCTGAAAATCTCACTTTTAATGAAAGTTAACTTTAAATTGACTTTATAACTTATTTTTTATGTTCTCTCTGGAAGGTTTTGAACGAAACAAAAAAAAAAGAAGGAAAATTCAGGATTTCACCGAATCTTAAGTGAAAGAAGAGAAATGAACAATTTTCAAAATACTGGAATGCTGATAAGTGATTTAATACTTGGTATTTCCATCCCTTGCCTTAATTATAGCGCGGTAACGACGGTTCATACTCAAAATGATGATCTTAAAATGTTCTGATCTAATCCCAGATTTCTCTGAGTTGGATTTCTAAGTCATTAAGAGTAGCTGGATGATTTTCTGAAATTCTCAGACTTCTATTGAGGTTGTCCCAAACCTGCTCAATCGGATTAAGATCTGGACTTCTTTCTGGCCATTCCATTCGAGAGACTTCAACCTCTTCGAGGTACTCCTGAACGATGCGCGCACGATGAGGTCTGGCATTATCTTCCATAAAAATGAAATTTTCACCAATGTATGGGGCAAATGGCACTACACGCTCTTCAAGAATGTTCCATATATACCTATCAGCATTCGTAGCTCCATTATCAATGACCACTGGGTCTGTGCAAGCAGTCAAAATATTCCACCCCATACCATAATAAATCCTCCCCCGAAACCAGTAGTATTCAGGAAATTGCACTGAGCATATCTTTCATGTGGACGTCTGTATACAAGGAAACGTCGATCACAATGGTGGAGGCAGAATCTAGACTCATCTGTGAAGAGAACTCTTTCCCAATCATCCTCTTTCCAATGGATAAGCTCTCTCGCAAAATCCAATGGCGCCCTTCGATGGGATGGGGTAAGAGCTGGGCCTCTTGCCGCGACACGAGGCCTTAAATCATATTCTCTGAGGCGTTTTCTTATTATCTGAGTGCTAATTCGCACTCCATGAGTTTGCTCAAGCTGATTTTGAGGAGGCGAGCGTTGTCTCAACGAAAAAACTCTCAAGTAACGTTCTTGAATGGCAATTGTTACCCGTGGTCTACCCTGTCCTGGTCTTCGGACATTCATACCTGTCTCCCTAAATCGCTGAATTCTGGACACACTTGTATGGGAAACTCAAAACCTTTCTGCCATTCTTGTGCATGTCCATCCTTCTTCTCGCAAAACTACCGCTTGGGCACATTCCTGTTGGGTCAAATTGCGTGTTTCGCGTTGCATAGCGATCGACTGTAGAAAATCGAACGAAAGAAAAACTATTGATCACTAGAATTGATTGAGAACAACTGATTTCGGAATGGAGCCAATACATTCAAAATCTGATAATCTCATCTTTTTTCATTCCTGCTGGGAAAAAACATCTGTATTGAAGAAATACGTTGAAAGTGGATAACAAATGCATGCATAATTCTGATAAAAATAATTATCATTGAGAACACCTTCAGTTGTAGAATAAATTTGAGATTTCCATAATGTGCGTTAATTTTTTTGCGCAGTGTATTAATTAACAACTTGCAAAACTCCTATCAAAGTCTGAGGTGAAAGCTAATCCTACCAACACTGATTAAGGTAAACCTAGCCTTTAAGTGGTCTCTAACCACCCAAGCCTTACATCACCCTACAAACGAGATGTTGAAGGCCTTGACTGCCTCTTACCCTTAAGCTGGTACCCTGTCAAAATCGACGGTAAAGTCATGGAAGGTTTCTCCTTATCAACGTCGTGCAGATCTCTTGGTGAGGCGCTGTCCAACAGCCTGTTGAACTTTCTCTCTATGATTTTCTTCATTTTCAGCCTCTCGGCCGTCGAAATGAATTCACGAGAAGTGTCATCGCCGTCTTCGTGGACCGTCAGAGCAGTTTCCGAAGTGGCAGATACAATGAAGCTCGCACTGGCGGTTGGCGTTGGTATAAAGGTGTCCACAGCGACCTCTTTTATGATCTTCTGGGCGACCGCAGCAGCTGCCCATCTGGTCTTATGGGATCTAGAAGTTGATACGGATGTGACGCTTGTTTTGTCTCCTGTATCTGAAAAGATTTATATGATTACAATTATCACAAAATGAAAATTCATGCGTTTAAGAGTAACGCAGATATAATATAACAAAGAAAGCGGAGAATAATATAATTTGATTCAAAATCGACCAATAAATAATAAACCCATACTTCGGAACTAATCCCGTCATCGCACAAAGAACATGCATAGTGATAATATCAAACAGAGCATCCATAGACAGCTATTTCGCCCTATTTGGGGCTCTTCAGTATGGAGGAGCTCCGTCTGAAAGGCATCCTAGGTTCCCTTTTTTGAAGAAATGTCGCCAGGGCCGGATTTAGAGGTGTGGGGGCCCCGGGGCAACAAATAAGTGGGGGCCCCCAAGCCTCGAATTATTTTCAAAATAAAATGGATGATTTTTTAAAGTAGGGGTTTTCAACACATAATTTATCGAGAAACCAAGATTCTTTTATTATTTAACAAAGATAGTATGAGAAAACAATAATTGAGTGGCATTAAATGAACGGAACCTTCCGAGCTTTTTTGGCTGAAAAATCGTCAATTATTTCAGTAAAATCCAGTTCACGGAGTAAATCGCTCTCAATGCTTAGGAGAGTAAGCTTTGAGAGACGATTTTGTCCCATAGTCGTTCTGAGTCTATTTTTGATGATTTTCATTTTCGAAAATGATCGCTCTCCAGTGCAATTGGATACCATAAGAACCAAATACATTCTCAACGCGATTTCGATGTTTGGGAATGTAGCTCGAAGATTTTGATCATCGAGAATTTGGTAATAGTACATTTCTAAAGATTGGTCTTTTTTACGTTCACTCATCGAATACAACAACAGAAATTATTGTCCAGTAGAAGACTTTTGTCTTTTTTCATCATGATTTAATTACATTATAAAAATATTGAAGGAAAATTTTTTACTAGTGTTTCCTAGTTGAAATTTAAAATTTTTCCGAATTTTCTTGAGTGGTGGCTCCTTTTTGTGGGGGCCCCTATTTTGTGGAGGCCCCCGGGCAGTTGCCCCTGTTGCCCCCCCTAAATCCGGCCCTGAATGTCGCCTAGCTCTGAGAATAACAGAACCAAAACGCAATTTCCTGGGGTCTTTACGAACACCTTCCTCCGATGCATGAACCTTGAACGAAGTGCGAGATGTTTATCCGTTTTTCATACAAACTGGTGGTAGTCCAACTATGTAGATTTAACTTTCTTCTTTAAAAGATCGTTTCCACTTCATCGACGGTAGGTTAAATCCACATAATTGGACTACCACCAGTTTGTATGAAAATGGATAAACATCTCGCACTTCATTCAAGGTTCATGCATCGAAGGTATGTGTTTGTAAGGATCCCAGGAGATGGCGTTTTGGTTCTGTTATTCTCAGAGCTAGGCGACATTTCTTCAAATACGGGAACCTAGAATGCCTTTCAGACGAGCTCCTCCATACTGAAAAGCTCCAAATAGGGCGGAATAGCTATCTATGGATGCTCTGTTTGATATTACCACTATGCATGTTCTTTGTGCGTTGACGGGATTAGTTCCGAACTATGGGTTTTATTGGTTGATTTTGAATCAATTAATATTATTATTTGCCATAGCTATAATTACCTTAAGCAACAATGAATTGCCACCAAATCTGTAAAATAATTCAGTTTATGAAAGTCAAATCGAAATGAAAATGTAAACACATCGCATCCAGAAACTAAACACTAACAGACGATGTTGCTAAACTGCCAGAATTGTCTGTAACAGACGAATAAACATACAGCAGGAGTGTTTTTAGGACTCCTAAAAAAATTAGATTCTGTCAACTCGTCATCGCCTTCCAAAGACTGTATCTTGGAAGGGGGGTCATTTAAAAAAATTATATGAACTACCCCTGCTTATTTTCATCGAGGAATCATCTCAATGAGTCCCTCGCATTTTTTTACAGACACCCTGTATAGGGCGATTTCCGTAGACAACTCAAGGTACGGGAGCTCAATAGACATAAGGTCGTGATGCTCGAAGGTCCTATCAATAATAATTTTTGAATCTTAGGGCAATGGTAAATATATACAATTTGTACCAAAACACTATTTACTAGCTGACTATAACCGTATTGAAGTAGAATGTCTTTTCAAGGACTATTGGTTGAGGTCTGAAATTTCATGAACACCAGAACATTGTTCTGGTATCATTCTTACCGCTCTGTGTCGGTTCCTGCAATTTTCCCGATAGCTTCTCCTCTCGTATGGCAAGTAATGCCTGCCTGTAACGTTCCTCGAAATTCCGGACATTCGCACGTTTCCATTTATCTTGATCCAGCCTGATACGACAGATTTCATTCCTCCTTTCTCTCTCCATTGCTTTCTTGAGATAACCTGCTAGATCACCCATCTTAAGTCCTTCCTGGTGAAAGAAAGGTACAGGGTGATTCACTTATCTTGGTAACCTATTTTTTCTAGAAAAGAGAAGAATATTTTTTTATTCTGTTGACGGTATTTGGTACAAGTCACTGTTGACTTGAGATGTGCGTAAGAGTCGAAGAAAAGAATTAAGACGGCAGGCACCACGGCGCTATCAAGGTGTCGCAAGGTGTTAAATCACAAGATCTCGGTAGCCAATTGTGAGCACCTCTTCGAAAGATAACACGGTCCGGAAACTTTTCCCGCAAAAGATCAATGGTTTCGTTGCTTGTGTGGCATGTAGCGCCGTATTGTTGAAAGTAAACGTAGGCCAAACCAATACTATACGATTTTGGCCATTAAAAATCATTAATCATCTATCGATTGCGCAATCCATTCACCGTAACTGTTGCACCAGCCTCATTTTCAAAAAGTAATGTCCAAAGACTCCGCTGGACCATAAACCGCACCAATCACACGTTGAGGATGAAGAGGCTTTTCAACAATAATTCTTGGGTTTTCCAAGCCCCAGATGCTGCAATTATTTTGCTTGTTGACGAGGCCACCGAGGTGAATATGAGCCTCATCACTCAAGATGATTATTCGATGGAATTCCGGATTATTTTCATGCATTTCAATAACCCAATCAGCAAAGACACGACGTTGTTGATGATCGGCCGGCTCGAGTTCTTGTGTTAACTGAAATTTATAAGCCTTAAGACCCAAATCTTTACAAAAAATACAGTGTAATGACGTTTGTGGAATGCTTAGTTCCTAAGAACGACGAGAAATGAACAAGCCTGGGTTTTCCTCAACACTTTCTGCTACAGCAGCAATATTCTCGGCTGTTCTTGAGCAACATGCACGGATTTTATTCTTCACATCACTCATTTGTCCCAACAGCTCGAATTTTTCCACCAATTTCTTTATTGTAGTCCGACAAGGTGCTTCACGACGACCCAAAAAAGTTCAAGTTTTACGAACCGTCTGCCGAATTTTCGCCATTTTTATAGTGAATTTTAATAATTTTAATGCGTTCTTGAAAAGTGTATCGTTCAATTTTTATTAATGGCGTAGTTTCTTCTTGTCAAATGTAAAAAAATACAGCTTCAAACGTGACATCTACCGAAATAGCAAGCTATTCAAAATAACACCTTTTATTGGAAACCCTTAAGAAGATATAATTCTTTTCCGCCGACCTCGAAATAAAAGGTGATTTTAATGTGTACGAAATTGATCATTAATGACCCATTTTAATGCTCAATTTTTTGGCTATTTTAATGTGCAATCCTCATGGCAACCGTTCACAAAGTATTCAGAAGCACTACGAGAAATGTCAAAACTCTACTGGAACATAGATACATAGAAATTTCATTATGACAAATGTATGTCTTGTGCAGAATGAAAATGTATTTCAATCAAGAATTTATACACATATCATATTGAGATCGTCGGAAAAATCTTGTAATAAACTCGGTTATTAATCGAGCGACTAATGGTCTCGAACTATTAAAGCGTTCGCTCTGCTCACGCTTTAAAATATCTTGACCATTAATCGCTGTCTTTAATAACCTAGTTTATTAAATAACTATTTCTCCGACTTTTACGCACATCTCAAGTCAATAGTGACTTGTACCAAATACCGTGGACAGAAAAAAAAATGTCATCCCTTTTCGAGAAAAATTAGGTTACCAAGATAAGTGAATCGTTCAATAACAGGTAGTAGAAAAATCTGTTGACTATATGCTGATCTGTTTGAGTGCCTCTTCCTTAGAGGTCAGGACTCACCTTGTAGTGCTTATCTTTTTTTTCCTTCCATAGACTCATCACTGTGGATAACCTGGCAGTTCCAGGCTTTTCTCTTATTTCGAATCCTTCTCGACCTGGGTCCATAGAAGTTCCAACATTTTTTTGGCCTTGTAGTTTTCGCAATTGGGATTCTATCCTTTCAAGAGCCTTTAGAGTTTCGTTGACTCGCAGCATTTTTGAGAGGTCGTCTGATTTGGTTTTGACCAACCTAAAAAAAATGGTTTGTCAGCTCTTTAAGTGGCAGATGAAGCAAATTTTGAGGAGGTATTAATGGTTGTAATAGGAAACTAGAGGGTTTTCCAATAAGAGGTGTTATTTTGATATTCAAAAAAATGCCATTTTTCAATATTGGAATAATCGGATATTTATTTCATTATAAAGAAGAAGCTATGCTATGTGGAAAATAACATCAGACAAATGACCACCACGACCACGCTTACAAGACCATATCCTTTTAATGAAATTTTCCATAACCAAATCGCAAAGTGGCTGCCCTATGTCCTCGAAAGCCTCACGAATTTCATCTTTGAGATCTTGAATCGACGCTGGGCTATTGGCGTAAACCTTCTCTTTCACGTGGCCCCAAAGGAAGAAGTCGCAAGGTGTTAAATCACAAAATCTCGGTGGCCAATTATGATCACTTCTTCGAGGAATAACACTGTCCGGATCATTTTCATGCATTTCAACGACCCAATCAGCAGAGACACGACGTTGTTGATGATCGGTAGGCTTATTTGATTTCTTGTGTTAATTGAACTTTATGATCATAATTGGCCACCATTGTGATTTAACACCTTGCGACTTCTTCCTTTGGGGCCACGTGAAAGAGAAGGTCTTCGCTAATAACCCAGCGTTGATTCAAGACCTCAAAGATGGAATTCGTGAGGCTATCGAAGACATAGGGCAACCACTTTGCGATTTAGTTATGGAAAATTTCATTAAAAGTATATGGTCCTGTAAGCGTGGTCATGGTTGTCATTTGTCTAATGTTATTTTTCACTATTAACGACATAGTCTTCATTATGAAATAAACATCCGATCATTTATATTGAAAAATGTAATTTTTGTGTGAATATCAAAATAACACCTCTTATTGGAAAACCCTTCACATCTCTATATTGAAACTTCTTTTTTATTTAGTTATTTGACATATCTGGTACAGATCGTAAGTAATTAAAGACTACTCTAAGTGATTTTCTGTAACTCAGAAGACTTTAAGACTTACCATTTCCTTCTCCTCCTAATTCTGTAAAGTGCCATGTCAAAAATGTGCCTGAGAGCCATTCTGGACCAGCTTATGTTTTGAGCCGCTGCAGCATATTTGTTGCAAATATCTTGGATGACTACCTCCCAAGCACTGGTGCTGTGTTTAGCATCATCATACTTTCTCCTCATGTCCGAAAGTTGATTGCAGAGGCTCAAGAAGGCCAACTCAGATTCTTCTAACATTTTGACCTTGAAAGACGCGAAACAGATGACTTATACAAAAAGAACGATGAGCAGTTGCTGTGATCCACATTCATCAGAATTATCAATAAGTTTCAAAAAATCCATTTCATAAAATTGCATTCTGTTTTCATGACTGAGATGCCCTTGCGTAGTTTATCAAGAAATTTTGTCTGTGCGGTTGGGTAACCCAACAATCTCTCTTTCACAGAAACTTAAATCCTTAGAAAACAGCTCTAATGAAAGGATATTTTGCACTATTTTTACATTTATATATGGATAAAATGAAAGGGTTACGCCCATGTAACTCACGCGAAGCTGTGATGATCAAAATAGCCCCTTTTTTTAATTTTGTTAGACAGTCTGGGCCCAAAAATCGGACCATGGGGCACACCTCATATTTCTGCGGTACAGTTAATGATGGAAATATGCAGATTAAGTGCCTTGAGCAGCTAATATAATGGTGAATTATTTTTCTACTCACGTAGTTTATTAAGTTTAGTCTAAAAATGGGGTTACAGTTCACTGCGACCTCAAGGTCTATTGACTCTATTGTGCCCCCTTACAGAGTTGTTTTGGCCACACCCTCCACAGCTCTCCTTCAGGTTCCAGAAATCTAATATCTGTGAAGTCTTCAACGAGGCTAGTTCCTTGCTCTTACAAGTTTCTCGCCCAAGGCATTCTCTCCTTAGGCTCGCAATGTCAAAGCATTCCAGTGACTAGGTGAATGGGGGTTTCTTCCTCATCTCCACAGAACCTACACTCGTCATTTTCCAATCAACTCATCCTCAACAGGTGCTTCCTGAGGCGACAGTGTCCTATGAGAAAGCCAGTGAGGAGGTGTAATTGCTTCTTACCAAGATCCAGGTATCTTTTGGATACCGCTGTCTCAAAGTTCCGAAGGGACTTAGTGGAATCCCTGGGAGATTCAGCCAGAGTTTTTCCTCTCGGCTTTCTCCTTCTCCAGAAACTCCTTCTTATAGGTACATTAACCTATACCACAGAAGGGTTCTGGGCCAATGAGGGACATTTGTGCGCCCTCTTTGGCAAGTGTATTGGCCTCTTCGTTTCCTTTGATTCCCGAGTGGCCGGGAACCCAGATTAAAAAGACCTTATTTTTCTTGCCTACCTCATTGAGTTTGTTCCGGCACGTCCAGATCATCTTTGAGTCGTTGACATAGGAGTTCAGTGCTTTAATAGCAGCTTCACTATCTGAGTGTATGAAAGCTATATCGCACTTCTGATACATTCTTTCTAGATCTATATCTAGACATTTTTCGATATAGATCGTTCACGAAAGTTTGAACGCATAGTAGGCGTTTGTTTATTTATCTGAAGTTGGCAGTATTTGCTGTCATAACGATAAACAGAGTCAACGTTGCCGAATGTACCTACCCGGCCTCTTCCGACGAGCTGGCGAGTTATCAGAGAACTCTATGTGATATTGACAACATTGTGTATCAATCTGACAAGAAAATAAACAACATAACCTAAAATTTCAATATAACCTGTGGAATATGCCAAATTTCCATGGCCAACTGACGGCACAACCTTTCGTGAACGGACTATAGCTATAAGGGCCCACTCACTAGGAAGGAAGAATGCGCAGTTAAGTATCTGCACGTTAGCTGTAAAGTAAACGTGTACATTCATATTTCCCACACACAGACACTTTTGCTTGTTGAGTGAGGATGTGCCACAAGCGTGAGATGACGTCGAAAAAAGATCTGATGTTAATGGCAGTGGCGTATGTTGTTATTAAGGAAAAAATGTCCAATGTATGAATAGCGAGGCCGACACTGTATTGCTAAAAATATGAAATGTGCACAGACTTGTTGCCCTTATACGGTCGTTCTTGGTCATTCTTCCAAGTACGATGAGCAAATGCACACGCTAAAAATAAAAAATATCTTGATTCCGACGGAGATAATTGCGCATTCCAAATTTCGAATGCGGAACGCCATACACACACTGTTTTCACTGTACCCCGTACCACGCGCATTGAAGCCTTCGCGCTTCCTTCTAAAGGGGCCCTCTCACTGAGAAGGAAGAATGCGCAGTTAAGTATCTGCACGTTTGCTGTAAACCAAACGTGTACATTCATATTTCCCACAAACATACACTTTTGCGTGTTGGTTTGGATGTGCGACAAGCGTGAGATGACGTCGAAAAAAGATCTGATGTTAATGGCAGTGGCATGTGTTGTTATTTAGGAAAAAATGTCCAATGTATAAATAGGGAACCCGACACTGTATTGCTAAAAATATGAAACGTGCACAGACTTGTTGCCCATACACGGTCCTTTTTGGTCATTCTTCCACGTACGGTGAAGAATGCACACGCCACACGACGGAGATAATTGCGCATTCCAAATTTACGCCATACACACACTGTTTTAACTGTACCCCGTACAACGAGCATTCAAGTCTTCGCGCTTCCCTCTTAGTGAGTGGGCCCTTTATGATTTCCGCTTGAAAGACGCTCATACAGGAGCCTAGCGACAGTGCCCAAGAATCGGACCATGGGGCACACCTCATATTTCTGCGGCACAGTTAATTTGCAAATTAAGTACCTTGAATGGCTAACATAATGGTGAATTATTTTTCTACTCACGTAAATCACTCGACGATTGTGAAATTCTTCACTAGTTTCATTCATTTGCTGCCCAACGGTTTGCTTAGTTTCCTCTAGGATGACGTATCGGTTTACTACATGTTGAATGTTCTTGAAACTTCCTGTCATCACGACGCTAGTCAGATATCTCTGAAGTTGAAATAGCAGAATATACTGGGTGTTCATACATTGTAAATCGCACGAATAGAATATTTTTTGCGAAATATTAGCAGCATCATTAGGTTTTTCAGTTGGTTGATAAATAAGTCCTAAAAGTTAAGAGTATCTCGTACGAAATATTATTAAATTATTCAATAGAGAATATATTTCCCATGTTTATTTCTCTATGATCATTTACCTCGTATTTTTGGTATGCAACAATCCTCTTCTTCAATTTTTCAACGAATTCCGTGATTTTTTCTGAATCTTCTCGCATATCTATCATTTTTTGAACGCATTTCTGTTTCATAGTACTCATTTCCTGGAATTTTAGCTCAGCTCTCGTCCTCTTTGCATTGTTTCTGCCCAAGAACTGAAAGTTAGCAGAATGTGTGAAACATTATTCTCTCTTTAAATTTAAATTTCAACCTCGTAACTGAAAATTTGAGCGAATAACTACATGAACCTGTATTGTTTTATGGTGGATGCGCCAACCCGAACTACTTTTGAAACAAAAACTCTTATTTGAATGCATACAATTGAATGATTACTCCTGTAATAGAGAAAACAACTGAACAAAATATTGAAAAGTGGTTCAAAGTACTGATGGATAGAATAAAGCATACAATATGGGTATATTCGGAAGATCAATCACTTATACCATATTCTGAAAAAATGGCGGATTTGTTACATTCTGCACTGTATTTACAGCACTTGTACATATCTTCCTGAGAACTTTATAAACAGAAAAATGTACTAAGTTTTCACCTTATTGAACTGTATGAAATTATTTCGTAATTCATTTTCCTTAGCTTCTAGTTCTTTCCATTCCTTCGCCAATTCCAGTTTTTTCTTTTTTGCTTCTTCTTGTGCGCGGCGTAATCTGAATTCAGATTGGTGTAATATGTTTTTGACTTGCAAAAATTCCCCTTTGTAATTTTCCGGGGGTTTATCCGTATCTAGATCGTAACTAAAAATATAAATTGTCCATTTTCATCGTAATATTATTTTTCATCAATTAAGGGAACAACGTTATAATTAATATTATGTGATTTGTCTTATATTTGTGAGTATACAAACCAGGGAGCATTGAATATTTTCTTCGACTTCTTATAGTAATACACGTTATCATAATTGGGTTTTTCTGGTAAATTGAATCTCCACTTCCACTCTTTTGCTGTAGAAATTAGTCTTTTTTGCAATTCTTCCCCATGATCTTGGGTTGAACCTGATTGCACTACGTTTTTCATTATATTTCTTTGAAATCGCTTGTTAAAACTTCAGTATAACAATGCCAAATATATTATAGGAATTGATTTAATAAATTTTCAGTTTACATGACAACCAGTAAGTTTTTTCAGTGAGTAAATTGAAATAAAAAGAAGAAAAGTTCTATGGATCTGCGCATGACGTGAACACAGAATATCCTGAAGTTAACTAACCTCAATCTTTCGTGATTCTTTCCATTCGTTTCTTTTTTGCTGCACCACACGTTTCGTGTCCAAGTACTTAAAGTAAGTTATTTAAATCTTATTTATTTCTTATAATCTTTGAAAAATACTTGCAGTTTTTATTCAACTTGAGTATTTTCTTTGAATAAAGTTTAAATTTTTCAAGTTATTCCTTTTGATTGATGTGATTTTTTATGATTAGAGAATTATTTCATGCTAGGTTTTTCTTATTTTTTCTTAATTTTCTTTCAGATGCGTTACGTGGCAGCCTACCTTTTGGCCGTATACGGCGGAAAAGCCAGCCCAAGTGCTTCAGATATCGAGAAAATCTTGAGTTCAGTCGGTATCGAATGCGACCAAGAAAGGGTTAAGAAAGTTATCAACGAACTCAATGGAAAATCCATTGAAGAAGTTATTGCTCAGGGTATGTTCGTTTTCAGTATAATTTATCGTTTATTTTCTTTATGTAATGATGATTCAAATTAACACCATCTTTCGTTTGATATCCTGTGATGCAAACACTCTTTTATCTGAAGCCTAATTATAATGCTTTAGTTTGAGTTATTTAGCCTGTTAGGTGCTAATGTTTTCTGTTTTTAGGTAGGGAAAAGTTAGCCAGTGTACCTGCTGGAGGTGCTGCTGCTGCACCAGCCGCAGCTGCCGCTGGCGGTGCTGCCCCAGCTGCTGAAGCCAAGAAAGGTATGTTTTCGTAGTTTACGACACTATTTTCTATGCTCCATAGGGTAATTCACTATGTGCCTATTGAAGCTATCACCTTGTATTTATCTATAATTTAACACTTCTAAAATCTTCAATGAAGATATCAGAAAAACAATAGGAATCTCATGATGTCCATGCTTTTCTCTTTGAATATTTCTAATTCTATATCATTATGATGAATCCAAAATAAACACCATCTTTCGGCTGAAAAGCTGTGCTGATCATTTTCAAGTCTGATTATATATACTACAATGTATTTGAATTCGTTGTTTATCTATTTTTATTAATTACTGTTTTGTATTTACAGAAGAGAAGAAGGAGGAGAAACCAGCTGAATCTGAATCAGATGACGACATGGGATTCGGTCTCTTTGACTAAGCTTGAAACATTGATAAGACTTTTAATGTTATAAGTTTTTAAATAAATCAAAAAAAGTGCAAAAACCTGTTTGATTATGATTATACTCCTAAAATTTCAACCTAGAAAATATTTGTATTCATATTTCAAAATCTTCTCTACTGGTTTGCTTCAGCAATTGACCATTTATTTCTATAAGATGATCCAGGGAAATTATTCATTTTCGATGATTAATTATTAGCGTTTCAATGTGAGATTTTTAATTATTCAAATCCTGTGTAATTATTAGGAAAATATTCCCGAAAAATCTATGGTGCATTACTCACCATCGAGGAAACATGCGCAATCATCGAACTTAACTTCCAACGTCTACAGTTGCGGGCGCCATCTTGGTTGTCTAACATTTTGTGTAAGCTGTCATGTCAGTCGATTTCTAAAAGGAAAACTCTTGTGTTCGGAAAAGCGAGATAGTGTAGTTTTTGTTTCGTGAAAGACTGATAGTATTTTAAGTTAAGAAACACAGGAGTTGTTCTACACGAAAACCATCAAAATGGCAAGTCAAATGTTGCCAATAAAATTCCAGGAACATTTACAGGTAAGTGTTTTGGAAGAATAGTTTTACGCCCCTCGGTTTGTTATAATTGACTACATTCTGTCAATTGATGAAGATTTATTGCTCAATTTGGTCGAGGGATGATTCAATCAATAAGTAAAGTAGATTAGTTATGTCTTTATGCCGGTATTAAATCCTGGGAAGTGTCAGGTACATCACAGGTATTAGGGGGCGTTTTCTGATATTTCTATTAAATATCTTTCCGCCTACTATTATATTATTCTCATATCACCCTTGCTCCAAATTGATATAAAGATTTTTTACAATTAAAAAACCATATTGATATAGGTCAAAATACATGCTCAGACTAATTCCTTAATCAATTCTTCAAAATATGATCCCCTAATCTTTCAATAAAGTTCGATCTTCTCATGTCTTCCACCGGGATTTCCATGTATCTAGTATTGTTTTCGTGGATACAGCATGAGAAAACAAAACATAAATGAAGATCTAAAAATAAATTATAGATTGGTAGGAGTCAACCTTATTGATACAAGTGAAGTTCTACTTTGTTCAGGAAGTCCACGAAAAGAATCGAGTCTTAACAATTCAATAAAGCACATCCCTGAAAATCCAATTATGTATTTTTTGATTTCCCTCAATTTGATTCACTCAGCCAAACAACATATGGAAATGCAAATTATAATAACATGTTTCTTAGTAGAAAAAGAAATGTTTCTGAATTCAGAATTCGGATATTAATAGAACATCAATAAAGTTTGCTGGTTTTTCTCATTATCTCAAATAATGCAACTGATAAATTTCATCAGTATTTCATTGAAATGAAATATGAGTCATAACATAACTTCCTCTGATGTTTGAGGTCAAAACAGAAAAGATGTAATTAACTTTACAGATCTATTGATTTGGGATTAACCAGAATATGTATCAAAATATAATTATTGTCAGAATTGTCTATAGGAACAAGTTTTTTTTATAGTGAAAACTATCTAGTATTACTCTCAAGCGTTAAATAAATATTGAATTAAAAGTGCAAGTGCATTTATTACACCTGTAATAAATGCAAATAAGATGCACGAATTGAATAATCCAATGATTTGTTGGTCGTAAAAGCAAATAAAGTTGTCTTAAATTAATGTTAATTAGATACGCTTGTAATATCATTCAAGAGAAATAACAAATGTAGGGATTGATCATTTATACTGTTCTCACTTTTTTACATTTCTATGAATGATAAAAAAAAGTTTATTCGAAAAGACTCTAGGCTTCATGGATGTCATAATGATGGAAAAAAGAGATATCTTTCGAAAATTAACTTCGAAAAAGCTTCAATACCCTGGGGATTGAAAGCCTTCAATACCCAGGGATTAAAATTATCCTGTGAGTCAAAAAGGAAGCACAGAGAGACTTTTAATCCCTGGGGATTAATAGTTGTTAATACCCGGGGATTAAAATTGTCCTTGTATGTCAAAAAGGCTTCATTGGAAGAAAAGAGATTTTCTTTTAATCCCTTGATAAAAAGTTGTTAATACCTGGGGATCAAAATTGTCCTTGTAAGTCGAAAAGGCTGCAGACAAAGCACAGAGGTTCTTTCACTCTCTGGGTATTGAAAGTGGTTGATGTTAATACCCAGTGTTCAAAATTGTCCTGTAAGTCGAAAAGGCTGCAGATGAAACACAAAGAGGCTCTTTTAATCCCTGGGGATTAATAGCTGTTAATACCCGGGGATTAAAATTGTCCTTGTTAGTCAAAAAGGCTGCAGTGGATGTAAGAGAGTCTCTTTTATTCCCTCGATTAAAATTTGTTAATACTCTGCGATTAAAATTGTCCTTGTAAGTCAAAAAGGCTGCAGTGGATGTAAGAGAGTCTCTTTTATTCCCTTGATTAAGAGTTGTTAATACCCTGCGATTAAAATTGTCCTTGTAAGTCGAAAAGGCGGCAGACAAACCACAAAGAGGCTCTTTCAATCCCTGGGTATTGAATGTGGTTGATGTTAATACCCAGGGTTCAAAATTGTCCTGTAAGTCAAAAAGGCTGCAGATGAAACACAGACAGGCTCTTTTAATCCCTGGGGATTAAAATTGTCCTTATAAGTCAAACAGGCTGCACTGGATACACAGAGAGTCTCTTTTATTTCCTTGATTAAAAGTTGTTAATACCTGGTTATTAAAATTGTCCTTGTAAGTCGAAAAGGCTGCAGACAAACCACAGAGAGGCTCTTTCAATCCCTGGGTATTGAAAGTGGTTGATGTTAATACCCAGGGTTCAAAATTGTCCTGTAAGTCGAAAAGGCTGCAGATGAAACACAGAGAGTCTCTTTTTATCCATGGGGATTAAAATTGTCTTTGTAAGTCAAACAGGCTGCAGTGGATACACAGACAGTCTCTTTTATTCCCTTGATCAAAAGTTGTTAATATCCGGGGATTAAAATTGTCCTTGTAAGTCGAAAAAGCTGCAGACAAAGCACAGAGAAGCTCTTTCAATCCCTGGGTATTGAAAGTGGTTGATGTTAATACCCAGGGTAAGTCGAAAGGCTGCAGATGAAACACAGAGAGGCTCTTTTAATCCCTGGGGATTAAAAGTTGTTAATACACGGGTATTAAAATTATCCTGCTAGTCGAAAATGCTGTAGAGGAAGCACATAGATGCTCTTGAAATCCCTGTGGATTAAATGTGGTTAATTCCCAGGAATTAAAACTGTCCTGTAGGTTGAAAAGGCTACAGAGGAATCAGAGAGAGGCTCTTTCAACCTGAGGATTAAAAGTGTTTAATACTGGGGGATTAAAATTGTCCTTTAAGTCAAAAAGCCTGCAGATGAAGCACAGATAGACTCTTTTAATCTCTGGGGATTAAAAGTTGTCGAAAATGCTGTAAAGGAAGCACAGACAGGCTCTTTTAATCCCTGGAATTAAACGTGGTTAATTGCCAGGAATTAAAATTGTCCTGTAGGTCGGGAATGTTACAGAAGAAGCAGAGAAAGGCCCTTTTAATTCAGGGATTGAGTGTTTAATACCTGGGGATAAAAAATTGCTCTGTATGCACCTGAAATTAGAGTTCAAAACTAATGGCTTAATCCCCAAAGAATGTTTCATGTTATAACATTCAAAATATGTTTTCAACTGTATGACTGACTTATACCGTGAATAAAATACTTTTCCAGATAAAAAATATGTTGAGACCTTAAAATCACTTAAGTTTTTCATCTGGAAAAGTGTTTTATTCACCTTATAATAAACTGCCCGGATATCGGGACATTCAATACTAGACTGACAATTATCTTTTTTGGTTTCAGCTGGTAAATGTCGGCATCAATGTGGCAAATATTTCTTTTGCCACTCTCACTATGGAGAGTGACAAATTCATCTGTGTCAGAGAAAAAGTGGGTGATACTTCGCAAGTTGTTATCATAGACATGGCCGATACAGCTAACCCTATCAGGCGCCCTATTACGGCAGAAAGTGCAATAATGAATCCAGCTTCCAAAGTTATAGCCCTCAAAGGTAATATTTTAAATAGAGGAAAAAGAAGTACTTCAGTGTGGTAGATTTATATAATATTTTAGTTTTATTCTCCAAATTTTGTTGTGTTGAATGGTTTGAAATGAAGCCCCTATTCTGACACTTGTTGGTGCAAAAACTGTCGCAAAATTTAATTGCCTTCTTAGCTTATACAGGGCGTTTCAGAATAAGGTGCCCAGAATTCGGAATCTTCATCCGTAGATAATTTTACCACATAAAGTTCTTATGAACTATAGGCCTACGACCATGTACCTTCAAAACTCTATACTGCTAACAAAAAAATAAAAGTTTAAGCAATCTAGTTGCCATCTCCGATGGCCCCTTGAATCATCTGCGCATGTGTTAACTCTAAATTGGACAAGACGTGAAAAATTGAGATTATGATTTTCAGTTATTTTGATTTGACAAGTCATAATTTAAAGTATTCGAGGTTATTCTTTTCGCCTGCGCAGTGAATTCATAGGGCCATTGTACCACATGATCGCTGCTTCAATTTGTAATAGAGAAGTGAATTCATGTTAGCGGTATAGAAGTTTATAAGTATATTCCTTTGACTCATTGTTTCTACGATACAGGTTGTTGAAATTTAAAAAAAAATGTTTTTTTTGGAAATATTTTCGACACCCTACAAGATTTTGTTTGCCCTTTGGTAGTTTATGAGTACGCATCAAAACACATTCTTTTCAATCTAAAATTATTTTCAATTGTCATCACTGATTTCCGTATAGAATTCTATTCAAATAAATTGGGTGAAAAAATGGTTTTTTTTTCATATTTGAAATTATCAAATAATTTACAGTGAGAATGGTAATTCGAGTTTCTTACCGGCGAAGAATACTTCCTGAGATAAAGAATAAAATGCTATTTCATCTGGGAGAGTTACGAAATTTCTTCGATTACTTCCAAAACCGTCTAGACAGTAGACACAGATCAAAGATTATAGAGTATTGAAAGATAGTTCTAAAAAACGACTACAATTTTTAGTTCCTATTTGACCAACAGATGGCACTGAAGATGAATTCGAATATAAAATCTGTAATTTCGATTAGAAATATAAAGAAAACTGTAATACGAATTTACGCGGAATTCGTTTTCCCTTTAGGATGCTTTATTTTTATATTTTAAATCCATGATTTTCAATAAAAGTCTGTATTTCATGTGTATATTTTCATTATAAATTTATAGAAGATATCAAAGAAAATTAGGGTATTATTGTAAGGTTTATACATTCAATATATGTACTTAGTGCGTCTGTTCAATTCTTGGTTTTGCCTCAGCTTAAGAGCAGCTTCGTTGTTCACCATGAATGTTGGAATTGACCTAAACCTTGGACTTTTCTTGTATAATCGCTTTAACCATTCCATTTTCCTTGCAGCTTCTTTAGCAGCCACTATTTGTGCCTCTGTTGTGGAAATTGCAACAGATGTTAGACGTTGACCAAACCTAGATATATATTTACCAGCATACATGCATAAAACACCAGTTGAGCATCCAGATTCACTATCTCCTTCTTGATCTGCATCACTGCAAAGAAAAATGGTGATCGATGTCGAAATTATTTTCGAAAAACCAATTTTTTCTTCGAATTTCAACACACCCTATTTCAGAAACGATACGTCAGAGGTCTATAGGAAATTTATATAATAAAATCCGCTGAGGATTAAGATACCGAACTTACAGAAACTTATTCTGAAACACCTTAGTCGGAATAACCTTTCTGTGTAATATCTTATTACCATTTTAATTTCTATAGATGAGATGTCAATTATTGATATTTTTCAGGCAAAGCTGGAGTGGAAGCTCAAAAAACCCTACAAATATTCAACATCGAAATGAAGTCAAAGATGAAGGCGCATACAATGAATGAAGACGTTATTTTTTGGAAATGGATTTCCTTGAACACCTTAGCTTTGGTTACTGAGACTTCTGTCTATCATTGGTCCATGGAGGGAGATTCAACTCCTGTTAAAATGTTTGATCGGTAAGTTTTTTTTTTGAGACTACAGTTAAAAATTATATAAACTACAGTCCAGACTATAGAGTATTTGCGAATTCAGTGTTGAATACAGTTCAAAAAATTTAAGAAAAAAATATTTATCAATTGAGGACAAATTTTGAAAACCTATAATTGAATAATTAAATTTCAAAGCTGAAAATCTGTTTAAAAATGTGAATGAACAATAACTCATTTCAAAGAGAATTTTAAACAAAAAGCTTTATTTATTATTTTTATTCGCATACAAATAGTTTCATAAGCACTGTCAATGTGTTCTCCCAATTCCCCCACATTATTGACCTAATCTTGCACTTTACTCAATTTTTTTTAATCTCAAATAGTTAACTATTTGAATAAGAGTGTTTTTATGTCAACCGCATAATTGAGAATAAGTTCTTGATTGAAATAAATTTTTGTTTGGGTCCGGACATACATTTCACATGTTCAATGTTTCAGTTGAGTTGTAACTCTTATTGCTTCTGAATACTTTGGATTCGTTTGCCAATGACAATTGCACATTAAAATAGAAGCAATCGAGCATTAAAATGGGTCGATATTGATCAATTTAGTATATGTTAGACTCGGGTTTTATTTTGAAGTAAGGAAAAAAATTACTATTTTAGTCGCCTTAAAATAAAAGTTGGGTTTAACATATACGAAATTGAACAATTATGACCTGTTTTAATGTTAAATTTATGCTATTTGAATGTGTAATTGTTATGGACAACCAAATAAAAAGTATTCAGACGGGTAATGTCAAAACTACTGGAACAAAGAAATATGGAAATTTATGTCAAATGTATGTCTTGTGAAAAATAATACAGTCGATATCTCGACCATTAATCGCTGTTATTATTACGTAAGTTCATTAAAAATCTATTAAGTGGTGAAAACTACAAATACTGCTAAATCTTCTACTTGCTACAGTTGCCTTATAACCGTTTTTGTAAAACCTGCACGCACAACGCTCTGTCTGCTCTCGAGAAACGCTTCATTTCGACTGAATTCCCAAGAGTCAAGATTGACATAACCCCCGCGCTCCTCGGATACTTCACGTTCACTCAGTAAGCTAAATAAACATAAACTTTCACACCGCTCACGGGTTAATATATCTTGAGCATTAATCGCTGTTATTGATTAGTTGATAAAATAACTACATATTAACAAATCTTCTCAATTTATTTTTCATTATTTCAGTCACTCCTTATTGAACGGCTGTCAGATCATCAACTACCGTACGGATCTGAAGCAAAACTGGCTTCTTCTGGTCGGTATAACCGCCCAACAGTCCAGGGTGGTGGGGGCCATGCAGTTGTACTCGGTGGAAAGGAAGTGTTCTCAACCGATCGAGGGTCATGCTGCATCTTTTGCAACGTTCAAGATGGAGGGCAATCCGGAACCGTCTACCCTGTTCTGTTTTGCTGTGAGAACGGCCCAAGGTGGAAAGTTACATATAATTGAGGTGAGTACCTCGTTTTGTTTTGAGGGGTAGTTTTTTTTTTCAGTCTTTTTTAAGTTTCAAATTGCGCGTTTTTTTTTTTAAGAATAAATAAAATACATAATTTGCATTTGTAGGAGTAGTGTGCTAGGAGAAAAGAGTTACTCCAGTGACGAGATGTTATAATTTAGAATATAAAATTTAGAACAAGTGTCAAGTTGTTTTCTTAAATTCTTATTATTAAAAAGTAGTTAGAAACCAACCAGGTTCCACTATACACTCTTTTTCGAAAACTTTTTATAGTTAATTGAAGTATTAGATCTGACTTTTCGGCACCAAAAATAATATTTGCCAAATGGCATCCACCCTTTTGTTGAAATTTTCAATGGCATTTTGACATAATTTAAGCTCTATCTCACTAATGACATGAATAATTTCATCCTTCAGTTCAGGAATCGATTGTGGATTATTTAGAGCTGGCTTTTCACATAATCCAAAAAAAATGGTCCAACACTGTCAAATCAGATGATCTTAGTGGCCAATTGACATTGACACTGTTTCTGGAGTTTGACAGATGAACGACGTTTCAAATGATCTAATGGCTTTGGTCCATGTGTTATTTAAACCTTATAGTGATGTAACGAATATCATATTTTATACATTCGCGAATGCGAATTCGAATGCAAATGTCTGCTACTGCATTCGCGAATGCAAATGCGAATGCAGAAGTGTTTAATAGGATAAATAATTGTTATTTTTTGAGAAAGAAGTATGTATTGTGTTTGAGAGTTTATACATTTCTTGTTTGTTTAGATTATACAGTGTGTTTGGTCATGAGTTAGCGATAATTTAAGGTCATCTAATATTATCGACAAAACACCCAAACTTGGAAGTTTACCTCCTTAGTTTTGGAGTAGCCCCCATTTTGAATTCACTTTTTTATTTTCGTTGACCCTTCCAAATAATACCGATTTCTTTGGACATAATTATGTAACTTACAGATATGATGTGAGTGTTGTTCTGTAGCTAATATCCTTGCGTATTAAATCATTGAAAAAAAACTATACTTCAATGTGCTAGTTCTTGTACTATGGCGGATTTACTGAGAAAATCAGTACATATTTTCACTATCAACTTTTTTAAAGAATTTTTTTATGGCGTTTTCAAGTTGAATGTTTTTATATTGTTATACTTCAATGAAAGGTGGTAGTATAATCTTTCAAAAAACATTTTTTCACATCTGTAGGACCTTTATGTCCAAAGAAATCGATATTATTTGGAAGGGTCAACGAAAATAAAAAGTAAATTTAAAATGGGGGCTACTCCAAAACTAAGGGAGTAAACTTCCAAGTTTGGGTGTTTTTGTCGATAATATTAGGTATATTTGATGACCTTATCGCTAACTCATGACCAAACACACTGTATTTATAATTTAATGTAGAAGAATATAGTTTTTGATTATTTATCATATTTTCGAGTTTTATTCAAGATGATGATTATTTAAACATTTAAAAGTTATATAAAGAAAGACTGATAAAAGTTTCATAGATTTGTTTTTGTTAGTTACAATTGCACTCAATTTTTGTGTCATAAGATTTTCTGATATTCATATTCGCAAAACATTGGCAGAAATTTTGCGGATGCGAATGCAAATACAAATATTCAAAAATATGCGAATGCGAACGCGAATGCGAATATTCGTTACAACTCTAGAACCTTATATGCTTTCAGAGCTAAATCCTTATATAAAACACGCCATGTTGTGTACCCACTAAGTCCAACGTATTAAGAACGTCCTTTAATGGAAATTTCAGGGTCATTAGCAACACTTTCACAAACCGAATCAATATTTTTTTGTGAACAACCGCTACGACTGTATTTTTAACTTCGTTGATATTTCACCGAACTGGTCTCATGAAATTTTTTAATGATTAGACGAATAGTGCTTTCAGATGAACGTTTATGTTAACCGTAAAATTTACGTAATTATATAAAAACACGCAGATTTTCATTAAACTCAACAATTTGAATGCATTGTTGTATCGTGTACGAAGCCATTTTTATAAATGTCATACACCACAACACCACATCTTAAATGTCAGAAAATCCAGACAAATACAGTGCGTCATCTATATTCCATTTATTCTTGAAAAGAACCGCGAACTCCTGTATAACGAATTTCGTACAAAACATTGCACCTTGAATCCAAATTCTATGTTAAAAACACCCCCTAAAACAAAGTTAATTCTCTCTATAACGAAATATTCAAAGAACTAAATCATTACGGCGGGCAGAGAGATCCTGCTGAAACAGTTTTAAATACACCCCTGACTGTTTGGTTCCAATCTAACCATTACGCTGGTGTGAAATTTGTGCGAAAATGTCCAAAAGAAAGTGCTTAAGTTTGATAAACTTAAATTTATCAGTGAAGTCGACCGCGAGATTGCCGACTATAGAAACAAATTTTCTGTATAACGAATTTTTTTGCGGATTTAGCTTTTGTTGTAGGGAAGTTTCACTGTATCCAGGTATACAAAGTCACATCGGAAACATGCGATATTCAATAAATAAAGAGAGTATTTTGCCAACCAGTTGAACACATGTATACTCGAAAGATTTACGTGCTACATTATTGAATGAAAGGATGACTGATTGCAAATAATGTAGTGTTGACTTTCTTTTTCTTATCGTTAGAAGTGGCTTAATTTAAGCTGTATGGTTGGCAACCTGAAGTAATCGAATCAAATAATTTAATTTCTCAGGCTGCCTGTAATAGAGCAAGAGCCCGTGAACGCCAGACCTTCGTTATTTTATAAAAGCTGAAAACTTGTCTACGCATGCTCCCAACATAGGAAAGAACGATGGACCATTATGAAGTTTGGGTTACCCTGGCTTTGGCAGGTGAAAGTTATTGAAGGGGTGTAAAATACTGATCTAATTTCTTCAAATTATAAAGTGTGATTTTTTGATATTACCTTCAGAATATCATTAGAAATCACGTCATTAATTGCCAGACACTTACTATAGTGGCATTAACCCCTTGCCAGACACCCTTAATGTTCATAAAATTATATGTAATTCTACTTACGTTATAGTATAGAAGCTGATTTTTATATATGATACTTGGGCAATAATAAGATAATGTTTCCTCATTAGCCAGACATTTTTGATAGTGTCAACCCTTTGCCAGAGAAGCTTGTAGTTTAGCTGCAGGTGCGAGCGCGAGACAGTATTTATGCAAATAAATTTTTTGGTACAGATTTATAAACTAATCATTTAAGTGAATCTCAAAAACATCTGAAGAAAAGACATCCGATGCTACAACTAAATAAATAGCATAGAATGTTTTTCCTTCAGATGTTTTTGAGATTCACTTAAATGATTAGTTATATAAATCTGTACCAAAAAAAGTATTTGCATAAGTCATTTTAATCATGCCGTCTCACTCGCACCCACTCATAAATACTGTCTGCGCTCGCACCTGCAGCTAAACTACAAGCTTGTCTGGCAAAGGGTTGGCACTATCAAAAATGTCTGGCTAATGAGGAAACATTATCTTATTATTACCCAAGAATAATATATAAAAATCAGCTTTTATACTATAACGTAAGTAGAATTACATATAATTTCATGAACATTAAGGAAGTAAATCCGTAATGACGTAATTTTTAATGATATTCTGAAGGTAATATTAAAAAATCACACTTTATAATTTGACGAAATTAGATCAGTATTTTACACCCCTTTAATACCGTTTACCTGCCAAAGCCAGGGTAACCCAAATTTCATAATGGTCCATCGTTCTTACCTGTGTTGGGAGCATGCGTAGACAAATTTTCAGCTTTTATAAAATAACGAAGGTCTGGGGTTCACGGGCTCTTAGACTATAATACTTAAGACCTAACATACTGCTTGAATTAGACGACATCCAAGGATAAGAAAAAGACAACACTACATTATTTACAATTGGTCATTCATTCAGTCAGTAACGTAGTACGTAAATTTTACGATTATACAACTTTTTAACTTGAAGGCAAAATTCTTTGTCTGATGCATTGAATATCGTATTTTTCTATACCTGTATAATTTATATATCATCAATATACCTCCAATATGTTTTATATTGTTTCAATATACCAAATAATTTTTTTTCCTCTCTTTTCAGGTCGGTCAGTGTCACCCTAACAACCAACCGTTCCCGAAGAAAACTGTGGACGTTTTCTTCCCTCCTGAGGCCCAGAACGATTTTCCAGTGGCCATGCAAGTATCTTCGAAATACGACGTTATCTATCTCATTACCAAATATGGCTACGCTCACATGTACGATATCGAAAGCGGTATCTGCATCTACATGAACAGGATATCGAGCGAGACCATCTTCGTAACGGCCCCTCATGAGGCGACCGGTGGCATCATTGGTACGTAAAATTTAATCAGATGTCAGTCATTTGACCATGGAAGTTTGACAGATTTTACTCTGCATGATAAAAAATTATGAGGTTAGGCTCAGACCGCATAAGTTGTCTTTATTACATTGAAGTTGATGAGTGGTCCATTTGAAACTTCCGATTTAAAAATGCATAGAAAATATAGTTTTAGTTTAAAAAGGGGTTACAGTTCACTGCGACCTCAAAGTCCATTGTTTCGCCTTACAGAGCTATGCTGATCACACCCTTCACAGCTCGCCTTCCAGTTCCAGAGATCTGATGAAATCCAATATCTGTGAAGGCTTCAACAAGGCTATTTTTTCACTAACAAGTTTCTCGTCCAAGGCATTCTCTCCTTACACACAGAACCTACACTCGTCAGTTTCCGATAATCCCATTCTCAACAGATGCTTCCTGAGGTGACAGTGTCCTATAAGAAAGCCAGTGAAGAGGTGTAATTGTTTCTTACCAAAATCCAAATATCTTTTGGATCTTGCTGTGGAATGATCCATCCCTTGGAGAATTTTTCCCTCTTGGCTTTCTCCTTCTCCAGAATCTCCTTTTTGTAGGTACATTCACCTATACCACAGAAAGGTTCTGGGCATTCGTGGGCCCTCCTTGGCAAGTGTATTGGCCTCTTCGTTTCCTTGGATTCCCGAATGGCCGGGAACCCAGATTAAAAAGACCTTATCTTTCTTGCCTACCTCATTGAGTTTGTTCCGGCACTCCCAAATGATCTTTGAGTCGATGACGAAAGAGCTTAGTGCTTTGATAGCAGCTTGACTATCTGAGTGTTTGGCTATATCGCACTTCTGATAGTTTCTTCCTAGATTCATATCTAGACATCTTTCAATAGATATACATCTTACAAGCAGAATAGATTTCGGCTTGTAAGACGCTTATACAGAAGCCTATCGACAGTGCACACTTGGTACTTGGCCCGTATATCCCAGCGCCAGCTCCTATAGAAGTTTTGGAACAATCTGTATACCATTTTACGGTATTTTCTTTGAGGTTATAATCGGTGTATTCCCGATCCCATTCCTCTCTTTTACTAAGCAATGTCCTGAAGTTTTTCTCAGTGCTTACTTTCTTGATCACTACATCACTAGGGAGGTTCACAGATGAGATGTAGTTTTTCAGAGAGAACCAGACACTCTGATTATTTATTCTCTCATTACCTATACCTTCCTTAGATATTCTGAGTATAGCCTCATGGGCTACCCTATCAAACACTAGATGTAGAGGTGTGAGATCCGTAATGACCTCAAGTGCCCTAGATGGGCACGTTCTCATACAGTGTCTCCCAATAAGCTTGATAGAACTTTGAAATTGAATAAAACAACAACAAATTAACCGATTTTGGTTCTCAAACATTTATTCGAAAGATATGGTGTATAAGTTTATGATTTAAACAAGATATCGTTCAAATGGCCTCCACGAGCTCGTTTGCAGACCTTAATTCGTTTGACCCAATTTTCCATGACTCGGCCTAGCATTTCCTGTGGTATGGCCTCGATACACCTCGTAATGTTCTCCTCAAGGTCTTGAATTGTCGCTGGAGAGTTGCTGTACACTTGTGATTTCACATATCCCCATAAAAAAAAGTCCAAGGGCGTTAAATCACACGATCTTGGCGGCCAGGCGATGGGGCCGTTTCTCGAAATTAATGAGTCGCCGAACTTTTCGCGCAATAAAGTCATGTTGTCGTTCGAAATGTGTGGGGGGCGCCGTCCTGTTGGAAATAAAGATCGTCGTCACCAATTTCATCAAATTTCGGGAAGAGAAATTCACGCAGCAAGTCGCGGCGTAATTTCGGAAATAATACAGCCCGATGATGCGACCACTCCACAATCCACACCAAACTGTGATCTTTTGTGGATGCAAAGGTCTTTCTTGCACCACTTGTGGATTAGAATCGCTCCAATATCGGCAATTCTGCTTGTTAACGAAGCCGTTCAGCCAGAAATGAAACTCTCTTCGCGTGGCCACCGGCGAACGCGAATTTGCGTAATAAATTTGGACGATTTCCAAACGTTGTGTGAGCGTGAAACTTTCATGGTAAAACTTTGAACCTTTCTGAATAAAATGACACTTCGAACGTCAAAATTGATAAACAAATATGGCCGCCAAAACCTTACAAAGTTCTACAACCTTATTGGGAAACACTATAGATCCATTGATCGTTATGGTTGAACCGTACTAATTTTCAAAGAAATATGGGCCAATGCTGCCTCTGTCCCATAAATTGCAACCAACACGTGTTAACGCATCAACGATGAAACTTGTTTCAAAAAAACTAACGAAATATAAAGATTTGACAAATCAAAAGTTGGGTAGGGCTGCAGCCGAGGAGTTGAAGGAATATATTTCATTTTGTCCCCAAAAAATAAGAAAATTTACTATTTTCCAATCATTAAAAAGTCTTCTAGTAGAAAAAGCTGTAAACATATCCTTTCCTTCAGGTGTCAACAGGAGAGGACAGGTCCTTTCCGTATCGGTCGACGAAGACAACATAATCCGTTACGTCAGTGGTGTCCTCCATAACCACGATCTAGCCCTACGTATAGCATCTAGGAACGATCTTGCAGGTGCCGAGGATCTTTTCGTCAGCAAATTCCAAATGCTTTTCCAGAACGGCCAGTACACCGAGGCTGCTAAGATAGCTGCCAATGCCCCCAAAGGTAAGTCAGAAGATTTTCCTAATTTCTGCGATGAAATCAAAGAAAATTCTAAAAGAAAACGTATTCTCATAATGTGTATTTCTGCATTCAAGTTAAATCTTCTCTAATTTATTCGATAAAAGATAGATGGCTAATGGTTGCATTTACAATTGAAAAGAGTACTGTAATGTATAACTTGCATAACAGTATTCTTCTTTGTAGAAAAAGCGACGTTTAGCCATCTATCTTTTTCGAATGAAATACAAAAAGTTTTCTTCAAACATTAACAACGCCCCCTAGCGAGATATAGTCACAATTGTCAATATTTTAATACAGGTTTCTGTGATTGATTGGTGTTTCCTATACAAGAAAATAGGGCAACTCCGTGTTCATCGATACAATTATTTTAATTGGAACAAACCCCAATTGAACACAGAAAAGCCGAGAGAAACATTAAAAATAATGAATTCATGTCGATGTTATTTTATGGATCTTAATGAACATTTGCTTGAAATAAATTTAACAAATTTCATAATGAAAGGAGAAACCAATGAAACATATCACAAATGATGCTTTTTCAGGTATCCTCAGAACACCAGCAACCATTCAAATGTTCCAACAAGTGCCTACTCAGGCTGGCCAAAATAGTCCGTTATTACAATATTTCAGTATTCTCCTTGATAAAGGACAATTGAACAGGTAGGAAAGTTATCGAAACTTCTAAATTACTAATATTATCTCAGAAAAGGATTGTATAGATAGTAATTAGTTGTTTAAGAGAGATAGAGAATCTTGCAGTCAGTTATACAGGTCTGGAAATTCACATTTGGAATATTGGGATAAATAATTACCGATAGCGGCGCTGCATGTTTCGTGCATGTCAAAGCAAAACAAGAGAGATTCTTGTGTTTCTCAAGTGTTTCAGTTGATTTATTTAGTCTTTTGACTGAACAATCGTGAAAATGGACCTATGAAATGATTTATTAAGTTCATATCATATACATCGAGGACGATATGTAGAAAAATATCAGTTTTGGACATTCACCCTTGTCAACTGCAGAAGGAAGATATTTAACCATCTAACTTGGCTCATTTCAAAGATAAAATGTATCCTGATATGATTAGTTATTTAGTAGAAACAAGGAATCCTGCTGCAGTGAATCAAATTATATTTATAATATTTATTCTTCAATATATAGAAAGAAAAAATGACAATATTTGTTATTGAAATGAAAGCCGTTGAATTCCATGATGATTTTATTACAGAAATGAAAGACTTTATGAAAATAAACAACTTAATTTCAATTATTCACAACATCAAAAACTATTTTTATTGAATAGAAATCAGAAAAATTCATTAATATTTTGTCGTGAGTGAAGCATTTATCATTCAATAAGTACAAACCAACAAATTTTATTCCCTGGTATAAACAAAAACTCAATTATCTAATAAGAAATGATAATTAATTTTACAATACAGAGTTAAAGTAAGTATGTGTATGCTATTTTTTATAAAATAGTGAATATAGCAGTTACCTTCTACTTGTCTCATATAAAAAACAAAAGATATACTGCAACTTGAAAGAACATCCAGATAAGTTTTAGCCAAGTGATATGATTCAGGGCATAATATATTCATAAAAACTTAAGTTATCAGAACAATTTTGTCAATTAACGAGTAATCTTCATCTGATTTCTTTAACGAGTGAATTGGAAATACATCCAATAATGTACTATATTTCCTCCTTTAAGTCCAAATATGAATCCTGAAACTGGCTGATCTCTTTGTTTTCTTGATTTTGACTGCACTAAACGTCTGAAATGCTTCCTCTAGTGCAAACTGGTGATCAACTGATAAAATATTATTATTATATATTTTACGTAATGAAATTTCTATGTATGTATCTATGTTCTAGTAGAGTTTTGACATTTCTCGTAGTGCTTCTGAATATGTTGTGAACAGTTGTCATGCGGACATAGATTTATAATACTAACTAGATGACGAACCTGTCATAAATTTGGAGACAAACGGCGGCTATTTCCAGTTTGGGTTGGATTTGAGATAGGAAGTTCGAAGTCCAGTTAGTATTATAGGTCCATGCATGAGGATTGTACATTAAAATAGCCGAAATTGAGCATTAAAATGGGTCATTAATGATCAATTTCGTACACATTAAAATCATCTTTTATTTCGGGGTCGGCGGAAAATAATTTTATGCACATAATGCAGGTTCCCTACCATATTGCCACTTCCGGCTTTGAGAAAATGACAAGACTACATTATTACAATAAGACAACTGCATTCAGTCAGTTAGAGCACTTGAAACTTTCAAATATACATCTGCTCAATTAGCCTACAAAATTCTCTTTATGATGCATTGTATATCGTATCTTTCCGATGTGAATTTCCAAACCTGTATACCGTTTCAAGTCAAAAACTCATGTTTAAAAAGTGAGTACAAGTTTTTAACATTTCTTTTTCAGGTACGAATCATTAGAACTATGCAAACCGGTGCTTTTACAAAACCGCAAGCAACTTCTGGAAAAATGGCTGAAAGAAGAAAAATTGGAGTGTTCGGAAGAACTTGGGGATTTGGTCAAACAAGTAGACCCCACTCTAGCCTTATCGGTTTACCTAAGAGCCAACGTTCCGGAAAAAGTAATCCAGAGCTTCGCCGAAACGGGACAATTCCAAAAAATCGTCATCTACGCCAAGAAGGTTTCTTACACCCCAGATTACATCTATTTGTTGCGTTACGTGATGAGAACCAACCCCGAACAAGGGGCCAAGTTCGCAGGCATGCTGGTAGGAGACGCCGAACCTCTGGCCGATATAAATCAAATCGTGGACATCTTCATGGAGCAGAATATGGTGCCTCAGTGTACGGCTTTCCTATTGGAGGCCCTGAAGAATAACAGACCGACGGAGGGTCATCTGCAGACGAGACTGCTTGAGATTAATCTTATTTCTGCACCGCAGGTTGCTGATGCAATTTTGGGTGAGTTTCTATAGATATTGCTGTGGTTATTTTATGTGCTCGTTCCAAATCTTATTAATTCATTAACCTCTTAAGTGGTCAGAAGTGATTCCCGTAACGCCATTCTAGATGGCAAGAAAATTCAGTGCATGCGGAAATATACGTCATTGGCAGTGACGCTTCTGTACATGCGTATATGTCCGACAAATGCAGTTGGGATTAGGATAACTCTTACACAAGCGGACATATTCGTCAAAATCTGGGACAAATAACTTTATTGAAAAAATGAGTGTTATTAAAAATATTACATATTACTAAAGATTAATTTTTCTTATGTAATAAAAAAGTAATCGTGAACAAAAATTAGGATGATTCATTCCTTCGTATGGTACAAACCAAAACATGGTGCTGGGCATAAACCATTGTGACATTCCTTACACCAATACCGGCTTTCTTTTCTCTTACCATTTTCGACACACAATATACACCTAGTGAAAAATATAGTAATGGAGTATTAAAGTATCATTAATGAAAAACACTGCCGTCTGCCACACGTGAAGAAGAATGTTTATCTTTCGAAAGCTAAAAAAACGAACCACGTGACTTTCAGAAGCCACGAGCTGGTATAATGAGTTTAATATTATAAATTGATAACTGTATTTTGCGGGATAAGGACAAACTCTCAAAAGATCTCAAAGTATATTCAGCAACGTTTCGCAAACTCTCGTTTGCTTCATCAGGCCTAAAAATATTATAAAAATGTCATACAAAACATTTACAGTAAAATACAAATAAATACCTCTATACTGTAAATAAGACATTCAGATGTAAAAACTTTAAAAAACATTAAAAAACGACGGCATCAACAGTATACTTCACGTCAAATCACAAAAAACAGCTTAAAATACTAAAAGTTTGGCTAAAATTCATTTGGAAAATTCCAGAATATTTACATCTAATAGCGTTTTCTTTTGGGAAAACTGGTGCGCAGCAGAATTGCCCCAGTGCAATTTTTCGTGTTCTATTGGTACAAAGAACAATGAAATGCTCATAGAAATTTGCACTCAGATCGCACTGGGGCAATTCTGGTGCGCACCAGTTTTCCCAAAGAAAACGCTATTAAATAAATCACAGGAAAACATAACCTAAAAACACAACAAAACAAACCAATACAGTAAAACAATATCAAGGTTGTCAAACACAGAATTATCTTCATTTTCTTTCAATGAAATACCGTACATTAATTAGTTTCCACCAAGCTATCACAACACTATAAATGCACATATTGGTCAAGACAGAATTGTAAAGTTTGCTTAAATGTTCAGTATCAGATCTAAAATTAACAGTGTTGTTAATGTTAATATGTATCATTTCTAAAATGTTCCTTTTCCTAAAATGTTGTTCATTGTCTAATATTTTTACATTCGAAAAATCGAACCTGTGATCGTCTTTGAAAAAGTGTGAACACAAGGCTGTCCTTTCTCTATTTTTCACATCTCTGATATCGTATGCATGTTGTTTAATCCTATTTTGTAAATACTGTCTCGTCTGTCCTATATACATTTTATCACAATCCAAACATGGAATCCCATATATCACTCCTGATCTATGATCTTTATCTATTGGATCTTTTATTTTGCTGTATAACGACCCAACTGTTTTCATGTTGTAAAACACCAGCTCACTATTTTCCGTTTTAAGGGTTCTTTTGATTTTTGCGAAAGTTCTGGGACATACGGAAATTTGAAGTAAGCTTTACTTATTGTGGTTGTGTTGACAGTTTTGTCATTGTTTCGTTTACGTAGAAGTTCTGAAACAATTCTATCAACGAAAGGTTTGGGGTATTATTATCTCGTAATATGTGTTTCACTTTTTTTATGTTTAGGTCATGATACATTACATTAATACATTAATATTATAGTATACATCGTACTGTTTCTCGCAAACGAACGTATCCGTCAAACCCATCAAAGGCCCCGCAAAAAATTTCGTGTCGAATATATATGTCAAATCCACGGAGCAAGAGAAATTGTTTTCCGAATATATACGACTTAGCCACTTAAGAGGTTAAATGATGAAATGTTATAGTTAGAGTTAAAAAAGGGGTTACAGTTCATTGCGACCTCAAGATCTATTGTGCTCCCTTACAGAGCTGTTCTGACCACATCCTTCACAGCTCGCTTCCAGTCCCAGACATTTGATGAAATCCAATTTCTGTGTAGGCTTCAATGAGGCTAGTTCCTCACAAGTTTTTCGCCCAAAGCATTCTTTCCTTAGGCTCGCAATGGCAAAGCGTTCTATGACTAGGTGAATGGGGGTTTCTTCCTCCTCCCCACAGAACCTACACTCGTCAGTGTCCGACAATCCCATCCTCAACAGGTGCTTCCTAAGGCAACAGTGTCCTGTAAGAAAGCCAGTGAGGAGGTGTAATTGTTTCTAACCAAGATCCAGATATCTTTTGGATCTTGCTGTTTTAAGGAACGTAGTGGAATGATCCATCCAGAGTTTTTTTCTCTCTGCTTTCTCCTTATCCAGAAACTACTTCTTATTGGTACATTTTCCTATACCATAGAAGTGTTCTGGGACAATGAGTGACACTCGTGCGCCCTCTTCGGCAAGTGTATTGGCCTCTTCATTTCCTATGTTTCCACAGGTCAAAAAGACCTTATTTTTCTTGTCTACCTCATTGAGTTTGTTCCGGCAATCCCAGATCATCTTTGAGTCAATGATGTAGGAGCTTGGTGCTTTAATAGCAGCTTGACTATCTGAGTGAATGGCTATATCGCACTTCTGATAGTATCTTTCCAGATTTATATCTAGACATCTTTCAATAACTAACTTTTCCGCTCGAAAGACGCTCATACAGGAGCCTAGCGACAGTGCACACTTGGTACTTTGTCCGTATGTCCCAGCGCCAGCTCCTGTAGAGGTTTTGGAACCATGAAAATGTTACTTGGGGCCTATTGCACCAAATACTTTGCAACTTTTCACTTTTCTAATGAATAACGTTGCACGAAACGCATTCATAATTGAAAAGTGAAATGTGAAAAGTCAAGTGCTAATCGAAAAGCACTTCGCAGAAATTAAATGTTGTGCAACATAATTAATTTTCTCTTTTGAAATTTGTCAGAATGCAAAGTGAAAAGTTGCAAAGTATTTCTTTGCAATAGGTTCTAGGACACTTTTGAAGGCTGAACAAAACAAGGTAATAATTGTTCAAATCGGACATCAAGAATCTGAGTAATTTCAATAGATCTGTGGAAAAAAATTTGTCTATCACGATTACACACTCCCCAATACGTCTTAGCATTGATGATTTTTGAATTCTTCGATTTATTAGGAGGAATACTATGGCCCATATAAAAATATCTTCTGGGTCGGTTTGAGGCTTATGGAAACTGAGAAAAACAAGGTATTAATTGTCTCAGTCGGACAATAACATTCCAAGTGAATTCAATTAATCTTTCGGAAAAATAAAAATTTCATACATTATTTATTGTTTCTGTTTGCACACGAATATCACAAGCACTTCCTATGTGTCCCTCAATTCCCCCACATTATTGACATCATTTTCACCGTACAACAATAAATTCATCCAAATAATTTCAGGTAGCAACATGTTCTCGCACTACGACCGAGCTCACATCGCTCAGCTCTGCGAGAAGGCGGGTCTTCTTCAGAGGGCCCTCGAGCACTACACCGACCTGTACGACATCAAGAGAGCGGTGGTGCACACCCAGCTGCTGCCCGTCGATTGGCTGGTGGGTTTCTTCGGAACCCTGAGCGTCGAAGACAGCCTGGAGTGTCTCAAGGCCATGTTGACCGCCAACATCAGGCAGAATCTTCAGATTTGCGTGCAGATCGCCACCAAGTACCACGAACAGTTGACGACGAAGTCGCTGATTGATCTTTTCGAGAGTTTCAAGAGCTACGAAGGTAAGTTGAACTGAACAAAATATAAAGGATTTCACAATAAGAGGTGTTATTTTGAATAGCCCGTTATTTTGGTAGATGTCACTTTTTTGACATTTGACGAGTAGAAACTACGCCATTAATAAAAATGGAACGATACACGCTTCAAGAACGCATTGAATTTATTAAAATTCACTATAAAAATGGTGAAAATTTGGCAGAGACGGTTCGTAAAACTCGAACATTTTTGGGTCGTCGTGGCGTATCTTGTCGGACCACAATTAAGAAATTGGTGGAAAAATTCGAGCTGTTGGGACAAGTTAGTGATGTGAAGAATAAACCCCGTGCACGTCGCTCAAGAACATCCGAGAATATTGCTGCTGTAGCCGAAAGTGTTGAAGAAAACCCAGGTTTGTCCATTCCTCGTCGTTCTTTGGAATTAGGCATTCTAAAAACGTCATTACACCGTATTTTGCATAAAGATTTGTGTCTTAGGGCTTATAAAGTTCAGTTAACACAAGAACTATAGCCGGCCAATCATCAACAACGTCGTCTCTTTGCTGATTGGGTCGTTGAAATGTATGAAAATGATCCGGAATTCCATCGAATAATCATCTTGAGTGATGAAATTGTCGCATCTCGGGCTCGGAAAACCCAAGAGTTATTGTTGAAAAGCCCCTCTATCCTCAACGTGTGACTGTTTGGTTCGGTTTATGGTCCGGCGGAGTCATTGGACCTTACTTTCCGAAAATGAGGCTGGAGCAACAGTTACGGTGAATGGATTGCGCTAGCGAGAGATGATTAATGATTTTTTATGGTCGAAATTGGATAGTATTTATCTGGACAACGTTTACTTTCAACAAGACGGCGCTACGTCCACACAAACACCGAAACCATTGATCTTTTGCGGGAAAAGTTTCAGAACCGTGTTGTCTCTCAAAGAGGCGATCACAATTGGCCACCGAGATCTTGTGATTTAACACATTGCGACTTCTTCATTATTTGGGACCACGTGAAAGAGAATGTCTATGGCAATAGCCCAACGTCGATTCAAGACCTCAAACATGGAATTCGTGAGGCTATTGAGGACGTAGGGCAACAACTTTGTGATTTGGTTATGGAAAATTTCATTAAAAGGATATAATCCTGTAAGCGTGGTCGTAGTGGTCATTTGCCTGATGTTATTTTCCAGTATTAACGGCATAGCTTTTTCTTTATATTAAATTAAACACCCGATCATTTATATTGAAAATGGCATTTTTCTTTGAATATCAAAATAACACCTCTTATTGAAAACCCCTTTGTATCGACAAGCTGTAGTATCCTGAAGTCAAACGCATTATTATACAGGGTGCGGCAAAAGTCAGTTTACAGTTTTGCATATGAGAAAAACAAGCAAAATTAATTGCAAATACATTTATTTCCGAGAAAAATATAACATCAATAATTACATGTGGCCTCACGCAATTGATAAGTCTGAGTTTAAAATTCTAACCTAAATGGGTGGTTCTCGTCAATTTCGAAATTAAAATATTTTCATAACAGAAATACTATCTATTGTTCTTTAGAAATTTCGCATTCATAAATCATTGACAAATTATTTTTGACAATCAGCGATTGAATAATTCGTTTGACGTTTCTAGGTTATATTTCCTTGATAACACGATATTCTCGGAGCTTTTCGAGTGATGCGATCGCTGAGGTTATAAGCAAACATTACTTTGATCACTTCTTGCACTCGAGTTCTTAATAACAACCACGATTGAGCGATCTGAGCTCTCAGATGTAATTACCAAATGCACCTTTTATGAATCAACCTGTATACTGAATAGAATGACTTCTATTGTCAGATTCGAAATAACCGTAGGTTCAAATTTTAACCGATAGATGGCGCATCTCTTATACAGTTCCGTCCAAATAGGTTATAATCTTCGGTTCCATCCACTCCTCATACAATTTGTTAATCCCAACTGTTTCATTAAAGGTCTCTTCTACTTCCTCGGCTCAATCGTCAACTTTTCCCAAGACGAAGAGGTCCACTTCAAGTACATCCAGGCCGCCTGCAAAACCGGTCAGATCAAGGAGGTGGAACGCATATGCCGCGAATCGAACTGCTACAACCCGGAACGCGTCAAGAACTTCCTCAAAGAGGCGAAACTGACCGATCAGTTGCCGCTGATCATCGTCTGCGACCGCTTCGATTTCGTCCACGATCTGGTACTGTACCTGTACAGGAACTCGCTGCAGAAGTACATCGAGATCTACGTCCAAAAGGTCAACCCCAGCAGGTTGCCGGTGGTCATCGGGGGGCTCCTGGACGTCGATTGCTCGGAGGACATCATCAAGAACTTGATCTTGGTGGTGAGAGGGCAGTTTTCGACCGACGAGCTGGTGGAGGAGGTGGAGAAGAGGAACAGGCTGAAGCTGCTCCTGCCGTGGTTGGAGTCGAGGGTGCACGAGGGGTGCGTGGAGCCGGCAACGCACAATGCGCTGGCTAAGATTTACATCGATTCGAACAACAACGCCGAGAGGTTTTTGAAGGAGAACCAGTGGTAAGTGAGTGGGCGGGGACTTGAATGCCCAATGAACATTTTTTGTTTCATTAAAGCTGTATAATGGTTTAAAGAACGAATTATTAAAACTTAAAGCTTCATTTATTGGTGCTGTCAACACTAATAAGCCCTTTATATAACCGTAAAAGGACTTGAATGGAGAGTACTATAAGAGTTATGAACACCTTGATTTAGGTAACGATTTACAACCCAAGGTCTCATAGTGGTGTTGGTGTAACCCACTATACCCCCTTTATAAACCCAAAAATCAATGTTTACGACGCTGCTTATAGAACTATGGTGCAATTGACTGGTGTTTTAGAAACGTTTAACTCACTTTTATAGAGCCATTCAATAAAAGATCCGGAAACGTTTACATACCATGCCCTGTGATATAACTATCTCTCTTACACGCATGAAAATATTATATATATATATTACTTTTGTGCTCTTTATCGTTCTTCCTTCAATGTCTGCCAAACTGTGGCAACTCCGAATATTAGAAAATAGATATGTACTTATGGAATTGTGAGAACTTGAATCGTTTTCAACCTAATTTATCATGCGAATACTATTTTCATTGTGAAATCTTGTATTGTAAGCCTCAAAAACTGAAGCGCTCCAATAACAATAAAAAATACACTAATTCCAATAGAAAATAAATGAAAAGTTCACGACCTTGAACTTGAAATTTGTTCATATTATTGGAGGCAAACTTTGGTTTACTAAACAAATAGCATAAAATTCATAACAAACAGACTATTGGATGAGACATTTCTCGTGAAAACATGATTTTATAATTTGTTCCGAAATTTGATTCGTGGATAAGTCCAATTAAAATGGCGGAATTAGTAAAAACACTTGATTTGTTTTAAGAAACAATTACAAGTTCTAACCATTGTTAGCTGATTCTATGGGGCCTGTTATACACCGTCTGTGATGTTTTAATGAATGTAATTAAATCCTTTATAGGCTGCAACAGCACATTAAAGTAAAAACTACTACAAATCACACACCAATGCTCTTATTATGGTATCGAAGATTACTTGGAGTGATAATATACCTTAGACAAGGTGGAATATTGGTTGCCGCTACGGCTACGAGTGCTACGACGCCGGCGAAATTCTTAACCTTAAAGTTTTCGCAAATTTTACATGTTTTTGAGTTTCAAAGGCAAGAGAAATAAGAATAATATTCAAAATTGGGCAAACTTTGGAACCAGGAAATGAAAGGCCTTCTTTATGTGTGGTTCCCGCATCATGGGAACGAATGAACGTGCGAAATTTTTCTGAATATTTTGATTCGGCACTTTCATCTTCATCCTCCAGTTCTACCTACCTTTTATCTCTGTTTTCATTTTTATCAAAATTATCAGTATCTATTTCATTCTGAAGAACAATAATCTGCATAGGAAAATTTATTATTTATTATGTTATCAAAATGAAAAATCTGATGAATAGGTACCGCCTGATGATGATGCTGTTCACCAGTTGATGGTAATGATTCAATGTCATGGAATGTTTAAGGGTTTGAATGAATTTCCGAAGGGGTATTTTCAGGCTCAATCTGTCCAGCGGTTGAATTCAAATTTTTTTGTAAATTTTGCTTCACTTTACTGTATATGGAAAGCGCCGCTACTCTTCACTTTCTTCCAACTCCGTATAAGTAGCCTATTCACTGACATTTTCCTATACTTAAAGTAAAATAATAATTTATAAATATTCCGCGATGGTTTCAAATACAGTAATTGTTGAAGATAACGTTCGCGACAGATTCAAGTCCTATAAAAGTCATATATGCCCTACTTATTTTTCATAAGTTTTATAGAGGTATTATAAGCAAATAATAACATATAAAGGTTCCTCTGATTACTGAGAGTATCTCCAGGAAACATAATGGTCATTATAGAGATATTTATATACCTTTCTATAATAAGTTCTATAAAGTAGAGGTAGTGATGTTTACACAACTTCATTATGGGACTCTGAGTAATTGGGACTATTTGGTCTATAAACGAGGTGCTATATATATTTATATGACCGATTTATTGAACTTCAGTTGCTATAACCATCAGGTAATTTTTGGAAACATCAATATACCTTAAAGGAATATTGGAAACCATTATATTCTGGTTATACAGCTCTACCGCGCTTGAAGTTCACCAAAATGTTCATTGGGTGGTACCTTGGGGAACACCTTTTCATGGGAATTCTGACGTGAAACTGTCTTGAAATAGTTCATTATCAAATTCAATTACAGTGGAACTTCCCTATAACGAAACCTTTTGAAACGTTGGAATCAGCTGGAAATGTTGTTAATGACAGTATTACTCTAAGGCTACGTCCGCATAGGCAGGAGGCTTGCTTAGCGCCGAGAGCCTAGCGAGTCATCTAACTAGCAGCATTGAGTTTAAAAATATTTTTAAACTCAATGCTAGTAGCTTAGTAAAACTAATGTTGTGAAATGTAAGCGATGTGCCGCACTACTCGCATGGTGCCTAGCTAGTCCCTTAACGTCTATCCAAGTAAACAAAGGCTAGGCTCTAGGCGCTAATCAAGTCTCCTGCCTATGCCTACGAAGCCTTATGCCCGATTGCACCGTTCGTCTAAGCAACGTTTAAGCTCTGAAATGACGTTTCATCAATGGAATAAACGTCACTTAAGGGCTTAAACGTTGCTTAGACGAACGGTGCAATCGGGCATTAGAGTAATACTGTCATTAACAACATTTCCAGCTGATTCCAACGTTTCAGAAGGATCTATCCGCCCACCCTAATGGTTTAGTTTATGATCGGGATCTATTATCTACGTCCGGCATAATTATGGAAAAACCCCACACTTATACATTTTTACAAATACCCATTTAAAGAGAGATGTTCTTGGAATATTTCTTTGTAGAGAGAATTTCCTTCGATTTAGAGGGCGTTTCTAAATATAATTTGAATTCAAGATGCAATGTCTTGTAGGAAATTCGTTATACAGACGTTCGCTCTAGGGAAGTTCCACTGTATATATAGACTAAAATTGTGAAAAAGATTACTTGAGAAATATTTGGGTCAGGTTTTAGCAATAAGAATATTCCTTTACTGGAAGCTCCCGCCTGAAAACTGGGTTGAACACATGAGGACATAGAATCAGTTGGGTTAAAACCTCTTGGCATAACCTTTGGATGTTATGCAAACCATCTTAGATTTCGAAACGCCCTTTGGAACAATCATTGCCGACCGTCCTAGTGCAATAAGTTTTGTGAATCGCTTGATAGATCAAAATCAGGAAGAGGTACTGGCATTGGGGTATATGGACCTAAAATGAGGATCTCTTAAACCCTGGGAAGTGAACTTAAGGTTTGTTTTGGTTCCGAGTTCAGAACTGTTCAGGACGGTTCCTACATGCGCCGTTGCGAATCAGTTCTTAAGTGTAACCAAAACAAACCTTTATAAAGGTCTCAAAATGAACCTCAAGAGGGGGGGGGGGGTGTCTACATCACTACAGACAGCCAAGGTCTCTGCTGACCTGGGAGTACGGTAACATAAAGCAACCGGATAACCGAATAGCATGTTAATACATAACATATACGTAACATTTGTATACCTTCATGTATTAATCCAATCGAATTGTGCTTTTAGCAGGAAAGTTTTGAGGTTGTTTTGATTTCTTTCGTTTTAATGTTTTTTGGGGGTGCTGAATCCGTATTTGAGGTTTGCTAACAAAATTTCGTGACGGAACATAGAAAAGAATAAATATCTAATTCTTGGTCAGTTTTTTGCTTAATACTCGGAAAAATCAACTTTTTGTGAAAAACCTATCCATACAAAATGAAACAGTACAAATTGCTTATTCTGCGACAACCCGTTCTGGCTCAAATTATAGTTGACAATGAGGTATTTTCTATGACTCAATAAATGAAAAAAAATTAAATTTTATGGTTACAATGATTCCTCTTGAAATTTTGCATGAACATTCAGTATATCAGTCTCGATTCACAAAAAAAAATTCACTCGCATCGGATATCTTGTTATGGAAATATAAAGTTTCTTCTTTTCAATATTCCAATTGAATTTTCTATGGTTCTGGTCACACTATGGTCACACAATTTTGCATAAGTCTTATTATGAGCATCTTGCATTTGGCCGCAACATTTCATTTTGATTGGTTTTTGAGATACTGAGGAACAAAAATTTTGAATGGCCATGTTTTATGAAACATACAATATGGCCATAGGGACTGAATTTCCAAGAGCCAAGATTAACATAACATCCTCACCCCTCGGATTCTTTTCGTTCACTTGTAAGCCTTGTATTCATTTCGATGCATTCAATGATTATTTAAGCGAGTACATAATCGTAAAATTTTTGTAATCAAGACTGTTTCTTAATTTTTTTTTTTATTTGATCAGGTACGATTCCAGAGTGGTCGGACGCTACTGCGAAAAACGCGACCCCCACCTGGCCTGCGTGGCCTACGAAAGGGGCCAGTGCGACCGTGAACTTATAGCAGTGTGCAACGAGAACTCCCTCTTCAAATCTGAAGCCAGATACCTGGTCCGAAGGAGAGACCCAGAGCTGTGGGCCGAAGTGCTCCAGGAGAGCAACCCCTACAGGCGTCAGCTCATCGATCAGGTAGTCCAGACCGCCCTTAACGAGACCCAGGACCCCGAAGACATTTCGGTCACCGTCAAAGCTTTCATGACCGCAGATTTGCCAAACGAGCTCATCGAGCTGTTGGAGAAGATCGTGTTGGACAATTCTGTCTTTTCGGACCACAGGAACCTGCAGAACCTTTTGATTTTGACCGGTGAGTGAGCTTGAAGAATTTTAATAGAAGAGTGTCATACTAGTGCCTAACTGCTCGAAAAACACCGAAAATTATACTTTCCTTTTGATGCGATAAACCAACATTTATTCAAAAGCTTGAAACTCAAGGCCTGTGAGGATTTCAATAAACTTTTATTCTTATGTTTTCACCAATGTTGACAAACAAAGAAATTTAGGTTAATATCTGATAAACATGACCTCTTGAATTGAGGTTAATACGAATGGTGAAAAAATAATAATAAAAAAATCCTCAGAGGCCTTTGTGACATCTAATATACCCAGGATATGCTTATTGAGTTTCAAGCTATGGAATAAAAGTTGATTTAGGCATGAAAAAAGTGATTTTCGATATTTTATAAGCAGTTGGCTACTCCTCTATTGAGTGTTTAGTGGCCAGTTTCTGAGCTTTTCAGATCAACATCAGTTAGTTATCAATAAAAAAAAAATACAAATATCTGACAGCACTGGTTCACATTTTCCATGTTGTGGAAAAATTCGTTCACTGTCGCCCACTTTAATCTTACTCAAAAAGTTTAACACTGGATAATAAACTTCTGTGGAATAAGCATGTCGATACTGCTACTGGCGGTGCTAAAGGCTCTAATGGCGTGCGGACGTCTATGCGGCGAAAATTGGGGTTGTAACCCAAAAATACTGCGATGGATGACGTCATGATTGTTAGACCTATAATAACATATGGGACAGTAACCTGAAGCGATTTCGATTGATATTGGTTCTTGGTTGGTTCATGAATTGGTCCGTCATTTGTTGACCAACCGCTTTCGATTGATATTGGTTTTTGTATGGTTCATGAATTGATGACGTAATAAATCAGCTGTTTCAGGGTTGGTTAACCGAAACTCGAACCGTGCTCTGCAGCACGGTTCGATCTCTGGTTCATAGTTCTATCTCTTTTTATTCTACAATCTCCCGCCATCGGCCATAACTTATTTGTTATTGTTACTTGAAAAATGTTTGTTATTATTTGTTTGAGATTAAAATAAATTAGAGTTTTGGAAATTGTTGAGTGTTCGCCTTCTATCTATGAATTGAACTTGACAGCTCGCCGATCAACCAACCGTTTCGTTAAGGAATAATTCGAATGGGCCGGAACCAACCGGAGGTCGGACGTCATCGTTGATGTACCGACCGGTCAACCATGAACCAACCGCAAAAGCCATTCGAAATCGCTTCTGGTGTGCCAAGTCAAGTCAGGGAAGTATGAGGAAAAGGCTCAATAAAGTGCAGAGGCTTGTCTGTGTGTGCATCACTGGAGCTATGAGAACGTGCCCAACTAAGGCGCGGATCTCACACCTCTACATCTAGTGATTGATAGGGTAGCCCATGAGGCTATCCTTAGAATACCTAAGGAAGGTACAGATAATAAGAGAATAAAGAATCAAAGAGTCTGGGCCTCTCTGAACAACTACATCTCATGTGCAAACCTCCCTAGTTATGTAATGATCAAGAAAGAACTTCAGAGTAAAATGGGAACGGGAATACGCCGACTATAACCTCAAAGAAAATATCGTAAAATGGTATACAGATGGTTCCAAAATCTCTACAGGAGCTGGCGCTCGGATATACGGGCCAAGTACCAAGTGTGCACTGTCGCTAGACTCCTGTATGAGCGTATTTCAAACTGAAATCTTAGCTATTGAAAGATGTCTAGATAGAAATCTAGAAAGAAACTATCAGAAGTGCTATATAGCCATGCACTCAGATGGTCAAGCTGCTATTAAAGCACTGAGCTCCTACGTCATCGACTCAAGAATGATCTGAGAGTGCCTGAACAAACTCAATGAGGTAGACAATAAAAATAAGGTCTTTTAATCTGGGTTCCCGGCCATTCGGGAATCAAAGGAAACGAAGAGGCCAATACACTTGCCACAGAGGGCGTACGAATGTCACTCATTGGCCCAGAACCTTTTTGTGTTATAGGTAAATGTACCTGTAAAAAAGTTTCTATAGAAGGAGAAAGCCGAGAGGGAAAAACTCTCTCCCAGGGATGGACCATTCAACTAAGTTCCTTCGGAACTTCGAACTTTGAAACACCAAGATCCAAAGGATATCGTCGCCTTAATATGCAAATCACATAAGTCCAAAACCCAAAGTTTAGAGGAGAGGAAAAAAACTGTGAATCTGTGGATGTGCGTAAGTGATTTTCTTTAAATTCTTAGATAACGTCGTTCCGGGCTTCGTCAGCTATAAGATTTTTTGGTGTTGTGTGAATTTCTGCACAGGTGCGCACGAAGCTCCTTGACATAACTAAAATTTTCAAATTCGCCCAAAAGTGGACTTATGTGATTTGCATATTAAGCCGACGATATCTGGATCTTAGTAAGAAACGATTACACCTCCTCACTGGCTTTCTTACAGGACAGGCACCTGTTGAGGATGGGATTATTGGATATTGGGGGGTAGGAGGAAGAAACCCCCATTCACCTAGTTACGGAATGCTTTACCGTTGCGAGCCTAAGGAAAGAATGCCTTGGGCGAGAAACTTGTAAGAGTGAGGAATTAGCCTCGTTGAAGTCTTCACAGATGTTGGATTTTATCAGATCTCTGTAACTGGAAGGCGAGCTGTGAGAGTATGATCGGAACAGCTCTGTAAGGGGGCACAATAGACTTTGATTTGGCAGTGAACTGTAACCCCTTCTTAAACTAAACCACTCAAAAAGTTCTCGCATGACGCAGGGGTCGGTTCTCGGCACTAAAATATCCCCTTTTTCCAGCCATAAAAGCCGATACGAGCCGCGTGATGGACTACATCAACCGTCTGGACAACTACGACGCGCCGGACATCGCCAACATCGCGATCAACAACCATCTGTACGAGGAGGCGTTCGCCATCTTCAAGAAGTTCGACGTCAACACCTCCGCCATCCAGGTGCTGATCGAGCAGGTTAACAACCTGGACCGAGCGTACGAGTTCGCCGAAAGGTGCAACGAACCCGCCGTGTGGAGTCAGCTGGCCAAGGCTCAGCTGAAGCAGGGCCTGGTGAAGGAAGCCATCGATTCCTACATCAAGGCGGACGATCCTTCGGAGTATATGGCCGTGGTGGAGACGGCCAGTCAGAACAATTCGTGGGAGGATCTTGTTAGGTAATTGTCGGTTGATAGTTTTTTTTTTAGTAGTTATCGATTTATTTCTGAGAGTAAATGGTTGCAATACAACACAAACAAATGCGAGAGACTTTGTGTCAGTTGCAGGAACGTCCATTAAAATTCAAAGGTCCATTAAACTCTTAATCCTCCATTATTACAAGGAACTAATGGAGGATTAAGTGTTTAATGGACCTTTAAATTTTAATGGACGTTCCTGCAACTGGGAGATAAAAATAAGCAGGGGTATTTATACACATTTTTTTCGAAATCGACCCCCCTTATTATTAGAGGTTTGAAAATGAAAACCCCCTATGATTTTCGTTCAAAAATTGTTTTCGTTCGATAGATTTTCGAAAAATGAAATTCCCATTCAATACTGGAGAAAAAAAATCTCCTGCAAAATTTCGATACAGTCGATACTTTTCTCGGACAAAATAAAAACTTACAAGCCGTTATGATCACTGTTCAATCCATTTCATCGTATAAATATTCCATAGAATGAATATTCTAAGATATTGTATGTCTATGACAGGAGATACAGCTGTTCTAAATCTTTCTGAAGGTTTTACTACTAATTTCCGGAAGAAATAATAATACATACTAAAATATTTTTCCATCGATCTCAAAATATACGGTAATTTTAATGTGTACGAATTTGATCATCAATGGCCCATTTTAATGCTCAATTCCTGCTATTTTAATGTGCAATCCTCATGGCAACTGTTCACAAAGTATTCAGAAGCACTACAAGAAATGTCAAAACTCTACTGGAACACAGATACATAGAAATTTTATTATGTCAAATGTAAGTCTTGTGCAAAATGAGAATGTAATTCAATCAAGAATTCATACACAATTCATATTAAGATCGGAAAAATCTTGTAATCAACTTGCAACCAATGGACTCGAACTATTAAATATCTTGACCATTAGTCGCTGTCTTCAATAACGTAGTTGATTAAATAACTATTAATTTTACAAATAGAACTTTCTTCGATTAGTAAGCATAATTGACAAAACCAATTTTGAGCATAAACAATATGTTAGAATATTCATTCTATGGAACATAGTTTTAATTTTTTCCGAGGAAAGTATCGACTGTATCGAAATTTTGTAAGAGCCTTTTTTTCCAGAAATGAATGGGAAACCATAAGAGAATTTTATTTTTCGAAAATCTATCCCACGAAAATCATTTTTGAAGGAAAATCATAAGGAGTTGTTATTTTCAACCCCCAATAATAAAGTTGTAGGATCAAAAAAATTGTGTGCGTAACATCTACTGAATGATTCATTTTCATCGAGGAATCATCTTCCTAAGTCAATCGCCCTTGTTTACAGTCTAATAGATACAAAATGAAAACAAAAAAATTAGTCCGTAGATAAAACATAAACCTTTTCTGTTGTATAAAAGTTTTTCTGATATATACTAACTGCAGTGGCGGCTTGTGGGTGAAAAAAGAGGTGAAGAGCTAAACAAGCAGAAAAATCTAGAATAACATCTTTTTTATGTAAACTCACCTATTTTTTGTGTATCAGGTCCAACCTTCGGTCCTTTAAACTAGCCAATTTGTCCGTAATGTCTTCATAAAATGGTCGTTTGTTTGTTAGTTGAATTAAAAGTTCTTTTTGAATGGAAATATTGGCCAAAGAGGAAAGCCTTTGTTGAGATACAGAATTTCTTAAATAACCAATTGTATTCCGAAAACCAAGATGATTCGAAATTAATATGCCATTTTTCATTTCTTTTCTTGTAGAAATTTTCAAGTTAACAGTAGGCCGACCTTCATTTAAGATGTCCTTTTTGTCTTCGTCTTTCCAACGATGAAACGGAGTTTCTATTAAACTGCACACAATGTCATTAATGGGGTTCATTTTTAATATCGAAGCCGAAGCACTTAAAGTAAAGAACGGTCAGACGTTCTCACTGGAGCGACACAGTTAGAGGCGACGCGCGGACAGTAAAACACCGACGAACGTAACAGGTGCAGACCTCAGTGGGTTACTGGAGCTCTTCACTACAGCGAGAAAACGTAATAGAAAGCCCCGGTGACGTCACCCGTTACCATAGCAACGCAGTCTGCTTGAGCGATCGAGGTGCAACTGCAAGTTCCGTGACAAACCTCTTCACTCGATGCGGCAAGCGACAAGATTTATAATGAGTTTCGTGATTCGATAATAATCTCGATAATAAACGTCTCCTGAGTTCTGACATGGAGCTAATGAAACGATTAAATTATTGTATAAATAGTGAATAATAATTATCATCCTCAATGAACATTTTAGGTGACCCTGACCCTAGGAATTTTTAGGTGAAGAGCCACTTCACTCCCTTCACCTGAAAAGCCGCCACTGACTAACTGATAAAGAAGCTCCAACGCCCAGAAAGAGCTGTTTAAATTCAAATTTTTTTGTTAAATATAGATAATATAAAAACTAGTCAATGATAAAAATTTGAAAAAAAACGAAGGGTTTACAATTTTTTTTCAATAAATTTGTTAATGATGTGTTCGTCCACCGCGACTATCTATACACTCCCCAATGAATCTTGCATTGATGCAATAAGATGGTATATTTCTTAAGGTATACTATCCCAAACTACCTGTAGTATATGTCTCAGAGGCGCCAAAGTAAATTTACAAGCTTTCTTCCCATGATGTCCCAAACATGCTATATCGCCCATAGAGCATGTTCAGGATATCTGGGCAGCCATAGCAAAAGATTCTTATGAACCTCTTCTTCGAAAAAGTGTAAACTAACTCTGGCAACATGAGGTCGTGCATTATCTTACTGGTAAGGGAGAACATATTTCTTGAAGGTAATGCAACGCTCTCATGTTACCTCGAATAAAAACTAAACGTGACCTATTTGCATGTGCAAAAGCACCCCGTTTTTGAACTATAACTCTTTTATAAATCAATTTCCAGCGACTATAATAATAATAATAATTCATTTATTTCACATATTACAATCTGATACAACTGCTTGATCATTAAAATGAGACTACAAACTAATCTGCATCAAAGAGGTTCAGTTCATAGTATTCGGAAATATTATAGGGTTCTAAAGTTAGTTGTAATATCTGTCGTTCTTGTATTAAAAAAATGTTTTCATTGTTTAAGCTTTTTACTGATTGCCGTAACCTGTTGAAGGCTGATATGCTGGAGAGTAGATGTGCAACACGGGTTCGAACGCAACTACCCCTATTTTTACATGTAAATTCCCATAAGGAAATCTAAGGTCCATTTTGGAGAAATGGTCAATTTTGTCAATTATTCTAAGTCCATTTCAAGGTTGGATGCTGAGTGGTCCAGGGAGTCGATTTTACCAATTTTTCTAAGTCACCATTTCGTACCTTTCGAAATTTTTTCTAAGTTCCACAGGGATGTTGAGTGGTTGGAGTCGATTTTGTCAATTTTGAATTTTTCCTAAGTCCCACTTGGATGCTGAGTGGTCCAGGAGGGGTTGGAGTCGATTTTGTCAATTTTGAATTTTTTCTAAGTCCCATTTCGACGTAGACGTGTCGGATGCTGAGTGGTCCAGGGTAGGGGTGAGAGGGTTGGAGATGACGTCACAGTAACACTAACATAAATTTTTTCACTTTCACTAGCATAAATTTTTGCACTTCGTCAGGATTCGAACCTGAGACCTATGGATTATGAATCACACGTCTTAACCGCTGAGCTACCGGATCAGTTGAGTAGAGAGTGGAATAAGTGGTATAGTTGATACAGGGATACTCTATTATTTGAGTCATGGGAACATTTTGAGTTGGGGGTAGTTGGTAGTGAGAACGTAAAAATTTTTCCAAGTCCCATTCAAGGTTGAATGTGAGACAAGTTCTACTCTTCGTTGAAAAAATCCGAACGCGAAAATTTCATTCAAGGTAGATTCGGTTCATAGAAAAGATCCGTAAAAAATTTTTCCAAGTCCGATTCAAGGTTGAACGCGGAAGGGGTTAGACATGTTCTACTCTTCAACGAAAATTTTTCCAAGTCCCATTCAAGGTTGAACGTGAATGGGGTTAGACATGAGAACATTTGAAAAGATCCGTAAAAAATTGTACAAGTCCGATTCAAGGTTGACCGTGAGACATGTTCTACTCTTCAACGAAAATTTTTACAAGTCCGATTCAAGGTTGAACGCGGAAGGGGTTAGATAAGTTCTACTCTTCAACGATAATTTTTACAAGTCCCATTCAAGGTTGAACGTGAATGAGGTTAGACATGAGAATATAAATTTTTTCCAAGTCCCATTCAAGGTTGAACGTGAATGGGGTTAGACATGAGAACATCTGAAAAGATCCGTAAAAAATTGTACAAGTCCGATTCAAGGTTGACCGTGAGACATGTTCTACTCTTCAACGAAAATTTTACAAGTTCCATTCAAGGTCTTCATTATCCTCTTGAACGCGAAAATTGTACAAGTCTGATTCAGAGGGAGGTGTTGAACATGAAATTGGGTTGAACGCGAATATTTCATTCAAGGTTAATTATGTGGTTTATAGAAAAGATCCGAACGTGAAAATTTTTCCAAGTTCCATTCAAGGTTGAACGCGAATGAGGTTAGACATGAGAATATAAATTTTTTCCAAGTCCCATTCAAGGTTGAACGTGAGACATGAGAACATCTGAAGAGATCTGTAAAAAATTTTTTCAAGTCCGATTCAAGGTTAAACGTGACAAACCGAATTCCTTTTTTTCCCCAATAAAATGTCATGAATGGGGTTAGACATACGGTACCATAGAGTTCATAATTGACTCGAAAAGCGCATCCACCATTTCACCCCCTACTACAACATCAATGGTTAGATTTTAAACGAATGATCTTCTTTCCCTTTCATTTATTTCTAATAAATTCCATTATGATATATGTTGATCTATTTTCCAAGTTGTCATCCATCAGTAATTGACATTTCAAAGGACAACAGTATTTCAAACCCCCCAGCTCTCCGCTCATCTGAACACATTTGGGGTGATTATTTTTCTCCAAACAATATAATACTAGTCCACAACTTATGCATTTCACATGATTGTTTTCAATCTTCAATGTATCAGCAGGTAAAACCGATGAACATTTTTCATCCCAGAGCATCAACAACAATACAATTATAATGGCAGCTATCAAATATATCGAGATGAATATATATTTCGCTAATATTTCATTCAAAGATTCTTCCATATTGAAATAATAAGCAACACTGATTATAATGATTAGTATGGAGTCTTATTTATAAAGGAACTTTGAATAATGACTCACTCAATCTGGACGTGAAAAAATATCATAGTATATAGATATATTGAAAATATTCTCGTGATAGATATTATTCAAAGGGTCGAGCTAATTACATGTTCAAATTCCTCTAAAAAGGTACAAAAATTACATCAATGATTCATAAGAGGTTTAGTGTCTAAAACATTTGAATGCTCTACCGTGGGGGACATTATCAAAACTTTTTATATTTCTGTCGCTTATAGAGACATAGGATTCGATGATTAATATATCATATATGCTGATAGATAAATCTATCAAAATAGAGTTCAACTCTGATTCAAAACGATGATCCGCATCATTAACGATCAGTTCAAATTGTTGATCTCAGATCTCGAACCTAGACGGTAGGATATCAATATTATGAATAAATCGTGACAATGTGATAGCTCGAGACGTTGTTTTGAATGATAAAATATTTTCCTATTTCGGAAATGCAGAAAGAAGAGATAATATTCGATGTTATACGGTTCTGAGTTGGCTGATAGGATTTTCTCATCCAAGGTTATTATATCAAGTTCCTACATCATAACAACGTTTTTTAGTGCTTATCTATATTGCGGTTTCTTCACACGATCAGGGAACTCTACCCATTAACCGGCGAAAAAATGTGTGGAAATCGAACATTTGTCGACCTATCACCGAAAATTTTTCCAAGTCTCATTCAAGGTTGAACGTGAGACAAGTCTTATTCAAGATTTCATATCTTCGTTGAAAAATCCGAACGCGAAAATTGTACATCTGAAGATTATTTCAGGATTGATTTGGATAGCTAGCTGATTTAAAACAATATGATAAATTGATAAGGATGATGTCATATTCAGGAGAGTTATTTCCTATCGGTTATGAATATACAGGATGGAAACACTATAGGAAATCAACCATTTTTTATTATTTTCATTTCTTGATGGTAGAAACGGAAGCGTTATGATTGCTAATTATGAATACACACATAGAATCATCGCTTAGGTAATATTGTACATATAGAAATATTTTTTATTGAGAATAAGGTGAAGTTAACAATTTTTCCAATATAGAAATCTTCTTCCTTGGCTCATCCGGTTTTTCATTCTTCCGTTTTTCGATGGAATAGTGACCCCAAGGTAGAGTGTTGAATGTTCCAGGTACCAAATATCGCTTATCATCTTCTGGACTCAAAGCTATTTTTTCCTGCGTTAATGAATGCACATGATGTTCTTTAGCTTGAATTAAATTTTGTGAAATAATCTTATGCTTCCATGTTTCAAGACATTCTATGTAATCCTCAAAACAAATATTGTTTTTTACAATCGATTTCTTGATACCTTTAGCCTTCTTGGTAACACCATAATTTCGGCACATAGTTTCAATTTCCTCTGGATCATATCCTTCTGTTTCCCATTGTTGTTTCTTCACATCAATCTCATTATGTGAATTTTTGACTGCGTACAGTTTAGATCTGAGACCAACATAATCAGTCATCGGAATACCCCCATTCTCATCGGTCATCATGCCTAATACCTTCTTATTCACTTGAGGAATACCATAGGGATTATCCTTTGGATAGTCGGAGGTATCAAATCGCGTATGGCAATCTCTTCTCATCACTTCATAAGGATCTTCAAATAGCTCATATATAAGCGAGTCTGTATCAGTATATAAGATGGTACAGCCCTTTCTGAACGCTTCATTCATATAGTCGTAATGGAAATCATATATAGTTGTCTTCGCCAGATCAAGAATGCTCATTCCCACATAAATTGGTTTATTCAAGTATACTTCAAGTTTCCGAAGTTCAACTGCAACCAAGTTCTCGTTGAAAATAACAGAATTCTTGAACTCTGGTTTTGAGATATAAGCTTCAGCACCATAACGACCTTCCCATTTCGTCAGAAGATGAACATTCACTCTCTTTCTGATGTTTTCCATAGTTTTTCCTGTAACGATAGAATAATGTGTAAATATCTGTAAGTATATGAAATCTTAAGAATAGGATATCATATCAGTACAATTTAACTTACCAAAAACAGCATTATTCATTAGTTTGAATAGATTCTTCTCGAATTCATTCTTTGCTTTCTTCCTGAGGTTCGTATTTAGATCAATATAGGATTTCAACCAAGCGGACTGTTTGAATTTGAGCACTCGATGTATTTTTGTGAGAACCAATCCATTCCTTAAAGCTTGCTTCAGATTGCGGTAGTGAATAATATACTTCTTCTTTGGATGTAATGTAGCCATAAGTTTTGCATTCTGTTGAGAAGCATAGCAAGGTGTCCGAGTCTTAGAATTATAATGTTCAGGACAGAAAGGGAGATTTTTATGTTTATCATGTAAATCCCTTGGATACTCGAGGTCCACTTCCAGAATATACCCCTCTGGAGCATCATCAGGTACGGTGGTAACATCTATATTTGTATCAGACCATTGAAAACCTCCATATGGTAGGTATTGTGACATTGCCCATCCATATTGATTGTTTACATCAAAGTACATCAGGTAATTCTCTGGTTTCTTCGTATCATAATTGGGGATATACTTGTTGTTTGCATGAGCTCTTCGTTTTCCGCATACTTGACTTAGACCTCCACGTATTCCTCGTTCAACAAATAAAAACATATCAATATCGGTTAGAAGTTCCAATTCTTGCTTAGTATGTTTCAACATTGCATCCCATGTATATCCAGGTAAGGTGAAATAATGTGCTGGATCTAATCCATAAGTCTCATGAGTGCTTAAACGAAATTGCTCAAATACATCAGCTAACAATAGAATGTCCGTTTTCATATATAGATCTGAATATTCGCCCAAATTCTGGCATTGAAATTTTTCCCATACAAGCTTAGCCCGCAAATAGCTTTTTCGAGGACATTTCTTATCTTCCAATTTATTATAGAAAGCAGTAATTGGTGGGAGAGAAGTTTCTCGGAAACGGTCATCAGAATCGATATAATCATATGGCATTACCCCTTTCTTTGTAAGAAGATTTATATGCTCTTCAGATTCGTCAGTGAATTGTGATTTGAGGATGGGAAAATCTTCTAAACCTGATGATAATCGATCTAGTGAAGAAGCCATAAATCGAAAACTATCAATGAATCGGAAATTCACACAATAATCATCATAATGTTTCGTAAAGCTAATATATTTTTCCTTTGTTATAGGTAGTAAATCGATTTTTCCTTCCATCTTTGTAGCGATATCTTTTATCACAAAATTAGCGTCATAACCACTTAGGTTGTGAAATACTACAGGGATCGTATGACTATCTTTATAATTTATGTTACAGCCCTCATGAGCGGCTCCACGGTAATTGTTCTCTGCTATAATATGATTATGATCTCGTACTTTTTTCTCTCCAGGTTTGAAACTTTCTTCGCAGATATGGCAGTGGGTAGCCTTCTGAAATTCAGATTCCTGTTGCATCGTCATATCAATATCATAAGGACATAGGAAAACTGTTTCAACATCTTCAGCAAATTGATTCATTTCATCTGCAAACCATTCCATGCAATTAGGACCTCGATATGAACGATAAAAACTGAGAGTGTCATCATATGAACACTTTACATAGTATCCAACAGCTGCTGCTTTGTGTTCTTGATAATTATTCTTTGTATTAGTAGGCTTCAAAATACTTTCCAGATCTGCATAAATAATAAAGGGAACCTTCTCCTTGTTTTTGTGATTTTTAAATTTCAGGATATTGTTTCCTATCTCAGGCATTTTGATTGCAGTTTCATTCATTTTACCACAATCTATAGAATGAGTTCCAAGTTTTTCCTGTGATCGGAAGTATCGTAGACATCTATCACAAATGAATTTTTTGCTTTTTTCTTTGCTTAGCTGACTCGATACAAGTCGAGATAGGTTTTTAATCCAAACATAATGATATCGAGCCGGAGTATCATCATATCTATCTTGAACCAATAGCAAGTTGACGTGTCTTTCCATCTTGTTCTTAGTAAGATATGTTGGTAAAGTGATGAAGTTCTTCTTTTCCTTCTTCAGAATATAGACGTTGATGGATATTTGATTCTGTTTTTCAAAGTTTGGTATCTGTTTCATGGTCATCGGAAATTGAATTCCTTTGAGCTTTAACACTTTGGAATAATGTGGATATTTGGATATACGTTGAGGATCTTTCTCAACAGGATATAATGCAGATGTCACAGCCCATGCAAAACAAGCTTCATCATCATTTTTAACATTTACACAGGCTTGTTTCTTCAGGATTTGAGGCGGTAGTTCTATGTATGAAGATCCAAGTTGGGGTGTAAACTTGTTTATATTCACCCCAAGGTTGACTACATTCACAAGAGCCCATCCACTATCCCTTTCTTGGAATTCTTCGAGTTCCTTCAAGATGGGTACCAAGACATTCCTATTGAACCAATCGGTTATGTTTGTATCTCGGTAAATAGGTGAGTTTGATGTTGTGAAATATTTATATTCCTTCTGAACTTTATTTGCAGTCATGATCTGAAACTCTCCACAAAACACCATATTCACTTTAACAGCGGCATCTTTTTTCAGTGCGTTCAGAATTCTTCGTCGAAATATAGCTTCACAATCAACCAGAAAATCTTTAGGGTCTTTGTGTTTGAGGTTACTGATAATTCCTGTTCTTATACGGCTCTCGAAGGCGGATAATGAGTCATCCCAATGTACTCTATCTCTTGCACTTTCCTTACGCGTACTCAGTCCTGCACCAATTCGTTGTTGTTTGAATTGATGTTTCAATGATTTTATTGAACGGATCTGAGCTTCAAGTTGCTGTTTTCCTCCAATAGAAGTACAACTTCGCAATTCCCGATATAGTTTTCTAATTGCTCTTGTACATTCCTTTACACCTTTTATTGCATGCTCATTATCAGAACTAGCGATGAACAAAGCCACTAACGACTTTATTAGGCGAAGACAATCCTCTATGTTGAACATTTTGCTGAAATGTAAAAACTTTCGCTCAACTTACAAAAAAGATACTTGAATAAGTTTTATGAGTACTATCTAGTATTATATTATCACTAGCGCCATCTCTACGAATATAAGATAAATACAAAAACGGAAATGTAGTAGATATAGAATAGAATGAGATGAGAAATTTGTAGAAAAAAATTCACTCTGTTTAATAATTTAAGTAGGCATGTAAATGAACGAAAATTGCCTTCACTTGTATCTAATTAGCCTTATGTAGGTTAAAGATATAGTTTAACTATGACAACCAAAAATATACCGTTATTAGGATACGAAGATAACCGAAATTAGCAGAAGATATTTTTTTCGAAATAGCCGAACGTAACCGAAGATAGTCGAAGATGCAAAACGGATATTAAAGTGGATACTTTCATATAAAAACGGATATAAAGCGGATACTCATCAATAAAAACGGATATAAAGTGGATACTCATGAACAAAAAAAACGGATATAAAACGGATACTATCAATCATAGAATTTGAAAAAAACAATAAGCTTAGTCATAAAGTTATGATGGTGCCTCATGAAATAAAATATTATAGTTGATGAGCTACTACTGAATTCGGAGACACCCGAAAGAAAAATTTATTGATCATCTTTAATAGGGAATATTACTCACCAGATCGAAAAATCACACTAAAAACACCACTCAGGCGAGGTATATTTGTTAACGTTTCAGACTAGTTTTCGAAAAATATGAACTAGTAGCCTCTTTATATTATAGGTAATCAAAGGAAATGTAACCGCAGCATTGTGATAGGGACACTAATTAGAATAGATTTGAGTTTTTCAATCTAGACATTATGATAAGGATTAGACAGGTTGTTGACAAGTCTGGATTCGCAAAAATGGAGAAAAACGTTCCCACGATGGGATCAACAGGAAATGTAACCACAGAATAGAACCTATAAATGAAAATTGTTATATCAGTTGACTACAAATAATCAATCATCATATTTCATCTTCGAATACAGGTATGTCACTGTTTTTGAAAATCAATAAATCGAATGATTTTCAAAAACAGTGACATACCTGTATTCGAAGATGAAATATGATGATTGATTATTTGTAGTCAACTGATATAACAATTTTCATTTATAGGTTCTATTCTGTGGTTACATTTCCTGTTGATCCCATCGTGGGAACGTTTTTCTCCATTTTTGCGAATCCAGACTTGTCAACAACCTGTCTAATCCTTATCATAATGTCTAGATTGAAAAACTCAAATCTATTCTAATTAGTGCCCCTATCACAATGCTGCGGTTACATTTCCTTCGATTACCTATAATATAAAGAGGCTACTAGTTCATATTTTTCGAAAACTAGTCTGAAACGTTAACAAATATACCTCGCCTGAGTGGTGTTTTTAGTGTGATTTTTCGATCTGGTGAGTAATATTCCCTATTAAAGATGATCAATAAATTTTTCTTTCGGGTGTGTCCGAATTCAGTAGTAGCTCATCAACTATAATATTTTATTTCATGAGGCACCATCATAACTTTATGATTAAGCTTATTGTTTTTTTCAAATTCTATGATTGACAGTATCCGTTTTATATCCGTTTTTTTTTGTTCATGAGTATCCGCTTTATATCCGTTTTTATTGATGAGTATCCGCTTTATATCCGTTTTTATATGAAAGTATCCACTTTAATATCCGTTTTGCATCTTCGACTATCTTCGGTTACGTTCGGCTATTTCGAAAAAAATATCTTCTGCTAATTTCGGTTATCTTCGTATCCTAATAACGGTATATTTTTGGTTGTCATAGTTAAACTATATCTTTAACCTACATAAGGCTAATTAGATACAAGTGAAGGCAATTTTCGTTCATTTACATGCCTACTTAAATTATTAAACAGAGTGAATTTTTTTCTACAGATTTCTCATCTCATTCTATTCTATATCTACTACATTTCCGTTTTTGTATTTATCTTATATTCGTAGAGATGGCGCTAGTGATAATATAATACTAGATAGTACTCATAAAACTTATTCAAGTATCTTTTTTGTAAGTTGAGCGAAAGTTTTTACATTTCAGCAAAATGTTCAACATAGAGGATTGTCTTCGCCTAATAAAGTCGTTAGTGGCTTTGTTCATCGCTAGTTCTGATAATGAGCATGCAATAAAAGGTGTAAAGTAGTGATGGGCAAAACCGAATTCTTTCAAAAATCGAAAACCGAATGAACGAATGAATTTGAGAATCGAATGATCATTCGAATGATTTTGCATTCGGTTTGAGGCGACACCTACAATAAAAATCAGGAACTATGTCGTTAAGGTTCAATATCTCAGCATTTGCCTGCTTTTTTTAGGAAAATGAACTCTATTGCCATTCATTCGGTCCAAATTTCGAATGAATCATTCGTTTTGCATTCGGTTTCGGGCGGCATCTACCTGAAATTGTAGTTACTATGTCCGTAAGGCTCAATATCTATGTCATTGCGTGCTATTTCTTAGGGAGGTTTTTGAAATTGAGCTCTATTGGAATTCATTCGGTCTAAATTTCGAATGAATCATTCGTTTTGCATTCGGTTTCGGGCGGCATCTACCTGAAATGGTAGTTACTATGTCCGTAAGGCTCAATATCTATGTCATTACGTGCTATTTCTTAGGGAGGTTTTTGAAATTGAGCTCTATTGGAATTCATTCGGTCTAAATTTCGAATGAATCATTCGTTTTGCATTCGGTTTCGGGCGGCATCTACCTGAAATTGTAGTTACTATGTGCGTAAGGCTCAATATCTATGTCATTACGTGCTATTTCTTATGGAGGTTTTTGAAATTGAACTCTATTGGAATTCATTCGGTCTGAATTTCGAATGAATCATTCGTTTTGCATTCGGTATGGGGTGTCAAATAGCAGAAATATTAGATACTATAAATCAATTAGGCCCAATATTTCTGCGTTTGCATGCTATTTCTTATGGAGGTTTTGGAAATTAACCTTTATTGGAATTCATTCGTCAGTTTTGGAGTGGCCCCCATTTTAAATTTACTTTTTTATTTTAGTTGACCCTTCTAAATAATATCGATTTCTTTGGACATAAAGGTCCTACTGATTTGAAAAAAATGTTTTTTGAAAGATGGTAGTATCACCTTTTATTAAAGCGAATCAATATGAAAACATTCAACTTAGTGATGTCATAGGAAAATTCTTAAAAAAATGTAAGTGAAAAAATGTAAGTACTGATTTTCCTAATAAATCCGCAATGGTACAAGAACTTGCACATTGAAGTTTAATTTTTCTTCGATGAGCTAACATCTCATAAAAACTTATATGCTTGAAACCATTACATGAATTTTCAAAAGAGTTCAATTTCAAAAACCTCCGTAAGAAATAGCACACAAAGGCAGAAATATTGGGCCTTATTGATATATGGTATATAATATTTCTGATTGATGCTACCCCAAACCGAACGCAAAAAGAATGATTCATTCGAAATTTTCAACGAATGAATTCCAATAGAGTTCAATTTCCAAAACCTCCATAAGAAATAGCATGCAAACGCAGAAATATTGGGCCTTATTGATTTATAGTATCTAATATTTCTGCTAGTTGACACCCCAAACCGAATGCAAAACGAATGATTCATTCGAAATTCAGACCGAATGAATTCCAATAGAGTTCAATTTCAAATACCTCCATAAGAAATAGCATGCAAAAGCAGAGAAATTAAGCCTTAATGGTATATAGTGTCTGATATTTCTGCTAGATGCCACCCCAAACCGAATGAAAAACGAATAATTCATTCGAAATTTAGACCGAATGAATTGCAATAGAGTCCAGTTTCAAAAACCTCCCTAAGAAATAGTACGTAATGACATAGATATTGAGCCTTACGGACATAGTAACTAAAATTTCAGGTAGATGCCGCCCGAAACCGAATGCAAAACGAATGATTCATTCGAAATTTAGACCGAATGAATTCCAATAGAGCTCAATTTCGAAAACCTCCCTAAGAAATAGCACGTAATGACATAGATATTGAGCCTTACGGAAATAGTAACTACAATTTCAGGTAGATGCCGCCCGAAACCGAATGCAAAACGAAAGATTCATTCGAAATTTAGACCGAATGAATTCCAATAGAGCTCAATTTCAAAAACCTCCCTAAGAAATAGCACGCAATGACATAGATATTGAGCCTTACGGACATAGTAACTACAATTTCAGGTAGATGCCGCCCGAAACCGAATGCAAAACGAATGATTCATTCGAAATTTGGACCGAATGAATGGCAATAGAGTTCATTTTCCTAAAAAAAGCACGCAAAGTCTGAGATATTGAACCTTAACGACATAGTACCTGATTTTTATGATAGGTGTCGCTCCAAACCGAATGCAAAATCATTCGAATTGCTGAAATATTGCATTCGAATGCAACGAATACTTTCAAGAATCGAATGCTGCATTCGATTTTGCATTCGAATGGCCCATCACTAGTGTAAAGGAATGTACAAGAGCAATTAGAAAACTATATCGGGAATTGCGAAGTTGTACTTCTATTGGAGGAAAACAGCAACTTGAAGCTCAGATCCGTTCAATAAAATCATTGAAACATCAATTCAAACAACAACGAATTGGTGCAGGACTGAGTACGCGTAAGGAAAGTGCAAGAGATAGAGTACATTGGGATGACTCATTATCCGCCTTCGAGAGCCGTATAAGAACAGGAATTATCAGTAACCTCAAACACAAAGACCCTAAAGATTTTCTGGTTGATTGTGAAGCTATATTTCGACGAAGAATTCTGAACGCACTGAAAAAAGATGCCGCTGTTAAAGTGAATATGGTGTTTTGTGGAGAGTTTCAGATCATGACTGCAAATAAAGTTCAGAAGGAATATAAATATTTCACAACATCAAACTCACCTATTTACCGAGATACAAACATAACCGATTGGTTCAATAGGAATGTCTTGGTACCCATCTTGAAGGAACTCGAAGAATTCCAAGAAAGGGATAGTGGATGGGCTCTTGTGAATGTAGTCAACCTTGGGGTGAATATAAACAAGTTTACACCCCAACTTGGATCTTCATACATAGAACTACCGCCTCAAATCCTGAAGAAACAAGCCTGTGTAAATGTTAAAAATGATGATGAAGCTTGTTTTGCATGGGCTGTGACATCTGCATTATATCCTGTTGAGAAAGATCCTCAACGTATATCCAAATATCCACATTATTCCAAAGTGTTAAAGCTCAAAGGAATTCAATTTCCGATGACCATGAAACAGATACCAAACTTTGAAAAACAGAATCAAATATCCATCAACGTCTATATTCTGAAGAAGGAAAAGAAGAACTTCATCACTTTACCAACATATCTTACTAAGAACAAGATGGAAAGACACGTCAACTTGCTATTGGTTCAAGATAGATATGATGATACTCCGGCTCGATATCATTATGTTTGGATTAAAAACCTATCTCGACTTGTATCGAGTCAGCTAAGCAAAGAAAAAAGCAAAAAATTCATTTGTGATAGATGTCTACGATACTTCCGATCACAGGAAAAACTTGGAACTCATTCTATAGATTGTGGTAAAATGAATGAAACTGCAATCAAAATGCCTGAGATAGGAAACAATATCCTGAAATTTAAAAATCACAAAAACAAGGAGAAGGTTCCCTTTATTATTTATGCAGATCTGGAAAGTATTTTGAAGCCTACTAATACAAAGAATAATTATCAAGAACACAAAGCAGCAGCTGTTGGATACTATGTAAAGTGTTCATATGATGACACTCTCAGTTTTTATCGTTCATATCGAGGTCCTAATTGCATGGAATGGTTTGCAGATGAAATGAATCAATTTGCTGAAGATGTTGAAACAGTTTTCCTATGTCCTTATGATATTGATATGACGATGCAACAGGAATCTGAATTTCAGAAGGCTACCCACTGCCATATCTGCGAAGAAAGTTTCAAACCTGGAGAGAAAAAAGTACGAGATCATAATCATATTATAGCAGAGAACAATTACCGTGGAGCCGCTCATGAGGGCTGTAACATAAATTATAAAGATAGTCATACGATCCCTGTAGTATTTCACAACCTAAGTGGTTATGACGCTAATTTTGTGATAAAAGATATCGCTACAAAGATGGAAGGAAAAATCGATTTACTACCTATAACAAAGGAAAAATATATTAGCTTTACGAAACATTATGATGATTATTGTGTGAATTTCCGATTCATTGATAGTTTTCGATTTATGGCTTCTTCACTAGATCGATTATCATCAGGTTTAGAAGATTTTCCCATCCTCAAATCACAATTCACTGACGAATCTGAAGAGCATATAAATCTTCTTACAAAGAAAGGGGTAATGCCATATGATTATATCGATTCTGATGACCGTTTCCGAGAAACTTCTCTCCCACCAATTACTGCTTTCTATAATAAATTGGAAGATAAGAAATGTCCTCGAAAAAGCTATTTGCGGGCTAAGCTTGTATGGGAAAAATTTCAATGCCAGAATTTGGGCGAATATTCAGATCTATATATGAAAACGGACATTCTATTGTTAGCTGATGTATTTGAGCAATTTCGTTTAAGCACTCATGAGACTTATGGATTAGATCCAGCACATTATTTCACCTTACCTGGATATACATGGGATGCAATGTTGAAACATACTAAGCAAGAATTGGAACTTCTAACCGATATTGATATGTTTTTATTTGTTGAACGAGGAATACGTGGAGGTCTAAGTCAAGTATGCGGAAAACGAAGAGCTCATGCAAACAACAAGTATATCCCCAATTATGATACGAAGAAACCAGAGAATTACCTGATGTACTTTGATGTAAACAATCAATATGGATGGGCAATGTCACAATACCTACCATATGGAGGTTTTCAATGGTCTGATACAAATATAGATGTTACCACCGTACCTGATGATGCTCCAGAGGGGTATATTCTGGAAGTGGACCTCGAGTATCCAAGGGATTTACATGATAAACATAAAAATCTCCCTTTCTGTCCTGAACATTATAATTCTAAGACTCGGACACCTTGCTATGCTTCTCAACAGAATGCAAAACTTATGGCTACATTACATCCAAAGAAGAAGTATATTATTCACTACCGCAATCTGAAGCAAGCTTTAAGGAATGGATTGGTTCTCACAAAAATACATCGAGTGCTCAAATTCAAACAGTCCGCTTGGTTGAAATCCTATATTGATCTAAATACGAACCTCAGGAAAAAGCAAAGAATGAATTCGAGAAGAATCTATTCAAACTAATGAATAATGCTGTTTTTGGTAAGTTAAATTGTACTGATATGATATCCTATTCTTTAGATTTCATATACAGATATTTACACATTATTCTATCGTTACAGGAAAAACTATGGAAAACATCAGAAAGAGAGTGAATGTTCATCTTCTGACGAAATGGGAAGGTCGTTATGGTGCTGAAGCTTATATCTCAAAACCAGAGTTCAAGAATTCTGTTATTTTCAACGAGAACTTGGTTGCAGTTGAACTTCGGAAACTTGAAGTATACTTGAATAAACCAATTTATGTGGGAATGAGCATTCTTGATCTGGCGAAGACAACTATATATGATTTCCATTACGACTATATGAATGAAGCGTTCAGAAAGGGCTGTACCATCTTATATACTGATACAGACTCGCTTATATATGAGCTATTTGAAGATCCTTATGAAGTGATGAGAAGAGATTGCCATACGCGATTTGATACCTCCGACTATCCAAAGGATAATCCCTATGGTATTCCTCAAGTGAATAAGAAGGTATTAGGCATGATGACCGATGAGAATGGGGGTATTCCGATGACTGATTATGTTGGTCTCAGATCTAAACTGTACGCAGTCAAAAATTCACATAATGAGATTGATGTGAAGAAACAACAATGGGAAACAGAAGGATATGATCCAGAGGAAATTGAAACTATGTGCCGAAATTATGGTGTTACCAAGAAGGCTAAAGGTATCAAGAAATCGATTGTAAAAAACAATATTTGTTTTGAGGATTACATAGAATGTCTTGAAACATGGAAGCATAAGATTATTTCACAAAATTTAATTCAAGCTAAAGAACATCATGTGCATTCATTAACGCAGGAAAAAATAGCTTTGAGTCCAGAAGATGATAAGCGATATTTGGTACCTGGAACATTCAACACTCTACCTTGGGGGCACTATTCCATCGAAAAACGGAAGAATGAAGAACCGGATGAGCCAAGGAAGAAGATTTCTATATTAGAAACATTATTAACTTCACCTTATTCTCAATAAAAAATATTTCTATATGTACAATATTACCTAAGCGATGATTCTATGTGTGTATTCATAATTAGCAATCATAACGCTTCCGTTTGTACCATCAAGAAATGAAAATAATAAAAAATGGTTGATTTCCTATAGTGTTTCCATCCTCCTAGCTTTAATCTTCAGAACACCCTGTATATTCATAACCGATAAGAAATAACTCTCCTGAATATGACATCATCCTTATCAATTTATCATATTGTTTTAAATCAGCTAGCTATCCAAATCAATCCTGAAATAATCTTCAGATGTACAATTTTCGCGTTCGGATTTTTCAACGAAGATATGAAATCTTGAATAGGACTTGTCTCACGTTCAACCTTGAATGAGACTTGGAAAAATTTTCGGTGATAGGTCGACAATTGTTCGATTTCCACACAGTTTTTCACCGGTTAATGGGTAGAGTTCCCTGATCGTGTGAAGAAACCGCAATATAGATAAGCACTAAAAAACGTTGTTATGATGTAGGAACTTGATATAATAACCTTGGATGAGAAAATCCTATCAGCCGACTCAGAACCGTATAACATCGAATATTATCTCTTATTTCTACATTTCCGAAATAGGAAAATATTTTATCATTCAAAACAACGTCTCGAGCTATCACATTGTCACGATTTATTCATAATATTGATATCCTACCGTCTAGGTTCGAGATCTGAGATCAACAATTTGAACTGATCGTTAATGATGCGGATCATCGTTTTGAATCAGAGTTGAACTCTATTTTGATAGATTTATCTATCAGCATATATGATATATTAATCATCGAATCCTATGTCTCTATAAGCGACAGAAATATAAAAAGTTTTGATAATGTCCCCCACGGTAGAGCATTCAAATGTTTTAGACACTAAACCTCTTATGAATCATTGATGTAATTTTTGTACCTTTTTAGAGGAATTTGAACATGTAATTAGCTCGACCCTTTGAATAATATCTATCACGAGAATATTTTCAATATATCTATATACTATGATATTTTTTCACGTCCAGATTGAGTGAGTCATTATTCAAAGTTCCTTTATAAATAAGACTCCATACTAATCATTATAATCAGTGTTGCTTATTATTTCAATATGGAAGAATCTTTGAATGAAATATTAGCGAAATATATATTCATCTCGATATATTTGATAGCTGCCATTATAATTGTATTGTTGTTGATGCTCTGGGATGAAAAATGTTCATCGGTTTTACCTGCTGATACATTGAAGATTGAAAACAATCATGTGAAATGCATAAGTTGTGGACTAGTATTATATTGTTTGGAGAAAAATAATCACCCCAAATGTGTTCAGATGAGCGGAGAGCTGGGGGGTTTGAAATACTGTTGTCCTTTGAAATGTCAATTACTGATGGATGACAACTTGGAAAATAGATCAACATATATCATAATGGAATTTATTAGAAATAAATGAAAGGGAAAGAAGATCATTCGTTTAAAATCTAACCATTGATGTTGTAGTAGGGGGTGAAATGGTGGATGCGCTTTTCGAGTCAATTATGAACTCTATGGTACCGTATGTCTAACCCCATTCATGACATTTTATTGGGGAAAAAAAGGAATTCGGTTTGTCACGTTTAACCTTGAATCGGACTTGAAAAAATTTTTACAGATCTCTTCAGATGTTCTCATGTCTCACGTTCAACCTTGAATGGGACTTGGAAAAAATTTATATTCTCATGTCTAACCTCATTCGCGTTCAACCTTGAATGGAACTTGGAAAAATTTTCACGTTCGAATCTTTTCTATAAACCACATAATTAACCTTGAATGAAATATTCGCGTTCAACCCAATTTCATGTTCAACACCTCCCTCTGAATCAGACTTGTACAATTTTCGCGTTCAAGAGGGTAATGAAGACCTTGAATGGAACTTGTAAAAATTTTCGTTGAAGAGTAGAACTTATCTAACGTTCAACCTTGAATCGGACTTGTACAATTTTTTACGGATCTTTTCAGATGTTCTCATGTCTAACCCCATTCACGTTCAACCTTGAATGGGACTTGGAAAAAATTTATATTCTCATGTCTAACCTCATTCACGTTCAACCTTGAATGGGACTTGTAAAAATTATCGTTGAAGAGTAGAACTTATCTAACCCCTTCCGCGTTCAACCTTGAATCGGACTTGTAAAAATTTTCGTTGAAGAGTAGAACATGTCTCACGGTCAACCTTGAATCGGACTTGTACAATTTTTTACGGATCTTTTCAAATGTTCTCATGTCTAACCCCATTCACGTTCAACCTTGAATGGGACTTGGAAAAATTTTCGTTGAAGAGTAGAACATGTCTAACCCCTTCCGCGTTCAACCTTGAATCGGACTTGGAAAAATTTTTTACGGATCTTTTCTATGAACCGAATCTACCTTGAATGAAATTTTCGCGTTCGGATTTTTTCAACGAAGAGTAGAACTTGTCTCACATTCAACCTTGAATGGGACTTGGAAAAATTTTTACGTTCTCACTACCAACTACCCCCAACTCAAAATGTTCCCATGACTCAAATAATAGAGTATCCCTGTATCAACTATACCACTTATTCCACTCTCTACTCAACTGATCCGGTAGCTTAGCGGTTAAGACGTGTGATTCATAATCCATAGGTCTCAGGTTCGAATCCTGACGAAGTGCAAAAATTTATGCTAGTGAAAGTGAAAAAATTTATGTTAGTGTTACTGTGACGTCATCTCCAACCCTCTCACCCCTACCCTGGACCACTCAGCATCCGACACGTCTACGTCGAAATGGGACTTAGAAAAAATTCAAAATTGACAAAATCGACTCCAACCCCTCCTGGACCACTCAGCATCCAAGTGGGACTTAGGAAAAATTCAAAATTGACAAAATCGACTCCAACCACTCAACATCCCTGTGGAACTTAGAAAAAATTTCGAAAGGTACGAAATGGTGACTTAGAAAAATTGGTAAAATCGACTCCCTGGACCACTCAGCATCCAACCTTGAAATGGACTTAGAATAATTGACAAAATTGACCATTTCTCCAAAATGGACCTTAGATTTCCTTATGGGAATTTACATGTAAAAATAGGGGTAGTTGCGTTCGAACCCGTGTTGCACATCTACTCTGGAGTATAAGCCTTTTTCATATTTTGACAACCTGTGTTTTGGAAAGTTATAAAGGATATTTTTACTGCTTTTTCATTTGAAATTTGTTATTGAACCTTCATTTTTAAAAAAGAAAAGAGTTGTTCATAAAGGTTATTATTTCAGTTAATCAATTGCATTCAAGTTGAATGGAATTGGTTAACCGAAATGATAACTGGTAAGCCTTTTGAAATTGATTATAATTTCTTAGAGATTTTGGATAATACTCGACCACAAAAATATTCAAAAACTAATTCCCCCTACAGATACCTCCAGATGGCGCGCAAGAAGGCACGCGAAAGCTACATAGAATCCGAGCTGATCTACTCGTACGCCAAGACCGGTCGTCTGGCCGACCTGGAGGAGTTCATATCCGGTCCGAACCACGCGGACATCCTGAAGATCGGCGAGCGATGCTTCGAGGACAAGATGTACGACGCGGCCAAGTTGCTGTTCAACAACGTGTCGAACTTCGCGCGTCTGGCCATCACGCTGGTCCACCTGAAAGAGTTCCAGGGCGCGGTGGACAGCGCCAGGAAGGCCAACAGCACCAGAACCTGGAAGGAGGTCTGTTTCGCGTGCGTCGACCACGAGGAGTTCAGGTTGTCGCAGATGTGCGGCATGCATATTGTGGTGCATGCGGACGAGTTGCAGGTGAGATGATTTTTTCTCTTATTTAGCATCAGTGACTCTTTACGAATCGCACATTCAAAAGTAAACCGTTACTAAACAAAAGTATCCACTTTAACAGAAGAGCGTAAAAATGAGGAGAGCTCAGGGGATCACAAACCCCAGTAGAAAAAATCCTGTCTAGCCATTCCAACAAAAATAACACTTGAAAACTATTCGAATAGTGAAAGATTTCTTCTTTATTGACTTCAACCGATAACCCTCTCCAAGATGCCTTTGGAATCCTGAATCTATCGAAACAGAAAAAAGGAACAGATGAATAAAATGATTGAAACTCTATTAAATCGATTTAAAATTAAAAACGACTCTGTACATTCATGTATAGTCCTTAAGCCATCCTGAAATTTAAATATTGGATAATTATTTATCAGATATTCAATAGTCTCCTCTGCTTCTCCGCATTCGCAACTAGGCGGACTCTAAACTGAATTCCACTTGAAAAGCATGCTATTACAACGACCATAAGCTGTTCTTGTACGATTAAGAACAGTCTAAATTTTTCTTGGAGGATCAAATCCAGGAACTTTATTGGGGGATCAGTTATTAAATCTTTGTTTTGAATATAACATGTGTTCCACTCGCATTTTCAAATTGCTTTATCGCTTTCATTCGAGGTCAGAAAATAATTGGACCAAAATGTTTTATGTGATGGAACCTTATTATCTGGGATATAGGAAAGTATTTGATATGAATTTGTCAAAGAATTAAATTTATTACAAATTTTCAAAGTTGGAGCCTGTCTGCGGATATGTGGAGGAGCAATGTTTGAAAGAACTGGTAACCATGGTGTTGGTGTTGATGTTATTGTTCCAGTTACTATTCTCAACTAGGCTATATCCACGTTTCTCTCCTGTCCAAGACATTATTTCCGCTGGCTCACAATGGCAAGTCATTCTGTAATTAGGTGAACAGGTGTTTCCTTCCCTTCTCCATAAAATCTACACTAGTCAGTTTCTATTGAGCCAATTCTCATCATATGCTTCTTAAGGCGACAATGTCCTGTTTGAAAGCTAGTGAAAAAGTTTAACTTATTCTTGCTGAAATCCTTATACTTTTTGGACCTCGCAGTTTTAAATGACGTTTTCGGAAACTTATTCGATCACAAATTGACAGCAATTGAACTGTTTATCTGTCAATTTGTAACCAAAGTTAGTGATCGAGTAAGTTTCTGAAAACGCCAAATGTTACACTTTGGAATGATTCGTTCCCAGAAGGTTTCTCCAGAGTGCTTCTCTTTCAGTTTCTTTCTCCTCCATTCATCCGATTAGAAAGATTTATACCTCATTGCATTGGTGAATTGATTCTCTACAAACACCCAATTGATCATTTTCTTCTATAGTTAACCGTTTTCAAAATATCCTTAATAAACTCGGTAGCAATCGGTAAAAAATGAGAAAATACATTTTTTTTATCTTTCATTGGAAATATTTCGATCACAGTTCATCCGATTAGAATGATTGAAACCTCACTGCATAGGTAAATTAATTCTCTACAAACGCCTCATAGACCACTTTCTTCTATATTTTACTGTTATATATATATATATTTCGAATAAACTCGGTGGCAATCGGTAGTAAATGAAAAAATTCTTTTTTTCATCTTTCATTTAACATATTTTGATAACTCTTCATCCGATTGAAATGAATGATACCTCATTGCATAGGTAAATTATTTTTCTATAAAGCCCTTCTGACCACTTCCTTCTATAACCTACCGTTTTCAGAATATTTCGAATAAACCAGGTAGCAATCGGTAGCAAATGAAAAAATACATATTTTCATCTTCAATTGGAAATATTTCGATGACTGTTCATCTTATTAGAATGATTAACCCTCTAATGGCGGAATTGTTTTTTCTTTGTAATACAAGTATATCCCTGAAATTCTTATTTGAAAGAGTTCACTGAACAACTTTAATTCAAGCAGTTTAAAAAAATATATATATTTCTCACAAAAAATTATGTTACATATAAGTAACGCTAGCAGTTTTAGGGATACAAAAATTTTGGTCATGTTCACTTTCTATGGAATTTGACATTACACTCCAAGCAGAGTCCCACATCACATTTAAGGCACATGAAAAGTACACTGGATGTACATCCTTCTCCAGTGCAACGACTTCTCTTATTTTTGGGGATGGTGGTGAATGATCCATCCTGTCATATCTCAAATTGTCAGATACTCTGTTATTTGAGGTACTTGACCTAGATGAAGAAGGTCTCCCTGCTCCCTTAGGAACTGAGCCAAATTTGGAGAGATATGCTTGGACTATTCTAAATTCTAGCTGACTTAGTGGTGGAAGATGTTTGCATCTTTTAGATGTTATCCAAGCGTTCACTTCAGCTGCATCAAGGAGCCAAGTGAATATTGACCACCACCACTTTTTTTCTACGAAAAGCGATTCTGTACCTGGAAATTTGTTGTTCCATGAAATCTGTGCCACCCATGCATTTATTGTATCTACTCTGTTACCAGTTTTGGTTGGGACACCTGGATGATTTTTTCTCTGATTGAGAATACCACTTGGCCTGTGTAACTGGATTGATACCTTGACATGTAGATGCTACTATCAAAATACAATATTATCCTTCTATAGTCCGTTCACGAAAGGTTGAGCCGTCGGTTGGCCATGGAAATTTGGCATATTCCACTGTGTATATTAAAATTTTAGGTTATGTTCTTTATTTACTTGTCAGATTGATACGCAATGTTGTCAAAATTGCATAGAGTTTTCTGATAACTCGCAAGCTCGTCGGACGAGACCTGGTACATTCGGCAACGTTGACTTTATTTTACTCTATGACAGTAAATACTGCCAACTTCAGATAAGTAAAGAAACGCCTACTATGTGCTCAACCTTTCGTGAACGGACTATATTTAGTGATCAGAATTCCATCTTCTCTGTCAATAGCACTGACTAGGTCTCCTCTCTTTTTCGTTTCACTTTGGGGGTAGGTTGCAACTTTTGGGAATTCTATTCTCTCTCATCGTTTTTGTCCACCATGAACAGCGTGCGTTACTTTTAAGTAACAGCGAAGTTCTGCAGCTTATAAATGAAAAACCTAATTGACTATAATAAAAACAAATACATAGTCATGTAGGTTAACTATTCCTCAGTATTATCCTAGAAAATTGCCAACATTTATCGAAGGACAAATATTCATTGGTACTAACTCGAGCCGAAAATCCATTTTTGATCAATTATAGATTTCACTTCACAAAAAGCATACAATCGCAGCGACGATAGAAAAAATGCTGATGAATTACCATTTTATTTGAGTTGTGCCATCTTCGAGTAGTACGCCGGCCAATGGGCGTTGCATTAGAGTGTTAAATGAAGCTGTGTTGTCGGTTTTTTGACAACACTTGTTTTATTACATATATGCAACGCTAGCCGTTGAAGGGTTAATACCTCATTGCATAGGTTAACTAATTCTCTACAAAAGCCCTTCCGAGCACTTCCTTGTATAACCTACCGTTTTCAGAATATTTCGTATAAACCGGGTTGCAATCGGTAGCAAATGAAAAAATACATTTTTGCAACTTCAATTTTAAATATTTCGATGACTGTTCATCCGATTAGAATGATAAAAACCTCATTGCAGTAGCAATCGGTAGCAAATGAAAAAATACATTTTTTCATCTTTCATTGGAAATATCTCGATCACTGTTCATCCTATTAGAATGATTGAAATTTCATTGCATAGGTTAATTAATTCTCTACAAACGCCTCAATGAGCACTTTCTTCTATATTTTACCGTTTTCAGAATATTTCGAATAAACCCGGTGGTAATCGAATGAGAAATAGCAGCCCATTCTTGTTGTATTCCAAGAGAGTTTGGATCTTTCTGTATCGAAAGTTCCGAGAAATTTTTTTGAGTGCTCTAAGACCGAAATGGCTTTGCCAGAGTGTATGCATTTTCCCTTCTCAAGAAATCCTTTTTGTAGGTGTGTTTCCCTCTGCCGCAGTAGGCCATAGTACTAATAATAGAGTTGGTGGCACCCTTCAGCTGAGATCGTCGTTCTCTTCGTTTCGTCTTTTCTGACAGTCTATCTCATTGACGGGTCTACTCCCATACACACTGAGATAAATAAACTATTTATCTTACATATATTAAAATAAATGTTTACTTTCCAGGATTTGATCAATTACTATCAAGACCGTGGATACTTTGAGGAACTGATCGGTCTCCTAGAAGCTGCCTTGGGCTTGGAAAGGGCCCATATGGGAATGTTCACCGAATTGGCAATTCTCTATTCAAAGTATAAGCCTGCTAAAATGCGAGAGCATCTCGAGCTGTTCTGGTCCAGAGTCAATATTCCAAAAGTAAGTATTTTCATAACATTTGTGAATAATCAATACTTATTTGTTTCATCATAAGAGAGAACATTAAATCACTCAGTTGTAAGTTATTTATATAATTTCCTTTTTCTCTATTAGGTCTTAAGAGCCGCAGAGCAAGCCCATCTTTGGGCCGAACTAGTTTTCCTGTACGACAAATACGAAGAGTACGACAATGCCGTTTTGGCCATGATGGCCCATCCCACCGAAGCCTGGAGAGAAGGCCATTTCAAAGACATCATAACCAAAGTGGCCAACATCGAACTGTACTACAAGGCTATCCAGTTTTATCTAGACTACAAACCGCTTCTGTTGAACGACCTTTTACTTGTACTGGCGCCTAGGATGGATCATACCAGGTCAGTTGGGGAACTTAACCACAAATGTCAATTAAACTTTATCTGTCATATGTCAAAGGGACATCTGACATTATATCAATGTCACATTCAATTCAACCACAGAATATACTCGTGTTGACGTTTTTTTTCGTATCAGGGCCGTCCAGTTCTTCTCGAAAACCGGTCATCTACAGCTGGTCAAGTCGTACCTCCGTTCAGTACAAAATTTGAACAACAAGGCTATAAACGAAGCTCTGAATTCTCTGCTTATAGAGGAAGAAGACTTCCAGGTATGCAAACCGTTGAATAATAGTGTTTCGATTTCGGTTTGAATGTATCGTTTTCTAGGGACTTCGAACGTCTATAGATGCTTTCGACAACTTTGATAATATCAGTCTTGCCCAGAAACTAGAAAAGCACGAATTGACAGAGTTCAGAAGGATCGCTGCCTATCTTTACAAAGGTAAATGAGTTTAATCTTCGTTTAGAATCTAGAGGTTTATGTTTGAATTTTTTTTGCAGGCAACAACAGATGGAAACAGAGTGTTGAACTGTGCAAGAAAGATAGACTTTTCAGAGATGCCATGGAATATACTGCGGAATCTAGAAATCAGGAATTGGCCGAGGAGCTTCTTGCCTGGTTCTTGGAGAGAAAAGCCTTCGACTGCTTCTCTGCATGTTTATATCAGGTAAGAGTGTATGTCTTATTTTGCAGATAAAGCGAGTCAAGAAGTTCTCGATATCAAGCATACAGTGTGTTTGGTCATGACCTAATGATAATTTGAGGGCATCAAATATAACTTATATTATCGACAAAAACACCCACATTGGGAAGTTTACCCCCTTTAGTTTTTTAGTAGCCCCCATTTTCAATTTACTTTTTTATTTTCGTTGACCCTTCCAAATAATATCGATTTCTTTGGACATAAAGGTTCTACAGATGTGAAGAAAGTGTTTTTTGAAAGATGATACTACAACCTTTCATTAGACTAGAACAATATGAAAACATTCAACTTGAAAATGCCATAAAGAATTTCTTTAAAAAGCTTTTAGTAAAAAAAATTACTGATTTTCTTAGTAAACCTGCAATAGTACAAGAGCTAGCACATTGGAGTACAATTTTTTTTCAATGATTTAACTCGCAAGGATATTAGCTACAAAACAATAACTACATCATTTCTGTAAGTAACTTGATTTGAGAGTAATTTCTGTTCAAACATGACCACTACGAGAGCGCCCCAAACTTTTTTTTGTTGCTGCAGGTCGTCATGAGTGCCACTGCCTTTCTACAAAGCAGAGGTGGCCATTCTGAGTAATTTTTATGATTAATTTGTTTTTTTTATCATTAAAAACTATCGAAAGTACAGTACTGAGTTTTATTTTATTTTATCAATTTTTTATAAGGGTCATGTTCGAACAGCAATTACTTTCTAATTATACAACTTACAGGAATTATATTGGTATCATTTTGTAGCTAATATCCTTGCGTGTTAGCTCATCGAAGAAAAATTATACTTCAATGTGTAAGTTCTTGTATTATTGCGGATTTATTAGGAAAATCAGTACATTTTTTCACTAACATTTTCTTTAAAGAATTTTTTTATGACATTTCTAAGTTGAATGTTTTTATATTGTTTCACTTTAATAGAAGGTGGTAGTATCATCTTTCAAAAAAATTTGTCTCAATTCTGTAGGACCTTTATGTCAAAAGAAATCGATATTATTTAAAAGTGTCAACTAAAATAAAAAAGTAAATTTGAAATGGGGGCAAAAATGAGGTGGTTAACTCCCCAATATGGGTATTTTTGTCGATAAAATTAGGTATATTTGATGCCTTAAATTATCGCTAAGTCATGACCAAACACACTGTATATAATATATTCTTTTGAAATCAAGACATAATACAATATATAAAACAAAAACAAAAATCCCTAACTGAGGTTACTGTAAACGGGGTACCATACTATTTTTTCGTATGATACCAGAGCTTAGGGAAAAACCCCAGTAGAAAAAACCCTGTCTCGCCGTTCCAATAAAAATAACACTTCAAAACTATTCTAATATTGAAGGATTTCTTCTTTATTTAGTCCAACCGATAACCCTCTCAAAGATGCCTTCGGAATTCTGAATCTGAAACGAAAAAATCGAAGCAGAAAAAAGGAACAAAAAAATAAAATGATTGAAGCTACATTAAATCAAGTAGTAAACTTACCGCATTATATATTTTTTTTTCAGTGCTACGATCTGTTGAGGCCCGATGTCATCTTGGAACTGGCATGGAAACATAAGATTATGGACTTTGCCATGCCGTATCTTATACAAGTTACGAGGGAAATGTCGACAAGGATCGAAAAATTGGAACAGTCAGAAACGGAGAGACAGACAGAGGCTGCTGAAGAGCCCAAGTCGATGATGATGCCGGAACCCCAGCTTATGTTGACGGCCGGTCCAGGCATGGGTAAGTTTACTACAGGCTTGCCTAAAGTGCTTGTAAACATCTTAAGATACTACCCATTTTGAAATTTCAAGTTTTTATGTCTCCAAAATTTCGATAAATTCTTTATTTTATGTAATACATAAAATATACTTCTCTATAACGAAAGCGCTAAATCCGCAAATAAATTCTTTACAAAGAAATTTCGTTATACAGAAATATTTGTTACTATTGTCGGCAATGTCGCGGTCGATTTCACCGATAAATTTAAGGTTATCATTCCAACTTAAGCACTTCCTTTTAGACATTTTCGCACAACTTTCACACTAGCGTAATGGTACGGTTGAAACCAAACAGCCAGGGGTGTATTTACAACTGTTTCAGAAGGATCTCTCAGACCGCTGTCGGGATTTATTAAGTACGTCCGGAAAATTTTCGGAAAAAACCCACCCTTATACCTTCTTACCAATACCCATTCAAAGAGAAATTTTCTTTGAATATTTTGTTATTGGCTTCTGCTGACCAGCGATACGCACTCTAGCGGTTGAAATCGAAATAGAGCTAAGATAGTAGTAAACAAAGCGTTGAACGTATTTCAGTGCAATAATTTCGTAATATGTTCATATAAACTTTTGTTTAGAAGAAATATTTTAGGAAAAATTGAAATTTTTATCCTCCTTGTTATGATTCCGATCAGAAATGACTACAGTTGTGTGCCCCGATGGAATTTTTGGGCGAAAAAATTGCACACTTTAGGTTATAGTTATCACTTCTTCCCAAAGGAAAACCAAATGAAAATATATCTTGAAAACGAGTTTGGAAGGAAACTAATAGTAAAAGAAAGGCTTGTATCTTATATACTACAAATAAATATAGGAAAGTAATTCATATTGTCGCTTTAACTTCTTAAGTCAGAATTTGTATCGAAGGTTTTGATATTACAGCAGATTACGACAAACTCTCTCTACTTCTTAGGATCATTTAAAATTAAGGTACACACTACACATACAACATTTCACAAACCTGTACTTAGCTATTGCAGAATTGGTAAAGAGTTCATAAAATATTTCTACATATTATCTTCTTGATTTATACCATAGGAGGATACAGCAAATTTGTTTTTTGAGCAAGGCATATTTTCTATAGACGAACCCTTATTTTCTTATATCAGCCTTCTGCTAATTCCATAAGCACTTTAAGTATGTGATATTTCTTCCAGTTTAGATAGTTTTTCCCCGATAAAGAAACACTCAGCAGGAAAGGAGAAAAAAACATGAATTTTGATATGATTCTGTCATGGATGAATAGGAACATCATGTACCTGATCAATCTAATTAAAACAACTGTAATGATATGTTTACATTTCCTCCTCACTCCACCTTAACAAGTGCATATTAGTTTTGTTTTACTTTATCACTCTCCACAATCAATGAACCATCAATTTTATGAGGTTCTGTATTAAGGGCTAGGGCAATAGTTATTGAACACAAAAAGCAAATGTCTATAAAACTGGACCCACAATTTGTTTTCCAACACATTATAATATGACATTCATTCAGAACTTCTTCTTGAACATCTCCTTTCACTGGGGCTCTAGGATTAGAGGTTAAAACTCTTAAAAATTTCAGAAATTCTAAGGGCTGCACTTCACTTTGTATACGTGTATACAATGTACGATATAAATGAACTGAAAGAAATTTTTTTAATATAGTTTAGGATTGACAACATCTACAACTTATTAAACTTACTGAGTTGTAACCTTTCTATTGATTGAACACTTGAATATTAGTGATAAAATGATTGAAATAATGATTAAATCACGAAATAATTTAACAATGATTCCAACTCCATAGTGATTTTCAGATTATTCGTAAAAATTTCGATAAAACTCCAATGACTTATCTGTCCAAAACAAGATTGTTTACATTTACTACTATCTTAGCTCAGCTTCGATTCTCGCCACCCTGGCGCTGATATCGTCATGGAATATGCCAATAGAGAGAACTTACTTCATTTTAGAGGGTGTTTTTAACATGGAATTTGGATTCAAGGTGTAATGTCTTGTACAAAATTCGTTATACAGATGTTCGTTATAGGGAAGTTCCACTGTATATAGTTTTCCATTTTTTGAAAAAAGAACAAAAGGGAAAGAGCTAATATCTTCCTCAAATCCAATTATCTTTTGTTTGATCAGTAACTCTATTTAAAATGAAATCTTCAGTGAATTATGTACTCGAAAAAATGTGTTCATGGAAGTTATGAGCCTCCGAGGTTTGACAACTTTGAGGCTTACTTTTTATCACCTTAACAAGCGTTCCTTTTTGAAGTACACTCAGGCAAAATAATCGATCCACTCAAAAAAATCGATGCTGTTAGTTTATCCATAAATGTGTTATTTTGAGTCTGATGTGATTGAATTTTTTTTTCAACTGTAGGTATGTTCATTCGAAATCAATCATCAGTTTAGAATTTAAATAAAAAAAAAATTATTTTTCAACTATAACTTCAAAATCACCCCTGGTGTGTTCTAGTTGTTCCAACGTGTGATTTCTTATTTTATTCACTACTATTGTAAAATCCGTCCATTGTACGACTCTGTGCTCGGCCTTAATAATACCCATTAATCACAAGGGAATAATGAGATTATAAATCACTGCTGGCAAATGCTTCAAAGATTCAGCTTTGATATAATATTCTTTAAATTGGTATTTCTTCAGTATTCTAAAGAATCTAAAGTACTCCAACTAACAAATATGGGTATACCTTGTCAATCGAGGAACAAATCTACTTGCATTATATCAATTAAAGCTTTTTTTATTACAAATAATATCTTCAAGACATATATTCAGTAGTTGTGGATAAAGTATAGTATATGCTACTTGCTTAAAATGGCTGTTATTCACTCGGTGATTTTGGCCACTCGTCTATGGCTCGTGGCCTAGACTTCACCTCACGAATACCAGCTATCATTATACGCTTGTTGCATAATATACTATTATCATCAAGACACATCTTCTCTCGACAATTTCATTCTTCATCCATACAAATAACTCAATTTAATTTCACAATTTCGCTACAGCAATAACAGTAATTTCACAAATTTATCCATGAATCGTAATATAATGAAAGTGAACTAACAACTAAGTGAAAAAAAATGAAAAAATACTTAATTAAAAGCGTTTTCCCCCTTGAAGGGATAATAGCTGCAACTCGTCTTGGCATGCCCTCAATAAGGTTGTGTATGAAAGCCTGGTCAATTGGATTCCATTCTTCGATTAAAGCATCACTAAGCTGCTGCAAATTTTCAGGAGTTCTCGAGATTTAATTTTTTTTTTCATAAGAGCATCCCAACATTCTCAATTGAGTTGAAATCTGGGCTTAGAGTAGGCCATTTCAATTACTGGATATCAGCCTCTGTCAAATAGTCCCTTTAATTCAAAACCTTATTGATGGCATGCCGAAACGAATTGCATCTGTTATCCGTGCACAAGGGGAAGCGCTTCTTATTAAGTGTTTATGTTTTTCACTTAGTTTTCATTTAATTTTCATTACGTTCCGATTTATGGTTGAATTTGTGAAGGTACTGTTATTGCCATAGCGAAATAAAATGTTTCACTGAAAGCACATCTTCAACAAAAAAATTGAACTCTTGTGATAGGTGGAAGAACAGAGGGAGATCATTCTCTACTCTGAACCTCGCCTTTTTTCCTATTTGTACTTTTTATTTGTGATCTAAATTTGTGACAGTTACATAAGGAAAATAAAGGGTATTATTATTATTAATTGGTGATTGAAATTGTCAGGATGAGATGTGTCTTGACGATAAAATGAAAAAATCACTTGATCTAACTACTGGAACAAACCAGAGGAGTTTCAAAGTTAAAGTAAAAAAACAGATTTCGTTTTACCCTTTTTAAAACGACGTACGCCAGGTTTTCTTTAAATTCAAAACTATAACCGTTTTCGGATTAACATACAACTAAAAAACTTCATCGATTTATTGAGTTGATCGATTATTTTGCATTAATAGAAAATTTCGACCAACATCTGCGAAGTTGAGAGTTCTAATTACCCTTCTCTTATTCTCAGGTATGCCTCCTCAACAGTTTGTACCTCAGGCCTATGCCCAAGCGGGATACGCCCCGCAGATGCCATACCAGGGGTACCCCGGCATGTAATACACGCCTGCAAAAAATTATACCCAAATGACTAGCAAATGGATATAGTACAAGACAATATAGTATGTTTATACATGAGGGGTTGATTTGTCTTTACACTCAGGAATAAAAGTAAAAAAAATATTTTAAACTCAAGAAATAAAATTCTAGTTTTGAACTCGATGTGAAGACAATTCGATATTTCCAGTATTCTAATTATATGCGTATAAAGTAATCATTCGAGTTTAGGTTTTTGAGAATGTATAAGAGAAATCAACCCCTTTTAAAATGCTTGAAATGAAGTCTTAGGAACTTACCGTTAAACTGTCCATTACGCCAAAGTCTTGTAAGAGGAAATAATGGATGAACATATTTTTGTTCATAGTTCAAAGTTTTGAGATTAACACAAGAAATCGTTAAAAATATAAAAAATAGTTAATTGGATATGAAAAAATAATGTAGATACTAAACGGAAGCTTATACCTCCCGGACTGTAAAGAATTCTTCAGTGTTTAATTACTTTGAAAAATGTTTTCAATGGAAAAAGAAACTTGAAAAAACTAAGAGGTAATATTTTCAATTTTGAAATGTTTAATCAGATTTCAAATTCTATCCTAGTTTCTGATGTATTTGTTCACGTCCGTTCAATATTGTGCTTTATTTTTGTTATTTTTTTAATGGATGCTTGTTTACTTTTTAGTATGTACATAAAGAATATTATGTGCTAGTAAATGGGAAGAAGCAGAGACGTACTGTGTATATATAATATATTGATAATAATATAGTATAATTTAGTTGTCGATCAAAATTTTATGTTTGTCGTTTAAAAGTTCGACCTACTTCTGATTAGTGATTTTAGGCATTCCCAGTTTGGTTACACAAAATGTTTTCTTACATTCTTGATTTTCTTCTAATAACAAATGGTTATTTTATTAGAATTTTAATGATGCACATCAAATGAAATATTTATTCAGTGTATAAGCAAGTTGAAACTTTTATTTAGTTTGTATTATTATATATTTGTAAATGTTGGTATATTTCTCAGTAATTGCACTTAAATGCAAAGTTCTTGTTATTTTCCTATAATCATGAACAGCTATATTAATTAAAGACATTACCTATAATTCGTGCATTTTATTTTACCTGGGAATTAGACCAGTATGAATATCTGAATTTTATCAATCAACATTATAAATGTGCTGCCATCTATGTCTTTTACCACGAACTTACAGCTTCAATCAATATATGTAAGATGGCGCCACCCAGCAAACTTATATTTTGTACTGCCATCTATATGCTTCTCTACGAACCTTCAGCTTCTTTAAGTACCCGTAAGATGGCGCCACCTATTAAAATTTCTAAGGTGCTGCCATCTACGTGATCCTTTAGGAACCTGCAGCTTCAATCAATATACGTAAGATGGCGCCACACAGCAAACCTATATTTTGTGCCGCCATCTTTGTTTTACTCCACGAACCTTCAGCTTTCTATAAAACTCGTAAGGTGGCGCACCTCATAAAACTCCCGATGTGCTGCCACCTATGTTTTCTTCCACGAACCTACAGCTTCTATCAATGTATGTCAGATGGCGTCACGCAATAAACTTGTATATTGTGCTGCCATCTATGTGTTCTACTACGAACTGGCTCAGCAATTCGATCTGCAATGATCAATCTATTCACAGTAAATTAATCAATATTTATTTATTCCAAACTTTTTACATAAATGTGTGATTGCATGTCACAATTATTAATACTAAGTCCTCTTTCATAAGAAACATTCCTTTCATTACGAACTCTCATTTATCGCGTTTTATCAACAAGGTTACTCGAAGTTTGTCTATAAACTTGCGGTTTTAGCACTGCCTTGTCCAAAATTTCCGAGAAGGTTTTCTGAGTCAAATCGCACAGTTCTCGACTTTCCTGAGCTGATATTTCCAGACTTTTGCCAAGATGTGCGTCAAAATGAGACGCTAATGAGGCCTGCGATTCAGAGATCTTCGCCAGTTGCATCAGAAGATTCATTACATCGGGGACTAAGGGAGGAAAGGCTTCGCTTATTCTTACGAGGGCTGGCAGAATTGGAGTGAAAAGTTTAACCCTTTGTCCGCTAGATAGACCTGTGAAAAAGAAGTAAGTTACCTACAAATTAAGCTTAATCATCTTTTAAATATATGAAAACTAGTTAACCACATCGGAAACATACGATATTCAATGCATTAGAGAGAGTATTTTGCCGTCCAGTTAAACAGTGGTATACTCGACAGATGGTCATCTCTCAAATCGAATAAGACGGGCAGTTCGAAACATTGAGTCATTGCGTCAGGCGTCAGCCCGAAACGTAGCACGTAAATCTTTCGAATATACCAGAATTCAACAGTACAAAAAATTCTCTCTGATGCATTGAATTTCGTATGTTTCCGATTTGAATTTACAAACCTGTATAAAAATATGATGAAATACTACTAACCTCCTAGGAGAGCATACAGAAGATTCAAAGCAGTCACACAGTTGTTCAGGTTCTTTGGCAAAGCATACTGCACAGAGAGGTGGGATAATAACTGTATAGCAAAAATCTGCTTCTTCAGACTAGGCTGTTGCATTAATTCCACAATGAAATCCGCACAAATGTGCATAGACGGTATTCCTTTCACTGTCACAGCAAGCAGTTCGCTGGGATATCCCTGTGTCAGAACAACAAAAAACAATTCATAGAAGTTGAAATGAATAATAATATTGATAATACCAAATTTCTTAATAATTTTATATCAGAAAATGTCAGGTAGCTATAAAATCTATAGATTTCTACATTTCATTCATGAAATATCCTAGAAGTATCAATTAAAAAAACCTGTTATTTCCCCAATAAACTTGTAATGTATTCATTCAAAACAAAATATTGAATACAATTTCAGTATGATACCACAGAACAACTTCGGCTAAACAAACAACTTAAATTTTTTTTAGTACTTGTAGAATATTTTCTGTAACAAAATTGCAATACTCTTGGCAGTGACAAATAATTTCTTAGTGCTCTTAACTTACCTGGAAATGAACCAGAGTTGCCAAACCTGCTTCAGCTATGAAAACTTGATGGATATAACTGCAAACCAGAGAGCGAACTTCTTGTAGAGCCCACTGCTGACCTGGAACACTGGCATCAGAGTCTGTCTCTAAGCACGATTCCAAGAGCATCTGTACTGCTGCACTCTCCTAAGTTGTTTTATACAAATTTATTGAGTATCAAAATATATCGATTAAAAAAAAAACATTCTTGATAGAACAATTTTCATATTTTCTATAATAATTCTGGTAATATTAAGAATTAATAAATGAATTTTGTAGTTAAATTATCACAGATTTGAATAGAATATTTAGGTTAATCTATTGGCTACAAGATTTTTTATGCTTCAAAATATCCACAGGTGTTAATAGCATTTTCTTTCCGCATTTATCACATTCAAAAACTTTCGAATTAGGTTTAACAACTGTCTTTTGTGAGGATTCTCCTTCAGCTTCCAGTTCTTTCGAGTTTTTCTTCATTTTTTCGCACTTAACTTCATGCTGTAGTCTCTTGAAAATGGAAGAACTTAAAATTTTCTCTCCGCAATCATCACAAATAAACATTTCTGCTAAAACACTTTCTTCCAAGTCCCAAGCCCACTCTTCGTCGATTAAGCAATCGTAGACAATATTTTCTGTTAAATTAACTCCTCCAAATTCCTTATTCTCAACAATTCCGAACTCTTCATCGAGAGGATTGAATGAAACATCTTCATTCTCGAAAAAAACACATTCCCTTTTGAATATAATCTTCAGATCGGCCGTTAATAGTCTTTTGATGTTATAACAAACATCGGTAGTCATAAAAGAAATTAAGTCCTCAATAAAATAGAATATATCCTTTTTATTCATTTCTGAAGACTCTGCTTTGCTTAATTTCTTGCCCAAATTATTCTTCCACTTTTGTCTCAACGCAGTAGACATCTTGAGTAACTTTTTTCCTTGTCCGTAATACGGAACATCAACGCTCAAAAAGTCGTCAAAAACAAACCTTGTAAAACTAGAATTTGTGTAAATTCTTTTACCAAACAACATCAACGTTTGCAAAGCAGGCATGCGGAAACAGTTCATCAGGTAAACTTTCTTTGTTTCTAAAATGGACTGATACACCAACACTTGGTGTTTTCTACTGATTGGTCTATTACTGAAATAGTTTGGTGGAGGAACTTCAATATCGTCATTGTGCAACTCGAGAATCTCAGGATTGGTAACGAAATAGCTGGTAGGTCTAAGAAACAAAAAGTTTTTAGATTTGGTATGAAAAAGTCTTTCAGAAACAGTTTTAGAAGAGTTATGCTCGTCTTCCACTGCGATTTGGGGGTATAAACCGCTTGTTAAAATAAGTTTCAACAACATTACGTCTTTGAAACTATCGGCAGAGGTTTCCTCTAGTAAACTTTGCAATTTCTTGAAGTCGTTCGATATTCTGAACTCAACGTCTCTTATGTCGCTCTTTTCCTCTTCTTCCGTGTATTCGTTGAAATTTTCGTATTTCAACTGTTTTCTTCTTCTGGTTTTTTCTTCTTGCTTCATCTGGTATCTCATCGATTTCAAATTTTTGAGCTCGCCGTGCCTTATAGCTCTTTCTCCACTCGATAAGTTTGGTTCGATCTCTTTCGATAGCAAATCGGCTTCGTTCAAGATATCCCTGAACTGTTGAAGTAATTTGGTGACCTCGTAAAACCTCTGCTCTTCTAAGCACCTCTTCTTGGCCCATTTTCTCGAACTTTCCGTATTAGAATGTTTAGAGATAGGTGTTGAAGATTGCTTGACATTAAGCCATTCCTTATAGAAGTTAAGGTACGTTAAAGGATCCCCATGCGAGGATTCCAACGGTTTTCTTAAATTTTCGGCGTCTAAATTCTTATGGGCCGTTTGGGAAATGGGGCTTTGAACGCTGAGCAAAGCTGCTAGGGCTAGAATTGAATTAACCCTACCAAATACTGTTGACATAATTAACATTTTTCCAATGGTGAGATCCACCGGTAAAGAACTCAAAGCTTGTCCCAGTGGTGTTAACTGTAGAGTGTCGTTATCCAGACCTAAAGCCCCACTGAACTTCAGCTTCTCGACAGCCTGTTCCAAGCTTTGAACGCTTGGTTTCTCTAAAAATGGGAAATGAGCGATATCGTTCAATCCCAAAGATATCATGTACAAGATCAGACTTTCCAAAGGTACCAGATGTATTTCGGCAGGGGTAAATGATTCAAATTGAGAATACTCTTCTTCTGAATACAACCTAAAACACACCCCTGGTCCTGTCCTTCCTGCTCTACCCATTCTTTGTTTTGCCGAATCCTGCGATATGTTCATTTCTGATAACTTACTTACACCACCGTTAGTATGATACATCATTCTGTTCACTTTACCAGAGTCTATAACAAATCTGATTCCGTCTATAGTTACAGACGTTTCGGCGATATTCGTGGAAATTATACATTTTCTTACACCTTCCGGGGGGTAATCAAAAACCTTGTCTTGATCTTCCAAACTCAAAGTGCTATGTAGTGGAAGGACGATCCAATTTTTCTTATGCTCGCTGTATTCCAAAACAGCATCGGCTAACTTAGAAATTTCATTGAAACCGTTTAGGAAAACCAACAAATCGCCCTTTTGATTTGGGGGATATTTCTCATCTATCATCTGTACAATTTGAAGGTAAGGGGTGCAGTTGAATTTGTCTTTTTGACGTTCGTAAGGATCTTTAATGACCGGCCTGTAATTAATTTCGATAGGATATAATCTGCCGGGAACTTGTATGACTTGAACGTTTTCCTCTGAGAAATAATTTTTGAACAGCTCCAAATTTATTGTAGCTGACATGAGAATCAATTTGAAATCGTTTCTTTTATACAGCAAACATTTCATAACTCCTACTAAAAAATCACTGAATAAATGTCTTTCGTGTACTTCGTCTAAGATTATAACATCGTAGGAGTTTAGCGTTGTTTCCTCACTTGCTTGTCGCAATAATAAACCTTCAGTCATGAAAATTATAGCAGTGTCCGCCCTTTTAGACTTTTCAAACTTTATTTGATAACCCACAGTACTCTTAAATTCTGTTAAAGTTTCATATGCTACTCTTTTGGATAAAGAAATACAAGCTATTCTTCTCGGTTGTGTGCAGACGATCTTTTTATAACCAGCTTCTAAAACATATTGGGGAACTTGGGTAGATTTTCCACAACCTGTGTCCCCTGCAATCAGTAGCACTCTAGATTCCTCTAGTTTTTGTACGATTTGTTCCTTATATTGTGCTATTGGCAGTTCACTTTGGGCCTTTCTCAACTTCTTCAACTTTGCAAACTTTGTTTTCTGTTGAAAATCGTTGTATATTTTGACGATCATCAGAAATTCCCTGAAGTCCTCGTATGTTATCCTTACTTTCCTACCATTTTTATCTAATACAGGAAGTCTATCGAACAATATATTACGTTTATCTGTGAATTCAACGTTAAGAAGAAAATTTCTGTCAAAATCGGGACTCTTCAATTGTTGGCGGTTTTGGTACTTCTCGAGAAATTTCCAAAAGTCCTCCACATTCTGTACATTGGTATGTTCTTGTAAAAATCTCTTCAACTCATACTTGTAATAGTCGATTTTCCTGTTTTCTGGAGAAGGCGAACGTTTACGTTTAAAAGAACGTTCTTGATATTCTTCGTTAGAGTGTCTCTTCCTCTTATCATGGTATTTATTTTTTTCCGAATGCGAACTACTTCTACCACTCATTTTTCTTCAAATCGTAGAATCAAAACTTTCGAATAAACATAAAAAGTTGGGTTATGTTGAATTGACATATTAAAGTTAGGTTAACCCACAGAACATAATTAGCATAGAAAAAGCAGATATAAAGGCCTGTTCACACTTAATAAAGATAGAAAAACCATTATGAAAAAAAGAGCATCTAGTCCACATACTGAATCTACAAATATAAAGCTTTCCTGTTCCTGAAAAAGGCGTGAGAATAACGTTGAAAACTTTTCAATTGGCTTTTCCTTCTCCGAAAAATGAGCCAGTCTGAACCAAACTATAAGTAGTATATTTCTGTGGTCTGAGCTACCCTTGTAATTATTCTATGATTTTTCAACATAACCCTACATTTTCAAAAAAAAATTGTAATTTTGATGTATTAATTTATCTAAAATCTCTACTTACTTGTGCATCAATTGTTGCTTTACATATGTTTTCTCGTTCTGGCTCCACTACAATTTGTCCGTTAGAGTCTAACTTCGGATTAGCTTGAAGATGCTGCAGAAGCTGACTTCTCGAAGAAGCCAGACTGGCCCTTAAAACTCTCAAAACGATAGCGTACATTGGGGCGCATCTAAATACTCGTTCATCGCATCGAAGTATCTGAAAAAAAAATCGGTAAATATTAAGTTATTAGTGACCAGCAGATATTGACCAGATTTTGGTGTCATTGTATTCATTGAGTCTTCCTGAACAACATTAGTGAAACCAACAGGTGGCGGTCTGTCTTAGTTTATAAGATATGGACCCCCAAAGTTCCAAAAATGTTCCATCTTCACGTCACTTTTTTCACTATAAAAACACAAAAACACTACTTCGATTTGTTCTATAAATCACCCTCGAACATTCACATAACGATTCGAATAGTTTCATTTCAGGTAAATTCAATAATTAACGCAAAAACATCGAAATTCTAGACGTACCACGTAACCACACTTTCCACGGAAAGCGCGCCGTTCTTCACAGTTCTTCAAGGTAAGTTTGGCACCGCCGCATATCAGTTCTTTCGGGAGTGACATATGAACAGCTGTTTTAGAATCAGCTGATCGGAAACTGTTTCGGTTTGAATCTAGAATAGACATAATTGTCATATTCTGTGGGTACATTACCATTGTCCTTAAACAATGACATTACCATTATTCATAAATTAATATCTGATTGAATTTTATTTCAACTATTATAAGGATATGATATAATACCTCAGATCAATAAAATACTATTTTGTTTATCTGAGTATAATATCAATAGCTATTATGTGTCTGACTGCATATTTTTAGGAGTTTCTAACTGTATAGACATATTCGTATAACACCTTTCAAGATTATTTAGGGGTTTTATGAATAATAATTGTAGGCTATGAATTATTTATCGAAGTCTGAATGATTTATGTTGATATTGCAGTTGTCAATCTGTTAAAATGTAAATTTCGATTTTAATCTTAACACACTTAAATATTATATAACTAACTACCTAAATTGAATTTAATATCTCAGAAAACTGGAAGCTTCAGGCAAGTGAAAGTTTTGGGTTGTGTTCTTTCATTTATCACCAAATAGTGAAATGTCAGAAAAATAAAGCAATGAAAGGTATATAGTAGAGCAATCAATGAAAAACCAAAATTGGGTGTGACCACTTAAACCGCTGACCATCGACTGCTTGATAGAATAGAAATAGAAGGTTAGGGGTTGCCGATGGCGCGCTTTTCCAAGAATTATATTAACCTAAATTAAAATTAAAAATCCTTTATAAAGTATGCAGATAGCGACATACCCAGATCGCAATTGCCATGTACGAAATGAAGATCAACCAAATATGTATAAGTAGAGCCTTAGTATAAGTAATCATAAAATAAAATATCGATATCCTGGTTTTCAGTTTCCAATCAGCTGTTTCAATTATCGCGCTAAGAAACGTAATTCCCGCCATCATTTTATATGACATTTGGCAAATCGTGCGCACAGATAAACAAACCCCAAGTCTTTGACAATGCGGCGGTGCCAAACTTACCTTGAAGAACTGTGAAGAACGGCGCGCTTTCCGTAGAAAGTGTGGTTACGTGGTACGTCTAGAATTTCGATGTTTTTGCGTTAATTATTGAATTTACCTGAAATGAAACTATTCGAATCGTTATGTGAATGTTCGAGGGTGATTTATAGAACAAATCGAAGTAGTGTTTTTGTGTTTTTATAGTGAAAAAGTGACGTGAAGATGGAACATTTTTGGAACTTTGGGGGCCCATATCTTCTAAACTAAGACAGACCGCCACCTGTTGGTTTCACTAATGTTGTTCAGGAAGACTCAATGAATACAATGACACCAAAATCTGGTCAATATCTGCTGGTCACTAGTAACTTAATATTTACCAAAAAATCTATTTCAATACATTCCTTCACAAAATGTACTGTTTTTACCTGTAAAGGATCTTCTGCAACATCTATCCTGGTCAAACTTGAAAAATCGTCCACCAAATTTTTGACAGTCAAAACCCACAACCTACGAGGCAATACTGTATTCAAGCGGAGCCAAATTTCTTTATACAAGTCTTGAATATATCTGGGAACTTTTTCTCCCAGCACTTTCCTAGCGTAAAAAGTAAACACTTCCGCAAACGGCCAAATATCAATCGGTTCATGTTTCAAAATAGTTTGAAGCACTGAATTCAACTTGGAAGGATTCTCTTCAATGTTGTTGAACGCCTCCACCAGGCCTGACAATTGAAATAAATAAATATTTCACTTTTTAGTTTTTATAATATTTGCTTAGTCTAAATATTCTGCTCGGCGTGCACTTTTTGCGCTCAACTGGTCTTTTATTATGTTCTCTTCTTCAAGTGAGAGCAAGAAGTGCACTCAGAGCAGAATATTCAGACTTAGCAATTGTATACTGTGTTCGGATATTATTAAGCACAAAGTAAGCCTTTGTTTATTTATCTGAGGTTGGCAGTATTTACTGTCATAACGTAAAATAAAGTCAACGTTGCCGAATGTACCCGACCTCGTCCGACAAGCTTTTGAGTTTAGATCAGAGATTCTGTTCATTCACACTCCTATTGACTAATGAAAATGATAATTCTCGAATACATTAAAATACCATTAGTTTCTATTGTTCAAACAATGATATTTTCATTAAATCCAAGTTGTATTTTGTATGACAATAAATGACAGTTCTCTCTCTCCAAGTAATAAATCTGTAATGTGAAATTTCAATTTTCTGTCGTTAGGTATTTAGAACTAACTGTCTGAATTGTGTTATCAATTTGTCAATTTTCGTATGTGAATTGAAATTGTGAGGTTATACATAGCTCTAGCTAATTCTCCTTTATTGTCTCAATCAATACACGTTGTAAATGTTTCATTTGTCAATTTGTGAGAGTATCCTGCAAAATAAAGCCTTCGTTTGGTCGAAATCGACGATTTTATTAATTGTTTATATTTGTAAAGGCAGCCATGATACTTTGCCCTTGGCCTGTCAACCGTCGCGAATTGTGCAACGTTGCCAATGTTTCGAAGTTGTAGTGAAATTTAGGTTGACTAGTTCGAATATTGTTTCTTTTTTTTGTGAAGCACTCGGCAAGAGTGAATTTGCTATATAAATCCTAGGGAAAATATTCCAATTTGAGCTCTGGCAAATTAATATTTAGCGAGAAAATCGAAAAAGAATATCTATTAATGTAAGTACGAAAGGAATTATAGAATCGCTTGGGTAGGTTACATTAGGTTAGGTTAGCTAAGATAGGAACAGTGCCAAGTATTAATAAGAGTGGGGAAAACTCAAAAACACTTATTTTCCAAAAAAAAGATCTGGCTCGTTTCAAGAGAAATGGCACTCAAATTATTCCATTTATAATTCAATGGCCATTTCTCTTTGTGCGAGCCTTTTTTTAGTGAATTTTTGAGTGATTCCCACTTCTTCTTCTTCTCTGTGCGGTGCCTTACCGGCCGAACTGAGGCCTAGTGGCCCATTGTTCACCCGCATCGTTCTATAGAGACTCAGCTCCTCAGGCACGAAGACAGAAATGTCGTGAGCCTGCCAGGAGTGGTCCCACCATAGGAATAGAAGGTGTTGGATTTCCTAGGTGTGTTGACCTCAACTCAGTAAGGTTTCCACAGTTGAACAAAATATGCTCAACCGTTTCATCAGTACTCCTGCACCACCGGCATAGGGAGCAGCTCGTCAATCCCATTCTCTTCAAATGCTTGTTAAACAGGTGACCAGTCAATGCACCAGTCACCAGACCGAGTTGTTTCCTCTCCAGCAACAGAAGCCTATTGACCTCAGATCGCGAGGACGGTCTCTCAATGAGAATCCTCGACCACCTCAGGCCCACCCTGCGCTCCATTCCGAGGAAAATTCCCTGTTCAGCCAGTTCCTGAAGAAACTTCTGACAGATGTGCGACAGATTGGCAGCGAAGGCTCCGGCCTAGCCAGTTCATCTGCCTTGACGTTACCAGGTATATCCGCATGAGCCGGACACCAGATTACTTTCAAAAAGTTATCAGAGCCCAGCCCACGCAGAGCTTTCCTGCATTCTTCTACCAAAAGAGAATCAACTCTAACATCGGATAGAGATTTCAGAGTTCCCTGGCTGTCGCAACATATATAAATGTGCTGGCCAGAGTATCCCCTGCGAATATTTTCTAGTGCGCATGCAAGAACCGCAAATAGCTCAGCCTGCACAATGGAACAGTCCTTCCCCAGAGGGATAGCCTGATTGAAGTGAGGACGCACGATTCCGGCCCCAGACCCTGTTGCTGTGACAGAGCCATCAGTGAACCAGGTGGGACCCTCTGGACTAAGAAACCTGTTTGATGAAGACCATAGGTCTCTGTCGGGAACAATTACCCTGTAGGGTTCGTCGAAGTAGAACTTAGTGCCCGCGTGGTCACTTCTTTGGAGAAGGGGAGCGTGAGCATCCTTAACCATTTTGAGGGCCCTTGCGTGCCCAGTGAAGAGTCCTCCATCGCGCCATTGTTCCCGTTCCCAGATTCCTAGAGCTGTCTTCATAGTCACCTCCTTCACAACTACACCGCCCTGCGGACATCCCCTTCCTGGTGAGCCCCCTATGTTCGAGCCGCCTAGCCAAGCCACGATGCTACGTGAACCAAGCAGAGACCCCGTCCACCGACAAAGAGTAGGCGGAACACATTGTCTGGCAAACGCAGAGTGATTCCCACACTTATAAATACTTGGCACTGTTCCTATATTAGCTAATCTAACATAACCTTATGTAACCTAACTCGAACTATTTTATAATTTCTTTCATTCTAATATTGGAAAAGTTAACAAAAATGGGCTCCCCAATCCCATCCTAATAATTTGAAAATAACTGGTTATTCGATTTGAGACATTGGCAACGTTGCACAAATCGCGACGGTTGACAGCCGAAATACGCCGGAAGGCAAATTATCATGGCTGCCGTGACGAATATAAACAATGAATAAAATCGTCGATTTCGACCGAAAGAAGGCTATATTATTCAGGATGTTCTCACAAATTGATAAATAAAATATTTCCAATGAGTATTGATTGAGAGAATAGAGGAAAATTGGCTAGAACTATGTATAACCTCACCTACCTGACTGAAACTTTGGAATTCTTTTTTTTAACTAAAAGGATTGCAGACTTCTCGTTATCATTTTCGTAATCTGGCACATCTCCAACACGATTTCTTTAGTTCTAAATAATTACCACAACATAACCTAAAATTTTTATATACACAGTGGAATATGCCGAATTTCCATGGACTACTTCGTGTCCAATAATATCCGTACAAAGTATAGGCATTTAACTCACTCATCTCAGAAATGTGCTCGGTTCTGCTTTCCACCGTCATTGACATATCGTCCAACCAATCCTCGACGAGGGCCAAATGTGGAAAATGAGTGGCAAGCAACTTTAACAGGGGTCCGAACAACCCTGAATAAGAACTCTGATCTTTCTGCGCATGATGAAGAAGATACTTGATGGGTAGTTCCGACATGAATTCCGAACTGTAAACTTTGACTTTTCGATTGTGAGCGGCCAGTAGTTGAGCATTGTTCAGCCTGCAATCCTCGTACAATAGCAAGTAGTAAAGCAAGAGAAGCTGGGGAGTGAGACTTGTATTGTCCACCATTATATCTTGATCGTCTAGGCTGTTATCGAAATCCATGGTGAATATCGATTTCTTCTGGTCGAAATACTGGCCGAATATAGAACTTTGGAAGACTCTCCGTATTTCGTTCTCTGCCAGAGGTTTGTTTGTATGTTCTGCATTCTTGGTAGTTGGTACTATGATGCTGTTAACGTATACTTCTACAAGTAGAGGTAGTACAGCGTGGAGCGGACTGACGCTGGTACAAATCTAGAAATAACAAAAATTTAAGAAAAGGTCTGAGCAGGTGCTTTTGAGCGTTCTTAAATTGGTGCAGCAATAATGCTATTACTTCAAAATTTTCTATGGAACTTGAGATTCATGCTGAGTATATGAATGCAAAATCTCAACATGATCGGAATAATATTCTGGAAATTATCGGAAAAATTAAATATGTAAAAAATCAATAATTAAAAAAACTTAATTCTATGGTTCATACGATGCGATCCCCTTGACATTTCGCATGAGCATTCAGTATATCAATCTTCGTTCACAAAATAAATTTCTCTCGAATCGGGGTTTCAATTCTCGGGATCACTCGTTTCAACGAACGACTTGATTTGATATGTTGCATTTATTATTAAAAAAATTATTATTGTTATAATATATAATATTTGATGAATATAATGAATGAGAAATAGTTAGCTACAACTTCGAGCTGGCATATTCCACTGTGTATATTAAAATTTTAGGTTATGTTGTTTATTTTCTTGTCGATTGATACGCAGTGTTGTAAATATTGCATAGAGTTCTCTGATAACTCGCAAGCTCGTCGGACGAGGCCATGTACATTCGGCAACGTTGACTTTATTCATTGTTATGACAGCAAATACAGCCAATCTCAGATAAATAAACAAAAGCCTAGGGTAACGCTCAATAATATGTGAACGGAGTACATAGTCCGTTCACGAAAGTTTGAGAGCATAGTAGGCGTTTGTTTATTTATCTGAAGTTGGCAGTATCTGCTGTCATAAAATAAAATAAAGTCAACGTTGCCGAATGTACCCGGCCTCGTCCGACGAGCTTACTACTAATCAGAGAACTCTATGCAATATTGACAACATTGCGTATCAATCTGACAAGAAAATAAACAACATAACCGAAAATTTCAATATACACAGTGGAATATGCAAAATTTCCATGACCAACGGACGGCTCAACCTTTCGTGAACGGACTATATCTATGTCTCTGAATCAAGGCATACTGTCACAATACAGAAAAAAATAAATGGAATAGAATTAACATAAAACAGGCTGCAAGTCGCTGATCGTAAGAAATAGGAAAAAAATGGTATTCAGACGAAACATAAGAATTAAATTATCTTTTCAAGGACACAATAAAAAAGATATGTTCCTGAAGAAAAAAAAATTGATAGCGCCGCGAAGCGTGGCGTCTTAATTACTTCAAGCGGAAATCTTAGCTATTGAAAGATGTCGAGATATAAATCTAGAAAGAAACTATCAGAAGTGTGATATATAGCCATACACTCAGAAAGTCAAGCTGCTATTAAAGCACTGAGCTCCTACGTCATCGACTCTAAAATGATCTGGGAGTGCCGGAACAAACTCAATGAGGTGGGCAACGTCTTTTTAATATGGGTTCCCGGCCAATCAGGAATCAAAGGAAATGAAGAGGCCAATACACTTGCCAAAGAGAGCGCACGAATATCACTCATTGGCCCAGAACCCTTCCATGGTATATGTAAATGTACCTATAAGAAGGAGTTTCTGGAGAAGGAGAAAGCCGAGAGGGAAAAGCTCTGGCGGAATCTCCCAGGGATGGATCATTTCACTGAGTTCCTTCGAGACAGCGGGATCCAAAAGATATCTGGATCTTGGTAAGAAGCAATTACACCTCCTCACTGGCTTTCTTACAGGACATTGTCGCCTCAGGAAGCACCTGTTGAGGATGGGATTATCAGACACTGACGATTGTAGGTTCTGTTGGGAGTAGGAAGAAACCCCCATTCACGGAATGCCTTGGCATTGCGAGCCTAAGGAGATAATGCCTTGGGTGAGAAACTTGTAAGAGTGAGGAACTAGCCTAGTTGAAACCTTCACAGTTATTAGATTTCATTAGATCGCTGGAACTGGAAGGCGAGCTGTGAAGGTTTTGGCCAGAACAGCTCTGTAAGGGGGCACAATAGACTTTAAGGTCGCAGTGAACTGTTACCCCTCTTCAAACTAAACTTCAAGAAAAATTAGGTTACCAAGATAAGTGAAACACCCTGTACACAATTGTTGCAATAGGTTAAAGAAGAAATTGATCATAACGATACGATACCTGTCTATAAATCCAATTTTTTATGTTAACATTATGTTTGGCGAAAGCCCTAGACTTCAACAGTTGATGTATGCAATGTATCGGCAGAAACCCTGTCATATTCGCGTTTAGGTTATTGGTAACTGGCACTTTGATCGCGTGTGCTGTGACGACTTGCTCTGTGAAGATTTCTTGTGTGAAGACCTGCTTCATCCTGGTCATGTTGTTATGCCTTATCGGTATCTTCATGCCCAGTGTTGCACATACAAGATCACAGATGGCGCTCAGCTGGTTGCTATGGAAATGGATGGCCATCAAGAGAAGCATCTCTCCGAAGGAGGCTGTGACTCCGCTAGCCGATTCAAAATAGGCTTCCTCCTTAACCAACCACTGCACCTAAAAAGTTAGGATAAAGTTTATAGATTTTTTTGTACAATAGTTAAAATGTTTAACAGTAATGGTGGAATCACTTCACGTGAAAAACTCCGAGATTTGACTGGTGACATATTCATCAGTAGATAACTGGGATTTTCCCATTTTAACACGTTGAGCGCCACGTGCACACCGGTGGACATTTTGAATTTTCAAAGCAGGACCAGTGTTCACTGGTGGTCATTGTTGATTTTCATCGATCGGACAGCATGACCGCCCGTGGTCACATTATGTATTTTATTTGGGGACCGCGTGCTCATCGGAGGCTACGTTTTCTTTCATTATAACATAAGGAATGTAAGGTTTGGTCCCAGGGTGTGAGCATATTTCACTTGGACTTTGTAGTTTGGTCCAGCAATGTGTACTAATTACTGGATATGTGACCACGGGTGGTCATGCTGTCCGATCGATGAAAATCAACAATGACCACCAGTGAACACTTGGTCCTGCTTTGAAAATTCAAAATGTCCACCGGTGTGCACGTGGCGCTCAACGTGTTAAATGCGGTTCGGAAACTTCATTTTATCGCTGCTACATTTCAAATGTCGCTCACATCGTTATGTCAAATGATTTTTTAGGTTATATCAGAATAGTATATTATGCAACAAGCGTATAATAATAGCCATTATACGCAAGTTATACTTTATCCACGACTACTGCACATAATTATTGAGGATTTTAACATTTTGCGACCGTGACAAGATCCTTCTATTACAAGTGTGGAAAAGGTCAAGTTGACACATGAAAAATTTTTGGAGGACTTCTCATTGTATATTTTGTAATGAAAATTGCTTTAATTGATTAAATAAAAGTAGAATTTGCCCTTGATTTTAAGGTACCTACGCAAAAAAATTTCGTTATACAGAAAAAAATTCTATAAATACAAGTGTCGAATCAAGCAATATTTCCTTGCATTTTTTCATTGTGAATACATAAAAAAAGGTGTGTAAGTGCTTTTCTAATATCTTATAGGCATTTTATGTAGGTATAGTCCGTTCACGGAAGTTTGAGCCGTCGGTTGGCCATGAAAATTCAGCATATTCCACTGTGTATATTTAAATTTTAGGTTATGTTGTTTATTTTCTTGTCAGAGTGATACGCAATGTTGTCAGTATTACAAGGAAGATGTATAAATCGCGGATGTCTTACAATGTCAATTTGGCAATATTGCAATGAGTTCTCTGATAACTCACGAGATCGTCGGACGAGGCCGGGTACATTCGGCAACGTTGACTTCATTTTACGTTATGACAGCAAATACGGCCAACTTCAGATAAATGAACAAACGCCTACTATGCGCTCAAACTTTCGTGAACAGACTATACGTATACAATACAATTACAATGTTTTGGGCAAATAATTTGTAATTTTTGTCTCAGTGGTACAATTAAAATACATTTTATACTCATAAAAAACTTCGCATTTTCTCAAAGATTAAAAAAATATTTTCCGGACTCCCTTCAATGGACCGGAAGTTGAGACGACTCGTTTTAAAGTTCCTCTTCAAGATTTGGTTTTTCGGCGGGTTGCTCCCTAAATCAACGATCTGGGTATCATCACTGCTATCGTAGTGATCTCCAACACCGTATTTGACACATCCTTTTCAGTTGGAATTCATTTGTTACAATATCAACATTGACATTAACGAAACCATTTAAAGTAATACCGCCCACCCTAAGGTTGGGCGCACACCGAGCTTGTCCCCGACAAACCGTTGGTCGACGACACGGATTTCGATTGCTGTCTCGTGTCGGCGCACACCGCATCGCCAGAGACAGAACAGAGAGACGGAGAAGGGGAAACGTTTGTTTACTTTTCATAAGCTGTACATATTTAATAATCAGTGTATCTGTTTTTTTCGAAAGTAAATTGAAAAAAATGAATTCGGACTCAGAAGAAGAATTTTGTGTAATAACATTGTGGCAAAGTATATTTGGCGAAAATATGAGAAATCATTGGGTTCATCCTATGAATGAAGTTAGATCCACGGAGAACACGCTTATCAAATTCATTGTATTGAGCTAGTGTGAACATATGGTCACACTTTTTTTTGTGAAAAATAAAAAAAATTGAAATTCTTATTTTCCTCATCATTTATGAATATAATTCACTCATAAGAATAGCTAAATTTACTCTGTTCGAAAAACAGAAACTCCGCCTTTGAAGGGTTAATAAAAAGAAAATGCCGATGAAGTTGATGATTTATATCATCTGTGTATAGCATAAAACAGGAAGTTCTATAGCGAAATGTCTTAAAGTACGGGACCACTATTTATTAGCTTCTGCAATCATTTCTTCTCTCGAGAACAGAATTTTCGATTACAGATCGAAAAATTTCAATTAAGTAGAAGTAGTCCATGAAATGCTAAATGCATGCAATATACCTCGAATTTCGATTACTCAGACAAAAAAAAAATCTATTTTTTGTCGACCCCAAAATGAAAGGTGATTGCAATGTGTAAGAAATTGCACATTAATTACCCATTTTCATGTTCAACTCCTGCTATTTTAATGAGCAATTGCCATTGGCAACCGAACACAAAGCACTCTGAAGCGATACGAATAATGTCATAACTCTACTAGAACATAGAAATTTATGTCTTGTGCAAAATAATATTTCAATCAAGAATTTATTATCAATTCATAATGAAATCGACGAAAAAATCTTGTAATGAACTCAGTTATTTATCTAGCGATTAATGGTCTCGAAGTATTACCGCGTGAGCGGAAAGAGCACGTTAAAGTATCTCGACCATTAATCACTGCCATTAAGGAACTAGTTGATAAAATAACTATGAATATGTTGTTTCACGCCCCAGTATTGCTATTCCTTTTGACCTAGGAAAATTTTTCATCAGTACGAAAAAAATTTCATCGATAAAAATTCTTAACGGAAAAATGAATAAACCCAAGACTCTCCCCGTATTCTTTGGGCGATTTAAAAATATTTTCCTTATCCGCAAATTTCGCCCAACAAGTGATCATTGATAATTTTCAAGGATAAAAACTTGGAGATTCGATATTTAATTCTTTTTTCATTGATATGTATATGTACCGGGTTTTTCACTATAATTTGACCCCCCCTTCAACTTTGTTACTGAAGGAGATACAAAAAAATGTTTCATATAAAAGTTTCACGAAATCAACTGAGGTTTTATGATATAAGTCCAGAAACTGAAATATATACAGGGTGGCCAACATATTGATGGCAACTTAATTTTTTCAAATGGAACACCCTGTATATTTTTCCATGTTTGGCTAGCTCTTTTTCCCGTGATTTCGAATATGTAACATATGTTGGTCTATCTCTTTTATTCTGAGAACCACACAGTTTCAAATTTTAAGAACCACCTGCCAAGATCTGTAATCATTTTACAAGTGGCAGAGTGCGTTTAATGAAAATGCTCATTTCTGGAGTTATAATAACGTCAATGGGAAGATATACAGGGTGAACAACATTGAATGCAACTATATTTTTTCAAATGGGACACCCTGTCCTGTATATTCTTCCTTTTTTTGATAGGCTATTTCCTCCTGATCTCGAATATAAATGCGTATGCGGATGTGTCTCTTCAATTTTCAGAGTTTCAAAGTTTTGAAATGATGACACCTAATAAAAAAATATGTGAAATACCTACGAAATTCTTTATATCCAAACAATCTACTTAAAAGTATTATTTTAGAATGAATACTTAACAATTACTTAACCAATGAAAAATGATAAACTATGGTAGTATGGTAAGAATAACATCAACTAAAGAAATTGCTCAAAATGACCACCTTCATTCAATACACATAGTTCATATAGTTGTCTCAAGTTGTTTAGACTATTTTTGATAGCATTATTATGGCTCTGATTCAAGTCAGAAATTAAAGCTTCAAAATTTTGTTCCTAATCATTACAATATTATCATTATTCTTTGTGCGTTGACGGGATTAGTTCCGAATTATGGGTTTAATATTGGTTGATTTTATATCATTAATATTATTCTCCGCTTTCATTGATTGTCATTATTGCTAAAGTAAATCAAATTGGCCACTTAAATATTCACAAACTTCCAAAATGCTATGCCAGATGGTTATTAAAATTTGAAACCCTGTAGTGCTCAGAATAAGAAAGATAGACCAACATATGTTACATATTCGAAATAAGGGGAAAAAGAGCTAACCAAATATGGAAAAATATACAGGGTGTTCCATTTGAAAAAATGAAGTTGCCATCAATATGTTGGTCACCCTGTATATATTTCAGTTTCTGGACTCATATCAAAAAACCTCAGTTGATTTCGTGAAACTTTTATACGAAACATTTTTTTGTATCTCCTTCAGTAACAAAGTTAAAGGGGGGGTCAAATTATAGTGAAAAACCCGGTACACGGTGACCAGAATAGGTGATCCCTGAACTAAAACAGTTTGTCTTCGACAGTTGTTTAACGTATGACGTTGGTCTTTTTTCGAGAAACTCATTTTGCCGCATTGCTCTATCGTCTTTTGTTTTCGAGTGATAAGCTAAATTTGACATTTGGGAAATTTCTAATTTGGCCACTATCTCCGTTCCTGTTTATGGTATGAACTTGAAACAAAAACAATATATAGACACTTTTTTGATAGGAATCCAGTGGTCAGTGGTTTAATCTATTTTTTTCTGAGGGTTTTCCTTCCTGACCTATTACAAAAAAAATTGTTTTTTGTATAAACAATAATTTATTTATACTTAAGAATAAACACCGTTTTTTCCTCGTTTCAACAATATATAACATATATGACATGACATCGCTGCTAGGTATGAAGGAAACCACTCAAAAAAATTAGATTAAGCCACTGGATTCCTATTGAAAAAGTGTCCGTATAATGTTTTTGTTTTAAGTTTATAGCACAAACAGGTACGGACATAATGACCAAATTAAAAATTTCCCAAATGTCAATTTTGACTCGAAAGCAAAAGACGATAGAGCAATGCGGTTGGCGACAAAATGAGTTTCTCGAAAAAAGACCAACGTCATACGTCAATCATTTTCCTCTATCTCGCACGGTTAAAAAGTTTTAGTTCAGGTATCACCAATTTTAATTTTTTTTTGTATTGTTTTCGTTTATGTTTTTCATATAATTTTTTTATGTGAATGCTTTTTTCTGAACTGATATCGAAAATTATTATCAAATCGTTCTAATTATCATCTAAAATGGTCATTTTCGATAGGTATTTTAGTTGTTCTCCGGCTGAATATATTTAAAAAACGTATCGTGGCGGAGTTGTCAAACACGAGACGAGGTAGTCAGGTTGGCTTCGTTCGTTGAGTCGACGACGTTTTGTCCGAACAGGCTTGGTGTGCGATGGTTCCATTTACCACAATGCATTTTACTGCAACCTTGTCGAGACCTGACAAACTGTCATGCGCGATGTCTGCCGACTCCGACCGAACAAGAGCGACGATAGTATGATCGGCTTCGTTGGCCAGTCGACGACTTTTTGTCGAGGACGCCTTTGGTGTGCGATGGTTCCATTCACCACTAAGCTTCTCACTGCTACCTCGACGAGTCCCGACAGATTTTCTCGTCGAGGACTGTTTGTCGGCTCCGGTGTGCGCCCAACCTAATGGTTTAGTTTATGGTCGAGATTTATTATCTACATCCGGCATAATTATGGAAAAACCCCACCCTTATACCTTTTAACCAATACACAAACAGTGATGCTCTTGGAATATTTCGTTATAGAGAGAATTTACTTCGTTTTAGAGGGTGTTTTAACATGGATTTTGAATTCAAGGTGCAATGTGTTGAACGAAATTCGTTATACAGACGTTAGCTATCGGGAAGTTCCACTTTATTTGTAAGTTGGAGTACTTAAGAATACTGAAGAAATATCAATTTGAAGAATATAATATATATCTAAATCTTTGAACCATCTGACAGCAGAGAATAATAACTCATTATTCACAAGTGAATAATGGATATTATTATGGCTGAGCAAACAGAGGTATAATGGGTAGGGTAAACAATATTTTGGCGCTAGAAGAATAAAGTTCAAATTTTGCTGTCAGATATTCTTGCACAGCGCATCCAAAGGACAGGGAAATAAAGTGACAAGTTTCAGAATGTTTGAAACAAAAGCTAAAGAATGAACCCACCATTACTTTTAAACATCTCAGAGGAAATAAAAATTTCAAAGAAACAAAATCAGATGATACCTACCCATTCTATGCTTCTCCTTTCATGTTCAGGCATCAATATCAAAGTTGAGCATGCTATAAGCATGCACAAACCAATAGAAACAAATCTCACTCCAGCTGGTGTTGGACTAGGATGAGAGGTTAACAATTTTATTATTGCATCTACTTCTTCTTCTTGAAACCTGAAATATCATTATTGTAACACAAATACAGGGTCTCATTTAAAAGTGTTCACCCTCAATAACTCAACTAGGAATCAGAATTTGTGAAAACGCAGTAGATTTTTGATGATAAAGGGATCTGATCTGTCATACAAAGCTTGTTTCGGGTAGTAACCCCCTAAGAGAGGGGTGCAACCCCATCAGGGAATCAGAGAGTCTGGTTCCTCTCTGAACAACTATATCTTATCTGCGAACCTCCCTAGTGATGTAATGATCAAGAAAGTAAGCACTGAGAAAAACTTCAGGACATTGCTAAGTAAAAGAGAGGAATGGGAACGGGAATACACCGACTATAACCTCAAAGAAAATACCGTAAAATGGTATACAGATGGTTATAAAACCTCTACAGGAGCTGGCGCTGGGATATACGGGTCAAGTACCAAGTGTGCACTGTCGCTAGGCTCCTGTATGAGCGTCTTTCAAGCGGAAATCTTAGCTATTGAAAGATGTCTAGATATAAATCTAGAAAAAAACTATCAGAAGTGCTATATAGCCATACCGTCAGATAGTCAAGCTGCTATTAAAGCACTGAGCTTCTACGTCATCGACTCAAAGATGATCTGGGTGTGCCAGAACAAACTCAATGAGGAAGGCAATAAAAATAAGTTCTTTTAAATCTGGGTTTCCGGCCATTCGGGAATCAAAGGAAATAAAGAGGCCAATACACTCGCCAAATGGCGTTTTCGGAAACTTACTCGATCACTAACCCGGGTTACAAATTGACAGCAATTGAACTGTTTATCCGTCAATTTGTAACCCGAGTTAGTGATCGAGTAGGTTTCCGAAAACGCCAAAAGAGGGTAGCACGAATGTCACTCATTGGCCCAGAACCCTTCTGTGGTATAGGTAAATGTACCTATAAGAAGGAGTTTCTGAAGAAGGAGAAAGCCGAGAGGAAAAAACTCTGGCAGAATCTCCCAGGGATTAATCATTCCACTAATTCCTTTGGAACTTTGAAACAGCAAGATCCAAAAGATATCTGTATCTTGGTAAGAAACAATCACACCTCCTCACTGGCTTTCTTACAGGACACTGGCGCCTCAGGAAGCACCTGTTGAGGATGGGATTATCGGACACTGACAAATGTAGGTATGCTTTGGCATTGCGAGCCTAAGGATAGGATTATCAGACACTGACAAGTGTAGGTTCTGTGGGGAGGAAAAAGAAACCCCCATTCACCTAGTCACGGAATGCTTAAGGAGAGAATGCCTTGGGCGAGAAACTTGTAAGAGTAAGGAACTAGCCTCGTTGCAGCCTTCACAGATATTGGATTTCATCAGACCTCTGGAACTGTAAGGCAAGCTATGAAGGGTGTGATCAGAAAGGCTCTGTAAGGAGATACGATAGACCTTAAGTTCGCCGTGAACTATAACCCCTTTTTACACTATACATATAACCCAATCAGGAATTTGAATAGGGAAAGTGGGAAGTTTTGTAGCATAAATGTATGCATGGATTCGAATTTGTATGAACCAGCAGTTTGTGTTCTATAAAGTGAATATTCACGAAATTACAGGGTGTTATATGGAATATTGCAACCAATAAAATTGAAACATTTACTTCATAGAACACAAACTGCCAGTTCTTACAAATTTGAATCCATGCATACATTTGTGCCTACCCAAATTTTTGAAGGGGTTGCAACCCTCTCCAGAGAGTTGATAGTAGAAGCAAGCTTTGTATGCCAAATCATGTCCCCCTGTCATAAAAAATCGACATGTCAGAGTCGTTATTGAGGCTGGTCACTTTTAAATGAGACACCTTGTATATTCAAATCAATAATTCGGTACTTACTTAATGGCTGCTATACCACGTAAAGCGCAGTATAACCTGAGTAGAGCAGAGGCCTGAACGATCATATTGTCTGGTAAATGACTTTCTGTTGATGCGTCCAGAATAACTTGAAGTCTATGAAGTAGTTCGTCTCTCAACTGTTGGAGGGCATTGCTTGGTACTTCGCCTTTACGTTTTTGTCCAGTTCGGATGAACAGAGCAATCCAATTCCTAGAAAGAACAACAGCAGTCACTTGGAGAACCATAATAAAAAAAAATTAAGAAAAGCCCTGAGCAGGAGCTTTTCAGCGCTCGTCCTTTGGTAGAGCAATAAGACTATTACCTCAAAATTGTATATCGTCGGCTTAATATGCAAATCACATAAGTCCACTTTTGGGCAAATTTGAAAATTTGAGTTATGTCAAGAAGTTTCGTGGGCACCTGTGCTTAAATTCACACAAATCCAAAAAATCTTCTAGCCGACGAAACCCGCAACAACGTTATCTAAGAATATAAACACAAATTTACAGTTTTTTTCGTCTCCTATAAACTTTTGGTTTCGGTACTTATGTGATTTGCATATTAAGGCGACGATATGGGATTTGAGATTGACATTCAACATAGTAGTTTTCAATCTCAAAATAAATTTACTCGAATCCGATATTCTGTTATGGAAATATGGTGGAACTTCCCTATAACGAAAGCGCTAAATCCGCAAAAAAATTTCGTTATAAAGAAATTTCGTTATACAAAAAATTTGTTTCTATGGTCGGCAATGTCGCGGTCGACTTCACTGATAAATTTAAGTTTATCATTCAAACTTAGGCACTTCCTTTTTTAGACATTATCGCACAACTTTCACACTAGTGTGATGATTAGATTGAAACCAAACAGCAAGGGGTGTATTTAAAACTATTTCAGAAGGATCTTTCCGCCCGCCGTAATGATTTAGTTCAAGGTCGGAATTTATTACGAACGTCCGGAAAATTTTCGGAAAAACCCGCCCTTATACCTTCTTACCAATACTGATTCAAAGAATGATGTTCTTTGAATATTTCGTTATAGAGAGATTTTACTTCGTTTTAGAGGGTGTTTTTAACATGGAATTTGGATTCAAGGTGCAATGCCTTGTACTAAGTTCATTATACAAAGAAATTCGTTATACAGAGAAATTCGTTACACAGACGTTCGTTATAGGGAAGTTCCACTGTATAAAGATTCTTCTTACAATATTCTTATTGAATTTTCTATGGTTCTGTTAACACTATGTCCACAAAACTTTGCATGAAGATTCAGTTTATCAATCTTTATTCACAGAAAAAATTTCACTCAAATCGGATATCCTGTTATGGAAATAGAAAAATTTTCCTTTTCTATATTCCAATTAAATGTTCTATGGTTCTGTTAAAACTATGGCCACGAAACCTTGGATGAACATTCAAAATATCGATATCCATTCTAAAAAAAATTTCACTTGAATCGGATATCTTATTATGGATATATGAAGTTTCTTATTTTCAATATTCCAATTGAATTTTCTACGGTTCTGATCACACTATGGCCAGAAAATTTTGCATGAGGCTTGTAATGAGCATCTTGCTTTTGGCCGTAACATTTCAATTCAATTGGTTTCGTTTTTTCTGAGATATTGAGGAAAAAAAATTTTGAATGCCCATATTTTTTGGAACACCCTGTACGATTTGGCTAGTTAACGAACTTAACCGAGCCATTTGGGACCCGAACTCATCCTGAAAATTTCAAGTCTCTAGGACAATCTCTTTGAAAGTTATTGTGCTAACGGATGGCTCCACGGACAGAATTCAAGTTAACCACGAATTCGTCATCAGGGAGTCTTACCCTATTGTTTGAAACCATTTTCAGCTCAAAATTCGAAAATTACAGACATTTTGGCAAAACGATAAAGCACTTGTTTAAGTAAAAAGAGCGCTCAAAAAGTTCACTTACCTTATCAACTGATCATTTCCCAACAGTAAACCTGATATAAATGCTACCATGTCACTATCACCACTGTCTGGGTTTTTACTGCAATGTTCTAGCGAAAGAGTAATAGCAAGAGCTGGCATACGACACAGTTCCACACATTTGTTACGAACCGTCAATGCTTGCGATGGATTCATTGTACAGAGAAGAGATATAGCATTTGCTCTAGCCAAGCTACTAATACTTTCCTCTTGTTTTTCTCCAGACTGAATCAAGAATGTGCTAACTGAAAATCATCCTTATTAAAAAAACACACATATATTTTCTTTAGTTTTTACTCTTACCTTCCTTGAAACTATCAGGAAAATTGGCCACTATTCTACATATAATAGCATAACCATTATGGACATGCAAAAGAATTTCAACAATGTTTATGATATTCAAAGTAGTCGGTAACTCAGCTAACGCAATACAAATAATATCAGACAACTCTTCTGAAAATATATCGTTGTCGAACAAATCTGAAGCTTTCATATACGTGTCGTTCTCGTTACTATCTGAAGGTTCCTGTATTTGAGTTTGTATATATAACAGTTCTCCCAATAATATACTCAATCGTCTAGTCATGTCGCTTCGTTCGTATTCTAAAGCCATACTTGTGTTCAGAAGATTACCAATGAGAATAGAGTCGTTCAAGATTGTATTCCCTTTTTGTCTCAATTGTTGCTCCTTCCTAACTTCCACTTCTAATCGGTGAAAATCGATGGATAACAATGCAACTATGGAATTCACTAATTCCATTCCCGATACTATTGTTAATATATCAATTTTCATATTGGTACACTTCTTAGAAGTATCTAAAGGTGATATAAGTCCCATTCTCACTAGACATGGTAAAACAGGCCGGATTTCTTGTTCGGTACATTTAGCCAGTTCGTTCATATCCACATTTTGAATAGCCCTGAAGACTTTTGGATCAACACCTGCACGGAAAGTCATTTTGATAACTTGATTGATTCGCCCAGTATATATTATTTATGCTCAGAGCTCAATACATTTTGGCACAATAAATTACATCTCACATCAAAATATCAAATATTAATGTTAGTAAATAAAACTTTAAGGGTTAGGATTATCGAAACCATAGAATAGGAATAGAAGTATTTTTTTGGGTATTCAATTTGAAATCCTTATTTTCAATTAGATTAGAAAATCTTCTCCTAAATCATTTGTTCATGAAGAATACACCAGTTTTTAATCTGAATGGTTTTTTTATAGATAATTTATATTTTCCTTCCATTTGAGGAAGAGTAGGAAAAATGTTTTCAATGATGACAGAACCTAACTGTCATGTGTCAGTTGTCAGTTATTTCGTGGTCGTCGTCTGTCCGTTGTGATTATTTTCGTAGATTAATGAAAAATAGAAGCTATGAATCACTCAATTAGCTCGTAACGATTGCCTTAATGAATTTGCATATTAGCTGATCAGGAAAAAGTAGTAAAAAATCATCAAACATGGCTAGAGATTACGATCATTTATTTAAATTGCTCATAATTGGAGATAGTGGTAAGTTTTAGAGTGGGTGGGGTCAAAAGGCCAATTTATAGGAAATGAAATGTTGTTACTTCCTTGACTTGTCACCAGATCGATTCTGCGAATCCTACATCATGTACCATGATAGGAGTTCCTCAGGAAGATGACAAAGAATGTTCATCATGTCCTGTTCTGATAACAATTGGTGTTCATACATTATGTTTTTGTAGGTGTTGGAAAAAGTTCGTTGTTGCTACGATTTGCTGACAATACTTTCACTGGAAATTATATCACTACCATAGGAGTAGATTTTAAAATCAAAACCATAAGCATAGATGGCCAAAAAGTCAAATTGCAGATTTGGGATACCGCAGGACAGGAAAGATTTAGAACCATTACTAGCACGTATGTTTTGAAATAATTTTCATGCATTGAGTGTATTCACCAATTCATTTTTCAACAGATATTATAGAGGAACTCATGGTGTAATAGTTGTATATGACGTTACTAATGGAGAATCCTTTGCAAATGTAAAACGATGGTTGCATGAAATAGAGCAAAATTGCGATGTAGTTAATAGAGTATTAGGTGAGTAAAGTATGATTAAACCCTATAGTGCATTATTTAATTCATTTAATTCCAGTTGGTAACAAAAACGATACCCCTGAGAGAAAAGTAGTGTTGACAGAAGATGCTCAAAGATTTGCAGATACCATGAACATTCAATTATTCGAAACCTCGGCCAAAGACAATATGAACGTGGAAGAAATGTTTCTTGCCATAACACGTCTAGTATTGAGGTCCAAGAGAGAAATGAAGGAAAGGCAAAATTTCCCCAAGGAGATACTGTCAATTTACGTAAAGTAACAAGACAGGAAAAAAGAAGTGTTGTTAAAACATAGTGTTCAGAGTCAAGCCAAAATGTTTTGTGAATGTGGATTATTTTGTGATTGCATAATAGGAGTTCTTTAAAAGTGTTTAGTTCTATCACGAAATTGGAGAAATCGTTCAATCAAATTTAGGAGAGAATCTGGGTAAAAATAAATAGTAAGGATCTCGCATTTGGAGTTAAAAATATTCAATATATTCAAGCTGTGGTGAAATTAGGTTAAATGTAACGCTAATTAGGTTTTTATTGAATCTTTCTTTTTCGAACTATGCATGAAAGTAAAAATTATTTATGTAGCAATTCAGGGTTATTGAGATATTATTTTGAAATTTTCCAAAAGATCATCATTAATGCAAGGAAAATCATTCAATGGTCGGTATTAATTTCATTAAATGGTATTATATATTGAGATTATGGAAAGAAATAATTAGATATATTTTATAAGTTCTTTTCAATATTCCAGTTGAGCATTTCCCTCAGAGGATTTTTCCATGCATTTGTTAACAAAATTTAGTTCCTCCTTTGTGTTATTTTATTTATTTTACGAGTAACATGGTATTTGTACAAAATAAATACTAACACCTATCTGGAGCATTTAGCAAAATAATTCTAAAATTTGCCTATTTTTGTTAGAATAGAAATAATATTTTGTATACTCTGTATATATGTATAATATTAGTTAATTAAGAAAATAGTTTACGAACTCTGTGTCCTAAAAAATCGCATATAAACCCCTTCATTAAATTTTTTCCTTTTGAATTTTATACTTCCAGTGAGTAAACTAAATTATGTTGTTTTAAATTTCAGAAAGCTTTGTATTTTGTTATTGTATTCAGAAAAGTTTAATATTATAATCTGATTTTTCACATTGAACCAGAAAAAATGGAATATTTTAATAATAAGTCAAAGAGAACATATATGAACAAAGTATATGTTGCTATATAAGAAGCAATATTTCACCTGAAAACTCAACTTTATGAATTATTTTATAATGACATATTCCTCTATTTTTATGTTAGTTAACTGAATTATTTGAAATTCATTTTTATAAACATTTACCCAATAGTTGAATATAATAAAATAATTTCTATTATGATTTTCTGTTTGATTCTTGATAATCTCAATCCAGAATGACAGATTTCAGCATTCAAAATTTGCAGTTATAAGAACAAAAAACTTAATGTCATAGGTTTGTCAATAATTTATCGAAAATATGGCAAGAATAAAGAAAGTTACCAAAATAAACAAGGGAATAAACTTGTGCAATGAAGAAGTTGCAGATAAAAAATTTCAAAGAAGCTTACTGGACATGAACTCCCTCAACAGTAAAAATTATGCAACAATGAAAGAAACCGAAGAATCCTTCTCAATTTGAAAAGTTATCCAAATTTTTTTCTGGCAAACAATTTCTCTAATAATTTGCTTCCTTTGGCTCGTAAGCATTCAATCTCTATTTCTACCCAAACTAACGATGAAACAAAAACAATGTCTACCCAAACCAACTTATGGAGAGAGAAAGATAAAAAGATCCAGGAAACAAAAATTAACTTAGTTAGGCAAACAAAATCTGACTGCAGCTTAGTTCAAAATTCTAAACTATACTCAAAAAACAGGTTTGTAAATAGAATAAGATTGAGTAAAAATTAAGAAACCCAAAATGTAGTGATCATGAATCCTCTATTGTCTCAAAATGATTTGAGCTGAAATATTACTTATTTGAAAAAATTTCAGGTTGAATATTACCAAACGAGTGCAAAAATTCTCAGAAAATGATAAAATTAAACAATGCCAAGAGAATAAAATGAACAAAAATATCAAAGCTTTTCTCAAAGACGAAAATAGAGACAATCCTAATGAAATATCAGAATTGAATAGTAAATTGAACATAAAAAAACTCAAGATAAAGAAGTGCAATAAAAGAACATACAAAAAAAAGAGAGCTATTACCAAATTTCATTCGTATAAAATCATCAGAAAGTCAAGACAAACTAAAGAAATGGAAAAAACTGATGTATATAAGTATATTCACCAACAATTCATAAAAAAAATTGGGAATTATAGCTTAACTGCTGTATCTAAATGTTCTTCAAAACTGATAAAAATATTTTCCGACTTAGGAGTCAGTTTAACTGAGGTAAGTCTGTTTTATTCTGAGTCATAATAGCGAATTCTTTGATGAATAATATTTTATTCACGACTATTTTATAATGTACCCACTATACATCTGTTTGCTTGGCCATAATAATACCCATAGTTATAGTTTAAAAAGGCCGGGTTACAGTTCAGTGCGACCTCTAGGTCTATTGTACCCCCTTACAGAGCTGTTCTGACCACACCCTTTACAGCTCGCCTTCCAGTTCCAGAGATCTGATAAAATCCAATATCTATGAAGGCTTCAACGAGGCTAGTTCCTCGCTCTTGTAAGTTTCTCGCCCAAGGCATTCTCTCCTTAGGCTCGCAGTGGTAAAGCATTCCGTGACTAGGAGAATGCGGGTTTCTTCCTCCTCACCACAGAACACTCGTCAGGTGCTTTATGAGGCGACAATGTCCTGTAAGAAAGCCAGTGAGGAGGTGTAATGGTTTCTACTAAGATCCAGATATCTTTTGGATACTGCTGTTTCAAAGTTCTGCAGGAACTTAGTGGAATGATCCATCCCTGGGAGATTCCGCCAGAGTTTTTCCTTCTTGGCTTTCTCCTTCTTATAGGTACATTTACCTTTACTACAGAAGGGTTCTGGGTCAATGAGTGACATTCGTGCGCCCTCTTTGGCAAGTGTATTGCCCTCTTCGTATCCTAGCTTTGATTCCCGAATGGCCGGGAATCCAGATTAAAAAGATCTTATTTTTCTTGCCTATCTCATTGAGTTTATTCCGGTACCCCTAAATCATCCTTAAGTCGATGACGTAGAAACTCAATGCTTTAATAGCAGCATGACTATATGAGTGAATGGCTATATCGCACTTCTGATAGTTTCTTTCAAGATTTATTCTTACAGGTAACTGATAAATCCTTAAATGCAGTTCTCGTTTTCAACTTTTCATTAAAACCCATTAATGGCATTTCTCACCAGTGAATAATTAGTCTTTATTCATTACTGTCAGATGCTTCGTGGATTGAGCTATAATATTATATCGTCAAAACTGGTATTTTTCAGAGTTTTAGAGTTCCCCAACTAAATTCATCGAAACATTACTCAAATTTTATGTCAACTTGATTTTTTCCACACTTGTAATAGAAGGAACATATTACAGACGCCAAATGTTAAAAACTTCGAGAAAATATTCAGTAATCGTGGATAAAGTATAGTATACAGGGTGTTCCGGAAAATCTCTCAGATTCAGATAAAAAAATAAGATGACATGTTCCCATAATTTTTTTTCCTAGCGGCCCTCCCTACGAAGTTACGACCTACTTAATGACGCCACTGGAAATTTCCATTTAGTGGAATAAATTTCAATTACTTACTTCCTTCATTATTTTTTTTATAACGGTTCATTTTATCGACACTGAACAAGAGTACCTTTTCTTTAGCTTAATGTTCAAGGAATCCAATTCTGTTTTTTTTAGCACCTTATCATACAGGGTGTTAAACATGTAAGCATTAAAATGTACAACCCAGTCCGGCCCTGGTAAACTGAACAAGCTAATTGAAATTTGAGTGCGGTGATTTAAGAGGTCCTAAATACTATTAATCATATCAAATTTTCATCGAATTATATCGAGTAGTTTGAAACTTATTCCACTAAAATGGATTTTCAGTGGCGTCATTTAGGAGGTCGTATCTTCGTAGGAAGGGCCGCTAGGAAAAAAAATTATGGGAACTTGTCATCTTCATTTTTTTCCAGTGGCGTCATTTAGGAGGTCGTATCTACGTAGGGAGGACCGCTAGAAAAAAAAATTATGGGAACTTGTCATCTTCATTTTTTATGTTCTATCTGAATCCGAGAGATTTCCCAGATTTTCCGGGGCACCCTGTATAATTGCTATTATTTGCTCGTTGCATAATATACTACTTTCAGAGTTTGACAAACTTATACAAGTTTTACGAATCGCAAAAGTGCCAACCATGCAACTGTCAAGACTTCAATCCAAAAATCGACCAATTGATGTTAAAATTGAACCAACTGGAAGAAAACTATCGCATTTCCCAAGCCAAAATCAACGAACAACAAATGAGAATAGATAACACCTATGAATTGATCAAAAATTTGGAGAACGTTACTAAACAATTGGAATCTTACAATATCATCAAAACAGAGGTGTCTGCGATCAAAGACAATACAGAGATTACAAAAAATATTGCAGTTCAACCACCCCCACCACCACCTCTACCACCATTACCAATATTTTCTTTAACAACAAAATGTGCCTCTAAAACTTTTTTAAAGGTTGACCAAAACGAAAAGAAGCTGATTAGTAGTGAAAACTCAAGACCGCTTATAACAGTAGAAGATATTCTGAATGTGAAACTGAAGAAAATTTCTGTAAGTAGAAAGATTCTATAAAAATTAAAAATGCCCTAAAGGTGTTTTTGAGTGCTCGTTCATTGGTGGAGAAATAATTCTATTATCGTTTGAAACCATTTTCGGCTCAAAGTTCGAAAAGTACAGACATTTGGGCAAAACGATATAGCACCCGTTTAAGTAGAACGAGCGCTTAAAAAGCCTGAATCTTACTTAAAATTCAGGAAAATGAATATAACATTTTTTGGCAGGTGACAAACATATAGATGATTCCTGGTGAAAAAACTGTCTTACGTTCATACTGACATGATATATTGTATACTGTATTTTAATGATTCAATTATATAGTGAATAAATAATTTCAATTATGGAATTTACTTCTCATCTTTTGAAAAGACAAAATAATAAAAATCCGCTAATTAAAAAATTTTATTTCTTTTCAATAACACCTAACTTAAATTTATATTACATTATAAAATATATACAATTGTCTAATAGTAAAACTCTCTGAAAAAATCAATTTCTGCTGATAACTGAGAAAAAATTCTCCATTCAACCTGTACAAATTAACAAAATTGATAAACTTACGGAAAATATACCTTCATGTGAAGAATTTTCAATACTCAGCATCGGATCATATTTGATTTTTTTTCATATATTTATTATTTATATAAATTCAAATTGAATGGTGGCTGTTCCAGATGAAAGAAGTAATCATTTCATGACAATAATATGAAATAAGAAACAAAAATAGTATCTATCATGTTCTGAATTATACGTGAAATAATGCTAAATCTTCATACGAGGCGATGAAAGAAATACAAATCACCATAAACGATAATATTTAACGAGTTGGTTTTCAAGAGTATCCAAATCACTAGTGTATATTATTTTTCCTCTTACTACTTTCTTCAGACATTGAATTAATCTTTTTTTAGGTAGTTATTATGAATATTTATTTTGTTCATTTATTTTGATATAATCATTCGAAACCGCTTTTCTTTAAAAAAATTTCGAAATTAAAAACGAAAATGAAACTCAAAAGAATTTAGTTACTGCAATCCTTACTTTATAATGAATGCACTGTTAAGTTTAAAAGTAAGTCAAGCAAGATTTAAGATTCGCGTTTTTTATTGCTTTAGTTTCCAGAAAGTTTTTGTTTACCTTTGAAAGGTAAATATTTGAATTTTGGTGATCAGCAGATATCGACTAGATTTTGGTGTCATTGTATTCATTGAGTCCTCCAGAACAACATTAGTGAAACCATCAGGTGGCGGTCTGTCTTAGTTTAGAAAATATGGGCCCCCTAAGTTTCAAAAATGTTCCATCGCCACGTCATTTTTTTCACTATGAAAACACAAATTCAGTGCTTCAATTTAGTCCATAAATCACCTTTGAACATTCAAATAACTACTCGATTAGTTTCATTTCAGGTATATTCAATAATTAATGCAGAAACATCGAAATTCTAGAGGCACCACATATCCACAAATTCGAAGTCCGCTGTTTTTGATGGTAGATTTGGCACTGCCGCAGATTTATTCGCGCGAATATGATACGATGCCTTTCCGTAAATCCAGCCATCATTTGAGATGTCACTCGTCGAAGGACGAAGCAGTGGTGCCAAACTTACCATGAAAAACTGCGGGATTTCCCTAGAATTTGTGGATATGTGATACCTCTAGAATTTCGATGTTTCTGCATTAATTATTGAATATACCTGAAATGAATAAAATTGAATAGTTATTTAAAAGTTCGGAGGGGATTTATAGATTAAATTGGAGCAGTGAATTTGTGGTTTTATAGTAAAAAAGCGACGTGAAGATGGAACATTTTTGGAAATTTGGGGGTCTGTATTTTCTAAACTAAGACAGACAGCCATCTGTTGGTTTCACTAAGTTGTTCAGGAAGATTCAATTAATACAATGACACCAAAATCTGGTCGATATCTGCTGGTCACCGAAATTCTATATTTACCCTTTTTAAATAACGTTTTTAGAAATGTTAATTTTACTTCCTGAATTTTTTCCCAAATTTACATGTTTCATAAAAGCATAAAAGGTCTTACATTTCTATGTATAATTTCAAATCTGAACTCAGAATGTTGACGTTGAAGATTGATGAAGATTAAACTCAACATTGAGATTGAAGTTGAAATAACGCAACATCAATTACACTTCAATACAAAATGAATTCCAAATTAGAAGTAATGATTTAGGTCAGAATGATTGTTATTTCCTAATAGAAGAATCCCATTAGTTACCAACTGAACGGAAAACCACTTCCATTTTTTATGCAATAAATCAACTTTTATTCAAAACCTAGAAACTCAATAAGTATATCCTGAAGATTTTAGATGTCTCAAAAGCTTGTGAAGATTTCAGTAAATTTTTTATTCTTATGTTTTCACCTATGTTGTCGAACAAAAAAATTTAGGTTAGAATCTGGTAAACATGACCTCATCAAGTAAGTTCAATGCCAATGGTGAAAACATAAGAATAAAAAATTTATTGAAAACTACGCAGGCCTTTGTGACATCTAATATTTTCAGGATATGCTTATTGATTTTCAAGCTTTTGAACAGTTAATTTATTGCATGAAGAAGGGAGAAGTAATGTTAGGTCAGAATGATTGTTATTTCCTAATAAAGGAGTGACCAACTGTTTGAAAAATACGGAAAATCACTTCCCTTTTTTATGCAATAAATCAACTTTTATTCAAAACCTAGAAACTCAATAAGCATATCCTGAAGGTATTAGATGTCACAAAGGTCTGTGAAGATTTCAGTAAATTTTTTGTTCTCATGTTTTCACCTATGCTGTCGAACAAAAAAATTTGAGTCAGAATCTGGTAAACATTACCTCTTCAAGTAAGTTTAATGCCAGTGGTGAAAACATAAGAATTAAAAATTTATTGAAGTCTACTCAGGCCTTTGTGATATCTAATTTTTCAGGATATGCTTATTGATTTTCAAGCACTCGACTAAAAGTTGATTTATTGCATGAAGGAGAGAAGTGATTTTCAGTGTTTTTTAAGCAGTGATGGTTTTCCATAAGAGTGGCCAACTGCTTAAAAAACACTGAAAATCACTATTGAATCAATACTTCCAATCTGGAACTAACTTGAATATTGGTATTTGAAGTCCTTACCACTTTTGAATCTGGAATTTCTCTAACTTTCAACTTAAAACTCAGAATGATACTGATTATTGCTGAATCTCTCTTTAAAATCGAACTTAACAAATTCGAAATTGCAGAGAAATTTTTGTTTTCAAAAGTGACTGGTCCACATCTTCATAATGTTCTAAAAAGTTTATTTTAAGCAGTTTCAGTTATCACAGCAAGTAATGAACGAAAATAATATCCAATGCACAAAAAAAAACAACAAATATAATATTCAGTGACTACCACCAACTATACATTTTAAAACCAGGAGAGACAATTTTGATTTAGATTTCCCCGCAATATGAAAACTTCCCGATGGAATCTTTGCTGAACTTTGATGAATAAATACCAAGTAGAACGAACTCTGCACAACAAAAACATGAGAACAAACAATAGAAAATCGAATTTCTTACGTCAAACATCAGGAACAACCATTTTATGAGCACGATTCTCGGAAAACCCTCAATCAGAGCACTCGATGATAGAGAACACGAAAGAAACACACCCAAACTTAAGTAGGGCTCCGTGGTTCAAGATGGCCGAACCCTCCCAACCAGTTTTACCTTCTTCTGCGTTGCAGCAGCATTCTGAATGTTCCCCCCCATCGAAAGCAGTCATCTTCGCTTCGAAGGGATTCTTCTTGGCCCTATACACCTTTCTTTTCTTGTCGATCATTTCCCTCACTTGGCTTTCTAAGGGGGCCGCTGTCTCTGGGAGTGCTGCTGCACCGTTTTGAGAAGCTCCGCTGTTGTCAGGATTGGGGGTTTTCTGGATCCGATGCAGTTGACTCTCGTTCGAGTAGAAGATGTTGTTGACGTAAGTTCCGTGCGGTGAGTAGTTGATGAGTTCGTAGTGTTTGGAAAACTGAAAATTGGCAATCGTTAAGGGAAATGACAACATCTTGATATTTAGTTATTTAATCAACTAAGTTATTGAAGACAGCATAAACAAGTTGGTTACAAGATTTTTCCGACGATCTCAATATGAATTCCATATACTTGTAAACTTCTATACCGCTAACATAGATACATTTCTCTATTACAAATTGAAGCAGGTCTTGTCAAATTTTTAGTTAGCACATGCGCAGATGATTGAAGAGGGCCATCGGAAATGGCAACTAGATTGCTTCAACTTTCATTTCACGTTAGCAGTATAAAGTTTTATAGGTAAATGATAAATTCTCATTTGAAATACATTCTCATTTTGCACAAGACATACATTTGACATAATAAAATTTTTTTGTTCCAGTAGAGTTTTGACAGTTCTTGTTGTGCTTCTGTATACTTTGTGGACGGTTTCCATGAGGATTACATATTAAAATAGCATAAATTGAGCTTTAAAATAGGTCATTAATGATCAATTTCGTACACATCAAAACATATACCTATAAAACTCTATACTACTAACGTGAAATAAGTTGAAGCAATCTAGCTGCCATTTCCGATGGCCCCTTCAATCATCTGCGCATGTGCAACCTCGAAATTTGACAAGACGTGAAAAATTGGGGTTATGATTTTTAGTTATTTTCATTTGATAAGTCATAATTTGAACTATTCGAGGTTATGTTTTGACGCCTGCGCAGTGAATTCATAGAGCCATTGTACCACGTGATCGCTGCTTCAATTTGTAATAGAGAAGTGGATCCATGTTAGCGGTATAGAAGTTTATTTCCTTCAACACCACAATGCCCTGATACCCAAAATAGAGTTACTTCATTGCCTCTTGCCAGTTGCTTTATGGTGTTACGGCACTCCCAGGTCAGCAGAGAGCGTTTCCAGGTAGTTTAAGGCGGATCACGTACCCGGGTTCTAAGTTTACGAACACATCAGGTTTAGGATTTGAAGTGACAGTTGTATCAATAACATAACCGAATATTTTATGGATTTATTTTTTCAGTCCCAGTTTATTTTCGGATTCTCTCCTCTTTCTATAATTTTCAGGAATAGAATATATGAAATTACTGAGAAAGGAGTACCTAGAAAAATTATTCCCGCCTTTTTCAAATACAAAATTGAACTGCAGTGTGCATGCGGTGACTCTACGACCCTGCTCTTGTGTAAGGTTACGATAGATCAACCTGAGTCAGTGATCAAGTTAATAGCACCGTACTTTCCGAACACGGGTTGGATGTTCGGGTTAGTTAAACGAACGCGAAGGTTAGGGATCGAGTTAACCCCATTAAGTATCCGAAAACGCCATCAGCGTAGCCTGACTGTGCGTGGTAACGTAGACATGCGCCCTCTTGAAGTTCATTTTAGAACACTCCTGAGCACATGTATATATACTCCATTCACATATTATTGAGCACAAAGTAGGCTTTGGTTTCATTATCTTAGGTTGGCAGTATTAAGAATAATTCACAATTTTCAATGCAACGTTGCCAGGCCTAACGTGAACGTAGCCTTTCCGTTCGACGCGTTTTCGAGTCGAGAGAGAGAGGTCAACTTGTTTACAATTCACAACAATAACAACTCCATATATATTTTAAGTTCTGTGACTTCACATCTTTAGAGTAAAACATGTGTAGCTGTAGGTAAAGGTCCTTCAGTTCAAATCAGGGATATTTTTCAACCGATGATTCATGAGAATTATCTTATGAAGAAAACGATTCATTCAATGAAGAATGTTTCAAAGGAAACTTCAAACTCTCTAGGTTAAATACGAAATGCATGTAAGTAACTTTGAGTATACAGGGTGTTTCCTAAACATGCGGCAAAAATTCAGGGGATTGTTCCTTGGACTATTCTAATAATATTTTGTCCTTTGATGATTTTTGAAAAACCTCTTTGTTTCGAAGATACAGGGGAAACAAAATTTTAGATAATAAGATTTTATTATGAAAAACTACATGAAAATTTAACTTAACCTACAAAAACTGTTGAAAATGACCACCTCTATAGCGATTCATAATAGTCAAAGATAAAATGTTAATTGCTAATACATCACAAAACGAATTCAAATGAAAACCGTGTTTAATCTGTATTCCTTTACCATCTGAACTTATCAATTTTAAGTCAAAAAACTGGACGTTTTTAGTAATCGGAATGTTGTTAAACAAATTTAAAAATAAATTGTACCTACTTAGTAAACACAGTGCGGTACGCATTTTTATTTAAACTATTATTAATTTTAAAAATATGAAAAATGTTGTGCGCCCTGTATCTTCGAAACAAAGAGGTTTTTCAAAAATCATCAAAGGACAAAACATGCTTAAAATAGTCCAAGGAACAACCCCTTGAATTTTTGCCGCATGTTTAGGAAACACAATGTATAGATCAAATAAGTCCAAGTTATCTTCATTTAGTAAATGAAATTTTGTCTAGTAAGTTTTTTTGAATTTGTTTCATTTCAGGTATACATAATAAAGAACTTGAACATCGTTCATATCTGTCATATCCCAGATGTCTATAAAGACATTTGAAATTACTAATATGGATGTTTCTGATGATGGAAATGACCCCAATAATGTCTACTAGTACAAAAATAAATTTGGAATCATATTTTCAAACCTTCAAACCTTATGAAGTAGGTAGTTATCCATTTAGCTATTACTGACATAATTTTAACCAATCTCCATTCCGTGGAAAAGTTCAAAAAAATTTTCATAATATTTCAGATATACATTCAAGAATTTGAAATACAATTGTTGATTCTCAATAAACACCTCTGCAGTTACTGGTAGAAAGTGTGTATATTGTCACCTACAATCGGAATTCTTATAATTGACAGAAAAAAAAGCATAACGTTAAAATATGTTACAGACCTTGAACTATATCCATAAAATCATGGATCATTCACTCAATCGATTTTTTTCCCACCTAAAACTTGGGATACTGACTCAGGCAGTAATTCAGGTTACTATCGACACTTGACAGCTATACTGACAATAAAAGAAAAGTTTATCTGTCATTCGCGCTGTCATAAGCATACACCTATAAAACTTTAGACTGCTAACGTGAAATGAAAGTTGAAGCAATCTAGTTGCCATTTGCGATGGCCCCTTCAATCATCTGCGCATGTGCAAACTCGAAATTTGACAAAATTGAGGTTATGATTTTTAGTTATTTTCATTTGTTAAGTCATAATTTGAACTATAGTAGGTCATGTTTTGGCGCCTGCGCATTGAATTCATTGGGTCATTGTACCACGTGATCCCTGCTCAAATTTTTAATAGAGAAGTGGATCCATGTTAGCGGTATAGAAGTATATTGTCTTAAGTAACCTAGTAAGATTTCAAAAAGGCTAATATAAATTAAAAAGATGACCTATCAAAGAACCTATTTATGAACTTGCCTCATTCTCGAGCTATCAAGTGACACGATTCAATTGAAGTATTCATTATTTGTAAAAAACCATTTGTGAATTGTTTATCGATTATAGAAAAAACTTGATAAAACAAGTATTTAGACTTACTTCATCATAAAAAATAACAGCATGCTTCGGTGAAGTATAATTGCAATGCCCAAATCTCTCCAAATCTACATCGTTTGTGGAGCCCTTACCGACGTTCAAAACGCGGTATCTCATGGCCACAGCTTCTGGAAACCTAGTCGAAACCGTTGGCCTATAACCCATGTAGCTAGCGTCATGTCTTACATCTGTGGGATCAACTTCAGAAGTCCTAAAATACGAATTCTATTCATTAAATATTACTATCAAATACGCAATATCCTTACCTGACATTATAAAAATGTTTAGAAACAACTGGACATAAAATAGCTCTTGCCCTCAAACTAGATTTAATTTTTTTCTTCTTAGGACTCGAAAAAACCTTACTTATTCTCTCGATATCTGCAGGCGTCAATAACTCACTTGGCAAAGGCATATTTTTCAATTTGTTTGAATTCAGACAATGAGCCAACTCGTCCGATTTATTCGATTGACTCAGTATGTTCTGTATTTGTTGATATGCTAAGAGTCTTATCAGTCTATCATCCAAATGTTCCAAATTAACTGGAAAAGAAGAAACAACTAGATTAAAAACAATATTCTTTTCTTTAAAAAGTGTGATGATAATATAGCGAAGTAAACTATATTCTGAGAATGCTAATTATCGAATGACTTTTAATGGAACACTCACATAAGACTTATCGACACTCAATAAACTCAGGCTATTGTTCCGTTTCAATACAATACTTATCAATGTTATGACTTTCATAACAACTTTATTACTCATAGTGCAATAATGTTGAAGGACATACCTTGAATAGAGGTAGGCAATAATAAAGATATTTCAAATTGAATTTTAGCAAATTTTTTCAAATATTTAAAATTGAATGCGCAGCTTTAAACGATTTTTCATCAATTTCAGACAGGTATCACAGAAGAGAAAATCTGATAAAACGAAAATAAACATTTTCAAAGTAAACAGAACAACTGAGAACATTACCTTATGAACTGGAGTCGCAATTTCTAATTTTCATTAAAAATCGTGAAAAATTCTAGTGAAAATATTATGATTGATTATCATACAATATTTTGAAAACATATTTAATTTGAAGAATATGAACCACAGAAATTAACAAGTTTGTTTACTTTTAAAACTGAAAGTTCTATGAATAACCTCAATTTCACGGAACAAAAGTTTCAAACCAAAATAAGAACATTTTAGATGTTTTTTTCACTGATATAAACAGAAAGATAGTTGAACATATAAAAAAAATCACGCATCTTTCATTGAATAATTGTATTAATGAAAAGTTTTGACTCACCATCACAGATTTCCTTTTTAACAATATCATCAAAGAAACTACCATTAACGCATTCATTCTTCACAAAACCATTTACACTTCTTTCTTTATTTACACTGTTATCCTCAGTTCTTTGAATATTATCACTAACCGAAGTACCTCGCTCTTCAACTTTGATATCTACATTACACGTACAATGTATTTCATCATTTTTACATATATTACAATGGGAAAAAAGTTCCTTATTTCTCTCTTCAAAATCACCATTATTGGGATTCTCATTTTCTATAATGGAAACCCTCAAAACGTCTTTGAGACTAGGCAGAAGACTTACAGGTTGTTTATAATGGTTTTTCACCATTTCTGGTATTTTGACTCTATTTTTCGAAAATAAGCGATGTTTGAATCTAAAAGGTGGATTTTTCCTGTTTATTGTTCTGAAAAACTCCAATTTCACAGCATGTTGGTCCAATGGTTCATTAGCAAACTTATCCCACAATTTTATTCTCTCAGTCAAAGAAGTTGACTTCAAAAGAATTGAATCCTGCGAAATAAAATTGAATGTAATGAAATGTATTATGATATAAAATGTCCTCACCAGAGCATGTTCAACATGTACTGGACACATCCATCTGGTCATTGGTGGCGCAGTGAGAGGGGGATCCAGACAATCCAAATGGAAATAGAGAGAACAATAATCACATGCTATCAAAGGAGCCACTCTACAAGATTTATCACATTCGTAACATTTTTTAGCAGGCAGGGGAACAAGACCACCAGCAGTCTTATCATATTCCCTGGCATTACTCAGGCTTTTTCGAATTTCTGAAAGATCTACAGAAAATTTTAAAAATAACAAACATTATTCTTCCTTTTTCCAACTGACCTTTATCTGTGCCAGGGAAAATACAAGGCACACTCATACTTCGTGGCAATTCAAATTGTCTTGGATTCATCGAACTAGCTACTTCTATCAAAATGTCCATAGGTGACATTTTCGCTTTCTTTGTAGGTTTTACAAATGTACTTTCTGCAGGTGTTGAACAAGATCGTTTGCTTCTCGTTAAAGGTATTGGATTCTGAGTATTAGCATATATACAACTATGACATAGCCATTCCCCATTGGGGATATCATTGCTTTCCAAGGGTGGATCACTAAAAGCAATAAATCAATATCGAGATGTATTTTATGATCTTTTTCAACTCACTGGCACTGTAGGTGAAAGCTTGAAGGGCATTTATCACAACAGATTAAATCGCCCCCTTCACCACAAGCATCACAGTTGTCATGATTGTGACCTTTGCCAGGTCTACGAAAATATGGATGTTGTTGGTCTTGTTGATCTTTGAAATCATCATCAGTTGGAGGTGCTATAAGAGCTTGGATTTGCTAGAAATATAATTCCTACATCAGTGGTATTGAAAAGAAGAGTGAAATGATATTAATACACCGCCATTTTATGGTAAAATCAAGTTTGTATACAATGGCAATAAAGTAGAAAGTAACTTACATCCATAAGACCACCAGAGGTGTCCATATCATAAACAACGTTCGCCATTCTTTGTACGAGTCAATTCTTCTATACTACATTTAGAAAGTTTATCCAAGTCAATAACATTTGCTCAGAAGAGTGGATTTACTAGGAGCATTTGAGCATCAATTATCAAACAATCATAATATATGCCTGAAAAAGAAGCGTAGTGTTCAATAATTGAAAACACTTTGTAGATAAACCATAGTATATTATAAAATTTACTAGAAATTTGGAAAAATTGCTATATTTTTCTTTTTAATTCAGTATTTTATCCAAAATTTGACATAGTGGCGCTAAACGGTCGCCATATTAGATTGGAACATAGAGCATAATGAAAGTGAAGTAAGAAATATTTCGAAAGTCCAAAAAACATTTGTTCTTAAATATTATAGGATCATAATTGAATGCATAAATCTTGAAAATGAATTTGGAAGATGATAATGGAATCCTTCATTCCACACAATTTTTTTCTTTGAAAATAAAAAACTGTTTGCTGCATGGAGGTATATTCCTATACCTCCATGGTTTGCTGACAAATGAGTGGCATAGAAAAAGTTTTACTTGTTCTTATTTAGGTGGACTACTTCGAATGAGCTGAAAAGTGAAAACATACAGTATACAGGGTGTCTACTTTTAAAGTGGACAAACTTCGAGAGGTGATTATACAAGTGATTTGCAACAAAAAATGTCATTTAGCACATGGTCGAAATGTTGACGGTTATTCGTCAATTTAACATTTCTTGATTGAGTGCCGAAAACACTCTTATGGTAAGGAGAAGAATATCACGATTCTGAAGTTAACAAAATCAGTCCTATTTTCCAATGGTTTTTTCGATGAAATATTAATAATTATGCACACGCTTTCCCCTCAGTAAAAAATACCTCATTTAGTGTACTTTTGAATGACACATCAACTTTTGTGATAGCTACTCATTCTCTGCTATAATATCATGGCTAACATGATAACAACGAAAAAGTCTGAAAATTCCGAACCTAAATTTGCTCTATTTTGAAGCTCTTCATGATTGAATCTTGGTATAATTTTATGGAAATCATCAATTCATCTGTTATATGAGACTAGACTTACATTTTTTAGTTGGTACCAGAATAATTCAAGAGAGTGGGGGGCCATTGGATCAAAGACTGATGTGGTCACCTTCACGAAATCAAGTGTGATTAATTTATGAAACAACCATGTATGACAGAGAAAATCCCTCATGCGACTATTGTTCTCATTTCTAACATGAGTTTAGCAGTCATGAGAGGAGAACTTTTCGGACTAGTTATACTGATCACTTTGATGCTGAAGAATTCATCAGATTCATCCAGAGCAACTTGACAGACATATTCGATGAAATGCACGTGTCTTTCAGGTAAAATGTAGACACCCTGTATAGTTGTTTAAACAATGTCGAAAAACAAGAAATAAGCTACTGAATGTTATATAACTGATAAATAAAAATACATATAAATAAGAGTACATGCTAATATTAACAGAAACGTTATTAGGGCTTTTTGAATAATTTTCTCCTTGGAACTTTTAGATAAAAGTATTTTCACATGAATGCTGACCGAAACGTTCAATAATAATGAAGGCGAAAACGATTGAAACTTTTAAATGAATTATCCATCATCAAGAATTCCAAGACAACAACAAATATTTATAATTTTATTGAACAGTCAAAAATTAACAAAAAGATTATGTATAATAACTCCTCTCTCTTATATGATATAAAATAATACTACATCCTAAAATTTCATAATAAAAATAATGCATATATAAATAACAATAGTCAAAATTGTATCTCCATAAAAACTAACGGCTGAAAAATTTTTCTCTTCTGAATAACTTTAGGCTATTTAAATGGTGGTGTTTCTGTTCAACTGAATACATAAAGCATCAAGATATAGCATTTTCTATAATTAACATATTCCCAATATGTTCAATCTTCAAGAGTTCACTTCCAAGGAATTTCTAACATAGATTTTCTTCTTCTTCTTCTTCTCCATCGTTGTTTCCTTGACTAGAATTTCCATCCGTCTTACTAGGACCTACTTCAGGTACACCTTGCCCTGACGATCCACTTTGGGAGTTTTCTTTAACCGCTGGTCGAGCTACTGTAAGGCTTTCCTCCGGTAGGGGCATATCTCTGGCTAAAATAGCATATTCTACATCCATGTGTTTAATGAATGGATTGTTGAGAGCTATTTTGGCAGCTTCTGGATCTTCCTCGTCATAGGCTTGAAGCAGCATCTCCAAACATTGAACTTCTGGGCCTTCACAGTAATTTCCCCATTCCTATTCAAAACAGAATTCATTATTCATTGATGGAGCAATAATGCTATTACATCAAAATTTTGTATAGAACTTCATACCAAGTATAGTCCATTCACGAAAGGTTGAGCAGTTGGTTGGCCATGGAAATTTGCCATATTCCACTGTGTATATTTAGGTATAATTTTAGGTTATGTTGTTTATTTTCTTGTCAGATTGATACGCAATGTTGTCAATATTACATAGAGTTCTCTGATAACTCACAAGCTCGTCGGACGAGGTCGGGTACATTTGGCAACATTGACTTTATTTTACGTTATCACAGCAAATACTGCCAGCTTCAGATAATTAAACAAACGACTACTATGCGCTCAAACTTTCGTGAGCGGACTCTATATTATTGTAGTAATATCTATTTTTTTCTTTTTTAATTCAATAGTTTCCATTTTAAAGTCATTTAAACAGTATATGCACTGGACAGCCTGTACATTCTCAGTTACCTGGAACTGATATCTGCTGTGCCTGCGCAATTTGTCAAATTTGAAAAATATGTGACAGTTTAAGAAGAACTCCCGAATACTTCTTTTCGCTACCACTAATTTTCTATATTGTATTTTATGCTATTTTTATATCTTCTCTTATTTTGAGATAGAAACTTGTGTTCCACTATTTTAAGTGAACTACGCTATTATTTTGTAAAAGAGACACTATTATTGAAGAGTTGAAGATCACCGACCCACGTCTGAGAGTTCTCTCCAGAAGATTGGTTGAAGAATACTATTTGGCGAGTCTGGTGCATTTTACTATAGTTTTTTCACTTTATTTTTACAACACCTATGTTTTTTTGATTAATACAGTCCACTCAATTCTCTCCACGTAAAGAGCTTACCGCAACATATATGAATGCAAAATCTCAGCATGATCGGAAATATATTCTGCAAATTATGTATTTAAGAAAAGAAATACAGTGGAACTTCCCTATAACAAACGTCTGTATAACGGATTTCATACAAGACATTGCACCTTGAATCCAAATTCCATGTTAAAAACTTCCTCTAAAAAGAAGTAAATTCTCTCTATAACAAAATATTCAAAGAACATCACTCTTTGAATGGGTATTGTAACAAGGAATAAGGGTGGTTTTTTTCGAAATTTTTCCGGACGTACGTAATAAATCCGGACGTTAAAGTAAATCATTAGGGCGGGTAGGGAGATCCTTCTGATACAGTTTTGAATACACCTCTGGCTGTATGGTTTCAATCTAACCATTACGATGAAATAGTTGTGAGAAAATATCTAAAAGGAAGTGCTCAAGTTTGAATGATAAACTTAAATTTATCAGTGAAGTCGACTGCGACATTGCCGACTATGGAAACAAATTTTTTGTATAACAAATTTCTTTATAAAGAATTACTTTTGCGGATTTAGCGCTTTCATTATTGGGAAGTTCCACTGTATGTAAAAAATCAATAATTAAAAAAAAAATGGTTCAGATGATGCGATCTTCTTCAAATCTTGCATGAACATTCAATATAACAATGTTCATTCACAAAATAATTTTCACTTAAATCAGATATCTTGTTATCAACATATAAAGATTCTTATTTTCAATAATCCAATTGAATTTTCTATGGTTCTGTTAACACTATGGCCATAAATTTTTGCATAAGATTATTGTGAGCATCTTGCATGTGGCGGCAAAATTTCATTTCGATTGATTTCGTAATGTCTGAGATATTGATGACTAAAATTTTGAATGGCCCTATTTTGTGGTGATTTGGCTGGTTAACGTACCTAACCATGGCATTTGGGAACCAAACCACTCTGAAAATCTAAGGCTCTTGGACAATCTCTTTGAAAGTTATCATGCTAACAAACGGAACGGAACTGAATTTGACCACAGGTTTGTCACCAGGGAGTCAAACCCTATCATTTGAGACCATTTTCGGCTTACAATTCGAAAATTAAAGACATTGTGGCACAATATAGCGCTTGTTTATGTAGAACGAGCATTCAAAAATGCCGAGTTTAATATCATAATAACAATGTACCAACCTTGAAAGCTTTTTCTGCAGCAACGATATCTCCCCTAGCAATTTGAACCAAAACTAAAGCAACAGCTAACCTTCCTGTAGCTTGATAAGCTTCAGACTGTTCCCGGAGACCCAATTCTCTTCTTATCGCATCAGCAGCTGCCTCAAATTCCTTCATTTTCACATGAATCCTTGCAACTTTACTCATGTACTCAGCTGCTTGCCGAGTTGAATCTTGCACTAAGGCAATATCTGCAGCACGCTGAAATAATTGAAGTGCCTCCGCTGGATATTGAGCTTCTAAGATTTTAGCAGCCTTATCTAAAGATGAAGTTGCTGATTCGCCACTTCCATGAGTCTGGAATAAATTAGCTGCCTTTTCAGCCAACTGCGGCACGTCTTTCAAGTCCCCAAGTTCTTTAGAGACAAGAATTGCCTGATCAAGAGCTTTAGCAGCGTAAAATATTCCTTTGTTTTGTCTGTGGCAATCAGCTGCCTTCAACAGAGCATTTTTGCATTGATCAAACGCTTTTGCGTTTCTGAAACAAGTCGCAGCTTTATTATATTCGTCTGCTGCGTTTTCATAATCAGGTCTCCATTTCGTCAATGATGTTTTCAAACTTTTTTCTGCATTTTTGATATGCTCCAAACCTTCGTCAATCTTTCTGTCACTATTCATATTAGTGATATTAGTTCAATAAATGATTCACGATTTTATAAGACAAAAGTGGGAGTTTCTCTTCTTAGATCACCATCTCCTTTTACTTTTTATGGGAGTTTATTCACGCTTCTAGATTAGTTTGATAGATATTGAATGTATGTTTTTCTCAATTTGTACAATTTCAGATGTTGCTATTCTTTATAGTTTATATATCCAATAAATTGACAATGCGATAGTGAAAAATAGACACCCTCGAAGAAAATTCGATCAATATTTGAAAACTTGTTTACGTCAAAAATTCAGATCACAGAATTTTACATATGACCTTTTGACCTACCTTATTGAATCTACCCATCACGTGATCTACCATAGCTAAGATCTACTCTCTTACTTCTTTATTATACGGGGGTCGACAAAAACAATTTGAAACTATGGGACATGGGACCATATTTTCGAATTGTTAGTTAGGTATATGAATTTCATAACTGTTTGTTAAGAAGAGTTGAAGATGATAAAACGAAGTACCTACTTTTTCACAATTCGCCTGTTATTAATGATGATTGATTTTTGACAAGAGTAATCAAACAATAAAAAGTGATGTAAAATTTGTTAAGATGAGAAAAAAGAGTTTTCTCAAGATTTGCATATTTGGTTTGCTTGGTGTAGCCGGTTTTATAGATTTGGGGTTTTTAGTAGTTATTGGAACTTATGAGGTACAGTTTTTTTGGATGTACCTTCTTCTTACGGGACTTTTCTACACGCTTGGAGTTGTTGGTACAATTAAGGAAAAATATGCGTTACTATATATTTTTGCTGGTTACATAATCGTCTACAGGTGCTTAGATATTGCTTTAAGAACCATGAATATAATTAAAACAAATCATACTATTGAAGATCGCACCACTGAAACTCCAAGGGAAAAACGAGATGTCCTCATTGGAAAAGATGGAAAATGTTGTTTATTTGGTTCTGAAAATAAGGTAGAATACATCATTGCCAGCTGTTGTCATAATTCGCCTCAGCAGGGAGATGACATTTCTGAGGTTTGCCAAATGGCTGGATTTGGAAAATATGCTTATAGGTAAAATGGGGAATTTACCATTTGGGTATAAATGTTTGAAATTTAGGGTCCTGCAGATATGGAGGACCAGACTTTGGTGTCATTGTATTCATTTAGGCCTACTTAACAATATTAGTTAAACCAACAGGTGGTGGTCTGTCTTTAGAAAATATGGGTACCCAAAGTTCCGAAAATTGTTCGATCTTCACATCACTTTTTTCACTATGAACATACGTAATTACTGCTCCAATTTAGTTTATAAATCGCCTTTCAACATTCACTCAATTCGATTAGTTGCATTTCAGGTATATTCAATAACTAATGCAAAAATATCGCAATTCTAGAGGTACCGCAAAAAAACATATTAGAGGGAAAGCTTCATGGTAAGTTTGGCACTACCGGCGTACCCTCCTCCAGCGAGTGACATATCAAATGGTGGCAGGAATTAGGGAAATATAAGAAAAATTCTTATATCATGGGGAAGGCCAAAGATATTCTTCAACATCTTTGTGGAAGAGGCATCTTATCATATTCGCGCGAGAGAATATGCGGCAGTGCCTAACCTGTAGGTTTCACCATTGAAAACTTCTTAAACAATGGTTTCACTAATGTTGTTCGGAAGGTCTTAATGAATACAATGACACCAAAATCTGGTCGTCGATATCTGCGAGACCCAAAATTCAAATAAAGGGTTTTCCAATGAGAGGTGTTATTTTGAATAGCCCGCTATTTCAGTAGATGTCAAGTTTGAAGCTGTCATTTTTTGACATTTGACAAGTAGAAACTACGACATTATTATATGTTCTGTGGACATTAATAAAAATGGAACGATAAACGCTTCAAGAATGCATTGAAATTATTAAAATTCACTTAAAACACTTGAAAATGGTGAAAATTTGGCAGAGACAGTTCGTAAAATTGAAACATTTTTGGGTCGTCGTGAAGCACCTTGTCGGACCGCAATAAAGAAATTGGTGGAAAAATTCGAGCTGCTGGGACAAGTTAGTTATGTGAAGAATAAAACCCGTGCACGTCGCTCAAGAACAGCCGAGAATATTGCTGCTGTAGCCGAAAGTGTCGAAGAAAAGCAAGGTTTGTCCATTCCTCGTCGTTCTTTGGAATTAGGCATTCCACGAACGTCGTTACACCGTATTCTGCTTAAAGATTTGGATCTTAAGGCTTATAAAGTTCAGTTAACACAAGACCTTAAGTCGGCCGATCTCTTGCGGGAAAAGTTTCCGGACCGTGTTATCTCTCGAAGAGGTGATCACAATTGGCCACCGAGATCTTGTGATTTAACACCTTGTGACTTCTGCCTTTGGGGCCACGTGAAAGAGAAGGTCTTCGCCAATAGCCCAGCGCCGATTCAAGACCTCAAAGATGGAATTCGTGAGGCTATCGAGGACATAGGGCACCCACTTTGTGATTTGGTTATGGAAAATTTAATTAAAATGCTATAAGCGTGGTCGTGGTGGTCATTTTCCCGATGTTATTTTCCACTATGTATTAACAGCATAGCTTCTTCTTTATAATGAAATAAACATTTGATCATCTATTGACAAATGGAATTTTTCTTCGAATATCAAAATAACACCCCTTATTGGAAAACCCTTTATTTCAACCTTCATTCGTAGATTTGAAATACATAATTCATTGATCAACTGATTCACAGGTGTGAAGAAAGAAGTGGAAGAAACGTACCTGCATTACCTGAAGAACCAAAAAAGACCAAAGGCATGTCATTTTTCTCAATATTTTATTGTGTAAGAACCACTTTTGATGTAGCTCTCCTATTTTTCGTTCTCTTGCTGGCATATATGTTGCAATATAAAAAATAATTTCAAACTTTTGGTCGTTTATTAATTCACTCAATAATAATTATTATTAATATGTTTTCTTAAGAAAACATATTGGTGAGTATACAATTTTAATTTCTATATAATGATTCATTTCAAAGTTATTTCCCTCCAAAAGGCCGCACAAAGAAGTAATAGAAAATCTCCACAAAACTCAATAAGCTTGCACCCAAAAAAAGTGCAGTTATACCACCAGTTGATACTGAAACAGAGAAAAATTCGAAAATAAAAAAGCACTGACGTGAAGTCAGTAGCTTTTGTGCGCTCGTTCAAATTTAATATCCTGAGGGCTATTGGCTTTAATGCGCGTCAATGTATCAAGTTTGATCGGATCTGTAATTTTGCCAATATTAAAAAAAAATCAATGAGACGAAGTTTAAGTGACAGTAACTACCCAACTAGCACAGATATTTTATAATTCCTAACTGTTCGTGCTGTTTTATTTTATAATTGCTTTATGACTGCTCGTCGAAAGCAATTTTGTTTTATTGAAATTGTCAGGGACACAATTAAGCTTTTGAGAAGTATTTTGCTTTATAAGATAGTCGTAAGAACGTTCTTAGTGCAAAAATATAAAACAGTTTTACGACAAGTCATAATATTGTTTTATAAACGTTTACACAACAATTGTTAGAAACATGTCAGCCTACCGAACAAATTTGTTTCATAATAGATTTATACCGGTGTTATCTGATATTAGTTTGTTCTTTTGCGAACATCTATAAAACTGTTTTATAAGCGCTATGTAAAACATTTATAAAATTAATTTATTAATGTTTTCTTTTTGATATTACTGCTGTCTAAAGCAAATTGCACTCAGAAGCCACATTAAAAAACTATTATATAATTATAATGAACTCTGTCATAATACAAATCATATAAAATAATTATAAAACAGAAAAGTTTGTGAGGACTCAGAAGCATTTATTGATACATTTATAAAACAAATCGCTATTTTACTATTATTTTTTGATCTTGAAGTGCATGACACGCTCGTGAACTCTTTATTATTATGAATTCGCTAGGTAAATCGAAGAAAGCTAAAAAAAAGTGGAGCATATTACAGAAAAGTTAAGAAATGCTACCAAAATATTATTGGTGATGAATTTATTATTTGTAATAATATACCGGCACCGGATATCCCTATAAAGGAAGCAACAGGTGACCCGCCATCAGATAAATCAAATGATTGTACTTCAAGTGATGCTGTTGAACCAACTGAAACATCGTTGTACTAAGAATGAGGTGTATAATGAGTATATGAGAAAATATACCTAGTGTGTCATTTGAAAACCAAAGAACTGATTCATTTCCGGTAAAACCGGAATAAGTACATTTTCTCTGAGTTGAATTGTTCCCATCCGAATTTATTTCACTTAAAAAAAAAACGAAATCGATAACATGAAAAGTACTCGAATGCTAGCGTGTTTCCATATTCTGTTGACACGCGGTATAGGTCTACAAGTATAATTATGTTTTTTTTACACCGACCCTTTTTTCTTGCAGTACGTATTTGTATGACGAATATATACCAACAGATTGAAATATTTTATAAAACTCTCTCATAGAGCAAACATATTTTATAAGAACTCTCAAGGTGGAAAAAGTATTTTATAACATGGCAGCCATATTTTGTGTTGTTCTAATTCCAGTTTACAGCGGCCATTATTAGGTGTACTACAAAAAATTATTTTTTAATGATGAAATGCATTAACTGACTACTTTAGTATTCATATAATTGTAAAAGATGCATTCTTTGAAATATTTTATTACATAACAGGTCAAAATGAGGGAAAAATACACCATTATATTTTTGACCTTTTCTCGTAAAACTCTATAAAAACCAAGATATTTGTAGCGCTTGAAAATTTTGTTATACATGTCCCATATATTATACAGAAAAATTTCTTTGGCAGTAAAATCAACCGTCAGATAACAAGTGGAATTTTTGTCTGTCTGGGTATTGGGTATGTACCTACTTATCAGGACTAAATGTATTATGGCTGACTTAGTAACAAATATAACTCAAACATATGTACTTTACTTGCCTTTTTGTTGTCTTAAGGACCATTAAAAAATAAATTATTCTCAGAGAGTATACTTTAGCAACAAAAAGTAATATTTCATTCTATAACTTTTTTCAATAAAACTATTTTATAATTGTTGCAAACTATGTTTTATAATTATTTTATAAACGTTTATACAATTATCCGGTAAAAGCTGTGGAAGCCGTAATAAAATAAACTAAAGAACAAAATTGCTGCACAAGAGTGCGCCCTTTTTGGTTTTATAGTAGTTGTGTAAACGTTGTTAAAACGTTTATAGCGACATTGATATTTTATAAAAAATGTTCTGTTAACGTTCCCAGGACATTTATAAAACATAAATTGTTAGTTGGGTAACTTAAGAATTTCAAAGTCGTAACACGTTCCGTTCGAGAGTTATAGCGACCATCAGAACATAATCGGTTTACCACGTACAGACACTTTTTTATATATTTATAATGGCACGTTCCTCTCGAAATTTCGCATAAGTTTGCACGTCAATATTCCCGTTCAAAATACATAATTTCGAAATGATCGGATGTGTAGTTTCGAAAAAATGATAAACAATTTCAAATGTCCATAACTCAGAAACCCGTTGACGAACCCGTTCGAGGGTTATCGTTTGCACGGCCGGGCAGAATTCTCATTGACCACGGATTCTTCGTCAGTGAGTCCAACCGAGTCGTTTGAGACCACCTCAGAAAAAGGAGACTACTCTAGGCCCAATATTCGAAAAATACAAACATTTGGTCGAAATGATAGCACTTTTTCCCTAGGAACAAGCGCACCATAAGCAAAATACCGTGAAATATTTCGACTACGTACCAACAAAATCTAATTTTCCCCTAACAACGTTTCTCTTGTACCTTTCACTTGGTAATCGTAGCAGACTTATCTCAACAATACCAAAGTCGTCTTTGATGCTAAAAGAAGAGCGGAAAATTCATTTCAAGGCTCTATTTTCTTACCTCGAACTTACCCAGACTTCACGTCCTTGATAACTGACATTTCAAATTCAGTACAACTTGGTAGACAATCACATACAAGTCCAGTTCTATTCGACCAGTCTGCCTTCAGAACTATAAGATTGTTGTAATGCTTATTCAAACAATATAGCCCGTTGATATCGCAGAAAAGATGCTTGGCTTGAAAAAAAATAAATCTTCGTTAGTTAAAAAGAAATGCAAAGGCAGGCAGAAATATCTAGCATCCCACCGAATATATGTAGACTGTTTCCTAAGGATTTTAAAGGAATACGAGAACAGAAAAAAGCCCTGATCGGATCCCTGCGGAGCACCTTATGTCTAACAAAGGGTTTTCAATAAGAGGTGTTATTTTGAAAAGCCGGCTATTTCGATAGATGACACGTTTGAAGCTGTCATTTTTTGACATTTGACAAGTAGAAACTACGCCATTAATAAAAATGGAACGATACACGCTTCAAGAACGCATTGAAATTATTAAAATTCACTATAAAAATGGTGAAAATTTGGCAGAGACAGTTCGTAAAACTCGAACATTTTTGGGTCGTTGCGAAGCACCTTATCGGACCGCAATGAAGAAATTGGTGGAAAAATTCGAGCTGTTGGGACAAGTTAGTGATGTGAAGAATAAAACCCGTGCATGTAGCTCAAGAACAGTCGAGAATATTGCTGTAGCCGAAAACGTTGAAGAAATCCCAGGTTTGTCCATTAATCGTCGTTCTTTGGAATTATAGGCATTCAACAAGATCATCTACGTCCTGTCTTTGCTGATTGGGTCGTTTAATGCATGAAAATGATCCGGAATTCCATCGAAAAATCATCTTGATTGATGTGGCCCATTTCCACCTCGGTGGCTTCGTCAACAAGCAAAATTGTCGCATTTGGGGATCGGAAAACCCAAGAGTTATTGTTGAAAAGCCTCTATATCCTCAATACAATACAACGTGTGACTGTTTGGTGCGGTTTATGGTCCGGCGGAGTCATTGGACCTTACTTTTTCGAAAATGAGGCTGGAGCAACAGTTACGGTGAATGGCTTGCGCTATCGAGAGATGATTAATGATTTTTATGGCCGAAATTGGATAGTATTGATCTGGACAACGTTTACTTTCAACAAGACGGCGCTACGTGTCACACAAGCGGGAAAAGTTTTCGCACCGTGTTATCTCTCGAAGAGGTGATCACAATTGGCCACCGAGATCTTGTGATTTAACACCTTGCGACTTCTTCCTTTGGGGGCCACGTGAAAGAGAAGGTCTACGCCAATAGCCCAGTGTCGATTAAAGACCTCAAAGATGAAATTCGTGAGGCTTTCGAGGACATAGGGCAGCCACTTTGCGATTTGGTTATCGAAAATTTCATTAAAAGGATATGATCCTGTAAGCGTTGTCGTGGTGGTCATTTGCCTGATGTTACTTTATAATGAAATAAACATCCGATCATTTATATTAAAAAATGGCATTTTTTTGAATATCAAAATAACACCTCTTATTTGAAAACCCCTTATCTAGCACCCCACCTTATATGTCCAATACATTGGAAGACTTACGAACGCGTGGCATCAAATGATGGACGCAGCCACAAATCTCCAGTTGAGCTTTTTTTCTGCAATCTACACAACAGGCACTGTAGCTGTAGTGCTTGTGAACATCGAAGTAGTTTTCATAGGTGAATCGGCATTTTCTCTGTTCTATACTAACGTCTTTGACCTACGAATAGTGAGTCAATGACTAGTTTTGCCATGGTTTTCGCAAACTCTTACCTCAGGTTGATTTTCGATTTCCCTGATAGCAATATACCTTTTTGAGTGGACGTGAGGACCTATTTGAATGACGTCAGTAGTGAAGGTAGTTAACGTGGGTATTTCTTGTTCACCCAGAAGGTAAACCTTTAAATAAAAATGTACCGGGTTTTTCACTATAATTTGACCCCCCCCCTCTTTAACTTTGTTACTAAAGGAGATACAAAAAAATGTTTCGTATAAAAGTTCCACGAAAACATACTGATGGCAACTTCATTTTTTCAAATGGAACACCTTGTATATTTTTCCATATTTGGTTAGCTCTTTTTCCCCTAAATAATAATATTATTAATGATGAAAATCAACCAATATTAAACCCATAATTCGGGACTAATCCCGTCAACGCACAAAGAATAATGATAATATTGTAATCATTTAATACAAATTTTGAAGCTTTAATTTCTGACTTGAATCAGATGCTACCAAAATAGTCTAAACAACTTGAGACAACGATATGAACTATGTGTATTGAATGAAGGTGGTCATTTCGAGCAAATTCTTTAGTTGATGTTATTCTTACCATACTAACATAGTTTATTATTTTTCATTGGTTAAGTAATTGTTAAGTATTCATTCTAAAATAATACTTTTAAGTAGATTGTTTGGATATAAAGAATTTCGTAGGTATTTCACATATTTTTTTTATTCGGTGTCATCATTCCAAAACTTTGAAACTCTGAAAATTGAAGAGACACATCCACATACGCATTTATATTCGAGATCAGGAGGAAATAGCCTATCAAAAAAGGAAGAATATACAGGTCAGGGTGTCCCATTTGAAAAAATATAGTTGCATTCAATGTTGTTCACCCTGTATATCTTCCCATTGACTTTATCATAACTCCAAAAATGAGCATTTTCAGTAAACGCACTCTGCCACTTGTGAAATGATTCTTGCCAGGTGGTTCTTAAAATTTGAAACTCTGTGGTTCCCAAAATAAAAGAGATAGGCCAACATATGTTACATATTCGAAATCAGGGAAACAAGAGCTAGCCAAACATGGAAAATATACAGGGTGTTCCATTTGGAAAAATGAAGTTGCTATCAATATGTTGGCCACCCTGTATATATTCCATTATGTGAATTCATATTGTGAAACCTCAGTCGATTTCGTGAAATTTGTGTATGAAACATTTTTCTGTATCTCTCTTAGAAACAAAGTTAAAGGGCGGGGTCAAATTATAGTGAAAAACCCTGTACAGGTAGTCATATTATTATAATTATTATTTGAACTGGGGCTGTAATGGCTAGGTTAGCCTTACGGGAACTGCGGCCAAGTAGATCTTTTGTTTTCTACCCTACTCATTCATGGAAATCCAAGGAGGTCGTCAAGAGCCTTGGCTATTACCTCTTGGTTTTCCAGGACCGGTTTCCCCATATGAATTGTTCATAGACCAGTCAGTTCTGGACAATTTCATACCATGTGCTCAGTTCGTGACCGCTTCAAGAGCTTTCTGGTACAGGTAAGTGAAATCGTCACGAATTTTTTGGCCCGATTAAGTTCAGGAGTGTTTCTCCTAAGGGACAGGCCTTATATTGGCCTCTTCCAAGCCTGCAGAAAAGCTCAGGTCCAGCAGGTGTTAACCTTGATACAATTTTGGCAAGATAATCAGCTTTTTCATTCCTTCACAATCACAATGCCCTGGCACCCATATAGTAGAGGCACTTTATTGAATTTTGCCAGTTGCTTTATGGTGTTACAGCACTCCCAGGTCAGCGAAGACCCTTAGCAGTGTGACTCCAGGGATCTCAGCGTGGTCTGGCTGTCCGTGGTGATGTAGACATGAGTCCCCTTAGGGTTCATTTTAAAGGGGCCCACTCACTAGGAAGGAAGAATGCGCAGTTGAGTATCTGCACGTTGGCTGTAAATTAAACGTTTACTTTCATATTTCCCACACACAGACACTTTTGCTTGTTGAGTGAGGATGTGTGACAAGCGTGAGATGACGTCGAAAAAAGATCTGATGTTAATGGCAGTTGCGTGTGTTTTTTAAGGAAAAAAATGTCCAATTTATAACTGTATTGCTTAAAATATGAAACGTGCACAGACTTGTTGCCCATTGGTCTTGCTCATTCTTCCACGTACGATGAGCAATGCATACGCTAAAAATCAAAACTATCCTGATTCCGACCAAGGGAATTGCGCATTCCAAATTTCAAATGGCGGAACGCTATACACACATTCACTGTACCCCGTACCACGCGCTTCCTTATTAGTGAGTGGGCCCCTTAGGACACTCCTTAGCGCACATGTCAACACTAAGTATTTCGTTCTGTAAAAAATAGGGCTCACTTCCCAGGGTTTAAAGGGGCCCACTCACTAGGAAGCAAGAATGCACACAGACACTTTTGCTTGCTGAGTGAGGATGTGTGACAAGCGTGAGATGACGTCGAAAAAAGATCTGATGTTAATAGCAGTGGCGTGTGTTGTTATTAAGGAAAAAATGTCCAATGTATAAATAGTGAACCCGACACTGTATTGCTAAAAATATGAAACGTGCACAGACTTGTTGCCCATACACGGTCGTTCTTGGTCATTCTTCAACGTACGATGAGCAATGCACACGCTTAAAATCAAAACTATCCTGATTCCAACCAAGGGAATTGCGCATTCCAAATTTCGAACGGCGGAATGCCATACACACACTATTTTCACTGTACCCCGTACCACGCGCACTGAAGCCTTCGCGCTTCCTTCTTAGTGAGTAGGCCCTTTAAGCGCACATGTAAACAGTAAGTATTTCGTTCTGTAAAAGATCGGGTTCACTTCCCAGGGTTTAAGAGATCCTCAGTTATGGTCCATATACCCCAATGTCAGTGCCTCTTTCTGATTCATCGGTAAACCATATGGGTGGGTTCTCATCTAAGCGATTTACGAAACTATGACCGTTTCAAAGAGTGTTAAGAAATCGAAGATAGTCGGCATAAAACACGATGGTCTCGCGAAGAAGTTGGAATCCAATTGATTCAATATCCTCATCTGTCCAACCCAGTCTTCAGGCAGGATTTTCCTGTTTAGGGATGTTCTTATTGCTACCGGCAGGCATGCATAAGTACACTGCTCAACAATTGATAGGGATCACTTACTTGTTCTAAATTTATTTCTGAAATATTCGCGCCAAGATTATAAATTTAGTCAGATATCAGAGTATTTTGACTTGATAATATGGTTCACTTGAGAAAAGAATGAAAAAATGGAAAGTTGGAGAGAAGGAAAGACTTTATTAGGAACCCTCAAAATTCTGTGTTTGAATAACATAAAAATTTTATGATGAAACCACAAGAAGGCTGAAGTTTCGCTTAAGCTAGTACCTAGTTGGTCCCCCACGAGCTCGTCTCAAGCATTCTACCTTACGAGGCATACTTTCGATCAAACGATTTATAAAATTTTGGGGCAAATTCGTCCAAATATCCATAAAGCGTTAGAAAGGTCCTCCAGGTTATTGATCGGATGTTCTAAGGTTGACAATTGTCTAGACATCTCTAACCAGACAGACATGTTCGATGCAATTCATGTCTGGAGAGCGAGCTGGCCAGTCCATCCTATCAATAACATGAGTTTCTAGCGCTTCATTAACCAGACGACTACGGTGTGGACGGGCATTATCGTCAATTAAAATGAAATTCTCGCCCACGGCAGCCGCAAACGGAACAATTATGGGTTCAATAATCATATCTTGATATCTCTGGCTGATGGTGTTCTGCAGAACAACCAACTCAGTGCGTTGGTTCAAACAAATGCCTCCCCATACACATATAGAACCTCCGCCAAAAGCTGTTGTGGGTACCATAAACTGTTCTGCATACCTTCGACTTCTTTCCCTCTAAGCAAGAATACGTCCATCGGAGTTGATCAAACGAAATCTAGACTCATCCGTAAATAAACATCGGCTCCAATCTTCAAGTGTCCAATTGCGGTGCTCCTCAGCCCATTGCCGTCGATGAACTTGGTGTTACCTATTCAAACGGGGATGTTGTACCCTCCTACGTACTCTCAAACCACGAACATGTAGTCGTCGTCTTACAGTCTGGTTCGAAATTAGAACTCCTGTTGCAACTCTCAGTGATCTATTGAGCCGCGACGCCGGGTAAGTGGGATTTCTCCTAGCATTGAGGATCAAAAGACGATCTTGGGCAGCTGTTGTACTGCGCTGTCTGCGCTGCCGACCTCGCCCATGAACATAAGCTACTGAGTCGTTTTGGATGAACCTATTCCAAGCCCGACTCACGACACTTTGCGAAACATTCAACCGCCGGGACACTTCTCGCTGGGACAAACCTTCCTGTATCCACCGTATGATTTAGTCCAGTTGCACAGGAGCCAAACGTCTTCTCGGCATGACTGATAAGCTGATATTGTTCTCATTTCTTCAATTATTGTCACCTTATGTGTTTGAATGAGAGAAAAAACAGATTTAATAACAAATACCACATTGCTTTTCACTCCACCTGTAACAGCTTACAGATATTAATCGATTTTGTGAACAAGAGCCGAAGAAGTGAGGAAGACACTGATATAATCAACTCAAAACATCTTACTTTTTCCTTAGAGAACATATAATGTACAGATATTCACGAGATAACTTGAAAAAAATACAAATGAAGAGAAGTTCATAAGTGATCCCTAGCAATTGTTGATCAGTGTATATGAAAAGGTAAAAGTAACTTAAGGCCAGCAATAAATCTTACAAAAGCAATTCCTTTAATCTCTAGACGAAGAGTGCCAGGTCCAGTCTTCATATTGGATATCATTGGAAACCTACGGGCCCGCTCATCTCTGAAAATCACTATTTTAATAGTTTTCGCGAAGTATCGAAGAAAGTACCTCGTCTGTATGGAATTTATACCAAAACACATTCCCACTTCTGTGTCCATAGGGTGGAAGAACTCGCAGCAGTTGAATTCTTCGTTATTCCAAATACATTTCTGGAGAATTTTTGCGCATGGGCTCCTAACCTAAAGTAGCAACATAACCTCAACTTCATGCGGTCTTTCTGAAAGAAATACAAACCTCTGCAGCAAATTCAATAAAATCTCTTTTGAAACAATCTGCATGCTTCTCGGTTGTATTAGGACCGCACATTTGAAGCGTATAGAAGGACAATCCTTTGAAATAAACCAGTTCTTTAACGATTTCGTTGAAGTTGAAATCGTGTGGATTTCCATATGTTCTGAAAAATGCGAAGTTAAACTCCTCAAAGTAGTGTTAAACTTCTCGAAGTAGTGTAATTCTTATTTTTTCCCGTACCACTATACAGGGTAGCTTGTTCCGTAAAAGACGAAAACCTGCATGACAAATCATGGATGAGTCACCCTATACATACTATTATAAATATAATATGAATATGAGCTTTCTCAACGATAATTTAATCACATTTCACAGTCACAGATTTTTTTAAGATTAAGGAATTGCAATTGAATATCAAGTAGAAATTTCGAAAGGTCTTCCAAACTTTGATAAAGATGATAGCGGCGAAATAAAGGGTTTTCCAATAAGAGATGTTAAATCACAAGATCTCAGTGCACAATTGTGATCACCTCTTGTCTTGTTGTCCAGATCAATACTATCCAATTTCGGCCATAAAAATCATTAATCATCTCTCGATAGCGCAATCCATTCACCATAACTGTTGCTCCAGCCTCATTTTCGAAAAAGTAAGGTCCAATGACTCCGCCGGACCATAAGCCACACCAAACAGTCACACGTTGAGGATAGAGAGGCCTTTCAACAATAACTCTTGGGTTTTCCGAGCCCCAGATGCAACAATTTTTCTTGTTGACGAAGCCACCGAGGTGGAAATGGGCCTCATCACTCAAGATGATTTTTCGATGGAATTCCGTATCATTTTCATGCATTTCAACGACTCAATCAGCAAAGACAAGACGTTGTTGGTGATCGGCCGGCTTGAGTTCTTGTGTTAACTAAACTTTATAAGCCTTAAGACCCAAATCGTTATGCAAAATACGGTGTAATGATGTTTGTGGAATGCCTAATTCCGAAGAACGTCGAGGAATGAACAAACCTGGGTTTTCTTCAACACTTTCGGCTACAGCAGCAGTATTCTCAGCTCTTTTGAGCGACGTGCACGGGTTTTATTCTTCACATCACTAACTTGTCCGAACAGTTCGAATTTTTCCACCCAAAAATGTTCGAGTTTTACGAACCGTCTCTGCCGAATTTTCACCATTTTTATAGTGAATTTTAATATTTTCAATGCGTCCTTGAAGCGTATATCGTTCCATTTTTATTAATGGCATAGTTTCTACTTGTCAAGTGTCAAAAAATGACAGCTTCAAACGTGACATCTACCGGAATACCGGGCTATTCAAAATTTTTTATTGGAAAACCCTTTAGTTGAAGTTAAATCTATCAATTCTGGTGTCTAGATTTTTTTTACCGAAAACAAAAGGCAAAATGGACAAAAAGAATTTATAATATGACGAAATTGTTTTGTCAAAATGATAAAGATTGTATGGCCATCATAAACATCTTTCCGAGAGGAATATTCGCTGTGTGATCTATGATGGATAATTTTGATACACAGGTTTGGAAATTCACATCGGAAACATACGACATTCAGTGCATCAGACAAAGAATTTTGTCGTACAGTTGTATATTCAAATGCCTATCATACTGCTTGAATCAACCCACTCCCAGCGCTAAGAGAGAGACAACGCTACATTATTTGCAATCGGTCATTTATTCAGCCAATTACGTAGCATGTAAATCTCTCGAATATACTTCTGTCAAACAGGTGGGCACAATTCTCTGTTTGATGCATTGAATATCGTATAATTCCGATGTGAATTTCCAAACCTGTAAATGCCGAAAACATTGCCGCTGTCCGTGAGAGTATGCCAGAGAGTACTAAGCAGTGGATATCGATGCTTTCTCACTTCTAATTCACATTATTCCAATTTAAAGAGATGAATCCGGTAATGAAACCACTTGGAGCTTTAATAACAGATTTTGATATCTTGTTTTCGAGTTTACCAAGCTTACTTATCTGCAAATTCGCTTATTCTCTCCTGGTTGTCCGTTTCGCACACAGCAATGGAGGGAAATTGAGTGTCCCAATCCAAATAGCTAGTTTCGACAACAAAACTAATAGCGTTATTTCTGAAGTCATTCCATGCACTCAATATGAGCATAATTGTGGCAACCCAGCTGAGAATGCAACAAATGCTCCAGAAAACTCTAAAAAAATTATTAATTGCATAAGATAATAGTTTTATGAAGCTGAAATATTTTCAATAGATGATACATTTCTGATAAGAACCATGAGAATTTTCCATGGAAAATGCTGGGACTCCAATTTCTCCAGAAGCTTTATCGATATCGATTGAAATATAAACTGGGAGGATTCTGCATTACTAAAAAACTTTTTAATTTTCAATTCCAGTCTCTGAATCAGAAATAATTAAAAAATTTTAATTAAGATGAAGTGCTCCTGCGAAAATCTTTGCACGTATTTGTCAGGAGCAAATTGGTTTTGGAAAAAATTTTTGCCTAACAGTAAAACTAAAAAAGGAAATAAATGATAAGGATAATGTAACGTTTCGGTATCTATATCAGACACCTTCTTCAGACAAACTTATAAAACCTTCGGAATTGTGTGTTTTCATTTGCAGTCTAATGGACATTGATTTCCGTAGGAGCACTTCATCTTAATTACATTTTTTCAATTATCTCTGTTTCAGAGACTGGGAGTGCAAACCTAAAAAGTTTTTAAGAAAAGCTTTATAGAACCACCAGATTGTGCTACGTTTGAATATTCCAACTACTTCAATAAGGTGCATAAGGGCCCATTTCCTGGAAACCGGCAGCGTTTCACGGAGGCCGGTACCTGTCGGCCCAGGGTAACATATGCAATACAGCCTGTCGGCAATGGACAGAACACCACCAACGCTCGCTTTCATCACAATATAACGTACTTTTTTCGGACGAGTCGCGATTGGGGTTACAAAGTGATAGTCGACAAGAAAGGGTTTGGAGAAGTTCAGGCAGATGAGAGCGACTCAATTTCTCCCAGAAATATGTGCCCTCTCAAGGCTAATCAATAATATGCTGGGCAGGTTATAATTTTCGTTCTCCGTACTATTACCTGCCAAAACCTTGCTGGGGGACATCTATAGAAAATATTTCAGCTTTTATAAATTATCGAAGACAAAGATATCTTAATTTTTCATTAGATTTTGACTGAAGAAACGGAAATTTGTGAAATTCTTAACAATTTTTAAATTCATTAAAATTATACCTTTCAGTCCAGTGACGGTTCCTTTCGAAAATGAAATGAAAACCGTGAAATGAAGTATTGATAAAATAATATCTGAGGTAAGAAATATCATCTGCCATTTTTCTTGTAGCATTGACAACGAGTTGGATAAATATAAAAACTTATAATGATGATTTTCTTCCAATATTTTCTTAATAATCGATATATTCCTTCTCATTCACCGGACACACATTATTGTTAATAACATCCACTTCTATTGAATTTATTGTTATACCGATAGAATACTTGAAAAAAAGCAGTTATCTCATCTGATAAATTATACTTATACCTTCAATCTGATTTTATTCACGAAATATATAACAATAGAAAGAAAGGATATGTTGAATGAAAGAATTATAGGAATGTATAAATATTTAATAATACGCTCCATAAAGAACTCGGATAATATGAGTAATCATGTAGCTGCATGTAGTTTTGTTTTCTTACTTTTGTTAGCTGAAAAATAAATCAGGATCAATATTTGATAGCAATTCAATACAATGATTCAGAATGGTAAAATATGAATCAATTGATTGTCAATATGTAAACCCTATTGAAATTTCCGAATTGTATGTACCGGGTTTTTCACTATAATTTGACCCCCCCTTTAACTTCGTTACTAAAGGAGATACAAAAAAAATGTTTCGTATAAAAATTTCACGAAATCACCTGAGTCCAGAAACTGAAATATATACAGGGTGGCCAACATATTGATGACAACTTCATTTTTTCAAATGGAACACCTTGTATATTTTTCCATATTTGGTTAGCTATTTTTCCCCTTATTTCGAGTATATAACATATGTTGGTCTATCTTTCTTATTCTGAGCACCACAGAGTTTCAAATTTCAATAACCATCTGGTATAGCGTTTTGGAAGTTCGTGAATATTTAAGTGGCCAATTTGATCTTTGGATTGGTAATGGCGCACCCGTTTTATGGCCACCAAATAGTACCGATATAACACCGTTGGCAAGTTTTTATAGCCGTTCCTGAAGAAAAAAATTTACTTCAGGAATAATGACAACCAATGAAAGCGGAGAATAATATTAATAATAAAAAATCAACCAATATTAAACTCATAATTCGGAACTAATTCCGTCAAAGCACAAAGAATAATGATAATATCGTAATGATTAGAAACAAATTTTGAAGCTTTAATTTCTGACTCAAATCAGAGCTATCAAAAATAGCCAAAACAACTTGAGACAACTATATGAACTATGTGTATTGAATGAAGGTGGTCATTTTGAGCAATTTCTTTAGTTGATGTTATTCTTACCATACTGACATAGTTTATCATTTTTCATTGGTGGAGTAATTGTTAAGTATTCATTCTAAAATAATACTTTTAAGTAGTTTGTTTGGATATAAAGATTTTCGTAGATAGTTCACATATTTTTTTATTCGGTGTCATCATTTCAAAACTTTGAAACTCTGAAAATTGGAGAGACACATCCACATACGCATTTATATTCGAGATCAGGAGGAAATAGCCTATCAAAAAAAGGAAGTATATACAGGACAGGGTATTCCATTTGAAAAAATATAGTTGCATTCAATATTCTTTACCCTGTATCCATCCCATTGACGTTATTATAACTCCAAAAATGAGCATTTTCAGTAAACGCACTCTGTCACTTGTAAAATGATTACAGATCTTGGCAGGTGGTTCTTAAAATTCGAAACTCTGTGGTTCTCAGAATAAAAGAGATAGACCAACATATGTTACATATTCAAAATCAGGGGAAAAAGAGCTAACCAAATATGGAAAAATATACAGGGTGTTCCATTTGAAAAAATGAAGTTGCCATCAATATGTTGGCCACCCTGTATATACTTCAGTTTCTGGACTCATATCAAAAAAACCTCAGTTAATTTCGTGAAACTTTTATACGAAACATTTTTTTGTATCTCCTTTAGTAACAAAGTTAAAGGGGGGGTCAAATTATAGTGAAAAACCCGGTACATAGTATAAAACAAAGTCGCTTTCTCTGTCCCTATGTCCCTTTGTATACTTAAATCTTTGAAACTACGCAACGGATTTTAATGCGTTTTTTTTTGTAATAGAACGAGTGATTCAAGAGGAAGGTTTATATGTATAATAACATCCATTAAATAGTGAAGAAGTACCTACTTTTAGTTTTGAGGTTTCTAATGTGAACTAACCAAATATGGAAAAATATACAGGGTGTTCCATTTGAAAAAATGAAGTTGCCATCAATATGTTGGCACCCTGTATATATTTCAGTTTCTGGACTCATATAAAAAACCTTAGTTGATTTCGTGAAACTTTTATACGAAACATTTTTTTGTATCTCCTTCAGTAACAAAGTTAAAGGGGGGGTCAAATTATAGTGAAAAACCCGGTACATACCTAAATCGAAATTTTACTTAACACAACTTTGAGATATAGGGAGTGTTGAAATTCAATTTTACCAAAAATTCTTTAGTGGCTTTACATTTCTGGAACTACCTATATACTTTTTATAATTAAAATAATCACTACCTAATAGTTTTTTTCATTTGAGTAGTGAAATATGATAGGTTTCCATCAGATAAACTAATATTATCAAATTCTTCACTTACTTGTTGGTTTGGTGATTTTCTTTGTCGTAGAAGTAGTTTCTTCATTCGACTCGGAAGTTGTTGCTATATGAGAAACGAAAAAATAACAAAATCATTCAACCATTAATACAAACTATGTGGAAGTCTCTTAAATGGACTAATTCAGTGTTCATTTGGAACAAATGGGGATTTTCAGTGATCTTCAGAAAAAATCAATTCAGTGACAATGGACCCCCCGAAAATCATAGCGTTTATCCGTTTTTTGTTTCGTAGTTAGCTTTCGAAAACAAATATTGAAACCAGCGAAATAAGCTAGCCAATTCAAACGATCAGATTTGGCGATTTAGTGTGACGTACGCGTCAGCATTCATTTCATTGGTTGAATGTTGAAATACGGTTTACAACGATGCGAACTGGTCAATCTGTTGTGAATCGTCATAGCCACTAATTATGCTTGGTCATACGTCATCATGGAGCTACGTTTGAACTAACGAGTATAGAAATCTCATTTTCAATATTTAATTAAGATTTGATTACTTGAAATGTTAAGTAAATTATTGGATAGGTAAACAGCGTGTTACATAATACACTGTGCGAAAAAATTAACGCACATTATGGAAATCTCAAATTTATTCTACAACTGAAGGTGTTCTCAATGATAATTATTTTTATCAGAATTATGCATGCATATGTTATCCAATTTCAACGTTTTTCTTCTACACAGATGTTTTTTCCCAGCAGGAATAAAAAATCCATTCTGAAATCAGTTGTTCTCGATCAATTCTAGTGATCAATAGTTTTTCTTTCGTTTGATTTTCTATACTCGATCGCTATGCAACGCGAAACACGCAATTTGACCCAAGAGGAACGTGCCCAAGCGGTAGTTTTGCGAGAAGAAGGGTGGACATACACAAGTGTGTATGAATGATATGATATGAATTTCCGAAGACCAGGGCAGGGTAGACCACGGGTAACAACTGCCATTCAAGAACGTTACTTGAGAGTTTCTTCGTTGAGACAATAGCCCCGTTTACACGTACACTCCGAAGCGACGCTCCTGTAGCGTCGCTCCGATGCGGCACTCCGGAACGGCGTTCCAGAAGCGTGAGGTTGATGCGTGGTCGTCAATTTGAGCAACACTTTTGGATCGCGCATCGATGCGGCAGATTTTACTGCACGCTCCAAAACTCTCCGTGTGAATGCAAAATACAACAGTTTTGTAGTGGAGCGTGGAATTTCCGCTGTGGCGGAAACTCCACGTTCCGTGCTCTCTTATAAATACCAGTCAGTTGATTCGAATACCCGTAAGTGGACAGTGTGGTGAACATGAATTCGAGAAAAAGGAAGTCTATTGCTTGTTTAGGCTTCTATGTCATCAATGAAGATGAGAAGAAAACTCCTCGGAAAATTTTGGGTTAAGCAGTGGAGGTTGAATAGAGAACGTTTTGGTCATATGCCTCTATTAAGAGAACTCCGACAAAATTATCCAGAAGACTACAGAAATTACTTAATAATGGATGACATAACTTTTTATTTTCCATAAACACCGAAAAATTTTGTACATGTTCATAAATAATTCTGAATTATCCCTATTCCTCATTGTGTATGTAGGTACTGGTGAAAATGAGCCGAATTCAAGTTTATAAACATAAATAAACATTTCCAACTGCGAAAATTCGAGAGAACGATAAGCATCTTTTGCTACATATCTCGGCAGATCGGAGTGTGCGTGTGAATACGACGTTGATATCACAAACCAGCACATCTGGCACGTCGCATCAAATCGACACTTTTGGACTCACGATGGTCTAGCATTCACACGCACGCGATTGGAGTTGAGGAATGGAGCGAACGCTCCAAAACTGCCAGGAAAACTGTCCGTGTAAACGGGCCTAATTATTGGTTTGCAACCGCTCGCCTCCTTCGAAATCAGCTTGAGCAAACTTATGGGGTGCAAATTAGCACTCAGACAATAAGAAATCGCCTCAGAGAATATGATTTAAGGCCTCGTGTTGCTGCAAGAGCCCAGCTCTTACCCCAGCCCATCGAAGGGCGCGTTTGGATTTTGAGCATATCCATTGGGAAGAGGCTGATTGGGAAAAGTTCTCTTTAAAGATGAGTCTAGATTCTGCCTCTACCATTGTGATCGACGTTCCCTTGTATACAGACGTACACATGAAAGATATGCTCAGTGCAATTTCCTGCTACCTGCTACTACTGGTTTCGGGGGAGGATCGTTTGGTATGGGGTGGAATATCTTTGACTGCTTGCACAGACCTAGTTGTCGTTGATAATGGAGTTATGAATGCTGATAGGTATATAAGGAACATTTTTGAAGAGCATGTAGTGCCATTTGCCCCATACATTGGTGAAATTTTCATTTTTATGGACGATAATGCCAGACCCCATCGTGCGAGCATCGTTCAGGAGTACCTTGAAGAGGTTGAAGTCTCTCGAATGGAATGACCTGCAAGAAGTCCAGATCTCAATCCGATTGAGCAGGTTTGGGACAACCTCAATAGAAGGCTGAGAAGTTCAGAAAATCATCCAGCTACTCTTAATGACTTAGGAATCCAACTCAGAGAAATCTGGGAAGGATTAGATCAGAACATTTTAAGATCACTCATTTTTAGTATGAACCGTAGTTGCCGAGCTGTAATTAACGCAAGGGGTGGAAATACCAAGTATTAAATTACTTATCAGCATTCCAGTATTTTGAAAATTGTTTATTTCTCTTCTTTCACACAAGATTCGAGAGAACATAAAAAATAAGTTATAAAGTCAATGTAGAGTTAACTTTCATTAAAATTGAGATTTTCAGAATGTGCGTTAATTTTTTTGAGGGGGTTGATCCACATGTAATTTTAAGAAAAAAAGTTTATATAAACATGGGTCCGTAAAAGCTTCGTTTCGGAACTACAGGGTGTTGATATTTCCAAAAAAAATGGTTCTTTCTCCTGCAGTTTTTGAGATATTCAGACCAAATTTGGAATAAGAGAGAATTTGAAATAAGAGCTATTCCCAACAGTCTCCATCATTGCACGCACTGTTCTTAACTAAAATCTACAGGGTGTTTTCTTTTCCAGAGCCATGCCTCATTTTCCCTTCTCAAACTTTTTTGACTCCTGTAATTTTTTCGTATCTCTAACCGTTTACAAATGGAAAATTATTGAACAATTGTATGTTGATATTGAATAAGCTTAAGTTGAGTCTCAGATGACAAGCTATCAAAATAAAAGCATATTTTGGGCATACCAATCGAATAACATACAATCATTCAATAATGTTTTACTCGAAAACGGTTAGAGATACGAAAAAATTACAAGAGTCAAAAAACTTTCTAAATTGAACGAAGATATCAAAAATTAATTTGACGATGACCAGTGGCGTACCGAAAAAAAGTTTGAGAGGGAAGAAGGAGACATGGCTCTGGAAAAGAAAACACCCTGTAGATTCTAGTTAAGGCTTAGAACGTGCAATGATGGAGATTGTTGAAAATAGCTCGCATTCAAAATTTGGACTGAATATCTTCAAAACTACAGGAGTTATGAAGAAAAAAACATTTTTTTTTAATTTCAACACCCTGTAGTTCCGTAACGAAGCTTTTGCGGACCCATGTTTATATGGACTATTTGTCTTGAAAATATACGTAGATTCATTCCCTTAAGTTGTGACATACTATTATGTAACACTCTGTATATTACATACTACTCTTAATGCTATCACATGGAAAACCTTTATATTTTAATATTCTGTGCACTTGATTACTTCAACTGTAAAGTGCTCTTTCTAACTGATTCTTTTTAGGAAGTAGCAGGCTTCCTATGATACCTATCAATTTTAATCATGTCATATCAATCATTTGTTCAGAGGCTACAGATTTTGAAGTGAGGCTTTTTCTGAGATTTTCATAACGAAGGGAGAAAACTAATTTCCAATTTTTCATGAAAATAATGCTTGATAAGCTTTGTTCGGACTGTACTGCAGGAAAATTAACCATAAAATTGGGGTACACCAAAAACCAGGCGCGGATCCAGGTCCGACATTTGGGGGGGGGGAACTTTTGGATATTGATAAGTCAAAAGGTACTTTTTGGGCAATGGTAATTGACTTAATTGAGTAGCTCCCAATCAAAACACCACGTGTAAAAATATTCGAAAAATGTATTTATAGACATTAAACATCAACCTTACACATAGTTCGATTTTTGAAAATTTGAGCTGAGTACTAAAGATGGAAAATTTTATAAACAGGAAATGTCTCATAGTATCTTGAATTACCAGTTACCAGTTATGTTTTATACTAAGTAAATAACACAAGAAAGATTGAAAAGATTTTATTTATTTTCAATTTGAGAGGGTGAAAAGTTTCAATTTCAAAACAGGGAATTTCTTAAAATTACTTTGTACATTAAAAACAACTCACAACACAAATAGTGAAACAAAAATAGGTAAACACAGAGGTAAGTAGATCAAAGAAATGCAATAAATAAATGCGAATTAAAAATTGCATCCCATTTGCACTAGTATGCTATTAGAGACATAGACGGTGAGTTTTTGATTTTGCAAAACGATCAATAACATTTTTTGGTTCAACTATGATGTCGTGATGAATGTGCAAAAGTGCAAGTCCAACCAGTCTCTTCTGAACCATCGTTGATCTGGTCCACGACTTTAAACGCCGCAACGAAGAAAACGATCTCTCTGCACTAGCGTTGCTTACTGGCAATGTACATAAAACTTGAAGAAGGATGTGAATCGTCGGGTAAATGTCCTTATCACAGCCATTCAAAGCATCAATTGCTGAAATGCTTGGAGGGATTTCTCCAATGTTCATTGTTCCGTTTTTCCACTTTTCTTGCCACAAGCTAATTTCTCCCTTCAACTTCATAGTTTCCAGGATCTTATTACCACTCAACAAAGAGGAGAACCTATTGATGATACAATGAATAATTTCATCCAGCTCAACACCTGACAATTTTACGATGGACTCAGGTAGTAATAATGGCAATTTGAAGGCGTCCAAAACATCTGAAGAAAACCTCATGTTCAAATCTGCACACACACTATCTAAGAGTGGTACATATGAAGAAATCCTGAAATAGTCCTCGGGGATTTGAATCTCATAATTTGCTCGTTTGGTTTGACGGCCACAAGTTCTGGGTTTTCTAATATCAACATTCAGAGTTTTAGCCATTTCCTCAATGTCCCTGAAAATATTTTCAAAATGTGATTTAGCCTCTGATCTTCTTTTCTCTAAATCACTAATCAAACATTTCACTACTTGAGTAGCTTTTGCCAAATCAAGGGACTCTTTTTGAAGAAGAGTACTTAAGGATAGAGTACGGGCCAAAACATCACTCAGACAAAACAAGCCTACTAGGAACTCTGAGTCACACAAAGCCCCTGATAGTATGGCTGCTTTACCTGCGGAAGTTTTATCCTTCCACTCGCTTATTTCATCTAAGGTTTTTACTATAGAAGGCAGGGTTGACACGAATTGTAAAATCCCATCATGTCTCTCAACCCATCTTGTTTCACAGAGCCGTTTGAGTTTTCCTCCAATATGAGTATTCAGTACTGTAGCTCGTTTAGGGAACGAAAAGAACGACGTCACTTCCTTCATCAAACAAACAGTTTTTTCAATGCTGGTTATTTTAGCACATTGAGAAATACTCAAATTGAGTTTATGGTTGTAGCAGGGTGTCCTTATTGCATTTTTGGCTGTGTTTTGTATCTCTCTCACAGCACCCATGTTGTCTGATATCATAACTGTGCATCCATCCGTTCCAATTCCTACACATTTCTCCAGAGGAAGTTGTAGTGCTTGTAGCTCGCCTAAAACAATTTGGCCTAGGGATTTTCCTGTCAACGATAACTCATTTCTTTGTATCTCTACTGCCTGGTCTGAGCTTGAATTGTTTCGAAGCCCACCTTTATCGACAGAGTCAGAGTCATCACTTTCATTTTCGTCAGAATTTACTTGTTCCTTTCTTTTCCTTGCAGATTGCAAGCAGCCGAAGGCATCAATAAACGTCAAAAAATCTTCCCTAATTTCAAATTTGTTACTGGTGTCTATCACGTTTATATATCTAACAACCAAGGTGATCTGCTCTTTTCCTGAAATATCAGGTGTTTCATCGAAAATTATTGAAAAAAAAAGTGATTTCAAAATACGATTGATGATTGATTCGGTTATTTCTAATCTGCAGCAGTCGATAATATCATTTTGCGTGGATTTACTGATGTAGGTTGCTCTACTAGAAGAATTTTTCAAATGACTTTCCAAATCAGTGTCACCTGCATCGACCCTGAAGCGAAGCAATGCTCTAAAGTTACCTTCATTCTGTAATGGTGTTTTGCCGACTTCAATTATTCCATCATCCCGATGTCCTCTGAGGGGAATATTTTGTCTACCAAGCATTATTATAGTCTTGACAATAGGCAACAGCCTTTTTCTATTTTCTTGTGACAAATTGAGTCTGTAGCCATTGACAATGTTGCTCACGTCGTGCTTAGGGTTGTGATAGGTTTTTAAAAAAACCTTTCCAGCCAGTACTGCATCTTTATGGTATTGGAGAATGCTGTGCTTTTCGAGAACACCGTCAGCCCCTGTAAGCTTTTTGAAGTTAGTAAGAGGAACCGTAACTAAAGTCTTTAGGGTAACATTTTTGCAGAATCCTCCTTGGTTGCGGTTGGTGAACCATGGACAGTATTTACAAAAAAGCCCCCTTTTTGATGAGGACAAAACCAACCAATCATATTTTTTTAAATGGTGTGGTCTAAGAAAATTTTTTTTCACTTGACCGGAGACGGTTCTTGTTGAGTGAGGAAACTCGTAGTTGTCAGGAGGAGTCCAAGGATTTTCTAGAAGGACAGTTTTTGTGTAGTCGCTTATATTTTGGCCTATGTAATCGCCAATATCTCTCGAAGGAAGACCAGAATCTGCTTGTTTCAATTTCGAAGTAGAAGGAAAGTCAACTGAAAGACCACTTGGTTCGGCTGGGTCAGGGTGGTTATCCTTATTGGACGGATTCAAATCTGAAGTTTCTTCTAATTCACTAGACTCTCTAACAACTGAAGGAGAATTTTCTTCCCCTTCATCGAGACGTACTTTCTTCACTGTTAAATCTTCCTCTTGGGGCGCGAACCCAATAGCAGCAGAGTCCTCGCTGGGTCTCTTTGTAGGTTTAGTGAAGAAAGATGAAATGAGCTTTTGTCCTTTTCTGTTAGCCTGTAACACCAAACATTAACTTAAGCATGCGAGTAAAATATCAACGGAATCGAACCAAAGTAACTATTTACCCCGATATCTGCAAAATAAAACAAATCCAAAGTAAATACAACGCGGAACACCGGACTTACAGCATGTTCGAACAGTTTGCCTAAGGCGGACAAACCTATTTTTTATTGCAGATTTGGATTCAACATGTCTTGAAACGCAACAAGCAAGTTTGAGGTATGATTATAATAAAAAAATTGGTTCGATTCCTGAGAATGATCACCCAAAAGTTGAATCAATAATTCAATATAATTATTTTCTGTTATTAAAGCATCCTGTGAAACATTATTGAATGCATTCTCAAATTATATTCATTTAACATTAATAAGATGAATAACAATGAAATGTAATATTTACTTACCATTGTACAAACAAATAAAAAACAACTGCTACTTCTGATCGTCTACACTCCTAATACAGTCAATAATTCGAACGGGAGATTATCATAAACTTTCGTTAATTCGAAGTCACTCGCGAAATCGAAAAATCACACTAGATTAATCGAAGAAAAAAATATTCACACCAATAGAAACACAAATACAGTCGACTTTTGATAACTCAAAGTTTTCAATTGAAACTGTTTTCAATTGAAACTGTATTTATATATTTTTCCCTCATCTTGGGGTTCATATTTCTGATTGGTGAATTGCATATAAAAACAATTGCTGAAATAGCAGAGATAACGCCTGAGGATCTAAGAAACCGATCAAAGAAGCCGCACTTCATATTAAAATAAATAGTATAGGGGTAAGCAGGGTAAGCGCGACAGTCGGTAATATTTATGACCTATTTGCGGCGCCTTTGAAGATGCTGCCGCCCGACATATATTTATGACTTGAATGCGGCACATTTGGGAAGTTGAAATTGGTCAACATTTATATCGTTTCTGAATTTATTGCATTTTCATTTCCTATTCGTACTTCCAACATCGTTCTTTCAGAAATTGAGTCAAATTAAATTTTTACCCATCTTGTAATTATTTCACATATTACCCTCGGTATGTCAGTAAAATTTCAAGTGTTCAAGGGCCATTTGGGGGGGGAACGTTCCCCCAGTTCCCCCCCCCCTGGATCCGCGCCTGCCAAAAACCAATAGTCCACAAAATCCTTCCAAACAGCCTGTTAATATTTGAAAGAATGTTCAACTTACTGGAAGAAGTGCTTGTTGGCGTATAACTTGGTACCATGACCGGATAACAGATCAGCTGACAGTTCATGATATCTTGCTTATAATTTCTGTAATTTCTGTTTCTTCTAAAACTCTCATATTTTCTCTTCACAAGCGTTTTATAGTTGAATATCGTTGGTTTAACATGCCCTGGATCTAATTTGTACTTCCTTCTGAACATATTTCCTATATAAATAAAATAATTTAATTACAATCACTTTTACTCTTAGACGAATGTTCTAAGCTTTCACCTTATTAAGACAGCCAAAAAAAATAATTATGTACATGGATATCTATAGTTTTGTAATGAAAATAAATAAAATATTGATGTGCGAAATAAATAAATTGAAAGAACAATAAAAATTAAAGAAATGTACCAATCACCGAAAATAACGCACATTTCATAATCAAAATAAATACTTGTCTTGTTATGTTGATTTAAGATTGTGACATGATATGTAAGGGAAAGTGCTCCGTCCTGTTGAAACCAAACATTGTTCACATCAATACCATCCAACGCCGGCACAAATTAACGGTTATCATGGTGTGATAGATGTCTGCATTGACCGAAATTGTTGAAGGATCCTCATTTACAAAGAAATATAGGCTAATGATGAGTCAAATCCACAATCCGAAATTTCGAACCAAACACGTGTTGGCGCATCAACAATGAAACCACTTGCACGAACTTCAGCGATAAACTTGCGTATACCGGGTCCTGTTGTTCCTTCTTTGCGATCTTATTTTGTACGACCGATTGTCTTTGTTTTGGAAACAAATTTCCAATAAAACCCAACGTTGTTCGAGCGTAAATCGATTCATTTCCTTCAGCGGGGATAATACAGGGTGTTCCATCTCAAACGAGCCACTCATATCCCATAGAAATTGGAAAAATTTCCCGAAACACGTCGATATTTGGGGGACATCTTTTGACGTATATTTGAGGTTTGAACCCAAAGAGGAGTAGATTCTATCCCTCAAAATTGAATAGCGAAAAGGGTTTCATTTGGAAGGTCTTGGAAACCTTTTTACAACGGTGTATAGAAATTTTGATGAATCGGTTTCTCCAAAAATCGATTTTAAGCTCAAATGAGCCACCATGAATATTTTGGTTATCTCAAAAAATTTAATTTTAATTTTGGTGATACAGGCTAACCACGTTCTGGTAGTAACTCAACAGATTGATTTATAATGAATGATCGAAGAATCGTATCATAGGTAACCTTCTTAGAACAAAAAAGGAAGGCGACAAAAGAAAATGTTTCGTTTTTTTTCCTTTTCATTGTCCGAGAGAATTTTTTTTATTACATAAGAAAAAATTGCAATAAATTTTTTTAAGAGAACCAAATTATTCAAGGTGGCTAAAAAAATATTCTTGGCAAAACGGTTCAACAGTAGTTATTATTATACAAGGGAAAAAGTATCAGATTTTAGATCGAGGTTATGTTGTCTCACTCCGCTTCGCATCGGGAGACAAAAAACCGAGAGCCATAGTGAAAGGAATATAACTGTTCACGAAATTATTTTCTTCTTCCGGAAAAAAGTCAGTACTTTTTTCCCGGATATATAGACACTCACTTGTTTGACAGGGAATGAAGTAATTTCGTGAAAAGTCTGTCATGAGAGATAAAATGTCAAATTTTTTTCCCCTCACAGAAAAAATAGTATACAGGGATCGGCATAAGTCAGGCAACGCTCTTGAAATTTCGCTCATAAGTCTGGCAACGCTGTCGAAAAAGATCGATTTTTTGAGGGTCACGTAACGGGACAAAGTTATCTGGAGATGCTCGAAGATTTACGTGGACAAATGGACAACGATCCAACACTGGCTAACATCCGTCATTTCATGCAGAATGGAGCTGCGCCGCACTACGCGTTATGTGTGCGGACTGCGGAAGTACCTTAAGTCGAATTTTGGCGAGCGGTGGTTACATGTAACTATCTAACTATCACGTGATCATTTGACAGAAAATACGTGTATTAACTGTCAACAATGTAACTATGGTAAGCTGTAGTTACATCGCCAAAATTCGACTTTAATGTTCATTTTGGAGAATGGATAGGCAGACGAGGAATCGTTGAGTGGCCCGCACGATCATGTGACCTAACACCCTGTGATTTTGTTCTGTGTGGCCTTCTCAAGGACCGCGTTTTCGCAACAGGACCACACTCTTTGCAGACAGCTTGAAATGCTTCGCCGGACCTGCCTCTCCGTTGAGGAACGTTGCCGTAAATGCATCGATCAGGATGGGCATCAATTTGAACACTTACAGTAACCCTTTTTCGAATACTTTTTGTATTTTTTTAATAAATATATTTTGACGCTGCATTTATTTATCTTAATGCAAATTTGTTGCCTGATGCAAATTGGTTGCCTGACTTATGCCGACCCCTGTATTATATTATAAGGATTAAAAGTGCATACTTTTTTACGAGCAATATTTGCAGTTGCGAGGCGCAGCCGAGCGAATGCAAAATTGCGAGTTAAATCTGTAATCGAATAAATGAAATCTTTAATCAAATGAGGTTTTAATCCTGTAATGTTGGTGCATAACCCCGATAGATGGCGATGAAAATTTGCGAGTGATCTGTAATTTTCGAGTCTATGGTTGGACCCAGTCAGCCTGTCTGGCATACCTATCTTTCTATACTCCGTTCACGAAAGGTTGAGCCGTCGGTTGGCCATGGAAATTTGGCATATTCCACTGTGTATATTCAAATTGTAGGTTATGTTCTTTATTTTCTTGTCAGATTGATACGCAATGTTGTCAATATTGCATAGAGTTCTCTGATAACTCGCAAGCTCGTCGGACGATGATGGGTACATTCGGCAACGTTGACTTTATTTTACGTTATGACAGTAAATACTGCCAACTTCAGATACATTAAGAAACGCCTACTATGTGCTCAACCTTCCGTGAATAATAGAATACATAGAATTTTCACCATACCCATTCTTAAATTCAGATGCAATACTTAACTGTAACAAGACGTGATATAATCCCCAAAACTTCCATCAGGAAAAAATTGGTTTTCTCCAAGATTTTGGTATCCATAACTTTCGCCTGGATCGAAACTCTGGACATAATCTGGCATATATCCATATCCAGAAGGTAAATAATTCGGATTCCACCCACCAGGGTTGTACTGGCCACCTGGAGGGCTGTACTGACCTCCTGGAGGGTTGTACTGACCTCCTCCAGGGTAGTACTGGCCACCCCCTGGGTTATACTGGTTACTATGAGATGGTGGGTACTCCTGATTGTAGTAAGGAGGGCTACATACGTTCATGCATACTTTCTTGGAAGTTAAAGTGTCTGTTATCTCATTTTTCTCCTTTGGATGAGATATTTTTGAGTGCTTCTTGGAGTTTGCACCGACATCCTTCAAAATAATTGAATTGGGGGTTGTTGCTTCTGTGGAGCCTGAAACAAATGCGCCAAATTCAGGTTTTTTGTCTCTCAACTGCTCAATAACACTTCGCATCTCATTGAGAATGGGGAATATTAGGGCGTTCAATATTTTTTTACTCGAAAACGGTTACAGATACGAAAAAAATACAGTAGTAAAAAAAGCTTTTTAATTGAACGAATATATCAAAAATTGATTTTACTCTGATCAGTGGCGTACCGCAAAAAAGTTTGAAAGGGAAAAAGGAGACATAGCTCCGGAAAAAAACACCCCAAATTTCTATTTAAGATTCAGGACCAGTCTCCATCATTGCACCTAAGTCCTGAATCTCAACTAGAATCTACATCGTATTTTTCTTTTCCGGAGCCATTTCTCCTTTTTCCCTCTCAAATTTTTTTTGCGGTACGCCACTGATCAGAATAAAATCAATTTTTGATATCTTCGTTCAATTAAAAAAACTTTTCTGACTACTGTAATTTTTTCGTATCTCTAACCGTTTTCGAGTAAAAAATTATTGAACGCCCTAATATTCCCGATTCTCAATCAGATGTGAAGTGTAAATAGTTATTTTTGTATCTAGTGCGCGAAATGCTACTTTGGTGATCGAGAATTGATTTTTTTAACGAGGCGCAGCCGAGTTAAAAAAAATAGTCGAGATCACCAAAGTTTTTCGCGCATGAGATGCAAACAAAATTTTTTCTACAAACGCAAAACCTTAGTATGAAAAAAAATATTGAACTGGTTTGAACTGTTTTTCCAAATCAAGTAATTAGGTATTATAACTATGGGCAATATATTCTATGTTGGAAGCAACACTCAATGTTAAAGAAAACGTGGATTTCAAGAAATTTATCAAGTTAAAATATAAAAATCCCATATAGTTTATATGCAGTGTGCGAAGTAAGTATTTCGCACACTACTTCGCGCACGGTGTCATAGTAACGAAGGAAATGAAAAAAAGGGCCACTTCGCATATTCTTGCGAATGCGCGAACCTTGTCATTCTTTGACGTTTGTAGAAAAAAAATCTTCTGATTCATGTAAGGGATTAGGTATATCAATTTTGAAGAGATGATTTAGTATACTAGGGCGTTCAATATACAGGGTGTTACATGATTGTATGTCACAACATGAGGGGTGAATCTACATGTAATTTTAAGAAAGTCCTTCCTGGCTAATTCCATAATTTTTTTTCTTATGGGACAATGACATTTTATTACTCAAAAATAATCACCTTTTTTCTCGATTCAAAAATATATAGCATGTCATATATCGCTCCTTTTGCCCCTAGCATCGCCACTTATCTTAAGGCGGATATACAGTGTGTTTGGTCATGACTTAGCGATAATTTAAGGGCATCAAATATACCTAATTTTATCGACAAAAACACTCCTATTGGGGAGTTTACCCCCTCAGTTCTGCAGAAGCTCCCTTTTTAAATTTACTTTTTTATTTTAGTTGACCCTTCCTAATAATATCGATATCTTTGGACATAAAGGTCCTACAGATGTGAAAGAAATGTTTTTGAAAGATAATACTACCGCTTTTCACTAAAGTGGAACAATATGAAAACATATTACATAAAAATATTATAAAAAATTCTTTAAAAAAATTTTAGTTGAAAATGTACTGATTTTCTTAGTAAATTCGCAATAGTACAAGAAGTAGCACATTGAAGTATAATTTTTTTCACTGAACTAACACGCAAGGATATTAGCTACAAAATGATACTAACATTATTTTTGTAAGTTAAATATTCAGAAAGTTATGGCTGTTCGAACAAGATCCTTATGAAAATTGATAAAATAAAAAAAATCTCAGTACTGTACTTTCGATAATCTTTAATGATCAAACCATCAAATTAATCATAAAAATTGCTCAGGCAGGGGCCTTGATGACGACCTGTCTTGTGTTTTTGCTCCCGTAGTGATCATGTTCGAGCAGCAATAACTCTCAAATTGTGTAACTTACAGAAATGTAATCCTTGCGTGTTAAATCATCGAAAGCAAAGATTTCAATCTTTGATTGAAAGAAACATTTACTTCAATGTGCTAGTTCTTGTACTATTGCGGATTTACTAAGAAAATCAGTAAATATTTTTACTAAAACTTTTTTAAAGACTTTTTTATTGCGTTTTTAAGTTAAATATTTTTATATTGTTATACTTCAATGAAAGGTGGTAGTAGAGGAAGTGGTCCGAATATGAGCCCTGCACTTATTATGGGCCCCCAACCTATTTTTCTTAAGCACGTCGTGACATTTATGAATTCCGTACTGAAATACTTCTATTAGAGTCTTAATCATTGCTGTGTATAAGCAGGCAGCCTTATGTGTAACTTTGAGAAACAGGTGGCATTAAACTTATTTGTGTGTTTAAGGAATTGTTTTCTGCTGAGTGCTTTCGTGGTATTTATTAATGTATGTGTATAAACCTGGATAGTTGGTGTTTTAGTATCTTAGATTAGTGACCAGTTGTTGATATTCTAAAATTAAACGTACCTAAATACTGAATGGAAAAAAAATTAAATGCTTTTAAAAAATCACATGGAATGTTGATAATATGAGCCCCTAACGTGGTCTTATTATGGGACAGGGCTCATATCTAAACCAAGTCTCGATAAAGTGTATCTTTTACAGTTCATCATGCCACGAAGCAAACTGAAGTTTATATCAAAGAACTTGAGACAAACATGGAGATTTGATGATATGGTTAAAGCTATGGAAGATGTTAATAATAAAATAATGCATTCATACATACATACATGACTTTTGCCAGTAAAATTAAGTTTTCAGGTTGAAATATATTTTAATTTTCATTTTAGGTCTGTCATCCAAAAAAAAATATTCATGATTTAAAACTGTTGGATACCTACCAATTGATTTACTTAGGGGCCCATATTATACGCAGTCTAATCCAAATGTAGATATGTACATTATCTTAAGTTTTTACAGAAATCCTACCTAAATTCCATTTTTTTCATAACGCCTTTTTAATATACCATAGGTAAACCTTTGAGCTTGCAGTGTACCATTTACTGGATATTTATTCGTAAGATCCAAAAATTTAGTGGAAAAAAACAAAAGGGGGGCTCATATTCGGACCACTTCCTCTATCATCTTTCAAAAACATTTTTTTCACATCTGTAGGATCCTTAGACAAAGGAAGAGTCCTTAGTCTAAGGTAGGATCTTTATGTCCAAAGAAATCGATATTATTTGGAAGGGCCAACGAAAATAAAAAAAAGTAAATTTAAAATGGGGGCTATTCCAAAACTAAGGGGTAAACTTCCAAATTTTTGGTGTTTTTGTCGATAATATTAGGTATTTTTGATGCCCTTAAAATATCGCTAAGTCATGACAAACACACTGTATAATTGTCGAAAAGAGAAGAAACGGTGATTATTTTTGAGTATAATTCAAATTATTGTTTCTATAAGAAAAAACAAAAGTTCATGAATTATGTAATAAATCACGAAGAAAAACCTTCAGCAAAATTTAGATAAGGTCGATGGATTTCTATGATAAAACTATTTCTATTATTCTATCTATTTCAAGTTATAGCACAACCAGGAACAGAGATAATGATCAAAGTTGAAATTGGCCAATAGTCACTTTTGGCTTATAAATCGAAAACAAAAGATAATACAGCAATGCGGTAGACATAATGGGTTTCTCGAAAAAAAATGACCTCAATGTGCCATTTATTTTTCTCTATCTTTTAGGGTTGGAAAGTCGTAGTTCAGGGATCACCAATTCCGTTCTGGTCACCCTGTTCATATATTGGTGAACGATAAATCAAATTTTAATACCCTGATAACAATTAGTTTAATTATAAGGTAAATGTACCAATTATCGACAGTGCCCCAATTATCGACACTTTTCATTTCTTTTCCATATACATATTAAGGTTTCGGGACCAGCCATAGAATTATTTTCTTCGCGAATATGTAAATAATAGTTTTCTCAGCATTTCTGAATATTATCCCGATTTTTCTGAGTATCCTCAGTGCGAAATGTGCCCTCATTCAGTTGAGTTTCAGCCTCAACCGAGTTTACAGCATATTTGTTACCAATTCAGTAAGAAAAGCCTCCTCATCATATCCAAGCAAACTCGCAAGATTCAAGTGATATAAGTTTTTTGTACATTAACACACTTTCATATGGTTTGATGATTTCAGTTTTATCAATGAAATACATTTTTCTGTGATATTTTCATCAAAAAAAGGGTGTCGATAATAGGTACATCTAAAACACGACCATCACCATTCATCGACACAAGTGTCGGTAATTGGGTAAAGTGTGGTGTTATTTGAAATACTTCCTGGAGCTTATATACTTCTTTTTTCGGAACAAAAGTAACTTATTGTATGCGATTCAATCATTATTTATTATGTACCAATTATCGACATAATGATTTTCTTCAAATTTTCCAATTAGAAAATGAAATATTTCAATGTCGATAATAGGTTCAATTCTAGGTCGAATAATGGTTAATTTTTTGCCGATCTTAGGGCACTTCGACATGACTTTTCAATGTATTTTTTTGTGGAAATGGTGAGCCCTATAAACAATTTCTTTTCAACATTTTGATCGAAAATGATCAGAGTTTAAGTCCATACAAACCGACACCAAATGTTGATAAACTCTTATGATTATTTCATACTTTTTCGCAGATGCCGATGACGAGTGCATTACATTATCGATTATTGGTTTCGTTAATTTTTCAGTCTATTTCGAATAATGAAATGTTACGAATGTGAAAAACTTAATGCCTGCTCTAAGAACTTCCAAACAATTCGATGTTCGGGGACCACACTATGAAAGGCAGATAGGTCCTGAGACTGTTTTAACCAAAGAGTATGAACTAGTGATGGTGAAATGGATGTTTCACGTCGCGAAATGTGGATCTTTCATGACTAAAGCTAGGTCAAAATCCACTAAGAAACTGCCAAATTCAAAGACTCTGACTTGCAATTTTTAAACTCTTCTCAATTTTCAAAGAGCACTTTGAAGTAGTTTAGTGAACACCGAATTTTAAAACGCAATAGTCAATTTTAAAATATAAAGAGAAAATTTTTTCTTTTGAATTTTGATATCCGGTCTCTCGGTAACGAAGCTGTTTCGGACCCATGTTTGTAAAATCTTTTCTTCTTGAAATCAGTTGAGAAGTCCACTTTGGCATTTGGTAACGTTATTCTGGAACATCCAGTATGTGTTATTTTATCAGATTTCACGATGTCATTCATTGAATGTATCGATCCGCTTAAATATTTATTTTTATCTTATCCATACAACTCTTGATTCTTGTTGATTTCACAGTGTCGATAATTGGTCCTCATCTATGTCGATAATTGGTAATTTCAATTCCAGAGCTGTCGATAATTGGGACATCTGACTTCCAACTTTATTTGTATTTTTTTTTAATATCAAAACTTCTTGTTCACGATTTCGTGTTTGTTTTGAGAAGCTAAAGGTACAATGAGTTCAAAACTGGCTATTATGTGTGAAAAAATATTTGATGACTATCCGAAAAACATTGTACATTCCCAAGTTTCGACTTATTCATTTATGAATTCGATCGGCCTTAAACGCGATAACTTTCAGAAGGAACAATTTTAAAAATTGAAAACTCACAGACATTTGGTCTAAAGAATGGCACACTGATTCTCAAGGAACTATCTATCACTACAAACTTAAGAAAATGTAGTCAGGTATATTTATTTGCGCAACACCGCATTTCGAAACTTCTTCATTGATTAATTGTATTAAAAAATATTATCTTACCATCAAAAATATTAAATGAGGTAAAAATGCACGAAATAACGATGTATTTGAGAAACATTTCTAGTTCTACGAATTGTAATGCGTCAATCAATGAAAATATTCGACGATAAGTAGATATGGAATAATATATTCAACATTAATGGTATCGTTGAAAATATTTCTAATAGTTTAAAACAACAACCTTGATTGGCACAAATATTCAGGGCTTATCTGAAAGGTATGAGGATGAAGAACATTAAATGCATATTTTTTTAGAAAAAAAATGAAATTGTAAGAGACCCTCTTATGAACAAATTGACGATTCTTCGTTTGCGTACCATTATGATGTTGTGAAATTCCAAATCAGTATCACCAACGTACATTTTTTAATGCAAAAGTGAAGAACTGGTTGAAATTGAATCGAATTTTGGGAAAAATCAGAAGCTAATGCCTGACTCATTTAAAGATGACATGCTTTGATCAAAACTAGTCACTATACGTGTCTAATTTTAGCATTTTGAATAGTATTAAAATGCCAGTTTTCTGAACTTCAATTCGGCAAACAAAGTATTCTCACTTTGTATTGAATATAAATACAGGGTGTTTATAAATGATTGTAACAGCGCAGTTGGCTTTGGATTACTTTGCCGCTACAGAATACCAATCAGAGCATAGCATGATCACAGAGTTCTGTGGTTTGCATAGGAAGCGGCACAATGAGAATAATCCAAAGCCAACTGCGCTGTTACAATCATTTATAGAGACCCTGTATTTTAGAGGAATTTAAACCAACAAAATATCATATTAGCAATTTTGAAAAAATTGAGATAATAAGATTACTAATTGTATTTATGGAAGAGCTGAAACTACATATGTATATCACTCTGTATTGGCAACGAATATTGAAGTAAAGGTCCTTTTGAGAGCTATATTCGAACATATTGAAATTAGAAAAAAAACTCATTCCATATTTGGTAGTCAGGTTTTCGAAGAAAAAAATTATTCTTTTCATTGGTTGAATGTTGAATCACAGTTTACAACGATGCCAAGTGGCCACTCTATCGTGAATCATCATCCCTACTAATTATGCTTGCTCGTACGTCATCAGGGCGCGACGTTTGAACTTACGATACGATTGTAGAAATCGCATTTTCAATAATTAATTTGAAATTAAATTTTCAATAATTAATTTAAAATTAAATGCTTAAAAAAGTACAAATCTCATCAGGTATCTGCCAAAATATAAACTCGAATATGTTTACAAAAACATACGAAAAATGAAGGGAAAAATATATTCCAAGCAAATCGAATCATAAACATAAAATATTTAAGCTCACAATACCTTCCGAAAGGAACAACTTCAAAACCCGAAATTTTCTAGGTAAATTCAAGATTTGAAAAGAAAAGATGACTTCATGAATGCATAGAATGAAACCGATAGCTCTCAGGATATTCAAATTGAATTTATCGTAATCGTTATAAAGGGTTTTCCAATAAGAGGTGTTATTTTAAATAGCCCGCTATTTCGGTAGATGTCACGTTTGAAGCTGTCATTTTTTGACATTTGACATGTAGAAACTACGCCATTAATAAAAATGGAACGATACACGCTTCAAGAACGCATTGAAATTATTAAAATTCACTATAAAAATGGTTAAAATTTGGCAGAGACGGTTCCTAAAACTCGAACATTTTTGGATCGTCGTGAAGCACCTTGTCGGACCGCAATAAAGAAGCTGGGGACAAGTTAGTGATGTGAAGAATAAAACCCGTGCACGTCGCTCCGAGAATAGCCGAGAGTATTGATGGTGTAGCCGAAAGTGTTGGAGCAACAGTAACGGTGAATGGATTGCACTATCGAGAGATGATTATTGATTTTTATGGCCGAAATTGGATAGTATTGATCTATACAACGTTTACTTTCAACAAGACGGTGCTACGTGCAACACAAGCAAGAAACCATTGATCTTTTGCGGTAAAAGTTTCCGGACCGTGTTATCTCTCGAAGAGGTGATCACAATTGACCACCGAGATCTTGTGATTCAACATCTTGCGACTTCTTCTTTTGAGGCCACGTAAAAAGAGAAGGTCTACGCCAATAGGCCAGCGTCGATTCAAGACCTCAAAGATGGAATTCGTGAGGCTTTCGAGGACATAGGGCAGCCACTTTGCGATTTGGTTATGGAAAATTTTATTAAAAGGATATGGTCCTGTAAGCGTGGTCGTGGTGGTCATTTGCCCGATGTTATTTTCCACTATTAACGGCATAGCTTCTTCTTTATAATGAAATAAACATCCGATCATTTATATTGAAAAAGGCATTTTTATTTAGATATCAAAATAACACATCTTTTGGAAAACGCTTTAGTAGAACCATTGAAGAAAACTCGAAAAAGTAGAAAGACCGGTCGGTTGGACATAATTTTCATTGACCACGGATTCTTTATGATAAAGTCCAACCGAGGCGTTTGAGAGCACTCTTGGTCCAAAATTCGAAAAATACAGACGTTTGGGCAAAACTATAGCATGCTGTTATACCTATAAGAACCTCAATATCGCAGTGAATGAAAATGTTTTTGTATCAGGAATATCATTCCTGGAATCTTAAAAAACACTCTTATCAACAATTCCTTTCGTGAATTCCAAAATTGAAAGAATTCATCGGCGTCATGCATACTTTCGATATCGCAAGCAAAAGAAATGTTCCAAACATTCGAAAAATTATAACTAGCGCCTTTATAAAAGCTTATTGTTTTTGTTTTATACCATAGGTAGCTGGGAGATTGAAAAAGACAGCGAGATGTTTAAACTTGCTGCACTTCTTCTGGTTTTGTACTCCACTGCCAGTCAAGGTAAGAAAAATAATTCGATACCTCATTAATTATTTAAAATAATTTAACTTTTAAACATTTCTATTAGGAAAAATTGTTTTTTTTATTCTCGTTGAAACTTTACTTTATAATACAAATACGATTGGGTTAAACTCTTTTATGTCATAATATAAAAATTTGAGAAAGTCCTGAGCAGGTGCTTTTAAGCGCTTCATTGGTGACGCAATAAGACTAATAGACTATTACCTCGAAATTGAAATTGATACTAAATATTTAAATGCAAAATCTCAGCACGATCGGAAGCTTTTCCCGCAAAAGATCAATGGTTTCCTTGCGTGGCACGTAGCGCCGTCTTGTTGAATGTAAAAGTTGTATAAATCAATAATATCCAATTTTGACCATAAAAATCATTAATCATCTCTCGATAGCGCAATCCATTCAATGAATGGACAAATCTGGGTTTTTTCAACACTTTCGGCTACAGCCGCAATATTCTCGGCTCTTCTCGAGCGACGTGCACGGGTTTTATTCTTCACAACACTAACTTGTCCCAACAGCTCGAATTTTTCCACCAATTTCTTCATTGCGGTCCGACAAGGTACTTCACGACGACCCACAAATGATCGAGTTTTACGAACCGTCTCTACCAATTTTCCACCATTTTATAGTGAATTTTAATGATTTCAATGAGTTCTTGAAGCGTGTATCGTTCCATTTTTATTAATGGCGTAGTTTCTACTCGTCAAACGTCAAAAAATGGCAGCTTCAAACGTGACATCTACCGAAATAGCGGGCTTTTCAAAATAACACCTCTTATTGGAAAACCTTTTACATCGGTTCTTGCAGACTCAATATCGCAATTTTTTTGTTTTGACATTCAATTCATGGTGAATATTTCAATGGAAGATTTTCGGCAGGTAGATCTCTTCTGTACCGCTTGTATAAAAACCAAAGTATGAAAACACCCAGTCGTGCAATCAACACTCGCAAACACTTTCAGTGGAAAAAAACTGATTTAATAAAACGAGGCATTAAAAAAATTTTTGCTTCAAGGACAACTAGTAAAATGGCAACCCGCACCTCCTTCAGGACCCTACCCAGGATGCTATAGAGTATGCACCAGTGGTATGTACCAATTACATCATAAAACTAAGATTTAATATCATTTGTTTCCAATTTTAAACTTTTTCTTCTCAAGGCCCAGGATCTCCATCAACCCCAAAACCAATAGGTCCTACAGGGTCCATTCCCACAGGACCTTCTGGACCAACAGGACCAACTGGAGGACCAGTCACCTGGACATCAAGATGGACTGTGACAGAAATAATCACAGGTGGAGGTTCTACCCAAAAGGTCACTGTACCTTCGGTACCATCTGAAAATCCCTCAACAAGCTCGCCCCAGTCTAGCAACACACCAACTGAAGGTACCTCATCTAGTGAAGAACCCGAAACAACCGAACCTAGTGAGGCTCCTTCCACCGAGGGTCCCTCATCGCCAGGTACAAGCTCACCTTCTGGCGAACCTTCATCACCCGAATCAAGTTCTCCATCAGGTTCACCTAACACATCACCAGAAACTTCTGAGGGTACATCTGGACCTACAGAAGGAACAACTGAGGAAAATCCAGGTAGCTCAGCTTCTGTATCTGGCAGCACGTCATCTGAATCTGGCAGTAGTCCTTCTGGACCAACTGGAGGCAGTAGTCCATCTGGACCAACTGAAGGCAGTAGTCCTTCTGGACCGACTGGTGGGTTCACTGGAGGAACCTCATCGCCCGGTTCTAGTTCTGCCAATACTGAACCAACAGAAGGAAATACGAGTCCCTCTGAAGGAAACACAAGTCCAACCCAAGAAACCACTGAACCTTCTGAAGAATCTAGCGGACCTTCGGGAGGTACAGCTTCTAATTCACCATCGACAGAAGAAAGTTCTGAACCATCAGGATCAAGCAGCCCACAAACATCTGCTCCATCTAGTTCACCAACAACAGAAGATACAACTGAATCTGAAGGTTCAAGCGGACCTCAGTCATCTATAGGAAGCACATCACCTGGGAATGATGGACCATCTTCACCTAGTGGTCCTGCTAGCACCGAAACACCAGAGGTCTCAGGTAAGATCCTACTATACGAAAGCGATAAAAACCTTATGGTTGTTATTTTTAGGATCCACTGCTGGCTCATCAATAGGAACCACGAAAATAAGTTAGTATCGTCTTGTGTTGACTTTCTTATTGACAAATAAACTTTCATCTTGTTAAATCTTTCTTCATTTTCAGATGGACAATGCTTCTGTCCTTGCTCTTGCTCTTCTACATCTCGTCGTGAGTAATAATTTTGAAATGTATCAATTTCTATTATCGTGATAATTATTTGAAAGGTAGATAAGATAATATGGCTGATTGGTTCAATTTTTCAGTTCCCCTGAGCACCCAAAGATGGATTCTTCCAAACATAGATTTCCGCGCAGCGAGGAAACATGAATCTAAACATCACCAAGCTTCCCATGGTCATGAAGGTACACACTACACTGTATTCAACCTTTCCAACTGAAATGCCTCTTATCCTTGATAAAAATAATAATGTATTTGTTTCCGCAGCTAAACACCATGAAAGAAGTCATCATGAAACTAAGCACCATGATGCTAAACACCATGAAACTAAACATCACGGTCACGAGACCAAACATCACGAAGTTAAGCATAACGGACATCACGAGGTGAAACAACATCACGGCCATGAAGCTAAGCATCATGAAGCTAAACACCACGGGCATGAAACTAAACATCACGGGCATGAAACTAAACATCATGGCCATGAAACTAAACATCACGGTCATGAAACCAAGCATCACGGGCATGAAACTAAACATCACGGCCATGAAACCAAACATCACGGACATGAAACTAAACATCATGAAACGAAACATCAGGGACATGAAAGCAAGCATCACGAAGCCAAACATCATGGACATGAAACTAAACACCACGAAACCAAACATCACGGACATGAAACTAAGCATCATGAAACTAAACATCAGGGACATGAAGCTAAGCATCATGAAACCAAACATCACCAACAACATGAACAGAAAGCAGCTAAAGGTAACTGAAGCTTTTTGAATAGCCTGAGTTTCAATTCGTGGAACTATTTTCAAAAAAAATTCCGAAGATCATTGAAAAGATTTGTTATTAATTTGAAATTACCCATTATATTTGATATATTTATATTTTTCCCGTATTTGCCAAATTCTTTTATCTCATGAAAATATTTTTTATCCGCGACTATTGTATAATATAACCATTATAATAATAATAATACGAGTACATACCTATTAGATTAGATTAGATTAGATTAGATAGTGGTCGATCGGCACGTTGATTACCCTTCTGCACTGCGACCAATAAGGTCTTTTGTGCGTTACCATACTAAAACTACGTTTTTCCCAGGAATCTAACCTCCTTAGCAAAGAACACATACCTATTAATGACAATAGTGACCAATGCGTCATTATACACTGTCAGATGCTTAATGGATTTAGCTTCAATATTATATTCTTTAAATTGATATTTCGTCAGTTTTCTACGAATAACAAATATGGGTATACCTTGTCTATCAAGGGCCAAATCTACTGTTATTCACTCGGTGAGTTGGGCCACTCGCCTTAGGCTAGTAGCCTAAACTTCACCTCGGGAATAACAGCTATCATTATGCGCTCGTTGCATAATATACTTCGTTTTCTCAAATTCATTGATTTTATCTTTTCAGCCGCTTAATGATAAAAGCAATGGACTTCAATAATCTCGACCCCAGCTAGGAACTTAGGACTACGAAAACATTGGTTATGGGACACCAAATGTTAATATTATGCTTAAGTGATAAATGAAGATATTTGTTAATATGTTACTTCAATAAATAAGGAAATCTCTAGATATATTTTTGATTGTATAATTCACCGTTTTCTACAATGATTTTTCCATTCCAAGTTTCGAATGAAAGGAACAAAATACCTTCAACCATTTTAGGTACCATTGTTTATTAATGATAATATCATGTATCAAATATTGTTTTTTTCTGCTAGCAGCGTCCACACTATGGCGGGCGAGGCCGAGCGGGCTGACCCGGGCGGCCTAAGCCGGGTTGGTGTGGACGCCCCGGGCGGCTTAAAAAGCCGGCCCGAGCCGAGCCGATCCCAACCCGCAGAAAGTAGGTACAGATCAAAGGATGCCGGCCCGAGCCGAACGAAAATATGTAGTGGGGACGTGCCGAGCGGCACCGGGCGGCTTTAGTTACAATTGAGCCTCCGAATATAGGTAGATATAACCCGGGCGGCCTCGTTTTCGGTGTGGACGTCGTGCCGGCCCGAACTGCTTGGGCCGCCCGGGTCAGCCCGCCCGGCCTCGCCCGGCATACTCCGGCATAGTGTGGACGCTGCTTAAGGTGTGAATGAGAGTGTTAAGTGTTGAATTGAAAATGAATAATGATAATGTTCGTTGCCTCGATGGTCTAAGATACCAAGGAATTGCGTTGATCTTATCATTAAAACCTTTATAGAGTGGTAATGCGACGTAGTGTTGTTTAATAGATATGTGTGGATATATTTTATTAATAAACATTTTATTTTATATAGATTTCAGGATATTGTCCATGTATATAGTCCGTTCACGAAAGGTTGAGCACATAGTAGGCGTTTTTTTATTTATCTGAAGTTGGCAGTATTTGCCGTCATAACGTAAAATAAAGTCAACGTTGCCGAATGTAACCGGCCTCGTTCGACGAGATTGCGAGTTATCAGACAACTCTATGCAATATTGACAACATTGCGTATCAATCTGACAAGAACATAACCTAAATTTTAATATACACAGTGGAATATGCCAAATTTCCATGGCCAACCGACGGCTCAACCTTTCGTGAACGGACTATACTTTTGAATATTGATTGTTCTCCCCGATCTGATATACAGTGTGTAACTAAATAAGAGTAAAATATTTAAGGCGGTGATTCCTCATCGAAAAAAAGATAGGATCTTTCATATAAAGAAACTTCATTGGAGCATCCCTTGTTAAGATACAGCCCCTCAAAGGGAGTACATAAAGTTTGTATAATGTATGACAATTTTTTTCACAAGCACTAAAAAAGTTACAATATTGAAATTAACCTGACGTTTCCTACTAGCAAAAAGACACGTATCCAGTTATTTATTTGGTTTACCCCATGGTTGTAAGGGTGGGAAACGCAACCCCTAAAGTTTATTTCGCAGCCCCTCAGGGGCTGTTCACCGTTTGGTGTGCAGTACGGGGATCGCCAAACCCGAGGTACCCGAGGACCTGGTGGTTCGCCGCCTTGTATATACCGTCCTGACCTAGTCATGTCTTAGGGTGGACGGGGAGTTTGGCTTAACCGCCTGACTCACAGAGGAGCAAACCTCTATAAAAACCTCTAATCCCAAGGTGTAGATAAGTGCTGAGGGGATGCATAGCCGGGGAGCAGACCGGTTCCGAACTTTCTCACCACTGGGCACCAGGTGCACCCAGTGGGACATGAAACCTTCCTCCCAGTACGGGCGCACTGCTGGGAGGCGACATTTACTTCGACCCTACTCGTGGGACACACTATGAAAACGAATAATACAAAAACAACAAACAAACAGGACAACTCGATGACAGAAAAGCGAACTGATCAAGACACGGAATTGGAAAAACGATGGAAACAAATTGAATTGGAAGCCAAGAGAACCGGGACAATACCAAGAAGCCAATCGCTATCAAGGTCTCCAGAAAATAGGAAACGAAAAAACCACAAAACGGACGACGACCTGGAACAGGCAATTGAACGCTCATTCACGGACATTGAAACAGACGGACAAAACCTCATACGAGAAAACAAAAAACTTAAAGAAATCGTACAAATATACGAAGACAAAAATCGAAATCCGGACAATATCAAAGGACTCACAATAGACAGCGACAGCCTAAACGATACAGACACAGCAACAGTCAACAAAATAAGGACGCCAAACAAAAAACACTACAAAACGTCAAACTGGATAGACGAAATACTAGAGGCCAAAGAAGCCATCATAAGAGCAACCACGAGACACTCAGGCGGAAAAATACAATTCAACAAAGAAGAACAGACGACCGTGAGGACTCAACTCGACCTCCTGAGTGGCATCATGATAAGACAGGCATACGAGACTGGAAAAAACAACGGAATGGAAGAAACGCTGCACAGACAAATGCAACAAATAGACGAACAGAACGAACTAATCAAAGCAATGAACACAAAAATAACAGACATACAAAAACTAATAAACAAAATGAGTGTCACAAAACCAGAGACGAAGACAGACGAAACGGAAAAAAACTACAAAAAGGCAGCGACTGATGTGCGAACAATTAAACGAAAAAACACAGAAAGGAACACGCCAAGCACTTCAAAAACAATTAAACAAGATGAAACAACCAACACAGAATACGACAGCGACAGTGACTGGCAAATGCAAGGGCGAAAACGTAAAACGAGAACATACGCACAAATGACGGTACATGAAAACTCAGACAAAATCGAAAGAAACGGATGGAAAACACCAGAACAACAGAGGTCTCATAAGACGATTGTTGGCATAAACAACATAAAAGACCACAAAGAAGTAATAAAAATTCTTAAGGAAACGACGAAAGACTGCCTACAAAGGGACAAGGTTAGGAATATAATACCCATAAAAGATGGAAAAGTTATTCTTCACTGTACAGACAAAACACAACACGAAACAATAAACCAGGCATTAAGAACAAATAAAGACATATCAATAAAAACAGACCAACAAAGAAAACCAACAATTACACTGACAGGAATCACGAAGGGATACACGGACGAGGAACTTATAGGACAAATACCTTACGAAAACGAGGACATAGACGGAAACGTATTTAGGAAAACAACTAAAATACTGACACGTAGGACATGCAGAAACGAATACAAGGAGAATATTACAATACAGACAGACACACAAATTGCAAAGCAACTTCTAAGAAAAGGGACGATGTACATAGACCTGCAGCGAATTAGGGTAGAGGAAGAGGTAAGTGTGGCCCTGTGCTACAATTGCCACAAGTATGGACATGTGGCAAAATACTGCGATGCAAAGAGTATCTGCCACAAATGCGGAGGGCCACATGAAGGTAAAACTTGCCAGGACACACTCTTGGACTGCCCTAACTGCAAAATAGACGGAACGAAACGTGAATACAGACAACACACAGCAAGAGACAAAAAATGTCCAGTTTACCAAAGAACGGAAAGACAAGCCAGACAAAGGATCGACTATTCAACTTAAAAATAATACAGATAAACCTAGACAGAGGACGAGAAGCCACAACACTACTATACAAGAAACTGAAAGACGACGATATAGACATAGCAATTATACAAGAACCATACGTGAAAAACATAGAAAACCAAGACTACGTAGTACACGAACACGATGAGAAAAGAAAAACACAAATACTGACAAAGAAAACAATCTTGAACATAACGACAAGACGTGACCTAACTAATAGAAATTACACGACAATAGAAATAATGGACCGAACTGACAAAACGGAAACATTGATGATCACATCTATATACGACGAACCAGGGGGCAACGAGAACAAAAGACTGACGGAATTTACACAAAACTGACACGAAAAAACAAAAAACACCTCATAGCAGGAGATATAAACGCACACCACACAATACTGGGAGGCAAAAACACGGACCCAAGAAGGACCAAATTTCTCGACTGGGTAGCGACACACACTTACGAAATTCAGAACGACTCCACACAGACACCAACTTTCGAAAACACAAGAGGAGGTAGCAGCTATATAGACGTGACGTTAACTAAAGGACTAAATGTAAGAAACTGGACAGTACAAGACGAAGAAACATTAAGCTTCCACAAATACATTACGTACGACACAGACACAAACACGACAAAAAATATAAAAAAACACAGGATATACGATTTCGACAACACTGACTGGAACAAATTCAAGGCAAAACTGAAAGAACAAACGGACAAAGGAATATGGACAATAAACAACGAAGAGGACTTGGAAAAGCGGGCAGAAAACATTAAGAAATATGCACGAGGACATGCAAGAGATATATAAATACGAAACCGACGACAGATGAAGCGGACTGGTGGACAGACGAACTACAGAACCTCCGACAACAACTGAGGAGGTATAGACGTATTACACAACAAGAACCAGACGAAAACGAAAGAAACGTAAAAAAGGAAATATACAAACGAATGAGACAGGAATACAAACAGAAAATCAAAGACACCAAACTGGAACAAATTCAAAAACAAATAAAGGACATAAGCGAAAACAATCCCTGGGACAAACTGTGGAAATTTATAAATAGGAGACAGAAACCACAAAACACCAACATACAAAAAGAGGACGGGTCGTACACAACCGACGAAAGAGACAAAAATGCATATCTGTTGGACAAATACTTTCCCCAAGACGACGAGGCGACGGACACACCGGAAATGAATAAAATAAGACATGAAAAACGTAAACACAACAACATGGACGAACCTGCGATAACGAATACAGAAATACAACAAGCCATTAAGAAAATGAGAGCAGGAAAAAGCCCAGGACAAGACAGAATACCAAATGAGGCACTTCGACACATATTTGACGCAATACGCCCAATACTGACAGACATATATAATAAAAGCTTGACATATGGACGTTTTCCCAAGGTGTGGAAGACGGCAAAAGTAATATGGATTCCCAAAAAAGCCGGCACGATGAGACCAATAAGCCTTCTTCCAGCCTTGGGGAAAGTACTGGACAGAATTGCAAACAGAAGACTACAACACTGGCTGGAAAACAACGACGAAATTGATGACAGACAATACGGCTTCAGAGAAGGACGATCGACAATTGACGCGATAGACTACTTGACAAATGAAATACGGAACAACAAAACGGACAAAAAACACCAACTAATAGTCACCCTTGACCTGCGGAATGCTTTCAACGGAGCCTGGACACCATATATAACAAAGGAAATGGAAATAGCCGAGGTGCCGAAAGCACTCTGCAGGTTATGTGAAGACTTCCTGACGGACAGAACGATGACAAGCGGTGACGTGACACGTAGGACAACAAGGGGATGCCCACAGGGATCTTGCCTTGGACCGACCCTATGGCTACTCGTCATGCAGGGTTGGTTCAGAAGGATGGACTGGGCAGACGAAGAATGGAGAACGGACGAAGCTAAAAGACGAGACATCGACATAGAGAACACGGACCCACTTGCGACGTTCCTAGCGTTTGCAGACGATGAATGCATATTGATAAAAGGAAACTCTGCAAAAGAACTCGAGAGAAAATGGACATACATATGGCAAGGCTGCAAGCGCTGGGAAAGAGAAAGCGGAAACGAATACAACGAGGACAAGACAGAGATGATGTTTATATACGGCCGAAAAATTGTGAGACCCCCGACAATTAAAATAGACGAGAAACCAGTAGAACATAGCGAGACAATAAAATACCTAGGACTTATCATCGACAGACAAATGACTTACGTACAACATTTAAAAGACACCAGACAAAAAATAAACAAAATATCCATGATACTGCTTGGGACAATAAAAAGAAAATACGGACACAACAAAGACATAATAAAACAGATTGTAGAAAACGTAATGAAACCGGCCGCGCTGTATGCCTCTGAGATATGGGGCATCAACGCGGGACGGGCATTACAAAAAAGACAGACGGACGCTACACTGAGACCACTGCTTCTACTCACCAACAGACCATACGCGACGACACCGACAGCTGCATTAGAAGTGCTAGCGGGCATACCACCTTGGTGGGTAGAGGCAAAAAATATACATGCCAACTGGACAAAGAACAAAAAACTAATACAGGACGAAAGAATGAAGACCAAAGGACGGCCACACCCTTCGCGGAACACAAATACACCAACAAATACGTACAAGAACATAAGACGCACACAAAGAAGGGACAAAGTAAAAAAGGACATTATGAATGAGTGGCAACGAACTTGGGACGAAAACCAGAAGGGAAGAGAACTATACGGACACTGCAGACAGGTAGGAACGGACAGACTTAATCTGACATTTAAAGCGACGCAACTAGCCACGGGACATGGAAATATGAAAGCGTATCTAAGACGATTTAACCTAACGGACACAAGCGGACAATGCGAATGCAACGGCCAGGACGAAGACGCCAGACACATAAGAACAGAATGCACAATAGAAAGACGACTCAGAATAAGACAAAAAATAACAGAAAACTACGGAAACACGACACTACAGTTGAGAATAGACAAAAAAGCAAACGACACGGACATAAAAAAACTGAATGAATGGGCACATGACGCAATGGACGACTAATAGACGAAACTGACAATATACTGCAGCATAACACCTAGCTGCAGTGCGGACATATGGACTAATGCCGAAAGGCGGGAAGTCCACACACAAAGTAAGTTCGCAGTAAAAAATTATTTTACGAACAACTACAGAGATAGATCATCATAAATGCGAAACTAATCTATCTAGTAGGACACTTTTAGCGATAGTGACAACTTTTTTTTTGCTAGTAGGAGACGTCAGGTTAATTTCAATATTGTAACTTTTTTGGTGCTTGTGAAAAAAATTGTTATACAAATTTTATGTACTCCCTTTGAGGGGCTGTATCTTAACAAGGGATGCTCCAATGAAGTTTCTTTATATGAAAGATCCTATCTTTTTTTCGATGAGGAATCACCTCCTTAAATATTTTACACTTATTTAGTTACACCCTGTATAGTATTCATTTCCTTTTTATAGTTTTCTCTGGACAACGGTACATTCAAAAGACGATTGAACAAAAATCTAAAAGCAGTCTGAGTTGGTTTTCTATAGATGTCAAAGAAGAAGTTATTGTTTTTGAGTTCAATTTTCAAATCTAGGAAATTTATTGAGTTGTTGATGGATTTCTCTAAGTGAATTTAATTTTGAATTTATCATATTGAAGAAAGTACAAAATACGTCATCTATATACCTTTTCCATAGTTTTATATGTTTTCTTAAAGGTAGTTGCATGATTCGTCGTTCTACATAGCTGACGTAAATGTCAGCCATTAGTCCACTAATAGCCTATTCGTTTTGAGATATTTCGTGCTCCTGAGTAACTCAAAAGCTTGAAATACGGCTTGCCATTGGCTGCGCACAAGCGCTGGAACAGCTCAGGAGCACGAAACTCCGCAAAACGAATACTAATTAAATGGAGAGCCCATAGGAACACCGTCTCGCAATTCTCGCATATAGTAGGGGCGTTCGGCATCGACATCAGACGTGTCGGATCGATCTATACATACCGTCTATACCGTTCGTTTATTACATCCAGATTGAGGGGCGCAGACATCTGGAGCGTTCGTCATAAAAATCTGAGCGATCGGACGTCGATCTTTTCGCTCGCTCTATTTCGACGGAGCAAAGCGATTTTATCCATATAGAGCTTTATGTTTTTTATATATTTTTATGTTTTATGTTGAGTTTCCTGATCTGACAACCGATAGATTGAAAAATTCTAACACTTTTATTCTTCTGTTTTCATTTATTCATTAAAAACTTAATTATTTCATTAAAATTTTTCGATATAGCTATCGTAGTTATGAATGGGCAGGGGGAGATATTGCTTTCTCGTTTCTTTTTCGTGTAATTCATTAATTTTATATATTAGTGTCATTTTGTTTACCAAAAATGATGAATTCTGAGAGAAAATTACTTTCCTCGTAAAAATACAGTTTGGTTTGCGAAATTTATTTCGATGAAAACGATATCGTGAAATTTAATAAAGTTTTATTAGCTGATGGAAACATCGAACAGTCACCAAAGGGATAGTACAAGTAATAGTAAATGCAGTTCCTAGAATTCTTCCAAATTTACCATCCTATTCATCTAAAACAAATTCTAACCAAAGAATCCCCAAACTAGAAGAGATGAAATGATTGACACAATAATGATATAAATATTTTTTTAATGCTGATTTGATAATAGATTTTGATGACCTTAAAGATACTTAATTACTCAGAAAAAGTGTATACATATCTCCTGTAACTGTAAATGCTACAATAATCATAACTGAGACCTTTTAAGTGAAAATTTTCATTGAATATTCTGATGAATTATTAAATGTGATTGTCTTTGTACATGCATCATATTTACAATGATCACATTCAAATGAACTGAATACTAGCAGTATAATAAAAAACTGCACATTTGTGTTGTTTTAAATTTAAATGAACTGAATCTATATGTTTTTTGAGATTGCCTTTTGTACTTGCAGCATATTCACACTATTCAAACTTATGTTGTTTCATATTCAAATGAACTGAATCTATTATATATGTCATTTGAGATGGCCTTTTCGACTTGCAGTATAATCACAAACTGCACATTTGTGTTGTTTCAAATTCTAATGAACTGAATCTATATGTGTTTTGAGTTTGCCTTTTGTACATGCGGCATATTCACACTGTGTACATTTATAGTGTTTCAAATTCAAATGAACTGAATCTATATGTGTTTTGAGTTTGCCTTTTGTACATGCGGCATATTCACACTGTGTACATTTATAGTGTTTCAAATTCAAATGAATTGAATTTATATGTTGTTTGATATGGCTTTTTGTACTTGCAGCATATTCACAATGTTCACATTTATGTTGTTTTATATTCAAATGAACTGAATCTATATGTCGTTTGAGATGCCCTTTTTGACTTGCAGTATAATCACAAACTGCACATTTATGTTGTTTCAAATTCAAATGAACAGAATCTATATGTGTTTTGAGTTTGCATTTTGTACTTGCAGCATATTCACACTGTTCACATTTATATTGCTTCAAATTCAAATGAACTGAATCTATATGTTGTTTGATATGGCTTTTTCTACTTGAAGCATATTCACAATGTTCACATTTATGTTGTTTCAAATTCAAATGAACTGAATCTATATGTGTTTTGAGATGGCCTTTTTGACTTGCAGTATAATCACAAACTGCACATTTATGTTTCAAATTCAAATGAACAGAATCTATATGTCGTTTGAGATCGCTTTTTGTACTTGCAGCATATTCACACTGTTCACATTTATGTCGTTTCAAATTCAAATGAACTGAATCTATATGTTGTTTGAGAAAGCTTTTTAAACTTGCGGCATATTCACAATGTTCACATTTATGTTGTTTCAAATTCAAATGGACTGAATCTATATGTTGTTTGAGATTGCATCTTCGACTTGTGGTAAAATCACAAATTGCACATTTTTGTTGTTTCAATTTAAAGTGAACTGAATCTATATGCAACTTGAGATCGTTTTTTCGACTTGCAGCAAATTCACAATGTTCACATTTATGTTGCTTCAAATTCAAATGAACTGAATCTATATGTCGTTTGAGAGCGCTTTTTGTACTTGCAGCATATTCACACTGTTCACATTTATGTTGTTTCAATTTCAAGTGAACTGAATCTATATGCAATTTGAGATCGATTTTTCGACTTGCAGCATATTCACACTGTTCACATTCATATTGCTTCAAATTCAAATGAACTGAATCTATATGTTGTTTGAGTTTGGTTCTTGAACTTGCAGCAAATTCACAATGTTCACATTTATGTTGCTTCAAATTCAAATGAACTGAATCTATATGTTGTTTGAGATTGCATCTTTGACTTGTGGTATAATCACAAATTGCACATTTTTGTTGTTTCAATTTTAAGTGAACTGAATCTATATGTGTTTTGAGATTACGTTTTGTACTTGCAGCATATTCACACTGTTCACATTTATGTTGTTTCAAGTTCAAATGAACTGAATCTATATGTCGTTTGAGATAGCCTTTTAGACTTGCAGTATAATCACAAACTGCACATTTATGTTGTTTCACATTCAAATGAACTGAATCTATATGTCGTTTGAGAGCGCTTTTTGTACTTGCAGCATATTCACAATGTTCACATTTATGTTGCTTCAAATCAGTAGCACCAATATGTTGTTTGAGGTCAGCTCTTTGATTTGGAACATAATTAGATGGTTTCTGCTTCAAATGATCGTTTTCCTGAATTGCATTTGTAACACTAGCATGTTCCGAATTGAATTCACAAATACTGAAACGTCTTTCATTTTGATGATGAAGGATATCACTTCTGACGTTGGGGGAGTATTCAGCTTCATAAAATTCATCCGATGGACCACCTGTGCCAATTTCAGTTATAGTCTCTAATTTCATCCTGTCATGAATACCATTTTCATCGATGAATTGTTCAAAAATATCGATGGTTTCAAGTTTCACCTCCTCCATTATCGATGTGTGTTGATCATCTAGATGTTGACCCTGTAAATATCAAGAGTGAATTCTTATGTTACCAGAACAGAATCGAAAATATAATATCTGAAAAATTCTACGGTTTGTCGTTCAATCAGTAATTGTTAAATGGATGTATGGACAGAAACCATGCGATCAGTAAGTTTTCTGGGTATAAAGCCGGCTGCATACCACATACCATCGAACAAAGCTCAAGACATGTTCGTACCATATACTTCTAAATTTCTATACCGCTAATATGGATCCACTTTTCTGTTACAAATTAATGCAGCGATCACGTGTTACAATGGCTTAATGAATTCACCGTGCAGGCGACAAAACATAACCTCGAACAGTTGAATGGGTTACGAGCAGTTCTGACAGCTGGACGTGACCGGAGGACCAACATTAACCTGAAATGAACTGATTATTGTAATGTGAGAGCGATTTATCGAGGAATTTTGTGGTTTTTCGGCACTTTAAACATTTACTCATATTAAATTAGACTAATGAATATAATTTCACCTAAATTCTAGTCAAATGCAGATCAAATATTCAAAATATCAGTTAAATATGCCATCCTTTTGTATACTAGTTGGCTGTGACAGCACTGACAGCAAGGAAGAAACTAAATATTCTACAAATTTTATTTTCTTCAGGTAAATTGAAATATGGAATTTAAATTACAACAATGAATGATATCACTGATACGATTTTATGCAGTAGTTTTTGTATTTTCATTTCAATACTATATAATTGTTTAGATGAACTCGACATTTCAGTTGGAAAATGAGATAATATATTAGACTGTTATTGGATTTAATAAGAAAACATTTCTTTAAGGCTTCTTATGAAGACTTTGAGCTATGGAAAATAAAACATGACAATTTTAATGAAAGGAAATTAGGAATGAGACATCGGATGAAGCAAGTACATACTTGCAAGTAGGAACCTATGTTCATGTTTTATATTGAATAAATTGGATTACATCAATGAAGAATATAACTGACACGAATTTATGCAGTAGTTTTGGTACTTTCATTTCAATACTTTATAATTGTGAAGTTGAATTTGACTTATTCATATTGGACATGAGAAAACGATTGTTATTGGTTTGGAACGTTGAATATTTAATGTTTGTAAAGTTTGTAACAACATCGCCAACTATTCGAAAATATTCCGTTTTCAAGTCTCGTTAAGAAGACTTTGAGTCCTAAAATTGAAAGCATTACAGTAAGTACCTTAGACCTTTGTCTAAGGCAAGTACCTAATTCCAAGTACTTGCTTTATCCGATGTCTTCATTCCTGATTTCTCTTCATTACATTTTTCATGTTTTATACTTTAGGGCTAAAAGTCTTCATAACGAGCGTCAAAAAGGATGATTTTCTTTTCATTTCCAATAACAGTCTATTATTTACTCACTTTCAACATGAATAAGTCGAGTTCATCTAACAATTATACAGTACTGAAATGAAAATACCAAAACTACTGCATAAATTCGTATCAGTGATATTCTTCATTGTTGTAATTTAAATTCCTTATTTTAATTCACCTGAAGAAACTAGAATTTGTAAGTTTTTAGTTCCTTCTTCGGTGTCACAGCCCACTATAACACATAAATATTGCATATTTAACAGATATTTTAATCTGCTTTTTAACAGAATTGAGGTGAAATTATATTTATTAGTATAATTTAATGAATAATGAGTTCCAAGTATCGAAAAAACCACAAAATTCCTCAATTAATCGCACTCAGATTGCAATAATCAGTTCATTAAAGGTTAATAGGTGCGTTCTTTTATTCACCAGATGGATTCACCGCTGTCATCACGGTTGCATCAAACCGTTCGTTTATTCAACGATGGAAACTGTCACTCGTTCGTTTAATCACCGATGTTTTCATCGGTGGCTCATCGGATCCATCGACTTTCAGAGCCGGTGAATGTGATGAAATTCTGATGAATCAAGTGGAGGTGGTAAATTTGTATGGCAGAAGCGTCAATGTTATTTGTCACGACTCAACTAAACAGCAGATAACCATCAACATATTTATGTTCTGTGCATCAACTCGTTCTTTTATTCGACATCAGATGAGCCATCTGACATTTCATCTGGTTTCCATCCGGGTGAATCCATCGGTGAATAAAAGAACACACCTAATGTTGGTCCTCCAATCTCGCCTGGACCATGGTGGAAGGTTTTCTTTCACCATGGCCTGGACCATAGACAACTGTCAGAACTGCAACTGTCAAATGAAAATGAGTAAAATGACTAAAAATCATAAAAAAAAATCATGAAAGGATGATGAATGAATGAATGAATGAATGAATAACCTACAACACTTTCAACAAGATCTGTTCTGTGGCAATTTATTAGGTTTGTTCCAACTCAAGAATTGACCGTACAATGATCGTCAGGATTCTGCGCAATAGATAAAAACGTGTTCCAACTGAAAATGTATCGTTTGAGAACGGTTTCGTTTTTGTTCCATCCTGCTTCGGGACCGTGAGTGGAACGGTTTTGTGATCGTCATTTCGATCCCTGGTCTGGAGCAGGTACTGTTTGGACGGTTCTTGTACGGTCAAAGTTTAGACACGCGCATAAGATCGATTACTAACAGTTTCGTGACCGTCAAATTACCGTACAAAAGTCAGCTGTTGGAACAAACCTATTATTACAGTATTCGTATTTCGTTTTGAAGAGTTTCGAGCTCTTGAGCTGTTCCAGTGCTTGTGCGCAGCCAATGGCAAGCCGTATTTCGAGCTTTTGAGTTACTCAGGAGCACGAAATATCTCAAAACGAATAGGCTATGTTCTGTGGTGGCCATGTCAACTTTCCCATTCCTATAGATTTATAATACTAGTATTATACTCATTATAGGTCCATGAACTTTCCAGAGGAAGACAGAGAGTAAAAAAAAATCTGATGAAATCGGAAAACCCATTGACGAACAATGGTCTATGGAAAATCCTACATTTATATTCTGTGGGAAAACCCCAGTCATAAAAGCTCATCATTTCAAGTGTTCTGAAATGGCAGTTAGAGGTTTCAGAGGTAACTACAAATTCTTATCCAATTTTTTCAAATGTGAGGTGGACTATGAAGGCACCACGTATCCTACAGCAGAACATGCATTTCAAGCAGCTAAAACCTTCGATAAAGATGAAAGGAAAAAGATTCTAGCCTCCAAAAACCCAGTGATAGCCAAAAGACTAGGACGTAAAGTTACGCTGAGGTCTGACTGGGAGGATGTTAAAGTTGAAATAATGACAAATATTTTAAGACAAAAATTCCAGCATGCAGAGCTCAAAAAACAGTTACTGGAAACTGGAAATAACGATATAATTGAAGAGAATAAATGGCATGATAAATATTGGGGTAAATGTATATGTAAACGATGTGGAGGAGTTGGTAGTAATCATTTGGGATTGATTTTACACAAAGTAAGAGAAGAATTGTCACATGGCCATGAATGAATATATGTTTTTTCAAGCAGCAGTGTGTTGAATCACAAAGAATACTGTTACTATGATTTGAGGATAGAAACATAAAACTGGATGTCCACAAAGGCTGTGAACCTAGATACACACATAGATATTTACACATAAAATTATACTTTGATGTTATTAAAATAACCCGAAATTTTCAAATATATTCAAGTTCACAGAAACAAATTAATTTCTCGTTAAATTTATGATGAGAGAATACTACTCTGATAAATACAAACTATACATTGTAACAGGAATTCGTACTAGATAATTCTCAATCACAAAAGCTCAAAAAGCTGAAAAATCAAAACAAGGAGATATCACTAGTTTGTAGTACAGTACCCAATAACTACACTGCGCAAAAAAAATAAACGCACATTATGGAAATCTCAAATTTATTCTACCACTGAAGGTGTCCTCAATGATAATTATTTTTACTAGAATTATGCATGCATATGTTATCCACTTTCAACGTTTTTCTTCAATACAGATGTTTTTTCCCAGCAGGAATAAAAAAAGATGAGATTATCAGATTTTGAATGTATTGGCTCTATTCTGAAATCAGTTGTTCTCGATCAATTCTAGTGATCAATAGTTTTTCTTTCGTTTGATTTTCTACACTCGATCGCTCTGCAACGCAAAACACGTAATTTGACCCAAGAGGAATGTACCCAAGTGGTAGGTTTGCGAGAAGAAGGGTGGACATACACAAGAATTGCAGAAAGGTTTGGAGTTTCCCATACAAGTGTGTCCAGAATGTTGCAGGGTGACAGGTATGAATGTCCGAAGACCAGGACAGGGTAGACCACGAGTAACAACTGCCATTTAAGAACGTTACTCGAGAAAAGATCAGAAAATCATCCAGCTACTATTAATGACTTAGGAATACAACTCAGAGGAATCTGGGAAGGATTAGATCAGAACATTTTAAGATCACTCATTTTGAGTATGAACCGTCGTTGCCGAGATGTAATCAACGCAAGGGGTGGAAATACCAAGTATTAAATCATTCCAGTATTTTGAAAATTGTTTATTTCTCATCTTTCACATAAGATTCGGTGAAATCCTGAATTCATCTTCCATTTAATGTGTCTTGTTTCGTTCAAAACCTTCCCGAGAGAACATAAAAAATAAGTTATAAAGTCAATGTAGAGTTAACTTTCATTAAAATTGAGATTTTCAGAAAGTGCGTTAATTTTTTTGAGCAGTGTATGTTATGTTTGTTGAAAGCAAAAAAAATTAATAAGAATATTAATCTTTGGTAGTGATATGAAAAACTAATCGGCCATCTATATTTGACTACGAGAAATAGAGATTGTCACAATATTCTACAGAGGGCACTATACAAGCAGATTTCTTTTTGTACAAAATTCTATCTATTGACGATTCAAGTTCGCCACCTAGCGGCAGAATCGGCAATTCTCTAAGTGGGCGTTCTGTGGATGTGGTTTTTATTTTCTGCGAGTGTATGTATTAGAATTTGCAAGGTGTGCATTTCTGTATTAATTACGATTTAAGTTATATTTTAGTGAAGTGAGTTAGAAAAGTTCCAGTTTCTTTTATATACATTTCAATTTTGAACATTGTGATATAGCTGACCTAAAATGTCGAAATCGCGTGTGTTTTGTTGCGTTTATGGATGCAATAGTAAAGCAGGCAGGGATCCAGTATCGTTTCATTATTTTCCTAAATACAACATTTGTAAAGTAGAAATTACTGGTGAAAGCGGTATTGTCGAGAAAGTTGACGTAAGAAAAGTTTGGGAGAAAAATTTGAGATGTGGAAAAGAAGTAACAGATACCATGCGAGTTTGTTCGAAGCATTTCGAAGAGTCTGCATTTCATATTCAAAGTAAGTTGTCTATATTCCAGTCAAGTTCCAAGTGTATTAATATATTTCGATTTTCAGGAGATTTATGTTCCGCACCAAGAAAAACCAATTTCAGACGCAGAAAGCTCAAAAGAAATGCCATCCCAACGAAAAATCTCCCTACAGATACTCTTGAAAGTACTAAGAGGAAAGAAAAACGCAATATCAATATTTTGAACAAGACGGCACCAAGTGAAAATGATACAGAAAGTTGGTCCGACAAAATGGAAGAAATAAAATGTTCTCACTGCTGCAAAAGGGTAGTAGAGACTGTTGAGTGCATTAAGTGTAACGAAAAATTCCATCCTTCCTGTATCTTACAAGCGGCTGCTCAGAAAAATTCGTTGTGCCAGCACACAACCGAACAACCAAAGCAATCGGATGAAGATCTCAAGGTGCAAAACAAAATACTGAACATGGAAAATACCTTCCTGAGACAGCTTTTAAAAGAAGCTCAAGAGAAAAACACTATTCTGAAGGAAAACAATATTCTACTTTCGGAGAAAATAAAGAACCTAGAAAGTGGTGGCAGAAAAGTTATAATAAAGAATCATAATCAAAGCTTATCGTATGTTAAAATTATCGATAGCCCAACAGGAAATATACTGTCGTAGTAGTAATTGTTGGTCTGTATTGAATAATAGATTCTTTACTTTCAAAATGAAATAAATATTTTTCATACTGTATACAACAAAGATTATTTTTTACTTTGTGAATAAAAGAAATTCAATTGTTGATTTTTATAAAGTCCTTCATTTTTTTCCAAGCTTGAAAATCACCAAAATCTCTCTTAAATTTGCTTTGTTTACACCGGAAAAAAGAGATGTTCTTTGGTGACTATAGTTATAATAGTCCTTTCACGAAAGGTTGAGCCGTCGGTTGGCCATGGAAATTTGGCATATTCCACTGTGTATATTAAAATTTTAGGTTATGATGTTCATTTTCTTGTCAGATTGATACGCAATGTTGTCAATATTGCATAGGGTTCTCTAATTACTCGCAAGCTCGTCAGACGAGGCCGGGTACATTCGGCAACATTGACTTTATTTTACGTTATGACAGCAAATAATGCAACTGCACATAAATAAACAAACGCCTACTATGCGTGCAAACTATCGTGAACGGACTATTGTATAGTCCCTTCACATATTATTGAGCGCAAAGTAGGCGTTCGTTTATTTATCTGGAGTTGGCAGTATTTGCTGTCATAACGTAAAATAAAGTCAACGTTGCCGAATGTACTCGGCCTCGTCCGACGAGCTTGCGAGTAATTAGATAACTATGCAATATTGACAACATTACGTATCAATCTGACAAGAAAATGAACAACATAACCTAAAATTTTAATATATAGTTCGTTCGCGAAAGGTAGAGCCGTCGGTTGGCCATGATAATTTGACATATTCCACTGTGTATATTAAAATTTTAGGTTATGATGTTTATTTTCTTGTCAGATTGATAAGCAATTGGCCTGTTCGTTTTGAAGAGTTTCGTGCTCCTGAGTAACTCAAAAGCTCGAAATACGGCTTGCCATTGGCTGCGCACAAGCACTGGTACAGCTCAGGAGCTCGAAACTCTTCAAAACGAATACTATAAATGTTGTCATAGAGTTGTCTGATAACTCGCAAGCTAGTCGGACGAGGCCGGGTACATTCGGCAACATTGAATTTATTTCACGTTATGACAGCAAATACTGCCAACTTTAGATAAATAAAGAAACGCCTACTATAGACCGTTCACGAAAGGTTGAGCACGTAGTAGGCGTTTCTTTATTTATCTGAAGTTGGCAGTATTTACTGTCATAGAGTAAAATAAAGTCAACGTTGCCGAATGTACTCGGCCTCGTCCGACGAGCTTGCGAATTATCAGAGAACTCTATGCAATATTGACAACATTGCGTATCAATCTGACAAGAAAATGAAGAACATAACCTTAAAACTTTAATATACACAGTGGAATATGCCGAAATTCCATGGCCAACCGACGGCTCAACCTTTCGTGAACGGAGTATACACAGTGGAATATGCCAAATTGTCATGGCCAACCTACGGCTCAATCTTTCGTGAAAGAACTATAGTTTTTGGTAAAATGAAAAACCTCAGAGTAAGAAATAAACATTATTTCTTACTCTGAGTAATTATGCCATCTTTATTTAACTACGAGAAATAGAGACTGCCGCAATATTCTATAGGGGGCACTACATGAACAAATTTCAAAGAATTCTGTTTCAGTGTTTTCAACCACAGATAACAGAAAAATAAAAACCAATGAAAAATACTCTGTGGTGTTCAACTCCAACCAAAAAAAGAAAATTCCTAATGAATTTCTAAATGAAATGTAATATGATGCAATCTGGAAAAACCGTACTCGTAATTACCCCTACCATTTGCTATAAAACCAGAGCTCACAGAAAGCAACAACCATTCAGATAATTTCTTTCAATAAAAATACAAGCTCAAAATGGCAATAAATGAGTTTACTGGTTCAAACAGATTCTTGTCGAATTTCTGTAAGTGCGAAGTGGAATACGAAGGAACAACTTATCCAACAACTGAACATGCTTTTCAAGCTGCCAAGACTTATGATCAAGATGAGAGAAAAATGATACTATCTACCAAAACTCCTCTGATAGCCAAACGAAAGGGGCTCACTGTGAAGCTCAGGCCCGATTGGGAAGAAGTGAAAATTGGTATAATGACGGAAATTCTAAGGAAAAAATTTCAACAGCCCGAATTCAAAAAGCTTCTTTTGGAAACTGGAGATAATGACATTGTTGAGGGAAACAACTGGCATGATAATTACTGGGGCAAATGTTTTTGTAACCGATGTGGGGGTGACGGAAAGAATGTTTTAGGGGAGGTGATAAAAAATATAAGAGAGGAATTAAAGAACAATTGAAGCAGGTGTACTCTCCAATGTCTGCATGACTACTGCCAAATATCAGTATTACCTCCTAAATCAAGCTCTTATATTTTTACTTGTATTTTACTAGGATGTATTATATTTTTGATATTAATGTAATTATATAAAATCTTGATAAATTCAAAACTGTTTAATTTCAATAGATCTCTGAGTATGTGAATGATAGGCTCACCTTAGGGAATTGCAAACCATTTAACTGAAAATAACTCCACATCAACTAGATTGCGCCCTGTGCACAGTTTTGGTAACAAACAAGCTCAGTGAATTGTTTATACTTTTGTTAAATTTGAAAATTTCGTCAACAACATTCTGTTTTCAAAATACAAATTTCCATAGATCATAGAATACTGCATGTTTGGAACATATGTCTCTGGTTTGCTGAATTTCTGTGATAATCCATAGATAAGATAAACCCTGTGGATAAACCCACAGAACATAAAATATAAACCGAATCTCCTTTTTTATCTATTTGTCCCTTTGAATTTAAAATGGTTTTATATCAAAGATTTGTCCATGAGATGAGATAACCTATAAATAAAATAAAAACAAAAACACCGAAGGATGGACATATTCCAAGAATCGTCTGAAAATGACGAGAAAAAGCAAATTTCTTCAACTACCGGCAGAGTTATCTTAGGAATAACAGGTTCTCTTCACGACCAAAAGAATTTCAATTCACAAATATATGTTTAATGTTTTTTAGGAGGAATAGCTCTAGGACTTACCGTTGTATCTGCATCTTTCGTAAGTCCTGCATTTCGTAAATATTGTCTTCCTTACATCCCAGCTACAGATAATCAAATAAAGAATGTATTAACAGCTTTAAAAAATCGCAAGGGAGTCCTTCTAGACTTGGGTTCTGGTGATGGAAGAATCGTAATAGGTTAGTGCCATTTTCTAATAGAGGTGCACTATCCCAACCACACTCTGCTCTATATGTTTTCAGTTCAGAAACTGCCAAAACAGGTTTTATATCACATGGTGTAGAACTTAATCCGTGGTTAGTATTGTACTCTAAATATGATGCATGGAGAAAAGGTCTGACAAGACAAACATCTTTTTTCAAGAGAGATTTGTGGAAATTTGATGTCTCTAAGTACGATAATATTGTTATATTTGGAGTAGAACAAATGGTGAGGCACTAAACACAGAAATTAGCATCGTACTAAAATATTTTCTTCAGATGAACAACTTGGAGAAGAAACTAGTCAACGAGTGCAAAAATGGTTGTAATATAATTGCATGTAGGTTTCCTTTGCCGATGAAGAGGCCTTTAACTACTATAGGAAGTGGTGTTGACACAGTTTGGCTTTACAGAATAGAAAATAATGTGAACAAATGAAAAAGAACTCTCAATCAGTATTAAATATACTATACACCCTTAGGATTGTGTTGAACTAGAAAAACTAACTGAAAATAATAATTAAATGCCTGGATTTTAGTAAAATACTTTTATTGCTATCCTAAATATTTGTTTATCCTTAATGACTTGCATTAATTTCACAGAACCAGTTAAAAAAAAAGTTTAACATCTACAAAGTGTTAGAAGTAGCCCACCTTCATGAAATTCCAGTAATCAAACTAATAAATTTCACATTTAGCCTGATGTGATTTGTAAACTTTGGTATTAAGATTTTTTTTTAGTATTCACCTTAATGGAAGATGTATAATAAAGCCACAAGGGTACACAATGAAATTATAGATCCTAAAATAATCGAATCTCTTCGTTTCCTTAAATTTATACGTTGGATAAGACTGTTAATGACAGGGTACCTATTTGACATATCGTTGAATCTGGTTTGTAGCCTCTTAAAAGTCTGTCTTTGGCTCTGAAGATGATCTCTAGTTTCCATTGCTATCGAAATCTGATCATTCACTAATCTATCCGAGCTACAAATTGATTATATGATGAAAAAAACAACAATAACAGGTATCATAATCAGATCTTACTTATGGATGTGTTGATTTTCTTTCAAATACATATCTCTCCTATTATTTATACCTTCTGTACGAAAATTATCTGAACTCCTATGCAAAAGATCTTCCCGTTCTCTACGACTCTCATGTTGTGAGTTTGTTTTTCTATAATCTTTCGATAAGTCTGCTAAAATGTCTCTATGTCGCTGTATTGTATGCAGCATAGCAGCACCTGATACTGGCTGTTCTGACATGTGTTCATTGATTTGCGTTAACTGAAATTCACTTTTTCAAATTTATCTTACGATAAATACTGCAACACTAACCTTCTTGAGAAGTTGTTCGATTTCAAGAGACATAGTATCAAAGGTGTCTTCACCAGAAAGAAGTGGAACAGTATCCGATGCATGATTGCTATGTGGGGTCTTCAAACCTGCCCCTAACTTACTAAAAGCTACCAATTTCAAGTCGATTTCATTTTCTAAGCTCCTAGCCTGCTTTCTAAGATCTACAATTCAAGTTGTGGTGATTCCTCTATTAGATATGAACCTATGATATAATTACCGTCGTACGTTAAGGCGTTAGCCATTTTTTAAAGATCGCAAATTCAGTTGATATCGATCATTTATCCAGTAATTTACGAAATCTAAAAATATGTCATTGTTTTGCGAGTAAATAATCAAAACGTCAGCTGTTTAGACAAATTTCGACAGTTTCGACCTTGAACCTTGAACAATTGCTCTACTAGAGATGAGACAATTGAACTACTTGTTTGTTTCTTTTTTAATTTCAGAACGCATCGAAAAAATTACTTGGAATATTCTATGATTCACTTGCGGCATTTTGAATTTGAATTTTCTGTATCTTTTTAAGCAAGTTTTCGAAATGAGGGAAATTGTTCATGTTCAAACTGGTCAGTGTGGAAATCAAGTCGGTGCGAAGGTATTGTGAACATAATTTTAATTAAAATTAAAAAAGAGAGATCCCGAATAATATCACGGTTTTCAATTTTTCAAATTACAGTTTTGGGAGGTAATCTCCGACGAACATGGTTTGGATCCTTGTGGAAATTACCACGGTAATTCCGACTTACAGCTAGAAAGAATAAACGTCTACTTTCATGAAGCTTCTGGTGGAAATTTCGTACCCAGGGCAGTATTAGCGGATTTAGAGCCAGGTACAATGGATAACATCAGGTCGGGTTGCTACGGTCGACTTTTTCGTCCAGACAACATGATTTTTGGGCACGAGGGTGCTGGAAATAACTGGGCAAAGGGGCATTATTCTTTAGGGGCTGAATTGATAGATGGTATCATGGATGTCACGAGGAAAGAGGCAGAAACCTGCGATTGTTTACAAGGTAGGTATATGAATTACACCTCATCCATATTGATCAGTTTTATATTTTATCTGTCAGGTTTTCAACTATGCCATTCTCTCGGAGGTGGTACTGGGTCTGGTTTGGGCACCCTCATCATATCCAAGCTACGCGAAGAGTACCCAGATAGGATCATAAAGACCTATTCTATTTGCCCGTCTCCTAAAACTTCAGATACTGTAGTAGAACCCTACAACGCAACTCTGTCCGTGCACCAGTTGGTGGAGAATTCAGATGAAACCTTCTGTATAGATAACGAGGCGCTCTATGACATTTGCTTCAGAACCCTAAGGCTAACTCTTCCTACGTACGGAGACTTGAACCATCTGATCTCGGTGACCATGTCTGGAGTGACCACTTGCTTGAGGTTTCCAGGACAGCTGAATGCCGATCTTCGCAAGCTTGCAGTCAACATGGTGCCGTTTCCAAGACTGCACTTCTTCATGCCGGGTTTCGTACCGTTGAGTTCAAGAACCAGCGTGCAATATATGTCTTTGACGGTCCCTGAGTTGACCCAACAGATGTTTGACGCTAAGAACATGATGGTTGCTTGTGATCCTAGATGTGGAAGGTAATGTGTACTTGAAACGTTTTATTATTCTAGGTTTTTCCACGGAATAACAGAAGCTACACTTGGAGATCTTGAAGATTTCGGATTTTGCAAATACGACTAGAGCGTAGTAAAACTGACGAAGAGGACAGACCTTCCCTCTCCCTCTCACTACTTCAAACCGTCAAAACATATCTAGTCTGATTGGCACGCCGATGAAGCCAGATGTCATTCATAAACGCCTTTCAGTAGCTTTCAAATTCCGTGGTCCTTCACTTCTTTCAACGTTGCGCCTTTCAACGGAGGCTGACGATCCGTGCCCAGAGCGGGGTTAAGGTTGACGATCACTTGGGTGAAGACGCGCATCAAGAGACGAAGCATAATTTGCCGCCGAAGATGTTAGCATTGAATATAATGAAGACCCGCTCATCTAGGCGCAAGTGGGGAAGAGGCAGATCGTTAGACGCGGAACAGATTAAACGTGCGTTCGGAAGAAACGTGTCGTTTTCCGCCGGAGAAGTTTGCATTGAATCGAATGGAGACCCGCTCATCTAGGCGACGCGTAGGGAAGATGCGAATCGTTAGACGCGCACTTGGAAGAAGTGAAGCGTGTTTAAGGGACGCGTCGTTTTCCGCCGGAGAAGTTTGCATTAAATCAAATAGAGTCACGCTCATCTAGGCGACGCGTAGGGAAGAGGCGGATCGTTAGACGCGGAACAGATTAAACGCGTACTTGGAAGAAGCGAAGCGGTCGGAAGAGACGCTTCGTTTTCCACCGGAGAAGTTTGCATTATATCAAAAGGGCACCCGCTCATCTAGGTGACGCGAAGAGAAGAGCGGAGAAGCGGCGAGTCCTTTGACGCGTGAATGATCCTTGGGGCATGTGCGCGTCAAATTTATCGAGGCGGCATGCGGCAAGGGTAATAATTTACTGCAGCCTAGAGATAGGGGGAGTTTCTTCTGATGGCTGCTCGACGCATCACCTCGACCAAGTGTGCGGACCTCGACCTCGACGAAATAACGTTTGGTCTCTCGTCGCGCCTCTTCTCCCAAGTGAGCGTCAACCTTAATCAACTCCTTTCATAGGACTAGATCCATTCTATGGCATAGGAGTGTTGTGTTTTCGTTAGTCTTTTCTAGTTCATTAGCTATCCCAATAAAAAAAAATCAGTTTTTTATCGTAGCATGTTCAAAGTCTCTCTAGATACCCTATCTATCATTTCCTGCCAACCTGTATACCTTATCTAATCCCTGCCTTCTCCTAATCCCAAGATACCTAACAGTAGCAGCTGTCTTCCGAGGTCGGATGTCAGTTAAAGAAATAGACGAACAAATGCTCAACATCCAAAACAAGAATAGCCCTTACTTTGTCGAATGGATACCCAATAACGTTAAAACAGCCGTTTGCGATATACCCCCAAGAGGTCTTAAGATGTCTGCCACCTTCATAGGCAACTCCACAGCTATCCAGTTGATCTTCAAGAGGCTGGACAACAGCTTCAACGCCATGTTCAGGAGGAAGGCCTTCTTGCACTGGTACACTGGTGAGGGTATGGATGAAATGGAGTTCACAGAGGCAGAGTCAAACATGAACGATCTCATCAATGAGTACCAGCAGTATGAGGTCTGTGACACTGGTGACGTCATTGAAGGTGAAGAGGAGGAAGAAGAGGAATGAGAGTTTTTATGGTCATATAAGTCTTTTCTTAAGCTGTAAAGTGACTAATCGTATTCAAGAATAGTTCATTTGAAATGTATTTCAATACAAGTACTAATAAAGGTTTAACAGTTCACGGAAATATATTTTATGAATGTTTTATTGCCCATTTAAGAAAAGGTACCAATAAAGCTTCAACAGTTGATGAAATATAATCTTATTAATAATATTTTTTTGCGTTTATCCTAAATAATCATTTGAGGAAGTGTTCCATGTTGAACTATTCCAAAACAGTTCTTAAAGTATACTCCGTTCACGAAAGATTGAGCACATAGTAGGCGTTTCTTTATTTATCTGAAGTTGGCAGTATTTGCTGTCATAACGTAAAATAAATTCAATGTTGCCGAATGTACCTGGCCTCGCGAGTTATCAAAGAACTCTATGCAATATTAACAACATTGCGTATCAATCTGACAAGAAAATAAACATCATAACCTAAAATTTCAATATACACAGTGGAATATGTCAAATTTTCATGGCCAACCGACGGCTCAACCTTTCGTGAACGGACTATAGCAGAATATTTCAACAGAGCAGCATATATTAGTCATAGATTTATAATACTAATAGTATATATTATTATTATTAGTATTATAGGTCCATGATATTAGTACATAGACCTAATAAGAATAATAGTAATTATAGATCTATGTATTAGTATGACTTTTCTATTTGACTCTGCATCACTTCCGAACTGATGCAAAATCAGTAACAAAGCGTTCCTATTGGTCGATTCGGTCGAAGTAAAGTGATTTCTTCAGTCAAATAGAAAAGTCCCAGTACTAAATGACATCTGTCGGTAAGTTTCAAATATCATATGGAAGATATTTGGACCGAAATCCTCGAGTACATTTGCCTCTGTTCCCTAATTTATGTATCTGTTTCAATATTGGGTAGGTAACAGATCAATACATTCCATCTATAAGTTATCAAGCATTATTGAATTTTCTAGTACTAGTCATCTATAAGTCCACGTCGAACAAACTGTTTTGTGAAGTATCTCGTGATCGAATCCACTGCTTTTCCCCCAATGGCGACTCACCAAAAGAAATATGCAAAAATTGTGGTAAATTTTGGATGGATGGAGCATTTTGCTGTCACAAAAGTCACTCTCTCTTTGTGAGAATTTACTTCAGAAATTTCAAATCAAGTTATTCATGCCCATAATTAAAATAAATTTCCCAATCATTATGTAGGAAACTCAAATAAAGAGAGAAACATGACGTAATCATAATTATATCATTGTTTAAACAATGATTATGTATACTGCAGAAGTATGAACTAGTGAACAACTGGACTGACGACAAGGATGGAATCTCAAGAAAATGTTTAAGTACGGCTCTGACTTATTGAGCACAGAATTAATGTTATTGTTATCTTATTCTTAATATATGCTTTTCTATGTTCTGAATATGATTCTTTTGCGCGTGTCTTAACAACCTGCGAATTTTTGAAAAGAATTTTCTTATAAAAATCGTAGTAGAAATCACATCTATATCAACACACAATGAGGGAAATAGTGCATATTCAAGTTGGACAATGCGGAAATCAAGTAGGCGCCAAGGTATGTTCTCGAAAAATACGAAAAGGCAGCTATGCTAATATTTCATAGCTGTCTTAGTATTCTTATTGAAAAGCTTATATTTTCAATAAAGATTTTAAGAAAAATTAACTTACATACAGTTTTGGGAAATTATATCGGACGAACACGGTCTGGACCCTACGGGTAGCTACCATGGAGAAACAGATTTACAACTCGAGAGAATCAACGTCTACTTTCAAGAAGCCTCAGGTGGAAGATATGTGCCTAGGTCTATATTGGTTGATTTGGAACCTGGAACCATGGACTCAATCCGAGCAAGTCCCTGGGGATGCATGTTCAGGCCAGACAACATGATTTTTGGACAGAACGGTGCTGGAAACAATTGGGCCAAAGGGCACTATACTGATGGTGCAGAAATTATCGATACAGTGTTGGATGCTGTACGGAAGGAAGCAGAGTTCTGTGATTGCTTGCAAGGTCAGTATTCATCACTGAAACATTGGAAGTACAGTTATGTATGGTTAATCTGAACAGAAAGTTGTCAGGACCCATTCGGTATATGGAATCATTTGGATTAAAGATCTATCTCTAGAGACTGCAAATACATTTTACCGTCGATCATAGATTAAAAGCTCATTTTACAGCACTCAACTTCCAACAGCAAAACCGTTCTTCAAGAGACGTAAACGAAGTTCCAGCCTCAATTTCGCTTAAAATTTCAGCCTTTTTCTCTAGGGTTAAACTTGAGGGGTGACTCTACATGTAATTTTAAGAAAAAAAAGTTTATATAAACATGCTTCTGTAAAAGCATCGTTACGCAGCTACAGGGTGTTGAAATTTCCAAAAAAAATTGGTTTTTTCTTCATAACTTCTGCAGTTTTTGAGATATTCAGTCCAAATTTGGAATGCGAGCTATTTTCAACATTCTCCATCATTGCACGTCCTGAATCTTGACTAGAATATAAAGGGTGTTTTCTTTTCCGGACCCATCTCTCCTTCTTCCCTCTCAAACTTTTTCGCGCTACACCACTGATCAGCGTAAAATCAATTTTTGATATCTTCGTTCAATTTAAAAACTTTTTTGACTCTTGTAACTTTTTTGTATCTCTAACCGTTTTCAAGTAAAAATTATTGAACGATTGTATGTTGATATTCGAATGAGCTTACGTTGAGTCTCAGATGACAAGCTATCAAAATAAAAGCAATTTTTGGGCATACCCGTTCACGAAAGGTTGAGCCGTCGGTTGGCCATGAAAATTTGGCATATTCCACTGTGTATATTAAAATTTTAGGTTATGTTCTTTATTTTCTTGTCAGATTGATACGCAATGTTGTCATATTGCATAGAGTTCTCTGATAACTAGCAAGATCGTCGGACGAGGCCGGGTACATTCGGCCATTGTCCTTATACAATGATTCGGCAACGTTGACTTCATTCTACTTTATGACAGTAAATACTGCCAACTTGAGATATATAAAGAAACGCCTAATATGTGCTCAACCTTTCGTGAACGGACTATATCGAGTATTTGTATTATTTTCCTTATTTAGCGAATAACATACAATAGTTCAATAATTTTTTACTCGAAAACGGTTAGAGATACGAAAAAATTACAGAAGTCAAAAAAGTTTCTAAATTGAACGAAGATAACTGAAATGGATTTAACGCTGATTAGTTGCATACCGCAAAAAAGTTTGAGAGGGAAAAAGGAGACATGGCTCCGGAAAAGAAAACGCCCTGTATATTCTAGTTAAGATTCAGGACCTGCATTGATGGAGACTGTTGAAAACAGCTCACATTCCAAATTTGGACTGAATATCTCTAAAACTGTAGGAGTTATGAAGAAAAAACCTATTTGTTTTGGAAATTAAAACACCCTGTAGCTCCGTAACGAAGCTATTGCGGACTCATGTTTATATGGACGTATCTTGAAATTATACGTATAGTCCGTTCACGAAAGGTTGAGCACATAGTAGGCGTTTTTTTATTTATCTGAAATTGGCAGTATTTGCTGACATAACATAAAATAAAGTCAACGTTGCCGAATGTAACCGGCCTCGTTCGACGAGAATGCGAGTTATCAGACAACTCTATACAATATTGACAACATTGCGTATCAATCTGACAAGAACATAACCTAAATTTTAATATACACAGTGGAATATGCCAAATTTCCATGGCCAACCGACGGCTCAACCTTTCGTGAACGGACTATAGATTCATCCCCTTAAGTTGTGACATACTATTATGTAATACCATGTATTGTACGCAGGTACGCATCGCAAAAAAACAAAATGGTTGCGTTCGGATTGCAGAGATCAGGCTGTTCGAATTATGCATATCATTTTACCAATTGGGGTTGTTCGGATTATCCATACATTTCTGTACTCTAGTTTTATATCTTGTGTGACATCTGTAAAATGCTTTTTCAGGTTTTCAGCTATCTCACTCAATCGGAGGTGGTACAGGATCAGGTTTGGGTACTTTGCTCATTTCTAAAATACGCGAGGAATTTCCAGACAGACTCCTGAACACTTTCTCAATATGTCCATCACCAAAAGTCTCCGATACTGTCGTAGAACCCTACAATGCAACTCTATCCATTCACCATCTTATCGAGAACTCTGACGAGACCTTCTGTATTGACAATGAGGCCCTCTACGACATCTGTTTCCGCACTCTGAAAGTGCGCAACCCAACCTACGGAGATCTGAACCATCTGGTATCTCTGACCATGTCAGGGATTACGACTTGTCTTAGGTTTCCAGGACAGCTTAATGCAGATCTTCGTAAGCTTGCTGTTAATATGATTCCGTTTCCAAGATTGCATTTCTTTATGCCAGGATTTGTGCCTTTGACAGCTAGAGGAAGTATACAGTATAGATCTTCAACAGTATCCGACTTAACCCAGCAGATGTTTGAAGCTAAGAATATGATGACAGCTTGTGATCCAAGATGTGGAAGGTGAGTTTATTCCCAAGCTTCAAGGTCCTTAATGGTATCACGGCCTTCTAAAGACAAGCGGCAACGCCGCGAAAGACGATCTGTAGGAGGTATACCGCTTGCACAAGAGATACGACATTTGGCACGTATAATTTCATTTCCTGATGTTATTCAATGTGTTTTCCGATGAATATCTGAAAAAACGGTGGAAGTATGCCCTACTCAATCAATAATTTGAATATAAGTGAAAAAATTGAAACTAAAGCGAATTGGTTGATGGTTTAGTCAAGTTATGATCCAGCAAAAACCATGGGGAGTTGTCCCTCGTCAAAAAACTTGAACTCAAATAACTCTCGAAATTAAGAGAGAGAGAGAGAATGTTCTTTATTATCTAAGACAATGAGCTATTGACCTTTGGTCCTCCCACTCTTCGAAATTAAGTTAACTCAAATGAAACTCTCTCAGATAATTCCCTACTTCTATGTTATTATCATTCTTCGTATTCTTCACGTAATTATTGAGAAATATTTTGGAAAATGGAACAAAGCGAATTTTGAATTAACTTCGAATTCAAACCACAAGTACAATTTTCTGTGAATTTTGAATAGGTAATAAAAGTCCAATCCAATGCTTTGAATAGTCAGTTCACATAAAATTGATTTTTGTGCGTAACTCTTCAAAAAAAAAGTTTCGTTTTCATTCAAAATATATTCTGAAATAGAGCACCTATGAATGATAATGAAATTTAATGGGTCAGTTCTTCCAATTATGGGTATCTTGAAGTAATTTAATTGTTCCATTTTCATGTGAATGTTTATCGAACTTAATTATATCGTACCAAACAAATATAAATAAATAATAAATAATAAATAATATAAAATGATGGCGGGAATTACGTTTCTTAGCGCGATAATTGAAACAGCTGATTGGAAACTGTTTATAAGAAAACCAGGACATCGATATTTTATTTTATGATTACTTATACATATTTAGTTGATCTTCATATAAAGTATTGTATATAGCAATTGCGATCTGGGTATGTCGCTATCTGCATACTTTATAAAGGATTTTTAATTTTAATTTAGGTTAATATAATTCTTGGAAAAGCGCGCCATCGGCAACCCCTAACCTTCTATTTCTATTCTATCAATCAGTCGACGGTCAGCAGTTTAAGTGGTCACAACTCTGGTTGATAGTTAAAATTGTTGTCTTTGGTTAAAATGAAGTGGTACGAAGTATATAAAATCGCCGAATTGAGGCTTCTTTTAGTGCAGTTTTTGATACAATGTGGAGTATTCAAAGAGGCAGTTAATTGCCCCACATGTGGGGAGAGCTGCTCTTTGAATATCTCCACATTGACTTATTCTTGTAGAAGGAGTCGGCGAATAAGCCGACCAAAAAAGAAGCCTCGATTCGAAAAATGCCAGTTCAAAAAATCAGCCAGGGTTGGGACGTTTTTTAAATCGAGATTGGCCGTCGAAAAAATTTTTATGATAATAGCTTTTATTTGCCTTCACCCACATCCCATTGCTTTATTTTTCTGCCATTTCACTATTAGGTGATAAATAAAAGAACACAACCCAAAACCTTCACTTGCCTGAAGTTTCCAGTTTTTAGAGATATAAAATTCAATTTACGTAGTTAGTTATATAATATTTAAATCTGAATAAATCATTCATCAAGTGTGTTGAGATTAAATCGAAATTTACTTTAACAGAATGACAACTCGCTCAATCAGAACAGGCAATATAAACATAAATCATTCAAACTTCGATAAATATTTAATAGCCTACAATCATTCTCCATAAAACCCCTAAATAATTTTGAAGGGTGTTATACGAATATGTCTATACCATGAGAAACTCCAAAAAATATGCAGTCAGACACATAATAGCTATTGATATTATACTCAGATCAACAAAATAGTATTTTATTGATCTGAGGTATTATATCATATCCTTATAATAGTTGAAATATAGTCCAATCAGATATTAATTTATGAATAATGGTAATGCACGCACAGAATATGACATTATATTATATGAACCTATTCTAGGTTAATTAAATCAGATTCAAAACGAAACAGTTTCCGATCAGCTGATTCTAAAACAGAAAGCTATTCATATGTCACTTCCGAAAGAACTAATATGCGGCGGTGCCAAACTTACCTTGCAGAACGGCGCGCTTTCCGCCAAAAGTGTGGTTACGTGGTACCTCTAGAATTTCGATGTTTTTGCGTTAATTATTGAATTTACCTGAAATGAAACTATTCGAATCATTATGTGAATGTTCGAAGGTGATTTATAGACCAAATCGGAGCAGTGTTTTTGTGTTTTTATAGTGGAAATAGTGACGTGAAGATGGAACATTTTTGGAACTTTGGGGGCCCATATCTTCTAAACTAAGACAGACCGCCACCTGTTGGTTTCACTAATGTTGTTCAGGAAGACTCAATGAATACAATGACACCAAAATCTGGCCGATATCTGCTGGTCACCGTTATCTAAATAATTACCTAAAACAATTGAAATATCCGGATAATTATTACTTCTACACGATGAAATACAAAACGTTATTATAATTTTTCGAAGTAGATGAGTTTAATTTATAGGTTAGAGACACTTACAAAATGATGAAAGTAGTTATCCCAAGGAAAATTCACTAACACCAATACCACAAACACTTTCACTGTTTACAGCACTAGAACAATCACAAAAGGTAACTATAAATTCACTCATTTTTCACATTTACGACCACAATCAACACTAAAACCTTAATTATTCACCACTAGATGTTTACTAGCGCTCACGCTTGCGCCTGTAACACATCTGTCCATAGAGACTACTTTAGAAGGCTGTGCTTATAATAAGTCGGAAGGGTATACCTCTACAGCGTTGCCGCTCTTGGCTAGGAACGGGCCCCGGGGTTTAGAAGGCCGTGGTGGTATTTAGTATGATCACAGAATAATAAAAGGGACACTCTCTTCTCACTATTTGTAAAACTGTCAAATTATATTTGATCTGATCGGCACTCCGATGCAACCCAATGTCATTCATAAACGCCTTGGAGCCAAATGTAGTTTATAGATTTCTTGTCCTTCCTTCATAACTATCTTGAGTATCACATCTGTATTATGATGTATTATGAAATTTTTGATAACATTTTCTTTCTCAGATATCTAACAGTGGCAGTTATCTTCAGGGGAAGAATGTCGATGAAAGAAGTTGACGAACAAATGCTTAACATACAAATGAAAAATAGTCCCTACTTTGTTGAATGGGTACCGAACAACGTAAAAACAGCAGTTTGCGATATACCACCGAGAGGTCTCAAAATGTCTGCCACCTTTATCGGCAACACAACAGCTATTCAAAACATATTTAAGAGAATCGGACATAGATTTTCTGTGATGCTCAGAAGGAGAGCCTTCTTACATTGGTACACAGGTGAAGGTATGGATGAAATGGAATTTACAGAAGCTGAGTCAAATATGGACGATCTTATCACAGAGTATCAACAGTATCAAGACGCTTCGGTAGACGAATGTGAGAGCGATACTGAAGGAGAAGGCCTAGAAGAATAGTAACTCAGGATTTGTTGAGTCTTTTATATTATTTTATATTTTATTTTGAAATTTTATTGTATGGAAGAATATATTTCAGTTTGCTTATAAGAAAATGTTATAAATATAATTATTGAATAGTTTTAACCTTACTATTTCTCTTCTTTTGAAAAGAAATTTATATGGAATTTATGTTCTACGTTTATGACGAAATGAATGCTCAAATGCGAATAATGTTGTTACCCTTTCTCAAATACAGTATTATGGGTAGTCTGACGCATCGTATATCCTATGATTCAATGCGTCATGCTGCTGTAAATCGCGTTTCGAGTACTTCAAGTAGCCTACCACAATGTTTTAATTAGACCACTCCCAAAGATTAAAGGAAGACAACATTATTCGCTGTTGATCATTTCGTCTGAAACGTAGCACATAAATCTTTTGGAAATGCCACTGTTCAACTGGAAGGCAAAGTTTTGTCTCTGGTACATTAAACATCAGATATTTCCGATATGAGTGTCCATACCGGTGTAATAACAACTGCACTTTTACAGGGTGTTACATAATAGTATGTCACAACTTGAGGGGGTGAATCTATATGTAATTTTAAGAAAAATAGTTTATATTAACATGGGTCTGTTAAAGCTTCGTTACAAAGTGTTGAAATTTCCAAAAAAAATATTTTTTTTCTTCACAACTCCTGGCAGTTTTCGGGATATTCAGTCCAAATTTGGAATGTGAGCTATTTTCAACAGTCTCCATCATTGCACGTCCTGAATCTTAACTAGAATTTACAGGGCGTTTTCTTTTCCAGAGCCATGTCTCCTTTTCCCTCTCAAACTTCTTTGTGGTACGCCACTGATCAGCGTGAAATCAATGAGGGAGACATGGCTCCAGGAAAGAAAACACTCTGTAGATTCTAGTTAAGATTCAGGACGTGCAATGATGGAAACTGTTGAAAATAGCTCTCATTCCAAATTTGGACTGAATATCTCGAAAACTGCAGAAGTTATGAAGAAAAAACCATTTTTATTCGGAAGTTTCGTAACGAAGCTTTTGCGGACCCATGTTTATATGGACTTCTTTTCTTGAAATTATACGTAGATTCATCCCCTTAAGTTGTGACATACTTTTATGTAACACCCTGGATATTATAAAAAAGGTGAGAGAACTTCCCAAGAAGAAAAGGGAGCTCAAAATAAAAACCCTCACAAATAATAATTAAATTATATTCAAAACAGAAGGAAAAGAATGAACAATAACATAAAACCTTAACTGATAAACTGAAAAAAAAAACTGCTTGACAACATATAAACCTGTTATTCATCAAGCGTTAATTGTATATCCTAGATTTCATTAATTTTACATAACACGGCCAATACTTACAAAAATATCAAATACTAACCTCCGATCGATATCACATCATGTATTACATCGACAATCAAATGACACAAGAGAGAAAAAAACACAAGCGACACTTCCATCAGCATCTAGTTGCAGGTGGCTTGATGCCTGAAAAGCTGCGAAGCCGGAAACATGTCTGCACAGAACTCGCATGGCAGTTCAACCTCAGGGGTAGATGCCGAAGCCTCACCCGAGACAGAATATCTAGCCAAATCGGGCCTACAACCTGTTTGGTGAATTATGAGATCGTCCTCAGGTATTGGCTCGTTGCAGAACTCGCAGGGGATCACAAGTTCGGCCCTTGCGTGTCTCTTACGCCTTGCAGGCTTTGTTGGTTCGGATTGAGGCAAGTTCTTCCAATCGTTGGTCGGAGAGGGTGGTCTGGCCTCAAAATCGTCGAAATCGAAGTTTCTTGCGCGTGATTTCGAGAAGAATTTGTCGGGTCTGCAACCTCTCTCGTGTTCTACGTAGTCCATGTGAGGAATCGGGGTGTCGCAGAATTCGCAGGGAATGCACAGTTCGCTGGGGGGGTTCCTACGACTCTTCGGAGGTGGCCCTGTGAAGATGATACAAGTTAGAAATACAACAAACTTTTTGGCCGTCAACTAATTCACTATTTGAAATGTTAAACTTATTCGCGCAATTAGTGGAACGCACGAAGAAGCAACATACATCGTATCAAGTGATCGGGCTATCAATCATACTTTCGCACTTAGGTTAAATATCGAATTTCGGTGACCAGCAGCTATAGACCAGATTCTGGTGTCATTGTATTTATTGAGTCTTCCTGAACAACATTAGTGACTGTCTTAGTTCAGAAATTTTGGACCCCCAAAGATCCAAAATGTTCCATCTTCACGTCATTTTTTTCACTATAAAAACACAAATTCAGTGCTCCAATTAAGCCCTCAAATCGTTTTGGAACATTAAAATAACTAATCGAATAGTTCCATTTCTTATACAGGGTGTCCGGGGAATAACTGTACATACTCTTACCAGAGATAGAGTTGCACTAGCTGACTACTGATTGACTATTTAAAATTAATTTCTGGGTCTCCCCAGAAAACTACAGGGTGTTTTTTCAACTTCATGGAAATACTTAGACCATCATAAAATCCAAAGTTATTGACGGATATTATTGAAACTTGGGGGGTTTTTGGCACATGCTAAGGTCGAGTCAGAAATACATCAATTTTTTCATTATTCCAGGGCCGGACTCATTAATCTTCATTTAAAGTGTTCAGGGTAAAAAATACACTTTGTATTTCGAATTACGAATAATTGATTCACTTTTTAGAAAGAAGCTGAATTATGCTTTAATTTGTGGTATCGCTTAAAGTTGTCACATCCACAATTATTTTTTTATGAATTTTTGAATTTGGAAAAAGTTCGAAAAATTGAATTTATTTACCTGAACAGGACTTAGTCACCTTGTGGAGGTCGAAAATAAATAATAAATTTTCTTTGAAAAGTCACTGAAAGTGAGAAAGACTATAATAATTTGTTGATATACTGGGTGGCCACCCTAGACGCGGATCTCATTGTGATGTGAATAACGGTATATTGCGAAAAAAAATGATTGGCGACATGTATAGGGTATACATAAGCATATTTCAAAATTATTCGTATGTATACCGGGTGTTTGACAACAAAGATATAGATCAAAGTGACACTTCTTCCAATGAAACCCGGTATACATACGAATAATTTTGAAATATGTTTATGTATACCCTATACATGTCGCCAATAATTTTTTTTTCGCAATATACCGTTATTCACTTCATCGCCATGAGATCCGCGTCTAGGGTGGCCACCCAGTATATCAACAAATTATTATAGTCTTTCTCACTTTCAGTGACTTTTTAAAGAAAATTAATTATTTATTTTCGACCTCCACAAGGTGACTAAGTCCTGTTCAGGTAAATGAATTCAATTTTTCGACCTTTTTCCAAATTCAAAAATTCATAAAAAAAGAATTGTGGATGTGACAACTTTGAGCGATGCCACAAATTGAAGCATAATTTAGCTTCTTTTTAAAAAGTGAATCAATTATTCGTAATTCGAAATACAAAGTGTTTGTTTCACCCTGAACACTTTAAATGAAGATTAATGAGCCCGGCCCTGGAATAATGAAATAGTTGATATATAGTTGCTCAGTTGCAGGAACGTCCATTAAAATTTAAAGGTCCATTAAACCCTTAATCCTCCATTAGTTCCTTGTAATAATGGAGGATTAAGAGTTTAATGGACCTTTAAATTTTAATGGACGTTCCTGCAACTGACACTGAGTTTCCCAATAAGGTTGTAGAACTTTGTAAGGTTTTGGCGGCCATATTTGTTTATCAATTTTGACGTTCGAAGTGTCATTTTATTCAGAAAGGTTCAAAGTTTTACCATGAAAAGTTTCACGCTCACACAAAGTTTGGAAATCGTCCAAATTCATTACGCAAATTCGCGTTCGCCAGTGGCCACGCGAAGAGAGTTTCATTTCTGGCTGAACGGCTTCGTTAACAAGCAGAATTGCCGATATTGGAGCGATTCTAATCCACAAGTGGTGCAAGAAAGACCTTTGCATCCACAAAAGATCACAGTTTGGTGTGGATTGTGGAGTGGTGGCATCATCGGGCCGTATTTTTTCCGAAATTACGCCGGACAAGCCGTTACTGTGAACGGCCAGCGCTATAGCGACTTGCTGCGTGAATTTCTCTTCCCGAAATTTGATGAAATTGGTGACGACGATCTTTATTTCCAACAGGACGGCGCCCCCCCACACATTTCGAACGACAACATGACTTTATTGCGCGATAAGTTCGGCGACTCATTAATTTCGAGAAACGGCCCCATCGCCTGGCCGCCAAGATCGTGTGATTTAACGCCCTTGGACTTTTTTTATGGGGATATGTGAAATCACAAGTGTACAGCAACTCTCCAGCGACAATTCAAGACCTTGAGGAGAACATTACGAGGTGTATCGAGGCCATACCACAGGAAATGCTAGGCCGAGTCATGGAAAATTGGGTCAAACGAATTAAGGTCTGCAAACGAGCTCGTGGAGGCCATTTGAACGATATCTTGTTTAAATCATAAACTTATACACCATATCTTTCGAATAAATGTTTGAGAACCAAAATCGGTTAATTTGTTGTTGTTTTATTCAATTTCAAAGTTCTATCAAGCTTATTGGGAGACACTGTATTTCTGACTCGACCTTAGCATGTGCCAATAACCCCCCAAATTTCAATAATATCCGTCAATAACTTTGGATTTTATAATGGTCTAAGTATTTCCATGATGTTTGAAAAAAAACTGTAGTTTTCTAGGGAAACCCAGAAATTAATTTTAAATAGTCAATCAGTAGTCAGCTAGTGCAACTCTATCTCTGGTAAGAGTATGTACAGTTATTCCCCGGACACCCTGTATATTCAATAATTAATGCAGAAACATCGAAATTCTAGAGGAACCACATATCCACAAATTCTAGAAAGCTCGCCGTTTTTAATGGTAGATTTGGCACTGCCGCAGATTCATTCGCGCGAATATGATACGATGCCTTCCCGTAATTGTCGTCATCATTTGATATGTCACTCGCCGAAGGACGAAGCAATGGTGCCAAGCTTACATTGAAGTACGGCGGGCTTTTCTTAGAATTTGTGGCTCTGAAGACAAAATTAAAAAATCAATATATAATTTAACTCGAGTCAACTGCATAACTTTCTGTGACTTCCTAATTTAGACACAGGGCGTTTCAGAAGTCCATCCTTTGTTCTCACTGTCACAACCCCTACTCTGTCATCTAGTCCCGGAAATGTTTCTAATTTCCATGAATTACGAGGCAAATTTTCATCAATTATTGTGACTATATCTCCAATTTTTAAATTTTCGACGTCGTTATGCCAACGATTCCTCTTTGTTAATGTTGGCAAATATTCTTTCGACCATCTTCTCCAAAAATCATTCACAATTCTCTGTACTCCTCTCCACTGTTTCCTCAAGTCAGGCATCTCTCCGATAACGGCAAATTCGTCTCTACAAAAATCTCCAAAAATGAAATGATTTGGGGTTAAAGGTTCATAATCATCTGGGTCAGTAGATACTTTTGTCAGAGGTCTAGAATTTACAATATTTTCTATTTCAGCCTTCTTCCATTTCATTTTGCTTCTTTCCTCTTTTGACTTCCTCTTGCGTTTCTTTTTCCATCTTGTGCTGTCCACAATCTCCTTTTGAGTGGCTTTGACATCATATTCTGCATTCATATTAAAATCGTCATCTTCACAATGGGGAGCATCATTTTGTTCACCTTCTGATATGAAACAAGGACAACTTATGCTAAATCTTTCTCTGCTATAATCTGGCATGAAACAAGACTTGAAAATGCTTTCAGTTCTGGAAATAAGGACTGTGTTCTTGAAATTGATATCTTGAGCTATTTTAATGCTGTATTCCTGACTTTCTTTTATTGGTTTCTGACTCAAGTCATCTGATGAGGTGGTTTTATGATCTCCTTTCTTGAGTTGAATTTCAGAAAGGGAATTTTCTTCAAATGAACTAACTGAGTTGAAAGATTTCACCACTAGTTCTTCAACTATGATATTATCATGTGGTGTTAGCACAAGATTATTTTCTGATGTGTCGCCTTCATTTTCTTTAACACCAGTTGTATCATTAGTTTCATTACAATTGGACAAAGAGTACCTATTCACTGAAATTTCTTTTCTTTGTCCATCACTTTGCTCACAACATTCAGAACAAACCTTCATTGGTCTTCATCAACCACTATTGGCATAGTTAATGTAGATTTATCACTTGAGAACTCAACTCCTGAAATATACGTCGAGATTGAATTCAATTTATCTTTTGGTGTAAATGTGATTGCAGGTGTAAATGTGATTACAGATTCGCTGTCCTGTGGTACATCTTCTAACATCTTTGTGAAACCTTTTGGTGATACCAAACCACCAAAATCGCTGTTGAAATTCGCATCAAAATTGCTGGAGATGAATGCTGACAGCACATGAACAAAGGCAATTGGTTGTGGTACGAAATCTAGATATTTTCTCGAATTTTCCAAGTAGATAATATCTTTATTTTTTCTATTTTTCGGAATGTTTCTCTTACATGAACTAAAGGTTATAAATGCTTCTGTTAAACCTTGTCTGCTGCAATATTGGCTCGATTTCTGAATTGTATGTCGTTGATAACTGTTGTCATTTTTCAAATGGCAATGATCTAACATGTTTGGCATTCTTTTCTTTGGTGAAGGAATTCTGTCTAATCCCTCTTCAATTGTAGAATCTGTGGACATATCTCGTTGGCTTTTCTCCTCTTCTTCCAAAATTTTATTTTCTTCCATTTTTCTGTTGAGTTCCAATATTTTTAATTCGCTTTCAATTTCCAGTTGCTTCATTTTCTTCTCCAGAGTTATTCTTCTTTTTTCTGCATCAATATTCAGTTGCTGCAATTTAATTGAAAAATTACTTTTTCGAGAAACACTTTTCATGCTTCTCTGTTTTCTTTTTTCGATTTCATCCATCGATGATTTTGTTTTTGTTTCAACATCAGTATTGTCGGTCAAGTCAGCCTGTTTATTATTCGATCCAAAATTAGTAGGCCATACAAAGTTAGGATCCAAGATTTTCTTTCCTGCCGTTTGTCGACGACTTCTTGAATTTTCTTGATTTCCTTCTTCGTTGGACATCACCACAGGACTTTTCTTTAGCTCGAAGGACCAATGTAAACTATTAAACTCGTCTCTTTTTCAGTTTTAATGTCGTATTGAGAAAAACGTGACTATTCACTCAATTTTTATTCGTCTGTCTTTTTTGACATAACTTGTCATAAGGTAACTAGTTTTCAAAAACATAATTCATAATGAACAATAATGGTCACGACGTAACAGTGGTATCTCTAGAATGTCGATGTTTCTGCCTTAATTATTGAATATACCTGAAATGAAACTATTTGAATGTTCAAAAGTTGATTTATAGACTAAATTGGAGCAGTGAATTTGTGATTTTATAGTGAAAAAGGCGACGTGAAGATGGAACGTTTTTGGAACTTTGGGGGACCATATTTTCTAAACTAAGACAGACTAATTGCGTTGAAGGAAAATATCCGCCAGGAAATTCAAGCAATTGGTTTAGAAACTTTGCGACATGTTTTTCTAAATTTGTAGGTTCGACTCAAAGAATGCCAGCAGAAAAACGGTGGACATTTGGACAGAGTAATTTTTAAGAAATGAATTCCCAATGAGCTGAGCATTATTTGTAGAAAAAAAATTAAAATTGACTTGAAGGTTTTTGTTTTATTTCGTTTTTAAATCGAAATTCCTCAGTTGACCACCCAGTATTTTTACTACTTATTACTGTCTTTCGGTTTTTCTGTTTCTGTTGTTTTGATTTTTCAGATTATGACGAAATGAATGACCAAGTATGAATAATGTTGTTGTCTTTCTCTTATCATTACTCATGTTGAGTATTATTACGCCAGGCTGCCCGTAATACTCGTATGAGTACTTTAGGTTATCTACCCCATAACTGTATTAGGCAGCTTCCAAAGATAAAAGAAAGATAATAACACTATTCGTAGTTGATCATTAATTTCCTCATAATCTGAGAGCGTTAAATCTCTGGAATATTCCACTGTTCAACAAGAGAGCAAAGTTCTTTCTCTAATGCATTGAATATAGGATGTTATGATATTTTTCATATGAACAGTCAGCATCTCGTGCGCTTTGTTAGAGTTAAAACAAGCTAGCGGAAGAAAAAAAATGTTTATCCTTCGATAAGCACACGACAAACTCAAAACTTGTTAGAGAAACGAAACATAACCTTTATTGTGATTGAAATGATTTCTGGGTACAGCTCCGCTGTGTCTAAGGGGTACGGTTATACTAGCAGAATCGTGAAGAAGATTTCTAATGTATTCTGTTTTACCTGTGGATGTAACGTGTGTATTAGCAGGGCTCTACTTTCGGTGCAAAGAAGAACATGAAGAAATTCAAAAGATATGAGGAATAACTTACAATCTAATCTTCGGGATATCTCTTTGTAGGACTCTCCCTTTTCGATTTTAGGTTTTGGTATCCTGTAGTTTGATGGCAGGTAATCCGTCGCATCAAACTGGCTTAAATCTGTGTAGATTGATGGCGAAAAAACTCTTCTTGTTCTTGGGGGAGAATGGGATTTCTGCGTAGTTGATTCCCATGATGGTTTTTGTGCTGAATCTGAAATAAATTAATAGATTTTTGAATAAAAATATGGGATGTATTCATGCTTGATATATAAAAGCTTTTTTCTGACAAATTGAGGTAAGCACCTATTTGTTTTATGACTTGAGTCTTTTTTAGGCAGGTGATAGAGCTCATCAAAATAAGTCAAAATACCAAAAAAATCTTGTCGTCTCGATATTAGAAGGTTTTACGTCCGTTCCACCATCATGCGAATAAGTTTAACAATTTGAATAGTGAATTAGTTGACATTTAAAAAGTTCAGTGTATCGTGAAGGTAAGGTCTATAAAATAATATGGGATAAGGCCAGACAGAGCCGCCATATGAATGAAATATTATTCCATATTTGGCCTAACAATTTACAGTGCTGGCAAGCGAAATGTGACCGATTTTTTTCCTATTGTAATTGGGCTCCATTCATATAATATGTCCATGTATAGTCCGTTCACGAAAGTTTGAGCCGTCGGTTGGCCATAGAAATTTGGCATATTCCACTGTGTATATTAAAATTTTAGGTTATGTTGTTTATTTTCTTGTCAGATTGATACGCAATGTTGTCAATATTGCATAGAGTTCTCTGATAACTAGCAAGCTCGTCGGACGAGGCCGGGAACATTCGACAACGTTGACTTTATTTCACGATATGACTGCAAATACTGCCAACTTCAGATAAATGAACAAACGCCTACTATGCGCTCAAACTTTCGTGAACGGACTGTATATAACTATGGTATTTGGTCTCCACTTCAAATTACTAGCAATGTGTATTCTCAGAATAAAACCATGCTGTGTCAAAGCCTCATTCTACATCAACGAAAAAAAAAAATGAAAAAAAGCCCTTGGGCTATTAACTCGAAATTGTGTATAGGTCTTGAAATTGATACTAAATATATAAATCTCAGTACGACCGGAATAATATTCTGGAAATTATTCAAAAACTAGAATATGTGAAAACTTGACAATTAAAAAATTAAATCTGTGGTTCTGATGATGCGAACTTCTCCAAATTTTGCATGAGCATTCAGTATATCAATCTTCATACACAAAATAAATTTCACTTGAATCGGATATTTTGTTTTGTACGAGGCCAATTATGAGCATCTTGCATGTGGCCGGAATATTTCATTTTGTTTGGTTTCGTTTTGTCTAAGATATTGAGGAACAAAAATTTTGAATGGCCATATTTTATGGAATATTTGTTCTATTTGGCTGGTTAACGATTAAACCTAAGCTAAACCGAACTCACCCTGGAAATTTAGTCTCTAGGACAATCCCTTCGAAAATGATCGTGCTAACGGACGGCCGGAGGGACGATCCCACTTGCAGAATTGAATTTGACCAGGAATTCGTCATCACGAAGTCGAACCCTATCGTTTGAGATCATTTTCGGCTCAAAATTCGAAAACTACAGACTTACAAACAGCAACATATGCTCTGTAGAGTCGTTCAGTTGCTGGCACTGTACAGGGTGGGCATATTTCGATGTTTTAGTACTACAACTTTTGAACCAGAGTAGATAGACAAAATCTGATACCCACTTCTCGATATCTTTTTCTGAGAAACTAACAAGAGTACTATTCACTTTTGGCTACCTTCTTTTGTTTTCGATTTATAAGCGCAAATTGGAAAAGTGGCGATATCGAAAACAATTTATATCTCCGCTAATACTGATGATAGAGCTCTGAAATTAAAACATTATACAGGCACTTTTTTACGTAGAATCCAGTGGCGTGCTAGCCTTTTTTGCACCATTTCTAATTACGAAGCTATGACCCAAAGTTTCGTTTTTTAAATGGGAATACTAGATTTTTGTGCAATTTTCGAAAAGCTTATTTTTTTCTGATTTCAAAAATATATAACATTGTATGGTTTGTATCAATATGAGTATATCGATAACATGGCGCCAGACGACACAGACGTGTCCGATCGAGAGTTAGATGAAAGTGAAAAAAATAATGCAAATGCTAATGAAAAAGTGTTTAAATGTTGTACAAAATCGTGCCGAGCTTTAGTGTGCAGATTTTGCTTCTCAGTTTTTCACGAGAGCTGTTCGAAAAGAATAAAACATCTCAAAATCATTAATGATAAACTTGTGGAGTGTTGTGTGCCAAGAGAACCAATTAGTAACCTACCTAATGATGAAAATAAAATATTAAAAACGGAAATTCATTACCTAAAGATGCTCCTTCAAGAAACTCAAGATAAAAATAAAGTTCTCCAATTAAGTAACGAATTGCTCATGGAAAAGTTAAATGAAGTAAAAGTAAAAAACCATAAATATGCAACTGATAATGTTCTTGTGGAGCTCCACAAGGGACAAGCTGCAAAAAAGGGAATTCCCAACAATAAAAATACACCCAACAATCATATGGAGGATAAACAGATAAAGCCTTGTATTGAAGTAGATAGCGTTGTGAATACTGTAACTGGTGATCTCGGAGTTCCTGGAAATAGAGTTAATGAACAGATTAGACGTGCGGCAAGTAGAAAGCATGGCGGTAACAAATCAGACTCTTGGGTTGAACTCGAATCTGTTCAAAGAGAAAAAATGAGCGAAATTATAAATCTGTGTAACGAAAAGAAAAATTACGAAACAAATACTACGAATGAATCATGGACAACAGTAGTGAAGAAAAGACCCTACAAACGGAACACAGTTCTATGCACAGGATCCAAAGAAGTGAATTCGGACAGTAAGATAAAGGGAGCTCTAAAGAGAAAATGGTTATATGTGGGTAGAGTATGCGGAAACGAAGTTACAGAGAAGGATATGCACGAATTTTTGAAGAGTTCAACTGGCACTGACGACTTTGATATAAAAAAACTACCAACAAAAGGTGTAAATTCTGCATTCAGTGTTGGCGTTCCTTCTGATCAGCTGTTCAAAAAATTATCTAGTCCCGAATATTGGCCAGCAGGTGTTCTCCTGAGAGAATTCAATTTTCGTAATTTTTTTCGATCAACCAATAGCAGCCATACCTAAAAAGAAACCTGGCAGCAATCTCCACGCTCTATGCTTCCTGCACCAAAATGTTCAATCCATTGGATCAGCTTTGAACAGACTTCAATATACAGTAGACAAGCATTGTGTGGACTTTCTTGCTGTCACTGAGCATTGGAAAAGCTATGATGAGCTTCAGCACTATAAACTGGAGGGTTACAACCTAGCATCGTACTTTTGCAGAAATAAAGGTGAACATGGTGGAAGTGCTCTCTATATCAAGGACAACACCACCTTCAAAATAAGAACAGACATTAATAACTTAAGTGTCCCATTTGCCTTTGAATGCTGCGCTGCACAGGTACGTCATGAAAATAAGAATGTTATTTTAATTTGTGTCTATAGACCAGACTCTACTTTGGATAATTTCAACGTTTTTATGGAAAAATTGTCTTATCTGTTGCTCCATTGTGTAGATGAGAAGGCTGATATTATACTAGCTGGGGACTTCAACATTGATTTGTTGTCGAAAACCCCAAAAGCATTAACATTCGTTTCGACAATAAGTAGCTTTGGACTAGAGGTGAAAATAAAGGAACCAACCAGAATCTGCAAAACTGCGTCAACTTGTTTGGACAACATTGTTACAAACGTCGAAGGGTTTTCTTCAGTAATAGAGGAACACATCTCAGATCATTCTGCACAGAAATTTATATTTTCGTCAAATATAAACACAGAGGCAGAAAAAATGCAGCTGAGGGATATAAGGCCAGAGACATTGAGTAAATTTAAAGAGTCTTTATCCAATGTAAATTGGTCCGAAGTATGTGATGGTTCAGATGATGTTGATTCCATGTGGAATTCATTTTTTTATGAATATGAAAAGTTGTTTAACGCATGTTTTCCCATAAAAACAGTATGTACTCGAAGAACCAAAAAAGTTGTACCAGTCTCTCAAAATATCAAAACAATGAAGAATGTATTGGATTACCTATTTATCCTGTCAACTAGAAATGATGAATTCAAACCAGAGTATAGAACAGCGAAGATCAAGTATGACGCAATGATAACAGCAGAGAGGCAAAAACATTTCAGGGAAACCATCCAAAACTCCACAAATAGGTCAAAAACTGTATGGAACATAGTAAATAAATCCTTGGGAAAACAGAAAAATCGAGCAAACAAATTTGACAACAACCCTAGCCCTCAGAAACTTGCTGAAGAATTCAACAGTTTTTTTTCTAATACTCCTACCCATATAAGTAGTAATCCAATCACACCCAATTTGAATGCTATCAAGACTAATGAAAAATCATTCTATATGTTTGATGTTGCCGAATTTGAGATTATGAGTGTTGTAAAGAAAATGAAAAACGTCAAGTCTTCAGGTTGGGATGGTATTCCAGTGAGCATAATCAAGGAAAGCATTAATTTGATTGCTAAACCTTTAGCACAGATAATGAACAAATCTTTTATAGATGGTGTATTTCCCAAAACCCTAAAAATTACTGTAATAAAACCTGTATACAAAAGTGGGGACAATAGGAATCCAAATAGTTATCGTCCGATTAGTCTCCTTACATCGTTCGCGAAAATTTTCGAGAAAATTTTAGCTGAAAGGTTAATGTGTTTTTTCCGGAAATTTGGGATATTTTTTTAGATCTTTCAAAGGCATTTGATTGTGTAGACATAGACATCTTACTAAAGAAGCTTGAAAAATATGGAATAAGGGATAAGCAATTAAAGTTGCTTGAAAGTTACTTAAGGGAAAGACCTCAATCGGTGGAGATAATTATCAACAATAATAAGTATCAATCGACTGAAAAGAAAAAGAAAGCAGGTGTACCGCAGGGAAGTATCTTAGGTCCCATTTTATTTCTAATATACATAAATGACCTCCCTCTTGTCTTCAGACTAAGGTTACTCAAAAGGGTGTTAGCCGAACTTATTACCTTTGCGGACGATGCAAACTGTATGCTAACGTCGCCAATCTTAACACTGACTATTGAAGAAGCGAATTCTATACTAGAAAATATCAACAAGTGGTGTGAAGAGAATGGTCTTATAATGAATGTGAAAAAGACTGAATGTGTAGTTTTCAATTGCGATAGATCGTTAGCTGTCATTCCCACCAACATTAACAGTGATATCGCTATCTCCAGAACAGTTAAGTTCCTTGGAGTACACCTGGACGAAAATCTCAAGTGGAACACTCACATAGAAAATCTAATCAAAGGCCTGAATTCAGTGATATATTCGATGAATGTGATGAAAACAAAAGTTGATTTATCTACTCTGAAGATCATTTATTTTTCAAATTTCCAGTCATTGTTATCATATGGGATAATTTTTTGGGGTAGTTCCTCAGGAGTTGAAGCTGTGTTTTTGAGACAAAAATTCATTTTGAGAGTCATGTTTAAGTTGGGTTTTAGAGAATCATGTAGGGGGCATTTTAAAGAAAATAAAATATTAACTTTATATGGTCTGTACATATATAAGGTACTTGTATTCATGATAAATCACTCTGAATACTTCAAACAATACTTGAATTGTAATAATACTAGGCGAACAGACTCATACTTCTACCCACGACATTGTTTAACGTTAACTGAGAAGTCTCCCTTATACATGGGTTTGAAGCTTTTTAACTCTCTGCCACTGAGGTTGCGATCTACTTTGAACTTGAAAGTTTTTAAGAGAACTCTGTATAAGGCAATAGTCGATTGTGAGCCATATTCTTTGGATGAATATTTTTCCTTTTGTAAGAATTCTTGAATTGTATATTTTTTGATGACGTAACCAACCTTGTTGTACTCAATAAGCTTTTGATTGAATAAATATATTATTATATTATTATTATTATAAAATGATCAAAAGTCTATTTTCATCTGTGTCAATATTTTCTATGGTTTCAACTGTTGATGAGCACAGAAAAATTTAGCATCGTATAACTATCACGATCTCTTTCTCGTAGTTAAGATGTCTAAAATAATTATTTTAGACATCTTACTCGTAGTCTTTTCATTTCTATGCTCTTAACTCAATTTCTCCAAGATCGAAGATTAATGGACCTCTGTGAAACTTAATCCTCGTTCTAAGTTATTACCTACTGACCTATTATTGTAATCACTATTAGGTATTGAAAAATATTTCTCTTTGTTACTCTTCTAATTGAATTGATAACTGTAATAAAATCTATATGCGTTATCTCATATGCGATTTGAAATAGACTGGCACTTGTGGGTATTTATTCTGGAGAGCAATAAAAATATTCTCCTGCGTCCATCTCATTATACCTAAATATATCGTTGAAAAGGAGGATCATGTGGATCTTTTCGTCATTTCGTAATCCATTTTAAGATATGAGAGTTTAAGGAATACCTATATCCTTGTTCGAATTTTGTAGAAATTAGTTGAAAGCATAGAAATAATGAAATTGACGGAAGGAGACTGCTCTTGTTATAGGAAGCTCCATTTTTCTGTGCTCATCAACAGTTGAAACCATAGAAAATATTGAGACTCAGATGAGAATAGGTTTTTGATTATTTTCTATACTCATATTGATACAAACCATACAATGTTATATATTTTTGAAATCAGAAAAAAATAAGCTTTCAGAAAATGCACAAAAATCTAGTATTCCCATTCAAAAAAACAAAACTTTGGGTCATAGCTTCGTAATTAGAAATGGTGCAAAAAAAGGCTAGCACGCCACTGAATTCTACGTAAAAAAGTGCCTGAATAATGTCTCCTCTGGTTTAAAAGTTGTAGTACTAAAACATCGAAATATGCCCACCCTGTACATCACAATAAAAATTGTTTGGCAAAATTTCAAACCGTTTTTTTTTTTGCATTTTTAAATTTTAACTCAAAGGGCTCACCCATTTTATTCAACGAAAGACTTAATAGCATATTTATGGGTATAGTGAAAGATATCATACCATCCTTCTTCACGAAACCATGATTGGTATCGATATGAGCCTGCTTGTGCTTGAACATAACAAATTCCCCACACTCCAGACACTTGTCGGTTCTGCTTCCGCAGTAGTTCTCATGCTCCTCTAACTCAATCTTCGGCAGATCCAACTCGCAATACCTGCAAGGCATAAGACCACTGCTCGGTTTCGGAACAGCACCAGAACCGTTGGTTTTCTTTTCCTCCTTCTTTATGGCACCGGTACCGTTAGACATAACCTTACTAGTAGTTCCCACAGCTGTATGAACCATGTTGGTATTTTTCACCTTTAAAATTTTAAAGAGATTAATTTTGATTAGGATAGAATATTCTGTAGGAGGAAAAATAGATATTGTTCAGATCAGGTTATATAGTTATAGAAAAACGGGTTACAGTTCACTGCGACCTCAAGGTCTATTGTGCCCCCTTTCAGAGCTGTTCTGACCACACCCTTTACAGCTCGCCTTCCAGTTCCAGAGATCTGATGAAATCCAATAAGTGTGAAGTCTTCAACCAGGCTAATTCCTTAGTCCTACAAGTTTCTTGCCCAAGGCATTATTTCCTTAGGCTCGCAATGGCAAAGCATTCCGTAACTAGGTGAATGGGGGTTTCTTCCTCCTCCCCACAGAACCTATACACGTCAGTGTCTGACAATCCCATCCTCAACAGGTGCTTCCTGAGGCGACAGTGTCCTGTAAGTAAGCCAGTGAGGAGGTGTAATTGTTTCTTACCAAGATCCAGATATCTTTTGGATCTTGCTATTGGAATGGCCGGGAACCCATATTAAAAAGACCTTATTTTTCTTGCCTACCACATTGAGTTTGTTCCGGCACTCCCAAATCATCTCTCTAATGCATTGAATATCGTATGCTTCCAATGTGAAATTTTGTAAAATGGAGGTTTCATATCCCAGGGGTTCAGAGATCCTCAGTTTAGGTTTTTAGTCCAAGTAAAGAGTAGGTTTTGTCATTTAATCATGAAAATTTACACATTTCAACAACGTTTAGAAATACTTGAATTGTATTTAAATCAGTGCGTGATTGTTAATACTAAAAAAAATTAAGAAGAAATTATGGACGAAGTGATTCAGTTAATCTATCCACTATTAGTTGTATTGTAGGGAAATTTGAAAATCCTGATAAAGTCACTGTATAGTGTACAATTCATGATGGTGGAGTATTGGTCCATATTTTTCAGAAAAAAACGGTAAAAGATTAACAGTCAATGGAGAGCGATACAGTTGAATGAATTTTTTTCTGTTGTTGAAAATAATCTGGAGCATACAGGGTTGGGATAAAGTTCGGCACCAAATTAATATCTTTAAAACGAAACGGGCGATATTTTTGAAATTTGGCAGCTGAGTGAAATGGACCACAATGCATTTGATGAGCATATTTTCACTAATGAGATACTTCCGGTTTAACCGGAAATGACCAAAAATTTTTTTATTTAAATGGGACACCCTGTATATTTCTGCAGATTCTGAAAGTGCACCTCGTTTCGGATCTGTCCATATCGGGTTCCATGTAAAAATTCTCTGTAAATGTCTTTTTGTACGTTTGAGAAAAAATCCATTCAAATAAATAAATCGTTGTTATTTGTATCAATAGTGAGAAATAAAACGAAATACTTTGTAGTAGATAACTCTTTCTGCTTTTCATGATGTATTTTTTTATGAAAATCTATAAAAGGAAGAAATTACTTTACTAGTAGAAAAAATTTATTGAAAATAATTTAAAAAAAAATCATTTTAATTGTTCGAAGTACTTGCCGTTCACCTCCTGACAATATGCCAGTCTATTAACAAATTCTTGAGTATTTTTTCTCAAGACTTCTCTATGTATTAATGCACATTCATCAAGAATCCGTTGTCTCAATTCTTTTTTTTTACAGATAATTTTTACATGGAACCTGGTATGGACAGATCCGAAGCAAAGTGCTCTCTCAGAATCTGCAGAAATATACAGGGTGTCCCATTTAAATAAAAAAAAATTTGGTCATTTCCGGTTAAACCGGAAGTATCTCATTAATGAAAATATGCTCATCAAATGCATTGTGGTCCATTACACTCAGCTGCGAAATTTCAAAATTATCGTCCGTTCCGTTTTAAAGATATTAATTTGGTGCCGAACTTTATCCCAACCCTGTATATGGTTTCAAAATTAAGGTGCCACTCACCATACAGCCACCTCAACAATAGATTTAATAACAGATTTAAATCTAGAAAGGAACTATCAGAAGTGCGATATAGCAATTGACTCAGATAGTCAAGGCGCTATTAAAGCTCTGAGCTCCTACGTCATCAACTCAAAGATGATTTTGCGAGTGCTGAAACCAACTCAATGAGGTAGGCAAGAAAAATAAGTTCATTTTAATCAGGGTTCTCGGCCATTCAGGAATCGAAGAAAACAAAGAGGCCAATACACTTGCCAAAAAGGGCGCACGAATGCCACTTATTGGCCCAAAACTCTTCTGTGGTATAGGCAAATGTACTAATGAGAAAGAGTTTCGGGAGAAGAAGAGAGCTTAAAGGGAAAAACTCTGTAGGACTTTCCCAGGAATGAATCATACCACTAAGTTCCTTCAGAACTTTGAAACAGCAAGATCGAAAAGATATCTAGATGTTGGTAAGAAACAATTACACCTCCTCACTGGCTTTCTTATAGGACACTGTCGCCTCAGGACATTATGACTAAATGCCAGAGGAAAGCTTGTTTAAGTATTACAGGAGCTCTGAGGTCTACCCCTAACAGCAGCGATGGAATGTCTGCTGGGTCTCCCTCCTTTGCACCTAGTTGTGAAGGAGGTGGCTATGAAGACAGCTCTAGGAATCTGGGAACGGGGACAATGGCGCGATGGAGGACTCTTCACTGGGCACGCAAGGGCCCTCAAAATGGTTAAGGATGCTCACGCTCCCCTTCTCCAAAGAGGTGACCGCGCGGGCTCTAAGTTCTACTTCGACGAACCCTACAGGGTAATTGTTCCCGACAGAGACCTATGGTCTTCATCAAACAGGCTTCTTAGTCCAGAGGGTCCCACCTGGTTCAGTGATGGCTCTGTCACAGCAACAGGGTCTTGTGCCGGAATCGTGGGTCCTCACTTCAATCAGGCTATCCCTCTGGGGAAGGACTGTTCCATTGTGCAGGCTGAGCTATTTGCGGTTCTTGCATGCGCACTAGAAAATATTCGCAGGGGATACTCTGGCCAGCACATTTACATATGTTGCGACAGCCAGGGAACTCTGAAATCTCTATCCGATGTTAGAGTTGATTCTCTTTTGGTAGAAGAATGCAGGAAAGCTCTGCGTGGGCTGGGCTCTGATAACTTTTTGAAAGTAATCTGGTGTCCGGCTCACGCGGATATACCTGGTAACGTTAAGGCAGATGAACTGGCTAGGCGGGGAGCCGGATTAGCATTTGTTGGTCCGGAGCCTGCGCTGCCAATCTGTCGCACATCTGTCAGAAGTTTCTTCAGGAACTGGCTGAACAAGGAATTTTCCTCGGAATGGAGCGCAGGGGTGGGCCTAAGGTGGTCGAGGATTCTCATTGAGAGACCTTCCTCGCGATCTGAGGTCAATAGGCTTCTGTTGCTGGAGAGGAAACAACTCGGTCTGGTGACTGGTGCATTGACTGGTCACCTGTTTAACAAGCATTTGAAGAGAATGGGATTGACGAGCTGATCCCTATGCCGGTGGTGCAGGAGTACTGATGAAACGATTGAGCATATTTTGTTCAACTGTGGGAACCTTAATGAGTTAAGGTCAACACACCTAGGTAATCCAACACCTTCTATCCCTATGGTGAGAGGGACCACTCCTGGCAGGCTCGCGACATTTCTGTCTTCGTGTCTGAGGAGCTGAGTCTCTATAGAACGATGCGGGTGAACAATGGGCCACTAGGCCTCAGTTCGGCCGGAAAGGCACCGCACAGAGAAGAAGAAGAAGAAGAAGTCGCCTCAGGAAGCACCTGTTGAGGATGGGATCATCGGACACTGACGAGTGTAGGATTTGTGGGGAGGAGGAAGAAATTCCCATTGACTTAGTTACGGAATGCGTTGCCCTTGCGGGCTTAAGGAAAGAATGCCTTGAGCGAGAAACTTGTAGAAGTGAGGAATTAGCCTCGATGAAGCCTTCACAGATATTGGATTTCATCAGATCTCTGGAACTGAAAGGCAAGCTGTAAAGATTGTGGTGAAAACAGCTGAGTAAGGGGACACAATAGACCTTGAGGTCGCAGTGAAGTGTAACCCCTATTATAACTATAACCATTGTACAAGGAAATCCTTCCTTATACAATTAGGAAATCCCTCCTTATACAATGCAATAATGAAGCCTTCACAGATATTGGATTTCATCAGATCTCTGGAACTGAAAGGCAAGCTGTAAAGATTGTGGTGAGAACAGCTGAGTAAGGGGACACAATAGACCTTGAGGTCGCAGTAAACTGTAACCCCTGTTATAACTATAACCATTGTATAAGGAAATCCCTCCTTATACAATGCAATAACTACTCGTAACAAAATATATATAAATACCTTTGTTGTTTCGGAAGAAGAGGTTTTGGCTTGAAGATTACCCCAGGTGTATGCGTTAGCTGTCATTTTCTCTGACAATTCAGCCGAAGACGAAGATTCAATATGTGGATTAGAACCAACAGTTTTTGTAGATGTTGTAGTTTGATTCACTAAATATTCGTGTCTTTTCATGTATCTTTCTCTCCTATCCGCATTTTTTTTGTCTTGTATTTCTTTTATGGATTTGTAGTAGTCGCTCTTCTCCAAGTTTGTTTTCGGTGGCTCAGGAGTTTTTTCTTTCGGTGGCGACTTTTTAACACATTTTTTGGCGTGGTCTGGGTAGTCAGCTTTGGGTATTGGTTCTTTACACACTTGACACAAGGTTATATTTCTAGCGCAGTGGGCTGTGTGCATTACATAGTTGCGTTGAGGTATTTCCCTCTTGCTAGAAGAGAAACAATAAGCTCAATGAATGATATAATGAAAACTCATTTGATGGTACAACAACGTGTAATCGGTGTAATAATAATATCAAGTACCAACAAAACACTTTTCATTAAAGAAAATGATTAAAATGTGTTGATCCGGCAGATGAAAGTCAAAGGATAATATCTGTCCATTTTGTTATGTCTGGAATAAAAATTTCACAGCGGACTAAATAAATTTGGACCTTATGCGTTAATTTGCAAATTTCTAGATCAGATGCTCCTTGCCTATGGCAAGAATAAATATAGAAGTAAGATATTTTCAAAACATGAAATTTCCAAAGCAGGATATTCATTGTTGAGCGCTTGTTCTACTTAACCCTCCGTTAGTCGCGCACGGTCTGTGAAACCGGCCAGACACTTTTTATCCTAATTTTCAGAAATTCAAGGGGCATGGCATCTCCGGCTCCGTCTATCTTTCCGTAAGGATGCGATAGAGAGTCCTTGCGAATCTCATCGTGAAGCGTGCTAGTACGAAAAAAATATATCGTGACACGGTGTGGGAGACCGGCGCGACTACTCGCGTACCCTATTTTTTATATCTTGATAGTTCGATTGTGCGGTGAGTTTCAGGTGTTTTTGTTCTGTATAACTTATAACGAGGTAAATTCATTGTTTTTTAGCCATGTGGTCGTACGAAAAAGAGCAAGCTCGACTGCAGAAATTACTAGAGGTTTTAGATGAGGAAGAGGATAAAATAGCAAATGACGAACATTCAGATATTGATCAGTCTGAAGAAAAATTTGAATATTTAGAATAACAACTTGCGAGTGATGAATCAGAGCAGAATATTTCTGATGATGATGAGGAACAAAATCAATCGTTTTTTTGGCAAAGATAAAGTGACGCGTTGGAAAAATTTCCCCCACTACAAAAAACTGCCTAGAAAATGGCCTTCATTAAGCTGAAATATGTTTGTAGAATCATTTTTATTTGATGAAAGGTGTAACTTTTTGTTATTTCTAGTCTTCAAATCCTTAGAGTTTGATTTTTTCTTTCTATGACTGAATAAAGTAAGGTGTATGAAGAAAATTGATTTTTTTGGAATTTCCCCAATATATTTGCATCAATTCGAAATATGTACCAATCTTGCATTTTCTTGTCACTCAGTTATGTTTTGAAAGACACCCATTTGAATTTGTAGGCAAAAACTCAATCCACTTAGCATTCAGAGCTCAATGAGTAAGCACGGTCTGTGAGACCGGCGCGACTATTCGAGGGTTAAACGAGTGCTATAGTCCGTTCAGGAAAGGTTGAGCCGTTGGTTGGCCATGGAAATTTGGCATATTGCACTGGGTATATTTAAATTTTAGGTTATGTTCTTTATTTTCTTGTCAGATTGATACGCAATGTTGTCAATATCGCATAGAGTTGTCTAATAACTCGTAAGCTCGTCGGACGAGACCGGGTACATTCGGCAACGTTGACTTTATTTCATGTCATGACAGCAAATACTGCCAACTTCAGATGAATAAACGAACGCCTACTATGCGCTCAAACTTTCGTGAACGGACTATATATAGTTCTACCCAAATGTTAGTAATTTTCGGATTTTGAGCCGAAAATGGTACTAAATCTACGGTGAAAATTTCAAGGCCCTAACACGTTTCCTTCGAGAGTTATAGCGACCAGAAATTTATCGGTTTAACATGCACATACAATTTTTTGAGCGCTCGTTCTACTTAAACGAGCTATATCGTTTTGTCCAAATGTCTGTGATTTTCGAAATTGGAGCCGAAAATGGTCTCAAACGATTGGGTTCGACTCCCCGTCTTTTAGCACGATAACTTTAGAAGGGATTGTCCTAGAGACTTGAAATTTTTAGAATGAGTTCGGTTCTAAAATGCCTCGGTTAAGTTCGTTAACCAGCCAAATCGTATAGGGTGTTTCATAAATTATAGCCATTCAAAATGTTTGTTTCTCAATATCTCAGACAAAACGAAACCAATCGAAATGAAATGTTGCGGCCAAATGCAAGATGCTGATAATAAGCCTCATGCAGAATTATGTGGCCATAGTGTTAACAGAAATATAGAAAATACAATTGGAATATTGAAAAGAAGAATCTTTATATTTTCAGAACATATATCCAATTCGAGTGAAATTTATATTGTGAATAAAAATATTATACACTGAATATGCATGTTGAATTTCAAGAAGATCGTATCATCCGAACCTAGAATTCAATTTATTTTAATTATGATTTTTTACATATTTCATTTTTGAATAATTTTCAGAATGTAATTCCGATCATGCTGAGATTTTGCATTCATATACTTGGCATGAATCCCAAGTCCTATACAACATTTTGAGGTTATAGCATTAATGCTCCACCAATGAACGAGCGCTCAAAAGCACCTGCTCAGGGCTTCTCTTGAATTTTTTTTCATTTCTAATGGCACGTTCCTCACGAAATTTTGCAAGAGTTTGCGCTATTTTTTTGCTTCAACATAATAAATTTCGAATTGATCAGGGGCCTATTGCACCAAATACTTTGCAACTTTTCACTTTTCAAATGAATAACGTCGCACGAAACGCATTCATAATTGAAAAGTGCAATGTGGAAACGCAAGTGCAAAGGGAAATACACTTCGCAGAAATTGAATCTTGGGAGATATGTTGTGCAACATAATTAATTTTCACTTCGCAAAGGGTATAGCCGGGTTTCGATGGTAAATCTGCCCCCGCGGCCTTTTCGATTCTTATTGGAGGGATCGATTCGGCATTGAATGAAAATAATTCAGCCAACTTTTCACCTTTTTATCTCTAGCCATTTTTGAGATTTATGTGAAAAACGCTTTTTTCGTTTTTATTTTTTTTCTCTTGTGATATCCAAAATTTTCGAATGGTGAATTTTTCTGTTGATTCTTTGCTATTGAAGGAATAGACGTATAATTTATTCACGAATTTCAGCTAAAAAATCTATTTTTAGAAAAAAAATAAAGTAATTGTCATTTGTTTTTCGGTGTTCTTAAAAAGTGTCCACCGCCATTTTTTGACATAAAATTTCTTCTTTGGCCCTTTATACCCTGGAATTTTTTCACATTTTTAAAATTGGTGGCACATTTTGAAAAAAAAATTAAAACTGTTTTAATTTTAGGATTCAACAGCTATCCATCAAATTTTGGTGCCGTTGTATTCATATTGGCTCCCTGAACAATATTAGTGAAAAAAACAATTGGCGATCTGTTTTAGTTTGGGAGTTATGGGCCCCCAAAGTCTGAAAAATTCACCTCAAAGTCACTTTTCTCACTACAGAAACACTGAATTATCGCTTTATTGAGTTTAAAACCTCTCTGAACATTTTAACATTAAGATTTGATTCATTTTATTTGAGATATTTTCAATAATTGTTGCAAAGACATTGAAAATTTTGAGGGAAAGCCCGCCGTTTCTTATGGTAAGTTTGGCACTACCGCGTCTTTCAGCGAGTGCCATTAGGAAATGATAGCGGGAATTTCGGTATGTATCGTGTCATATTCGCGCGGAATAATTCGCGGTAGTGCCAAACTTACCATAAGAAACGGCGGGCTTTCCCCTCGAATTTTTTCGATGTTTTTGCAACAATTATTGAATATACATATCTGAAATAAAATGAATCAAATCTTAATGTTAAAATGTTCAGAGAGGTTTTAAACTTAATAAAGCGATAATTCAGTGTTTCTGTAGTGAGAAAAGTGACTTTGAGGTGAAATATTTTTCAGACTTTGGGGGCCCATAACTCCCAAACTAAAACATATTGTCAATTGTTTTTTTCACTAATATTGTTCAGGGAGCCAATATGAATACAACGGTACAAAAATTTGATGGATATCTGTTGAATCCTAAAATTAAAACAGTTTTAATTTTTTTTCAAAATGTGAAAAAATTCAAGGGTATAAAGGGCCAAAGAAGACATTTTATGTCAAAAAATGGCGGTGGACACTTTTTAAGAACACCGAAAAACAAATGACAATAACTTTATTTTTTTTCTAAAAATAGATTTTTTAGCTGAAATTCGTGAAAAAATTATACGTCTATTATTTCAATAGCAAAGAATCAACAGAAAAAATCACCATTCGAAAATTTTGGATATCACAAGAGAAAAAAATAAAAACGAAAAAAGCGTTTTTCACAGAAATCTCAAAAATGGCTAGAGATTAAAAGCTGAAAAGTTGGCTGAATTATTTTCATTCCATGCCTAATCGATCCCCTCAATATGAATTAAAAAGGCCGCGGGGGCAGATTTACCATTGAAACCCGGCTATACCCTTTGTCAGAATGCAAAATTCAAAGTGAAAAGTTGCAAAGTATTTTGGTGCGATAGGCCCCAGAGTAGTAGTTTCGGAAAGATTAGGAAAATAATAAAAAAATTTAAGTGTCAATTACTACGAAACTACTAGTCCGCTGTTTCCCTAAGAACAAGCGCGCAATAATAGAAAAAATTGAATTTAAAAGAGATTATATTATTTACAACTAAAATAAATAATTCGAGAACAAGTGTTTCACAACAAATCGAAACCTTCCGAAAATTCGTAAAAATTCAGAAAACTATACTCACCAATTTCCGCATAGCTCATGCTCAACTTCTCGATCAGCCATTTTCGCAATATCCTTAATTCACTATAACCTCTGAAAAACAAAAAAAAAACGAAAAAACTCAATAAAAAATCACAATAAAATAACTCGTAAAAACAGGAAACAAAAGAACACCGTAAAAAACGAAAAAAAAATGGTCAAAGCCAGCTAGATGCACCTCGTACAACAATTTTGGCCTGCGTATGAACTATTAGTAACCCACGACAGTATCGCATATTATTCCGGCGATATTTTTAGAAGTCTGACTAAAATCTCAACTTAATAATATACAACTTCTATTTCAAACTTGATACGAGGTCCATAACTCGAACGCGTAAGCGCACCTACCTTACGAATTTTCGCAGATTTTGTGTCCAATTTTAGACGTGCTAAATCTTCGACGATCTCACGAAACTCGGTAGTTCAAAGGACACGAGGTATTTTGAACCCGTTGTTTCCTTTTTAGCTTGTCTTTTATGATTAATTTTGTTGTTTCGGGGCGAACACCTTGGTTCTTTTCAAGGGAAAGCTTATTTTCGTTCAGGGAAACTACGCGTGGACAGTCTTCGTTGTTTATTTCTTTGTGACGTTTTCTTTTTTTCTCACGTATTTTAGACGCTTGCTACAGGTTGGTATGAAAAAAAAGAATGTCCTCCCAGAGAATTATTGCACCTTCAACCTTCTAAAGTTCATGGATAGTTAAAAGTATTCTTTTATAACTTTATTATTGTGAATTTACGATTTAAATTCAAGTGTGGATCATCTTCTATTTCAGTAGATGTCAAGTATGAGCTGTCATTTTTGACATTTGACAAGTAGAAACTACGCCGTTAATGATAATGGAACGATACACGCTTCAAGAAGGCATTGAAATTATTAAAATTCACTATAAAAATGAATGTGAAAATTTGGCAGAGACGGTTCGTAAAACTCGAACATTTTTGGGTCGTCGTGAAGCACCTTGTCGGACCGCAATACAGAAATTGGTGAAAAAATTCGAGCTGTTGGGACAAGTTATTGATGTGAAGAATAAAACCCGCGTGCACGTCGCTCAAGAGCAGCCGAGAATATTGCTGCTGTAGCCACAAACGTCATTACACCGTATTTTGCTTAAAGATTGGGAATTCCATCGAAAAATCATCTTCCACCTCGGTGGCTTCGTAAACAAGCAGAATTGTCGCATTTGGGTCTCGGAAAACCCAGGAGTTATTGTTCAAAAGCCTCTCTATCATCAACGTGTGACTGTTTGGTGCGGTTCATGATCCGGCGGAGTCATTCGACCTTACTTTTTCGAAAATGAGGCTGAAGCAACAGTTACGGTGAATGGATTGAGCTATAGAGAGATGATTAATGATTTTTTATGGCCGAAATTTGATAGTATTGATTTGGACAACGTTTACTTTCAACAAGACGGCGCTACGTACCACACAAGCAACGAAACCATTGATCTTTTGCGGTGGCTACCGAGATCTTGTGATTTAACACCTTGTGACTTCTTTCTTTGGGGCCGCGGGAAAGAGAAGGTCTACGTCAATAGCCCAGCGTCATTTCAAGACCTCAAAGATGGAATTCGTGAGGCTATCGAGGACATAGGGCAGCCACTTTGCGATTTGGTTATGGAAAATTTCATTAAAAGTATATGGTCCTGTAAGCGTGGTAGTGGTGGTCATTTGCCTGATGTTATTTTCCACTGTTAACGGCATAGCTTCTTCTTTATAATAAAATAAACATCCGATCATTTATATTGAAAAATATCATTATAACACCTCTTATTGGAAAACCCTTTATCAATCTAGATTTGAACCGCCAGATATTTAGAATCTGACAACACTTATGTCATTCAGTATATTATCTGTTGAACGAAATGAATCGATTAACGCTTTAGCAACTTTGAGATCTTTCGGAAATTTATTTCCAAAACAAAGTCAATTGTTGGCAAATTGCACGAAAATTTCGTACAAAATGACCAAAAAAGTGCCCGACACAAGCAAGTTTATTGCTTAAGTTCGTGGAATTGGTTTCAGTGTCGATGCGCCAACACGTAGTTGGGTGAGGTTTGTGGAGCGCCGCGGCAGTCCTATGAATAAAATTATTTTCCATTTTTAACCGGGATAATTATTGTACTTGTCCATAACTTGAACTCGTAAGCGCATCTTTCTTAAGAATTTTTGCAGATTTTGTGTCCAATTTTAGACGATCTCTCGAAACTCGTTAGTTCAAAGAACACACTGTATTTTGAACCCATTGTTTACGTTTCAGCTTGTCTTTTATGATCATTTTTGTTGTTTTGGGGCGAACACCTTGATTCTTTTCAAGGGAAAGTTTATTTTCGTTCAGGAAAACTACGCGTGGACAGTCTTCGTTGTTTATTACTTTGTGACATTTTCTTTCTTTTCTTACGTATTTTAAACGCTTGGTACAGGTTGCTATGGAGAAAAGAATGTCCACTCAGGGAATGACTGTCCCTTTAACCTTCCGAAGTCAATTGGTATTTTTATATTCTTTTGATTCAAGAGCTAGCTAACATAATACAACACGTAAAACAAAGAAATCCCTAGGGTACCACACTATTTCACGTATGATACCAGAGCTCAGGGAGAAGCCTCAGTAAAAAAAACTCTGTTCGCCGTTTTTACAAAAATTAAACCTTCAAACAAAATACCTTCAATTCTTAGCTTTTTGGCTGGGAAAGTGTTCTAAACCAAGTTCGGCCTGCCAAGCCACGATTTTTCGGATCTTTCGTTATTCGAAGACCGCTACAGGACATTACTGAAGGTTAATCATCTCCCAAAGTATGAAAGACTTAAATTTTTATGAATAAATTCTCAGGACGAAAAAAATGGGTGACTGATAAATGTTAGAAGTATTCTTTTATAACTTTATTATTGTAAGTTCACAATTCAAATTAAAGGGTGAACCATCTATCGATCTAAAATTTTAATCACCAAATATTTAGAATCTTTTGATGCTTCGTAATTCAGTATATTATCTTGGCTGAACGAAATGAATCAATTAACGCCCAAGCAACGTTGTTATTTTCGGTCGGACACAAAGCGTATTTTGAACCCGTTGTTTCCGTTTCAGCTGGAAAATTGGTCGGAAATTGCACGAAAATGTCGTACAAAATCTGGGGGTCGATTCTCGCTTGCGACATTATTCCAGAATCGACCCCCTGGTCAACAAAAACCAAGAGTGTCCGGCTTAGGCATGTTTAACGTGAAACTGGTTTCATTGTTGATGCGCCTACACGTGGCATAGTAAGCCCATATTCATATCAAAATGAGGAACCTTTCGCACCTAGATAACCGATTTTTTGTTCCCGCTCTTCAAAAATAATGAACATTGTAGAAAATTAGGCATATAACCATGATTCATTATCAAAGAAGCATACAAAATAAAGATAACATGTTGATTCATGTATTTACAATATTTTTACTTTTTGTCGGGATGCTATACTTCCTGGTAGGACTTGCCACAGCCATCAACCATTTATTCAATAATAATAAACAACAAAAATACAACAAAACTTGGCTAACTCAAGATAAATTTTGTTCAATTAATCGAGAAAATATATAGGTACGCATATATTAAAATAATGGCGAATAAACAATTTTCCTCCGGATTTCTTCTGAGACTCATGAACATAAGAAAAACCAGGACGTGGATTCCAAATAATCTATATAATCTTGAGATACTCATCTAACCGAGATTCTAAATTATATCATGGTCAGAAACGAAATTTTTTAAATAATTTCATGAATTGAAATTATCACAAACAATAATAACAAATTCCACACATGAAAAATTAACTCTAACATGTCATATCTGTAATTCCCCCATTTTCACAATATTTTTTCCTAGAGAAAGAGATAATAAATGAATTATTTCAATCCTTACCTAGTCTAATAACTTCAGGTTAATTAAAATGTTTGTTCATTCAATAATTACAAACAGTTTTCGAAATATTCAGAAATACTTTGAGGCAAAGTTATCTGAGTTATCTCTGACTGGAGGCGTCTATTTCCTATTTTGTTTTGTGTGATTCCCCTAAACTTATATTACGTCACACCAACACGAGTGATACATGTACAATAATTCACAAAACATAAATATATAATTCACACATAGATCTATGCCACGTAATTTAAGTTATACTCACATTATTACGGCTTAATAAAACGAAACTGAATAAAAAAACTTCACTTTTGCAGCTGAGTAGGCTTTTTTCGTTACCAATGTTTGAATTGAATAATAGTGACATATCAGTCAAAAAATGACAGATAAAAAGTAAATAAATACCAAGCACCGAATTATATCTGCTGTCATAGCATAGTTTTCTTCTTCTTTACCACACGAGCCAGAACCGTACTTGTGCAAAGAATTATTCAAAATGTCGAGTTTAGATGTTCAATTACACATTTTTAGTATTCGTTTTGAAGAGTTTCGTGTTCTGAGCTGTTCATATGCTTGTGTGCAACCAGTATTTCGAGCTTTTGAGTTACTCAGGAGCATGAAACTCTTCAAAACGAATAGGCTACTTATATCGGGTGTCCCGAGTGGCCTATTATATTATTATTATGATTTTTTTGTCCATCCTGTATAACTGACAACTATAACTATAATTCAAACGCAGTAATATAGATTTGATCAATATCTGGTGATTTGCAAAATGTCTTACTTAAATCTCAAATATTGAGCGAACTATATAGAGTCATTTTCGTAACACGCCAATTTGATCTAATAGACCACTCACCTTGGGACACCCGATATAGAGTTAACAGAAGTAGCATGCACATACCCGTTCTTTTATTATTTTGATGGGTACATTTCCAGAATTTGTTTGATGGATATATCGAAGAACTGTACAACATAAATCGTTTTATTAAAAAATTAATAACTACATATCAATATCATCTTATTTACACCAAATGGAATGCTACCAGAACTTCACATAAAAAATTCGAATTATATTATCTATTCATGTACAAAACTACCATTTTCAATCAATTATTTTCACTCAACTACCATATTCACCAATAATAATAGTTTTTAATTGAATATCTTTATCACAGAACAATTAGTGAAGTTCCTGGAATATTCATAACCAATATAAAACTTCGAACTTGTGTTGTATCTTGTATATACAAAAAAAATCAATTGGAATGGTTATTATAATTAAAATAAAAATGTCATTAAAATATTTTGTTCAACACACTTCCCTTCAAAATTTAACAATAATATACAGAAAACCAATAACATTTCTGGAATGAAAACTAATATAAAAGTTCAAATTCATGATTTTTGTTCAACAACGATTTGGCTATTCAATATGTAGAATATAAACACTAATAAAATTCAATATTCGCAAATATGTACTTAAAATTCAACAATAGTCTTTTTTTAGGCCAATTCCATTTTCATAATACTGCTCAAAACACATATGCCAAATGTAAAGTATCTTACTAGAATACTGGGCAAAAAGTTATTATTTAAAAAATCGCAAGATTTCTTGGAATTTGATAAAGTTCAAACACTTGATTGTAGATTTGAAAGTGCTAATATTCAATGAAATAGCTTTTGTAAGCGTATTTTAGACAATATAAAGGGTGTCTCATCTATACAAAGTGTCCACCCTCGATAACTCAACAACGAATCAAAATTTGTGAAAACACTCAGACCCCCTGGAAAGGGTTGCAACCCTATCAGAAACTTGAATCGGAAAAGTGAGTAGTTTTGTAGCTCAAATGTTTGCATGGAACCCAATTTTTATGAACCTGCAATTTGTGTTCTATAAAGTTTATGAAATGAATATTCACAAAGTTACAGGGTGCTTTTCAAAGAATTATGATACCGATGAAACTAAATGAAATATTCACTTTATAGAACACAAACTGCAGGTTCATACCATTTGAATTCATACGTATATGTGTTCTACAAAACTACCCATGTTCCCTATTCAAATTCCAGATGTGGTTTCAACCCTCTCCAGAGGGTTGCTAGTTAGAAACAAACTTTGTATCCCAGAACATGACCCCCTTTCATGAAAACGACCTGTCTGGGTGTTTTCACAAATTATTATTCGTTGTTGGGGGTGGATACTTTTGAATGAGACACAGTGTTCACAGGATTCATAATAGTATGTCACAACTTGAGGGGGTGAATCTACATGTAATTTTAAGAATAAAAGTTCATATAAACATGGGTCCGTAAAAACTTCATTACGGAGCTACAAGTTGTTGAAAGGACCCCGCACATTTTGTATGGGAATTGGCTCCCGGTGGATTTGGCTGAAAATTTGATATGATGTTCTACTAATCCTTCTGATCAAATGTCTAAACAGTCACGAAGCTGAAAAATGCATACTTCTAGGAGTTTTAGTGATTTTTTGTATCCATTATGGCTTACGTATTATGGGAATTGGCTCCCGGTGGATTTGGCTGAAAATTTGATATGATGTTCTACTAATCCTTCTGATCAAATGTCTCCACAGTCACGAAGCTGAAAATGCATACTTCTAGGAGTTTTTAGCGATTTTTTGTATCCATTATGGCTTACGTATTACCGTTCACACAGAAATGTTTGAAAATATTTCGAATTGACAGAATCTGCTTTCAATAATCACGAAATATTCTCAAACATTTCTGTGTGAATGTTAATACGTGAGCCATAATGGATACAAAAAATCGCTAAAAACTCCAGGAAGTATGCATTTTTCAGCTTCGTGACTGTAGGGACATTTGATCAGAAGGATTAGTAGAACATCATATCAAATTTTCAGCCAAATCCACCGGGAGCCAATTCTCATACAAAATGTGCGGGGTCCTTTCCAAAAAAAATTGTTTTTTTCTTCATAACTCCTGCAGTCTTTGAGATAGTCAGTCCAAATTTGGAATGCGAGCTATTTTCAACAGTCTCCATCATTGCACCTCCTGAATCTTAACTAGAAACTACAAGGTGTTTTCTTTTTCGGAAGGATGTCTTTTTTTCCTCTCACTTTTTTGAGGTACGCCACTGATCAGCGTAAAATCAATTTTTAATTTCTTCGTTCAATTTAAAAACGTTTTTGACTCCTGTAATTTTTTCGTTTACTCCGTTCACATATTATTGAGCGCAAAGTAGGCGTTTGCTTATTTATCTGAGAGTGGCAGTATTTGCTGTCATAACGATGAACAAAGTCAACGTTGCCGAATGTACCCAGCTTTCTCGGACGAGCTTGCGAGTTATCAGAGAACTCTTTTTATTTTGACAAAATTGCGTATCAATCTGACAGGAGAATAAACAACATAACCTAAAATTTTAATATACACAGTGATATAATATGCCAAATTGTCATGGCCAACCGACGGCTCAAACTTTCGTGAACGGACTACAGATGTGGAAGAAACGGATGGAAACACAGGAGTTTCAGAGTTAAATTCAAGCAGGCTCGGACTCCAGTGGAACAGTGGAAGAATCGAAACCTCAGAGCGATGCGATATTGAATAAGCGGCTGGTCTGTTGGAATGCCATTCCAAACGCTCTGATAAGGGTAAGATCGGAGCATTGCTTACAGCAAACGCTACGGTCGGCAACGACACAGGCAATGTCGCGTCTTGCGATTGACCACCGAAATACCAGCGTTTGCTGTAACCAATGCTCCGATCTTACCCTTATCAGAGCTTCCGGAATGCCATTCCAACAGACCAGCCGCTTATTCAATATCGCATCGCTCTGACGTTTCGATTCTTCCACTGTTCCACTGGAGTCCGAGCCTGATTGAATTTAACACTGAAACTCCTGTGTTTCCATCCGTTTCTTCCACATCTGTATATCTCTAACCGTTTTCGAGTAAAAAATTTTTCAACGATTGTATGCATTCGCTGATAAGCTTAAGTTGAGTCTCAGATGACGAGATATCAAAATAAAGGCAAATTTTGGGCATACCTATGTAGTATTTCTATCATATTTTCTAATTAGCGAATAACATACAATCGTTCAATAATTGTTTACTCGAAAACGGTTAGAGATACGAGAAAATTACAAGAGTCAAAAAAGTTTTTGAATTGAACGAAGATGTCAAAAATTAATTTTACGCTGATCAGTGGCGTACCGTAAAAAATTTTGAGAGGGAAAAAGGAGACATGGCTCCGGAAAAAACACCCTGTAGATTCTAGTTGAGATTCAGGACGTGCAATGATGAAGACTATTGAAAATATCTCGCATTCCAAATTTGGACTGAATATCTCAAAAACTGCAGGAGTTATGAAAAAAAAACCATTTTTTTGAAAATTTCAACACCCTGTAACTTCATAACGAAGCATTTACGGGCCCATGTTTACAACTTTTTTTCCTAAAATTACATGTAGATTCACCCCCTCAGTTTGTGACATACTATTATGTAACACCCTGTAAAAAAAAGATTAAGAACAGCATGCTCCGTCAAATAACAAGGATCTCAATTTGGAATTAATTTCCATTCCCATAGAAAATGTGAAAAATGCATAAAATTTATTAGATTGGATTGTATTAAGATGGTGTTTTCTGAAAAATTTTTGATAATTCTTCTTTAACATTGACTTTACATTTTCAAACAGTGCAAAATATTTTCCTAACTTTACCATATCACTTATAAAGCCGTATACTCTTTAGAATTCCCGAAACTATGTTTACCCCTCGAGGGGATCTTTAAAGAACTCCTACCGTAACTCAGTCTTTCTCCCAAGTTCAAACTACCCCTATCTTTTCTATTAAGACTATCAACAATGCTCTTCACCAAACTACTACCGGTGGTCAAGCTAGACGAAGGCTCACAAATATCACAAACAGTCTCATCGATAAGTTTCAAGCTCGGTTTGTTTTCAACAGACTCTGCTCTTACTTTAACCCTACTTTTAACCCCGGAATTTATACGGCTGCTCTCGCCATCTTTAGGAGACTTTTGTTGCTCATTCTTCTTGAATATATTGCGATTAATACTGAAGGTGCCCCCAATACCACTTGGAAAAATAGTTGAGCGTTTAACTTCGGATTCTGATTCATTTTCTTCTGTCGGTTTCTGTTTTCGTTCTTTACCAATAGGACTGAAACTTTTCATGAAAGTGGACGATACAATGTCTGGAATATCCAAACCAACAACATTTAATGATTTAGGTACAGTATTTTGGTTTTTATTGCTCCCTGAAGGTTCTATAGAATTGACATACTTTTCCGTTACTGTCGAGGTGGTTTTTGAGGTTAAGTTCATGTTTCGTAAGCTAAGGTTACATTTTTTTACATTTGGCGTCTCGGAAATGTTTTTTTTACTCAACAGTTTGACTTTATCTTTCATGGGGCCCTGAGATTCGGAGGAACAAGGGGAAAATTTATTTCTCGTAAAATTCTTGGGGACTTTTCTGAGCTGTACTTTGAAAATATTGTCCTTGTTTTGATTATCAGAACTTAAATCTACCTTAGAATTAAGGATTTCTTCATTGTTCTCACTCGATACTTTGTCATTAGCTACTTCAGTCTGTACTTTTTGTATGCATATTGGTTTCTCGTTTTTTTCATTGAAAACGGTATCATTTTTCAAAAAATTTATATTTTCGTAATTGGGAAATTCTTTTGATCTACTTCCGAAATCTGATTCAGGAGATGTATCAGATGATTCAAAACTGTCTAATTGTTTAATACTTATGGTTTCGTCAGACTTTTTCTTCCTCCTATAGCTTACATCGGAAAAGTTACAATTTGAAGTAATATCTTCACAACTTTTCGTATGAAAATCATCGAACTCATGTGAATTATCATATTTATCATCCAACATATCGCTGCTTGAAACTGTTATGACAGGTTTGACAAAACCGTTATCTTTTCTTCCCATTAAATTTTCCGTACTTGACACCTTTATGGTACCTTTCAAATTCTCCATACTATTTGTACACTTGTCTTTTAATTTTTTGGTGTTTTTGGTGTCTATCATTTTACCCTCACATATAGGCTCCAAGGCAGGACTTCTGTGTCCTGAAGGAATGCCTTCCGGAGTGGTGCTTCCTGAAGAACTAGGACTTATCCCCCTATAATGACAGATGTCAAAGAGAAGGTCTGGCGGCAGTGGCATTCCTACTGAAAGATGCATCAGAATTGATTCTAACCACACTTCCATAACTTCAAATGGTGGTCTGCAATATGAAACATTAAAATTTAAGAAAAGCCTTGAGCAGGAGCTTTTGAGCGCTCGTTCATTGAGGGAGCAATAAGACTATTACTTCAAATTTTTTTATGGGACTTGAGATTTATACCAAATATATAAATGCAGATTCTTGTTACAATCGGAATAATATTCTGGAAATTATTCAAAAAATGAAATATGTAAAAAATTAATAATTAAAAAAAAATAAATTCTATGGTTCTGATGATGAGATTCTCTTGAAATCTTGCATGAACATTCATTCAGTAGGGGCGTTCGGCAATTACCTCGGACGGGTAGGATCGATCTGAACCGTTCGTTTATTACATCCGGATTGAGGGGAGTACACATCTGGACCGTTCGGCATAAAAATCTGAGCAATCGGATGTCGATTTTTTCGCTCGGTCTATTTTGACGGATCAAAGCGATTTTATCCATAATGTTTTTATGTTTTTTTTATATATTTTTTGTGTTTTATTTTGAGATTCCTGATCCGACAACCGATAGATTGAAAAATTCTAATACTTTCTACACTTTTATACTTCTGCTTTCATTTATCCATTAATAACCTAGTTAATTCATTAAGATTATTCGATAAAGCTATCGTAGTTGTGAACGGACAGGAGGAGATATTGCTGCCTCGTTTCTTTTGCATGTAATTAATTAATTAGAATCTTTCGGCAAAACTATCGCCGTAGTGAACGACCATAAGGGGATATTGCATTCCTCATTTCTTCATGCATTCAGTACCTATGCGCCTATTTAATTAAGATTTTTCGGTAGAGCTACAAAAAGAGTGAAAGAATCATTAAAGATGCGCATATTTCCCAAAATATTGATATTTGAAATCTAATAATCTATTCAAGTATAAGAGAGCAGTATGTTCTGTGTCAGATGCTCTGTACCGTTCCTTTATTCACAGATATTACAGATGAATCTGTAGGATCTGTGGTCACGTGACTAAAAAATCCGTCTGCTCGCGGAGGTCATTGCTGAAAGGGCTTGAAATTTTGCTTGAAAATCTCCACAAAATTTTGCATGAACATTCAGTATATCAATCTTCATTCACAAAATAAATGTCACTTGAATTGGATATCTTTTAATGGAAAAATGAAGTTTTTTCTTTTCAATATTCCAATTGAATTTTTAAAGGTTATGTGTACACTATGGCAACAAAATTTTGCATGAGGCTTATTATGAGCATCTTGCATGTGGCCACAATATTTCGATTGGTTTCGTTTTGTCTGAGATATTGAGGAACAAAATTTTGAATGGCCGTATTTTTGTAACACCTTGTACGATTTGGCTGGTTAACGAACTTAACCGCAGCACCCTGAAAATTTCAAGTCTCTAGGGCAATCCCTTCGAAAGTTATCGTGCTAACGGACGGACGGACCCACGGACAGAATTGAATATGACCACGGATTCATCATCAGGCAGTCTAACCCTATCCTTTGAGATCATTTTCGGCTCAAAATTAGAAAATTACAGACATTTGGGCAAAACAATATAGCACTCGTTTAAGTATAAGGAGCGCTCAATAAAATCGAAGAATATTGTTCTTTAAATTGAAATACAGTGGAAGTTTCCTATAACGAAAGCGCTAATCCCCAAAAGATAATTCGTTATAAAGAAATTTCGTTAAACAGAAAATTTGTTTCTATAGTCGGCAATGTCACGGTCGTCTTCACTGATAAATTTAAGTTTATCATTCGAACTTAAGCTCTTGCTTTTAGACATTTTCGCACAACTTTTCACACTAGCGTAATGGTTAGATTGGAAACAAACAGCCAGGGGTGTATTTAAAACTGTTTCAGAAGGATCTCTCTGCCAGCCTTAACGATTTAGTTTGAGGTCGGGATTTATTACGTACGTCCGGAAAAATTTCGGAAACAAACCACCCTTATACCTTCTTACCAATAACCATTCAAAGAATGACGTTCTTCGAATATTTCGTTATAGAGAGAATTTACTTCGTTTTAGAGGGTGTTTCTAACATGGAATTTGAATTCAAGGTGCAATGTCTTGTACAAAATTCGTTATACAGGGGAATTCGCTATACAGACGTTTGTTATAGGGAAGTTCCACTGTATTTGATGAGACAATAATGCGATTTACCTTTTGTCTGGATTGAGATCTGTACTCAAGAATGCAACTTTGTAAAAAGGTTCCGGGCAGGAACCACAAAATTTCTCCTTGAATGTCATTTGGTTCAGACCAAAATCATTTGATCGCGGTAAGAAATCTGGATCAGCTTGTACCCTACCAATTATCTGAAAAAAATAAAATGTTCATTCAATAGTGTAAGACAAATAAAAACACAATTACAAATGTTGTCAAAATAAATGAGGAAATATTAAAGATTGTAGAAGGGGTTACTTTCACTAAAAGGTTTATTGTGCCCCCATCAGAGCTGTTTTCACAACCGCACTATAGCTCGTCCTGGAGTTCCAGAGCTTCAATGAACTCCAGTATCTGAGAGGGCTTCTAAGAGGCTAGATCCGCGTTTCTCCTATAATTCTTCAGTCAACATACTTTGCGCCGCCTCGCAATGGCAAGACAGATTGTCTTGTCTTAGTTTCAGTCTCTTAGTAGAGTCTGGTCCTCTCTGAACAACTACATCTCATCTGAGAACCTCCCTAGTGATGTAATGATCAAGAAAGTAAGCACTGAGAAAAACTTCAGGACATTGCTGAGTAAAAGAGAGGAATGGAAACGGGAATACACTGACTATAACCTCGAAGAATAGCGGAAATCTTAGCTATTGAAAGATGTCTCGATGTAAATATAAAAAGAAACTATCAGAAGTGCGATATAGCCATACACTCAGATAGTCAAGCTGCTATTAAAGCACTGAGCTCTTACGTCATCGACTCTTAAATGATCTGGGAGTGCTGGAACAAACTCAATGAGATAGGTAAGAAAAATAACGTCTTTTCAATCTAAGTTCCCGGCCACTCGGGAATCAAAGGAAACGAAGAGGCCAATACACTTGCCAAAGAGGGCGCACGAATGTCACTCATTGGCCCAGAACCCTTCTGTGGTATATGTAAATGTACTTATAAGAAGGAGTTTCTGTAGAAGGAGAAAGACGAGAGGGAAAAACTCTGGTGGATCATTCCACTGAGTTCCTTCGGAACTCTGAGACAGCGGGATCCAAAAGATATCTGGATCTTGGTAAGAAGCAATTACACCTCCTCACTGGCTTTCTCACAGGACACTGTCGCCCCAGGAAGCACCTGTTGAGGATGGGATTATCGGACACTGACGAGTGTAGGTTCTGTGGGGAGGAGGAAGAAACCCTCATTCACCTAGCCACGGAATGCTTTGCCATTGCGAGCCTAAGGAGAGAATGCCTTGGGCGAGAAACTTGTAAGAGTAAGGAACTAGCCTCGTTGAAGCCTTCACAGGTTTTAGGCCGCTCGCAGACCAAAACGACGCGACCGCGACGAGACAGCAATTTCCAATCGCCGAGAGGTCGCGCACCTTGTTTTGAATAGGAGCTCGCACACCGGGGAGACAGCGACGATACATGTAAGCTGTCTCCCCGGTGTGCGAGCTCCTATTCAAAACAAGGTGAGCGACGTCTCGGCGATTGGAAATTGCTGTCTCGTCGCGGTCGCGTCGTTTTGGTCTGCGAGCGGCCTTAGATTTCATTAGATCTCTGGAACTGGAAGGCGAGCTGTGAAGGGCTTGGCCAGAACAGCTCTGTGAACGGGCACAATAGACCTTAAGTTCGCAGTGAACTGTAACCCCTTTTTAGACTGAACTAAACTAGTAGTTCAGTGCTGTAATAGCACCTCGACTATCAGAATGGATAACTATTTCACGCCCTTGATAGTTTCTTCCCAGGATTCTGCCTAGGCAAGTATTTCTGCCTTAAAAACACTCAAATAGGAGACCAATTATAGTATACATTTGGTTCTAGGCCCGTATACTCCACCGCCATATTCTATCGTGGTTTTAGAACCATTAAAACTTGAATTTTTTGAATTGAAACAAGTATAGTGTGAAACCAAAATTAATAACAATGAGTAATTTCATAATTATAATATAAATTTAAATCTCACCTCACATAAAATAATTCCAAAACTGAAAATATCGACCTTTTCATCGTATTTGTTCCCTTTCATCATTTCAGGTGCCATCCAATAAGGATTTCCCACAACCGTATACCTTTTCTTTCTTTCTTGTCTTCTCGATCCTGGAGTTCCTTTTGGGGACATTCTTCTACCTACGCTATCCGTGTTTTGTGATACTATCCTTGCCAACCCAAAATCAGCTACTACAACTGTTTTATCCTCCCGAACCTAAGAACAAAAATTATTAGAATAACCGTGACTTACCAGGTTAGATATTTTGGGATAACTTCAACGTTTACCGGAAGTAAGAGTGTTCATTAACAATTAAAGAAATTGAGGGTGTTTCAAATTGCGCTTTTTTTATGAATGAAATATAAGGCGTTTTCGGATTCTTACTCAGGTTAACTCGATCCCTAACCTTCGCGTTCGTTTACCTCACCCGAACATCCAACCCGTGTTCGGAAAGTACGGTGCTATTATCTCGATCACTGACTTAGGTTGATCGTAACCCTACACGAGAGTAGGGTTGTAGAGTCACCGCATGCGCACTGCAGTTCAATTTTGTATTTGAAAAAGGCGGAAATAAGTTTTCTGCTCTTTTCTTAGTAATTTCATATATTCTATTCCTAAAAATTATGGAAAGAGAAGAGTATTTGCCTCAGTGTAAAATATGTGGTTCCATGAACCGAAAAAATAATGTGAAACAACTTCTTCATAACTTTATATGCAGCTCTTTCTGCGTTAAAGCTAAAGCCTTCTTAACTTCTTCAATATAGGTACTCAAAGATAACATTGAACATGTGAGGACACACCAGAAATTATAAGAAAGATTTTACAGAAGCCAATGAATCCAAGCAAAGCTAGAGACAATCATTAAATAAACTGGAAATGAAAAAATAAATTCTCTACTTCTTTAACATAAGTACTCAAAAATAACGATAAACAAGGACACACCAGAAATTATAAAGAATATTTTACAAAAACCAATAAATGCAATGAAAGGTAGAGACAATCCAAAAATAAACTGGGACTGAAAAAATAAATCCATAAAATATTTGGTTATGTTATTGATGAGACTGCCACTTCAAATCCTAAACCTGATGTGTTCGTAAACTTAGAACCCGGGTCAGTGATCCGAGAAGATCCGTCACGTGACCCAATGGATCGAGTTAGTAACCCTGAGTAAATTTCCAAAAACGTCTATAGATGGAGTACTGAATTAGTCTGGGTGTTTTACATTTAAGAAGTGATGTATGATATTTATGAAAATGGCTGATACAACAAATCGTTCAAATTGTTGAATTAGTTTATGAAAATCAGAGTTCTGTGCGAAGTGTTTTCAGTAAATTTCATGAATTTCGGTTTGGTGGAAGATAAAAATAGTAAAAAATACTCTATAAGCGGTTCTTCACAAGAAAATATTGATTTGGTTCGTGAAAGTGTTGCTGAATACCCTGAAATGTTCATAAGACGACGTTCACAACAAGTTGGTGGGTCCACAACATGGCTTATTTTACACAAGTATTTAACTCTGAAGGCATGTAAGGTTCAAATAATACCGGAACTAAAGCCATTAGATCATTTAAAACGTCGTTCATTCGTCAATTTCATCAACGAACAACTAGCTGATTTTTCTCAAAAAGTCATGTTTTCTGATGAGGCATATTTTGACACCGTTGGACTATTTTCTTTGATGTAATATGAAGTGAGGTCCATAAGAATAATCCACAAATGATTTCTGAACTGAAGGATGAAATCAGTCGTGTCATAGTGAGATAGTGAGAATTTCGGTGACCAGCAGATATCGACCAGATTTTGGTGTCATTGTATTCATGGAGTCTTCCTGAACAACATTAGCGAAACCAACATGTGGCGGTCTGTCTTAGTTTAGAAAATATGGGACCCCAAAGTTCCAAAAATGTTCTATCTTCACGTCACTTTTTTCACTATGAAAACACAAATTCACAGCTTCAATTTAGTCCATAAATCACCTTCGAACATTCAAATAACTATTCAATTAGTTCAATTTCAGGTATATTCTATAATTAATGCAGAAATATCGAAATTCTAGAGGCACCACATATCCACAAATTCTAAGGAAAGCCCGCCGTTTTCAATGGTAGATTTGGCACTGCCGCAGATTCATTCGCGCGAATATGATACGATGCCTTCCTGTAATTCCCGCCATCATTTTATATGTCACTCGCCGAAGGACGGAGCAGTGGTGCCAAACTCACCATGAAGAGCGGCGGGCTTTCCTTAGAATTTGTGGATATGTCATACCTCTAGAATTTCGATGTTTCTGTATTAATTATTGAATATACCTGAAATGAAACTATTCAAATAGTTATTTGAATGTTCAAAGTTGATTTATAGACTAAATTGGGGCAGTGAATTTGTGGTTTCATAGTGAAAAAAGCGACGTGAAGATGGAACATTTTTGGAACTTTGGGGGCCCATATTTTCTAAAATAAGGCAGACCGCCACCTGTTGGTCTCGCTAATGTTGTTCAGGAAGACTCAATGAATACAATGATACCAACATTTGTTTGATATCTGCTGGTCACCGAAATTAGATACTTACCAGTGTTTTGATTATTCTTAAAAAACCCGACAATTTGGAACACCATTTATAGTCCGTTCACGAAAGTTTGAGGCCATAGTGGGCTTTTGTTTATTTATTTGAATTTGGTAGTATTTGCTGTCATAATGTAAAATCGACGTTGCCGAATGTACCCGGCCTCGTCCGACGAGCTTGCGAGTTATCAGATAACTCTATGCAATATTGACAACATTGCGTATCAATCTGACAAGAAAATAAATAACATACATAACCTAAAATTTTAGGTTATACAAGCTGTCCAAATATATGTCCACTATTTTGTCCAAAGCCATTAATAACAACCAATATTACATAAAAAATTCCTTCAGTCTAAAAGAATCGTTAAGAAATGTTAAGATACCCAACAACCATCGATTATACTCCTTAGATATAAAATCCTTATATACAAACATTCCAACTGAGCTAATAAAACAGGCCATTGAAAGAAAATGGGAAGTAATAAAACAACATACACAAATACCCAAAGATGAGTTTATAAAAGCAATAGAATATATAACAAACAATAGCTATTTCCAATATGAGGATCATTTTTACAAACAGGTCAAAGGTGTAGCCATGGGGAACCCAATATCAGGCACGTTAGCACAATTAGTTCTGGAGTTAATAGAGGAAGAAATAATAGGAGAATATTTGACAACATTTTACAAACGCTACGTGGATGACTGTCTTATCATAACAACACCAACTGAAATACAATCAATCTTGAATAAATTCAACAATGTACATGAATCATTACAGTTCACACTAGAAGAAGAAGAGAACAACAGCTTAAACTTCCTGGACATGACACTGATAAGGAATAATGACGAACTCTTGACTCGTTGGCACAGAAAAGAACAAAATACATGTCACATCTTAGATTACAACTCCCAACACCATCATTCACAAAAGAAGAGCACAGCCATTGGATATATAGACAGAGCGTTGAAATTAACATCACCGTTACTCCGAGAAAAAACGTTGACTGAAGTAAAGGAACTCCTAACCAACAATCACTACCCTGAAACACTTGTGAGAAGACTGATAAAACAAAGAACACACTGCTTGTACAACACACAACATACAAAGAAACCAACAACTGGGACCACAATTCGGATACAACTACCATTTTATACAGGGACTGTCACAGAAAATGAATAACATAGTAAAACCTTACAACCGGGAAATAGCTTATAAACCATGTAACCAAATCGGAAGTATCTTCAGCAAACTAAAAGCACCAACACCAAAGAACAAAAAATCACAAGTCGTATACAGCGTACCATGCAAGGATTGTGACAAACAATCGGTGCGATTCTGTTCGCACATTGCTATGAATCTTGTTATCCAAGCAATATGGCTATCTCCCAAATTCATAGCAATATGACTACGGTATTCCATATTCTGTTTCGACTGTTATAGTCATGTTGGTTATGAATTCCGACTTAGCAATATGACTATGATAATCGGCAATCCAAGAGCCGGCAACACTGTAATAAATGATATTTGAACTACTTTTTTGAGGTTTTGTTATGACATTTCTGTGTTTTCAAACATTTGTATATGAGATTTTCAAATGTTGCGGTATAGGAAACGCAAGAAAATTCAAATGGAAGTATTGATAAACTTCCTTGAATATAATAGAATTAAAGTGACAGGAAAACCCACTCTTTAGAAATATACAGGAGGTGAAAATCAAGTGGGTTGAACTAACAAATTTTGTGAATGCAGTGTGAAATGGGACAAGAAAAGATTAAATGCTTCCTCTTAGTGAAATATCATCTTTCAACTAGCTGAAGCATTCCGAAGAATAGCTGAAATATCATCTTTCAACTAGCTGAAGCATTCCGAATAGCTGAAACTGTGATGTTATTTGAGAAATTATTACAATTGTTCACAGAATGAATTTTATTTTATATTTTGTTATCAATAAACAATTTCATATGAATGTTTCCTTCGAATAAGATATTTCCACATATTACACAATTATTAATTAATGAGAACACAATCTTAGCATTTTACCGAGTAGCTGAAGCAATCGGTGTGATGTGATTGGGGGCTAAGAAATTTTCACAATTAAATCACAGAATGAAGCTTTATTCTTTATTTGTTATCAATAAACAATTTCATAAATAATCAATAGAAATTTGTTTGAAATCAACTTCTATGTGTTCATTGAATATATGTTCCTGTTGAAAATCTCTGTCGACAACATTTTTCATCGAAAAATGAATTTTGCCATATTTCCCTCTGCATTATTAGTAAGAGTTTTGAGGAATGTTGTCATAATTCAGGGCTGGATAGGATACAAAAAATTTCCTTGAAGAAAACAATCTCTTCTTCCTTACACCTACTTTGATCTCATGTACCGATAGATTTTTTAAACATGGCATAGCCAAGTCGTGGGCAACTCCATGGAACTGTGCATTTGTTATTAGTAAATTTACATCGAATATCTGAAAAATAATGATTCAATCAAATATAAGGATAAAATATGGAATTATACTTACACCTTGTACATTTATACTGTGAAAACCGTTTCTATTGATGCTTTCTTCACATCCTTATTACTTGAAGGAAATGTTACATATCGAGGCAATCAATTTGTTGAGATGAGGTCCTTATTTTATGTATTACTCTTCACATAACTAGGTAGTAGGCTCATTCCTAGTTTGAAGTCCTCACCAACTGTAGTCTTATAGCTGCCTTAAGCAAATAATTGTGAAGTTGGTTCATCCATAACTTTTCTCAACTTTTCAATCAAATAGGAAACGGCTTACTTGTCCTATCGAAATATTTTGATTAACTTCACTACAGTCCCTGATATGTCGATTCTGCGATCTAAGAATTCTCCTAAAATTAAATGTTCTGTAGTATGTCAGTTCCATTTTCATTACAAAATACTTACCTATTTTCAAACCCCTTGAAAAATTATAACGAAATAAGTGTTTTTCTATCGTATTTCTAACTGTTTTGGTCCTGGGCAAGATGGTTATCCGTGTAGGCAAGTACTCTTTCGACCTTGCTAAGATAGCAATGCGGATAGCAAGGTTATGACTAAACTGACAGATCATATTGCCACAGAATGGTCGAACAGAATACAGAATATTGCGCACCTTGCTATGATAGTCATATCTTTATCTTAGCAATATGGCTATGCGCAAACAGAATCGCACCGATTATATAGGACAAACTTCCCAAAGACTAAAAGATAGACTCAACGCACATAAATACACGAAGAACGCTCCCACAGCTCTTAACAAACATAAAACCACAAACAAACATGAGTTCAATTATGAAGACACAGCTATTTTAGGAATCGAACCCCAACAAAAACGCAGAGAAATATTAGAGATGATCCACATACAAATAAATAACGGAAATGTAGTAAACGACAAGCAGGATACAAGAAACCTTAGTCATATATATATGCCATTATTGCGAAGAAAATCAAGAGCATCAAATGAAAGAAAAAGACAAGACGGCGTTGACATACGGAGCAATGACATGGATGACAAGACAACAAAACCAGAACTGTGATAATATTTATTAAGATGTTTTACACGATCATGTTTTTATTTATATCATTTTAATGTTATTTTTATTTTTAGATGTTTGTATACTGATGAAGGCTAAAAAGCCGAAACGTTTATACAATAATGTACAATAAATTATTTCAACAATAACCATAACCTAGATACCCAACATAACGATCTATACTAAAATTTTAATATACACAGTTCCAAATTGTCATGGCCAACCGACAGCTCAAACTGTCTTGAACGGACTATATACTCCGTTCACGAAAGGTTGAGCCGGCGGTTGGCCATGGAAATTTGGCATATTCCACTGTGTATATTAAAATTTTAGGTTATGTTCTTTATTTTCTTGTCAGATTGATACGCAATGTTGTCAATATTGCATAGAGTTCTCTGATAACTCGCAAGCTCATCGGAGGAGGCCGAGTACATTCGGCAACGTTGACTTTATTTTACTTTATGACAGTAAATACTGCCAACTTCAGATAAATAAAGAAACGCCTACTATGTGCTCAACCTTTCGTGAACGGACTATATGTAACATTTTTATATTTTTTCCACATTTCACTCACCAAACAGTTGTGAGAGTTCAGATCTCTATGTATGATATTCATAGAATGCAGGTAGGCCATTCCTGCGGCTATATCTTTCGCAAACGACACTCTTTGTTCCCAAGGCAATGGCTGATTAATGTCATGTATCAGATCGGTAAGAGTACCCCCTGATATATATTCAGTAACCAAGTGAAGTCTTCTCTCTTTGTAGAGAACGCCTATGAATCTTAGCACGTTATTATGATGTAAGTTTCGCAGTACTGCCACCTGCAAAAGGATAGGAAAAAAAGTGGTGTTTTCAATTTTCATGTACTTAAAACTACTACAACATGTAAAATTTTTTATGCTTAAGTTGATCAATTTCAAGCGGATAACCAATAATAACTGCGGTTATCCTTGGTTCAGCCCTTGGTTATCCCCTTTTTGTCTTAGAACCGGCCCTCAGCTCTTGTCGCTTGAATGCGGGTTTTGGTAATTTGTCAATTGTCAATAAAGGTTATATTTATATTTTTTTATGTTTATGCAATAAATATTAGGTGTACAAATAAGTTTCCGCGGTTTGTCAAAAGATGGCCCCACCAGAAGGTTATGGAGAAATTGTCAGATGTAAAACGTAATATCCCAAGTTTAGTTATCTGGCAACACCATAACCTTAAAGTACTAGTGATTCCGTATCAGCATCACGTAATTTTTTTCGTGCAAAAATGTCAAGTTTTATTCCGAATAAGCTTCATTTGCGGGAACTTTTGATTTACTTCTTTAATGTGAAAAAATCTGCAGCTGAGGCGCATCGATTGCTTCTAGAAGCATATGGTGAAGCTGCTTTAAGTGAGAGAATTTGTCAGGAATGGTTTCAAAAGTTTAAGAACGGTGAGTTTGACGTTAAAGACAAAGAACGCAGTGGAAGACCGAAAGTGTACGAAGACATGGAATTAGAAGCACTATTGGAGGAAGATTCGTCCCAAACGCAAAAAGAACTTGCACTTACTCTACAAGTGACTCAACAAGCAATTTCACATCGTTTAAAATCGTTAGGAATGATTCAAAAACAAGGAAATTGGGTTCCATATGAACTAAAGCCGAGAGACGTTGAACGCCGATTATGCATGAGTGAAATGCTGCTTGCCAGGAATAAAAAAAAAGAGTTTTTTGCATCGTATAGTCACTGGTGACGAAAAATGGATTCACTACGATAATCCAAAGAAGAGAAAGTCATGGGTTAAGCCCGGCGAACCATCAACATCGACAGTTAAGCCGAATATTCATGGAAAAAAACTCATGCTGTGTATTTGGTGGGATCAGCTTGGTGTCGTGTATTATGAATTGCTAAAACCAAGCGAAACCATTACTGGAGCTCTCTACCGAACACAATTGATGAGATTGAGTCGGGCACTTAAGGAAAAACGCGCCCATTACTACTCCAGACACGACAAAATTATTCTTTTACACGATAATGCTCGTCCACATGTTGCGGCGCCGGTAAAAACATACTTGGAAACACTCAACTGGGAAGTTTTACTCCACCCGCCGTATTCACCAGACTTAGCCCCTTCTGATTATCACCTGTTCCGGTCGATGGCACATGGTCTGTCTGAGCAGCGCTTCACATCATATGAAGACACCAAAAATTGGGTAGATTTGTGGATAGCGTCAAAAGATGAAGAGTTTTTTCGACGGGGTATCCTAATGTTGCCAGAAAGATGGGGAAAAGTAGTGGCAAATGATGGAAAATACTTTGAATAAAACGTAATGTACTTTTCCTTTACAATAAATTCCTAATTTTTTATAAAAAACCGCGAAAACTTATTTGTACACCTAATACAAAATTCGATTTGCAAATGTAAATTATTATGCTCTTCAATGCAACCCAAAATAATAATGTTGGAAACGTGGATTCAATGTAACGATGAACATAATGTTTTTCAGAAGGTTGCCAATGACAAAAAAAAGTTTTTTGTTCAGACAGAAATGATTTGAAGAGAAAATATAACAGAAAAATATACAGGAGGACAATATCCAATAGATTAAAATTCACATGTATTGATATCACTGTGGTATTTGGCTACATCTCACACGTCTGACGTCACAGTAAAGTTTGCTATTAAATCTTTTTTTGGGAACTTAAACAAAAATTCATAATTTTTCCTAAAAGTCAAGAGCTATTAATTGAAACAGCTTTTCCCATTATCCAAGTAAAGAAAGAATGTTTTGTTATACTCAAACAATATCAGCAATCTTTAAGAACTTCGGACAATTCTATTTTAAATAATATTAACAAGTTAGAAGCTTTTGGATGCGTTAATTTCCGAACCTAACTTAGAGATTTCAATAGATAAGTTTAATTCCTACATGAATGAAACTAAACCGATAATTGAATTAGTTTTTACAATATAAATCGTGACGTGGCTAAGTTCACGGATACATATCTTCTTCAAGTATGCTTCGTCAGTCAACAACTTTTGAAATTTGCCGAGTACAAAATTACTTTTCTAATAACCAGAAGTTTAACCCAGCTCTTGAATCTGGTAATTTGCAGTTCAAATCAATGATGTCGAAGGGCTAATTCATGACATCATTACTTTGAACCAAAAATAACCAAAACCGCTTGAATGCAATTGGTTAACCAAAATGATAACCGGTTATCCGCTTGAAATTGATTTTGGTTCTTCTGAGGAACAGCGTACCATACTTTGGAACGAATATTGGTGAAAGAGATCAAAGGTATTATTCTAATAGTTTTAAATCTATAGTTTGTATACAATGCAGAATAGGAGGTAGCGAAAAAAAATAAGAAATAGCCCAAAAAGTATTAACCAAATAGATTTCTATTGTGAGCAATATTATAGAAGCTTTTCATGCTCAATTATATCTGGAGAACGCTAATTCATATAAGAAACCCAGTAATTTTGACAGATGTGTGAGAAAAACGATAAGATATGATAATATTTTCTGGACAGTTTTGAAGGCTGATCTAAGCTGAATAAAACATGGTATCATATGTCCCAATCGAACATCAAGAAGAATTTTGATGGATCTATTGAAAAAAATAGATTTTTTATGCCTTTTTTTGAATGCTTTCTTTATATGGAAAACGATAGTACTTATTAAAATATAGTACTGCGCAAAAAATTAACGCATATTATGGAAATCTCAAATTCATTCTACAACTGAAGGTGTTCTCAATGATAATTATTTTTATCAGAATTATGCATGCATATGTTATCCACTTTCAACGTTTTTCTTCAATACAGATGTTTTTTCTCAGCAGGAATAAAAAAAGATGAGATCAGATTTTGAATGTATTGGCTCCATTCTGAAATCAGTTGTTTTCGATCAATTTTAGTGATCAATAGTTTTTCTTTCGTTTGATTTTCTACACTCGATCGCTATGCAACGCGAAACACGCAATTTGACCCAAAAGGAAAGTGCCCAAGCGGTAGTTTTGCGAGAAGAAGGGTGGACATACACAAGAATTGCCGAAAGGTTTGGAGTTTCCCATACAAGTGTGTCCAGAATGTTGCAGCGATTCAGGGAGACAGGTATGAATGTACGAAGACCAGGACAGGGTAGATCACGGGTAACAACTGCCATTCAAGAACGTTACTTGAGAGTTTCTTCGTTGAGACAACGGTTTGCAACCGCTCGCCTCCTTCAAAATCAGCTTGAGCAAACTCATGGAGTGCAAATTAGCACTCAGACAATAAGAAATCGCCTCAGAGAATAAGATTCAAGGCCTCGTGTCGCGGCAAGAGGCCCAGCTCTTACCCCAGCCCATCGAAGGGCTCGTTTGGATTTTGCACGAGAGCATATCCATTGGGAAGAGGCTGGTTGGGAAAGAGTTCTCTTCACAGATGAGTCTAGATTCTGCCTCTATCATTGTGATCGACGTTCCCTTGTTGTAGACGTCCACATGAAAGATATGCTCAGTGCAATTTCCTGAATACTACTGGTTTTGGGGGTGGATCGATTATGGTATGGGGTGGAATATCTTTGACGGCTCACACGACGCACAGACCTAGTGGTCGTTGATAATGGAGCTATGATTGCTGATAGGTATATAAGGAACATTCTTGAAGAGCATATAGTGCCATTTGCCCCATAGATAAGTGAAAATTTCATTTTAACTTTCATGAAAATTGAGATTTTCAGAATGTGCGTTAATTTTTTTTGCGCAGTGTATTATCTAAACAGTTTTGAAGGCTCATATGAGTTGAATCGAACATGGTATTAATTGTCTCAATTGGACATCAAGTAATTTTGATATATCTTTGGGAATAATTGAAATTTTTTATGTATGCTTCAATTTTTTCAGAAAACTATAGCAAAATGTTTTCTGAATAGTTTTGCAGACTGATATGTGTTAAATGAAACAAGGTATTAATTGTCCTAATCAGACATCAAAAACTCAAGAAATTTCAATAGATCTTTGGAGAAAAATTTAAATTTTTGATCCCTGGTTCTATATCTGGAATGAAATTATTAGTCTAACCTCTTTCAAAAAATTTTTCTGCGCCTCTTCATCTACTCTATACAACTCCTTCAGAACCATAACCTCTTCAGTGTCCCTCGTTGTGACCTTGAAAACTTGTCCGAAAAAACCCTGTCCCAATAGTTCACCTTTTACCAAATCCGAAGCACGGAAAACCCTCTGTTGGGGTTTAGGTTCCAGAAAAGAGTAGGCTCTCGATAATTCAAGGCATCTCTTAGAATTAGGAGTGCTAAAATTAGTAACAGACAGTTATCGAAACGCAAATAGAGGCCCAAGTTAAATAAAGTTTTCTTTATTTTGACATCTGCTCATGCGCATCGAAGAATGGTTTTAAGATGGCCTTTGATATAATACAGGCCAAACTTGCTTAATTTAAATGAAGAAAGACCGTATTTTAATAAAAGATCCGTTATTTTGACAGTTCTTCCATACTTTTGGGTTATTTTATTTCAGGTCCCAGGTATGAATCCTGGTCAGGTACTATAGTCCGTTCACGAAAGTTTGAGCGCATAGTAGGCGTTTGTTTATTTATCTGAAGTTGGCAGTATTTGCTGTCATAACGTAAAATAAAGTCAACGTTGCCGAATGTACCCGGCCTCGTTCGACGAGCTTCGAAGTTATCAGAGAGCTCTATGCAATTTTGACAACATTGCGTATCAATCTGACAAGAAAATAATTAACGTAACCTAAAATTTTAATATACACAGTGGAATATGCCAAATTTCCATGGCTAACCGACGACTCAACCTTTTGTGAACGGACTATACTTTCTTTTTTTTGTGCAATGATCAATTTGAAATTCGTTAGAAGTGCAGAGTCAGTAGAACATTTGATATTGTATATTGTGAAAATTTTGGATAGCGAGATTGAAAATGAATGTCTTAAATTGACTTATGAGGGCGTAGTAAATATTATTGGGAGAAGTATTGACGAAGAATTCCTCCATGGAATGTGGAAATAAGTGAGAAATGGACAATTTCATTCAATAAAAAATTATTTTTCGGCAACAACCCTTCTTCTTAGTCATCCTGGTCTGGTACAGAAAGTACATACTAGGACTAGACCGGGTAAGTATGATTTTGAAAAATACAATTTATCATTACCAAAATAATGAACTAACGGTCAACAATTCATATGAACTAAGTTATAAAAAGTTTGCATATTGTACACAACACGCTCGAAAATAGTTTTTTTTGGATTCGCAGACTTCCAGAAATTTGTCTTTTGGTCCAAAAAATTCTATTTTCCGGATATTCAGCAACACACGAATTGTCACAAGTGTCAAAATAAAGGAAATGCCTTAATAAAGTTGACAGAAAATAAGTCGTTTCATAGCTCAAATGTCATACCAACATTAAGGGATCTTTCATTACAGGATCCTTCAATAAAGTTAGGTCTCTATTTGAGTTTCGATAACTCTCTATTGTCAACAATTTCATCCTCAAAACATATTTTACTAAACTTACTCGTCTAAAAGTCTACTCATTGAGGAACTTCTTTCTTTATCTAAAGATTGTTTATTGTCAGATAAGTTAGTCTTTCTTTTCAACTGCCTAGATCTTGTTCCGCTCATATAACCCTCATCTCTCTTCTTGAACAATCTCTCCTTATTGTCGTTTCTTGCATTTGTTGATTTATTTCTTATTTCTTTACTTCCTTTATTGAATTCTGGTGTGAGCATACAATTTCCTTGCTGTACAGAATAATTCTCATCGTGTATGGAATCTGACGATCCTAAAGATCTCACATCGAGCGGAATTGACGATTTTTTGTCTGGAATGTTGGTATCACTAGCAGTCGTTGTTAGAGGTAAATTCAATGGAGCCCTTGTCTTCAAGAATTTCTTTGATATACTTTCAGGGTCGTGCTCTATTGTTAACTTGAAAGAAAAGTATATTAGATATAATTAGTCGTTTGACGTTTTCGAAATAACTCACTTGTAATACTGAATCGGAGTATTTTAATATATTTTCAACTTTTTCTAGAGGGGTATCTCTGACAGGTGTTCCGTTTATTTCTAAAATTTTGTCTCCTACATGAAGAGACATCAGATCATTATTTACATCTAACCTGAAAAACGAGTTAGAAACATCAATGACTCAATGATAAATATTATAATATATTAAATAAAAAAATGTACCTACCGAGTATATGACGGTAAAAGATTACAGCAGAGGTTAAAAGCAGATGTTAGGAAAGCGAAAGCTAGCTGTATTAGTTTTCCATGTAGCCTCCAAATCACCCTATATATCAAAAAATATTAGATAATGATAAATAAAATCTTCTGAGATAATAAATATTGTTTTTATGAAGTTAGCATAGTTTTCAATTGATTTAAGTATGATGTTTTAAATGTATATTGAATGATATTATTTAGAGTATCTAATTTTTGGCAAAATAAACTGTGTTATCAATTTACCTTTACTACAGGGTCTCTATAAATAATTGTAACAGCGCAGTTGGCTTTGGATTATGCAAACCACAGAATTCTGTGATCACGCTATGCCCTGATTGGTTAGAGATTGCTATTCTGCAATCCAAAGCAAACTGGGCTGTTACAATCATTTATAGAGACTCTGTATAAGAAGCAGTCAAAAGAGCTTCTCGGAAACTTACTTTATCATTAACCAAGGTTACAAATCAACTGATAAAAATTCGAGAAAGCCCTGAGCAGGTGCTTTTGAGCGCTTGTTCATTGGTGGAGCAATGAGGCTTTTACCTTGAAATTTTGTATAGAACTTGAGATTGATACTAAATAACTAAATATATAAATGCAAAATCTAAACGCGATCAGAATAATATTCTGGAAATTATTCAAAAACTGAAATATGTAAAAACTTGACGATTGAAAATATTTAATTCTGTGGTTCTAATGATGCGATCTTCTTGAAATTCTGCATGAACATTCTGTATATCAATCTCCATTCACAAAATGAATTTCACTAGAATCAGATATCCTGTTATGGAAATATGGAAACTCTTCTTTTCAATATTACAATTGAATTCTCTATGGTTCAGATGGTGCGATCTTCTTAACATTTTGCATGAACATTCAGTATATCAATCTTCATCAACAAATAAATTTCACTCCAATCAAATATCTTCTTATGGAATCTTTCAAGGCATCTAGCATGTGGCCACAAAATTTCATTCCGATCGTTTTCGTTTTGTCTGAGATATTGAGGAACAAAAATTTTGAATGACCATATTTTATGGAACACCCTGTACGATTTGGCTGGTTAACAAACTTAACCGAGGCATTTGGGAACCGAACCCACCCTGAAAATCTCAAATCTCTATACCAATCCCTTCGAATGTTATCGTGCTGGACGGCCCCATGGAAAGAATTGAATTTGACCTCGAATTTGTCATCAAGGAGTCGAACCCTATAGTTTGAGACCATCTTCGGCTCAAAATTTGAAAATTACAGGCATTTGGGCAAAACGATATAGCACTCCTTTAAGTAGAACGAGCGCTCAATAAGTCCAATTACTGTCAATTTGTAACCTGAGTTAGTGATCAATTAAGTTTCCAAAAGGGTATTTAACTATAATATTTATAGTTTACTCACTCAGATATAGTGAAGCACTGACTATTTGTAGAGTTTAGCACATCTTCTGAGAGTTTTAGTCCCTTCTGGCCACCTGGTATCTCTACTAATCTTATGGAATGTGGTTTTCTGGCAAAAGGAAACCTTGCGGTTCGTTGCAAAGGTTGCATTTGTCTTTTGTAACATTGTCCACTGAAAATAACGCATTCTGTTAAAAGAATATAATAAGAAAAATTGTGATTTCCTCACCAGAAGAGTTTGGATCTTTCAACAAGAGCATAAGAATCTCCGTCACCAATGAACGCGCAACAAGAGGTACAACAAAAGCATTCTGGGTGAAACTTATGCTCTCCAGCAACCATGACAGGGCCAGTGATAACCTTTAAAATTCTTTATGAGTACCACTTAACCAAGGGCAATTAGTAACACTTACTTGTCCACATTGTTGGCAGGCCTCACCAAACCTGGTGTAATAATCCAATTTACAAAATAACAGTCCATCTTTCTCAAAATACCAGTTAGATAAGGAAGCATCACAAGCGGAACATCTAAAAATTTCAAATGTCATATACGAAGAGTAAAAAACCTTGGAACTTACCGAAAGCATTCTAAATGCCATTCTTGGTCCAGAGCACATATTATCTCTTCATCGTCGATAACATTCAAACAACCAGCACAAACGTTCGAAGAATTCTCATTATGATCTATAAAAGAATGTGGGAACCAATTGAAATAATGAACACTGATAAGGTGAAATTTAGAAAGTTTTACGATTTTCTACAATGCAGACAGAAGGAGTATGTTTTAAAGAGTCTTTCTACACTTTTATACTTAAAACTTTCAGTTTTAAGTACCATATTTCTAAGGTACACCTACGCAAAAAAGTTCATAAACATTAGTAACAAAGCAATAAATAAACGTTGTTTTATATCCAAAAATTAGGTCAGGTTTTGAAAAGAAAACTATCTAACTTACCTGCTATATTCTCATTATCTCTTTGCATTTTTGGAAACTATGCAAACTCTATCATGTTAGAAAATGAACAATACAACAATAAAACAAAAAATGTTTATTTATATTTAGACAATTGACAGTGGATTGTCTTGTCTGTCAGTTATGCAGGTGATTTTTATTCGAACAGTTAAGTAGCTGGAGGATAGATGGCGATAGTGTTGAATATTTTTGTTCAATTTTTGAAAAATTCAAAAATAAAAAGATTCAAGCCTGTGCGAATATCTATCTCATATCCAAATAAGCTCTTTCAAAAGAATCAGTATTCCATAAGTATACGAAAATCTTTGAAATTCAAAAATAGACAGAAAGATCGTTGTCGCGAGCGACAGAAATGAATGAATTTTTTCAACAAAATTCAACATTTCGTTAATTTTAAAATAATTCTTTTCATACAGGTGATTCTCTGCACCTCCGCATACCTACGAAAGTGAGGTCGATAAATTTGAATTCACCATGACGTTAAGAGAGTGCGCTTTGACAATGAATCGATTTTCTTTCTGTGCTGAACTGAAAATCGGACCTGCACAGTTCCCTGAAGAGTGGGTGAAATATTTTGAAAATAATACTGTGACACCCTGAGATATCCCTATTTTTATACAAGCAATTACCACTGTTGACTTATTCAGTCCTATTCACCATAAAAATTGATCTTAAACTAATTCAGGTGAGTCCATTTAAATATATTCGCATAAGACGAAATATCTAGGCATGACATTCTTGCATATTTGCATTGGACATTGTAGCTTTTTACAAAATGCAACAAAAAATTATCGATACTTTATCATCAAGCAGATTAAACTTATGTTCAGGCTGTTCTATGGAGTTTTTCAATTTTTAGTTTCCAATGAGCGGTGTTCTTAAGGCTTCCTGCAGTGATGATCTTAACTTATTGAGATTGAGACATCGGTACAGTAAATTTGTGTAATATTTCGCATGTTCAGTGTACCAGTCAACCTTTCGAAATTACTCAGGTTCCACTGTTTTCATGCTTATATTTGTACTTGCATGAATTTATCCCCAATATTTCCATGAAATATGACGGTATTATTGTAAGTGGAAGATGAACATTTATACACTTTTCCTCCCACACAGAACATTTTCGTCAACACCTTTCATTATAATGTTACCCCAAAAAGACCTCAAAAATATTTTTTTTTCTGTAGACATGGTACCTATTGATATCCTGAATATTATTATTTTATACCCGTATCCACTAACTTCTCGATAGTTAAATAAAAATTATATTTTTTTTCATGAAATAAATCCTTCTTTAGAACAGGAATATTATGTCTGCTATCTAAAAATGAATCGTATTGTTTTATTTTACAATTTCCACTTCAAAAATTGCTTCCATGGTCGAGTTGCTCGGTTGCCAGAAACCTCTGCCAGAAGCCTCTACGCGCTAGCCAATGGGAAAGCCGGATTTTCTGGCATTTGTTAATCCGTATCCGCGACAGTGTAGGACATTCGAATAAATGAATATCGTTAGTTTTCGCAAGACAGAAAAAATTTAATAAACGTGCAGAAGACATAAGTGAAAATATTTTTTGATTAGCAGATAGTAATTTATTGTAAATTTCACGTGAGTATCAGAATCTTACAGGGTATGCACCTCTTATTTCCTGGGTTATTAAAAGCCGAATACCCCCCTCGTTATTGTAAATCAATCTTATAAGATCGCATGATGTGTGATGACAAAAATGCAACTTATTGACAAAATTGGAGCATGGTTGTGCCAGTTATCCCTCTGTTTTACCGTTCGAATGAAATGGCCGATCTTATAGCTCATGCCACTGTCAGAATTAAAAATCTTGACGAATATAAGAGGTGGAATTTTTCATTATTCAAGGTTTTGATTACAGTTTTCTAAAAGACACCTTTGGTTTTTTCAGGTCCTCTATTACTCCCAAGATGACTGACCGAAAAGCTGTCATTAAAAATGCTGATATGAGCGAAGACATGCAGCAAGATGCTGTTGACTGTGCAACGCAAGCTATTGAGAAATATAATATAGAAAAGGTCAGTAAATAATGTTAAAAATAAATAATCCTTATAATTTTTTGTCACCGTCAACTTGTAATCTCCATTCAATTGAAGGTTGAAGATTTTATTTGTGAAGCATTAAGCTTGATTAGTGAATTTACACAAGAATTAAACTATTTTTATCTCTGTTCATTGTCATTTTACCTGCCCACAGGTGTTGAATTTTAATAGTTCGAGTGGGAGTATCAGTTAATATGTTATGATATCATTGAGAGAAGTCGTTGGACGGTTCCTTAAAGGTTGTTTGTTTCAGGACATTGCCGCATATATCAAGAAGGAGTTTGACAAGAAGTACAACCCAACGTGGCATTGTATAGTAGGCCGAAATTTTGGGTCATATGTGACCCATGAGACCCGCCATTTCATCTATTTCTACTTGGGCCAGGTGGCGATCTTACTCTTCAAGAGCGGTTAATGGTCATGTGACCACCCCCCCTCTTGCCCTCCACCGGTATTCCAGTCTCCCCCCACCACCCCGTGACAGATTTTTTACTATTGCTCTATTGAAACAAAAAAATTGATGAAATTTTTTTACCATTGTTTTAAATATTTTTCTTATAATGCTAAAATGCTCTCGTTTTCGAAGGACTTGTATAAACCGGTTTGAGACTTCGGAACATTTTGGAAATTTAGGGTTTTTAATACTTTTGGAATAAATATTTTGTTACAAACTGTTGAGATTTCTTTGTGAGTAAATATTGTTGGAAATCTTATGTGATCACTTACGACAGACAAGGATGTCTTATTTATAGCTGAAAGATTTCGGTCCAAAAATTAAGTATTGAGGTTGTGAAAATCTAGTAGGCAAGGATTCCATTCATATATTCTCTTATATCTTCGTCGGCACTTGAAATTATTTCTTGTTTGTTTCTAGATATTTTTTCTAAATACTGGAATTGGAAAATAAGGCCCGTTATCTATGAATCCAACGCACAAATTTAGCGTTTTGTTTTATGAGGTTAGGATATTGATTAGTGCAATTGTAGGATGCCTCACAAGTATTTTTCACTTCAACGATAATGGGTTTTATGAGTTTTAAGTCAATGTTAGTTGAAATATTCTTCACTGAGTTGTTTAAACATCATATGTCTTCTGAAACAAGTACTTAAAATTGTTAATCACATTTTTATTTTTTACAAAATTCGTAAAGGAAAGTTAAATGAGAAATATTTAATATACAGTTTCCCATTTTATATTCTGTTCTCCTAGAAAAATGTTTGAATTTATGTATAGTGAAGGTGACGCGTAATTTCAAACATTTGGAAAGGTTTAGTTCTTTTAAATGATTGTAGATCATTAACTGCCCCTGCATTTAAAAGAATTGAATTAGCCGTTGATAAGGTGTTAAAGAACGAACACTCCTTATTTACACATGTAGATATTTTATTCCTTTTCTTTTATTGTGCAGAATATACAATTAGATTAGTTCATATTTGTTTTATTTATTTTATTCTTGACTTCCGGTAGCTGACAGAAAATATTTCAATCAGCATTTCGTTCTCTAACGCAAAGGCATCTAATTTGGTTCACAAATTGTATTTTTATAAACTAATGAAAAATCCTAAGGAAGTACACTTTTTTCAATGAAAAAAGTGTAATGCAAGCTATTAAGGATTGTAGAATGTTATTGAAATCATTAATCTATAACGACTTCAGAGGGATTAACATTGAAAAAGTTAATTTGGGTGATTGCAAAAATTTAAATATCTGTTTGTGAAATAACGTCTGTCTGTCACCTGAGAAAGCTGTAAATGTACCTTTCTCCATATCTGGGGGGGTGGTTACACCATCACATATCCCGATACCTATTGATGTTAAGTGGAAATAAGGATGTCTTAATATTAACTTTGTGAATTTTTGCAATCACCTATGTGTCTTCTTGATTTTTGTGAAAGTTTCATAAAGAGAATTACTGGTGTAGCCCTTTCTTGATAGTCTAAACTTTAAACTTGTTTTCTCATGATGAATTTACAATTTAACACTTCACTTTTTAGATATTCTATTTAAGGCTGTTGAAGCTTTATTTTTGTTTCTTAAATGATAATTGTATTACTTAATGTATTTAATATATGGTTAAATATTAATTTGTTTGCTTTTATTTTTCGCCTTCTTTGGAAACGTAAAAAAGAGATTTAATGATTTGCTTATTAAATATTCTTCTCAAGTGTAAATTTGTTATGGTCTATATTATATCAAATAGACAATATACAGCAGTGTGTAAAAGTGAAGGATTTGGAAAAAGAATCCATATCTTAAAAGCTTTCCAAAACGTAAATTAAATGATCATAAATATCTAGGGGATACTCGGCCCATTTTCCATATTCTTAAAAGATTAAAAAACAATACGATCACTGAAAAAAATCGGAACCTTTTTCCTTATTGTCCTAAAATTAGGATGCGTGGTTAATTAATAATTCCAACAGAAAATTATTTGTATGAGAATATTCATTAATTGGATCCCATATTACATTGCGCATGTCCATTCGAGATTTTGTATTTGAAATATTACCAGGAAAGAATAGATATTTTTCAAACGAAGTGTGGTAATGCTTCTTACGAAAAATGAAAATATTTTCTTATAGTGTTGACTAAAAACTTTTCAAACATCGAAGAAAAGAAGGGATTTCGAATAGGGATTCACATTAAAACATTTATTTGATCCGATATTTCGTTTCGCGAACAAGATTCGCGCGCTCGCCTTAAGTAGATAATGCTTTATCGTTGGTTTTTCAGAACGTTATTATTCCAACTGAATCTTTCATGAAATAATAATTAATAATTGTTTAAATAATTGAAAATTTTCCTTACAATGCAACCTCAGGAAAAAGTTCTTTCTCTGAGAATGCCACCAACACCAAGGTCAGTAGTTCAAATCTCACAGGTACTTAGTTCTAAACAACAGAAAGAGTTGCAAGAGCGAGTTGACTGAGGGGTTAACATTCAAAAATATCACAAGGTTTCAAATATGCTATTGATTTTCCTTCAATCCAAAGCTGCCGCACATCAGTGCACTCATAAAATCAATACCTCAAAAAACCTTCACCAGGAAATTTGCAATAATCAAACCAATAATGGGTAATTTCTTCACAAGTGATATGGAAGAAAATCTCCTTCAGAACCAAGAATTGATAAACGAAATAACTGCAGTGAAGGTATGAACCTTAATGTTGCCAATCATGAAACTAACCTTAGACTAAGGAAGAGGAGACGCGGCATGTCATTCATAAATTCTGGAATAGTTGAAGCCAACATCTAAAACTATTTCCCATGAGTAGAACAAGGACAGCTTGATATAGCTGTACTTGTTCCGTCACGGACGCGGCAACAATGCAAAGACTTCGAACGCGTAAATCGAACAACTTCCAGTGGCGTGGAGTTATTGTTGTCGATAGATTTGAAATTAATATTTTATACTGATATTATAAGCTTTCCTCTTGGATTAATTAAATCAAATAAGGAATCGTTAGAATAAAAAATGTTTACCTCTTGAGTATTTTTTCATTTTAAAATTTTTTCTATAAAATTATAATTTTATCAATATTTAGACAATTAAAACTTTGCATCAGTAGTATGTTATTAATCGTATTTTTGCATATTTGATTTGGAAACTGTTTGTGGTTAATGTGAATATCAAGTAATTAAGTTCATTAATTTCGTACTATTTTGTTACCAATATGATTCAATATGAAGAATTTATAGCAAAGAGATGGCTTATTGTTGTAATTTGAATATTTAATATTCTGATAAATGTAGAAAACCAATTTCTACATAAATAACTTCTTACATACATTCACAATGGTATAAAACCATAATACATTTCCTTTGTAATATGGTATAGATCCGTATACCAACAGAGCAGTATGTTTTTGAGCGCTTGTTCTACGAGTGCTATATCGTTTTGCCCAAATGTCTGTAATTTTCGAACTTTGAGCCGAAAACGATTTCAAACGATAGGGTTCGACTACCTGATGAAGAATTCGTGGTCAAATTCAATTACAGTTGCACGATAACTTGCAGATGAATTATCCTAGAGAGTTCTGTACCTAAATGCTTCGGATAAGTACGTTAACCAGCCAAAACGTACAGGGTGTTCTATAAAATATGGCCATTCAAAATTTTTGTTCCTTGATATCTTAGACAAAATTGTAAACAGAACCATAGAAAATTCAATTGGAATATTGAAAAGAAGGAATTTCATATTTCCATTACAAGATATCCGATTCGGGTGAAATTTATGTTGTGAATGAAGATTAATACACTGAATATTCATGCAAAATTTCAAGAAGATCGGATCATCCGAACTATAAAATATTCTATTGGAATATCGAAAAAAAGAATCTCTATATTTTCATTACAAGTTAGCGGTGTGAAAATCATTGTATGAATATTGATATGCTGAATATGTTGCAAAATTTCAAGAAGATCGAATCATCAGAACCATAGAATTAAACTTTTTCAATTGTATCTATCATAAGTCCTATACAAAATTTTGAGGCAATAGCCTCATTGTTCCACCTTTGAACGAGAAGATGCTCAGGGAATGAAAGCTTTTTAATGGTTATAAATTGCACTCAAACTCTTGAAGATTTATTCAACATAACATAATATATTTAACAAAATAGAACAGATTATAAAGAAAAAGCATTTTTCATACAGAAATTATATCTTCAGAATTATTTATTACAGAACAAAAAGCAATGGTGATACAGTTCACTCTCAGAAAGCTTTCAAAAAGCTAAATCAGTAATATCTGAACCGTTATCCCAGATCGAATTGAACAGAATGTATACACATGATTCACAATCATAAATCAGTATTCTAATTTTGAATTATTCTTATGAAAAATCATATCAATTTAAATACTCTGCAGTACCAATTCAAGATCAGAGAACAAAAGGAAAAAAGCAGTGTTTAAGTTTTGAATGTTAGGTTTGATACATAAAGCACAATGAAAATATGAAAAAATTTAAACACTTGTAGTTTTGTTTGAGAGAATGTTGCAAGGACCCTCAAGACAGAAATAATATGCTTAATGGTTATAAATTGCACTCAAAACTCTTGAGGATTTATTCAACATAACTAACAAAATAAAGCAGATTATTAAGAAAAAAATTTTCATACAGAATTTATATCTTCAGAATTATTTATTACAGGACAAAAAACAATGGTGCTACAGTTCACTCTCAGAAATCAGAATGCATTCGAAAACATAAATCAGTAATATATTGCTTCTGAACGGTTCTTAAAAAAATCAAGAATCGAATTGAACATTCTCTATTCAATTGTACTAACTCAAGCTTAGAGAATAACTAGGAAGAGACAGTAGATACAGTTGGAATGTTATATATCATAAAGTACTATAAAAAATTGAAACAGTATTCACAAAATGAAACAAATCATCAATTAAAGTTAACATATAGAATTATATCTTTAAAAGTATTTATTAGGACATAAAAACAACAGTGACATGATTCCACTCTCTCAGAATGTATTCACATGATTCACAATCATATATAGTAATATTGATTTTGAATTATTCTTATGAAAAAAATCATAACAATTAGAATACTCTGCAGTTCTAACTCAATATCAGAGAAAAAAAGTAGTGTTCAAGTTTTGAATGTAAGGTAGGACTAGGTACCATCCACAGATCTGTACCACCTTGAGATCGTATCTAAATGAGGCAAACTGTTGTTGAAAGTTATATCCTTTCGGTGAATAGAAGACCAAAGTTAATGCGAAGGCTCTCAACGTCCGATTAAATTTTGCCTAGTCGTTCCTTTCCACAATCTTTGAAATGAATTACCTGCCGCTTCAGGCCTGAAAAAGAAAGATTCTTCAATCTGGTTGCCTGATAATATTCATGTATGTACTTTTAACGATGAGCGAAAAGGAAACATACCAATATTATAACGTCTGTTGATTCTGATACGAGTGATTTTTCTCTCAAACAATCCAGCAATGTTTTCATTGAAGTTATTTTAAACTTCATCCTTCAACAGACTGCTGCTATGAACAAATCTTTTTATTTTGACTCTGGACTCTCTTCTATAATGTTAATATCCCTTTTCCATACCTTAGGCGTAGAAAAACCACTAGTGTGCGGATCTCCCACATAAGCTCTTTATCACAAATGAAACAGTAAAATTAATCATGAACTAGTGGAGCACTCAAATGAAATATTCACCTTCCCCTTCTTATTTGAGATGTTCATGGTTTCTCGGTAAAGCTGGAAGGCATTAAATCAGTATTCTCAACTGCTTGCTCCAGTTTGACAACAGGATATTCCACATTTTCTACAATGAAAACAAAAATCACACAAAATATGGTTAGTCAGCAATATAAGAAGAAATACAAGGTTTACCTTTTTTTCGGAGAACAAGCAATAGCATCATCATTCTGATAGATTTCTTCATCGAGAGATGAAATTTGATCTTCGCAAATATAAAATTCTTCGAATATTCACTTCTGTAGTGTGAATTATAACTGCATAATTATCTTTAAGCACTTGTGGGAGTTTCATTCGTAGTGGAGCTGGAGCTGCAAACGAGTTCGCAATTAATATAATGAACTTAGGCCAAATGATTTCTGCATACATATAACAATGATTACTGATACATATCTCCTATTTCCCTATTCCATCAAGTTGAACAATTCCCTTCATTTGAAACATTACTAAATTACTACATCACTATCATAATACCTGTTGTATGTAGAATAATTTGGAAAGATTTTCCACAGAAACATCTCTATTTAATTGATTGAATTAAAATTCCAGGAAGCTCCTGTAATCTTACCTTGAATTACGTTAGTCTGAAGAATGGTTTCGCAGGAATAGGATTGGCATCATTATTAAGAAATTTGGTACCATTTAGTTTAGTTTTTGGTTCAAAATGTTCCGAACATAACTATTCTGTGGCAAGTTTCTATCTCCAGCTAAGTCCATAATTTAAATCCATATATTCCTTCTCCCAATATCAAATAAGTCTGAAAGAAACTCATGAGAATTGAACAATCTACGCCAATGATTTGCAAAACAGAACAAACCTGTAAAAACTCAAATTAGGGTTGTAGGAGTCCAATTTACCACATACTTGACACTTAAGAACCATTTTATTAATATTTTTTGCACAAAATATATGGAAATAGGTCCGAAAAACACTTTTTCAACTTTGAACTCGAGTAGACAGTTGACAGAATCGTCGAAATCCCAGAAAACTAAACGAATTCATCTCGGCAACGGTGTATCATACATCAAATGTCAAATCGGAGCAAACTCACCTGATTGGCCTAGAGAAATATCGATCGGATGAGAAACAATTTATGAATGAAACTGAGAAAACCGGTGTTGTCACGTTTAAGAGAAATGAATGTTAAAAAATCCTTGAATTTGGTTGTATAACTACGAATTCTGTTCTTACTGCCTTGAAAGTTCGGTCGAAATGACTGGGAATAGGTTGGGTATTAGCTTTTATATGATTTTACCCAAGTTTTCTGTGGATGAAGGTTTTAAGAGGGTATAAATTCCACCGAAAGGATCAATTATGTGGATGCAGTTTGTGATTGTTTATGGAATTCATTGAAATTCTTAATATTTCATTCTATAAGTACTCGTTTCGTACGATTACAAAATCAATATCATATATCAGTAATCTGGATGATTGTAGGTATTCCAAGTTGCTATTTCAGTATTTCTAAGCGTTTTGATGTTAATAAATCTGATATCTTCGGAAACTTGACAACGTTGTGCATATTTTGGCGTAATTCCCAATCCGTAGTAATACAGTAGTCCAGTTCAGTTCTGAAGGTAGGAATGTTGGCTTCAGTATTTATCATTGCATACCGCGTCTCCCTCTTCCTATGTCTATGAAACTAACCCTCTAATTTTGATCAGATCGAAAGAGAAATTCAGATGAGAAGTCAATTGAGAGAAAGAGAAGTAGCACTGGAAATTGCAAAGCAACGGGAACTGTTTTTCTGGTATGGTACATTTTATTTGACAGCCGTTACATGGAGTGCCTTTGGGTAAGAAATAATTCAACCAAAATTATCATAAATTAGTGAATCAAGGTGGTACTAAGCCAAACGATGCATTTTGAATTAATTTTGCAGATATAGGTATAAAAGAAAATTGTCTGTTTTTGCACCACTTATACCATTGAGTTTTTTGATGGCATATCAAACAGATTTAGCTTATGGTACGAAGCTACATCGAATTATAGGTTCGTACCCCGCAGTTTAAGAATGTAGTTCCCAGTTTGAATAAATACCGTAATATGTTGTACTCTCACGTCAAGTTCGCAATTTTTAAACATTTCTAAATGATATTTAAGATTTTGATGATATTTTGCAGTTGAAGCAGAACATATACTTCAGTTTGAGCCAGAAATTGTACAGTTACCATTGAAAGTACCGACAACAGCATCCTTAGACCTCAGAAGAGCAGAAATAAGGGACCAAAAAAAGTTACATCCATGCATTCCACCCAAATAACTGAAATTTCAAAAGTCATTATTGCATATATTTCTATAAAAAAAGTTACAGGTCTGGTGCCCCTTAAATTTAAAGAATTCCGTATTAAAATTTCACAGTTATATGTAACACCCAAAAGTGAAACGTGTCTTAAAATATTATATTTGTTGTGAAATTATAACTATAGATATTTGTATATATTTTTATTCGCGAGTATTTCTTAATACGTGTTGCAATATACTCCTGGATATCGATTCAAAATTGAATATATACCATCCCTTTGAGACAATATTTTCGATTAAATCTTTAATAATTCTATAAAGTTCATCAATGATGTGTATTGTATGAAAATAAAACATAAAACCGAATTTATAACTATTTCATTTGTCTATCATCTTGCCCGATTATTTTATTAATATACATGATGTGTTGAATATCACCAAAGTATCAATTATTAATCGATTATTGGTTTCGTGCACGTTTGACAACTGACAGCACATCGGAGGTATAACAACCCCACTTTTCCTATGTAAATCATAGCAAAACAACGAGAGATTTTGGTTTTTCTCAAGTGTTTAGTTGATTTATTGCTTCTTTGGACTGAAAAATCGTGAAAATGGACCTTTCAAATTGTTTAATAAGTTCAGATCATATTCATCGAGGACGATATGTAGAAAAATATCAGTTTTGGGTGTTCACCCTTGTCAACTGTAGAAGGAAGATATTTATCCATCTAACTTGGCTCTTTTCAGAAATAAAATGTATCCTGATATTATCAGTTATTCAGTGGAAACATAGAATGCTGCTGCAGTGAATCATATGATATTTATTTTCAATAAATGGAAAGAAGAAAAATTATCATATTTGTTTATTGAAATGAAAGCCCATGAATTCCATGATGATTTTATTTACAAAATGAAGGACTTTATCAAAATTAACAACTAAATTTCAATTATTCACAACGTAGAAAACGATTTCTATTAAATACAAATTAAAAAAATAAATATTTTGTCGAGAGTGATACATTCATAATTCAATACAAACCAACAAATTATAGTCTCTTGTATGAATAAAAACTTAATTATCTAATAAGTAATTGTAAAAATTTTTAAATACAGAGTTAGTAGTAAGTATGTTTATGCTATATTCTATAAAATATTGAAAAGCGGAGATAGCAGTTACCTTTTACTTGTCTCATATAAAAAACAAAAGATATACTGCAAATATAACATCCAGATAATTTTTAATCCAGTGATATGATTTCAGGACATATATTTATAAAAACTCAAGTTATCACAACAATTTTGTCCATTAACAAGTACTCTTCATCTCCTTTCTCTAACGGGTGAATTGGAAATACATCCTATAGTGTTTCCTCCTTGTCCAAATATGAATCCTGAAACTGGCTAATCTCTTTGTCTTCTTCATTTAATTGATAATAATATCAGGATACATTTTATCATCGGAATAAGACACATTAGATAGATAAATCTTCTGCAGTAGATAAGGGTGAATGCCCAAAACTGATATTTTTCTACATATCGTCCTCGATGAATATGATCTGAACTTATTAAACAATTTTATAGGTCCATTTTCATGATTTTTCAGTCCAAAGAAGCAATAAATCAACTGAAACACTTGAGAAAAACCAAAATCTCTCGTTGTTTTGCTATGATTTACATAGGAAAAGTGGCCAAAGTGGGGTTGTTATACCTCCGATGTGCTGTCAGTTGTCAAACGTGCACGAAACCAATTTTTGAATTGTCCGCCCATAGATAAAATATACTCCGCCAATTAATTACCATGGGCAATTTTCTACGTGTCATTGGTCAGTAGTTCCAATACACAAAAATAAGATATGAAACGTCAGTCATCAACATGACAAAAGTCATTTTTTATTTACTTGACTCCTTTTACTATAATTATTAAATTTGTAATTCTGTTTGGATTGCTTTTGAGGGAGATACTTAATAAGGGTTGTAATAATAAATTCTCAAATATGGTTCAAGGTATGTGGGACACAAACCTTAAAAGTGAGGTTAACTTGTTGTCTTTTCTACCGTTACGTTAGGCCGTTTGGACACAAATCTGGCGATTGCTACGTTGCCTGAAACATTTACAAATTCTTCTCAAAAATATTTTCAGTCTGTTTGTTTTCCAATTTTGTATATTAAAACGTTTATTTTGTTGTTACTAAATTTAATTTGAGGTTAAAGCGTGGAATTAATAAGTTTTGAATGTAAATTTTCTGGAAGCATCATAGTTAGATAATTGTAGCGGCAACGTTGCAAATAACGCCAAGTTGACTTCAAAAGCGTTCGGTTTGTTTATGGTTCCTTGATTTTTGCTAAATAATCGGTGTATTTTAGGACGTCCGAAACGTTCTTGCACCAAGAACAAAATGTTATATTCAGATGGTAGGAAAATAGAGGGCAAAATGATCAACGGCACACAACAACCAAATTTTTCTCCCAGTGTGAAATCTCGCAGTATTACGGATTATTTCCAGGTAACTATTGATTGATTAGGTTATTTTTTCGTCCTCTTCGCTGCCTATCGATATTTATATTGTTCCATTTTCTTTCATCACCTTTTTCTGCTATTTATCTTACATGAATATACAGTCTGTTTCAATCAGATTCATCTCTGAAACATGGTCCTTGATAAGTAAATAATTTCAATTGTCTTATAGGGAAGAAGCATATCCTCCTACATTTCTGAACATTTTGTTATTGATTGATTGAAATGTCTTCATTTTTTAGCAGACTGTTATAATATTTCATGAAACGGTTTTGCAGCCTGTGGAAAATCCCGTGGAGAAACCAGTTGAGAATATTTGCCCTGTGGTAAGATGTACACGAAGCAAAGCTCACTTTCTACCAGAACCTCTGGATATAATATTAGATAATGAACTGCATGTTGATGAAGTAAAGCAAGATGAACCTGCCGAAAAAGGTTAGTAATGCTGGTTTATTTTTCGTTCCAGATATGATACGAGGATTATGGTAATAAATTCGAAAATCAAAATGGTATTATCGTTTGCATCGAGAAAATCAATGGTAGTATTTGCTATTGTTTTAATCATATTGTAATTAATTTTTATCTTATAGCAGCTCAGTTTTTATTTATTTTTTCTGTTATTTACTTCTGTGTTTGTCATATTCAAATTGGAATTCTTGTCTATAACTGAGAGGTGATCTTCCTCGATTGGTTTTCAGTATACTGAAAGGAAAATTACCAGTGTCAAAAGTTTCCCCGAGAGACAATTTGTTCTATCTATACTCACCTTTGTCGTCTGGATGCTCTTACACTATTATCTAACGACTTCCTTAGGTAACTGCTGGAAGGCGTTATTATGCCAGAACCAACAGAATCAGATCTGGAAATATTAATGGTCATAAAACTGCGAAATGTTCTTGAAATCTTCATGTTTTTATTGAAGAAGAAAACCAAGTATTCGAAAGTATATCCACATATTTGCCATTCCTCACACAAAATTTAAGACAGCCCTGAGCAGGTGCTTTGAAGCACTCGTTCATTGGTGGAGCAATGAGGCTATTACCTTAAAATTTTTTATAGAACTTGAGATCTTCTTCTTCTCTGTGCGGTGCCTTACCGGCCGAACTGAGGCCTAGTGGCTCATTGTTCACCCGCATCGTTCTATAGAGACTCAGCTCCTCAGACACGAAGACAGAAATGTCGCGAGCCTGCCAGGAGTGGTCCCTCTCACCATAGGAATAGAAGGTGTTGGATTTCCTAGGTGTGTTGACCTTAACTCAGTAAGGTTTCCACAGTTGAACAAAATATGCTCAACCGTTTCATCAGTACTCCTGCACCACTAGAACTTGAGATGGATACTATAGTTCGTTCACGAAAGGTTGAGCGCGTTTCTTTATTTATCTGAAGTTGGCAGTATTTGCTGTCTTAACGTAAAATAAAGTCAACGTTGCCGAATGTACCCGGCCTCATCCAACGAGCTTGCGAGTTATCAGACAACTCTATGCAATATTAACAACATTGAGTATCAATCTGACAAGAAACTAAAGAACATAACCTAAAATTTTAATATACACAGTGGAATATGCGAAATTTCCATGGCCAACCGACGGCTCAACCTTTAGTGAATGGACTATAGATATATCAGGTGTCCCAAGGTGAGTGGCCTATTAGATCAAATTGGCGTGTTACAAAAATTACTCCAGTTTGCTCAATTTTCGAGATTTAAGTCAGAAATTCAGCAAGTTATTAGATATTGACCTGATCTATGTCACTGCTTTTGAATTATAGTTGTCAGTTATACAAGATGGACCAAAAAAATTTGCATAATAATGAAAATAATAATCCAATGGGCCACTCACCTTGGGACACCCGATAAAAATGTAAAATCTCAAAAATTGAAATAGGTATGTAAAAACTTGACAGAACTAAATTCTATGGTTCTGATGATGCGACCCTCTTGAAATTTTGCATGAACATTCAGTATATCAATCTTTATATCGATGGCCTAACTGCAATACCCCGTATCCAAAATAAGTGAATTTTTTGCAAAAATCTTTAGATACAAAAAAACTCGATATTTTAAATTTTTCCAAAATGCTCTCGTTGCCTGTTACAAAGAAATTAAATTATTCTTTCTATGTTCAAGAAAAAAGTTTTGCCTTCATTCAATTTTCTGATTTAAATTCGTATTTCGTCTCTCCTGTAAAATTCACTTTTTTCAGATACGGGGTATTACAGTAAGGCAATCGTTATACAAAATAAATCTCACTTAACCCTTTCGAGACGGGGTTATTTTCTGAAGTCGTGCCTTATATACGGGGATTTTCAGATCCTTCGAGCAACCGCGCTTTTTAGCGGTTGTCGTCTTTTGGGACTAAGCAATATACTTCTGAATCGGCATCATTAAGTTTTTTCTTATTTCTCCAACTTATATTTTAAAAACTCACTACAATGAAACCTTTTTCTCACAACGGTGACAATTCAACGCTATTTTGAGGAGTTCGAAAATATGCGTCTCCCGTGTATAAGTCAGTAAGCGATTTGCGCGTTTTAGCGGTTCCCGTCACGAAAAGGATATCTTGTTATGGAAATATGAAGTACCTTCTTTTCAATATTCCAATTGAATTTTCTATGGTTTTCTTTACAATATGGCGACAAAATTTTGCATGAGGGCATATTTTATGGAACACCCTGTACGATTTGGCTGGTTAAGTATCTTAACCGAGGTATTTTAGTATTATTATTTGGAAACTGAACTTACCCTGAAAATTTCAATTTCCTAGGACAATCCCTTCGAAAGTTATAGTGCTAACGACAGGACGGCCGACCCCATGGCAGAATTGAGTTTGACCATGAATTCGTCATCATAGAGTCAAACCCTATCGTTTGAGACAAATTTTGGATCAAAATTCCAAAAAAACAGACATTTGTGCGATACGATATAGCTCTCGTTTAAGTAGATCGAGCTCTGAAAAAACAGATATGATACTGAAAGCACATTTTATTCAACGGGAAGAATTAAAATGATAACAGTGGACAAAATTATTTCAATTTCACTCTTCGGTGAACAAGGACTGATCTCTTCTATTGAAAATAGATTTTTTATGACGTTGCAAAGAGGGAGGATTATCTTTCAGTTCATGCTGAGTTTTGTAGGCTTGTCCAAAAGTATCTACACTGCTTGAATGTTTTCCCATACTACTTGTTGTGCTTTTCTTTTTCTTAGTCCTAAAACAACAGAACAAATAAATAATAGAAAAATTTAAGAATGCACTGAGCAGGTGCTTTTGAGCGCTAGATTATTGGTGGAGCGATCAGACTGTTACCTCAAATTCTTATATGGGACTTGATATTGATATGATACCAAATATATAAATGCAAAATTTCAGCACGATCGCACAAATAAAATTCTGAATATTATTCAAAAACTGATATACAGTGGAACTTCCCTATCACGAACGTCTGAATAACGAATTGCTCTGTATAACGAATTTCGTACAAGACATTGCACCTTGAATCCAAATTCCATATTAAAAACACCCTGTAAAACAAAGTAAATTCTCTCTATAACGAAATATTCAAAGAACATCACTCTTTGAATGGTTATTGGTAAGAAGGTATAAGGGTTGGTTTTTCCGAAATTTCGGACGTACATAATAATTCCCGACCATCATTACGGCAGGCAGAGAGATCCTTCTGAAATAGTTTTAAATACACCCCTGGCTGTTTAGTTTCAATTTAACCATTACGCTATTGTGAAAAGTTGTGCGAAAATGTCTTAAAGCAAATGCTTAATTTGGAATAATAAACTTAAATTCAGCCAAGTCGACCGCGACATTGTCGACTATAGAAACACGTTTTCTGTATAACGAAATTTCTTTATAACGAACTTTTCCTGCGGATTTATCGCTTTCGTTATACGGAAGTTCCACTGTATAGTCCGTTCACGAAAGGTTGAGCCGTCGGTTGGCCATGACAATTTGGCATATTTCACTGTGTATATTAAAATGTTAGGTTATGTTTGTTATTTTCTTGTCATATTGATACGCAATGTTGTCAATATAGCATAGAGTTCTATGATAACTCGCAAGCTCGTCGGACGAGGCCGGGTACATTCGGCAACGTTGAATTTATTTTACGTTGTGACAGCAAATACTGCCAACTTCAGATAAATAAAAAAACGCCTACTATGTGCTCAACCTTTCGTGAACGGACTATATGTAAAAACGATTCAAAAACTAAATTCTATGGTTCTGATGATGTGATCCTATTGAAATTTTGCATGAACAGTATATCAATCTTCATTCACGAAATAAATTTTACTTGAATTGGATATCTTGTTATGGAAATATGAAGATTATCCTTTTCAATATCCCAATTGAATTTTCCATGGTTCCTTTTACACTATGGCCACAAAGTTTTGCCCGTGACTCATTATGAGCATATGTTGTTTATTTTCTTGTCAGATTGATACACAATGTTGTCAATATTGTATAGAGTTCTCTGATAACTCGCAAGCTCGTCGGACGAGGCCGGGTACATTCGGCAACGTTGACTTTATTTTACGTTATGACAGCAAATACTGCCAACTTCAGATAAAAAAATAAACGCCTACTATGCCCTCAAACTTTCGTGAACGGACTATAAGTTAAATTCCCTGACAGAGCCCACTGAGAGAACAAATGGAAGTGTTGGGCATTTCTTGACAATAGAAGAGTGGAATAAAGATTCAAATTCAAGATAGTGAAGAGACGTTAAAAACCATAAAGGAACGGGAAAATATGGGATACTACTGAATATCTTGTACTCCGTTCGCATATTATTGAGCACAAAATAGGCCTTTGTTTATTCATCCGAGGTTGGCAGTATTTACTGACGTGAAATAAAGTCAACGTTGCCGAATGTACCTGGCCTCGTCCGACGAGCTTTCGATTTTAGATCAGTTAACTCTGACCATTTATTACTCCAGATATATATTGATTCGTTTTGAGATGTCCATCACATAATAATGTAGTAAGTAGTAAATCTGTAATGTAAAATTTCAATCTTCTGGCGTTGGGTATTTAGAATCAATGTGACAAGAAAATAAACAGCATAACCTAAAACTTTAATATACATAGTGGAATATGCCACCTTGGACTACTTTGTGCTCAATAATATTCGAACGGAGTATATATTGCTTTCAATTACCATGAAGTGATTTTCTTAAAGTCGAATTTTGGCGAGCTGTGGTTACATGTAACTATCTAACTATGGTTACATGATTTGAAAGAAAATACATGTATTAACTGTCAACTATGTAACTATGGTAAGCTGTAGTTACATCGCCAAAATTCGACTTATGTGGCTATGTAATTTTAAATAAGTACCCGCTTCCACCATCTTCTAAAACTTCGTCATATTCATCTATTCCATGTTTATCCTTTTCTTCAGCGTCTGTAGGTGTAGTGGTCCGAGAGTATTCCACGGAACTTATAGCAGGCGATTCTGATGTTATTGATGCTTCTATTGGTGATGGAACACTGCAGAGAAAATTATGTGTTAGTTTAGGTTGACCAGAGAGTTTTTGAGGATCTATACTCTATTGTGTGTCAAATAAACCAAGCAAAAGTAGTTAATCTTCCAATGTCTGAGATTGTCCAGGTTGACATTTCATCGGACGACCTAACCTAACCTAGAAATATGATTCATTATTTCTTTCAAACCACGAGGATTGTGAGTAGGAGCTCTTGAGCGCTCGTTCATTGGTGGGGCAATAAGACTTTTACTTCAAATCAAATGTACAGAGTGTTACATAATAGTATGTCACAACTTAAGGGGGTGAATCTACATGTGATTTTAAGAAAAAAAGATTATATAAACATGGGTCCGTAAAAGCTTCGTTACGGAGCTACAGGGTGTTGAAATTTCCAAAAAAAAATTGTTTTTTTCTTCATAACTCCTGCAGTTTTTGAGATATTAGGTCCAAATTTGGAATGCGAGCTATTTTCAACAGACTTCATCATTGCACGTTCTGAATCTTAACTAGAATTTACAGGGTGTTTTCTTTTCCGGAGCCATGCCTCCATTTTCTATCTCAAACTTTTTTGCGGTACGCCACTGATCTGCGTAAAATCAATTTTTGATATCTACGATCAATTTAAAAATTTTTTGACTCTTGAAATTTTTCGTATCTCTAACCGTTTTTGAGAAAAAAATTATTGAACGATTTAATGTTATTCGCTAAATAAAAAAATAATAGAAATACATATTCGATAGGTATTCCCAAAATTTTGATAGCTCGTCATCTGAGAGTCTACTTAAGGTTAACAGCGAATGCATATAAACGTTCGATAATTTTTCACTCGAAAACGGCTAAAGATACGAAAAAATTACAGGAGCCAAAAAAGATTCCAAATTGAACGAAGATATCAAAAATTGATTTTACGCTGACCAGTGGCGTACCGCAAAAATAATGAATGTGAAATTTCAGTACTATTATACCTCTTATCTGGAGGAGTTTCTTTGATCGGTACATTGTCCGAATAATCACCATCGATAAAATTTCCAGTTCCCGATGTGGAATTATTCATTTCTTGTTCTTGATCCTTTTGCTGAGGGGCGCTGGCAACACTGGGACTCATTGGCGTCAAAACTGTCTCTGAAAATAAGTCAAACAGGCATTTAACTAATCGGAATTTTCAAAGTTACTGTAGATAAATTTACCGATTTGTTCAGTGTCGTTCTCGTTTTCAGTTTTGGAAGGAGTTTCAGGCATATTTAAGTTGGCATTACTGCCACTTTTCTTCTCGATCATCGGTGATAGAACCATGGGGTACTCCATAGCTCTGCTGTAGATAGGATTGTCGTTGAAGATACGTGAATCGGTGTGTGAGGGTGCTCTTGATCCAAATCTTCTTCTACCTGTCTCGCCTATGTGTTTGGTAGGAATTTCATCTGATCGCCCTGAAATCGGATATACGATTTTTGATCCTATAAGTCGAGCATAGTTTTCATTTCGAACGACATACCTACACTTTTTCTCTGACCGATTTGTATAACGTTGTGGGTTTGAGGTGTCGTTTCACATCTAGGACATTCAATGCATTCTTTTTCTGTTCCTATACGTTTGTCTATACTGTTTTCTAAATTAGATGATTCATTACGAACATGAGTTAACAGACCTTGTGTCGAGTCAGCTAATCCCTTGTACTTAGCTTCTATTTCTAATATAGTTGCATCGTACAGTTTCAGAGCTCTGGTTCTCTGACTTAAACTCTTGTTTATCTGCAGATGAAAATGAAGAATTAACTGTGATCACTTCATATCGAAAGGAGGCTTAGTTAGTTTTAGTTTAAAAAAGGGATTACAGTTCACTGCGGCCTCAAGGTCTATTGTGCCCCCCTACAGAGCTGTTCTGACCACATCTTTCACAGCTTGCCTTTCAGTTCCAGGGACCTGATGAAATCCAGTATCTGTGAAGGTTTCAACGAGGCTAGTACCTCACTCTTACAAGTTTCTCGCCCAAGGCATTCTCTCCTTATTCGCGCAATGCCAAAGCATTCCGTGACCAGGTGAATGGGGGTTTCTTCCTCCTCCCCATAGAACCTACACTCGTCAGTGTCCGATAATCCCATCCTCAACAGGTGCTTTTTGAGGCGACAATGTCCAGTAAGAAAGCCAGTGAGGAGGTGTAATTGTTTCTTACCAAGATCCAAATATCTTTTGTATCTTGCTGTTTCAAAGTTCCAAAGGAACTTAGCGGAATGATCCATCCCTGGGAAATTCCGCCAGAGTTTTCCCTTATCGGCTTCCGTCTTCTCCAGAAACTTCTTATAGGTACATTTACTTATACCACAGAAGGGTTCTGAGCCAATGAGAGACATTCTCTTTGGCAAGTGTATTGGTCTCTTCGTTTCCTAGTTTCCTTTGATTCTTGAATGGCCGGGAACCCAGATTTAAAAAGACCTTATTTTTCTTGCCTACCCCATTGAGTTTGTTCCGGCACTCCCAGATCATCTTTGAGTCGATGACATAGGAGCTCATTGCTTTAATAGCAGCTTGACTGTCTGAGTTTATGGCTATATCGCACTTCTTATAGTTTCTTTCTTGATTTATATCTATATAGCTAAGATTTCCCCTCGAAAGACGTTCATACGGGAGCCTAGCGAATGCACACTTGGTTCTTGGCCCGTATATCCCGTTGCCAGCTCCTGTAGTGGTTTTGGAATCAACTGTATACCATTTTACGGTATTTTCTTTGAGGTTATAGTCGGTATATTCCCGTTCCCTTTCCTCTCTTTTACTTAGCAATGTCTTGAAATTTTTATCAGTGCTTACTTTCTTGATCATTACACTAGGGGGGTTCGCAGATGAGATGTAGTTGTTCAGAGAGTACCAGACTCTCTAATTCTTTATTTTCTCATTACTTGTATAGTGATATGTTTCAATTTCTTTCATTACTTAAAGTTATGTTTGATGATTTCAGAAATATTATATTTTTGTTTAAAGGTTGATTGTCTTACCAGACCCAGCTTATACGAAATTCTCGCCATATCTGCTTCTAGATTTGCCCTTTCAGTTTTTTGCTTCTCTACCAAAAAGCCTAGCTCATTTCTCTGATCTCTGAGTTGTTGTATGTATTTAAGAATTTCTTCGTTGCTTTCTCGAAGACGTCTGCCTGTATTCGACATGTTTCAACCTATCATATCTGTGTGGTTAATGTTATTCTGATAATTTTTTTACTTCTGATTTTTAAACTGCTTTTGAAATTGTCAATAATTTGACATTTGAATGCACGAGCTTTCTCTGTTTCAATTCGTTTCGAATTTTTCATATTTATTTCTGTCATATAGTATGTATTTTATTATCTTCTTTATTCATTGAATTCATTATGCATTTTTTTTAATCCTTGTTGGAATGTTGGATGTTGTGCTACCCCGATACTAAGATGTCTAAAAAGATATTTTTTATTTTAGGCATCTTACTAGATACCATCAATCTGCTTTAGGAGTCAAGATGTCATAGTGTAACATACTCTATGCTCTTCACCCACAATTTTTAACAATCTTCAAATTCAATTGCACATTGTCACTGATTGCAACTCATATTAGATGCTAGTTAATGACTTTTTCGTTCAAAGAAAAATTGTTTCAATCTCTTAAATCGCCTTAAAAACATAAAAATTCATTGATACTTTACCTAAGAAGAAGTGAGTTATCGAGACCCAAATAGAGGCCTAGCTTTATTAAAGGGTCCTGTAATAACAGATCCTTTAACGTTGGTCTGATATTTGAGCTATCGAAACGACTTATTTCCTGTCAACTTTATTGAAGCATTTCCTTTATTTTGACACTCGTGACAATTCATGTGTTGCCGAAGATATTTTATTGAAATATCCGGAAAATAGAATTTTTTGGACCAAAAGACAAATTTCTGGAAGTCTGCGAATCCAATAAAACTATTTTCGAGCGTGTTGCGTACAATATGCAATCTTTTTATAACTATAACTAATTCCATATAGATTGTTAGCCGTTAGTTCGATGCTATGGTAAAGATATACTGTATTTTTCAAACTCGTACTTCCTGGTCGAGTCCTAGTATAGTCCGTTCACGAAAGTTTGAGCGCATAATAGGCGTTTGTTTATTTATCTGAAGTTGGCAGCATTTGCTGTCATAACCATAGACATAGTTAGTCTATGGTCATAACGTAAAATAAAGCCAACGTTGCCGAATGTACCCGGCCTATTCCGACGAGCTTGTTATTTATCAGAGAACTCTTTGCAATATTGACAACATTGCGTATCAATCCGACAAGAAAATAAAGAACGTAACCTAAAATTTTAATATACACAGTGGAATATGCCCAATTTCCATGGCCAACCAACGGCTCAACCTTCAGTGAACGGACTATACGTACTTCCTGGAAATGCAAATTTCTCGAAGAAGAAGGGCGGTTACCGAAAAATATTTTTTTATAAAATGAAATTGTCCATTTCTCACTTATTTACATCTTTCAGCATTCTTCAGAATTCTTCGTCAACATTTCCCTCATTAAAATCACTACGTCCTCATAAGTGAAATTGAGACATTTATTTTCTGGCTATTAATTTTTCCACAAAATTTTCACTATATGCGATATCAAATGCTCTACTGATTCTCCACTATTAACGAATTACAAATTGATCAGTGCACTTAAAAAGAGAGTAGTACCTGACCAGATTACATACCTGGTACCTGACATAAAATAACCTAAAAGGTTGAGAGAACTGTCAAGATAAGGGATCTTTTATTTAAATACGGTCGTCCTTTATTTAAGTTAAGAAACGGAGGCCTGCATTTTATTAAAGGGACCAGGGTACATACCTTGTACCTGACATAAAATAACCCAAAAGTATGAGAGAATCGTCAAAATAAGGTATCTTTTATTTAAATATGGCCGTCCTTTATTTAAGTTAAGTAAGGAAGGCCTGCATTTTATTAAAAGCCTGACCAGGGTACATACCTTGTACCTGACATAAAATAACCCAAAAGGATGAGAGAACTGTCAAGATAAGGGATCTTTTATTTAAATACAGTCTTCCTTTATTTAAGTTAAGAAACAAAGGCCTGCATTTTATTGAAGGGTACAGGGTACATACCTTGTACCTGACATAAAATAACCCAAAAGTATGAGAGAACTGCCAAAATAAGGGATCTTTTATTTAAATACGGTCGTCCTTCATTTAAATTGAGTAAGTAAGTTGATGCGCATGAGCAGATGTCAAAATAAGGGAAACTATGTTTATTTCGATAACTCTCTATATTAGCGGTGTCATCTGCCGTCATATTGGATATAACGTAACTTGACCATAGAAATTGTAGCAAGAAATTAACAAACCTTTCTAGTTTCTGTGTAATAGACATAGTTTATCACTATAAACAATAAAAAATAGAAATACAAGGCGAAACCTATTTGAAATAATGCTTTCCAGCAGAAACTTGTCCACTGCCAGTCATTAATGAAATCAGGAGTCCTCCTACTACACCACATAGAATTACATTGTGCACAGAAGAGGAAAAATCTGTTGTCAAAAATATGGAAGTGAAGAGTTTTCAAAAACCCATTACTGGACCAAAGGCACGAAGAAAGTAAGTCTATTTAAAACAATTCACATGCATAATGTTGTTCATAATTTTACATTAATTCTTTTACAACGTCATCCTTTATTTATAATTAGCAATTCAATATAGTCATTTTTATATCAATCAAAAACTTACTTCACCCCATGTTTCTCTTTTGACAAGAAGTTTTTATGTATAATTTTTTTCAGATTGAACACTAATCGCTTCAATGTGCTGGAAGATGCTACGAAAGCAAATGCAAATCGAAAAATAACAGAATACAACCCTGTAAATAATTATTTCCCTGTTAGGCGATCTATAAGAAAAACAAAAACGACGGTGCTAGAAGAAAAACAGAGGATTTTAGAGAAGGCGCTCAGGAATAATCTCGAAGAGGGACTCAAAGTAGGTCTTTAGTTTACACCAACTTTTGGCATTCAGATCATTTGTTAGATTCTCAGATCAAAAAATAACATTGAAAGGCTTTGTCAGATGAAAAAAGAGGCAAGAAACAAGGAGAAGATCTCCATGTTTACATTCATTCCCCCCTCTGCTGTTTATAAACATTAACCTAACTTTGGTTATTTTTATGATTTTCAAGATATCTGCGTCTGCGACAGTTTTCATGATCCTTCACCTTAATGTGAAGTTCATTCACTTCAGAAAATGTCAAAATACTGTATTGTTTACAAGACATGTGAAAAAGCTGATTACTTACAAACAGCAACATTCCGAAGTTAAGTACTGTAGCGTGGATTGATTATGAGGGATAGGTATTGATTTGATTATGTTTAGCTAGATGCTTTACTGTCGCTAATAATCATATGTTTAGTTTAGTTAGTTTAGTTTAAAAGGGGGTTACAGTTCACTGCGACCTCAAAGTCTATTGGGCCCCCTTACAAAGCTGTTCGGACCATACCCTCACAGCTTGCCTTCGAGTTCCAGAGATCTGATAAAATCCAATATCTCTGAAGGCTTCAATGAGGCTAGTTCCTCACTCTTACAAGTTTCTCACCCAAGGCATTTTCTCCTTAGGCTCGCAATGCCAAAGCATTCCGTGACTAAGCGACACAGAACCTTCACTTGTCAGTGTCCGACAATCTCATCCTCAACAGGTGCCTCCTGAGGCGACAATGTCCTGTAAGAAAGCCAGTGAGGAGGTGTAATTGTTTCTTACTAAGACCGAGACAACTTTTGGATCTTGCTGTTTCAAAGTTCCGAAGGAACTTAGTGGAATGATCCATCCCTTGGAGAGTTTTTCCCTCTTGGCTTTCTCCTTCTCCAGAATCTCCTTTTTGTAGGTACATTCACCTATACCACAGAAAGGTTCTGGGCCAATGAGTGACATTTGTGCGCCCTCTTTGGCAAGTGTATTGGCCTTTTCGTTTCCTTTAATCCTGAATGACCGGAAACCCAGATTAAAAAGGTCTTATTTTTCTTGCCTACCTCATTGAGTTTGTTCCAGCACTCCCAGATCATTTTTGAGTCGGTGACGTAGGAGCTCAGTGCTTTAATAGCAGCTTGACTATCTGAGTGTATGGCTATATCGCACTTCTTTCTAGATTTATATTTAGATTTCTTTCAATAGCTAAGATTTCCGATCGAAAGACGCTCATACAGGAGCCTAGCGACAGTGCACACTTGGTACTTGGCCCGTATATCCCAGCGCCAGCTCCTGTAGAGGTTTTGGAACCATCTGTTTACCATTTTACGGTATTTTCTTTGAGGTTATAGCCGGTGTATTCCGGTTCCCATTCCTATCTTCTACTTAGCAATGTCCTGAAGTTTTTCTCAGTGCTTACTTTCCTGATCATTACATCACTAGGGAGGTTCGCAGATGGGATGTAGTTGTTCAGAGAGGACCAGACTCTCTGATTCTTTATTCTCTCATTACATGTACCCTCCTTAGATATTCTGAGGATAGCCTCATGGGCTACCCTATCAATCACTAGATGTAGAGGTGTGAGATCCGTAATGACCTCAAGTGCCCATAATCTTATGTTGGATACTTCTTATTTCTTAAAAATATTTGTATTGATCTCAATTTATAATGAAGTTATATTAATTTCGTTTCAATACGCCCATAAAATGTTTTTTAATGATCTGAGATTAGCTTACACAGCTGTCATTTCAGTTAATTTGTTATTGCTAGTAAAAACCCTACCTTCAATTTGTTTTTTTTAGATAACTTATTTCAATGACAAAGGGCGAGGTATTGTTGCTGACAAGCCTTTCAAAAGAGGTGATTTTGTAGTCGAATACAGTGGAGATCTGATTGAAATCTCAGAAGCTAAAAGACGAGAGGAGACATATGCCGCAGATCAAAATGCCGGTTGTTATATGTACTATTTCGAACACAATAATCACAAATACTGGTAAGTACAGCTTTAGGTAAACCATCGGTTTAGACGTGTAAGATGGCGGCGATTTGTTGACGACGGAATGACGCATGCGCAGAGAGTGCAAAACGTCGTTTTGGTTGCCAGATTGTGTAATCGAATGTTGACTTGTAACTGGGATTCACGAATTCTTTTGAGAGGAAATTATAAAATTAGTTTTAACAAATATTTTGTATTGCGCAATTATTGCTGAAGGGAAGATTTAAGAAGGAAATATACACGACTAGTTGTATCCAAAAATTAATGAATTACAGGCTATTACTCAAAATTTCTAAATTTTCAGAGAGTTCGGAATTTTTTTTAACAACCTGATTACATATTAGGTGTACAAATAAGTTTCCGCGGTTTGTCAAAAGATGGCCCCACCAGAAGGTTATGGAGAAATTGTCAGATGTAAAACGTAATATCCCAAGTTTAGTCATCTGGCATCACCATAACCTTAAAGTACTAGTGATTCCGTATCAGCATCACGTAATTTTTTTCGTGCAAAAATGTCAAGTTTTATTCCGAATAAGCATCATTTGCGGGAACTTTTGATTTACTTCTTTAATGTGAAAAAATCTGCAGCTGAGGCTCATCGATTGCTTCTAGAAGCATATGGTGAAGCTGCTTTAAGTGAGAGAAGTTGTCAGGAATGGTTTCAAAAGTTTAAGAACGGTGAGTTTGACGTTAAAGACAAAGAACGCAGTGGAAGGCCGAAAGTGTACGAAGACATGGAATTAGAAGCACTATTGGAGGAAGATTCGTCCCAAACGCAAAAAGAACTTGCACTTACTCTACAAGTGACTCAACAAGCAATTTCACATCGTTTAAAATCGTTAAGAATGATTCAAAAACAAGGAAATTGGGTTCCATTTGAACTAAAGCCGAGAGACGTTGAACGCCGATTATGCATGAGTGAAATGCTGCTTGCCAGGAATAAAAAAAAAGAGTTTTTTGCATCGTATAGTCACTGGTGACGGAAAATGGATTCACTACGATAATCCAAAGAAGAGAAAGTCATGGGTTAAGCCCGGCGAACCATCAACATCGACAGTTAAGCCGAATATTCATGGAAAAAAACTCATGCTGTGTATTTGGTGGGATCAGCTTGGTGTCGTGTATTATGAATTGCTGAAACCAAGCGAAACCATTACTGGAGCTCTCTACCAAACACAATTGATGAGATTGAGTCGGGCACTTAAGGAAAAACGCGCCCATTACTACTCCAGACACGACAAAATTATTCTTTTACACGATAATGCTCGTCCACATGTTGCGGCGCCGGTAAAAACATACTTGGAAACACTCAACTGGGAAGTTTTACCCCACCCGCCGTATTCACCAGACTTAGCCCCTTCTGATTATCACCTGTTCCGGTCGATGGCACATGGTCTGTCTGAGCAGCGCTTCACATCATATGAAGACACCAAAAATTGGGTAGATTTGTGGATAGCGTCAAAAGATGAAGAGTTTTTTCGACGGGGTATCCGAATGTTGCCAGAAAGATGGGGAAAAGTAGTGGCAAATGATGGAAAATACTTTGAATAAAACGTTATGTACTTTTCCTTTACAATAAATTCCTAATTTTTTATAAAAAACCGCGGAAACTTATTTGTACACCTAATATAATTTAAAATTGAAAGATAATCAAGCCACAATTTGGAAAGAAATAAAAAAAATTTAATTGATTCATTTTAGAGTTGCTTAGTAGTTCGAAGTGCTAAGCACAGAATACTAATTTATGATCAGGAAGGAAACAACTAAGCAAGGAAAACCTACACTCACGCAACTATTCGAAAAAATATATTATATTCACATTTATGTTCGACATAAAGTTAAAGCAAGCTACTTCACTTGAATTCACTTAGAAAAAATTAATTTGAATTGTATAGTGTCGAACCTCAATATAACAAATCGAAAGGAAATTTAAACGATTCTTCGAATACAAGAATAATCGTCGTACGTGGCAACGTTGCTGTCACTTGGCGGACCGCCGCCATCTTACATGCCTGAACCGATGGATTACCCCGCTTTATTTGAGATTGGCCCAAGAAAAGTAATATGTTGTATTTTTATTTCAGTATTGATGCCACGCCAGAGTCAGAAAGGTTGGGTAGGCTAGTAAATCACTCCAGAAATGGCAATTTAATGACGAAGTCTGTAACAGTTGACGGTAAACCTAGGTTAGTTCTCATAGCCAAAGAAGATATCGAAGTGGGACAAGAACTGTTATATGATTACGGAGATCGGTCTAGGGAATCCCTAAGACATCATCCTTGGTTAGCGTACTAGTGATCGTTTTAATAACTTATTTATTCCAAATTATTATAAAGAATCGTTCTTCTCGAGTGGGTTTTATAAATTCACGTATTTTAAATTGTACAAATTTGTTGAATAGTATTTTTATATAGTGTTATTTAGAATTTTTCTTCTCGATTTTCAAACTTCACATCGATTTAATGGGATTGGTTCTATGAGAATCCTGGATGCTATGCCTGAGAAGTGTTCAAGTTTTGTAAACGTTTCGCATTTTAGAAGCATTTTCATGTTTTTTTACAATCATCTATGAATTCTAAAGATATAACATTATTCTGAGGAATTGAATACACAATTAAAGTTGTTGAAAATATTTTCGATTTTATTGTCATTTCTGTATCTGAATAATACCGAAAAAATGAAAAGGTGATTCCTTAGATCATTTAATGCGAAAAGGATTAATGTAGGTCCAGAAATGCATTGGTTCCAAGATACAGGGTGTTGAAGTTTTATTTTAAAACTTTCTTAAAAAGTGGTACGCCTCTGAGATATTTTAAACCAACAATTATTTTCAAATTCTTCACTTAGTTTGCGACGAAAAGCTCTTCTGCCCTTTTATTCGTGTGGTGTCGTTTTTGAGTAAAAAATAAAAAAATTATTGTACCGTTCTACTGTAAATACGTGTAAAGATTTCTAGAAAACTTTTTAGGTTTTCACTCCCAGCTGAGAAACAAAAATAATAAAAAAAAATAATTAAGATTTAATGCTCCTGCGTAGATCCTTGCACTAATTTGTCAGTAGCAAATTAGTTTTGAAAAAATTGTTGCCTAACAGTTAAACTAAAAATGAAATAAATTAGAAGTATAATGTAACGTTTCGGTGTCTAGTTAACAATTAGACTGCAAACGAAAAAATACACAATTCCAAAGACTTTACAAGTTTGCCTGAAGGAGTCTGATATAGACACCAAATGTTACATTATCCTTTTTTAATTTTACTGTTAGGCAACAAGTTTTTCAAAACCAATTTGCTCCTGACAAATTAGTGCAAGGATTTACGCAGGAGCATTTCATCTTAATTACATTTTTTAAAATTATTTCTGTCTCAGAGACTGGGAGTGAAAACCTAAAAAGTTTTCTAGAAATGCAGAATCCTCCCAGATTATATTTCAATCTATAGGTGTTAATTTCTTACATAAAAAAGACGCCCCACATGAAAATTTAGAATAGATTTTTTGTCAAAAATTCAACGAATAATTAGAAAATCATTTTCAGTTTGAAATATCTCAGTGGCGAATCACTCTTTTAGTCAGTTTTTAAGTAAATCAACACACCCTGTATCTAGGAAACAATGCATTTCCAGGTCTACATTTATGGGAACCTTTTTTCATAAAATGATCCAAGGAATCACCCCTTCAATTATTTCAGTGTTATTTAGATACACCCTGTAGATGGTTTTTGTCGACAAGTGGTGCTAGTACGTTTCAAACCTATTGAAAAAGAGCATTTTCATTCCAATGTTACAATCTCAAAAACAAGTTTGATTAAAGTATTGGTACTAGCTTGCCTTACTCTTAGCAAATAAATTAAAATTTCTCAAGTTCATTTAAATATCACACAGTTCAAGGGCGTAGCCAGGAATTAATTTCGGGGGGGGTTTTGACATTTTGGCCATTGACTTTGTAGGTGCCGGGAATTGTGAGGGTCGCTTTCTGTAGCAAGTAGATACTTATTTGTTGTTTTTAAGAATTTAATAATCCTTTCCTACTAGATTTTCGGAGATAAGTTGGTTTAAGTGCAAAATGAAAGATTATTTTTGCAACAAAAAATTACTCTGAAACATTTCGGGGGGGGTTCGAACCCCCAAAACCCCCCCCCTGGCTACGCCCTTGACACAGTTGATATCATTTTGAAATTGAATAATGTTTTAGAATGAGTTGATTCTTTTTAATATTCTGATTTTATTTAATTGAAGTTACATTATTGTATTAGCTCTCTTCCAGATACTTCATGCTTTGTATTACTATAGGTTTAAGCAAAGTTTGGATTTGACTGATCTATTAAGTTTTAAGTATGATTTTAATATCAAACTGTGTTTCAAAATTTGTAAGTGTAGGATTATCGAATAAACAACTTCAACTCAGACTTAATTTTATTCAGAGAAGTAACAAAATTAGATACTAGCGTTTTCAGCCTCCACCATATCACTTTCAATCTCATTTGTTGTCGTCTTTTCAATTTCCTCTAGGGAATCGTTGAGGATTTTTTTGTGCATTGCCAGATAACTTTCAATTTTTACATAACGTGCGTTAATTTTCGAGAATTCGTATTTCATAATTTTCAATGAAGCATTTAGCATATCCAAATCTTTGGCTGTTTTTTCCGTGTTAGCTAAAATATCTTGCAAATGATTCTCTTGCTTTGATGACGCTTTGTTTTTGGGAAAACTAGTCAGGAGTTCAGGATTTTCTGTATTATTTGAAGAAACTTGGCTAGAGTTGTCCATTCTTTATCAAATATTTCGTATTTGTAGTATAATTTTCTCAATTTGAAGACGCTTGATGTATCTTTTGGCTACACAATAGGTTTGTTCGCGTCGCAGTTCGGAACTATTCGGAACTGTACTTTTTTGTTCCCACCATAGAAATATATACATAATAATAATAATTATGTATATATTTCTATGGAGGGAACAAAAAAGTACAGTTCCGAATAGTTCCGAACTGCGACGCGAACAAACCTAATAATTATCATTGATCATAGAATAACTACCCACATCTATGTTAATAATCATAGACACTTCTCAAAGTAGCCACAAAAACGATCTTTGGACCACTGAAAATGGAATGTTTTCAAGAGAGTTCAATATTTTGAAACTTTTAACATTGTTTAAACAATGCTTTTAAATTGGGAAATAGATGTACTGGAAATATGAACACAAAATTTCACAAATTCTCACTTGAGAAAAAATGGGTAATTATTTGTTCGTCAACTCTCTAAGCAATCATTTGAATGGAAATCATAGAACAATTAATGTGATCAAGTTTTCAAATGTGATTGTTAAAAATAAATACACTAATTATTGTCCAATTTCTATACTATTCAACTCGTTTATATACTCTGAAAAAAAAATGCATCAGAAATCAATACATTCATAAGCTTAGATATAATACCATCAATAAATTCAACTTTTTTAGGGTGTCTTTTCTTTGCTTCTCGTATTGCTTCTTCCTTATCGTCATGATTTTTAGTGAAAAAGTTTATTTTAGCCTTCAACAAGTATCCCTTTAGAGAATCTTCGTTTAAATACAGAGCTCTGTCGATATCTGTAAGAGCTTTGTCATAAAGTTTGAGTTTTATGTGAGTCAAACCTCTACTTAGGTAAAGATTGTGATTATCCTTCACTAAGTCTAAGGCCTAAAATATATTATGATTCAACGAAAACTTTATCAAATCCAAAATATCAAGAAATACAGTGGAACTTCCCTATAACAAACGTCTGTATAACGAATTTCTCTGTATAACGAATTTCGTACAAGATATTGTACCTTGAATCTAAATTCCATTTTAAAACGAAGTAAATTCTCTCTATAACGAAATATTCAAGGAACATCATTCTTTGAATGCATATTGGTGAGAAGTTATAAGGGTGGGTTTTTTCCGGACGTACGTAATAAATCCCGACCTTAAACTCAATCATTATGGCGGGTAGAGAGATTTTTCTGAAACAGTTTTAAATGCAGCCCTGGCTGGTTGGTTTCAATCTAACCATTACGTTAGTGTGAAAAAGTTGTGCGAAAATCTCTAAAAACAAGTTGTTAAGTTTGAATGATAAACTTAAATTTATCAGTGAAGTCGGCCGCGACATTGCCGACTATAGAAACAAATTTTCTGTATAACGAAAGGACCCCGCACATTTTGTATGAGAATTGGCTCCCGGTGGATTTGGCTGAAAATTTGATATGATGTTCTACTAATCCTTCTGATCAAATGTCTCTACAGTCACGAAGCTGAAAAATGCGTACTTCTAGGAGTTTTTAACGATATTTTGTATCCATTATGGCTTACGTATTACCGTTCACACAGAAATGTTTGAGAATATTTCGTGATTATTGAAAGCAGATTCTGTCAATTCGAAATATTTTCAAACATTTCTGTGTGAACGGTAATACGTAAGCCATAATGGATACAAAAAATCGCTAAAAACTCCTATATAGAAGTATGCATTTTTCAGCTTCGTGACTGTTTAGACATTTGATCAGAAGGATTAGTAGAAAACCATATCAAATTTTCAGCCAAATCCACCGGGAGCCAATTCCCATAATACGTAAGCCATAATGGATACAAAAAATCGCTAAAAACTCCTAGAAGTATGCATTTTTCAGCTTCGTGACTGTTTAGACATTTGATCAGAAGGATTAGTAGAACATCATATCAAATTTTCAGCCAAATCCACCGGGAGCCAATTCCCACACAAAATGTGCGATTATTATTATTATAACGATTTTTTTTTGCGGATTTAGCGTTTTCGTTATAGGGAAGTTCCACTCTATATTGAGGAAATTGAAATTTGATTAGTGGGTATAATGCTTGAAAAATAATTTACCTTGTTATAACAAGATAAAGCCTTGAAAAATTCCCCTCGTTGGAAAGCAAGTGTAGCCTGTTTCCTGAGAGTTTCCATTTTTTCCTGCCTTATTTTCCTATCAAGATGCCTTTTATCTGCATCTCTCTCAACTTCTTTCATAAATGCCTCTGCAAATGAATTATTTTTAATAATCTAAAGCTGCCAAGCACTCGAAGAAATGCGTAGCAGTGCTGTGCCTGAGGTGGCAGAAGGACACATTAGTGAAACCCAACCTGTCAAGCTTATAATAGCCTCGAAAGGGTTAATTCGGATTTCTGGGTACATAAAACGAAAGAATTTCAATTTTAGCGCGATAAAGGAAGATGGTGGTCTTGTTTTGCCAGAATATCTGATTTCTTGAAAATTTGCGCTCTATATGGTTCAATCGTAGGAAATTTCTTGGAGTTGAATTCAGAAGTTAAATACCTAGAAATAACACTGAATAGTAAACTTCTGTGGAATAAGCGTGTTGATACTGCTACTGGCAGAGATAAAAGGGCTCTAATGGCGTGCAGACGTCTATGCGGCAAAAATTGAGGTTGTAACCGAAAAATACTGCGATGGATTTACATCATGATTGTGAGACCTATAATCACATATGGGGCAATAGCCTGGTAAGTAAGAGGAAAAGGCTCGATGACGTACAGAGGCTTGCCTGTGTGCATCACTGGAGCTGAGAACGTGCCCAACTAGGGCACTTGAGGTCATTACGAATCTCACACCTCTACATCTAGTGATTGATAGGGTAGCCCATGAGGCTGTCCTCAGAATATCTAAGGAAGGTACAGGTAATGAGAGAATAAAGAATCAGAGAGTCTGGTCCTCGCTGAACAACTACATCTCATCTGCGAACCTAGTGATGTAATGATCAAGAAAGTGAGCTCTGAAAAAAACTTCAGGACTTTGCTAAGTGGGAGAGAGGAATGTAAACGGGAATACACCTACTATAACCTGATAAAAAAAAACAAATTGAAGGTAGGGTTTTTACTAGCAATAACAAATTAACTGAAATGACAGCTGTGTAAGCTAATCTCAGATCATTAAAAAACATTTTTTGGGCGTATTGAAAAGAAATTAATATAACTTCATTATAAATTGAGATCAATACAAATATTTTTAAGAAATAAGAAGTATCCAACATATGATTATGGGCACTTGAGGTCATTACAGATCTCACACCTCTACATCTAGTGATTGATAGGGTAGCCCATGAGGCTGTCCTCAGAATATCTAAGGAAGGTACAGGTAATAAGAGAATAAAGAATCAGAGAGTCTGGTCCTCGCTGAACAACTACATCTCATCTGCGAACCTCCCTAAGTGATGTAATGATCAAGAAAGTAAGCTCTGAAAAAAACTTCAGGACTTTGCTAAGTGGGAGAGAGGAATGTAAACGGGAATACACCTACTATAACCTGATAGAAAATACCGTAAAATGGTATACAGATGGTTCCAAATCCTCTTCAGGAGCTGGCGCTGGACCAAGTACCAAGTGTGCACTGTCGCTAGGCTCCTGTATGAGCGTATGAGCGGAAATCTAGGTATGATTTCCGCTTGAAAGATGCCTAGATATAAATCTAGAAAGAAACTATCAGAAGTGCGATATAGCCATACCCTCAGATAGTCAAGCACCGAGCTCCTACGTCATCATCGACTCAAAGATGATCTGGGAGTGCCGGAACAAACTCAATGAGGTAGGCAATGAGGTCTATTTAATCTGGGTTCCCGGCGACTCGGGAATCAGAGGAAACGAAGAGGCCAATACACTTGCCAAAGAGGGCGCACGAATGTCACTCATTGGCTCAGAATCCTTCTGTGCTATAGGTAAATGTACTTAGAAGAAGGAGTTTCTGGAGACGGAGAAAGCCGAGAGGGAAAAACTCTGGCGGAATCTTCCAGGGATGGATCATTCCACTAAGTTCTTTCGGAACTTTGAAACAGCAAGATCCAAAAGATATCTGGATCTTGGTAAGAAACAATTACACCTCCTCACTGGCTTTCTTACAGGACACTGTCGTCTTAGGAAGCACCTGTTGAGGATGGGATTGTCTGACACTGACGAGTGTAGGTTCTGTGGGGAGGAGGAAGAAACCCCCATTCACCTAGTCACGGAATGCTTTGGCATTGCGAACCTAAGGGGAGAATGCCTTGGGCGAGAAACTTGTAAAAGTGGGGTACTAGCCTCGTTGAAACCTTTCATCAGATCTCAGAAACTGGAAGGCAAGCTGTGAAAGATGTGGCCAGAACAGCTCTGTAAGGGGGCACAATAGATCTCGAGGTCGCAGTGAATTCTGTAACCCCTTTTCAAACTAAACCGAAACTAAACTATGGTTCAATCGTAGGAAGAGAAACTTCTGTCTGTTTTTAATTCGAAACATTAGATTTTGTTTTGGATACCCACCTTGTGACATTTTGGACTCATCAGTGGATGTCATTTCCTCAAAAGCCTTTTTGTTTATAAGTGTTCTATCGCACTTCACCTTCAATTTTACATTTTCAACGTCTATTATTTCCTCTTTTAGGTCTTTTGATTCGCCTAGATACCTTTTGGCTTCAGCATCGCCTATTGCCTGCTCTTCTTTATCTTTAGAAGCAAGTTTTTGAACAATTCTTTCAACCTCTGTCACTTTATGCATGAAATTGTTGAATTCCTCTTCGCGTATCTCTGAACCTTTCCAAGAGAGGGACATTTTGTGAAAAAGTGTGAGAGAAAATGCAAAAAGTGTTAATGAAATTGGTTTTATTTGTTTAGATATTTGAAGTTTTAAATTGCTTAGCAACATATTTGAAGACCACTGATTTATCAATATATCTACGCGTTGTCAAGGGCGGATTCAAGCACTACCTTACTAGTAAGGTAGTGATTCAAGCCCCATGAACCCCCCTGAGACTTGTTCGTACCTCAGAAAAATTCTCCAATTTTGATCAAGTTCGTGGATCCTTATCAAAGACCGTTCACGAAAATCATCTGACCCCTCCTGGATACTCTTTGCGCGTTTTTGTATTGCGTAAACTATACAGGGTCTATCATCTGAATAACTTCGAAAAAATGAAAGGGAGGATTCCTCAGATCATTTTATGATAAAAGGTTCCCATAAATGTAGGTCCGGAAATGCAATGTTTCCGAAATACAGGGTCTTAAAAATTGATCAAAAAAGTGATACGGCTCTGATATATTTTAAACCAACAATTGTTTTAAAATTCTTCGTTAAAGTGACAAAAATCTTCTCTACTCTTGCTGCACTATTGATCGGCCTCGGCCATAATAATACAAATTAATCACTAGTGAATAATGAGTCCTTATTCACTGCTGTCAGATAGGTACTTCATAGATTTAGATTTAATATTATATGCTGTATATTGTTATTTCTTCAGTATTCCAACTAACAAATATCAAATCAAATCAAATTTTATTGAAGAACTCTGAAATAAATACAGCTAATAAACATGATTAAATTATTTGGATAATTTTGCACCTAACTCCGTAGAAGTTGTGTTGTGCATTATTTAAAAACAAAATTTTCAAATTCATCGTTACAGACAGGCATTATTTTCCTTTTTTCTGTTATATATACATACACATTTTCAGAAGTAACAACATAATATTTTTGCTATTTTCTTTCTTTTAATTTTATTCTTAATTATAAAATTTTATTTCATTTAGTTCATTTTTTTTTGAATTTTGGATCACAACAGGGAGCTTTATTTTTCTTTTTAACCTATATACTGAAAACTATTTTTATTCATTATAATGAACTGCTTCAGTCTTTTAGAAAACAGTTTGAAATTTCTGATGTCTCTCAAATCTTGCGGAATACAATTACATATTTTCGGTCCAGTGGTGCCGATGTACCTCTGGAACATTGTAGTCTTTGCCTGAGGTACTCTCAAATTTTGTTTTTTTCTTGTTTCATACTCCATGGGCAAACCTTGTCAACCGAGGGCCAAAATATACTATTATTACATCAATCTAAGCAATTTTCATTACTAAATATACAATTACAGGTTCTCCAAAACTTTATCATGTGTCAACTTGCCTTTTTTCACACTAAACTATATACTATAGTAATAGAAGTGTCTTGTCACGGTCGCCAAATGTTAAAATCACAAAACATAAATATAATCTTCAAGAAATAGATTCAGTAGTAGTGGATAAAGTACTCGATACAGTGGCTGCTATTCACTAGGTGATTTGGGCCACTCGCCTACGGCTCGTAGCCTAAACTTCACCTCGTGAATAATAGCTATCATTATACGCTCGTTGCATAATATACCTACTATTATACGTTAAATAGCCTATTCGTTTTGATCGGTGAGTTGCTCCTGAGCAACTCAAAAGCTTGAACTACGGTTCTGGGGGTCCTAAAGACTCCGGAACTAAACAGCGAGCTATAGACCGAGTGTCGTAGACAGCTCAAGGTATTGGGGCACAAAAGACCATTAGGTTGCAGTGTAGACACGAAAGATAACCTATACTATATACACCCATTTGATTGAATCTTCAGTACGTATATAATCATAATACAATGTTTCACATTTGAAATTTTGATTTGTAATAATTTATGGTAGGAGAGTTATAGAAACGTAAACTAAGGGAGATCTTCCATACTCAATATGAAACTTCTTATTCATATATTAAGCATATACATATTTCATTAACCTCAAGATCGAAGGAATAATTTATCCCACACACTTGAATAACTCCAGTTTAAAAACCAAAACTCACATACGGGGGTTACCTTTCATTTTCGGCATAGCGCAAACTGGCATCTGACAGCTGGTAGTTTTTAGTTTAAAAAAGGGATTACAGTTCACTGCGACCTTAAGGTCTATTGTGCCCCCTTACAGAGCTGTTCTGGCCACACTCTTCACAGCTCGCCTTCCAGTTCCAGAGATCTAATGAAATCTAATAACTGTGAAGGCTTCAACGAGGCTAGTTCCTCACCATTATAAGTTTCTCGCCCAATGCATTCTCTCCGTAGGCTCGCAATGCCAAGGCATTCCGTGACCAGGTGAATGGGGGTTTCTTCCTCCTCCCCACAGAACCTACACTCGTCAGTGTCCGATAATCCCATCCTCAACAGGTGCTTCCTGAGGCGACAGTGTCCTGTAAGAAAGCCACTGAGGAGGTGTTCCGAAGGAACTCAGTGGAATGATCCATCCCTAGGAGATTCCGCTAGAGTTTTTCCCACTCGGCTTTCTGCTTCTAAAGAAACTCCTTCTTATAGGTAGGTACATTTACCTATACCACAGAAGGGTTCTGGGCCAATTAGTAACATTCGTGCGCCCTCTTTGGCAAGTGTATTGGCCTCTTCGTTTTCTTTGATTCCCGAATGGCCGGGAACCCAGATTAAAAAGACGTTATTTTTCTTGCCTACCTCATTGAGTTTGTTCCGGCACTCCCAGATCATTTTAGAGTCGATGACGTAGGAGCTCAGTGCTTGAATAGCAGCTTGACTACCTGAGTGTATCGCTATATCGCACTTCTGATATTATTTTTTTTAGATTTATATCTAGACATCTTTCAATAGCTTAGATTTCCGCTTGAAAGATGTTCATACAGGAGCTAAGCGACAGTGCACACTTGGTACTTGGCCCGTATTCCCAGCGCCAGCTCCTGTAGAGGTTTTGGAACCATCTATATACCTTTTTACAGTAGGTATGTTCTTTGAGGTTATAGTCGGTGTATTCCTGTTCCCTTTCCTCTCTTTCACTTAGCAATGTCCTGAAGTTTTTCTCAGTGCTTACTTTCTTGATCATTATTGATCAACACTAGGGAGTTTCGCAGATTAGATGTAGTTGTTCAGAGAGGACCAGACTCTCTGATTTTGTATTCTCTCATTACCTGTACCTTCCTTAGATATCCTGGGGATATCCTCATGGGCTACCCTATCAATCACTAGATGTAGAGGTGTGAGATCCGTAATGACCTCAAGTACCCTAGTTGGGCACGTTTTCATAGCACCAGTGATGCACACAATGGCAAGCCGCTGTACTTTATCGAGCCTTTTCCTCGTACTTACCTGACATGCCAGGTTAGTGACCCATATGTGATTATAGGTCTCAAAATCATGACGTACATCCATCTATTAATCACTTGATTAATAAACTAGTTGATTAGAATGCGTCGACCGTATTATGAATTCAGTATATGAATTCTTGATTGAAATACATTGTAAATTTGCACTATACATTGACATATATAATAGTATTTGTTTTGAAGTGTTTCGTGCTTCTGAGCTGAGTTCCAGTGCTGGTGGGCAACCAATGGCAAGCCGTTTTTCGAGCTTTTGAGTTACTCAGGAGCACGAAACTCTTCAAAACGAATTTGCTAATTAAATTAAATTATAAATTTCTAGGTTTCTATGTTTTAGTTGTGACATTGACATTATTTGTATTGAAATTATAATCTTAAAGGATTCTGCATTTCTAAAATTTTTTTTAGATTTTCACTCCCAGTCTCTGAAACAGAACTAATTAGTGCTCCTGTGAAAAGCTTTGCATTTATTTGTCAGGAGCAAATTGGTTTTGAACAAATTGTTGCTTGACAGTAAAAAGAAAGAAATAAAAAGGATAATGTAATGTCAATTAGGTAGACTGCAAATGAAAAACGAACAATTCCGAAAATTTTACAAGTTTGTCTGAAGAAGGTGTCTGATAGACACCGAAATGTTACATATTATCTTTTTCATCTATTTCCTTTTTTTAGTTTTTCTGTTAGGCAACAATTTTTTCAGAACTAATTTGCTCCTGATCAATGAGTTCAAAGATTTTCGAAAGAGCACTTCATCTTAGTTAATTTTTTTTAATTATTTCTATTTCAGAGACTGGGAGTGAAAACCTAATAAGTTTTTTAGAAATTATTCGTATTGTTTCTGAATACTTTGTGTTCGGTTGCTAATGACAATTACACATTAATAGTTATTTAATCAACTAGGTTATTAAAGACAGCGACTAATGGTCAAGATATTTTCTTTAATAGTTCGAGACCATTAGTCGCTCGATTAATAACCGAGTTGATTACAAGATTTTTCCGACGATCTCGATATGAATTGTGTACGGTTGCCATGAGGATTGCACATTAAAATGACTAGAAAATTGAGCATTAAAATGGGTCATTGATGCTCAATTTCGTACACGTTAAAATCACCTTTTATTTCGAGGTCGGCGGAAAAATAGTATTAATTGAACTTTAAAATGGGTCATTATTGTTCAATTTCGTATACGTTAAACCCACGACGGAAAACACATAAAAGGCAACCCTCGTAAATCAATTATACAAATAAAAGCTATTCGACATCAAGGAAGGAACAACAAAATTACGTTCTGGTAACACTACGCTTACGATATAAACATTTAAATATTTATAACCACGAGTCTAGACTTTCAGAAATTTACAATTTCACGCTAAACCATCAGTGTGGCATTTCTCAAAACTAATTGAATTCAACAAATTGAACTTACATGAATGTTTATTCATTACAATTGTAAAACAGTTGTCTTTCGACAATTCCGTATGGGCCCTGTTTGTAGCCCCCTTACTGGCCCGATTCAAATCATATAGGTGGGGACCTGACACTCCGTCTAGACATGTAAAACAGTCGATTATAGAAATTTCGGAGGAGCACAGGGTCATGACTAGATGACAGCAAATTGGTCGGAATAAATTACACTAATAGGAATAGGAACTGATGATCAGAGATGAAACGACAAAAAAACAAACGGGTTCAGTTTTGGACGGGTAGAAGGCGACAGGACGACATAAACAAGTTAATTTCTCTACGAAGAAATGTTTAATGGTTCTTTTATGAAAAAGAGGTGATTTGATTGGTAATTTTTTCTTCAGTGGCGCAACATAGGATAAGGTTTCAAATGTCTCGACCCCACTTCTCAATCTTAAGCAGAAGGTATTTACCAATGAGTAATTTGAAACGAATTGAACAAGTTTGCTTTTGCGTCAGTAAACACAATAACTTCAAACAGGAAAACCTAAGAACACTCGAAATTCACGGGTTGATTCCTCGAGGAAAATAGGCAGGGGTACTACATAATTTTTTTTCGAAATCAACCCCCCTTCCCAAATACACTCTTTGAAAGGCTATGACGAGTTGACAGTTTTTAAATTTTTTACTGCTTCTTAAATACATAAAACTATACATAATATAAAGCACTAAGTAGATGTTACTCACACAATTTTTTTAGATCTCATAACTTATTATTAGGGGTTGAAAATAACAACCCCCTATGATTTTCGTTCAAAAATTGTTTTCGTGGGATAGATTTTCGGAAAATAAAAGTCTCTTATGGTTTCCCATTCAGTCAGTACTTTTCTCAGAAAGATAAAAAAACTTACAAGTAGTTCTGATCACTGTTCAGAAAGATTCATAGAACATCTCCTATCATAGGAATACAAAATCTTACATTCATTATATGGAACATACGATGAAATGGAATGAACAGTCATCATAAGTACTTGTAAGTTTTGATTTTTTCCGAGAAAAATATCGACTGTTTCGAAATTTCGCAGAAGACTTTTTTTCTCCAGAATTGAAAGAGAAACCATAAGAGAATTTTATTTTCTAAAGGGTTATCATTTTCAACCCCTAATATAATAACAAAGTTATGGGATCAAAAAAAATGTGTGAGTAACATCTACTTAATGAATCATATTATGTATAGTTTTATGACTCAGTGTTTTTTTAGGAGTCCTAAAAAAATTAAAAACTGTCAACTCGTCATCGCCTTTCAGAGGCTGTATCTTGGAAGGGGTGTCGATTTCGCAAAAAAATTCATATGAACTACCCCTGCTTATTTTTATCGAGGAATCATCTCCCAAAGTCCCTCGCATTTGTTTACAGACCTTAAAATCTTTATTATCACAAATATACCTCGAAGTGAAGAAAGCAAGCCACTGGTGTAGCCCAAAAACCTGACTATGAAACCCATAAAAATACCTTCCAATATAATTTTTGAAATTAATAAAAAAAAGCAATATGATTTGAATAATAACAGTAATAAAATAATAAAACAGTAAACAATTTTTGATATTTTTTCTGGAATCTGTTCTATCGTGAAACAGAAGTACTACTCGATCATGAAAATATTGAAATATTTTTTTGAGGAATAATATAAAAATGATCAGAAATTTTCATTCATCTACTTAGAACCTTACAACTATGCATATTTGAATACATTTGTAAACATATGTAATTTTGAAATTAATCAGATTATTATTATTGAAATACAATTTTATATGAGCCATTTTGTTTGAGTACTAAGAATTACCTAATTCTGAATACGCGAAAAATACGATATTTTGACCAAACCCAAAAACCGTATCAGAAAACCTATTGTGTTTATGGCGGACTAAATCACTTTCGACTGTGTAATCTTCATCAGTATGTATAGTAGTATCATTTTCTGTTAAAAATTTTCAACTCAAAGGAATTTCATAAGTACCTATCTTCTGATGATCTCAGTCTTAATTATGAATTCACGAAATTTGGAATGAGAATGGTAAAGATTCAATATTATGCAAAGTCATCTATTTTTCTCGAAATTCATTGATTGTTGCTAAGATTTCTACTGAAAATCGTTGAAGCTATGTAATAACATAGCTTCAACGATGAAATGAATCTAAGAAATATCTTAGATTCATTTCATTTTCCCTAAAATATTGTTTTCATTTATAATTTTTAGATAAAAAAACGACTTTGGAACCAAATAAATGGTAAAGATTATGCAAATTCAAATCTCTTTTCTCAAAATTCCTCAATTGTACCCATCTCAGATATCTAGCTGAAATTGTTGAAATTGCCAAAACTATCTGAATTCTTAGATCCATTTAATTTTTCTTCAAATGTTGGTCTCACTTTCAATTCGGAATCCACAAAAAAAACCAAAGGTTGAACAAAAAAATTTCAAATATTCAATATTATACAAATTCATATTTATTTAATCCAAATTCACAGATTGTGAAGTTATGTAATTTCTGAGACCCAATTAATTTTGCTTGTTATTTTGGTTCCACTTCAAATCCAGAATACATATAAAATACCTAATTTAACAAAAAAAAATAAGAAAAGCCCTAAGCAGGTGCTTTTGAGCGCTCGTTTGTTGGTGAAGCAATAATTCTATTACCTCAAAATTCATGCAATGTATATTATATGAATGCGAAATCTCAGCACGATCGAAATTATTATTATTATTCAAAAAATGAAATATGAAAAAATCTATAATTTGAAAATATTTAATTCTATGATTCTGATGATGCGATCTTCTTGAAATTTTCCATGAATAATGTATCAATCTTCATTCACAAAATAAATTTCACTCGAATCAGATAACTTGTTATGAAAATATAAATATTCTTTTCACTATTGCAAATGAATTGTCTATGGTTCTGTTAACACTGTGGCCACAAAATTTAGCGCGAGGCTTATTATGAGCATCTTGCTTGTGACCGCAAAATTTCATTTCGATTGGTTTCGTTTCGTCTGAGATATTCAGGAACAAAAATTTTGAATGGCCATATTTTATGGAACACCTATATGATTTGGCTGGTTAACGAACCTAACCGCGGCATTTGGGAACCGAACTCACCCTGAAAATCTCGAGTCCTTAGGACAATCCCTCCGAAAGTTATTGTGCTTACGGCCAGCCGGACGGCCCCACAGACAGAATTGAATTTAACCACGGATTCGTCATCAGGAAGTCGAGCCTTATAGTTTGAGACAATTTTCGGCTCAAAATTACAGACATTTGGTTGAGCGCTCAAAAATGGTAAATGTATATTCAATATAATTTTTAAATTCACATAGTTTTTCCTCGAAATCAATAAAATTGTAAAAAATATGCGATTTATTAGATCCAATTCCCTTGAAATGTTGATCTCAACTTCAATTCTGAATCAACGAAAAAATTCAAATAAAAAAAAATTGTAAATATTCAATGTTATGCAAATTAATATCTATTTTCTTGATATTCATCGATCATATCTAGGATTTCTACAGAAAATAGTTGAAATTATGTTATTTCTCAGATCCATTTAATTTTCGATTCCAGGATTAGATCAAGATTCAAAAATGGTAATCATATACAGCCCAACGTTGTACCTGGAGTGGTCATATATAAATAACAGAGAGGTCCGTATGTTGCTTTAGTTGAATTACTTTGGTGTTGTCCAGTGTTAGGTGTTCTTGTTACATTTACTGAAGAGACCTTTTTCTTGAACGAGGTATTTTTTTTATTTCAATGCGCGATCTGTTTCCCTGTTTTTCGAAAAATTCCTGAGAATATCGTAAAAAAATAATGAAAAAAATTGTAGGGTTTTATATACAGTGTGTTTGGTCATGATTTAGCGATAATTTTGGGGCATCAAAAATACCTTATATTATCGACGAAAACATCCACATTGGGAAGTTTACTCCCTTAATTTTGGAGTAGCCCCCATTTTAAATTTACTTTTTTATTTTCATTGACCCTTCCAAATAATATCGATTTCTTTGGAAATAAATATCCTGTAGGTGTGAAAAAAATGTTTTTTGGGAAATGATACTAAAACCTTTCATTAAAGTAGAACAATATGAAAACATTCAACTTGAAAATGCCATAAAAAAATTCTTAAAAAAAATTTTAGTGGAAAAATTTACTGGTTTTCTTAGTTAATCCGCAATAGTACAAGAACGAGCACATTGAAGTATATTTTTTTTCGATGATTCAACACGCAAGGATATTAGCTACAAAACAAAACCTACATCATTTCTTTAAGTTACATAGTTTAAGAGTTATGGCTGTTCAAACCTGACCACTATGCGAGTGCCCCAAACTTTTTTTGTTGTTACAGGCCGTCATGAGGGCCACTGCCTGTCTACAAAGCAGAGGTGGCTATTTAGAGCAAATTTTAAGATTAATTTGTTTGTTTGATCATTGAAAATTATCGTACAGTACTGAGTTTTATTTTATTTTATCAATTTTTATAAAGGTCATGTTCGAACAGCAATTACTTTCTAATTATGTAACTTACAATAATTATGTTGGTATTGTTTTGTAGCTAATATCCTTGCATGTTAGCTCATTGAAAAAAATTTACTTCAAGAAAATCAGTACATTTTTCAATACAATTTTTAAAGAATTTTTTTATGACATTTCTAAAATAAATGTTTCCATATTGTTACACTTTAATAAAAGGTGGTAGTATCATCTTTCGAAAAACATTTTTTCGCATCTTTAGGACCTTTATGTTCAAAGAAATCGATATTATTTGGAAGGGTCAACTTAAATTAAAAAATAAATTGAAAATTGGGGCCACTCCAAAATTAAGGGAGTAAACCCCCCAATATGAGTGTTTTTATCGATAAAATTAGGTATATATGATGCCCTTAAATTATCGCTAAGTCATGACCAAACACACTGTATAATGCATTCTCATTCATAAAATGAACTGTTGAGCTTTGAGATCATTTCTAGGAGGTTTTTCAATAGAATTTATTAATTAATTAATAAATAAATGATAAATTTCTCAATGAGTTTATTTCCAAAGAATGATACAAAACTGAAGGAAGTTGTGTTTGAAAAATAGTTACAATTCATTTAGTTTCGACAAATAAATGAATGAATGTTTCATTTTTTTTAAATTATTGGTTTCTTACTCGAGAAATGTTTTTAGTGTTAAAATTATTCGAAGGAAAAATGTTAATTCTTACTTATTTATATGGAAGAATTTTTTCAAATGCCTACAAATGCCCGAAAAAAATATAGCGTTGGGAAAAAGAATCAATAAACAAATTATACTCATTGTAAAAGTAACTCTGGAGATTCGAAATAGTCTAAATATTAGTCTTATAAGATTCGTATTTATATTTATTCTACCATTATATTTCCACCAAATTTTCTTATATCAAAAGCGCTGTAGTAATTGAAATCAATTATTGTATTTGTATATATTATCCAAAAAGACATTGATGGAACACGTATCTTGTATAGCTCTCCAAGGAAGTTAATCAATATGAACTCTTTTTAATGAGTTTTTTTAAAGAATATTGTTAGCTCTTTTTCATAAGATGACTAAATCATTATTATTTATAGTTTTTCTTCACTTCAGGACTTTATTTTCATTATTTCTTGAAATTGTTGCAAGAGTTGTCCATTCATCCATAAACATTCGGATATTATTCAGAAAAATCCTACTCATTATTTATGTGTTTTCCAATAGAGATGGTACAATCAAAATTGTAATAATGGCAACATTGCGTACTATTTTTTGACTATTAATAGATATCTCTAGGTTATTAATGACAACTACTTATGGTCAATATATTTTAAAGCGTAAGCGGATCGAACGCGTTAATAATTCGAGACCATTAGTCGGTAGATTAATAAACGAGTTCATTACGAGATTTTCCGACGACCTAAATAGGAATTGTGTATTAATTATAATTATAAATTCTTGATTGAAATAAATTCTCAATTTGCACAAGACATACATTTGACATAATCACATAATGGAATTTCTATGTTTCTATGTTCCAGTACAGTTTTGAAATTTCTTGAAGTGCTTCTGAATACTTTGTGTACGGTTGTCATGGCAATTGCACATCAAAATAACATAAATTGAGCATTAAAATGGATCATTAATGTTTAATTTCGTACACATTAAAATCACTTTTTATTTCGAGGTCAGCAGAAAATATTATTGTTATATTATTATATTAGGTCATGCCATCCAACCATGGAAAATTACGAGCTTCAACAACGTTCAGAAATTTTGATTTTTTGTTTTATCAAAATCAGTGTTCAATTGTGTACCAACTGAAAGAAATTCAAAAAGAATTCATGGACCACATTGCATTCAGTCAATCGACTCACTATTCGTCGTATGGTAGACAAATTTAAATCTAACACAAATGTTTAGGAATGGTGCTAGAAAAACTTGTGAGTTTAATTTATTCTCTAAAAATTTGAAAAAAAGCAAGAGCTTTAGAGCCCTCTTTCTTTGGTGTAGTAATAAGACTTTTACCTCAAAATTTTATATGGGATTTGAGATTGATACCAAATATATAAATGCAGAATCTCAGCACAATCGGAATTATATTGTGTAAACTATTCAAAAAATTAAATATGTAAAACATAAATAGTTACAAAAATTAAATTTTATGGTTCTGATGATACGATCCTCTCAAAATTTTGCATAAACATTCAGTATATCAGTTTTGATTCACAAATAAAATTCACTTGAATTGGTCATTCTGTTATGGAAATATAGAGATTCTTCTTTTCAATATTCCAATTGAATCTTCTATGGTTCTGTTACCACTATGGCCATAAAAATCTGCACGAAAATTCAATGTATCATTTTTATCTATAAAAAAATTTCATCCGAATCGGATATTTTTTTATGAAAATATGAAGTTACTTATTTTCAATATTCCAATTCAATTTCCCATGATTCTGTTCACACTAAGTATGGCCACCAAATTTTGCATGAAGCTTATTATGAACATCTTGCATATGGCCGCAACATTTCATATTGATGGGTTTCGTTTTGTTTGAGATATTGAGGAACAAAAAGTTCGAGTGGCCATATTTTTGGAACACCCTGTACGATTTGGGTGGTTTACGAACTTAACCGAGTCATTTGGGAACCGAATTCACCCTGAAAATTTCAAGTCTTTAGGACAATCCCTTTGGAAGTTATTGTGCTAACGGACGGACGGACGGTCCGCGGACAGAATTGAATTTGACTACGGATTCGTCATCAGGGAGTCTAACCCTATCGTTTAAGATCAGATGGGCAGAACGATATGGCATTCGTTTAAGAAGAACGAGTGCTCGAAAAGCGCTCAATTTGAAACACCTTTTTATCCTACATACCAAAATTCACCATTAATTGTCTTATCTGCTTCGAAATAATCCGGTTAAGACCAAATTTAATATGCGAACTATTCGAACCGCCTTCTACCGAATACGCCGATCGTTTTAATAAATGCGTTTTTGATGAAATTGAAAACCTCGTGACACCTCATGATGCACCGTAAATAATCGTAATAAATGTGATGGTATCAATTTTCCAAGTCAATAAAAATTTTGTTTTGACGAATCGAACAGGAAATTGGAAGATCTTATGTCGACACCCGACCTGTACATATTTCAGAAACAATTTTTAAGGTTCAGAGAATCACGGAATCATTATTTGGGGGGCATCGTGTTTTACGATTGTTATTCAAAGTATTCAAGTCATACAAGTGTTACTGAAATATTATATGCGCTATTTCCACCAATTCCACTTTTTGTATTCAACGTTTCGACCAGCATTCGCCAGCCGTCGTCAGGAAAAACACTTGGACTTTCAGAAAAGACACATCATTTTTTTTGATCAATTTTCTGTTTATTTAGTTGTCAAACAATTAATTTGATCTTTCTTAAGTGGATCTTATTAGGGGGGAATAGTTTGTTTTTAATCAACATAAGGTTGACTGATGGAATTATCGATTATTGACAAGAAAGCTGCTTGCTTAAATTTTTCACGTTTCAGTTTTTGAGCGTTTTGCCCAAATGTCTGTAATCTTCGAATTTTAAGCCGAAAATGGTCCCAAACGAAAGGGTTCGCCTTCCTGATGACGAATTCGTGGTCAAATTCAATTCTGTCCGTGAGGCCGTCCGTTAGCACAGTAACGTTCGAAGGGGTTGTCCTAGAGACTTGAAATTTTCAGGATGAGTTCGGGTTACAAATGGCTCGGTTGAGTTCGTTTACCAGCTAAATCATACAGGGTGTTCCATAAAGAATGGCCATTCAAAATTTTGTTTCTCGATATCTCAGAAAAAAGAAACCAATCGAAATGAAATGTTACTGTCAAATGCAAGATGCTCATAACAAACCTCATGCAAAATTTCGTGGCCATAGTGTGAACAGAACCATAGAAAATTCAATTGGAATATTGAAAAAAAAACTTCGTATTTCGATAAAAAGATTTCCGATTTGAGTGAATTTTTTTGTGAATGGAGATCGATATTCTGAATGTTCAGGCAAATTTTCGTGACCATATGGTTTTAACAGAACCATAGAAAATTCAATTGGAATATTGAAAAGAAAAATCTTTATATTTCCATAAAAGGATGTCCGATTCGAGTGGAATTTTTTCTGTGAATTAAGATTGTTAGACTGAATCTTCATGGAAGTATGAAAATTCTTCTTTCAATATTCCAATTGAGTTTTCTTTGGTTCTGTTAAAAATATGGCCACAACATTTTGCATGAGGCTTGTTATGAGCATATTGCGTTTGGCCGTAACATTTCATTTCGATTGGTTTCGTTTTTTCTGAGATATCGAGGAACAAACATTTTGAATGGCCATATTTTATGGAACACCCTGTAAGATTTGGCTGGTTCACGAACTTAATCGAGGCATTTGAGTTTAATTTCGAAGTTGTTCTTTTTGAGAAGATATGATTATATGAACAGTGCCTAAGGTGGCGAAAGGACACAGTAACAGAGCCTGTAGAGAAACACAACTGATTCCCTTGATTCCTACAGACTGAATAGCTTTTTAGGTGTTTCAACTAAGCCCAGGAGTAATCAGTATCATTGTTCTCTTCAAACAATAGTATAACCATAATCATAAAGAATTTCTACGATACCTATATCAGTATATTATCATTTAGTTCATTCAGAAATGTGCTACAGTGTGTCATATATTTGGGAGACTCTCTTATATTCTGTCTTACACCTCGTAAAACTTTTTGTTCAAATTGAACCAAGGATTCAATTGAATCAAACTTCTGGATATATTTATATTTAGAAAAATTTGTTTTCTGTAACAACATTTTAGTTGAAAACGTGACACATGCTAACAAAAAATCTTGGATGAATAAAATACAAACTGAATATCTTCATGATATTAAAAGACAATATTGAATACTGTGTTATGTTTGTCGCTCTCTCCAATTGCATAATAACGAACCAAAATGGTTTTCGCGAGATATTAATATTCATTATCTCTTGAAAACTACATGAAATTTGAGAAAATCATTGACAAAGTCAACTAATTGAATCAGATAATTTAGAGACCGGTAACCCATTCAGGTCTTGTCAAATATTTAATATGTATTTGTCTAGAGACAGAATTCTCAAAAAAATCGTCATTGTCTGTAAACAAATGAGTGGAATTTTAGAGAAGATTCCTCGATGAAAATAAGCAGGAGTAGTTCATATAAATTTTTTTCTAAACCTAGATCAGCCTTTGGAAGGCGATGACGAGTTGACAGTTTTTAATTTTTTTACGGCTTCTTAAAAACACTAAGTCATGAAACTATACATAATATGAAGCACTAAGTAGATGTTACACAATTTTTTTAAAATCTAATACTCTATAATTAGGGGTTGAAATTAACAACCCTTCCTTCAAAAATTGTTTTCGTATGATAGATTTTCGAAAAATCATATTTTCCTATGGTTTTCCATTCAATTCTGGAGAAAAAAGTCTCTTGCAAAATTTCGATACAGTCGATACTTTTCTCGGAGAAGATAAAAATTTACAAGCAGTTATGATCACTGTTCATTCCATTTCATCGTATAAGTGTTCCATAGAATGAATATTCTAAGATATTGTAGGTCCAAATTCGAAAAAACTATACCATTTTTATAACTGAGTATTTGTTTTATTACTGCGAAGTATTTATTAAAATAATCGAACCCTTCTGAAACTGAAAATTGTAGAAAGAATCATAAGAAATCTTTTTTCTTCTGTAACCAATTTTGAGGATGAACAATATCTTAGAATATTCATTCTATGGAACATACGATGAAATGGAATGAACAGTGATCATAACTGCTTGTAAGTTTTTATTTTTTCCGAGAAAAGTATCGACTGTATCGAAATTTTGCAGAAGACTTCTTTTTTCTAGAATTGAATGGTAAATCATAAGAGAATTTCTTTTTTCGAAAATCTAGCCCACGAGAACAATTTTTAAACGAAAATCATAAGGGGTTGTTATTTTCAACCCCTAATAATAAAGTTATGGGATCAGAAAAAAATGTGTGAGTAACATCTACTCAATGAATCATATATGTATAGTTTTATGACTCACTGTTTTTAGGACACCTAAAAAAAATTAAAAACTGTCAACTCGTCTTCGCCTTCCAAGGCTGTATCTTGATAGGTCGATTCCGAAAAAAAATTATATGAACTACCCCTGCTTATTATCATCGAGGAATCATCTCCTTAAGTCCCTCGCATTGGTTTACAGACACCCAGTACATGTAAATGAATATTTCGGGAATTTCAACCCAAATAGAATAAAAGTATTGAAAATCTATGGAAAGAAAGCAAATAATTTTCCCAGATTTTCCATGTCCGATTCTGAAAGAGCCCGCCGAATAGAAATAAGATTAAATTCCTATGAGTTGAACCGTTGGATTGAGGATCTTCAAATGACTTGACCTCCATCCCAATGGGCAATTCCACCATTAAATTCATACCTTACTATATATATTGTAGATGACGTTCTAAGCAAGCTCACTCTATTGAAGACAAAACTACTACATGCTCAGAATTTGAACTACGCGCTCAGTCTTAAATTGTCCCATGCTTCTAATAACTTAATAACAGTGTAAATTGCTCAAAATCACAAAAAATATCCCACAATTCCAGACCGAAAAAAAATAAATTTTTGTTTCGTTTCAGAAAATTTTTGGAATTTTCTTATGAGGACTACATTTTTCGTGAAAATTCGATAAACTAAGAGTGCTCAAAATATCGAAGTGGACTCTGTACGAAATGTTTTCCCCGAAAGAATCACTGGTGTTAGTTTTGACTGTGGCAGGTGTTTTCTTTGGATTTTCCGGGTGTGCGCCAGTGAAAAACCAGGAATTATCCAGAAGGGAAGTCGAGGAAATCGTCCACAACTTCCTGGATTCATACTACGAGAAGTACATCAAGGGAAAATCCGAGGAAAATGGGGAAAATCTCCGGAAAAACGTCAGTATTTACGACGCGATGCAGGGAGATCAACCTGTAGATGAGGAAAACAACGTGGATGTGCAGCAAAAAACAGACAATTCCAGTGGAAATCAGTCTGATATCAACGTCTTGCAGGCCTCTAGAAATAGGTAAGATCTCTAATTATTAATTTAATTACAAATCAACTTCTTATATTAGTTAAATCGAAAAAAAAATTCAAATTTTCTTAACGCGTTTTTTTATTTTTCAAGATTTCCAGTAATAGATGTGGAAACCAGGTAAAATTGTTGTTTTTTTTTGCTTTCGTAATAACTGAGTTTGTGTTATGAGTTTGGCTTCTACCTACGCACTAACATACATTTGAAAGCATGAGTTTTCATTATCCAAACGTAAAATTTATTTGAATTATCACGCAGTAGAATATTTTCTGAAAAAGTGAGATTATTGACAATTTTAACAAAAATTTAATTCGCCAGCTTTTTAAAGAAAAATAACGGTATTTTTTTTATCATTATAACTTATATTCAATATATCTATATCTGATGCTTCTGTTTCTTTTCTCAAGTATTGTGATATTCATTAGTAGAAAGCCCTTTAAATTATTATTATTCAATTTAGTTTTTCTTTTATATCTATAACTTTTTTGACACATTTTGAAAAACAAAACATTCAAATACTTAACAAATTTTGTTATCTTCATTATTGTAATATTGTCTTTGATTTCTTTTATTGGCCAATATTTCGATATTGTTTTCCAAAACAATTTAAGTATAATACGCCAAAAGAATTTTTTGTCGATAAAATTCTTATGCAATTCTATGGTACAAATTTTCATGTTGTCATTTCAAATATCAAATGAAAATTTCAATCAGATTGGTTATTCCCATTTACTTTCGAAAATATTGAAAAATTATTTTTATTGTAGCGAAACGTTCTGTATTTCTAAAAAACTTTTTAGGTTTTCACTCCCAGTCTCTGAAACAGAAATAATAAAAATATTTCAATTAAGATGAAGTGCTCCTGCGAAAATTTTTGCACTTATTTGTCAGGAGCAAATTGGTTTTGAAAAAATTTTCGCCTAACAGTAAAACTAAAAAAAGGAAATAAATGAAAGGAGTAATGTAACGTTTCGGTGTCTATATAAGACACCTTCTTCACACAAACTTGTAAAATCTTCAGAATGGTGTGTTTTCCATTTGCAGTCTAATTGTCAATTAATAGATATTTTAATTATTTCTATTTCAGAGACTGGGAAGTTTTTTAGATATACAAATAGTGTTTTATTCAAAGAGTGCAAGTTTGTAAAAAAAACTTCGTTAACTGGCCAAATCGGTCGAATGATTTTCGAGTTAGAAGATTTGAATCATTTCTCGAATATTTTCAAAACTGAAAAATGCAATCGGGTCCAAATTTCATATTAAGATGCAAACGATTGATTATGATATGATTTGTGCGAAATTTCGAAAACATCCATCGAATTGAAATTTCAAAAATGTTTAATTTCGCTAAAGTCTTGTTATTTTTAGGGAACATGTATATTCTGAATATCCTGGTTTAGTAGTTAATAGGCTAAATCAGTAAAATGGTTGTCGAGATATATAGATATAGGGAGTTTTTGGAGAATTTCAACAATGTGCGAATGGAAAATCAAGAAATGGTTTTTTAGAAAGTTCGATACTTCACGGTTGTTCCACACTTCACATTCGCGAAATTACAGAAACAGAAATATTGACGAAACGAAATATAACGTGAACAATAAAACTGAGAAAATACATATTCAATTTTCCAAATTGTGTCAATTTGAAGACAGTTCTTAGAAGATAACAGTATATTCCATTGTTCAAGCATTAAAAGAATCGATCATTACCCGATAATCAGTATAAATACTACTAAATTATAGCAATTAATCAAATAATTAATTAGTTCGAACGTAGAAATTCCTGAGATATCAGATCGAGTATCGCGAATAAAAATGTGTCACTAGATATTTCTGTGAAGTGCAAATACCTATCGGACGAAAAACAGATGTTCCCACGTTAAAAAATATCGGTTATTTTTAAAACTAATTCGTAGAATTTCGAATTTACGAATTTGGCAATTGAATCGGGAGAAATTTATGAAAATTCGTGACTCAGTGTTCAGGACTCTAAAAAATATGGAAAGCACTCACGTGAAGTTGTTTATTCCTTTCAAAAAAATGATAATTCCAATTTCGATATGCTGAGAAATATTTGTCTCATTTTGCCCATTTTTGTTTATTTTTTGCAAAAATTGATGGTACAAATGTTGTCATTTTTATATAGTTGTATTTTAATCTCAGAATAATCAGAATACCTAATTAGATTATCTTGTATCGTGAATAATAAGAGTAAAATCCGATTATTTTGATTATTAGCGTAAAATATCCAAAAAAATTTTAATCGATTTATAATGATATTTCAGATAAAATTACGAATTAATAGAAAACGAACATTCTGCATTTGAAATTGATCATTTATCCCTTTAGATATGTACCAAATATGAATTACAGATGGCGAACTATTCGAAAATTACTTTTGCACTTTCACATTCAATCGATTTTTTTATGAATAATTTTGATCTTTTAAATATTTTCAACAAAAAAGTCAGTTTTGATTGATTTAGTTTTAGTTAGAGTAGCTTTTTCAACATTAATATACAGGGTGTCCCGAAAACAATGGATAAGCCTGCAACTATAGATAGACACTGTCGTGGTCTAACTTATTCCAAATTTTGACCTTAATGAAAATTCCACGGTTTCGGAGATATTCATGGTTTTCGTATTTTTAGAAAATTTCCAAGTGCGATTAGTTTTTCGAGTGCCATTTCTACAAATGGAGAGGTATTTCGTTATGGTTTTTTTTAATTTCACATGAGATAGTTCAGCTATCGGAAACAAAGACTTAAATTCATCAAACTAGTGTAAAAAGTTAGAAACTCGTGAATTACAAAGAAAAATTGATAACTAAATGAAATTTCCTTCAAGTTTGATGAGCTACAGTGTAAAAAAATTGTAGGACGCCCCTGGTAGACATCATCTTAAAAACTTGCTCAGTTATTGCAGATTCCAAAAAGGTATCATACAGCTAGGCATTCTGTATTTTTTCATTCTCGTAACTACTTGATTACCAAATAGTCGAAAAATTTCGAAAAACTGTTTTTGTTGTAATCCTTATTCTGAGCTCATGTGTTAAAGTCAGGAGGCCATTTTTGTTGGAATCTAGTGGAAAATTACGAAAATTATTTTTATTTTGAAAAAAGCAGTAGCGTATCGTTTCTCTGGTTGAATAGAAATTATGGCATTATTTGCATTCATCTCGAAAACCTTACCGGACCTAATTGTATTTGACAAAATTCCTTATTTTCTTACATTCTGTACAGTGTTAAAAAAAGTATCAACTTAAAAAATACACTGTGTTGCTACAATAGAGGTATGTGGAATATTCTTTACAAATAAAATAAAACGAATTATTACCAAATTACTATTCGATGGAAAAAATAAAACGAATTAGTACCAAATACTTATTCATTGAAAATGAATAAAGATTTCGAAATCAAACAATGAGTTCAGTGATTCATAGCTTAAATTTATTCGTAAAAAATGAAACTTTGCTTGCATAGAACAATAATAACACAGATCATTACGCAGTAAGAGTGAAAAATTACCTGAATGCAAAATACCCTCAAAGGTGGATAGGCCGGCTTGGCCCTTTTTTATAGCCCCCGAGATCACCGGACAAAACGTCTGGATTTTTTTTTATTGGGGGTGCTTGAAAGATCTAGTCTACTCCAAGCCAATATCTTCGATAATACGTCGCATTAAAAATGCGTTCATTAAAAGGTGTAGAACGTTTATAAGGGCGCAAGGACGTCAATTTGAACATTTATTATGAATAAATGTTCGATATGAATAATGAACTTATTGTTTTATTTTGCATTCTTCATTCATTTCTAATGAATAGTAATTTGGTAATAGTATTAAAGTTCTTTAAAAGATTCATACTTTTGCTATTGAACAATAACCATAAGGTTAAACAAATCAGAATAGCTAGGTATAATCATACATTTACATTAACACATGAGCGCAGAATAACGATTACAACAAAACAGTTTTTCGAAATTTTTCGACTATTTGGTAATCAAGTAGTTGATGAAAAACTACAGAATGCCTAGGTGTATGATACCTTTTTAGAATCTGCAATAACTGAGCAAGTTTTTAAGATGATGTCTACCAGGGGCGTCCTACAACTTTTTTACACTGTAGCTCATCAAACTTGAAGGAAATTTCATTTATTTTTCAATTTTTCTCTGTAATTCACGAGTTTCTAACTTTTTACACTAGTTTGATGAATATAAGTCTTTGTTTCCGATAGCCGAACTATCTCATGTGAAATTAAAAAAAAACTATACTTAACGAAATACCTCTCCATTTGTAGAAATGGCACTCGAAAAACTGATCGCACTTGGAAATTTTCTGAAACTACGAAAACCATGAATATCTCCGAAACCGTGGAATTTTCATTAAGGTCAAAATTTAGAATAAGTTAGACCACGACAGTGTCTATCTATAGTTGCAGGCTTATCCATTGTTTTCGGGACACCCTGTATATAATTCTGATGAAACGAGTATTTTCAATGATTTTCAGAAAAGAATTATTTCAGAAATAGTATATCCTTTTAAAAATCATAGCGATTATCCGTTTTTTTATTTTGTTGATAGGTTTTTGAAAAAAAAATTATTGAAATCACCGAAATAAGCTAGCGAATTCAAATGTTCAGAATAGGCGGTTAAATGTGACGTACGTGTAAGAATTCATTTCATGGGTTAAACGATGCCAACAGGCCACTCTGTTGTGGTCATCCCCCACTAATTATGCTGGCTCGTACGTCATCATGGAGCGACTCTTGAACGAGTATAGAAATCACATTTTCAATACACAGGGTGTCCGTAAACAAATGCGAGGGATTTAGGGAGATGATTCCTCGATGAAAATAAGCAGGGGTAGTTCATATAAATTTTTTGTGTAATCGACCCCCCTTCCAAGATACAGCCTTTGGAAGGCGATGCGAGTTGGCAGTTTTTAATTTTTTCTGGGAGTCCTAAAAAAAGTCATAAAACTATACATATAATATGAAGCACTAAGTAGATGTTACTCGCACAATTTTTTTATCCATAACTTTATTATTAGGGGTTGAAAATAACAACCCTTTATGATTTTCCTTCAAAAATTGTTTTTGTGGAATAGATTTTCGAGAAATAAAATTCTCTTATGGTTTCTCATTCATTTCTGTAGAAAAAAGTCTCTCGCAAAATTTCGATTATTTTCTCGGAAAAAATAAAACTTACAAACAGTTATGATCACTGTTCATTCCATTTCATCGTACCTATGTTCCATAGTATGGATATTCTTAGATATTGTTTAAGCTCAAAATTGGTTTTGTCAATTACGCTCATTAATCGTAGTAAAGTTATATTTGTGAAATTAAAATATTACGGATAGGTATAATTTTCTTCCAGAAATTAGTAATTCAACTTTCAGAAAAATTTATGGAACATCTTTATATTCTGTCATAGACTTACAATATCTTAGAATAATCATTCTATGGAACACTTAAACGATGTAAGTTTTATTTTTTCCGAACAAAGTATCGACTGTATCGAAATTTTGCTAGAGACTTTTTTCTCCAGAATTGAATGGGAAACCATAAGAGAATCTTTATTTTTCGAAAAAAAAAACAATTTTTGAACGAAAATCATCGGGGGTTGTTATTTTCAACCCCTGATAATAAAGTTATGAGATATAAAAATTTGTGCGAATAACGTCTACTTAGTGTTCATATTATGTATAGTTTTATGACTCAGTGTTTTCAAGAAGCCGTAAAAAAAATAAAAACTGTCCACTCGTCATCGCCTTCCGAAGGCTGATCTTGGTTTCGAAAAAAATTTATATGAACTACCCCTGCTTATTTTCATCGAGGAATCCTCTCACAAAGTCCCTCGCATTCGTTTACAGACACCCTGTGTAATTAAAAACTTAATACTTGAAACTTTAAGTGAATCATTGGGTAGGTATTCATTTTACACTACTCTGAATGCTTTCACATTGAAAAAAAACCTATATTTGAACATTATGAGAAATTTCCATTAGACCAAAGCTAAACTCCTTTATGAAGATCTTGCACAAAAAGTGGTTCATATGTATTTTTAACAATTTTCTCCACCTTTAAGTTCAAAGGAATGCGGTGTTTTCGTTTCTGAAAATTTTGAAAAAGATATGTTTTGATATAATAGTGCTTCGATTTTCATGAAATTCTGCGTATCTAAATAAATATAAAAATTTCACCCGAACGGAATTATTCTCTCGATTATTTTTTGAATCAGAATATCAAAGGGATATTCCTCAGAAATTATGGTAACTATTTCAGTCATTGCCGAACTCAACAGAGATATACCTTCCTTGAATTTACTTTGAATTTTCTTGAGACATAATCTTTCGAGAGTAAAACAAAAAGTAGATTTCAGAATAGTTTTTCAGGAGATGTATTGGACCAGGTCAGTACCCGGATGGGTAACCGCTAAAAAATATGGTCGTATAAACTAGCAGATGAAGGTGAAAAAATAATTCACCGACTTTCGAGGGGTCTTCCTTTTTTTGCATGTTTCAGGACAGCGCTTATATCAAATATATGTCCCACGTGGTCAAGGGCAAGAGCCAGATGTTCCTAACGTCTCGAAAAAAATATGCAAATTTATTAAATCATTCGGAATTGTTTGCCTGAATTTTTATAAAAAGGGTGTCTGATCTCCCACATATACAGGCAGTTCGGTATGGTAAGGTCAAAAGATAGGCATTATTTAAAATTTCATTAGACATCAGGCTCTTATGAAAATCAATCAATTTTTGAGCGCTCGTTCTACTCAAACGAGTGCTATATCCTTTTGCCCACATGTCTGAATTTGTGAATTTTTAATTAATTAATGGTCTCAAACGATAGGGTTAGACTCCCTGATGACGAATTCGCGGTAAAATTAAATTCTGTCCGTGGGGCCGTCTGGCCGTCCGTTAGCACAATAACTTTCGAAGGGGTTGTCCTAGAGACTTGAAATTTTCAGGGAGAATTTGGTTCCCAAATGGCTCGGTTAAGTTCGTTAATCAGCGAAATCGTACAGGGAATTCCATATAAAATATGGCCATTTAAAATTTTTGTTCCTTAATATCTCAAACAAAACGAAACTTATCCAAAAGAAAAGTTGCGGCCACATGCCAGATGCTCATAATAATCCTCATGCAAAATTTTGTGGCCATAATGTCAACAGAACCATAGGAAATTAAATTGAAATATTGAAAAGAACAATCTTTATATTTCCATAACATGATGACTGATTCAAGTGGAATTTATTTCATAAATAAAAATTGATACACTGAATGTTCATGCAATATTTCAAGACGTTCGCATCATTAGAACCATAGAAATTAATTTTTTGTAATGATTTATTATGTACATATTTCATTTTTTGAATAATTTCCAGAATATGATTCCGATTGTGCTGAGATTCTGCATTTATATATTTGGTATCAATCTCAAATCCCATATGAAATTCTGAGGTGATAGTCTTATTGCTCCACCAAAGAACGAGCGCTCAATTTTTTTATTTGGATTTATTAGAGATTCAATAGTGTTATCCTCAATTTTCAAATGCCAGAGAAGTGAAGCGAATAATTGATTTGATAAATCAGGTTCTAAATCATAGATATTTCATTTATTATTATCTATCAAAAACAAATCATTCAAAAAAATAGCTAAAAAATCAGGACCAGCACGCTGCCTTGTGGTGCACCAACCTCAGTTATCTATGACCTTATTTGTTTATTTTCTTCAAAATAGCTTATTCTAACTGTTATCCTGTAAATTTAGAATTGTTTTACAAAAGATGACATAAATCAAAACAATGTGTGTTATATCAAAGAAATGCCAGTAGGCCGTTTTTCGCATTTCCAGAAAAATGATTTTAGAAATAATGGATCCTCAAAAATATAATAGACAGGTTTTCGAAAAAAAAATTTGAAATCACTGAAATAAGCTAACGAATTCAAACGATCAGAATTGGCGGTTGATCGTGACGTACGCGTAAGCATTGAATTCATTGGATGATAGTTGAATCACAGTTTACAGGCCACTCTGTTGTGAATCATCATCCCCACTTTTTATGCTTGCTCGTACGTCATCATGACGCGACTTTGGAACTTACGAGGATACGAATTTTCAATATTTAATTAAAAATTGATTACTTGAAATTTTGTGCGAATAATTGAAAAGCTGTACATGGTGTTTCAAAAGTTTGGTGAATTCATTTCGTGCGCAGATGTAGAGTTCTGTTACTGGGGTTTTTGAGCGCTCGTTCTACTTAAACGAGTGCTATATCGTTTTGCCCCACTGTCTGTAGTTTTCGAATTTTGTGTCGAAAATGGTCTCAAACGATAGAGTTAGATTTCTATACAGTCGATACTTTCTCGAAAAAAATGAAAACTTACAAGCAGTTATGATCACTGTTCATTCCATTTCATCGTATGTTCAATAGAATGAATATTTTAAGATATTGTTTATGCTCAAAATTGGTTTTGACAGAAGAAAAAAGATTTTCTATGATTTTTTCTACAATTTTCAGTTTCAGAAGAGTTCGATTTTTAATAAATTAGTAGTAATAAAATAAATTACTCAGTTATAAAAATGGTAGTTTATTCGAATTTGCATTTAGCAAATATGCACTTTTGCTTTCATCTCCTGTCATAGACATACAATAGGTATAGTCCGTTCACGAAAGGTTGAGCCGTCGGTTGGCCATGGAAATTTGGCATATTCCACTGTGTATATTAAAATTTTAGGTTATGTTCTTTATTTTCTTGTCAGATTGATAGGCAATGTTGTCAATATCGCATAGAGTTCTCTAATAACTCGTAAGCTCGTCGGACGAGGCCGAGTACATTCGGCAACGTTGACTTTATTTTACTTTATGACAGTAAATACTGCCAACATCAGATAAATAAAGAAACGCCTACTATGTGCTCAACCTTTCGTGAACGGACTATATCTTAGAATAATCATTCTATGGAACACTTATAGGTCATGGACCTATAATACTAACTGGACGTCGAACTTCCTAACTGTCACGTAGAAAAAAGTGAGGCAAATCGCCGCCATTTGCAGTTTGGAGTGAACCACAAATATTTTGATGTTTTATGCCATATGTGCTCGAATTTCTATTGAAACATAGACGTTCCTTTGAAAGAAATGATGAAAAACGAACTCTGTATATTAGTGTTCTGTGAACACTGACATTTCGGTCTATATCAAATAATAATTTTTTTCGATTCGTGTGATTAGTTATTAAAATAATGTACCATTATGATGATTATACACAAAAGATTCCTCAAAAACGGTATAACCTCGCTAATTCTAATATTTCAGTTCGTTGAAAAATTGACAACTCTCAAATTAGTCAATTTCACTCCAAACTGCAAATGGCCGCCGTTTGCCTCAAAATTTTTGACATGTTCGCTATCTAGTTAGTATTATAAATCTATGTTATAGGTACGATGAAATGGAATGAACAGTGATCATTACTGCTTGTAAGTTTTTTATTTTTCCAAGAAAAGTATCGGCTGTATCGGAATATTGCGAAAGACTTTTTTCTCCAGAATTGAAAGGAAAACCATAAGAGAATTTTATTTTTCGAAAATCTATTCCACGAAAACAACTTTTGAAGAAAAATCATAGGGGGTTGATATTTTCAACCCCTAATAATAAAGTTAATAGATCAAAAAAAATTGTGTGAGTAACATCTACTTAGTGCTCCAATTATGTATAGTTTCAAAACTCAGTTTTTTCAAGAAACCGTAAAAAAACTAAAAACTGTCAACTCATCATCGCCTTCCAAAGGCTGTATCTTGGAAGGGAGGTCGATTTCGAAGAAAAATTATATAAACTATCCCTGCATATTTTCATCGAGAAAACATCTCTCAAAGTTCCTCGCATTTGTTTACAAATGGAACTTTTCCTTCAAAAGTGTCGAATCTGGCCCATCCTGTTCTCCGATTGAGAAACACTCAGTAATAGGATTGCATCTCAATCCGGGCCCTTCTCTCCTATCCGACCTATTCTATTAGGACAAAATAGGGAGTCAGACGAGCCGTCTAGACGAAGCGTCCCGTCTGACCTACATTCTGGATATCTCTTACCCGCAGATTCAAGAACTGACCCAAAAATTCCAATAGACACTTTAAACCTTATAAGCCCTCATTAAAAACGTCTGCGACCGCCTGTCTAACCGTAAAGTCGTCCTTTTTTCGACTTTTTTCAGTCTGGACGAGAGCGAGACGCTGGATAAAAAATATCAGCGCTCGTTTCAGTAGGGACGTTCGCAGGTGAGTTCCGTTACTTTGTATCGGAACACGCCCTTGAGACCACAGAGTTCAATCTTATACCTCCGAAGTCCAACAGTGCCAACATGGTTTTTTGAAAAAATCAGTTGGTTGTTAATTGATGAAATTGATAAATGTACGACGTTTTTAATGATTTAATGCTTTAGTTCTTGTGCTATTTGAACCTTATATGCCTTTAAAGCTAAATCTTTGTGTAAAACATGCCATATTGTGTACCAACTTGTCGTGAACGTCTTCTAATGGATATTTCAGAGCCATCAGCAACACTTTAACGAACCGAATCTATATTTTCTTGTGAACGACCGCCAGGACTGTATTTTTCACTTTTTCGGTCTTACACGAACCGGAAATCTTTCAATATAATAATAATAATAATAATAATGTTTATTCATTCCATAAAATTACACATAAAAATGAAGTAAAGATGGAATAAGTCTAAATACAAAAAACGTAACTATCAATCAACTATTTTTACAAAACTGTTTGAATTCATCGATATTGTATGGCTCACAACTTAAAATTAAGACATATAAAGCTTTCCTGAATTTGATGTGACAAGATAGATTTCTTATTTGTGAGGGCAATATGTTGAATAAGTTTACTGCCATACATTCAACACTTTTTTCCCTTAGCGTGGTCTTATGAGCTGGTACAGAGAAAGGGAACATTCTTCTTGTATTATTTAAATTTTTAAACGACTCGAAATAATTCGACTAATAGTGCTTTTAGATGAATGATTAGGTTTACCATCAAATTCACTCGATTTTCTGAAAACACTCTTAACATAACGCAGATTTCCATAAAATAATTCAACAATTTGAACGCGTTGTATCGTGTACGGGACCATTTTTATAAATGTCATACATCACACTTCTTAAATGTCAAAATAGCCAGACGAATTCAGAGCGCCATTTTATATTCTAGCTATTCTCAAAAAAATTCAAGAAAAGCCCTGAACAGGAGCTTTTGAGCGGTCGTTCATTGGTGGTACAATAAGACTATTAGGTACCTACCTCAAAATTTTATATGGGACTTGAGATTGATACCTATATATAAACGCAGAATCTCAGCACTATCGGAATTATATTATGGAAATTATTCCGAGAATGAAAAATGTAAAAAATTTAAATTAAAAAACATTAATTTATACGGTTCTGAAACATATATAAATTGAAAATAGTAATCATCTAAATGAATACAATCTTCAATTTATAGGCTCACAGAACCTTCTTCACTGGGATGATTATTCAAGATGTTGATTCAGATGATTACTATTTTCAATTTATCTATGTTTCAAAATTTGTAAGGTTAGCCTCCTTGAAGGCAAAGAATTTTTTGTTTGTAATTTTTTCTTTATCTTAAAATCATACGGTTCTGTTGACTCTTGAAATTTTACATGAACATTCAGTATATCAGTTTACAATCACAAAAGGAATTTCACTTGAATCGGATATCTTGTTATTGAAATATAAAAATTCTTTTTTTCAATATTCCAATTGAATTTTCTTTGGTTCTGTTAACACTATGGTCACAAAATTTTGCATGAAAATTCAGTATATCAGTTTACATTCACAAAAGAAATTTCGCTCGAATCGGATATCCTGTTATGGAAATAAAGAAGAATCTTTCTTCTTTTCAATATTCCAATTGAATTTTCCATGGTACTGTTCTCACTATGGCCACAAAATTTTGCATGAGGCTTGTTATGAGCATTTTGTATTTGGCAGCAACATTTCATTTCGATTAAGTAGTTTCGTTTTTTCTGAGATCTTGAGAAATAAAAATTTTGAATGACAATATTTTATGGAACACACTGTACGATTTGGCTGGTTAACGAACTTAACCGAGCCATTTAGGACTCCTTCGAAAGTTATTGTGCTAACGGACGGACGGACCGCTGCACGGCCCCACGGACAGAACCACAGCCGTCTTCAAGTTGAAGACGGCTGTGACAGAACTGAATTTTACCACGAATTCGTCATCAGGGAGTCTAGCCTTATCGACCATTTTCGGCTCAAAATTCGAGAATTACAGACATTTGGGCAAAACGATATAGCACTCGCTTAAGTAGAACGAGCGCTCAAAAACTGAGGCATATTCTATCCCACGACATTTTCAATGAAAAACCAATATGGCGGTGGAAGGCACAATGTTTAATTCATGTGAAAACATTGAAGAGTTGTGTTAAATATGTATATCTTCTGTTATTCACTTGAGAGTTCAAGTAAATTAAATATTGAAAATACAAATTCTATACTAGTAAGTTCAAACGTAGCGCCATGATGACGTATGTGCAAACATAAAAAAGTGGAGATGAATGCGATAAAATTCAACCAATAAAATGAATGCTAACGAGAACGTCACTCTTATCCGCCGTTTGAATTCGCTATAGCTTATTTTGGCGGTATCAATAATTTTTCCTCTAAAATCTGACTACGAAACAAAAAAAGGAACAATCGCTCCAAAAAAATCTCAAATAAAAAACCCTTGTAAGTTAAATATTTATTAAGCACATTTTTCGACTTGATAAGAGTGTTATCGAACAAAGTAAACAGATATGAAATCAGCTTCATCTGGGGAGCAGTGCAGACAAACAAGGGACAGGATTCCCTCAAGACAGGTGCAGGCTAGACAGACTTACCTGAAGTCAGAAGATGGCCAATTATCATAACAGAAGTACAAATAAAGTGTTATTCATAACGGTACTTTAATTTCGAAGTGCACAGTTCACGGAGCAGAAGATACAAAAAAGAATACGGCGATATGATTTTTTATCTATCTCAATTTATTATTATTTATGTTCTAATAGCATTGTACACTACTGGAAGGATCAAAAAAAAATTCCAAATTTTTCGGCAATTTTCAACATGCCGTAACTTTGAAAAGAATGGTCGTACAAGGAATTTAAAAAAAGGAAATTGTAGCTCCAAGTGTCTAGTTTTTGGATTAGAACTTCAAAAATTTTAAGTTTCAGTGGTTTTCGAGTAATGATGAAAATTCAGCAACAAAAAAAATCTCAAAATTTACCACTTTTTTTTCTTGTCTACGAGCGTGGAAATTTTATTTTTGCATAATCGTTATAATGATAGGATACTTTGTTAATTCAGCTTTAATTTATTTTTTTATTGACCTCAATACGTCCACTTCTCGCCGAGATATCGGTCTTCAAATGGAAAAGGATCCATTTTTTATCCGTTATTAAATTAATAAAAATTTTATTTGTTAGTTTATTTTATTTTTCTTTTTTTGAAATTTATGTACTATCTGCAATTAAATTGTGGAAAAAGCTCGAGAAAATTCTTTTTTACCTTTTTCGAAGATTATGAGCTTCTCAGAGCAAAAAATGTGATCCTTATTTTTTTAAAAAATTCAATCGAGTCGAACAAAAAAACGGCTCGCTGGATTAAGTTGACTCTTCGTAAGGTTTTTATCAACATATTGAACTGTAAAAGTCACACTTAACATTATTGGTTTCCTCAACATTTCGATCCAGCGGTAGATTTTCCAAGAAACCACCAAAAGCCCTTTTTTGTTAAATTTCTATACTGATGCGACATGAAGAAAAAAAATTTCTATGAATAAGCAATGGTTGTTCATTAATCGGAGTTCATTTAGGTCTTGAAACCCTCCTTCAATTTTCTGTGCGATCATTGGTTGCTGAGAAATCGATAATCAAAGACAAACGTATCCTTTTCCATTTAAAGACCGATATCTCGGCAAGAAGTGGACGTATTGAGGTAAATGAAAAAATAAATTGAAGCTGAATTAACAAAGTATCCCATCATTATAACGATTATGCAAAAATAAGATTTCCACGCTCGTAGACAAGAAAAAAAGAAGTGGTAAAATTTTGAGAATTTTTTGTTGCTGATTTTTCTATCATTACTCGAAAACCACTGAAACTTAAAATTTTTGAAGTTCTAATCCAAAAACTAGACACTTGGAGCTACAATTTCATTTTTTTACATTCCTTGTACGACCATTTCTCTCAAAGTTACGGCATGTTGAAAATAGCCGAAAAATTTGAAATTATTTTTTGATCCTTTAATTTTTTCCAGTAGTGTATAAGAAATTATAAATGGTAATAGGCATAGCTGATATAGTTTGGTTTGAGAGTTTTTTATATTTCAGCCAAAATGAGAGGTTTCAGCATGGACTTTCAATTTTTAGCGCTCGTTCGACTTAAATGAGTGCTGAAGGGTTTTCCAATAAGAAGTGTTATTTTGATATTCGAAGAAAAATGCCATTTTTCAATATACAGGGTGTCCGGGGAATAACTGTACATACTGCTACCAGAGATAGAGTTGCACTAGCTGACTACTGATTGACTATAAAAAATTAATTTCTGGATTTCCCTAGAAAACTACAGGGTGTTTTTCCAACTTCATGGAAATACTTAGACCATCATAAAATCCGAACTTATTGACGGATATTATTGAAACTTGGGAGGTTATTGGCACATTCCTAGGTCGAGTCAGAAAGATATCAATTATTTCATTATTCCAGGGCCGGACTCATTAATCTTCATTTGAAGTGTTCAGGGTAAAAAAAAACACTTTGTATTTTGAATTACGAATAATTGATTCGCTGTTTAGAAAGAAGCTAAATTATGCTTCAATTTGTGGTATCGCTTAAAGTTGTCACATCAACAATTATTTTTTTATGAATTTTTGAATTTGGAAAAAGTTCGAAAAAGTGAATTTATTTACCTGAACAGGACTTAGTCACCTTGTGAAGGTCGAAAATAAATAATAAATTTTCTTCAAAAAGTCACTGAAGGTGAGGAAGACTATAATAATTTGTTGATATACTGGGTGGCCACCCTAGACGCGGATCTCATTGCGATGAAGTGAATGAAGGTATATTGCGAAAAAAAATTATTGGCGAGATGTATAGGGTATACATACAACACAATACAAGCATATTTCAAAATTATTCGTATGTATACCGGGTGTTCGACAACAAAGATATAGACCAAAGTGACACTTCTTCCAATGAACACCCGGTATACATACGAATAATTTTGAAATATGCTTATGTATATCCTATAAATGTCGCCAATAATTTTTTTTGCAATATTCCTTCCTTAACTTCATCGCAATGAGATCCACGTCTAGGGTGGCCACCCAGTATATCAACAAATTATTATAGTCTTCCTCACCTTCAGTGACTTTTTGAAGAAAATTTATTATTTATTTTCGACCTTCACAAGGTGACTAAGTCCTGTTCAGGTAAATAAATTCACTTTTTCGAACTTTTTCCAAATTCAAAAATTCATAAAAAAAGAATTTTTTATGTGACAACTTTAAGCGATACCACAAATTGAAGCATAATTTAGCTTCTTTCTAAACAGCGAATCAATTATTCGTATTTCGAAATACAAAGTGTTTTTTTACCCTGAACACTTCAAATGAAGATTAATGAGTCCGGTCCTGGAATAATGAAATAATTGATGTATTTCTGATTCGACCTTAGCATGTGCCAATAAGCCCCCAAGTTTCAATAATATCCGTCAATAAGTTTGGATTTTATGATGGTCGAAGTACTCGAAGTATTTCCATGAAGTTGGAAAAACACCCTGTAGTTTTCTAGGGAAATCCAGAAATTAATTTTTTATAGTCAATCAGTAGTCAGCTAGTGCAACTCTATCTCTGGTAACAGTATGTACAGTTATTCCTCGGACACCCTGTAGATGATCGGATGTTTATTTCATTATAAAGAAGAAGCAGCTATGCCGTTAATAGTGGAAAATCATTCAAATGACCACCACGACCACGCTTACAGGACCATATCCTTTTAATGAAATTTTCCATAACCAAATCACAAAATGGCTGCCCTATGTCCTCGATAGCCTCACGAATTCCATCTTTGAGGTCTTGAATCGACGCTGGGCTATTGGCGTAGACCAACATTTTCCAAATCAATACTATCCAATTTCGGCCATAATGAGGTTTGTGGAATGCCTAATTCCAAAGAACTATGAGGAATGGACAAAACTGGGTTTCTTTCTACACTTTCGGCTACAGCAGCAATATTCTCGGCTGTTCTTGAGCGACGTGCACGGGTTTCATTCTTCACATCACTAAATTGTCCCAGCAGCTCGAATTTTTCCACCAATTTCATTATTGCGGTCCGACAAGATGCTTCACGACGACCCAAAAATGTTCGAGTTTTACGAAGCGTCTCTGCCAAATTTTCACTATTTTCATAGTGAATTTTAATAATTTCAATGCGTTTTTGAAGAGTGTATCGTTCCATTTTTATTAATAGCGTAGTTTCATAGATAAACTACGTATGATGCGTTCAAAAAAATTCGTGGTGAAGTAAGCTGTGGTTTCTATTTTTCCTGAAAGTCTATGAGGGGAAAAATAGAATCCACAGCCTACTTGACCACGAATTTTTTTGAACGCACGTTAGTTTCTACTTGTGAAATGTCAAAAAATGACAGCTTCAAACGTGGCATCTACCGAAATAGCGGGTTATTCAAAATAACATCTCTTATTGAAAAACCCTTTATATAGTTTTGTCCAAATGTCTGTAATTTTCGAATTTCGAGCCGAAAATGGTCTCGAACGATAATGTTTGAGTCCCTGAAGAAGAATCCGTGGTCCAATTTACTTCTGCCCGTAAAGTCGTCCGACCGTAAACACGATAACTCTCGAAAGGATTGCCCAAGAGACTTGAAATTTTCAGGGTGCGTTCGGTACCTAAATGCCGCGGTTAAGTTCGTTAACCAGCAGAATTTTACAGGGTGTTCCATAAAATATGACCATTCAAAATTTTGTTCCTCAATATCTCAGACAGAAGAAAACCGATCAAAATTGAATTTTGAAAGAAACTTATAAGAAACCTTAAAAGAAATTTTGTAGGTATAGTCTAAACAGAACCACAAAAAACTAAATCGGAACATTGAAAAGAAACATCCATATATGTCCACAATGAAATTTCGACTTCAACTTTGAATATCTTCAGAACTATTGGTCTGATTCTGTTAATACTCTAGATTTCAAGTTGTTCTCCCAATTATGTTTACGGTTGGCCAAAAGCTTGTCTGAAAACAGTAACTGAATATTTTCGGCCATTCATAAAACCCATTTCTCGTTCCTAATCTTCAAAAATAGATACAAGAATCGCAAGAATCTGATGCAATCTTCACCCAGACACCAAGCCCATAAATAATTCATTGATAACACAACCATAATTTATTTTTTCTGTGGAATTCGATCGTAGTAAACACCTATCAAGAGAGTATTCAAATGGCTCAGATTAACATCTAAACGATTTCACTCATTCTTGGGAATCTTAGTTTATTCATAATCTGGTCTGTTTTCTTATGAGTCCCATAGCTTGATTAGAGAAGGTTCATTGGCCAGAGGTTCAACTGACCTCGATCTCATAGAAAAATACGCGTAAAAATCGGTGGAATATTGATGAATATTCAAGAGAAAATACGCAATGTGTGTTCCTATTTGGTTCCTAGACTTTGGGTTCAACGAATCTATTGGAAGCCTTAGAGGACGGATTCCTTTGAAGGTTGCAATCTGGAAATTCTTGGCGCCAGTGAAATTTTTTTTGAGTAACCGCCCATCGAAAAAAAATTCCTTCGGCAAGATCAAAAGAGTCTTCTTCTCTGGTTTGTTTTCTTATGAGTCCCATTGCTGGCTTCTTGATTAGAGAAGGTTTATTGGCCAGAGGTTCAACTGACCTCGATCGTGTCGAAAAATAAGCGTAAAAATCGGTGAATATTGACTTTGGGTTCAATGAATCGATTGAAATTCTCAGAGGAAGGATTCTTTTGAAGGTTGCAATCAGGAAATTCTTGGCGCCAGTGGAATTTTTTTCGAGGTACCGCCCATCGAAAACAAACATTCCTCCGGCAAGATCAAAAGAGTCTTCTCGGTAAGGATTCCAAGACATTAGGAAGGAGTCTCTAAAGAAGCAATGAGCAGGCAAATGCATAAACGGCCCCAAATCCATAGAACCAGTTCTTTAGGAAAACCAATAACAACGCTCCAAACTCAAAGTGTCAGTGATAGTCAGATCGCACTCCAGCAAATAATTGGCGTTGATAGTAAATCAAGGACCATTTGGAGCTAATGTTTGGGAATCTTGGTTTATTCATAATCTGGTTTGTTTTCTTACGAGTCTCATTGGTGACTTCTTTATTAGAAAAGGTTCATTGGCCAGAGGTTCAACTGACCTCGATCGTATAGAAAAATATGCGTAAAAATCGGTGGAATATTGATGAATATTCAAGAGAAAATACGCAATGTGTGTTCCTATTTGGTTCCTAGCCTTTGGGTTCAACGAATCTATTGGAAGCCTTAGAGGACGGATTCCTTTGAAGGTTGCAATCTGGAAATTCTTGGCGCCAGTGAAATTTTTTTTGAGTAACCGCCCATCGAAAAAAAAATTCCTTCGGCAAGATCAAAAGAGTCTTCTTCTCTGGTTTTTTTTGTTATGAGTCCCATTGCTGGCTTCTTGATTAGAGAAGGTTTATTTGCCAGAGGTTCAACTGACCCCGATCGTGTCGAAAAATATGCGTAAAAATCGGTGAATATTGACTTTGGGTTCAATGAATCTATTGAAATTCTTAGAAGAAGGATTCTTTTGAAGGTTGCAATCTGGAAATTCTTGGCGCCAGTGGAATTTTTTTTGAGGAACTGCCTTTCGGAAACAAACATTCCTCTGGCAAGATCAAAAGAGTCTTCTCGGTAAGGATTCCAAGACATTTAGGAAGGAATCGCATCTGGTTTATAGATGGGTCCCTAAAGAAGCAATCAGCAGGCAAAAGCATATAGTGCCCCAAACATAGAGAACCAGTCCTTCGGGAAAACCAATAACAACGCTCCAAACTGATAGTAACAGTTATTATAGTTAGATGCACTCCAGCCAACAATGGCCGTTGATAGTAAATCAAGGACCATTTGGGGCTCATTCTTGGGAATCTTGGTTTATTCATACTCTGGTCTGTTTTCTAATGCGTCCTTTTGCTGGCTTCTTGATTCGAGATGGTTCATTGGCCAGAGATTCAACTGACCTCGATCGTGTCGTAAAATACAAGTAAAATCGGTGAATATTGATGAATATTCAAGGACAAAAAATACGCAATGAGCAGGCAAATGCATAAACGGCCCCAAATCCATAGAACCAGTTCTTTAGGAAAACCAATAACAACGCTCCAAACTCAAAGTGTCAGTGATAGTCAGATGGCACACCAGCAAATAATTGGCGTTGATAGTAAATCAAGGACCATTTGGAGCTAATGTTTGGGAATCTTGGTTTATTCATAATCTGATTTGTTTTCTTACGAATCTCATTGGTGAATTCTTTATTAGAAAAGGTTCATTGGCCAGAGGTTCAACTGACCTCGATCGTATACGCAATGTGTGTGAGTTCCTATTCGGTTTCTAGACTATAGGTTCAATGAATCTATTGGAAGTCTTAGAAGAAGGTTTCCTTTGAAGGTTGCAACCTGGAAATTCTTGGCGCCAGTGGAATTTTTTTTGAGGAACTGCCCATCGGAAACAAACATTCCTCCGGCAAGATCAAAAGAGTCTTCTCGGTAAGGATTCCAAAACATTTAGGAAGGAATCGCATCTGGTTTATATGTAGATGGGTCCCTAAAGAAGCAATCAGCAGGCAAAGGCATATAGTGCCCCAAACATAGAGAACCAGTCCTTCGGGAAATCCAATAACAACGCTCCAAACTGATAGTGTCAGTTATAGTTAGATGCACTCTAGCCAACAATGGCCGTTGATAGTAAATCAAGGACCATTTAGGGCTCATTCTTGGGAATCTTGGTTTATTCATACTCTGGTCTGTTTTCTAATGCGTCCTATTGCTGGCTTCTTGATTCGAGATGGTTCATTGGCCAGAGATTCAACTGACCTCGATCGTGTCGAAAAATACACGTAAAATCTGTGAATATTGATGAATATTCAAGGACAAAAAATACGCAATGTGTGTTCCTATATCGATACTAGACTTTGGGTTCTACGAATTCATTGAAAGTCTCAGAGGAAGGATTCTTTTGAATTTTGCAATCAGGAAATTCTTGGCGCCAGTGGAATTTTTTTCGAGGAACCGCCCATCGAAAACAAACATTCCTTCGGCAAGATCAAAAGAGTCTTCTCGGTAAGGATTCCAAGACATTTAGGAAGGAGTCACATCTGGTATATAGATGGGTCTCTAAAGAAGCAATGAGCAGGCAAATGCATAAACGGCCCCAAATCCATAGAACCAGTTCTTTAGGAAAACCAATAACAACGCTCCAAACTCAAAGTGTCAGTGATAGTCAGATGGCACTCCAGCAAATAATTGGCGTTGATAGTAAATCAAGGACCATTTGGAGCTAATGTTTGATGGGAATCTTGGTTTATTCATAATCTGGTTTGTTTTCTTACGAGTCTCATTGGTGACTTCTTTATTAGAAAAGGTTCATTGGTCAGAGGTTCAACTGACCTCGATCTCATAGAAAAATACGCGTAAAAATCGGTGGAATATTGATGAATATTCAAGAGAAAATACGCAATATGTGTTAGTTCCTATTCGGTTTCTAGACTATGGGTTCAACGAATCTATTGGAAGTCTTAGAAGAAGGATTCTTTTGAAGGTTGCAATCTGGAAATTCTTGGCGCCAGTGGAATTTTTTTTGAGGAACTGCCCATCGGAAACAAACATTCCTCCGGCAAGATCAAAAGAGTCTTCTCGGTAAGGATTCCAAGACATTTAGGAAGGAATCGCATCTGGTTTATATGTAGATGGGTCCCTAAAGAAGCAATCAGCAGGCAAAGGCATATAGTGCCCCAAACATAGAGAACCAGTCCTTCGGGAAAACCAATAACAACGCTCCAAACTGATAGTGTCAGTGATAGTCAGATGGTACTCCAGCATATTATTGGCGTTGATAGTGAATCAACTATCAAGGACCGTTTGGAGCTCACTCTTGGGAACCTAGGTTTATTCATAATCTGGTCTGTTTTCTTATGGGTCCCATTGCTGGCTTCTTGATTAGAGAAGGTTCATTGGCCAGAGGTTCAACTGACCTCGATCTCATAGAAAAATAAGCGTAAAATCTGTGAATATTCATGAATATTCAACAGAAAATACGCAATGTGTGTTCCTATATCGGTTCCTAGACTTTGGGTTCAACGAATCTAGTGGAAGCCTTAAGGAATGGATTCCTTTGAAGGTTGCAATCTGGAAATTCTTGGCGCCAGTGGATTTTTTTTTGAGGAACCGCCCATTGAAAACAAACATTCCTCCGACAAGATCAAAAGAGTCTTCTCGGTAAGGATTCCAAGACATTTAGGGAGGAGTCATATCTGGTATATAGATGGGTCCCTAAAGAAGCTATGAGTAGGCAAAGGTATATGCGGCCTCTAATCCAGAGAACCAGTTATTCGGGAAAACCAATAACAATGCTCCAAACTTATAGTGTCAGTGATAGTCAGATGGCACTCCAGCAAATGATCGTTGATAGTAAATCAAGGACTCTTTGAAGCTCATTCTTGGGAATCTTGGTTTATTCATAATCTGATCTGTTTTCTTATGACTCCCATAGCTGGTTTCTGATAAGAGAAGGATCATTGGCCAGAGGTTCAACTGACCTCGATCGTATAGAAAAAAACGCGTGAATTCGGTGAATATTGATGAACATTCAAGAGAAAATAAGCTATATCGGTTCCTAGACTTCGAGTTCAACGAATCAACTGGAAGCCTTAGAGGACGGATTCCTTTGAAGGTCGCAATCTGAAAATTCTTGGCGCCAGTGGAATTTTTTTGAGGAACCGCCCATCGAAAACAAACCTTCCTCCGACAAGATCAAAAGGGTCTTCTCGGTAAGGATTCCAAGACATTTAGGAAGGAGCCACATCTGGTATATAGATGCGTCCCCAAAGAAGCAATGAGCAGGCAAAGGCATATACAGCCACAAATTCAGAGAACCAGTCCTTCGGGAAAACCAATAACAACGCTCCGAAGTGATAGTTTCAGTGATAGTCAGATGGCTCTCCAGCAAATGATGGCCATTAATTGTAGGTAAATCAAGGGCCATTTGAAGCTCATTCTTGAGAATCTTGGCTTATTCATACTCTGGTTTGTTTTCTTATGAGTCCCATTGCTGGCCTCTTGATTAGAGAAGGTTCATTGGCAAGAGACTCAAGTGACCTCGATCGTGTCGGAAAATAAGCGTAAAAATCGGTGAATATTTAAGAATATTCAAGAAAAATACGACATGTGTGTTCCTAATCGGTTCCTAGACTTTGGGTTAACGAATCTACTGGAAGCCTTAGAGGACGGATTCCTTTGAAGGTTGCAATCTGGAAATTTTTGGCGCCAGTGGAATTTTTTTCGAGGAACCGCCCATCGAAAACAAACATTCCTTCGGCAAGATCAAAAGAGTCTTCTCGGTCAGGATTCCAAAACATTTAGGAAGGAGTCATATCTGGTATATTGATGCGTCCCCAAAGAAGCAATGAGCAGGCAAAGGCATATACAGCCACAAATTCAGAGAACCAGTCCTTCGGGAAAACCAATAACAACGCTCCGAAGTGATAGTTTCAGTGATAGTCAGATGGCTCTCCAGCAAATGATGGCCATTAATTGTAGGTAAATCAAGGGCCATTTGAAGCTCATTCTTGAGAATCTTGGCTTATTCATACTCTGGTTTGTTTTCTTATGAGTCCCATTGCTGGCCTCTTGATTAGAGAAGGTTCATTGGCAAGAGACTCAAGTGACCTCGATCGTGTCGGAAAATAAGCGTAAAAATCGGTGAATATTTAAGAATATTCAAGAAAAATACGACATGTGTGTTCCTAATCGGTTCCTAGACTTTGGGTTCAACGAATCTACTGGAAGCCTTAGAGGACGGATTCCTTTGAAGGTTGCAATCTGGAAATTTTTGGCGCCAGTGGAATTTTTTTCGAGGAACCGCCCATCGAAAACAAACATTCCTTCGGCAAGATCAAAAGAGTCTTCTCGGTCAGGATTCCAAAACATTTAGGAAGGAGTCATATCTGGTATATTGATGCGTCCCCAAAGAAGCAATAAGCAGGCAAAGGCATATACAGCCACAAATTCAGAGAACCAGTTCTTCGGGAAAACCAATAACAACGCTCCGAAATGATAGTTTCAGTGATAGTCAGATGGCTCTCCAGCAAATGATGGCCATTGATTGTAGGTGAATCAAGGGCCATTTGAAGCTCATTCTTGAGAATCTTGGCTTATTCATACTCGGGTTTGTTTTCTTATGAGTCCCATTGCTGGCCTCTTGATTAGAGAAGGTTCATTGGCAAGAGATTCAAGTGACCTCGATCGTGTCGGAAAATAAGCGTAAAAATCGGTGAATATTGAAGAATATTCAAGAGAAATATGACATGTGTGTTCTTAATTGGTTCCTAGACTTTGGGTTCAACGAATCTACTGGAAGCCTTAGAGGACGGATTCCTTTGATGGTTTCAATCTGGAAATTCTTGGCGCCAGTGGAATTTTTTTCGAGGAACCGCCCATCGAAAACAAACATTCCTTCGGCAAGATCAAAAGAGTCTTCTCGGTCAGGATTCCAAAACATTTAGGAAGGAGTCATATCTGGTATATTGATGCGTCCCCAAAGAAGCAATGAGCAGGCAAAGGCATATACAGCCACAAATTCAGAGAACCAGTTCTTCGGGAAAACCAATAACAACGCTCCGAAATGATAGTTTCAGTGATAGTCAGATGGCTCTCCAGCAAATGATGGCCATTGATTGTAGGTGAATCAAGGGCCATTTGAAGCTCATTCTTGAGAATCTTGGCTTATTCATACTCGGGTTTGTTTTCTTATGAGTCCCATTGCTGGCCTCTTGATTAGAGAAGGTTCATTGGCAAGAGATTCAAGTGACCTCGATCGTGTCGGAAAATAAGCGTAAAAATCGGTGAATATTGAAGAATATTCAAGAGAAATACGACATGTGTGTTCTTAATTGGTTCCTAGACTTTGGGTTCAACGAATCTACTGGAAGCCTTAGAGGACGGATTTCTTTGATGGTTTCAATCTGGAAATTCTTGGCGCCAGTGGAATTTTTTTCGAGGAACCGCCCATCGAAAACAAACATTCCTCCGGCAAGATCAAAAGAGTCTTCTCGGTAAGGATTCCAAGACATTTAGGAAGGAATCGCATCTGGTATATAGATGGGTCTCTAAAGAAGCAATGAGCAGGCAAATGCATAAACGGCCCCAAATCCATAGAACCAGTTCTTTAGGAAAACCAATAACAACGCTCCAAACTCAAAGTGTCAGTGATAGTCAGATGGCACTCCAGCAAATAATTGGCGTTGATAGTAAATCAAGGACCATTTGGAGCTAATGTTTGGGAATCTTGGTTTATTCATAATCTGGTTTGTTTTCTTACGAGTCTCATTGGTGACTTCTTTATTAGAAAAGGTTCATTGGCTAGAGGTTCAACTGACTTCGATCGCATAGAAAAATATGCGTAAAAATCGGTGAATATTGATGAATATTCAAGAGAAAATACGCAATGTGTGTGAGTTCCTATTCGGTTTCCAGACTATGGGTTCAACGAATCTATTGGAAGTCTTAGAAGAAGGATTCTTTTGAAGGTTGCAATCTGGAAATTCTTTGCGCCAGTGGAATTTTTTTTTTGAGGAACTGCCTATCGGAAACAAACATTCTTCTGGCAAGATCAAAAGAGTCTTCTCGGTAAGGATTCCAAGACATTTAGGAAGGAATCGCATCTGGTTTATAGATGGGTCCCTAAAGAAGGAATGAGTAGACAAAGGCATATAAAGCTCCAAATCCAGAGAACCAGTCCTTTGGGAAAACCAATAACAACGCTCCAAACTAATAGTGTCAGTGATAATCAGATGGCACTCCTGCAAATGATGGCCGTTGATAGTAAATCATGGACCGTTTGGAGCTCATTCTTGAGAATCTTGGCTTATTCATAATCTGGTCTGTTTTCTTATGAGTCCCATAGCTGGCTTCTGATTAGAGAAGGTTCATTGGCCAGAGGTTCAACTGGTCTCGATCGTATAGAAAAATACGCGTAAATTCGGTGAATATTGATGAATATTCAAGAGAAAATAGGCTATATCGGTTCCTAGACTTTGAGTTCAACGAATCAACTGGAAGCCTTAGAGGACGGATTCCTTTGAAGGTCGCAATCTGGAAATTCTTGGCGCCAGTGGAATTTTTTGAGGAACCGCCCATCGAAAACAAAGATTCCTTCGACAAGATCAAAAGAGTCTTTTCGGTAAGAATTCCAAGACAATAAGCAACGAGTAGGCAAAGGCATATACGGCCCCAAATTCAGAGAACCAGTCCTTCGGGAAAACCAAACTGATTGTGTCAGTGATAGTCAGATGGCACTCCAGCAAATGATGGCAGTTGATAGTAAATCAAGGACCATTCGGATCTAATTCTTGAGAATCTTGGTTTATTCATAATCTGTTCTGTTTTCTTATGAGTCCCATAGCTGACTTCTTGATTAGAGGAGGTTAATTGTCCAGAGGTTCAATTGACCTCGATCGTGTCGACAAATACACTTAAAAATCTGTGAATATTGATGAATATTCAAGGGAAAATACGCAATGTGTGTTTCTATATCGGTTCCTAGACTTTGGGTTCAACGAATCTACTGGGAGTCTTTTAGAGGAAAGGTTCCTTTGAAGGTTGCAATCTAGAAATTCTTGACGCCAGTGGAATTCTTTAAGTAACTACTCATCGAAAACAAACTTTCCTCCGGCATGATCAAAAGAGTTTTCCTGTTGAGTATTCCGATACATTTAGAACGGAGTCACATCATAGATGGGTTTCTAAAGAAGCAATGAATAGGCAAAGGCATATACGGTCCAAATAAAGAGAATCAGTCCTTCGGGAAAAACCAATAAAAACGCTCCGAACTGATGGTGTCAGTGATAGTCAGATGGCATTCCAGCAAATGATGGCCATTGATAGTAAATCAAGTACCATTTTAGCTCATTCTTGGGAATTTTGGTTCATACATAGTACGAGTCCCCAACGGCGCACCGACCCTAGCCCATCGCACCGCGATGTCATCAAATGACGTATTTACTTCGTAACAAACTTCAAATATCGACATCGCGGTGCGATGGGCTAGGATCGGTGCGCCGTTGTGGACTCGCACTATGTGCGAGGATTGTTTTCTTTGGATTGGATTGTTTTCTTGATTAGAAAAGGTTCATTGGCCAGAAGTTCAACTGACCTCGATCGAGTCCAAAAATAAGAGTAAAAATCGGTAAATATTGATGAATATTCAAGAGAAAATATGCAATGTGTGTGTTCCTATTTGGTTCCTAGACTTTGGGGTTCAACGAATCTACTGAAAGCCTCAGAGGACGGATTCCTTTGAAGGTTGCAATCTCGAAATTCTTGGCGCCAGTGGAATTTTTTTTGAGGAACCGCCCATCGAAGACAAACATTCTTCCGACAAGATCAAAAGAGTGTTTTCGGTAAAGATTCCAAGACATTTAGGAAGGAGGCACATTTGGTATATGAGTGCCTAAAGAAGCAATGATCAAGCAAAGTCATATAGGGTCCCAATCCAGAGAACCAGTCCTTCGGGAAAACCAAAACCAACGCTCCAAACTAATGGTGTTAGTGATAGTCAGATGGCACTCCAGCAAATGATGGCCGTTGATAGTAAATCAAGGACCATTTGGAGCTCATTCTTGGGAATCGTGGTTTGTTCATAATCTGGTCTGTTTTCTTATGATTCTCATTGCTGGCTTCTTGATTAGAGAAGGTTTATTGGCCAGAGGTTTAACTGACCTCGATCGTGTCGAAAAATATACGTGAAAATCTGTGAATATGAATGAATATTCAAGTACAACTACGCAATGTGTGTTCCTGTATCGGTTCCTAGGGTTCAACGAATCTATTGAAAGTCTTAGAAGAAGGATTCTTTTGAAGGTTGCAATCTGGAAATTCCACCCATTGAAAACACCCATTCCTCCGGCAAGATCAAAAGATTCTTCTCGGAAAGGATTCCAAGACATTTAGGAAGGAGTCATATCTGGTATGTAGATGGGTCCCTAAAGAAGCAATGAGCAGAAAAAGGCATATACGGCCCTAAGTCCAGAGAACCAGCCCTTTTGAAAAACCAATAACAACGCTCCAAACTGATAGTATCAGTGATAGTCAGATGGCACTCCAGCAAATGATGGCCGTTGATAGTAAATCAAGGACCATTTGGAGCTCAATCTTGAGAATCTTGGCTTATTCATAATCTGGTCTGTTTTCTTATGAGCCGCATTCTTGGCTTCTTTATTAGAGAAGGTTCATTGGCCAGAAGTTCAACTGACCTCGATGGTGTCGAAAAATACACCTAAAAATATTGATGAATATTCAAGGATAAAAAATACGCAATGTGTGTTCCTATATCGATACTAGACTTTGGGTTCAACAAATTTATTGAAAGTCTCAGAGGAAGGATTTTTTTGAAGGTTGCAATCTGGAAATTCTTGGCGACATTGGAATTTTTTCAAATAACCGCCCATCGAAGACAAACATTCATCCGACAAGATAAAAAAAGTCTTCTCGGTATGAATTCCAAGATATTTAGGAAGGAGTCACATCTGGTCTATAGATGGGTCCCTGAAGAAGCAATGAGCAAGCATAGGCATATACAGCTCTAAATCCAGAGAACCAGTCCTTCGGGAAAACCAATACCAACGCTCCAAACTGATAGTGTCAGTGATAGTTAGATAGCACTCCAGCAAATGATGGCCGTTGATAGTAAATCATGGAACGTTTGGAGCTCATTCTTGAGAATCTTGGCTTATTCATAATCTGGTCTGTTTTCTTATGAGCCCCATTGTTGGCTTCTTGATTAGAGAAGGTTCATTGGCCAGAAGTTCAACTGACCTCGATCGTATAGAAAAATACGCGTAAAATCGGTGAATATTGATGAATATTCAAGAGAAAATACGCAATGTGTGTTCCTATATCGGTTCCTAGACTTTGGGTTCAACGAATCTACTGGAAGCCTTAGAGGACGGATTCCTTTGAAGGTTGCAATCTTGAAATTCTGGCCGCCAGTGAAACCGTCCATCGAAAAAAAAATTCCTTCGGCAAGATCAAAAGAGTCTTCTTCTCTGGTTTGTTATCTTATGAGTCTTATTGCTGGCTTCTTGATTAGAGAAGGTTTATTGGCCAGAGGTTCAACTGACCTCGATCCTGTCGAAAAATAAGCGTAAAAATCGGTGAATATTGACTTTGGGTTCAATGAATCTATTGAAATTCTCAGAGGAAGGATTCTTTTGAAGGTTGCAATCTGGAAATTCTTGGCGCCAGTGGAATTTTTTTCGAGGAACCGCCCATCGAAAACAAACATTCCTCCGGCAAGATCAAAAGAGTCTTCTCGGTAAGGAATCTAAGACATTTAGGAAGGAGTCACATCTGGTATATAGATGGGTCTCTAAAGAAGCAATGAGCAGGCAAATGCATAAACGGCCCCGAATCCATAGAACCAGTTCTTTAGGAAAACCAATAACAACGCTCCAAACTCAAAGTGTCAGTGATAGTCAGATGGCACTCCAGCAAATAATTGGCGTTGATAGTAAATCAAGGACCATTTGGAGCTAATGTTTGATGGGAATCTTGGTTTATTCATAATCTGGTTTGTTTTCTTACGAGTCTCATTGGTGACTTCTTTATTAGAAAAGGTTCATTGGCCAGAGGTTCAACTGACCTCGATCGTATAGAAAAATATGCGTAAAAATCGGTGAATATTGATGAATATTCAAGAGAAAATACGCAATGTGTGTGAGTTCCTATTCGGTTTCTAGACTATGGGTTCAACGAATCTATTGGAAGTCTTAGAAGAAGGATTCTTTTGAAGGTTGCAATCTGGAAATTCTTGGCGCCAGTGGAATTTTTTTCGAGGTACCGCCCATCGAAAACAAACATTCTTCCGGCAAGATCAAAAGAGTCTTCTCGGTAAGGATTCCAAGACATTTAGGAAGGAATCGCATCTGGTTTATATGTAGATGGGTCCCTAAAGAAGCAATCAGCAGGCAAAGACATACAAGGCCCCAAATCCAGAGAACCAGTCCTTTGAGAAAACCAAAAACAACACTCCAAACTGATTGTGTCAGTGATAGTCAGATGGTACTTCAGCAAAGGATGGCTGTTGATAGTAAATCAAGGACCATTTGGTGCTCATTCTTGGAAATCCTGTTTTTTTCATGATCTGGTCTGTTTTCTTATGTGTCCCAATGCTGGCTTCTTGATTAGAGAAGGTTCATTGGCCAGAGGTTCAACTGACCTCGATCGTATAGAAAAATACGCGTAAAATCGGTGAATATTGATGAATATTCAAGAGAAAATACGCAATGTGTGTTCCTATATCGGTTCCTAGACTTTGGGTTCAACGAATCTACTGGAAGCCTTAGAGGACGGATTCCTTTGAAGGTTGCAATCTGGAAATTTTTGGCGCCAGAGGATTTTTTTTGAGGAACCACCCATCGAAAACAAACATTTCTTCGGCAAGATCAAAAGAGTCTTCTCGGTCAGGATTCCAAGACATTTAGGAAGGAGTCATATCTGGTATATTGATGGGTACCTAAAGAAGCAATAAGTAGCCAAAGGCATATACGGCCCCAAATCCAGAGAACCAGTCATTCTGGAAAACCAATAACAACGCTCCAAACTGATAGTGTCAGTGATAATCAGATGGCACCCCTGCAAATGATGGCCGTTGATAGTAAATCATGGACCGTTTGGAGCTCATTCTTGAGAATCTTGGCTTATTCATAATCTGGTCTGTTTTCTTATGAGCCCCATTGTTGGCTTCTTGATTAGAGAAGGTTCGTTGGCCAGAGGTTCAACTGACCTCGATCTCATAGAAAAATACGCGTAAAAATCGGTGGAATATTGTTGAATATTCAAGAGAAAATACGCAATGTGTGTTCCTATTTGGTTCCTAGACTTTGGGTTCAACGAATCTATTGGAAGCCTTAGAGGACGGATTCCTTTGAAGGTTGCAATCTTGAAATTCTTGCCGCCAGTGAAATTTTTTTTGAGGAACCGCCCATCGAAAACAAACATTCCTCCAGCAAGATCAAAAGAGTCTTCTCGGTAAGGATTCCAGGACCAATCTCTACAGTTTATGTGGTTCATCAAGACTCTGGAACATGAAGTTTAGATCCAGAATATGGCATTGGATAGAACAACTGTTATACAGAGTAGATTAGACTCGAAAGTTCGTTTGTCTATTTATATCCTGATGAAATAGATCTATGCTTATTGAATGAAAAAGTTTGGTTCCTGCAAGATGGGATCACATCTTAGGTTCAATGATAAAAACTGACTTGACTCCTATAAATATATGGAAAGGAGCACTTCTGGGTGGTCAGAAAATTTTTATCTCTGTGCTCTTGTATGGTACTCAAAATGTATGATGCTCTGTTCGCATTTTCTTCTCCTGATACTAACAAGGCCGTAGCGATAGGTCCGGACCCTATCGGACCCCTCACCCCCTGAAATTTTTCAGAATCACAGGATTAGAACATCCTCCTCTAAAAATTCTCATTTAGTCATTCAGTGGACCCCCCACCCCGAAATTTGTTTTTGGTTACGGCTTTGGATACTAAGAAATACCCTGGCCATGTAGTTTGACATTCGAGAAACTTTGTGAAGTTCTCAACCAAAATATTGATTGGTCAATGTCTTCACCAATTCAATCAAACTTTCTGGACTAACAGCCCAAAAAAATCTTAATCTACAGAGTGCCTGTAAGCAAATGCGAGGGACTTCGGGATATGATACCTCGATGAAAATAAACAGGGGACAGTCAATACTTTCCTCGGAAAAATAAAAAACTTATAAGCAGTTATGATCAATGTTCATTCCTTTTCATCGAATGTTCCATAGAATGAATATTCTAAGATATTGTTTATGCACAAAATTAGTTCCGACAGAAAAAAGAAGATTTTCTATGATTCTTTCTACAATTTTCCGTTTCATAAGGTTTTTATTTTTTTCGATAAAAGTACCGACTGTATCGAAATTTTGCAAGAGACTTTTTTTTCCAGAATTGAATGGGAAACCATAAGAGAATTTTATTTTTCGAAGATCTATCCCACGAAAACAATTTTTGAACGAAAATCCTAGGGGGTTGTTATTTTCAACCCCTAAAATATAAAAAATTGCGTAAGTAACATCTACTTAGTGCTTCATTTTTATGTATAGTTTTATGACTCAATATTTTAAGAAGCCGTAAAAAAAATTAAAAACCGTCAACTCGTCATCGCCTTCCAAAGGCTGTATCTTGGAAGGGGGGTCGATTTCGAAAAAAAAATTATATGAACTACTCCTGCTTATTTTCATCGGGAAATCATATCCCAAAGTCCCCCGCATTTGTTAACAGACACCCTGTATAATATATTATATGTTAGGATTATTCAACAAGGATATGTTGGATAATTTTGCATTCTTCAAAGATTCAAAAATTCAATGATTTCATTACATCAACAAAATTATAAAATGTGACTACCAACTTAGTGTATCAAATTGCATCGAGAATCAGTGAAAGAATATCGAATTCTTCCAATTTCAAGCTGTGAATCGTTGAAGTGATAGGATTCTCCTCAGAAATCGGAAAAAGGTCATTTACCCTATTAAATCACTGGTCTCTGTATACGAGACGAGCAGTCGTAGAGTGTCTGGACATCTTGGGAACGAAAAACCATGTAAACTTACTATTTATCATTAATATGCAATCAGAAAAAGTTAAAACACGTCTGTTCTACGGTCTACAACACACCTAAGCGCATACGGAAGTTGTTCTATTCTAAAGCGGACACACAGGACAAGATATTTCTCGATCTCATCTTGTTCAAGTACATACTATACCTGAAGTCCTGAAGAATAAACAACATCGTATTGGGTGAACCGTTGGAAAATTTGAATTTAAAAAATTTAAGAAAAGCCTTGAGCAGAAGCTTCTGAGCGCTCGTTCTTTGGAGGAGCATAATAACTTACCACAAAATTCTATTCGGGACTTGAGATTGATAAAATGCATAATCTCAGCACAATCGGAATAATATCCTCGAAATTTTTCAAAAAATGAAATCTGTAGAAAATAAATACAGTAGAACTTCCCTATAACGAAAGCGTTAAATCCGCAAAAAAATCGTTATAAATAAATTTCGTTACACAGAAAATTTGTTTATACAGTCGGCAATGTCGAGGTCGACTTCACTGATAAATTAAAGTTTATCTTTCAAACTTAAGCACTTCCTTTCAAACATTTTCGCACAAGCGTAATGGTTAGATTGAAACCAAATAGCCAGGGGTGTATTTAAAACTGTTTCAGAAGGATCTATCAGATTTATCAGATCAGGATTTATTACCTACGTCCAGATACCCATTCAAATAGTGATTTTCTTGGAATATTTCGTTATAGAGAGAATTTACTTCGTTTTAGAGGGGTGTTTTTAAAATGGAAAATGGATTCAAGGTGCAATGTCTTGTGCGAAATTCGTTATACAGATAAATTCGTTATACGGATGTTCGTTATAGGGATCCTCTTGAAATCTTGCATGAACATTCAGAATGTCAGTCTTGATTCACAAAATTAATTTCACTCAAATCGGTTATCTTGTTATGGAGATTTTTATTTTCAATATTCCAATTGAATCTGATATGGTTCTGTTAACACTATGGCCACAGAATTTTGCATGAAAATTGAGTATATCAGTGTTCATTCAAAAACGAAATTTTCCTCAAATCGGATATCCTGTTATGAAAATATAAATATATACAGTGGAATTTCCCTATAACGAAAGCGCTAAATCCGCAAAAAAATTCGTTATAAAGAAATTCGTTATACAGAAAATTTGTTTCTATGGTCGGCAAAGTCGCGGTCGACTTCTCTGATAACTTTAAGTATATCATTCAAACTTAAATGCTCGCTTTTAGACATTTTCGCACAATTTTTCACATTAGCGTAATGGTTAGATTGAAACCAAACAGGGTTATATTTAAAACTGTTTCAGAAGAATTTCTCTGCCCTCCGTAATGATTTAGTTTAAGGTCGGGATTTAGTACGTACATCCGGACAAATTTCGGAAAAACCCACCCTTATAACTTCTTACCAATACCCATTCAAAGAATGATGTTCTTTGAATATTTCGTTATAGAGAGTAGAGAGAATTTACTTCGTTTTAGATGGTGTTTTTAACATGGAATTTGGATTCAATTGTATTCATTGTACGAAATTCGTTATACAGAGGTTCGTTATAGGGAAATTCCACTGTATAAAAAAAATAAATAGTTTTGTAAATTATTTGGTTTCAGCAGTATAACAATAAAAAACTCCTTTTTCATAAGAAAAAGGAGTTTTTTCTCGAGCTTTCGAGATTTATTTTAATCTCATCTTCAGAAAAACTATAAAAACATCAGCTTGACTACATGTTACAGTTGAACAGAAATGAATGAAATATTCACAGAGGTTGAGTTTCTTCTTGATAAAAAAAGGATTTATATTGAAAATGTCGACGTTTTAATTTGACTGAATGAAGGTTGTAAAAATTCGAATTTTTGTTGATATCATTTTTATCAATTTGACGAAATTAATTAGAACTTACACAATGAAATTTCCAGTTTTCTGAAAAAAACTTGTATCTTATGTTTCATTAGAAATTTTGAATTTCTCTCAATTCAAAAGTTAGTCAGGAGTGACCTATTTCAATGGCACTGATCATCAAAAATTCCCAATATTCATTTTTAGGATCCATCAGGTACCTATTCATCAACCGAAGATAAACCGTACGTCAAATCCCCGCATCGTATGTCCCCCTTTAGGCGTCACGTTCCGTACTAGACCTAGACATTAAAATGGGAAAGTATAGGTCGTCTATATTTTTTTCTCTGTGGTTGAGCAACAGCCAGGGAAGGTGACGTGCTATTGGCCAAATAGAAACGGGTCTCGTAAGTCTAGCCAGCCATGAGAGTGTGCCTAGATAAGGTTGTGTATGGTCAGTCTGCAAAAATGCAGAATTCTCAGACAGTGTGACCTTAGATTACGGCAGAAAACCAGTAAAGTCTAGGTAGGGCGTAACAATCGGACGGAAAAAATTATATCGATGTCACAACCCAGTCAGAAGTTTATGAATAGGTAACTCGTATACTGAGTGACATTAGAAACGGAACGCCCAGTAATTGAATAATGTACAGGCTGAATTGGTCACTCCTGAACAAAAACTTTTCAACCCTATGAGATATGGAAAAATTCGAGAAAAACCATAGGCAGGAGCTTTTGGGAGCTCGTTCTTTGATGGAGCAATAAGACTATTACCTTAGAATTTTATAATATGGAATTTGAGATTGATTCCAAATATACAGAATGTCGAGAAAATGTGGGGAATCTCTCGGATTCAGATAGAACATAAAAAAATAAGATGACAAATTACCAAAATTTTTTTCCTAGCGGCCATCCCTACGAAGATACGACCTCCTAAATGACGCCACTGGAAGTTCATCTTAGTGAAATAAATTCCAATTACTTACTCCTTTCATTATTTTTTTTCGAAAACGGTTCATTTTGTCGACACTGAACAAGAGTTCCTTTTCTTCAGCTTAATGTTCAAGGCATCAAAATTTGATTTTCAGCACATTATCATACAGGGTGTTAAAAATGTAAGAGTTAAAATGTACAATCCAGTCCGCCCTTGGTAAACTGAACAAGCTAATTGAAATTTGAGTGCGGTTATTTAAGAGGTCCTTAATATTATTATTAATCATATCAAATTTTCATCAAATTCTATCGAGTAGTTTGAAACTTATTCCACTAAAATGGATTGCCAGGGGCGTCATTTTCCTGTATAAATGCAGGATCTCAGCACAATCGGAATTATATTCTGGAAATTATTCAGGAAATGAAATATGTAAAAAATTTAAATTAAAAAATTAAATTCTATGGTTCTGACGATGCGATACCCTAGAAATTCTGCATGGACATTCAGTATAGTAGTTTTCATTCTCAAAATAAATTTCACTTGAATCGGATATTCTTTTAGGGAAATATAAAGATTCTTCTTTCAATATTCCAATTGAATTTTTTATGGTTCTATTGACACTAAGACCACGAAATTTTCGATGAACATTCACAATATCGATCTCCATTCACAATTTTTTTTGCAGAAGATTCAGTATATCAATTTTTATTCAGAGAAAAAAATTTCAATCGAATCGGATGTCCTGTTATTGAAATATAAAGATTTTTCTTTTCAATATTCCAATTGAATTTTATATGATTCTGTTGAACCTACCACGAAATTTTGGATGAAGATTCAGAATATCGATTTCCATTCTCTAACGAAATTTCACTGGAATTGGATATCTTTTTATGGAAATATGAAGTTTCTTTTTTTCAATATTCCAGTTGGATTTTCTATGTATTATATTCCGATCGGTTGCGTATTTCTGAGATATTGAGGAACCTAAATTTGAAGTGCCATATTTATGGAACACCCTCTAGGATTAATTAATCCTGGTTAATGAACTTTACCGAGCCATTTGGGACCTGAACTCATCTTGAAAATTTCAAGTCTCTAGGACAATCCCTTCGGAAGTAATTGTGCTAACGGCTTCACGGACAGAATTGAATTTGACCACGAAAACGTCATCACGGAGTCCTACCTTTCTTAACCCTTCAGAAGGCCGTGCTTTGAAACCATTTTCGGCTCAAAATTCGAAAATTACAGACAATTGGACAAAACTATATAGATGTCGATTGAAATATAATCTGGGAGGATTCTGCATTCCTTAAAAACTTTATAGGTTTTCACTCCTAGTCTCTGTTAGGCAACAATTTTTTCAGAACCAATTTGCTGCTGACAAATAAGTGCATTTTCGCAGGAGTACTTCATCTTGATTGGATTTTTTTTATTATTTCTGTTTCAGAGACTGGAAGTGAAAACCTATAAGTTTTTTAGAAAAAAAAGGATATTTCCTATGATTTTCCGAGGATCTATTTATTATTAATGCTCTTCAAGCAGAGCCGGAACTGGGATTCTAGCGCCTGTGGCAAATTTTCAAAATGCGCCCTTGAAGAAATTCATTTTTCAATAAATACATGTTTTTCATAACATTTTATTGATTATATTTTAAAGAACTTTTTATTCACAATAATCTTAATCCAGTCGAATTGTGCCTTTAGCTGGAAAGTTTGGGGGTAGTTTTGATTCCTTTCATTTTTTATGTTTTTGGGGTGCTGAATCCGATTTTTGGGGCTTTCTAACAAAATTTCGTGACGGAACATAAAAAAAATACAAAAAAAGAATAAAATTATCATTCTTGGTCAGTTTTTTGCTCATTACTCGGAAACTATCGTGAAACTTTTCGTGAAAAACCTTTCCAAACAAAATGAAAGTACATCAAATTTCCTACGAATTGTACTACCACAGCTTGTTCTGCGAAATCCCGTTCTGGCTCAACTTAAAGTTGAAAATGAGGTATTTTCTATGACTCAATAAATGAGAAAAAAAGTAAATTCTATTGTTCCGATGATGCGATCCTCTTGAAATTTTGCATGAATATTCAGTATATCAGTCTCGATTCACAAAAAAATTTCACTCGAATCGGATATCTTGTTATGGAAATGTAAAGATTCTTCTTTTCAAAATTCCAATTGAATTTTCTATGATTATGTTCACACTATGGTTACACAATTTTGCATAAGGCTTACTATGAGCATCTTGCATTTGACTGTAACATTTCATTTCGATGGGTTTAATTTTTTCTGAGATATTGAGGAACAATTCAATTCAATTGGAATATTGAAAAGAAGAATTTTTATATTTCCATAACAAGATATCCGATTCGAGTGATTTTTTTCTGTGAATTGAGAATGTTCATGCAAAATTTCATCGGACCCAAAGAATTTATTTCTTATTCATTTATTGAGTCATTTCACACTTTAATTCAAGCCAGAACAGGTTATCACAAAAAAACTGCGGTTGTACATTTAGTAGGAAATTTTATGTACCTACTTTATTTTGTATGCAAAGGTTTTTCACGACAAGTTGATAGTTTCCGAGTAATAAGCAAAAACCTGACCAAGAATGAGATTTTTCATCTTTTTTCTATGTTCGGTCACCAAATTTTGTTAGCAAACGTTAGATTCGGATTCAGAACCCCAAACAACATAAAAATGGAAGATATCAAACTACCCCAAAAACTTTCTTGCTAGGGGTTCTTTTATGCACAAATAAACTGTATATCCCATATTTCTTAAAAGTTAATGAACAAAAACTCAATCAACAAAATGAATAAAAACGATAAAAAAATTTATTCCACATTTTGCGCCCCTTGGTCGTTTGCGCCCGTGGCGAATGCCTCCTTCGCCACGCCCACGGTCCGGCTCTGCTTTCAAGTTGTCCTACCTCCTACGAAATGGTCGACTGATTGACCAACAACGGTTCAAAGTTCTTTTTTGTCATTTGTTTTTTTTAACATTTCCGAAATGATGCGTTCGCAATAGCAAACATTCATCATTATCCTTTTTTCCAGAGCAAAGGATAGCTGGATTCAAATGTTGAAGATGAACATATTGCAACAAGTAGGACGAGGGAACTCTTCAATTTTGGGTGGATTGAAATCACCAGCAATGAATTTAACACATTTTTTAACGAACAGTTCCAATGACAGCAGCTCTCTGGAGGACTTCATTTCGAAGAAGATAAGGACGTTCTATCCTTCATGTGAGTATTTGTGATCTCTAAAACAAATATGTGGAGTCACCTAAGGGTCAGTTCTTGGTCTCGTTCTCTCGATTAGAACTATATTGAATATAAATGGTGATTACTTTTTCGAGATTTTAATAAAAAGTAAAAGGAAACCTAGTCGATACACAGAGTGTTACATAATAATTCGTCACAACTTGAGGGGGTAAATCTACATGTAATTTTAAGAAAAATGTTTATATGAACATGGGTCCGTATAAGCTTCCTTACGGAGCTACAGGGTGTTGAAATTTCCGAAAATTTTTTTTTTCTTCATAACTCCTGCAGTTTTTGAGATATTCAGTCCAACTTTGGGATGCGAGCTATTTTCAACAGTCTTCATCATTGCATGTCCTGAATCTTAACTAGAATCTTCAGGGTGTTTTCTTTTCCGGAACCATGTCTCCTTTTTCCCCTCCCAAACATCTTTGCGGTTCGCCATTAATCAGCGTAAAATCAATTTTGATATCTTCGTTCAATTAAGAAACTTTTTGACTCCTGTGATTTTTTCGTGTCTCTTACCTTTTCGAGTAAAAAATTATTGAACTATTGTATGTTATTCGCTAAATAAAAAAAAATAATAGAAATACTCGATAGGTATGCCCGAAATTTGCTTTTATTTTCATAGCTGGTCATCTTAGACTCAACTTATGCTTATTCAGTATCGAACTACAATAGTTCAATAATTTTTTACTCGAAAACGGTAAGAGATACGAAAACATTGCAGTTTTTAAATTGAACGAAGATATCAAAAATTGATTTTACGGTAATCAGTGGCGTACCGCAAAAAAGTTTAAGAGGGAAAAGGAGACATGTCTCCGGAAAAGAACACACTCTGTAGATTTTAGTTAATATTCAGGAAATGCAATGATGGAGACTGTCGAAAGTAGCTCGCATTCCAAATTTGAACTGAATATCTCAAAAACTGCAGGAGTAATGAAAAAAACGCATTTTTTTTGGAAATTTCAACACCCTGTAGCTCCATAACGAAACTTTTGCGTACCCATGTTCATATGGCTATTTTTTCTTGGAATAATAGGTAGATCATTTCTCTTTAGTTCATCATTCTCAGCGTTCATTTCAGAATTAAAAATTTAAGATAAAGGTATCAAAAAAATATTCTTATATGCTACCGAGCTTCACGAAGACAATGGATTGCCATAGAATTGAAAGATAAAGCATATTGATAATATGGGGTTCCCAATGGTTCCATTTATGGGCTCCAATTTTACGACTTCAGTATAACATAAGCAGCACTAGATCAGTATTATTTGGTACTGAGTAGGTAATCAATAAAATACTCTTTATCCACGACTATTGTATAATCTACCCATCATACGTCTGTTTCCTCGGTCATGATAATACCCATTAATCACTAGTGAATGATGAATTATTATTCACTGCAGAAAGATAATTCATAGATTTATCTTTGGTATTATATTCTTTGAATTGATTATTATTCTTCAGTATACCTTGTCAATCGAGGGCCAAATATACCTTTATTAAGTCAAATTGAAGCAATTTTTATTACAAAATATACAATGACAAGTTGACTTTTTTCATACTTGTAATAGAAGGGTCTTGTCACGATCGCAAAATGTTAAAATCTTCTGAAAATATAATCAGTAGTCGTGGATAAAGTATAGCATGCTACTCGTGTACCATGGCTCTTATTCATTCAATGATTTGGACCACTGGCCTACGCCCCGTAGCCTAAACTTCTCCCCGTGAATAATTATACTTACGCTCGTTGCATAATATACTATTCTACGACAGTTTGATATACACATATAAGTGAAAGATTATATGATTATATCTCAACTACGTGAGGGGTTCCCAAAGGATCAGTTCGTGGGCTCGAATAATACGAATTCCGTTCAACATGATCAGACATCCTGGTAATATTATTTGGTCATAGATGCAGTGTCTGATATAGATTGATGGAAACCTATTATTTATTGCCGCAACATCATTCTGTATAGCGTTTTTGTATATTAGTGCTTTGAGTCATATACAAAACATCTATACGGATGCTTGTCGCGACAAATATTTAACCATGCAGAATACCAACAGGATCTACTCAAATAACCTCCTTGAAGATTTTGTTTTTTTGAGCACTCGTTTTATTTAAACGAGTGCTATTTGGTTTTGCCTAAATGTCTGTCATTTTCTAATTTTGAGCTGAAAATGGTCTCAAACGATAGGGTTTTACTCCCTAATGACGAATCCGTGGTCAAATTCAATTCTGTTCGTGGGGCCGGCGTCCCCTAGCACGATAACTTTCGAAGGGGTTGTCCTAGAGGCTTGAGATTTTCAGGGTGAGTTCGGTTCCAAATGCTGTTTAAGTTGTTATCCAGCCAAATCGTGTGGGGTGTTCCATAAAAAATATGACTATGCAAAATTTTTGTTCCTCAAATTCTCAGACAAAAAGAAACCAATCGAAATTAAATTTTGCAGCCACATGCAACTTGCTCATGATAAGCCTCAGGCATATGTTACAGTACCATAGAAAATTCAATTGGAATATTGAAAAGAAGAACCTTTATATTTCCATAAAGAGATGAATGATTCGAGTGAAATTTATTTGTGAATGAAGATCGAGATAGAATGAATGTTCATGCAGAATTTCAAGAGGATCGCATAACCAGAACCATAGAATTTAATTTTTTCAAAATTACGAACTTTTTCGAAAATTCCAAGTTTGTCGATTCGATCGAGCTGGAATTTTGCAGTCAAATTTTCAATACTAATTTAAAGCAGTGCGCAAAAATTTGTGGAAGCTGTGTTAATAAAACCACAGAGCAGTCCATCGTCATATGAAAAAATCTAACATTGCCATGAAATACCATTCTATTGAAATGAAATAAGTTCGAGGATGTTAATTGGATCATGCAAAATTTGAGGTAATAGCATTATTGCTCCACCAATGAACGAGTGCTCAAAAGCACCTGCTCAGGGTTTTTCTTATTTTTTAGGAGTAATTGTTCATGTAAATTTTTTAGGTTCAGTACCTGAATCTGCCAATCAAGAATTCAGAACCGAGGACAAAATGATGAACCTCTACTTTAACTACACCCAAGAGGATAAAACCAACCAAATAGCCGAAGCTACCCTTAGACTCCATGTGCTCCCATCGAAGAATTCTACACATTCAGAAAGCGAGAACTGCACCCACAAATCGGAAGCAGAAGAAAAGGTCTACAGAGTTTCAGCTTACTATTACGTCAGAAACCAGAAAAACAAGAGAAGGGGTGAGTCCGAAGCTACTTCTATTTGAAACTATTTTTAAGTATAATCGTGTCTCAAATGAACCTCAATGGGAGCATGTATAGTCCATTCACGAAAGGTTGAGCCGTCGGTTGGCCATGGAAATTTGGCATATTCCACTGTGTATATTAAAATTTTAGGTTATGTTCTTTATTTTCTTTGCAGATTGATACGCAATGTTGTCAATAATGCATAGAGTTGTCTGACAACTCGCAAGCTCGTCGAGCGAGGTCGGGTACATTCGGCAACGTTGACTTCATTTTACGTTATGACAGCATACTGCCAACTTCAGATAATAAAGAAACGCCTACTATGTGCTCAACCTTTCGTGAACGGACTATACAGGGTGTCCCGAAAACAATGGATAAGCCTGCAACTATAGATAGACACTGTCGTGGTCTAACTTATTCCAAATTTTGACCTTAATGAAAATTCCACGGTTTCGGAGATATTCATGGTTTTCGTATTTTAAGAAAATTTCCAAGTGCGATTAGTTTTTCGAGTGCCATTTCTACAAATTGAGAGGTATTTCGTTATGTTTTTTTTAATTTCACATGAGATAGTTCAGCTATCGGAAACAAAAGACTTAAATTCATCAAACTAGTGTAAAAAGTTAAAAACTCGTGAATTACAAGGAAAAAATTCTTAAGTAAATGAAATTTCCTTCAAGTTTGATGAGCTACAGTGTAAAAAAATTGTAGGACGCCCCTGGTAGACATCATCTTAAAAACTTGCTCAGTTATTGCAGATTCCAAAAAGGTATCATACAGCTAGGCATTTTGTATTTTTTCATTCTCGTAACTACTTGATTACCAAATAGTCGAAAAATTCGAAAAACTGTTTTTGTTGTAATCCTTATTCTGAGCTCATGTGTTGAAGTCAGGAGGCCATTTTTGTTGGAATCTAGTGGAAAAATTTGAAAATTATTTTTATTTTGAAAAAAAGCAGTAGCGTATCGTTTCTCTGGTTGAATAGAAATATGGCATTATTTGCATTCAACACCCTGTATCTCGAAAACCTTACCGGACCTAAATGTATTGACAAAATTTCTTATTTTCTTACATTCTGTACAGTGTTAAAAGAAAAGTATCAATTTAAAAAAATACACTGTGTTGCTACATAGAGGTATGTGGAATATTCATCACAAATAAAATAAAACGAATTATTACCATATTACTATTCGATGAAAAAATAAAACGAATTAGTACCGAATACTTATTCATGAAAATGAATAAAGATTTCGAAATCAAACAATGAGTTCAGTCATTCATAGCTTAAATTTATTCGTAAAAAATGAAACTTTGCTGCATAGAACAATAATAACACAGATTATTACGCAGTAAGAGTGAAAAATCACCTGAATGCAAAATACCCTCAAAGGTGGATAGGCCGGCTTGGCCCTTTTCATGGCCCCCGAGATCACCGGACTTAAACCCCCTGGATTTTTTTTATGGGGGTGCCTAAAAGATCTAGTCTACTCCAAGCCACTATCTTCGATTGAGGAGTTACGGGCTCGTATCCAAAATGCAGCGGCTCAAATTAATACGTCGCATTAAAAGTGCGTTCATTAAAAGGTATAGAGCGTGTATAAGGGCGCAAGGACGTCAATTTGAACATTTATTATGAATAAATGTTCGATATGAATAATGAACTTATTGTTTTATTTTGCATTCTTCATTCATTCTAATGAATAGTAATTTGGTAATAGTTTTAAAGTTCTTTGAAAGATTCATACTTTTGCTATTGAACAATAACCATAAGGTTAAACAAATCAGAATTGCTAGGTATAATCATACATTTACATTAACACATGAGCTCAGATAACGATTACAACAAAAACATTTTTTCGAAATTTTTCGACTATTTGGTAATCAAGTAGTTACGAGAATGAAAAACTACAGAATGCCTAGGTGTATGATACCTTTTTGGAATCTGCAATAACTGAGCAAGTTTTTAAGATGATGTCTACCAAGGGCGTCCTACAATTTTTTTACACTGTAGCTCATCAAACTTGAAGAAAATTTCATTTACTTAGAAATTTTTCCTTGTAATCACAAGTTTTTAACTTTTTACACTAGTTTGATGAATTTAAGTCTTCGTTCCGATAGCTGAACTATTCATGTGAAATTAAAAAAAACCATAACGAAATACCTCTCCATTGTAGAAATGGCACTCGAAAAACTAATCGCACTTGGAAATTTTCTAAAACTACGAAAACCATGAATATCTCCGAAACGGTGGAATTTTTTTAAGGTCAAAATTTGGAATAAGTTAGACCACGACAGTGTCTATCTATAGTTGCAGGCTTATCCATTGTTTTCGGGACACCCTGTATACATCACTACGAAAAGCCAGTACACGCTGAGATCTCGGGCATCGCACTGCCAGGGGTCTCGGCTGACCTGGGAGTATCTTAATACCATAAAGCAACTGTCAAGAGGCAATGAAATGCACTCTTCTATGCCAGGGCATTTTTGTGTAAAAAAAAATAAAAAAGGCGAAGCACCTACTAAAAGTGCATCAAGGTTAACACCTTCTAGGCCTAAGGCTTTCTGTTGGTTTGGAGAAGACCATGGTACCCCACAGTAACGATTAAGACACGTTGTATTTTTTAGGTAACGTCACTATATTCATCGTTGAATAAACGGTAAAATGTCGTTTAGAAATACGTTTTCTTTGTTTCATCGTAACATTTTCGTCACACGTTTATTCAAGTTTGATTTAACATTGCAAGCTTCCTCCTTGTACGTTTCCTAATGGTGGATAAATCAACCAGTTAAATCGTGATCGTATATTATATGTAGAGTCAACGTTTGGTTCAATTTCAAGTGCATCATGGTTAATTGATATGATTAAATTAGAAGAATCTTAAGTAGAATAAATGTTGATTAGCGCCTTAGTTGAAAAAAAGTAAATCATTCAACGTTCATTTAATGTTACTAAGCTGACTTTGAAAAAACGTTCGAGAAAATGTGATGAATATACGTTTACTAATGGTGGATAAATCAACCAGTTGAATCGTACACGTATATTTTATGTAGAGTCGACGTTTGGCTCAATTTGTGTTTCGGATGTAACGTAGAAAACTCAACGTACAACGTTGGATCAACTTCTGCCACCACAAAAAAACATTTAGTATACGTTTGTCCGTTTATCGGTGTAATGCGGCCCATACACAAGCTACTTTCTCGGCGTTTTGGCAGCTAGCGTCTGCGCAAGCGACCAAAACGCCCAAAAGTAGCCCGAAAAACGCCTGTGTATGTCCATCCGCTGCCACGCTGGCGAGTCGCCGAGCTGGACGCAACGCCGGACGCCAAGATCAAACGTGTTTGATTTTAGCGTCAAGATAGCCGGCGAAACGCTTGAAAAACGCTTGTGTGTGTGAGAGAGCGTCTAGAATGGCAGAGTATCATGCAAGAATTGCACATTCAGAAGAATTTATTACAAATTTCATAGAACTTTTTGAAAAGAATAAGTATTTTGGGTGATTAAGAGCAAAAAATATTCGAACAGAACACTAAAGAATAAAGCCTACGAAGAATTGTTAGCTTTATGTAAACAATAAAACGATGAATGCGATATTGATTTCGTAAAGAAAAAAATGAAAAGCATCCGAGACTCATTCCGTAAAGAATACAAAAAGTTCGAGTTACGGAAAGTCGGGTGCAAGTACTGATGACATTTTAAACCTTTATCGTCAGCGATCGATGAGCTACTGAGACGCTTGTGTGTGGTGAAATTGCACGAGCGTCTAGGACGCTCGCAAAACGCTAGCTGCCAAAACGCCGAAAAAGTAGCTTGTGTATGGGCCGCATAAGGCAGCGAGCCAGCAATTGGAGTTTCTCAGTCTAAAAAATTCGTGATAATTTTACCTTCCTATACCAGAAAGCTCCTGAAGCTGTTACGAGCTGAGCTTCGGGTGATAGCGGGACTGCTGACAGGGCACTGTCGGTACAGATAAATTGTAGCGCAAAGGAAAGTCAGCAGGTGGAATTTGCAGGTTCTGTGGACCAGAAGCAGAAACAGCTGAACACATGCAGGGTCCAGAGCTGACTGGCCTAAGAACAACTCATATAAGAAACCGGTCCTGGATACCCAAGAGGTAACAGCCAAGGCTCCTAAAGAGCTCCTCCTTGGGTTTCTATGAATGAGTAGGGTAGAGAATGAAGGATATTCATGTTCCCGGGAAGCTTACATAGCCAGTTCTAAAAATGTTAATAATAATCTCGATCGCCTTCAACGAAAAATGATAACATCGGGTACAAAGGCCAACAAGCATTATCCTAAATGCTGTGTCGAAAGAACAACATAAAGAAAATGGCGGCTGAACAGATAAAGAACTTAAGAAATTACTTTGTAGACAAGTCAAACACATTGGACTTACATAAGATACTGATTGAAGCAGATGGTTCAACACCTCTACTACTAAGTGAGCACCCTCATGAAAACACCACTCAGATGGATAGTGATAAAATTCAAAGATGGACAGAAAAGCCAGCTGAGACACCTGAACGAGGTCACCCAGGAACATGTCGACATTCCTGCGTCGAATTACCGGCTGACTTCTGGACGATTGTTTCCTGTAACAGAAGGTTTTCTCCTTGCCATTGAGATCAAGTAGTGCAAACTAAAAACTATCAGAAATATATCATGAAGGATAGGAGCCTCACCGACGATAGATACCGCTACGGATTCCAAACATCAGAAACAATCCAACATATTACAGGAGGCTGCCAAATGTTTGCTGGAAATGAATAGATATAAGAGTCGAAATGATGCAGTTTGTTAAATACTTCATCAGGAGCTCACCATCCGACTGAAGTTGCTGCAATCCGAAATAATTCTATATTATAAGTATCAGCCTGAAGTAATTCTGGAGAACTACCATCACAGGCTATACTGGGATAAAACTGTACCTACTTACAAATTCAACTTCGCTAATAACAGACCAGACATAATTCTAGAGAAGAAAAGAGAAGAGAGCAATACTTTTAGACGTACCTAGCCATCCCGAATAACAACAATCTACGTCAAAAATAAGCTGAATAAATATCGAAATATCGAGAGCTTGAACTTCAGATCAAAAGGCAGTGGGAAATGTCTAGTACCAGAACCATTCCTATTCTCATATCAATCAAAGAAATTATTCCTAAGATCCTCGAGTCTAACCTCAAGGAGCTAGATTTGGATGAAAACCTTTACAAAGTAATGCAAAAAGCAGTACTTCTCAATTTTGCTAGAACGTAAGAAAGTTTGTAGGTCACGATGGACACCAGGAACAACCATGGAGGGAAACATTGCAAGGCCGACTTCCAGAATATCGACCGAGAAATCTAGAACCAAGCAAAGAAGGACAAACAACCCAGGACCCAGGAGAAGAAGAGCACCGAACACCTCAGAGCTGCCTGATACTGCTATCCGGAATGAGTGAATGTTCCACTTAGCAGTGTTAGAAATCACACCCTTTCTACGCTAATATAGGCTCAAGTGGAGTATAAACTTCGCCACTTCGTTCGAGGTTCACGCTTTGAAAGGAGAAATGGCATTTTTGGTGTAATTATACCAGAAAAATGTGCCAATTTTTTGTATAGCTTCTAGAATATTTCGTATTATTCACAGCTACTCTCCATGCTGCGGAGCTCCAATAGGTCGAAAACTATTCATGTATGCTCTGTTTGATACCACTTCCTTGTATTTACTTTGAACGAAGACGAGATTAGCTCCGAAGTTTGAGTTTAGTGTCGGTTGATTTGTATCGATTAATATTAATTCTCTGCTTTCATTATTTGTTAATAATAAGTATACTTTCTTACAGCTAAGAAACGCCTTTGCGATAGCAGAGTCATTGCGGAAACCAGCAAGTACGTGGAGCTCAATATGGCGAACGCAGTGAGGGCATGGAATAATGAACAGAATTTAGGTCTGGCTGTTGAGGTGGAAGACCAGGACGGAAATTGATGAAGTCCGAGAAATATTTCGTGGGACCAAGTTGCTCGGTGGGCGTCTGTGAGTGTTTTAAAATTAACAAAATTAATCTTTTATTAACGCATGGAAATTGCTAGATTTTTTTCATGATATGACAACTAACTGCCTAATTTGAAGTTTTGTTTTTGATTGTTTGGTTTCTGAGCTTTTTGTGGAATTGCTAGAATTGTGGACTGTTTCGAAAGCGAAAAGATACACTGCTGAAAATGGTCTAAGCATATTGAAAATTTCAAGGTCACACCACAAGGACCGCAACATAGATTTGCAGTCCTTGTGTTGTGACCTCCATCGGGATGATCAGAAAAGTTATTAAAAATGACAACAAAATACAGGAACTTCTATCATTAAAATATTCTTTTCACAATATTTAGTTGTATTAGGACCTTCATCGGGATGATCAGAAAAGTTGTTAAAAATGGCAACAAAATACAGAAAATTTTATCATTAAAACACTAAATATTTAGTGACAAGTCTATTTTAATGATAAAAATTTCTGTATTTTGTTGTCATTTTAAACAACTTTTCTGATCATCCCGATGGAGGTCCCAATACAAGGACCGAAATATAGATATAAAAGAACAACAGCTGTTTGAATTGCCGAGTACCCAAATAAAATTCATTACTAAAGGATTTTCCAATAAGGGGTGTTATTTTGATATTCAAAGAAAAATGCCATTTTTCAATATAAATGATCGGATGTTCATTTCATTATAAAGAAAAAGCTATGACTTAATAGTGGAAAATAAATCAGGCAAATGACCACCACGATCACGCTTACAGGACATATCCTTTTAATGAAATTGTCCATAACCAAATAGCAAAAGCTGCCCTATGTCCCGATAGCCTCACGAATTCCATCTTTGAGGTCTTGAATCGACGCTGGGCTATTGGCTTAGACCTTCTCTTTCACGTAGCTCAAAAAAAAGAAATCGAAAGGTGTAAAATCACAAAATCTCGGTGGCCAATTGTGATCACCTCTTCGAGAGATAATACGGTCCGGAAGCTTTTCCGCAAAAGATTAATGGTTTCGTTGCTTGTGTGGCACGTAGCGCCGTCTTGTTGAAAGTAAACGTTGTCCAGATCAATATTATCCGATTTCGGCAATGAATAATCATTGTGGAATGCCTAATTCCAAAGAACGACAAGGAATGGACAAACCTGGGTTTTTCTTCAACACTCTTGGCTGCAGCAGTATATAATATTCTCGGCCGTTCTTGAGCGACGTGCACGGGTTTTGATCTTCACATCACTAACTTGTCCGACCTAAAAATGTTCGAGCTTTACGAACCGTCTCTGCCAAATTTTCACCATTTTAAAACGAATTTGAATAATTTCATGCGTTCTAGGTGCCTGTATCGTTTTATTAATGGCGTAGTTTCTACTTGTCAAATGTCAAAAAATGACAGTTTCAAACGTGACATCTACCGAAATAGCGGGCTATTCAAAATAACACCTATAGTGTCAGTTGCAGGAACGTCCATAAAATTTAAATGTCCATTAAACTCTTAATCCTCCATTATTACAAGGAACTAATGGAGGATAAGGGTTTAATGGACCTTTAAATTTTAATGGACGTTCCTGCAACTGAGCAATAGTCTGTTCACGAAAGGTTGAGCACATAGTAGGCGTTTCTTTATTTATCTGAAGTTGGCAGTATTATTGCATAGAGTAAAATAAAGTCAACGTTGCCGAATGTACATTCGGCCTCGTCCGACGAGCTTGCGAGTTATCAGAGAACTCTATGCAATATTGACAACATAGCGTATAAATCTGACAAGAAAATAAACTACATAACCTAAAATTTTAATATACACAGTGGAATATGCCAAAATTCCATGGCCAACCGACGGCCCAACCTTTCGTGAACGGAGTATTATTGGAGGTATATCATTATAATAAAATCCTTAAATCGATTTTTTCCCAAGAACTAACAATGTTTCCTTTTGCAGCGACACCAAAACCTATCCCAAGCGTTCTCCTGGACGACTCAGGCACTCCCGACCAGTTTCTCAGACTTCTGGGAAGAAATACAACACTGCCCTTTACTGGTGATATACTATTGCTACCCACCCTTGAGGTCTGCACCCTGGGATATCCAATGAACGCTCAGAACGGTCAGAAGCTGCACACCAGGAAGTGCAACCTGTTGCAGTTCCAGCAACAGGCGCAGAAGGTCCTGGAGAAGGACAAGTTGGAACGGTTGGCAACACTGACTTCAGAGCTGCGACCTTCTACGAGTACCAACCACAGGCATCTGAGGCACCAGAGGAACTACCTGGAGGAGAAGTTCGCGGAAAGTGACACCAAGATACTGATGACTAAGGAACAAGTGTTCGAATTGTTGCAGAGTTTGAACTTGACTAATGTACGTACTTGAATTTTAATTGTGTAGTTTTTTAGGAGAATCTTTGGAGGAACTATGAACAACTCCTTGATGAAAGAAGATGCACTTATACTCTTTTCTGGATAATTTTCTGCTATAAGTTTCTTATCGTTTTTCTTAATATATTTATTGAGATGCTTTGGGGATGTATAACTGCCACTCAGAGTAAAAAATGAATGCATCAAAACTTTCTAATCAAATGTCGTGAATTCATTCAAAATTTCTTTGTAGTGTTTACTTCTAAATTGCCTTTTTCTGGTTATATTGGGAAGTAATACCTATTCATCAGCATCGTTCCTTTCTGGAGTGAAAAAATCAGTTCAATGTTCACTCTAACTTACCTCATCTTTGCCTCAAAAGAGCTTGATTCGGCTATAACCTCTAGCTAACTCTTCTTCAGCAGCCATTTTTTCAGGTTTGCCAACGAGTAGTAGTAGATGGGAGTTAAATATGGAGAATAGTAGTTATAGTTATAGTTTAAAAAGGGAGTCAGTTCACTGTGACCTCAACGTCTATTGTGCCACCTTACAGAGCTGATTCCCGAATGGCCGGGAACCCAGATTGAAAAGACCTTTTTATTCTAGCCTACCTCATTGAGTTTGTTTCGTCACTCCAGATCATCTTTTAGTCGATGCCCAGCGCTAAATAGCAGCTTGACCATCTGAGTGTATGGCTATATCGTACTTCTGATAGTTTTTTTTAGATTTATATCTAGACATCTTTCAATAGCTAAATTTTCCGCTTGAAAGACGCTCATATAGGAGCCCAGCGACAGTGCACACTTGGTGCTTGGCCCGTATATCCCGGCGCCTGCTCCTGTAGAGGTTTTGGAACCATCTGTATACCATTTTACGGTATTTTCTTTGAGATTATAGTCGGTGTATTCCCGTTTCCAATCATCTCTTTTACTTAGCAATGTCATGAAGTTTTTCTCAGTGATTACTTTCTTGATCATTGCATCACTAGGGAGATTCGCAGATGAGATGTAGTATTCAGAGAGAACCAGACTCTTTGATTCTTTATTCTCTCATTACCTGCACCCTCCTTAGATATTCTGAGGATAGCCTCATGGGCTACCCTATCAATCACTAGATGTAGAGGTGTGAGATCCGTAATGATCTCAAGTGCCCTAGTTGGGCACGTTCTCATAGCTCCAGTGATACACACACAGGCAAGCCTCTGTACTTTATCGAGCCTTTTCCTCGTACTCACCTGACTTGCCTTGGCAAACCAGGCTACTGCCCCATATGTGATTATAGGTCTCACAATCATGACGTACATCCATCGCAGTATTTTTGGGTTACAACCCCAATTTTTGCCGCATAGACGTCTGCACGCCATTAGAGCCCTTTTAGCTCTGCCAGTAGCAGTATCAACATGCTTATTCCACAGAAGTTTACTATCCAGTGTTATTCTAGGTATTTAGCTTCTGACTTCCACTCCAAGATATTTCCGTTTAAAATATAACGTTTTCATGTCGGGAAGTTTCTTTTCCGACGTGAACGGAATTACTACAGTCTTGTTTGGGTTGATGTTCAGCCCCAAAGACAAGCACCACTGCTCAATAGTTCTAAGGTCTTTCTGCAGTAAGTCGCAAAGAGTGCCTTCGAATTTGCCTCTAATTATTAGGACTATGTCATCAGCATAGCCTACACATTCGAAGCCAAGCTCGTTAGCCTATGTAGTAGTTCTAGTTCGTCCACCACTAGGCTCCATAGAAGGGGAGATAATACTCCACCCTGAGGTGTCCCACGAGTAGCCTTGACAGAGACAGATTTACCACCCATCGATGTTTCAGCTATTCTCGTCGATAACACCTCATACATCCATTTGATAATGGTTTTGTTCACTCCTCGCCTTTCAAGTGCATCAATACATCAATACAGATTTCCGCTTGAAAGACGCTCATACAGGAGCCTAGCGACAGTGATGCACACTAGTATTTGGCTAGTATATACCAGCGCCAGCTCCTGTAGAGGTTTTGGAACCATCTGTATACCATTTTACGGTTTTTTTCTGAGGTTATAGTCGGTGTATTCCCGTTCTCATTCCTCTCTTTTACTAAGCAATGCCCTGAAGTTTTTCTCAGTGCTTACTTTCTTGATCATTACATCAATCTGGAGAATATGGTGGATGCGTGGGTAATTCAAAGCTCATTTTGTGCAAAAGACATATCTTGTGATTTCCAGACAAAAACATATAAGAAATTATGGATCCTCAGAATATAATAGGGATTATCCGTTTTTCGTTTCGTAGTCAACATTTGGAGTAAAAAATCATTGAAATCACCAAATTAAACTAGGGAATTCAAACAATCATAATGGGTTGAATGTGACGTATACGTTAGCATTCGTTTCATTGGTTGAATGTTGAATCACAGTTTATAACGATGCCTACTAGCCACTCTGTGGTGAATCGTTATACCCATTAATTATGCTAACTTACGTGTATACATCATACTGACACATGAAAAAAAACTTTGAAACTGTTCAGAAAGGCCACTGATTTTTGACTGATTTCTTGTTGATGATGATTCATCTCGAATATTTCATTGATGATATTTTTCCTACATAAACATCACTTATTTTCGCAGCTTTACTCTTCCTTTCAAGCAACCCATTTCAGTTTATTCTTCAGATAATAATTACCCATCTTTGATATCATTATAATTTTACATATACAAGGTGTCTCGGATGATGGCAAACATTTCAATGGGAGATAGAAAACACCTAGAGGATTCCGAAAAATCCCCATATGTAGTACCTACCTAGGAGTTCTAGATTCTGAGATACAGTGGTTTTAATTTCAATTCAAATTTAAAAAACAACCTGTATCTTAGAATCTAGAACTCCTAGATACTACTTATGGTTTTTTCGGAATCCTCTTGGTGTTTTCTATCTCCCATCAAAATGTTTCCCACCTTATCCGGGACACCCTGTATAAATACTATTTGATGACGAACTTAAAAAAATAACTCTTTATATTTTTCACACAATGCATTCACCTTTTACCAAAGTGGTGCAACTTTTTCTTTGTTTCAATTTTTTAAATTTTCTTTCTGGTTAATTCAATAATTTCATTTGAAAACCAACTATCATCAAATTTCTATATCAACATTAGATTTTCTTCAAAGTAGTGTTATTTATAACTATTCCAAGGTTTATCAAGGACATTGTTCATTTTTTCTCCTTACTTTTAGGGAATTTAAGACTGTTTTAAGTATTTAGAAATTTTAGATGTTCAACGTTACTTAAATTACAGCTTATTTATTTTAGTAACCCTCGAGATGTTCTCGAAAAAACTACTGAAATTAAGTAGATAAAATTCAATGGCTTAACTCATGAATGAACATATCAATTATGTATATCATAGTTATTTCAACTAGTGCAGAGGAGAGGGTATAAAAATTTCGAAAACAAGTCATGCAGTAGCGTGTTTTCAAATGGTCGTATATTAGATCTGGCCATCTGTACAAGTTTTAGACATAAAGAGTTTTACAATAAGAGGTGTTATTTTGATATTCAAAGAAAAATGCCATTTTTCAATATAAATGATCGGATGTTTATTTCATTATAAAGAAAAAGCTATGCCGTTAATTGCGGAAAATAGCATCAGGCAAATGACCACCACGACCACGCTTGCAGGACCATATCCTTTTGATGAAATTTTCCATAACCAAATCGCAAAGTGGCTGCCCTATGTCCTAGCCTCACGAATTCCGAATCTTTGAGGTCTTGAATCGACGCTGGGCTATTGGCGTAGACCTTCTCTTTCACGTGGCCCCAAAGGAAGAAGTCGCAAGGTGTTAAATAACAAGATCTGGTGGCCAATTGTGATCACCTCTTCGAGAGATAACACAGTCCGGAAACTTTTCAGTCAAAAGATCCATGGTTTCGTTGCTTGTGTGGCACGTAGCGCTGTCTTGTTGAAAGTAAGTTGTCCAGATCAATACTATCCAATTTCAGCCATAAAAAATGATTAATCATCTCTCGATAGCGAGGAATGGACAAACCTGGGTGTTCTTCAACAATTTCGGCTATAGCAGCAATATTCTCGGCTGTTCTTGAGCGACGTGCACTGGTTTTATTCTTCACATCACCAACTTGTACCAACAGCTCAAATTTTTCCACTAATTTCTTTATTGCGGTCCGACAAGGTGCTTCACGACGACCCAAAAATGTTCGAGTTTTACGAACCGTCTCTGCCAAAGTTTCACCATTTTTAAAGAGAATCTTAATAATTTCAATGCGTTCTTGAGGAGTGTATCGTACCATTTTTATTAATGGCGTAGTTTCTACTTGTTTAATGCTTCAAACGTGACATCTACCGAAATAGCGGGCTATTCTAAATAACACCTCTTATTGGAAAACGCTTTTCTAGTATTACCTCCCACAATATGTATATTTTAGTTGATAAATGGCAAAAATGCCACGTTTTCCTGCCATTACACTACAATACTCACTCAACTTTAAATAGAATAGTTTTGTTCGATTTTTGTACTTACAATTCAATTCACCATTCGTCAATGAGTTTTTTCACATATAGAGTTGTACTTCCATCAGAATGTACTTAGATTAAGTATTATTACATATCGCCAAACGTTTTTTCATTAATTCTGTCGAAAACAGTGAAATAATTTTCTTCCTGTAAAAAAATTACTTTGTAAATAATTTCTTGTATTTTTATTTTTCTCTCGATATGTTATATAGGTTTAAATTTGTAAGTTCGCTTCTATTGTAGATATTTATACTCTTCACTTAGTAGTTAAGTATTACATTTTGTTTGTTCCTTTTTATATTTTCGATGAATCCTCACATATTTTGAAAATGTAAAAATTACATTATGAATGTATTAAATTTGTTTGATAACATGAAATTTTTTGCATTATTCCGATTTCCTTAGGATTTTATTGAAAACAAGAGAAAGAATATAGAATGCGCGTCAAAGGTATGGAACATATTCATTTTCCCAGAAAAAATATTTGGTTACATAATCCTGAATTAGATCAATTTTTGTATCACTTCTACCAAATTTTTATTCATTTTTGAATGATTTTTGTTCCACCTTGTGCCCTTTGCTCTGAATTTTTTGAATAGGGAAAGTGGGACTTGTGTTACTTTTTTGGCAAGGTCTCTCTTTCTTCTTCACAGAATTTTTTTTTGAAAACTTTGTTAGTTCAAAGAATTTTTCACTTTTCAGTATGTGAACTTTGTCATGGCAAATTCACTTCGATTGTACCTTATGAAATTTGTCACCGAATGAAAGTTTTGTTCATGCACAACTTTCAACCCCTATGAATCCTTCAATGGAGAAAAAAATGGAGTGGAATTTTTCTTTGAATTGAAACGTTTCTTCGAAAAGTTACAACTTCTGTAGAAACGTTCTAATAACATACCTGAAGCGCAGTATTTCACACATTCCTATTTTTCACGTGAGGGGGTTGAAAGGGAACCATCGTCTCAAAGTAGATGAGTCAATGGGCACATACTGAAAACCTCTTTGAACTAACTAATTAATATTTTTCTTGAAAATTTCTGCACGCCTGTAAAGAATGTACCGGGTTTTTCACTATAATTTAACCCCCCCTTAAACTTTGTTATTAAAGGAGATACAAAAAAATGTTTCGTATAAAAGTTTCACGAAATCAACTGAAGTTTTTTGATATGAGTCCAGAAACTGAAATATATACAGGGTGGCCAACATATTGATGGCCACTTCATTTTTTCAAATGGAACACCCTGTATATTTTTACATGTTTGGCTAGCTCTTTTTCCCCTGATTTCGAATATGTAACATATGTTGGTCTATCTCTCTTATTCTGAGAACCACAGAGTTTCAAATTTTAAGAACCATCTGCCAAGATCTGTAATCATTTTACAAGTGGCAGAGTGCGTTTACTGGAAATGCTCATTTTTGAGTTATAATAACGTCAATGGAAAGATATACAGGGTGAACAACATTGAATGCAACTATATTTTTTCGAATGGGACACCCTATCCTGTATATTCTTCCTTTTTTTGATAGGCTATTTCCTCCTGATCTCGAATATAAATGCGTATGTGAATGTGTCTCTTCAATTTTCAGAGTTTCAAAGTTTTGAAATGATGACACCGAATAATAAAATATGTAAAATAACTACGAAATTCTTTATATCCAAACAATCTATTTAAAAGTATTATTTTAGAATGGATACTTAACAATTACTTAACCAATGAAAAATTAACTATGGTAGTATGGTAAGAATAACATCAACTAAAGAAATGGCTCAAAATGACCACCTTTATTCAATACACATAGTTCATAAAGTTGTCTCAAGTTGTTTAGACTATTTTTGATAGCATTATTATGGCTCTGATTCAAGTCAAAAATTAAAGCTTCACAATTTGTTTCTAATCATTACAATATTATCATTATTCTTTGTGCGTTGACGGGATTAGTTCCGAATTATGGGTTTAATATTGGTTGATTTTATATCATTCATATTATTCTCTGCTTTCATTGATTGTCATTATTGCTGAAGTGAATTTTTTCCTTCAGGAACGGCTATAAAAACGTGTCCAACGGTTTTAAATCGGGACTATTTGGTGGCCATAAAATGGGTGCGCCATTACCAATCCAAAGATCAAATTGGCCACTTAAATATTCACGAACTTCCAAAATGCTATGCCAGATGGTTATTGAAACTCTGTGGTGCTCAGAATAAGAAAGATAGACCAACATATGTTACATATTCGAAATCAGGGAAAAAAGAGCTAACCAAATATGGAAAAATATATAGGGTGTTCCATTTGAAAAAATGCAGTTGCCATCAATATGTTGGTCACCCTGTATATATTTCAGTTTCTGAACTCATATCGAAAAACCTCAGTTGATTTCGTGAAGCTTTTATTCGAAACATTTATTTGTATCTCCTTCAGTAACAAAGTTAAAGGGGGGGTCAAATTTTAGTGAAAACCCCGTACAAAGACCTTGCCAAAAAAGTACCACATGACCCAACTGAGGGTTGATGGTGATGGCACAGAGTGAAACAAAAATCTTTCAAAAATTGATAAAAATTTTGTAAAAGTTAAACAGAATTGACCTGTTTCAGGATTTTGATGCCAAATATTTTGCTTCTGAGAAAATGAATTTGTTCCATAATTTCGACCCGTACTGTATGTCACGGACTCTAGGACTACAAAGATGATTACTTTTTTCGACTTTCATTAGAGTTTCAGATATAATTCAAAAAGGTATTAACAACTTGTTCATTCATTCAGATTGTGCTAATGGCATTAATCTTTTTCTTTCTTCCATAGTAAAAAAAAACTATATTTCGAAAGTAAAACTTTCAACGTAGATATGAAACTAAGCCATATCTGCTACTGATCTTTATATTATAAAAGAAAGAAAATCCCACCACGCAAAAATTAAAAATGATAAGTGAAAATATTTCATTGTTTATTATCTTCTTTTAATTATTCCTCTTATCTGTGGATAATTTCTAAGCCAGTGTTGTTTCAAAACAAATCCCATATTGTGTTTTCGCAACATTATTAATTCTACTGAAGGGGGATCTCCTATAGGTACTTATTGATATTTACAGAACCGAACTAGCCATTTAATTAAGTTGAAAATTTCTTGATGAATTATTATTTCAATAAAAAATTTAAGAAAGCACTGAGCAGGTGATTTTGAGCGCTTTTTCTTCGCTGGACAATGAGGCTATTATCTCAAAATTTCGTATAGGACTTGAGATGATAATATAAATGAATAAATGTAAAATCTCATCACGAACAGAATTATATTCAGGAAATTATTCAACAACTGAAATATTTAAAAACACAATAATTGAAAGAATTAAATTCTATGGTTTTGATGATGCGTTCCTCTTGAATTTTTGCATGGACATTTTGTTATGGAAATCTGGTTATAAGATATTTTGTTATGGATTCTTCTTTTCAATATTCCAATTGAATTTTCTATGTTCCTGTTAACACTATGGCCACAAAATTCTGCATGAACATTCAGTGTATCAATCTTTATTTATGAAATAAATTTCATTCGAATCGGACATTTTTTATGGAAATATGAAGTTTTTCCTTTTCAATATTCCGAATGAATTTTCTTTGGTTCTGTTTACACCATAGAAATAGAATACTATTCTATCTCTATGGTTTACACTATGGTAACAAAAATCAGCATAAGGCTTACTATGAGCATTGTTTGAACAATGCTATGAGCCACTTGCATGTGTCCGCGAAATTTCATTTTTATTGTTTCGTTTTGTCTGATATATTGAGGAACAAAAATTTTGAATGGCTATTTTTCATAGAACACACTGTACAATTTTGCTGGTTAACAAAATTCACTGCGGCATTTAGGAACCGAACTCACCCTGAAAATCACAAGTCTCTAGGACAATCCCTTCGAAAGTTATCGTGCTAACTGCCGGACGAACGATCTCACGGACAGAATTGGATTTGATCACGGAGTCGAACTCTATCATTTGAGGCTATTTTCGGCTGCAAAAATCGAAAATGACAGACATTTGGACAAAACGATATAGCACTCTTTTAAGTAGAACGAGCGCTCAAAAATATTAGATCAGAAAAAAGATTGAAAATAGCACGGAAGAACCTTTGTCAGGTCTACGAAAACAATATTTATCAATTATATCAACTATTTTTAATCAACTAGGCTATTAATGACACGGAACAATGTTCAAGATGTTACGAATAATAATATGAATTCGTTAATAGTTCGAGACCATTAGTCGCTTGATTGATAACGAGTTGATTACAAGATTTTTCCGTCGATCTCATTATGATTTGAAAATAAAGTCTTATTTTACCTATACATACATACATTCGACTTAATATAAATTTCTATGTTTCCATGTTCAAGTAAAGTTATGACATTACTCGTACTGCTTCCGAATGCTTTGTTCTCGGTTGCCATGACAATTCAATATTCAAATGCGTCATTAATGTTCAATTTCATACACATTAAATGACGTTTTATTTCGAGGTATGCGAAAAAAAATAAATGCACAAATACATAATGAAGTGAATGTTGAATAATGAAAATTAATATAATGTGTCTATCAATCTATAAGCTTTCCGGTAAAGTTCATTTTGTTTCAAACAGTTTTTCTTATATCAAGAGAGCTTCTGGTTTCAATAAATTCATTTGAACATCATGTAAGACCTACAGTCAACCGTTTACAAGATCATTTTCGTAGGGAACTCGAAATTTTCAAGTAGGTTAGAGGAAAGTTGAATTAATGAATTAATAGAATGAAATCATTATCTATTCAATTTGAAATATCGTTATTTCAAAATGAACAAGCGTGCGAAAGCTTCAGAGACCTGTTGTCAATAATATTTATTGGAATTTAGATAATGTCAAAAATATGAACGCCATGGAACATTGTCACAGTGAGTTTCAGAATCAATCGAACTGCCGCCTAAATATCGAACTGATGTAAAATCAGTTGGTGAGCGTTCTATTTGACAATGTTGTGATTTTGAACTGATGCGCATCACTTCCAACTGATGTTGCTTTCTGACAAAATCAGTTTAATTTCCACAATCACTTCAGTTCACCATAACAATAACATAACCTAACATTTTGGTGACAGTTTACAATTTACTTCTAAACATAACAGAAAGTGAATCATTATCCTCGGTTTTCATTCCTAGTAATGTTTAATTCATATTACTTTTAGAATTTCCTTCCGAACTATCGTCGATGGTACTCTGATTTCAAACCTTATCGTTTTGTTGACTGTCATCCGAAAAGGCATGTTCTATTTGTCAAAATCACTTCACTTCCAACTGAAGTGATTTCGGAAATTATTCAGGCAAATAGAAAGCTAGGTTTATATTCCTGTTAAAACTGATGATGGAAGGCACAATAAATCAATGCTACAATACACTATGCAGAAATTTTAGATTTTAATAAGAAATATATGGGAGAATTCATTATAGCATCATAAAATAACTCTCTTTTTTTCGGTATTAAAAAATTATGGCTCACTTAAATCACTCTTAATATTGTTAAAAAGTGGTTAGTAGAGGTGAGATAATATACCTTACTTATTCAATAGGCTACTCTAACTTTCCGAGAAAAATATTTAAATAAAAATAATAAAAATGAGCAATTCCATGAGCGCTCCTTATCGTTTCGTAATTGAAAAATAATTCGTCATACATGTAATGAACTGACAATAAATATTGTATACCTTCAGTTGAACACCTTGAATATGTATGCCAACTGAATTTTACAGAATATAACAGCTACTTATAAGATAATAATACAAATATGCACACTCGTATCTGGGATCACTGGTTTCGAAATGAAACGCGACTGTATTTTAAAATTGTTGAGAATTTTGTTAATTAGTATGCCTTTAAAACAGTAGGAACAATGGTGCTGGTGATGGTTAACCCATATTTCTTGTTATGAACTTAAGCCACCACAAATTTAGTGAATGGATTGATTAGGACAAAATGTAAGTAACTGATTTGTTGTCATATACGATATGATATTTTACGAATAATGAAGTCGCGTTTTCGTATAATTATGAAAAATATGAAACTACTCAAAGCATTAAATTTTCAATTCCAGAGTGAAGAAACGATTTGGCAATACACAATTTACTAGTACTATTGGTTAAACAATGTTAGTACCTAATATAACCATTATATAAGGATATACAATATTATACAATGCTATAACCTGTGTCTTGCCCCCCTTAAAAAGAAGTAGAAATCAGTTCAGTTTATATAAGTACAGTAATATGAGGCGCCTAGTTGCAAGGACGTACGTCTCCATTTTATGCAATTTTTCACCAGACTAGATTTTCTACTGAGAATAATCTAGTTAATATGGAATGTTCTCATTTTTTTCAACTTCTTCACAATGATGAGATAATCTGATGTGTAAAAGGAAATTAACGTAACTTCAATAGTAATTCGATAAATAGTTTTCGAAAGTGCGATGAGTCCGCTTTTGTTAGATAATTGAGGATAGGGTAAAAGCTATAGTGATTGACATCTTTAGCCTATTCGTTTTGAAGAGTTTCGTGCTCCTGAGTAACTCAAATGATTGAAATACGGCTTGCCATTGGTTGCGCACAAGAACGGTACAGCTAAGGAGTACGAAACTCTTCAAAACGAATACTATTCTTCTTCTTCTCTGTGCGGTGCCTTACCGGCCGAACTGAGGCCTAGTGGCCCATTGTTCACCCGCATCATTCTACAGAGACTCAGCTCCTCAGACACGAAGACAGAAATGTCGCGATCCTGCCCGGAGTGGTCCCTCTCACCATAGGAATAGAAGGTGTTGGATTTCCTAGGTATGTTGACCTTAACTCAGTAAGGTTTTCACAGTTGAACAAAATATGCTCAACCGTTTCATCAGTACTCCTGCACCACCGGCATAGGGAGCAGCTCGTCAATCCCATTCTCTTCAAATGCTTGTTAAACAGGTGACCAGTCAATGCACCAGTCACCAGACTGAGTTGTTTCCTCTCCAGCAGCAGAAGCCTATTGACCTCAGATCGCGAGGACGGTCTCTCAATGAGAATCCTCGACCACCTCAGGCCCACCCCTGCGCTCCATTCCGAGGAAAATTCCCTGTTCAGCCAGTTCCTGAAGAAACTTCTGACAGATGTGCGACAGATTGGCAGCGAAGGCTCAGAACCAACAAATGCTAATCCGGCTCCCCGCCTAGCCAGTTCATCTGCCTTGACGTTACCAGGTATATCCGCATGAGCCGGACACCAGACCACTTTCAAAAAGTTATCAGAGCCCAGCCCACGCAGAGCTTTCCTGCATTCTTCTACCAGAAGAGAGTCAACTCTAACATCAGATAGAGATTTCAGAGTTCCCTGGCTGTCGCAACATATATAAATGTGCTGGCCAGAGTATCCCCTGCGAATGTTTTCCAGTGCGCATGCAAGAACCGCAAATAGCTCAGCCTGTACAATGGAACAGTCCTTCCCCAGAGGGATAGCCTGATTAAAGTGAGGACCCACGATTCCGGCCCCAGACCCTGTTGCTGTGACAGAGCCATCAGTGAACCAGGTGGGACCTTCTGGACTAAGAAGCCTGTTTGATGAAGACCATAGGTCTCTGTCGGGAACAATTACCCTGTAGGGTTCGTCGAAGCAGAACCTAGTGCCCGCGCGGTCACCTCTCTGGAGAAGGGGAGCGTGAGCATCCTTGACCATTTTGAGGGCCCTCGCGTGCCCAGTGAAGAGTCCTCCATCGCGCCATTGTCCCCGTTCCCAGATTCCTAGAGCTGTCTTCATAGCCACCTCCTTCACAACTAAGTGCAAAGGAGGGAGACCCAGCAGACATTCCATCGCTGCTGTAGGGGTAGACCTCAGAGCGCCTGTAATACTTAAACAAGCTTTCCTCTGGCATTTAGTCATAATGTTCTGGTTGACGGCCCTCTCCATAGAAGGCCACCACACCACAGAGGCATAGGTCAGGATAGGCCTCACCACGGCAGTATACAACCAGTGCATAATGTGCGGTTTGAAGCCCCATCCATTACCCAGCACCCTCCGAGTGGACCAGAATATTACATTGGCTTTATTCGTTTGAGTCTCAACGTGTTTGTTCCACAAAAGTTTGCGGTCCAATATCACCCCGAGATAACGAACTTGTTCGGATAGAGTGAGCCCAACTCCAAACAGACTGGGAAGTCGTAAGTTGCTAGGCACCCTCTTTCTAGTAAAGAGAACCATCTCTGTCTTACTAGGATTTACCGAGAGCTCGTTTTTCAAGCACCATCGTTCGACCCGTCGCAGAGCATTCTGCATCAGATCCCCAATGACACTGATCACCTTACCCCTGATTAATATAACAAGGTCGTCCGCATAGGCCACCACAACGAACCCAGCCTTCCTTAACTCCACCAGGAGCTCATCCAGGACGAGATTCCACAGTATCGGAGACAGAACACCGCCCTGCGGACATCCCCTTCCTGGCGAGCCCCCTATGGTCGAGCCGCCCAGCCGAGCCACGATGCTACGTGAACCAAGCAGAGACCCCGTCCACCGACAAAGAGTAGGCGGAACACCATGTCTGGCCAACGCAGATTGCATCACACCAAACGCAGTGTTATTGAAGGCACCTTCTATATCAAGAAATACAGCTAGGGTGTACTCCTTGTTATGTATTCCGTCCTCAATACAGTTAACCACTGAGTGAAGAGCAGAATCTACTGATTTGCCCAGCTGATACGCATGCTGGGAGGGGTGCAGTGGTATAGCCACTAAAGCATCGTCCCTGATGTATCTTTCCACCAATCTCTCCAGTGTCTTGACTAAGAACGAGGAGAGGCTAATTGGTCGAAAGTCATTCGCTTTGTATGCGAACGAATACTATACTTAAACGTGTTTGGATACATTCAGTAGGCGAATTCGGTTCAGAGGCTCCATGGATTAAGCTATAATATTATATCGTCGAAACAGATATTACTAGAATGTTTTAAAGTTCCCTAACTAACAGAAATGAGTGAGAATACCTTTCCCATTGAGGGCCAAATCTACTTCAAATATGATCTACTTTTATTATAAAACATACAATGGCAAGTTCATCAAAAAATTACTCATATGCCAACTTGAATTTTGTCACACTAGAACCTAATAGAAGGGACTTATTATGGCCACCAATTGTTGAAAACTTCAAGAAGAATACTCAGTAATCGTGGATAACGTATAGTATTCTACTCTGGTATAATGGCTATTATTCACTTCGTGATTTAGAGCACTCGGGGGCCATCCATAAAGTACGTCACACGTAAAGGGGGGGGGAGGGGGTCGACAAAGTGTGACATGGTGTGACAAGGGGTGGGAGGGGTCCTAAGTTTCGTGACATCACATTTCAAAATCTAGAGGTACTAATCGCGTAATTTGAAATATTAATTAAACTAAAAAATATGTCCAACTCTATCTTTAGGTCAATACGGTTTAAACTGTTTTGTTGACAAGTTCATAGCCGCTTCTGACACGTGCCGATCGCCGACGAGCCCTTTGACTAATGCCGCCAAACGCACCGCACCTCGCGTAGGTAATGTTTTTGTTTCTATATTTTCATTCGACAATTTGCTTTCGCTGAGTGAACGACGTCGTTTTTTTAGTTGTGCTATTTTGTGGATATAAACACTACTGGAAAAAATTAAAGGATCAGAAAAAAATTCCAAATTTTTTGGCAATTTTCAACATGCCGTAACTTTGAGAGGAATGGTCGTACAAGGAATTTAAAAATATGAAATTGTAGCTCCAAGTGTCTAGTTTTTGGATTAGAACTTCAAAAATTTTAAGTTTCAGTGGTTTTCGAGTAATGATAGAAAAATCAGCAACAAAAAAATTCTCAAAATTTTACCACTCATTTTTTTCTTGTCTACGAGCATGGAAATTTTATTTTTGCATAATCGTTATAATGATGGGATACTTTGTTAATTCAGCTTTAATTTATTTTTTTATCGACCTCAATACGTCCACTTCTCGCCGAGATATCGGTTTTCAAATCCATAACCATAAACTCGGCTGAACGTTTGAGAGCCGTTATTGAAAACAGGGGTGGCAATACCCGTTATTAAATTAATAAAAATTTTATTTTTTATTTTCTTTTTCTTTTTTTGAAATCTATGTACTATCTGCAAATGAACTGTGAAAGTCACACTTAACAGTATTGGTTTCCTCAACATTTTCGATCCAGCGGTAGATTTTCCAAGAAACCACCTAAATTTTTATATTGATTTGACATGAAGAAAAAAATATGAATAAGCAATGGTTGTTCAATAATGGGAGTTCATTTGAGGTCTTGAAACCCTCCTTCAATTTTCTATGCGATCATTGGTTGCTGAGAAATCGTTAATCAAAGACAAATGGATCCTTTTCCATTTGAAGACCGATATCTCGGCGAGAGGTGAACGTATTGAGAATTTTTTTGTTGCTGATTTTTCTATCATTACTCGAAAACCACTGAAACTTAAAATTTTTGAAGTTCTAATCCAAAAACTAGACACTTGGAGCTACAACTTCCTCTTTTTAAATTCTTTGTACGACCATTTCTCTCAAAGTTACGGCATGTTGAAAATTGACAAAAATTTGGAATTTTTTTTGATCCTTTAATTTTTTCCAGTAGTGTAGTTTAATGAATCAAGTTCAAAATGAACACAAAGATAGATTTAGGTAATATTTACCGTAGATTATACGAAACATACTTGCGACTTACGCTGATAAAAAAAACATCATATACAGGAAGAAGTTAATTCATTATTCATTAGTTTATTTTTTTGTTATTGTTTAAAATATTTGATATTATGTTGATTTCATAAGAAAGTACTTAATTTAAATGGAAATAAGACTAATTTCTGAACTGCTGTTTTAATTTAATAATTTTTCGATGTTGAATTGCAAAATATGTGACGTCACACTAGGGAGGGGGGTCTCAGAAATGTGACCACCTGTGACAAGTACGCTCGTTGCATAATATACTATTCCTGGACATTTGTGAACAAATTTCGATACGGCACTGCATTGGTACTTCAAAATTTGATCCAGTATCGAAACATGAAAGCACGTGTCGCCTAAGCCAGTAAAGGTATGTCGGTCTTCGATCCTCTCAAATCAAACCAGTTTGAATTTTGTCATTTATACCAAACACAAGACCGGAACTGAGCACCAGTAGATGACTTTGCTACAAAGTCTCTTTGATTTTAAGAAACACATACGCAATCGTATTCTAGAAACACTTTTCACAGAATGCTGATTTTCATACAATAATAAAAAAATTTGAAAGCGTTGTAGTATCATATACGAAGTTTTTTTTGTAAATGTCACGTTACACTTCTTAAATGTTAAAATACCCACACGAATTCAGTGCGCCATCTATATTTCATTTATTCTTGAAAAAAACCGCGCTGTTCGAAACACCTTCAGGTACCGGGTTTTTCACTATAATTTGACCCCCCCCTTTAACTTTGTTTCTAAGAGAGATACAGAAAAATGTTTCATACAAAAATTTCACGAAATCGACTGAGGTTTTACAATATGAATTCACATAATGGAATATATACAGGGTGGCCAACATATTGATGGCAACTTCATTTTTTCAAATGGAACACCCTGTATATTTTTCCATGTTTGGCTAGCTCTTTTTTCCCTGATTTCGAATATGTAACATATGTTGGTCTATCTCTTTTATTCTGAGAACCACAGAGTTTCAAATTTTAAGAACCACCTGGCAAGATCTGTAATCATTTTACAAGTGGCAGAGTGCGTTTACCGAAAATGCTCATTTTTGGAGTTATGATAACGTCAATGGGAAGATATACAGGGTGAACAACATTGAATGCAACTATATTTTTTCAAATGGGACACCCTGTTCTGTATATTCTTTCTTTTTTTGATAGGCTATTTCCTCCTGATCTCGAATATAAATGCGTATGTGGATGTGTCTCTTCAATTTTCAGAGTTTCAAAGTTTTGAAATGATGACACCGAATAAAAAAATATGTGAAATACCTACGAAATTCTTTATATCCAAACAATCTACTTAAAAGTATTATTTGAGAATGAATTTTTAACCAATGGAGAATAATAAACTATGATAGTATGGTAAGAATAACATCAACTAAAGAAATTGCTCGAAATGACCACCTTCATTCAATCGTTGTCTCAAGTTGTTCAGACTATTTTTGATAGCATAATTATGGCTCTGATTCAAGTTAGAAATTAAAGCTTCATAATTTGTTTTTAATCATTACAATATTATCATTATTCTTTGCGCGTTGACGGGATTAGTTCCGAATTATGGGTTAATATTGGTTGATTTTTGATTTCATATCATTAATATTATTCTCCGCTTCTTTGATTATCATCATTGCTGAAGTAAATTTTTTCCTTCAGGAACGGCTATAAAACGTGTCCAACGGTTTTAAATCGGGACTATTTGGTGGCCATAAAATGGGTGCGCCATTACCAATCCAAAGATCAAATTGGCCACTTAAATATTCACGAACTTCTAAAACGCTATGCCTGATGGTTCTTGAAATTTGAAACTCTGTGGTGCTCAGAATAAGAAAGATAGACCAACAAATGTTACATATTCGAAATCAGGTGAAAAATATGGAAAAATATACAGGGTGTTCCATTTGAAAAAATGAAGTTGCCATCAATATGTTGGCCATCCTGTATATATTTCAGTTTGTGGAGTCATATCAAAAAACCTCAGTTGATTTCGTGAAACTTTTATATGAAACATTTTTTTGTATCTCTTTTAGTAACAAAGTTAAAGGGGGGTCAAATTATAGTGAAAAACCCGGTACATGCTTTTTCTGAAATTTTGTGAACAAATTTCGATACGGCACTGCATTGGTACTTCAAAATTTGATCCAGTATCGAAAGATGAAAGCACATGTCGCCTAAGCCAGTAAAGGTATGTCGGTCTTCGATCCTCTCAAATCAAACCAGTTTGAATTTTGTCATTTATACCAAACACAAGACCGGAACTGAGCACCAGTAGATGACTTTACCATCGTGCTTATTTTCATTAGCGGCAAGTTGAATCGTCGATACAATTTCCTTATCACGAGTTATCGGAAAATTATTGATTGGGCGAACAATTCGGTTAAAGGAATCGCCAGTAGAAAGCAGTTTTGGGGAAAATTGCAGAGCGATTCTAGCATCGGAATATACGGAATAGTATGGTTTAAAAAGTTCATTATTGTTGTGTTCATCGTATCCTTGAGGTGAGTGCTGGCTTATCAAACAATAACAATTTAAAAAATTTGCATTCACGTTTGGGAATTCCCTGGTAGGTTCTCCTTGAACTCAGGAAGTAAACGCTGAAGTTAGAAATTAACTATGAAATGTTCTCTTACTTGTTACTTTCTCCTTTAACTATTGCAATTGACGATATCCTATATTCGAATAACTTTTTTCTAATTATCATAACTTTTTCATTAAATTTGTTGTATTACAATATATGCGTTAATGGCAATGTTGTGGAGACTATACTTTTGCAGTAACTGGAAAAATTGGTTAAATATTAAGCAATGAATGCGCGTAGGTGGGGAAAAATTCAGGAGTCTGAATTTTATAGTGAAAATTCAATCTTTGTTTGCATATCGTACGACCTGTATTTTCATTTGGGATATATTTAAACCGATATTTTTGAAAAACAATGATAATTTTGCATTGGTTTATTATGTTCAATGTAAGTCTCGTTCAAAATGATAATGTATTTCATTCAAGAATTCATACGCAATTGAGATCGTCGGAATAATCTTGTAAGCAACTCGGTTATTAATCGTGCGACTTATGGTTTCGAACTATTAACTCGTGAGCGGAGCGAAAGCGTTAAAACATATTGACCATTAGACGCTTTCATAACCTAGTTGATTAAATAACTATTTTATTTCGAGTTTCGAAATTACGCTTTTAAAAATAAATTTGAATTTATGAGTTGATAAGCGCAAGTGTAGAACGTACCATATTCTTCATTACGTTCACTGAATTTTTTGAATTGCTACATAGCAATTTCATCTCAACAAACTATATCATGAAAAATGACACAGTTCTTGTGACTCAGGTTTTTAAGGTACCTACGCAATATCGAATTTGAAAGTTAACGAGTATCAGTTTTTAAATAAAATTTTTTGTCCGAAGCACAGAGTAGGACAAATTCGACCTTTTGAATGGAAAGTCCTATTTGTAACAACGATAGACAAAAAATGATAACTACACGTGAATATCTACAGGGTGTCCCATTACTCGACGTCAACCCGGAACCGGGTGAAAAGGCAAGTAATGCTGGTTATCAGAAAAATATAAATAAAAAATCTAAGTTGCATGATTTTAAAATAATGCGCATTTAAAAAAACACGCAAAATTCCACACCCTGTGACAGTCTTTTCGCTCCTGTTGCCACAAATATCACCTTTTTCCAACTTTTTTCTTTGCTGTGTAACCTTGAATATTGCTTGTCTAAACTGTAATCAAAATTTTGATACAAGCTGATCTAGGTTTCATAAAAATAGGGCTTACTTCTCAGAAAAAAAATTCGAAATAAACAATTGCCTAGTTTCAACTGACTGTATTGAAATCAAAATGTACTACTTATACGTAGGTTTGGCATGTTTTTTCAAAAGTTGGCGCATTTAGTGAGGATTCCAAAATGGTTTAATACTTGTTTAATTGTAGCTGCCGTAGTTCAAATTTATTTTCGATTGCCTTTGAATACACTTTTTCGTTAACTGCTTCCCAATAATAGAGTCCAATGGATTCAAGTCCGGTGAACGGGCCGGCCACGAGATTGGACCAGAAAGTCCGATCCATCTTCCGGGAAAAAATGTTATCAGAAAAAAAAATTTCCAAAAAAAATAATTTTTCCAAAAAAAATTTTCCTGAGAAATTTCTCTGAAAATTGTTTATTTCGAATTTGTTTTCCGAGAAGTAAGCCCTATTTTTATGAAACCTAGAACAGCTGGTATCAAAATTTTGATTACAGTTTAGACAAGCATTATTCAAGGTTACACAGCAAAGAGAAAAGGTGGAAAAAGTTGATATTTGTGGCAACAGGAGCGAAAAGACTGTCACAGGGTGTGGAATTTTGCGTGTTTTTTTAAATGCGCATTATTTTAAAATCATGCAACTCAGATTTTTTTTTTATATTTTTCTGACAACCAGCATTACTTGCCTTTTCACCCGGTTCCGGATTGACGTCGAGTAATGGGACACCCTGTATAACCGTTAAGTTACGTTAATGTCGAAAATGTTCATTTGTATTATACTGCTGTTACTTTTTTTGACGCAAATTCTCCTTTCCTGTGAAAAAATTATTCGGGGAACTTTTCAGGTAGAATCTAATGAAGTTAATTATATTTTTCGCAAACTGACATTTCATCAGAGTTTCTTATGCAGCTTTTCCCGCCGAAATGGAACACCCTATATATTTTCACACATTTCAACTGAGCTTGAATTAAATTTTTCCAAATATATAGCATACTTGATATTTTTCTGTAGCATTGTTTTCAAATTCTTATGTTAAACCAAAGTTAGCATTACTCCAGAAAATATCCAAGTATGCTATATATTTGGAATTTTTATTGTAAGCTCCATTGAAATATGTGAAAATATATAGGGAATTCCATTTAAGTAGAAAATTATTTTCATAAGAAATTCTGATGAAATGTCATTTTTCGAAGAACATTATTAACGCCATTAGATTCTTCGTGAAATGTTCCTGAAATGATGTTTCAACCATAAAGTTTTTTACAAAGATTGATCCTCAGACACCGACATCAGTTTTTGTGTAACTTTGTTAGAAATAGGACTTTTCATTCAAAAGTGTCTAATTTAGCCCACCCTGTACACACAAAATTTGATCACAATATATTTTTGTATGAATTGGTCTAGATGCTTTGAGCGTAATTATACCAATAAAATTTGATTTATATATTAGTCAATTACTTTTTCTTTAAATGAATTCATCAAATTCGAAATTTTTCTTTATTTCTTTAGAATTTTGTAAACAGTTCAACATATAATCATGTTTATGATGTACTAATAATATTCGAATTTTCATTGTGTTAATTCGAATGTTCAACGGTCAGTAGTTATGATTTCATAGGAATGATGGTTTAAAAAGTATTCAAAAGTGAATATCCAGAAACTGAGAATTTCCAATATTTTAATTATTCCAAAAAACCCTTTCTTTTGGACTTTCATCATACTACATTTTTGGAAACATTGATAAATAATGATTCAAATATTTATATTTTGAAATGAATTTGACTGATTTTTCTCAGTAGAAATTAATAGTATATTATGCAACGAGGGTATAATGATAGCTATTAGTCGCGAGGTGAAGTTTAGGCCACGAGCCATAGGCAGTGAATAACAGCCATTATACTCAAGTAGCAAACTATACTTTATCCACCTCTACTGAATATATTTCTTGAAGATTTTAACATTTGACAACAGCGACAAGACGTGGAAAAAGTCAAGTTGACACATGAGAAATTTTTGGAGAACTACACATTGTATATTTTGTAATGGATAAACTTCGAAAGGTTATACAAGTGATTTGTAACAAAAAATGTCATATAACACATGGTTGGTATGTCGAGAGTACAATTAATAAGGTATTTTTCACTGAAGAGAAAGCGTGTGCATAATTATAAATATTTGATCGAAAAAACCATTGAAAAATAGGACTGTTTTTGTTAACTTCGTGATATTCTTCTCCTTACCACGCCTGCAATAAGAGTGTTTCTGCACACAGATTCTTTCATCTTGTAGCAAATTTATCACCCTTTCCGAATATGTGGTCAAATTTGATGAGACTACAAGAAAAACTGAATAATGATCATTTCAGTGGAAAACCTTGAAATTTTTTATGAAATCAAGAAATGTTAAATTTTGAAGAATAACCGTCAACATTTCGATCATGTGTTATATGACATTTTTTGTTGGAAATCACTTGCATAATCACCCCTCGAAGTTTGTCCACTTTAAAAGTAGACACCCTGTATAGAAGATAATCCTGGCACAATTTTCATGTTCCTTCTATTTATTATGGATTTCGAGAGAATGTCGCCGATAAAAAGTTCAATTTCAAGGAAAAATATTTTGAACGAGTATCAATATGAGTTATCGTTCAACTTATCATGATGTCAATTGGGCTACAATTGTAAAATGATAATGATTTTCCTTCCGAATTATCTCCACATACACGATTATCAATCGAAAACGATCACAAATATTCATTATTTAAATTTCGAAAGTTTGAGTAGAAAAATTGGTGCAATTGCATTTATCTTTGAGAGGATCATAAGTAGGTACAACAATGAACTTATAAACTGAATAATTCGCTGTTTGATGTTCACTCCCAATGTAAGTTCATAAAAAAGTTTGTGTTAATTATTTTCTCTGATAAGGAATGGAAAAGACGCAATACAAGAATAATTCATTATTAGATAGTTGAAAATCGAACATAATGGAAGCTATCACCTCAAAGCTGATGAGATTCAATTGAAATATTTATCAACGACTATTTTATAATAATCTACCCATTAATCGTCTGTTTACTCAGCTATAATACTACCCATAAATCACTAGTGACTAATGAGTTATTATCCACTGCTGTCAGTTGCTTCCTTGATTTAGCTATAATATTTTATTGTGAAAACTGATCTTTTTCCGTGTTTTAGATTTTCCTCACTAACAAATATGGGTGGAAATACCTTTTCAATCGAGGGCTAAATTTACTTTAAATAAAGGTTGTCTGTAAATAAATGCGAGGGAATTTGGGAGATGATTCCTCGATGAAAATAAGCAGGGGTACTTCATATCATATATTTTTTTTCGAAATCGATCCCCCTTCTAAGATACAACCTTTGGAAGGCGATGACGAATTGACAGTTTTCAATTTTTTTTACGGCTTCTCAAAAACACTGAGCTATAAAACTATACATAATATCAAGCACTAAGTGGATGTTACTCACACAATTTTTTTTAGATCTCATAACTTTATTATTAGGGGTTGAAAATGACAATTCCCAATTATTTTCGCTCAAAAATTGTTTTCGTGGGATATATTTTCGAAAAATACAATTCTCTTATGGTTTCCCATTCAATTCTGGAGAAAAAAAGCCTCTTGCAAAATTTCGATACAGTCGATACTTTTCGGTGAAAAAATGAAAATTTACTTTTATGACACTAAAAATTGTAAATAGAATCATAGAAAATCTTTTTTCTTCTGTCAAAACCAATTTTGAGCATAAACATTGTCTTAGAATATTCATTCTATGGAACATACGATGAAATGGAATGAACAGTGATTATTCTTATCGACTGTATCGAAATTTTGCAGGAGACTTTTTTTCCAGCATTGAATCATAAGAGAATTTTATTTTTCGAAAATCTATCCCACGAAAACAATTTTTGAAGGAAAGTCATAAGGGGTTGTCATCTTCAACCCCCAATAATAAAGTTGAAGGATCAAAAAAATTGTGTGAGTAATATCTACTTAATGAATTATATTATGTATAGTTTTATGACTCAGTGTTTTTCAGGACTCCTAAAAAAATTAAAAACTGTCAACTCGTCATCGCCTTCCAAAGGCTGTATCTTGGAAGGGAGGACGATTTCGAAAAAAAATATTAAATGAACTACCCCTGCTTATTTTCATCGAGGAATCATCTCCCGAAGTCCCTCGCATTTGTTTACAGACACCCTGTATAATAATCTTTCATTACGAAATATACAATGACAAGTTCATCCAGAAATTACTCATTTGTCAACTTCACTTTTTTTCCATTAATTTTTCGTATACTTTGAAAAGTAATGATGTTCAATATAAATAAGGAGACTCAAAGATGGACTGAAAATTGGTATAATAAAAATAACTTTTAATTGGAGAAAAAACGAAACTTCGTACATATTTAAGCTATTTACCTATGAACTCAATTCAGTAATTTCATTGTGAAACTAAAAGATAATATGAATTCCAAGAGAGAAAAATATAAAAAGTCATTATTCACGAAATTATTCGCATAGATTTTCCACAATTTATGAATGAGATTGGCTATGTTTGAAACAATGTAAACAATGGAAATAAACTCACACTTATCAAATAAAGGAATTCTAAATCAATGTTTTATGTCAATACTGTTGTTTTCGACATTTATGTATTTTGCGAAACTTTCATTCATTTGTAGGTAAACTTTTTGTTGTAGAGACCGTAAAGATAACGCTATGACAATAGAGTGAACAGTTCCTCAACTCAATAGTTACAAAATGGAGATGAACGAGAGGAAAATCATGGAAATCGATTCGGAGAAAAATGGAACCATTGAAAAATCCACTGAAGCATTGAACGTAAGTGATTTTAAAATGAAAGGGTTCTTTGTTTATGATAACTGATGGTTTAAATCGGCTGAAAACATGCTTGAGGGCAAAGCGAAGAAGAAAATAGAAAAACTTCTTTTAAGGATACAAAACGAAAAGAAAATTCCAAAAACAAATTTTAGAATGTAGAAAAAGTATAATTATAATAAAACTAAAATTTTTGAGAGGATGATTTATTGATACCTCCGAGGAATTTCAGCTCGAGCTATTGTTTTTTATGGATTTCACAGTTACTCGCTTCTTATAATCACTTTAGTTTATTTCATTCCCATTTTCAAACTAAATTGATTTGTATTGAAATAGTATTTCCATTTTTTTTTGTTAAAGTGAAGATCGTTTCAGATTACGCGCTCTGTTTAAGTAAACGGTTTTCCAATGAGGTGTTATTTTGAATAGCCCGCTATTTCGGTAGATGTCACGTTTGAAGCTGTCATTTTTTGACATTTGAGAAGTAGAAACTACGCCATTAATAAAAATGGTGCGATACACGCTTCAAGAACGCATTGAAATAATTAAAATTCACTATAAATATGGTGAAAATTTGGCAGAGACGGTTCGTGCAACTCGAACATTTTTGGGTCGTCGTGAGGCACCTTGTCGGACCGCAATAAAGAAATGATGTGATGAATAAAACCCGTGCACGTCGCTCAAGAACAGCCGAGAATATCGCTGCTGTAGCCGAATGTGTTAAAGAAAACCCAAGTTTGTCCATTCCTCGTCGTTCTTCGGAATTAAGCATTCCACAAACGTCATTACACCGTATTTTGCATAAAGATTTGGGTCTTAAGGAACTCAAGCTGGCCGATCATCAACATCTTTGCTGATTGGGTCGTTGAAATGCATGAAAATGATCCGAAATTCCATCGAAAAATCATCTTGAGTGATGAGGTCCATTTCTACTTCGGTGGTTTCTTCAACAAGCAAAATTGTAGCATCTGGGGCTCGGAATACCCAAGAGATATTGTTTAAAAGCCTCTCTATCCTCAACGTGAGACTTTTTGGTGCGGTTTATGATTTTTTATGGCCCTAATTGGATAGTATTGATCTGGACAACATTTATTTTCAACAAGACGGCCACACAAGCAACGAAACCATTGATCTTTTGTTTCCGGACCGTGTTATATGTCGAAGAGGTGATCACAATTGGCCACCGAGATCTTGTGATTTAACACCTTGCGACTTCTTCCTTTGGGGCCACGTGAAAAAGAAGGTTTACGCCAATAGCCCAGCGTCGATTCAAAACCTCAAATATAGGAATTCGTGAGGTTATCTAGGACATAGGGCAGCCATTTTGCGATTTGGTTATAGAAAATTTCATTAAAAGGATATGGTCCTATAAGCGTGGTCGTGGTGGTCATTTGCCTGATGTTATTTATTTTCCACTATTAACGGCATAGCTTCTTCTTTATAATGAAATAAACATCCGATCCTTTATATTGAAAAATGGTATTTTTCTTTGAATATCAAAATAACACCTCTTATTGGAAAACCCTTTACATTACAATTTTTGAATGTTAAAATACCCAGATGAATTCAGTGTCCCATCTATTATAGTATTCGTTTTGAAGAGTTTCGTGCTCCTGAGCTGTTCCAGTACTTCCAGTAACAAACAATGGCAACCCGTATTTTGAGCTTTTGAGTTACTCGGGACCACGAAACTCTTCAAAACAAATAGGCTTTATAATTTATACATTTTTGAAAAACCTCGCGATTTGAAACACCCCTAATATATTTCAAATCATCACTATGTTTTCTTCAGATTTAAACAAACATTCAAGAATGTTTTCAACATTATTTTTCCTAATAAAATCATTCAATTTGCTTTTTGACAATCTTCTTTGAGATAATAAACAGAATAAATCATCGAACTACTGTTTCATTCTCCCATTTTCGAATTTTTATGAATATTTCAGGTGCAGAGATCGCCAAACTACCATTCAATCAACAGTGATTCAAGAATAGATCTACTAGATAAAGAAGACAAGAGTTCACAAAATTTTTACGAAAGAAATAGTGATTCCATTTTCAAATCTGTGGTACTTCTCTTGCTTCTAGCTTATTTTGTTTGGGCTACCTATTACCAATTATTTGTGTTAAGTAAGTATATTATCTTAAAAAGGTCACCTTTTTGCTATTCTTGTTGCAATTTTTGTTGGAAATTGTCTAGGTAAGATGTATAAATTCGCACTGAATTTTTTTAAATTTTTTTTAGATACGAATATAGGTTCAACGTTTTGTAATGGATATGGTTTCCTTATGGTAGTATATGGTATAATAGCTTTTAGTTTGAGTTATAACTATCTCCTGGGTCCTAAATTGATGCCCCAAATAAAAGAAAATGTATGGAATCCTTTAGTGAGCGGTTGTCAAAGCAGCAAGTATGTTTCCTCCAACTGATAGTTTTCTTTAAAGATTTACACATATTAAATATAAGAAATAAGCAACGTTGTGAAGGACCTGAAAAAGCTATTATTTTGTAATAAAAATAATGAGCAATATCGATCATTACTCAGAAATTTGGAAATATAAGTAGATTTCATGAGAATGAATGGGTCAAACTACACTTGAAGGGTTTTCCAATAAGAGGTGTCATTTTGATATTCAAAGAAAAATGCCATTTTTCAATATAAAAGATCGGATGTTTATTTCATTATAAAGAAGAAGCTATGCCGTTGATAGTGGAAAATAACATCAGGCAAATGACCACCACGACCACGCTTACAGGACCATATCCTTTCAATGAAATTTTCCATAACCAAATCGCAAAGTGGCTGCCCTATGTCCTCGATAGCCTCACGAATTCCATCTTTGAGGTCTTGAATCGACGCTGGGCTATTGGCGAAGACCTTCTCTTTCACGTGGCCCCAAAGGAAGAAGTCGCTAGGTGTTAAATCTCGGTGCTCAACTGTGATCACCTCTTCGAGAGATAACACGGTCCGGAAACTTCTCCCGCAAAAGATCAATGGTTTCGTTGCTTGTGTGGTACGTAGGGCAGTCTTGTTGAAAGTAAACGTTGTCCAGATCAATACTATCCAATTTCGGCCACAAAAAATCCTAATTCCAAAGAACTTCAAGGAATGGACAAACCTGGGTTTTCTTCAACACTTTCAGCTACAGCAGAAATATTCTAGGCTGTTCTTGAGCGACGTGTACGGGTTTTAATCTTGACATTCCTAACTTGTCTCATCAGCTCGAATTTTTCCAACAATTTCTTTATTGTGGTCCGACAGGGTGCTTCACGACGACCCAGAAATATTCGAGTTTTACGAACCGTCTCTGCCAAATTTTCATCATTTTATAGTGAATTTTAATCATTTCAATGCGTTCTTGAAGCGTGCATCGTTCCATTTTTATTAATGGCGTAGTTTCTACTTGTCAAATGTCAATAAATGACAGCTTCAAACGTGACATCTACCGAAATAGCGGGCTATTCAAAATAACACCTCTCATTGGAAAACCCTTTACATGTATTATATCCCCATTCTGTAACCTGACAATTATTTCATATGACTTGTACTTTTTTAGATACTCGCTTGTGGTGTTTTACATTGCTTTCTTTGGTGGCTTCGCTATTTTCCTGATTATAGACACTGAAAATGACCGATATAGACTAGTTTCTCTACTAGGACTGGCATTATTCCTTTTCTTAGGATGGTTGGTATGCCCCTTCAAATCTCAAGTGAGTGGAAGTTCATATTTTATAACGATTCGACGTTTTGGAGGGAATATACTAGACGTCATTTGCAGCAAAATGCGTCTAGTGAAGCATGGTCCGAAAATCTATGGCTACGAAGATATGGCGATTTTTCAACTTTTTTGAAAATTTCCGCTTCCCTATCAAAAATAATTATTAATTTTGTGAAAACGAGTTGGCTCTAAATATTCGAAGAATATTGTTTTCGAAGCTAAGGAGATTGTCCCCATTTCTTGCGGAAGAGTATTGACTTAAAATTCTGATAACCTGAGATATACAGGGTCATGAATAGCTGCACCTGTTTTCCTCATAAAATCCCGATAAAAAAATTCGAGTGAAATAGATCAATCAAAAGTCATGTAATCAATTTCGCAAAATTTACGTCTTCAGTCCACGATGTGGTGCGCTCAGGGTAACGTCAGTTGACACCGTAGTAAACAAGAAGACGCGTAACATCGTCTTAAATATAAATATAGTGAAAGTAGAGAATAATATTAATCGATTGAAATCAATCAATATTAAACTCAAAATTTAGTTAATGTGACAAATGGTAAACATCTCGCTACTTCGTTCAAGCTTTATGCTATGGAAGAAGTTTTTCGTATGGAACTAGAGATCCGAAGTATGAGTATTGGTTTCAAACGATTATTATTATTCTCTGGCTTTCACTATATTTATATTCATAGCGGTGTTACACGTTAAACCTCTTCTTATTCACTACGGTGTCAACTGACGTTACCCTGAGCGCACCACGTCGTGGACTGAAGACGTGAGATTTGCGCAAGAACGCTTCGGTCAATGCGACAAATGGTAAACATCTCGCTACTTCGTTCAAGGTTTATGCCATAGAAGAAGGTTTTCGTATGGAACTGGAGATGGCGTCTTCGGTATATTCATACCTGAAAGAAGGTGCCATCTCGCTGTAAGTTCCAAGAAATACCTTGTATCATTCAGAGCTATCCTGTGCTGGTGAGTCCTAGTAGAAACGAAATGGTCATCCATAGGTGCTCTGTTTGATACCACTTCTTGCATTTTGTCTTGAACGAGGACGGCTCCGAAGTATTAAGTTGATTAATAATATTCTCTGCTTTCACTATATTTATATTCATGGCGAAGTTAAGCGTTAAACCTCTTCTCATCGAAAACTATATTCGCTTTTTCTGCCATAGTTTTCGATTGATCTATTTATCTCGAATCATGACACGCTTGCGAACCACGAGTGAAATAGAAAATATCTGAATGACTTCCAAAGGTCAGTTACCTATGCACTTCCCCGGGCATAGTTTATAATTTACATGAAGGGATTAATTACGTATGTATCTTTCTGAAAAGCTAACGAAACAGGGAAGATTTTCCTTACATTTGTAGAAGTGCATAATAGTTTTTTCGAGTACCTAATTCTAAATTTTTTCATCAAGATTTTATGAGGAAAACAGGTGCAGCTATTTATGACCCCGTATATCTCGGGTAATCTCTTCGCTTTAAAAAAAAATCTTCTAATATTTAGAGTAAATTGTTTTCACAAAATTAATTATTTTCGATAACAGGACAGGAAATTTCAAAAAAGTTGAACAATCTCTGTAACCATAGATTTTCGGACCATGCTTCACTAGGCGCATTTTGCTGCAAATGATGTCTAGTGTATCTCCTTCGTTGGATCACGTCGAATTACCAAACACCCTATATAAAATACCGTACTGAACAAAAAATAGTCTTGAAAGACTCATCAAACTTTCAACCAGCTGTCAAACCACAACTGAATTTATTCCTCTTTAAAGATCAACTGGAAAACTCTCCTCAACGGTATGGTCCTACAGTTTTCCCTAGCTCTCTTGATAATAAAGTTTAAACCTGGAGAAGAACTTTTCAACTGTATAGGAAACAAAGTTACGACATTCTTGGGCTACGCAGTGGAAGGAGCTGCTTTTGTTTATGGTGATGATCTTGTTTACAAGCAAGGTGTATTTGCTTTCAAGGTAGGAAAATTTTTATTTCGCACATTTTTTCCAAAAACACTATTTCTTCCAAGATACAAATGCTCGTATAGTATTGGGCGGTCAACTAAGTGATTCTGATTTTAAAGAGACATGAAACAAAAACTATCCAGTCATTTTTTATCATTTTTTTCTACAAATAATGCTCAGCTCTTTCGAAATTCATTTCTTAAAAATGACACTGTCCAAATGTCCTTAGTTTTTCTGCTGGCACTTTTCGTGTTTAGAAAAATACGTCGTAAAGTTTCTGGACCAAAGGCTTGAATTTCCTGGCGGATATATTTCTTCATGGAAGGTCTCCATGCCGAGAAATCAATTTTTCAGGAAAATGCGACAGAATAACAGAAAAAGACTGTTTGAAGTGTGACAAGTGGCTCCGTCTTGCTGAAACCAAGTGTCCCGATTGTATCCATCAAAGTCTTGAAGGGCTGGTTCAGAAAAAATGTTCAACATGTCCACATAACGATCAGAATCCACTTATACTGCTAAGCCGCGTCAGTCTCAGAAAATGTACGGGCCAATAATGCCTTGTGCGTGCAAAGCACACCGAACTGTGACCTTCAGACTATGCAATTGAGTTTCATATTTCTCTTTGGGGTTTTCTGAAGGCCAACACCGGCAATTTTGTTGTTTTACATAGCAGTTGAGATGAAAATGGGCTTCATCAGAGAAGAAAATGTTGATTTTGGTAATAAGCGTGCACACAGGACGAACGCTCCTCACCCGTCCAGCAAACCATAGCGACTAGATTTCCATGAACCCCTCTTCCGTTTAAGACCAACCCCATTTCTCTATTCCTATTCAAAACGAAAGTGATATTACCATATTATTGTAATATAGTCACTATATTCAAAACAATTTTAGAGGGCTTTTAAATCAGAATTCCTTAGTTGGCCACCCAGTACAACAAAATAGAGAGATTATTGATTTATCATTTGGTCTATTTCCATCATTCTTTCCTCTAGAAAAATACAGGGTGTCTCATTTAAAAGTGTCCACCCTCAATAACTTAACAACGAATCAGAATTTGTGAAAAGACTCAGACAGGCCGATTTTTTATGACAGGGGGACATGATCTGGGATTCAAAACTTGTTTCTACTAGTAACCCCCTGGAGGGTTGCAATCCCATCAGGAATTTGAAGAGGAAAAGTGGGTAGTTTTGCAGCATACATATACCTGTGTATGAATTCGAATATGTATGAACCTGCAGTTTGTGTTCTTTGAAGTGAATGTTACATTTAGTTTTCGGTACCATAATTTCATCAAAAAACGCCCTGTTACATTGTGATTATTCACTTTATAGAACACAAACTGCAGGTTCATAAAAATTTAAATCCATTCATACATCTGTGCAACTCAAATACTCATCTTCTATATTCAAATTAATAATGTGTTTGCAACCCTCTCCAAAGGGTTGCAAGCTTTGTATCCCAGATCATTGTCTCCTTGTCATCAAAAATGGACCTGTCAGTGTTTTTACAAATTTTGATTCGTTGTTGAGGTATTGAGGGAATGCCCTCATCAAGAACATATTGAGAACATCTCTAAAATCTTCAAGAAAACTTACTATTCCAATATATTGTTAGAAAGGCCAAAACAATTAGGCATAATACACTGACCGGCAAAATAATCCATCCACTCAAAAAATCGATGAAGTTTGTTAATTCATAAATGTATTTCGAGTCCGATTCGAATGATTTATTTTCAATGTAGATATATATGTTCATCATCAATCACCAGTTTTTTATTACAAGGAGACTCGGCGTACATCATTTTATACAGGGTGAAACAAAATCTGTTTTCTTATCCTAATTTTAGATCTACCTCTGGTGTGTGCAAGTTGTTCCTTCTTGTGATTTCTTATTTCATCATCAAGACACATCTTCTCATGACAATTTAATTCTTCATTCATAACAATAGCTCAATTTTTGAGATACAGGGTTTTCAGTAAAACATTAAATTTCGCTAAGGCTACAACAGTACTTCAAAAAATTCAACCTAAAATTCTGACCTAATGAAAACAAACTGAAAACAAAGTCAAAAACATAACGTGTTTTCCGCCCAGACGCAGATAACAGGTGCAATTCGTCTCGGCATGTCCTCATTAAGGTTTTGAATCAATTAGAGCATCACTGAACTGCTGCAAATTTTCAGGAGTTGGTACGCGATATCGAATTTTTTCCTCAAGAGCATCCAAACATGCCCAATTGGTTCAAATCTGGTCTTAGAGCAGGCCATGATATAAGAAACATGTATTTTTATATCATGGAGCAGGCCAGTTGAATGCATGAATATCAACCTCTGCCAAATACTCCCTGGCAATTCTAGCCACATGCAGTTGGTGTGGTCAGGCATTATAAAGCATTGGCACGAAACCGTCTCCAATAAACGGTGCATACCGAACAATATGTCGACCTGGAACTTCTCTTGTTCTATGTTTTCACTCAGTTTTCAGTTTATTTTCATAACGTTCGAATTTAAGGTTAAATATGTGAAAGTACTTTCATGGTCATAACGAAATTGTGGAGTTTAATGTTGCTCTTAAAACTCTGTATCTTCAAAAAAATTGAGTTATTATTATAAATGAAGAATTAAATTGTCAAGAGAAGATTTTCATATTTCATCATCAAGACACATCTTCTCTTGACATTTTAGTTCTTCATTTATAACAATAACTCCATTTTTGTTAAAGATACAGGGTTTTAAGAGCAACATTAAACTCCACAATTTCGTTATGGTCATGAAAGTACTTTCACATATTCAACCTTAAATCCGAACGTTATGAAAATAAACTGAAAACTGAGTGAAAACATAGAACAAGAGAAGTTCCAGGGCGACATATTGTTCGGTATGCACCGTTTATTGTTGCTCTTAAAACCCTGTATCGTCAACAAAAATTGAGTTATTATTATAAATGAAGAATTAAATTGTCAAAAGAAGATTTTCATATTTCATCATCAAGATACATCTTCTCTTGACATTTTAATTCTTCATTTATAACAATAACTCAATTTTTGTTAAAGATACAGGGTTTTAAGATCAACATTAAACTCCACAATTTCGTTATGGCCATGAAAGTACTTTTACATATTCAACCTAAAATCCGAACGTTATGAAAATAAACTGAAAACTGAGCGAAAACATAGAACAAGAGAAGTTCCAGGGCGACATATTGTTCGGTATGCACCGTTTATTATTGCTCTTAAAACCCTGTATCTTCAACAAAAATTGAGTTATTATTATAAATGAAGAATTAAATTGTCAAAAGAAGATTTTCATATTTCATCATCAAGACACATCTTCTCTTGACATTTTAATTCTTCATTTATAACAATAACTCAATTTTTGTTAAAGATACAGGGTTTTAAGATCAACATTAAACTCCACAATTTCGTTATGGCCATGAAAGTACTTTCACATATTCAACCTTAAATCCGAACGTTATGAAAATAAACTGAAAACTGAGCGAAAACATAGAACAAGAGAAGTTCCAGGGCGACTATCGTTCGGTATGCACCGTTTATTGTTGCTCTTAAAACCCTGTATCGTCAACAAAAATTGAGTTATTATTATAAATGAAGAATTAAATTGTCAAAAGAAGATTTTCATATTTCATCATCAAGATACATCTTCTCTTGACATTTTAATTCTTCATTTATAACAGTAACTCAATTTTTGTTAAAGATACAGGGTTTTGAGAGCAACATTAAACTCCACAATTTCGTTATGGCCATGAAAGTACTTTCACATATTCAACCTTAAATCCGAACGTTATGAAAATAAACTGAAAACTGAGCGAAAACATAGAACAAGAGAAGTTCCAGGGCGACATATTGTTCGGTATGCACCGTTTATTGTTGCTCTTAAAACCCTGTATCTTCAACAAAAATTGAGTTATTATTATAAATGAAGAATTAAATTGTCAAGAGAAGATTTTCATATTTCATCATCAAGACACATCTTCTCTTGACATTTTAATTCTTCATTTATAACAATAACTCAATTTTTGTTAAAGATACAGGGTTTTAAGATCAACATTAAACTCCACAATTTCGTTATGGCCATGAAAGTATTTTCGCATATTCAACCTTAAATCCGAACGTTATGAAAATAAACTGAAAACTGAGCGAAAACATAGAACAAGAGAAGTTCCAGGGCGACTATTGTTCGGTATGCACCGTTTATTGTTGCTCTTAAAACCCTGTATCTTCAACAAAAATTAAGTTATTATTATAAATGAAGAATTAAATTGTCAAGAGAAGATTTTCATATTTCATCATCAAGACACATCTTCTCTTGACATTTTAATTCTTCATTTATAACAATAACTCAATTTTTGTTAAAGATACAGGGTTTTAAGATCAACATTAAACTCCACAATTTCGGTATGGCCATGAAAGTACTTTCGCATATTCAACCTTAAATCCGAACGTTATGAAAATAAACTGAAAACTGAGCGAAAACATAGAACAAGAGAAGTTCCAGGGCGACTATTGTTCGGTATGCACCGTTTATTGTTGCTCTTAAAACCCTGTATCGTCAACAAAAATTGAGTTATTATTATAAATGAAGAATTAAATTGTCAAGAGAAGATTTTCATATTTCATCATCAAGACACATCTTCTCTTGACATTTTAATTCTTCATTTATAACAATAACTCAATTTTTGTTAAAGATACAGGGTTTTAAGATCAACATTAAACTCCACAATTTCGGTATGGCCATGAAAGTACTTTCGCATATTCAACCTTAAATCCGAACGTTATGAAAATAAACTGAAAACTGAGCGAAAACATAGAACAAGAGAAGTTCCAGGGCGACTATTGTTCGGTATGCACCGTTTATTGTTGCTCTTAAAACCCTGTATCGTCAACAAAAATTGAGTTATTATTATAAATGAAGAATTAAATTGTCAAGAGAAGATTTTCATATTTCATCATCAAGACACATCTTCTCTTGACATTTTAATTCTTCATTTATAACAATAACTCAATTTTTGTTAAAGATACAGGGTTTTAAGAGCAACATTAAACTCCACAATTTCGTTATGGCCATGAAAGTACTTTCACATATTCAACCTTAAATCCGAACGTTATGAAAATAAACTGAAAACTGAGTGAAAACATAGAACAAGAGAAGTTCCAGGGCGACATATTGTTCGGTATGCACCGTTTATTGTTGCTCTTAAAACCCTGTATCTTCAACAAAAATTGAGTTATTATTATAAATGAAGAATTAAATTGTCAAGAGAAGATTTTCATATTTCATCATCAAGACACATCTTCTCTTGACATTTTAATTCTTCATTTATAACAATAACTCAATTTTTGTTAAAGATACAGGGTTTTAAGATCAACATTAAACTCCACAATTTCGTTATGGCCATGAAAGTACTTTCGCATATTCAACCTTAAATCCGAACGTTATGAAAATAAACTGAAAACTGAGCGAAAACATAGAACAAGAGAAGTTCCAGGGCGACTATTGTTCGGTATGCACCGTTTATTGTTGCTCCTAAAACCCTGTATCGTCAACAAAAATTGAGTTATTATTATAAATGAAGAATTAAATTGTCAAGAGAAGATTTTCATATTTCATCATCAAGACACATCTTCTCTTGACATTTTAATTCTTCATTTATAACAGTAACTCAATTTTTGTTAAAGATACAGGGTTTTGAGAGCAACATTAAACTCCACAATTTCGTTATGGCCATGAAAGTACTTTCACATATTCAACCTTAAATCCGAACGTTATAAAAATAAACTGAAAACTGAGTGAAAACATAGAACAAGAGAAGTTCCAGGGCGACATATTGTTCGGTATGCACCGTTTATTGTTGCTCGTAAAACCCTATATCTTTTCCAAAAATTGAGTTATTATTATAAATGAAGAATTAAATTGTCAAGAGAAAATTTTCATATTTCATCATCAAGACACATCTTCTCTTGACATTTTAATTCTTCATTTATAACAATAACTCAATTTTTGTTAAAGATACAGGGTTTTACGAGCAACATTAAACTCCACAATTTCGTTATGGCCATGAAAGTATAAAATGGCGTATGTCGAGTTTTCTTGAAATTCAAAACTGGTGATTGATTAAGGATGACCATACCTACAAACTAAAAAAAAATTCAATCGAATCGGACTTGAAATAACATATTAGTGAATTAACAGACTTCATCCATTTTTTGAGTGGACTTGTGCTGTTTTGTTTTTCCTCCCTTGATCTTTGGGTCTTTCTAAACACCTTTTTCTATCTTTGGGGTAACTGTTACATAACCTTCCAGAGTCTCTGCACCATATACTTCCTCGGTTTCTGCATCAACATACTCTACTACTATGGTGCGATGCAGAAATTCGTTTCTACATTAGGAAGATTCTTCAAATTCTGGTTTGGGACTTCCATATGTGAGAGTGTGAACAGTGCTGCAAACATATTCTTAGGAATGGTGAGTAGGAACCTGAATTTACTTAGGAATGTTCAAATGGTGCTTCTCTTTTCAGACAGAAGCTCCACTGTTACTTAAACCCTTCCTGCAACATATGACAGACTCAGAATTACATAATGTCATGACTTGTGGTTTTGCCACCACTTCGGGTGAGTTTCTTGTGGTTTTTTAACGATAATTTCTGGTTATCTTCTATACTAACTGACAAAAAAATGCAACACGCAGAAGGAACTGTTTAAATTTTTTGTTTCTTGAATATTGTAGTCGTTTTTTGCAAATTTTACAACACATAGCTGTTCGAGGAAATCTAAAGTCGATTTTTAGTTATTAAAATGCCTAGAGTACGTGCACGCGGAATTTATCACCAGATATCGAAGAAGAGTAGACATCAGAAGTCGAAGGGGCACAAATGAAGTTCGAGATCGACATCTAAGACTTATGGCTATTAGAAAAAATTTCTTAACAACTCAATGAGTGGTTCCATAACAAGATATCAGATTCAAGTGAATTTTTTTTATGAATGACTAGCAGACCCAACAGACGTTGTTTTGTATACACAAAAATTCATTCAATTCGATCCAGCCGTTTAGTTGTAGAGTAGATCAATAACATAAATAACGACTACAACGCCATCTGTCGATCTGATTTGTGATCATGAACATACGGGCATCAGGCAATCCAACATACATTCATACATCCCTCACACTTCAGTAACTTCTCCTACCCGCCAGGTGCCTACCTCGGAAACGCATTTTGGTGCGATTTCATCTTCAACCTGCCATATCTTTTGATATATTCATCATAATTGAATGATGTAAAAGCAATTTCGTTCTAAATTGAATACTGGGTATGAACGACATATTTAATTGGATAAGGATCAATAGCGTATTCATAAAAAAATACTCCCAAATAATGCATAATTTTGAAAAACATTCGGATACCTTCAAAAAGTGATACTGAGTAAACCTTGAAAGATAGATATATGCTATCGCGGACTTTTTTGTAGAACTATTAAAGAGGTACATTTCCGTCATACATTGTTTCCATGTACGTCTTACGGTTTTTGCAGCGCACCTGAAAATAGCTGATTTTAGTACTCATCACTTCACTACATAGTATAAAACAAAGTCGCTTTCTCTGTCTCTATGTCCCTTTGTATGCTTAAATCTTTGGAACTACGCAACGGATTTTGATGCGTTTTTTTTAATAGATAGAGTGATTCAAGAGGAAGGTTTATATGTATAATAACATCCATTAAATAGTGGAGAAGTACTGTTATTTTTGAGGTTTCTAATGTGATGTCGTACCGTGCGAAGCCGGGGCGGGTCGCTAGTATTTATTTACATTGAAATTATAGTAGGTTTCCTTAATTTTCTCGGGTGAAAAGTATAGCCTATGTTACTCAGGGATATTGTAACTTTCTAAGGGTGAGAGAATTATGGAAATCGGTCTAGTCTATACTAATATTATAAAGAGGAAAGATTTGTATGGTTGTGGATTTGTGGGTTTGTGGCGTTGATACGAGTTAACTCATAAGCTACTAGACCGATTTCAATAATTCTTTCACCCTTAGAAAGCTACAATATCCCTGCGTAACATAGGCTATACTTTTCACCCGAGAAAATTAAGGAAACCTACTATAACTTCAATGATAATAAATATGAATTCCAAAATCAGCCATGAACAGGTATTTTCAGTATCAACAGAACCATAGAAAATCCAATTAGAATATTGAAAAGAATAATCTCTATATTTCCATAACAGGATCCAAGTGAAATTCATTTCTTGAATCACTACATAGTATAAAACAAAGTCGCTTTCTCTGTCCCTATGTCGGCTATGTCCCTTTGTATGCTTAAATCTTTGAAACTACGCAACGGATTTTAATGCGTTTTTTTAATAGATAGAGTGATTCAAGAGGAAGGTTTATATGTATAATAACATCCATTAAATAGTGGAGAAGTACTGTTATTTTTGAGGTTTCTAATGTGATGTCGTACCGTGCGAAGCCGGGGCGGATCGCATGCACAATTTCAAGAGGATCGCATCATGAGAACTATAGAATTCAGGTTTTGTAATTATTTATTTTTTATAATAGAAGGAGTTGTCGACTGATGATTTTAAATTCAAGAACTTGATTTGGGTCAGCAGTCAAGGTCAATTCAATAAGTACTCTCTTTATTCCTTTTCAGGAGCTTTAAGCTTTAATTTAAGCCTTCATCAGGAGACGTAAGGTGAGATTGTTGAATATGTCCTTATAATAATTAATTGTGAAACCAGAACGTTTCTGCTTTTCGGACGATAAAACAGAAAAAATAGTCCTTCTGTCTTCTGTTGAAGGCCTTGAATTGACCTCGACTGCTGACCCAAATAAAGTTCTTGTATTCATTTTTTATATGTTTTTTTCGAATAATTTCGAGAATATATTTCCGATTGCGCTGAAATTCTGCATTTATACAGGGTGCGGCAGCATAACTTCCTTTTTTTAAAACTCAACAAAACGCATTGTATGAATCAGAACATTTTTATTCGTTTTTTATAATATGGGCACATACATTAAGTTTTGTTTTACCCAGGTTTGAAGATAAAATTAGATAGGTGACGTCCCCCATTTTTTGGATTCATCTAAAGTCACAGGGTGGTGTGCAATTTCCACAAGTGGAATTATTGGTCCCTGGTTCTTTGAGGAAAATGAAGTCACAGTGACATTGAATTCGGACCGGTATCTAAACATGTTACAGGAATTTTTTTCCCACATCCAAGAAGAAATTGCCAACATAACGCCTGCTATACTGGCTGGAGTCATGACAAACGCCAGAAATCGGTTTACTCAGTGTATCGAGAATGGCGGACGTCACCTACCTGATTTTATCTTCAAAACTGGGTAAAAAAACTTTATGTATTTGCCTATATTATAAAAAACGAATAAAAATTTTCTGATTCATACAATGCGTTTCATTAAGTTTTAAAAAAAGGAAGTTATGCTGCCGCACCCTGTATATGTATTTGGTATCAACAGAGACAACAGAGACTTGTCTCTGGTATCAATATCAAATCCTGTATGAAATTTTGACGTAATAGTCTCACTGCTCCACCAAAGAAGGAGCGCTCAAAAGCTCCTCCTCTGGGTTTTCTTATTTTTTTTTCTTGAAATTTCTATCATTTTCTATAGGTAATATCTATGTTTCACGAAAAAATTTAAATTTAGACAGCACCCCGGAGAGTTGCAGTTTCTTTGTCAGTTGGTATATGTAGATAAATTCTGATATTGTTATTGAGGCACCAGTGGAAGATACAAGTTAAACTAGCTGGTTATATGTATGCTCTTGTAGAATCTAATAAAAATTTCTTGTTCAGGCACTGTTTTGGCTGCTTATATATCATTTGGTGCCAATGCAGCTACCCTTATCACTGCCAGCGTTATGTCAGCACCATCAGCTCTTGTCTTCAGTAAATTAATGTACCCAGAAACTGAAACACCAGAAATAACACAAGATAATGTCCATTTAGCTGACATGTAAGTCAATATGGTATAACTGAGTCTTTTTTCTCATTGCCGTATACATGCTGTTATCTACATGCTACAACTTAAGGGGATGAATCTAAGTATAATTTCAAGAAAAAAGTCCATATAAACATGGGTCCGCAAAAGCTTCGTTACGGAGCTGCAGGGTGTTGAAATTAAAGAAAAAGGTTTTTTTCCATAACTCCTGCAGTTTTTGAGAAATTTAGTTCAAATTTGAAATGCGAGCTATTTTCAACAGTATCCATCATTGCACGTCCTGAATCTCAACTAAAATGTACATGCTGTTTTCTTTTCTGGAGCCATGGTTCCTTTTTCCCTCTCAAACTTTTTTGAGGTACGCCACTGGTCAGCGTAAAATCAATTTTTGATATCTTCGTTTGTTTTGAAAACTTTTTTGACTCGTGTAATGTTTTCTTATCTCTAACCGTTTTCGAGTAAAACATTATTGAACGATTTTAGTTTGATATTGAATAAGCTCAAGTCTCAGATGACGAGCTATCAAAATGAGCAAATTTTGGGCATACCTATCGAGTATTTATATTTTTTTACTGAACGAATAACATACAATCGTTCAATAATTTTTTACTCGAAAACGGTTAGAGATACGAAAAAATTACCTAAGTCAAAAAAGTTTTCAAAGTGAACGAAGATATCAACACTTGATTTTACGCAGATCAGTGACGTACCGTGAAAAAGTTTGAGAGGGAAAAAGGAGACATGGCTGAATTTCCAAAACAAAATGGCCTCATTTGGCATCAACTTGAATTGATGAAGTGATTTGTTTTTAGGCCTTTTGCGTCTGTTTTGGATGCAGCCATAACTGGTGCTTCTGATGCTGTAAAAATGGTACTCGGTATAATAGCAGGGATAATAGCATGTCTTTCATTTGTCTATTTCCTCAATGGAGTACTAGCTTGGATGGGAGTACTTGTAGGTAAGGCATATCGATTTATCCTGTAGTTTTCAGGGTTTGATAGCTTCTGAGGTGCTTCCATGAAGCCAAGAAGTATCAGTATAATAATGAAATGAACAATGAAAGCAAAAATAGTTAATTAATCAACAAGGTTATTAAAGACAGCGCTAATGGTCAAGATATTTTAACGCGTTCGCTTCGCTCATGCGTTAATAGTTCGAGATCATTAGTCGCTCGATTAATAACCGAGTTGATCACAAGATTTTTCCGACGATCTCAACATGAATTGAGTATGAATTCTCTATTGAAATACAATCTCATTTTGCACCAGACATTTGACATAATAAAATTTCTATGCATCTATGTTCCAGTAGAGTTTTGACATTTCTCGTAGTGCTTCTGAATACTTTGTGAACGATTGCCATGGGGATTGCACATTAAAATAGCCGAAATTGAGCATTAAAATGGGTCATCATTGATGAATTTCGTACACATTAAAATCACCTTTTATTTCGATGTCGGCGGAAATAAATATATATACAAACGAGCGGATAATGATAGCCATTATTCACGGGGTGAAGTCTAGGCTGCGAGCCGTAGGCGAATGACACAAATCACCGAGTGAATAATAGCCATTATACGCGAGTAGCATACTATACTTTAACCACGAAGACTGAATATATTTCTCGAAGATTTCAACATTTGGCGACCGCGACAAGACCCTTCTATGACAAGCGTCAAGTCAAGTTGACACATGAGAAATTTTTGGAGAACAGGTCATTGTATATTTTGTGATAAAAAACCCTTTAATGAAAGTAGATTCGGCCCTCGATTGACAAGGTTTGCCTATATTTGTTTGTTGGAGTACTTTAGAATACTGAAGATATGCCAATTTAAAGAATATTCTATCAAAGCTAAATCTATGAAGCCACTGACAGCAGTGAATTATATCTCATTAATCACTTGTGATTAATGGATATCATTTTGGCCGAGTACACAGACGTAAAATGGCTAGATTATATAGTAGTCGTGTATAAACAATATTAATCGATCAATATCAACTAATATCAAACGAATACTTCAGAGCTGTTCAGGGCAACGTCCAAAGAACAAGGTGGTAATATCGTTCAGCGCATCCATAGATAGCTATTTCCCCTATTGGAGCAGATCGGTATAGAGAATAGCTCTGAATGATTCTAGGAACCTTAATTTGATATGGCGCTCATTTCTTGGTATAAACAGAAACAAAACGCCATCTCTTAGGATCCTTACGAACAACTTAACTCCACTGCATGCACCCTGAACGAAGAAGCGAGATGATCGTTTCAAACTTAAAATTTTGGAGTGCTCCTTCTATTAATACGAGTGCTATATCGTTCTGCCCAAATGTCTGAAATTTTCGAATTTTCTGTCTTTTCTGTCACAATAACTTTCGAAGGGATTGTCCTAAAGACTTGTTATTTTCAGGGTGAGTTCGGTTCCCAAATGGCTCAGTTAAGTTCATTTACCAACCAAATCGTACAGGGTGTACCATAAAATATGACCATTCAAATTTTTTTCCCTCAATATCTCAAACAAAACGAAACCCATCGAAATGAAATGTTGCGGCCATATGCAAGATGCTGATAATATGCCTTATGCAAAATTTCGTGGCTATAGTGTAAACAGAACCATAGAAAATTCAATTGGAATATTGAAAAGAATTATCTTCATATTTTCATAACAGGATCACCGATTCAAATGAATTTTTTTTGTGAATCAAGACTGCAGAATCTGCACAATCGGAATTATATTCTGGAAATTTTTAATTATTTATTTTTGACATATTTCATTTTTGAATAATTTCCAGAATATAATTCCGATTATGCTGAGATTCTGAATTTATATATTTGGTATCAATCTCAAATCGCATATATTATAATATTTGAGGTAATAGTCTTTTTGCTCCACCAAAAAACGAGCGCTCAAAGCTTCTGCTCAGGGCTTTCTTAAATTTTTATGTGATCATAATGTTGCTAAGAAACTCTTTTTTAGGATCAGCATGTACCTACAATATTCTTCATTTCAGGTTATACCAACCCCAATGACGAATGGTCTCTAACCCTTTTCGTGGGAGATCTTTTTGTCCCAATTGCTTTTCTAATGGGTGTTCCAGCACAAGATTGCAGTAAAGTTGGGGAACTCATAGCTATAAAAACGACCGTCAACGAATTTGTTGCCTTCCAAAAAATGGGTACAATGAATTTGCTGGTAAGTTGATTAAAGTTTTCGTTATTAGGTATTAACTGAAACTGTCAGCAGTATCCCTTGGGTATTCATGAACTTTAAAATTGCTATCACCTCCTCACATAATATTTTTCTCAGAACCAAAGCTTTCTGAGTTGTTTGTTATGAACTTTCCAATTTCTGATTATCCCAAGATGCTTAGGTGGTATTAAAGGGGATGGGAACAACCTCAATATTTATTGAAGGGTTAGTAGGTCACCGCGACCTAATGTTCCATCGTTTGCCCCCATTATTATTATTATTTGAACTGGTGTCGTTAGGCTAAGTTAGCCTTCCAGGAACTGCGTTCTTGTGGTTTTCTTATTCTCTATCCTACTCATTCATGGAAACTCAAGGACGTCATTAATGGCGTTGATAAAACCGACAATCTCCTTAGGAGCCTTGGTCGTCAACTCTTGTGTATCCAGGACCGATTTTTCCACATAAAGGGTTATTAGGCCAGCCAGCTCTAGACACTTGCATACCATGGCTTTAGCTGCTTCTGTTATCGTATCCCTATAGTTTGAATTGTCCTCGGTACTCGCCCTTTAGCAAACCGCTCATTTCCAGAGACTCGACGAGCCTCAGCATATGGATTTGGGGATAAGATATCTTCGTCCGTGATTATTTCATCACCCAGGCATCGTCTCCGTTGAAAACTGTGTACCTATACCACAAAAGAGTTCTGGGCCAATGAGTGACATTCGTGCGCCCTCTTTGGCAAGTGTAATGGCCTCTTTGTTTCCTTTGATTCCCGAATGGCCGGCAACCCAGAATAAAAAGACCTTATTTTTCTTGCTTACCTCATTGAGTTTGTTCTGGCACTCCCAGATCATCTTTGAGTCGATGACGTAGGAGCTCAATGCTTTAATAGCAGCTTGACTATCTGAGTGTATGGCTATATCGCACTTCTGCTAGTTTCTTTTTAGATTTATATCTAGACATCTTTCAATAGCTAGGATTTCCGACCGAAAGACGCTCATACAGGAGCCTAGCGACAGTGCACACTCGGTAGAGGTTTTGGAACCATCTGTATACCATTTTACGGTAGGTATTTTCTTTGAGGTTATAGTCAATGTATTCCCGTTCCCATTCCTCTCTTTTACTTAGCAATGTCCTGAAGTTTTTCTCAGTGCTTACTTTCTTGATCATTACATCACTAGGAAGATTCGCAGATGAGATGTAGTTGTTCAGAGAGGACCAGACTCTCTGATCCTTTATTCTCTCATTACCTCTATCTTCCTTAGATATTCTGAGGATAACCTCAGGGGCTACCCTAGTACCCTATCAATCCTTAGATGAAGAGGTATGAGATCCGTAATGACCTCAAGTGGCCTAGTTGGGCACGTTCTCATAGCTCCGGTGATGCACACACAGGCAAGCCTCTGTACTTTTTCGAGCCTTTTCCTCGTACTTACCTGACTTGCCTTGGCAAACCAGGCTGCAGCCCAATATGTGATTATAGGTCTCATAATCATGACGTACATCGCAGTGTTTTTGGGTTACAACCCTAAAGTCCAAATACTTTTTTGACCTTGCAGTTCTAAAGTTCCGAAGGAACTTTTTGGAAAGTAAAATTCTCAGTAGATTCTTCCAGACTGCTCCTGTTTCAGTTTCTTTCTTCTTCATAAACTCTTTCTTATTCGCCTTACTCGCCTGCGGCTCGTAGCATGAACTCCATCTTATGAATAATAGCTGATAAGGGCTATGGTATCATTTTCTGGGCTGATTCTTCACATGCAGAACGGGTATTCTCCACACAAAAGACGGCTCTTCGAGCTATGCTCCGGATGTCATACAGGGCATCTTGCAGAGGCAAGTTTAAAATGACCAACATTCTGACCCTGCAGGGTCTTCTAATTTAAAAACGCTTCTCTTCAAGAACTCTCATTACTTTGAGAAATATAAAAATGTAAATAACACCAGGAAGAAGTTTGAATACTTCTTTCCTCCACATAAATTATCAATAAAGGAACATCATCCACTGTATCTTGCCATAAAGCTTACTAACATGCTTCCCACATTTGTTAGAGATTTAAAAGTGTTCTTCTGCTCTGTCATCTGACTTGTTTTCTTTTTATTGTCATTTGATTGTAATTTGGAAAATAAATGCATAATATTATTATTATCGACTTGAGCCTATTAGCGTAGAAAGGGTGTGATTTATCACACCCCCTATCGATCGGCTATCACACTCCCTACTAAGGGGAACATTCACTCATCCCGGATAGCAATTATCAGGGGGATTGAGCTCTGAGGTCTTCCGTTCTTCCCCTGAACCCTGGGTTGTTCATCTTTCGTTGCTTGGTCCTGGATTTTTCGGTCTTGCAATATTTCCCTCCATGGTTGTTCCTGGTGTCCATCGTGGCCTAAAAACTTCCTTACCGTTCTAGCAGTACCGAGAACTACTGCTTTTTGCATTGTTTTGTTTTCATCCAAATCTAACTCCTTTAGGTTGGTTTTGAAGCTCTTAGGTATAATTATTGTAATTAACATTCCCCACTGCCTTTGGATCTGAAGTTCTAGCTCTCGATATTTCGATATTATTATTATTATAGAATTTTTTGTTATTCCACAGCCCAAATCGAAGACTGTAGCAACATTCGCTCTTTGCGGATTCGCAAATCCAGGATCTATTGGAATAATGATCTCAGGACTGAGCGCTTTGGTGCCCGAAAAAAGACCAGTAATAACACGTCTGGTCTTCAGAGCGGCAGCTGGAGGTGCTGTGGTCTGCTTTATAACCGCCTGTATAGCAGGGTTGGTCATCCCTACTGATTCTACGCAGTTAACGTGAAGAGGCGCAATTGTAAAGAAGAAATCTGTAGAGATGATTGATCAAGACGAGAGAGATATTCTGGAGATTCTAGTTGATCTCTATGTTATCGAATGCACTGTTATTATTTTTTATTTATTATTGTATCAACCTGTGTTATCACGTGTAATAAATTGTTATTGATAGGAGTGATTATATTTTTATGAAAATAAATCTGTTATACAGGGTGGCCGGAGGATTGAAAGAAGAAAAAAGATCCCTCGTCTCATGGGGTATTCGAATCACCCCCATGTATGTTATGCGATTTTTCACGGTTTCCGAGTTATGAATTATTTTATGAACTTTTGAGAATTTTCAACTTAACCATATTAAAAAAGATATTGAAAAAAAAGTTCAGGAGTTTTCTAATATATTTTTTTTGTAAATAAATCGCCATGAAATGTACTTTTATACATAAAATAACCTCCATCGTAAATTTGATAGAAATTATAGAAATGTTGGTCTTAAGTGAAAAAGTTACGTATTTTGGATCATAATCTAAATTTTCAAATTTAAATTGAAAATGTAAACAGGCTACTTCATGGTTTCTCAGTAGGCTTAAAAACTGCGCTCAACACTCAGCTTTCAGAATCATTAATAAAAAATGGTAGGTACTCAACAGTCTACTTCTGCTAGAATTAGCCTTCAAAGTCAGCGAGGTGGAAAAAATCAAAGAATTAGACATTTACTCAAGAATTATTTTTTGCCATTTTAAGATTTTCCTGATCAAGTTATGATATAAAATGCTGAAAATTAATGAAAATTAGCATTAGAAGAAACGTTTTAGATAAGAAAAAGAAAAAGGTATGGCAATAAATCACACATCATGTAGATAAAAAGAAATTTATTTATAAAATTTACAATAGGTTTTCAAAAAGGCCACCTCCAGCCTCAATACACATTCTACACCCTTGCAAAATTTATTTATTCATTTATTTTTTTTATTGTAATTTTTATAAATAAATTTCTTTTTATCTACATGATGTGTGATTTATTGCCATACCTTTTTCTTTGTCTTATCCAAAACTTTTCTCTTAAAGCAAATTTTCAGCATTTTCTATCATAACTTGATCAGAAAAATATAAAATGGACAGAAATAATTTTTGAGTAACGTCTAGTTCTTTGATTTTTTCCACCTTGCTGACTTTGAAGGCTAATTCTAGCAAAAGTAGACTGTTGACTACTGAGAAACCATGAAGTAGCCTGTTTACATTTTCAATTCAAATTTGAAAATTCAGATTATGATCCAAAATACGTAACTTTTTCACTTGTGACCAACATTTCTATAATTTTTATCAAATTTACGATGGTGGTTATTTTATGTATAAAAGTACATTTCATGGCGATTTATTTACAAAAAAATATATCAGAAAGCTCTTGTACTTTTTTTTTTATATCTTTTTTAATATGGTTAAGTTGAAAATTCTCAAAACTTCATAAAAAAATTCAAAAAACTCGGAAACCGTGAAAAATCGCATAACATACATGGGGGTGATTCGAATACCCCATGAGACGAGGGATCTGCTTTTTTCTTTTGGACGTCAATCGTCCGGCCACCTTGTATAATGCCACTAGTAAATATTGGAAGAAAACTCTAGTTAGGTATTTACAGAAGCTCTAATATACGAAGAGAAGAGTGAGTTTCATCCTTGTTTGAACAATGGTTTCATGAAGTTTGATCTCTAATTTAGGTGTTTGTCTACTCTTCTGAATTATATATTCATTATTCAGCTACTTTTGCTTAATTGATAGTACCTACAAACAAACACGGTGGGCTATTATAACTCACTCATATAACTCAGTTTGATGAATCGGGAAGGAAAAATGTCGCCCGAGATGTAGAGAACGACACCACAGGCGGCAAAGGTCAGAATTGAAGAGAAAAGAAAAAGGTTCAAATTAAGCAATAGGCTACAGAAATTGCTGGTACTTTTGATCATTCTTCTCATTGTTTAAGTAGTAGATGAAGTATAGTATTCAACTTTCTGTGATGATCGATAACTCACGTGTTAAATTACAGCACAAAACGCTGGTGAGTGTATATAACTCATAACTCACTTGATGTAGGACATATTGTTAAAACTGATATTTCAGTGTTTTGGAGTTTTCTTATTGAGAAAATATGGGTGGGAATATATTTATATCAAGGGCAAAATCTACTTTGAATATGATCAACTTTATTACAACATACCTTTACATTGACATATTACGCAGCCAAATAATAATAATTGTGGCGTCATAAACGACTAGACCGATTTCAATAATTCTTTCACCCTAAGAAAGGTACAATATCCTTGAGTAACATAGGCTATACTTTTCACCCGAGAAAATAAAGGAAACCTTCTATAACTTCAATGATAAGAAATATGAGTAGCAAAATCAGCTATTTTCAGGTGCGCTGCAAAAACCGTGAGACGTATCGGTGTCCCGAATTCGTTGTCTAGTGAGGGGATCTCAGAAACCCTTGGGGCTAGAAGGAAATGAATGCCACATTTTCGGGCTCGATTTTTGAGAGATTTAATTGGGTGAAAACCGTAACCTTGTAAGTCCAACCGTTTTCGAGATATTAGCGAAAATTGAAAATGGCGTGAAATGAAAAGTTCTCATAACTTCTTCATTACTGGCGCTATGAACATGAAACGAAAAAAAATCACTTGCCAAAGAGGGCTAACGAATGTCACTCATTGGCCCAGCAGCCTTCTGTGGTATATGTAAATGTACCCATAAGAAGGAGTTTCTGGAGAAGGAGAAAGCCAAGAGAAAAAAACTCTGGCGGAATCTCCCAGGGTAGATCATTCCACTGAGTTCCTTCGGAAATTTGAGACAGCGTGATCCAACAGATATCTGGATCTTGGTAAGATGCAATTACGCCTCCTCACTGGCCTTCTTACAGGACATTGTCGCCTTAGGAAGCACCTGTTTAGGATGGGATTATCGGACACTGACGAGTGTAGGTTCTGTGGGGAGGAAGAAGAAACCCCCATTCACCTAGTCACGGAATGCTTTGGCATTGCGAGTCTAAGGGAAGAATGACTTGTAAGAGTGAGGAACTAGCCTCGTTGAAGCCTTCACATATATTGGATTTCAACAGATCTCTGGAGCTGGTAGGCGAGCTGTGAAGGGTGTGGCCAGAACAGCTCTGTAAGGGGGCACAATAGACCTTAAGGTCACAGCGAACTGTAACCCCTTTTTAAACAAAACTAACTATATCAACTACACAAGTAGGTATCTCAAAAACTGCAGAAGTTATGGGAGAAAAAAACAATTTTTTTGGAAATTTTAACACACTATAGCTCCATAACATATATTGGATTTCAACAGATCTCTGGAGCTGGTAGGCGAGCTGTGAAGGGTGTGGCCAGAACAGCTCTGTAAGGGGGCACAATAGACCTTAAGGTCACAGCGAACTTTTCAAACAAAACTAACTATATCAACTACACAAGTAGGTACATTTCTTATTGGAACGATAGATTGTAGATTATAAAGGTGGTTGCATCACACTGTGACTTTAAAATACAATATTGTCTCCCCTGTCAGAACTGTTTTTTGCAGCTGTTACTCTACAGCTCGCTGTCCAGTTCCAGAGCCGTTATGAACCATAATACCTGGGAGGGCTCCAAGGAAGCTAGATTCTCGCTTTTCCCATAATTCACTTGTCAAAGACATTCTTTGCGCAGGATTACATTGCCAAGGCATTCTGTAACTGTGTGAACCGGAGTTTCCTCCTCCTCAATACAGAATCTACGCTCGTCAATTTCTGCTAGATCAATTCTCATCATATACAGGGTGTCCCATAATTACCACGCGAAAGTGACACTGGAGATAGATTGGCATTAGGTCTATCAGATAGCATCAACATGACCTCAGTAAAAATCCGCTGGTTTTCGAGATATCACCACTTTTGCGAACAAAAAATGAAAGAGAAAGTGAGATAAAAGAGAAAGAAGAGCAAAAATAATGGTTGTTTGAAACGGTAGCGAGGAAAGAATATCAAGCAACATGTAATTTGGCAACAGGTGATACTTGTGCATTTTTCCTAATTTTTAATTATTTCGACATAAACACATCTCTCGCGACAAAATTATAATTTCTAAGGTTTTGACATAAAAAAATTGGTAGTGTTGTATCATTTTGAAAAGTGCTGGAAATGGACCAGTTTTTACGATTATTTGTCAATTCAGTCTGATTTTTTTTCACATCAGTCAGTCAAACTTAAGTTAACGTTTTAACTTCGTCATAAAATACAACAAGTTAACATTTTTTTTAAAGGATTTTGTTCTAGTTCTCGGTGAAGTTATTACTTCATTGTTTAAAGCAACTATTCAGGGTAGCCCAGGTAAAAAAACATGAGTTTGAAGACCGAAAATTGGAAATTTTCAAAAAAAACACAAAAGTGGTTATATCTCGAAAACCAGCGGACTTTTACTGAGGTCTTGTTGATGCTATCTGAAAGACCTAATGTCAATCTATCTCCAGTGTCACTTTCGCGCGGTATTTACGGGACACCCTGTATACTTCCCAAGGCGACAATGTTCTGTTAGGAAGCCAGTGAGGAAGCGTAACCCATTCTTAAGAAGATCCAAGTATTTTTTTGACCTTGTAGTCTCAAAGTTTCGAAGGAACTTCTTGGAATGTTTCATTCTCGGAAGATTCCTCCAGAGTACTTCTCTATCGGTTTTCTTCTCCACAAACTCTTTCTTATACAGGGTGTTACATAATAATATGTAACAACTTGAGGGGGTGAATCAACATGTAATTTTAAGAAAAAAGTTTATAGAAACATAGGTTCGTAAAAGTTTCTTTACGGACCTACAGGGTGTTGAAATATCCAAAAAAAAATGTTTTTTTCATCATAACTCCTGCAGTTTTTGAGATATTCAGTTCAAATTTGGAATGCGAGCTATTTTTAACAGTCTCCATCATTGCACGTCCTGAATTAGAATCTACAGGGTGTTTTCTTTTCCGGAGAGGTGTCTCCTTTTTCCGTTTCAAACTTTTTTGAGGTACGCCACTGATCAGCGTAAAATCAATTATTGATATCTTTCTTCTTTAGAAAATTTTTTGACTCTTGTAATTTCCAAGCTCGCATTTCAAATTTGGACTGAATATCTCAAAAACTGCAGAAGTTATGGAGAAAAAACCAATTTTTTTTGGAAATTTTAACACACTATAGCTCCATAACGAAGCTTTTGCGGACCCATGTTTTTATGGGTTTTTTTTTAAATTATAGATTCATCCCTTCGAGTTGTGACATACTATTATGTAACACCCTATATAGGTGGCAAAGAAAGGTTTTGAGCCATTCATTTGCGTTTTGTACTCCTTTTCTAGCTAGTGTATTAGCCTCTTCATTACCTTTGATTACCGAGTGACCAGGAAACCAGACTAAAGATACCTTCTTATTCTACCTATTTTATTGAGTTTTCTTCGGCACTCCCATATCAGCTTTCAGTCGATGACATGGGAGTTCAGTACTTTAATCTTTAATGGCAGCTTGACTATCAGAATGGATGACTGTCACACTACTGGTAGTTTTTTCACAAGTTTCTGTCCATGCATTTTCGATTATTCTATATACAGGGTGTCTGGTGAGGAATGGGACAACGTTTAGGTGGCGATGAGGGATGTCTCAAGAGTGGAGAGAAAATGCCATTGGTGATCATCTGAGGTACATGGTTCCTGATATACAGGGGGTTTTAGAAAATATTAGGAAATTTCAAATGACCATAATTCAGGAAATATGAGAGCTAATCCGATGATTTTTCGTACGAACAATGATAGAGTGAGTACGAATCTGTTTGAACGAAAAATTCGAAATAAAATCAGATCCGGACTCAGAAATTTATTTTTTCTGAAATTAGGTAAAAACAAACCCCTGTATGCGGTTTTCAATTTTTTTGACTTCATATTCTGAGAGAGCAGGAAAAATACATTCAAACTCAACCTTCATCTCGAATGGCACAAATTTTCCCTGCTTTCTATGACCCTTCGAATGTCAATCTTCCGATTTTCGCTCCTTACATATTATTTTCTCGACATTTCAGAAACATGAGATCTCAGATAGTTACTAATAAGTAAAAAAAGATCATAAACGAATCAAAATTTTTAAAAATTATCAAAAATGCGAAATGGAAAATTAATAATTAATTCTTCAAATATTGTTCAAAACGAAAAACACCAACTTCTACACATTTATCTGCTCTTTTCATTAAGTTCAAAACTGCTTTTCCTTATCACATTCGGGTTATTTGGTATTTCGTCACATGCGTCTATTATGCGCTGAATTAATTGTTTCCTTGTATTTATTTCTCGCCCGTACACCATAGTTTTAAGGTGTCCCAAAGGAAATAATCTAACGGTGACATGTCGGGGGACCGAGGTGGCCATCATAGATAAAATATACTATGGCCATGCTCTTGGACCACCACGACCTATCCATCTATTTGGATAGACCTCGTTCAAATGATTTCTCACTAAAATTGAGAAATGTGGGGGTGCTCCATCATAATGGAAGATAAGTCCTCTTTGATTAATATTCCCTAATAAATCAGGAAGAACATTCATAAGGAAATCTCTATAAATTTCTCGGTGAGTCTTTCTTCGAAAAAATGAGGACCTATTAAATTATTATCATGAACTGCACACCACACATTAACACTGAAACGTCTCTGTGATTGTCTTTGTACGACAGCGAAAATCGGAAGATTGTCATTCGAAGGGCCATAGAAAGGAAGGAAAATTTGTGTCATTCGGGATGACAGTTGAGTTCGAGGGTATTTTTCATGCTCTCTCAAAATCTGAAGTCAAAAAAATTGAAAACCGCATACAGGGTGTTGTTTTTACCTAATTTCAGAAAAACTGAAATTTCTGAGTCCGGATCTGATTTTATTTCGAATTTTTCGTTCAAACATATTCGTACTCACTCTATCATTGTTCATACGGAAAATCATCGGATTAGCTTTCATATTTCCTGAATTATGATCATTTGAAATGTCGAGAAAATAATATGTAAGGAGCGAAAATCGGAAGATTGACATTCGAAGGGTCATAGAAAGCAGGGAAAATTTGTGTCATTCGGGATGACAGTTGAGTTCGAAAGTATTTTTCCTGCTCTCTCAGAATCTGAAGTCAAAAAAATTGAAAACCGCATACAGGGTGTTGTTTTTACCTAATTTCAGAAAAACTGAAATTTCTGAGTCCGGATCTGATTTTATTCGAATTTTTCATTCAAACAGATTCGTACTCACTCTATCATTGTTCGTACGAAAAATCATTGGATTAGCTCTTTTATTTCCTGAATTATGGTCATTTGAAATTTCCTAATTTTTTCTAAAACCCCCTGTATATCAGGAACCATGTACCTCAGATGATTTCGAATGGCATTTTCTCACTCCTTGAGACATCCCTTATCACCACCTAAACGTTGTCCCATTCCTCACCAGACACCCTGTATATTCCTCAGAAACACTCGATTAGGAGCATAACGATACTGTTTACTTCGAGGCAGTTGGAAAAATTCTGGAAGCAAATGGAAAAATTTCAAAACAGTTGGTGAAATTGTGAGGCAGTTGGACAAATGTCAATGGAGTTGGTCTAGGGGCGTGCCCAATATTGATCAAAGTTGGCAAATTCTCGAAACAGTTGGAAAATTGTCAAAGCAGTCTGAAAAATTTTCAAACGCCATTTCGACCATTTTTTTCTATAACCTACCGTTTTCAAAATATTTCAAATAAACCGGGTAGCAATCGGTGGCAATTGAAAAAAAACATTTTTTCATCTATTATTATTGGAAATATTTCGATAACTGTTCATCCGATTAGAATGATTGATACCCTCTTGCATAGGTTGATTAATTCTCTACAAAGGCCCTATTGACCACTTCTTTCTATAACCTACCGTTTTCAGAACATTTCGAATAAACTGGGTTGCAATCGGTAGCAAATGAAAAAAAAACATTTTTTCATCTATTATTATTGGAAATATTTCGATAACTGTTCATCCGATTAGAATGACTCATTGCATAGGTAGGTAAATTAATTTTCTACAAACGCCCTTTTGACCACTTTCTTCTATATTCTACCGTTTTCAGAATATTTCGAATAACTCGATGGCAATCGGTAGTACATGAAAAAATACATTTTTTTATTTTACAAATGAATTCTTCCATAGTATGTTCTCTCGAAATCAAGAAATGTAAAATAAAATAAAACACACTATTATTGTTTATTAAAATCTTCGGCTATCGATTTCGGAATTATTCCATCATCAGGCCAGCTGAAAGTATACAAATGTAAAACATGTATTTATCTAGGTGAGAGTATGCAACTTACTGTCTTGAATTAAAATGAACAGAAACTGTTTAAAAACATTAAAAATATTAAAAATGGTTCTCCTCTGTCAGAATTGTTAAAATTTTTGAATTTTAGTCAACCTTTATTATCGATGTATCTTTCTTGTGGGAATGTCAACTGAATCTGGAACTATAGGATATGTGCGAAATGTGATATCTAATATGTTATTATCGGTGGTCAATTGGTGGCGGGAATTTTTTGAATTTTATTTATTGTTGTTTTTTAAGAATCTATGAGTTTAAAAATACTTCTTCTGTCGAATTCTATATTATCATTAAGTAAAAATTGGTTGTCTTTATTTTTAAATTTCTAGTTGTTCAAGTAATATTATTTTATGGTAGTTATTTTCTTTATGAAGTATTTTCAGATTATCTAATGTGATATGATGTCCGGTATCGTTTAAATGTGTGCCTAAAGCGGAATCGGGTTGATTTCTTTTGTGTTCTTTGAATCTTTTTTCTACATTACGAGTTGTCATTCCTATGTAAAATGAAGGGCAGTTTGTGCATGTTATCTCATAGACTCCGCTGGATTGTTCGAGTTTAGATTTCATTTTATTATTAATCAGTATATCTGCTATTGTTCTGTGTCGTTTACTTGTTAGTGTATACTTAATTGTATTTCTCTAAAGTATGTTTTAATTTTTCATGTAGATCTTTGTAGTATGGTGTTGATATGAAATATTTCCTGATGGGTGTGTGGGGGTAGATCTTATCTAGAATTATTTTTCTTTTCATTGATGTTAGAATTTCGTCGATATATGATCTAGAATATTCATTTTCTCTGCCTATTTGGTATATTATATCCAGTTCTTTTCTATAATTTTTTGGTGTTAGAGGGGTGTTAAAATGTTTTTCTTTTCGAAATCTACAGAAAACCAACACAAACTAATACCATCATTCCTTTTAGCTCATACCACGCACCCACAATGAAGAGAGCCGCATTTAGATTTTTATTTCATAGACTTTTTAACACCCCTCTAACACCAGAAAATTATAGAAAAAAACTGGATATAATATACCAAATAGGCAGAGAAAATGAATATTCTAGATCATATATCGACGAAATTCTAACATAAATGAAAAGAAAAATAATTCTAGATAAGATCTACCCCCACACACCATCAGGAAATATTTCATATCAACACCATACTACAAAGATCTACATGAAAAATTAAAACATACTTTAGAGAAATACAATTATACACTAACAAGTAAACGACACAGAACAATAGCAGATATACTGATTAATAATAAAATGAAATCTAAACTCGAACAATCCAGCGGAGTCTATGAGATAACATGCACAAACTGCCCTTCATTTTACATAGGAATGACAACTCGTAATGTAGAAAAAAGATTCAAAGAACACAAAAGAAATCAACCCCATTCCGCTTTAGGCACACATTTAAACGATACCGGACATCATATCACATTAGATAATCTGAAAATACTTCATAAAGAAAATAACTAAGTACCGTAAAATAATATTACTTGAACAACTAGAAATTTTAAAAAATAAAGACAACCAATTTTTACTTAATGATAATATAGAATTCGACAGAAGAAGTATTTTTAAACTCATAGATTCTTAAAAAACAACAATAATAAAATTCAAAAAATTCCCGCCACCAATTGACCACCGATAATAACATATTAGATATCACATTTCGCACATATCCTATAGTTCCAGATTCAGTTGACATTCCCACAAGAAAGATACATCGATAATAAAGGTTGACTAAAATTCAAAAATTTTAACAATTCTGACAGAGGAGAACCATTTTTAATATTTTTAATGTTTTTAAACAGTTTCTGTTCATTTTAATTCAAGACAGTAAGTTGCATACTCTCACCTAGATAAATACATGTTTACATTTGTATACTTTCAGCTGGCCTGATGATGGAATAATTCCGAAATCGATAGCCGAAGATTTTAATAAACAATAATAGTGTGTTTTATTTTATTTTACATTTCTTGACATTTTTTTATCTTTCATGGAAATATTTCCATGGAGTTGATACAAGGACGGTCAAAGGAAACGAAGAGGCCAATACACTTGCCAATGAGGGCGCACGAATGTCACTCAATGGCCCAGAGCCCTTCTGTGGTATATGTAAATGTACCTATAAGAAGGAGTTTCTGGAGAAGGAGAAAACCGAGAGGGAAAAACTCTGGCGGAATTTCCCAGGAATGGATCATTCCACTGAATTCCTTCGTAACTTTGAGACAGCGGGATCAAAAGATATCTGGCTCTTGGTAAGAAGCAATTACAAATCCTCACTGGCTTTCTTGCAGGACATTGTCGCCTCAGGAAGCACCTGTTGAGGATGGAATTATTGGACACTGACGAGTGTAGGTTCTGTGGGAAGGAGGAAGAAACCCCCATTCACCTAGTCATGGAATACCTTGGCATTGCGATCTTAAGGAGATAATTCTTTGGGCGAGAAACTTGTTAGAGTAAGGAACTAGCCTCGTTGAAGCCTTCACAGTTATTAGATTTCATTAGATCTCTGGAACTGGAAGGCGAGCTGTGAAGGGTTTGGCCAGAAGAGCTCTGTAAGGGGGCACAATAGACCTAAAGGTCGACCTTCTTTAAAATAATTACGGGGACAGTCCAAATGTTGATCAGAGTTTGCAATTTTTCAAAGCAGTTGATAGTTTTTCGAAGCAGTTGACCAAATTTCGAAGCATAACATTTCAGCGCAGTTGGAAAAATTTCAAAACTATTGGTAAAATTTTTAAGCAGTTGGACAGATGTGGATGGAGTTCGTCTAGGGGCGTGCTCAGTATTGATCAGAGTTGACAAATTCTCAAAGCAGTTGATAAAATTTCAAGTTTTAAATACCGTTAAAATGGTATACAGGTGGTTCTAAAACCACGATATCAGCCGAGAAAACTCTCACAAAATACTGAAAATAAACTGAACATATTTCCTAATCGCAACCAAATATACTTATCACTCCTTCCAACTTTCTTATCCTGACCCGATAGGTACACACGTACACCGTTGATAATTTTTCGTATAGCGATACAGTTCCACTCGAATGCATTGTGGTCATAATGATAAAAACGAAAGCTAAGTTAGCGACTATTTCAATTACACAAGTAAGATTTTTTTCCTAAGCGTTCGAACGGTATATTGGGTATCGGATATCGACGATCGAAAGTGTCTCATTCCAAATTCTCCTGTTTTGCGTAAAGCAGTATGCTTTCAAACCGTAGCTGTCATGTCATGCATGTCCTGCGCGGAAAACTGTCAATTGGCTCGTGCTAAACTTCGAGCGGTGTTGCCAGATTGCTGGAATTCGGATTGGAGGTTTATACCTGAATCGTTTCTATACAGGGTTACCAACGGTTGATGATGGGATGGTTAGTTAGTTAGTTTAAAAAAGGGGTTACAGTTCACTGTGACCTCAAGGTCTATTGTTTCCCATTACAGAGCTGTTTTGACAACACCTTTTACAGCTCGCCTTCCAGTTTCAGTGATCTGGTGAAATCCAATATCTGTGAACAACGAGGCTAGTTCCTGACTCTTACAAGTTTCTTGCCCAAGGCATTATCTTCTTAGGCTTGCAAATGCAAAGCATTTCGTGACTAGGTGAATGGGGGTTTCTCCCTTCTCCCCACAGAGCCTACACTCGTCAGTGTCCGATAATCCCATCCTCAACAGGTGCTTCCTGAGGCGACAGTGTCCTGTAAGAAAGCCGGTGGGGAGGTGTAGGTAATTGTTTTTTATCAAGATCTAAATATTATTTGGATCTTGCTGTTTCAAAGTTCTGAATGAACTTAGTGGAATGATCCATCCCTGGGAGATTCCGCCAGAGTTTTTTCTTCTCGGCTTTCTCCTTCTCAAGAAACTTCTTCTTATAGGTACATTCACCTATACCACAGAAGGGTTCTGGGCCAATGTGTGGCATTCGTGAACCCTCTCCGGTACCTATATTTTTGGTGTATTGGCCTCTTCGTTTCCTTTGACTGAAAAGACCTAATTTTTCTTCCCTACCTAATTGAGTTTGTTCCGGCATTCCCAGATCATCTTTGAGTCTATGACGTAGGAGCTCAGTGCTTTAATAGCAGCTTGACTATCTGAGTGTTTGGCTATATCGCACTTCTGATAGTTGCTTTCTAGATTTATAATTAGACATCTTTCAATATCTAAAATTTCCGCTTGGAAAACGCTCGTACAGGAGCCTAGCCACAGTGATGCATACTTGGTACTTGGCTCGTATATCCCAGCTCCAGCTCCTGTAGAGGTTTTGGAACCATCTGTATACCATTTTACGTTATTTTCTTCGACGTTATAGTCGGTGTATTCCCGTTCTCATTACTCTCTTTTACTTAGCAATGAACTGAAGTTCTCTCAGTGCTTACTTTCTTGATTATTACATCACTAGGGAGGTTCGCAGATGGGATGTAGTTATTCAGAGAGAAGAGAACCGACTCTCTGATTTCTTATTCTCCCATTACCTGTTCCTCCTCTACTAGATGTAGAGGTGTGAGATCCATAATGACTTCAAGTGCCATAGTTGGGCACGTTCTCACAGCTCCAGTGAAGCACACACAGGCAAGTCTCTGTACTTTATCGAGCCAGATTTAAAAGATAAAATCAAAAGTTTGATAAACAAGAAGTTATTCTGCTGATTATTCAGCAACATGATTTTTCTCAACGTCATCTAAAAATTTCATTAAAAAAATCTCGATGAAGACCTGCTTTGGTAGAAATTTTTACCGATTCAGTACCGCTGAGTAAAAATTGGAGAATTTGCCGGAAATGATGCGTCTAATCCTGCAGATGCTAACTTTTTTGTCAGAATTTGGAAAATGTTGGATAATAATAATAATATATAATAATAATAATTACACAGATTATTCACCGAATACAACGGCACTGATCCACTCTCCAGACCAACACTACCTAGGATCAGATCATCCAAAAAGCTTGCAGTCATCCTCAAGATAATGAACACTGATGTCATACCAAAATTCCTTTCAATGGCAACACAACTGGAAACGATCCATCTCATCCTTTATTGTGCCGCAACAACTGTAGTGGAAGTGCTGGGCATGAAGACCAAACCAAGACAGCACTCAAATCAACCCTGTCCACAACCTCGCCTACCTCACTGGCAAAGGAGGCTGGAGGAAAAAATTCAACGCTGTCGGCAGGACATAGGAAGGCTGACACAATATGAAAATGGCATCAGAACAATCAAGCTGAAATCGTTGGTGGAATCGATAATCTATCGAAATCGCAAGCACTCAAGCTATGAAGAAGAAAACACAACAGTAAAGCAGTGCATCGACACACTGAAACAAAAAAACTCAGTGTCTACTCCGAGAGATTGCGAAGATATAAAGAGAGCAACAGGAGGAAGCAAGATAACATCTCCTTTGAAAACTCGGAGAAAAATTTCTACAGACATCTGGATGGAAAACAACAGAACTCCCCAAACATCTATCCGAATAAGGATGACATGGAAAAATTCTGGACCGAACAACTGTCAACACCTTCTACTTACAACAAAAATGCCGAGTGGATAAAAACGAAGAGAAAACTCAAACCAACACCGCACAAATGTCCCTTACGGTCATCACAGAACAAGAGCTTTCGGATATTCTCAAAGAAATGCACAACTGGAAATCACCTGGACCAGAAGGGCTCCACAGTTTTTGGCTGAAAAAATTCAACTGTTTGCATAGTAATTTAACTAACGCAGTTAATGAAATTCTACGAGATCCAGAGAGTATGCCCTCCTTCCTGACAGAGGGTATAACTTATCTTCTGCCAAAAAATCACCAAAGTACAGACGATCCAGCAACGTACAGGCCAGTGACATGCCTGCCAACTATGTACAAGCTCATAACATCTTGCATTACACGTCGACTATACTCCCATTGCGAACGAAATAATATAATTGCATCAGAACAGAAAGGATGCTCCAGAGGTGCAATGGGATCCAAAGAACAACTGATAATCGACTCTATAATCTGCAACCAAGCCCATAAGAAGAGGAGAAATTTGTTCACGGCTTATCTTGACTACAAGAAAGCTTTCGACTCCATGCCGCATGAATGGCTCATAAAAGTTTTAGAGATCTATAAAGTAGATCCAAGAATAGTGAGCTTTCTCAAAACAGTTATGTCAACTTGGCGAACTAACATCGAAATCAGCGGAACAGGCATAAGAACTGGCACAGTATCCATCAGGAGAGGAATTTTTCAAGGAGACTCTTTGAGTTCATTGTGGTTCTGCATGGCAATGAACCCGTTATCAACTATTTTAAAATCCTCCAGAAAGGGATTCAACCTGAAAGGCAACACTAGCAATATGTTGATTAACCATCTTTTATACGTCGATGACTTAAAACTGATTGCAGCAAACAGAGACCAACTAGAGTGCCTACTACGACTAGTGGAGATGTTTTCCAAAGACGTCAGCATGAACTTTGGACTGGACAAATGTCGTTCCCTAAATATAGCAGGAGGGAAAATCCAACAGACACCTCTCACCTTATCTAACGGAGAAGAAATAAAGGCAATGCTGGCAGGTGATCTATACAATACCTAGGTATGAAGCAATGTCAAAGGATAGACCAACGAGTGATGAAGGACGAACTAACAGCAGAGTTCACCAGAAGAATGAGGAGCGTTCTGAAAACGAAACTGAACAGCAGAAATCTCACAAAAGCTGTTAACACCTACGCTTGCTCAGTTCTCACCTACTCTTTCGGAATAGTAAAGTGGAGTAATACAGATCTCGATCGTCTCCAACGGAAAATGAGAACACTATGTACAAAGGCCAACAAGCATCATCCTAAATGCTGTGTTGAAAGAACAACAATTCCAAGAACTCAAGGCGGACAAGGCTTTGTGGACATAAAGAAAATGGCAGCTGAACAAATAAACAACTTGAGAAATTATTTTACAGATAAAGCAAACACATCGGACTTACATAAGATACTGATTGAAGCAGATTGTTCAACACCTCTATTACTAAACGAGCACCCTCATGAAAACACCACACAGACGGATAGTGATAAAATTCAAAGATGGAGAGAAAAGCCCCTACATGGAAGACACCTGAACGAGGTCACCCAGGAACATGTCGACATTCCTGCGTCGAACTACTGGCTGACTTCTGGAAGATTGTTTCCTGAGACAGAAGGTTTCCTCCTTGCCATTCAAGATCAAGTAGTGCAAACTAAAAACTATCAGAAATATATCATGAAGGATAGGAGCCTCACTGACGATAGATGCCGCTACGGATGCCAAACATCAGAAACAATCCAACATATCACAGGAGGCTGCCAAATGTTTGCTGGAAATGAATATAAGAGTCGACATGATGCAGTTTGTAAAATACTTCATCAGGAACTCGCCATCCAACTGAAGATTCTGCAGTCCGAAACAATTCCATATTATAAGTATCAGCCTGAAGTAATACTGGAGAACAACCTTTACAGGTTATACTGGGACCGCACAGTACTTACAAATTAACAGTTGCTAATAACAGGCCAGATATAATCCTAGTGAAGAAAAAAGAGAAGAGAGCAATACTTATAGACGTAGCCATCCCGAACAACAACAATCTACGTCAAAAATATGCTGAAAAAATATCGAAATATCGAGAGCTTGAACTTCAGATCAAAAGGCAGTGGGGAATGTCTAGTACCAGAACCATTCCCATTCTCATATCAACCACAGGAATTATTCCTAAGAGCCTCAAGTCCAACCTCAAGGAGCTAAATTTGGATGAAAACCTTTTCAAAGTAATGCAAAAAGCAGTACTTCTCGGTACTGCTAGAACGGTAAGGAAGTTTGTAGGTCACGATGGACACCAGGAACAACCATGGAGGAAAACATTGCAAAACCAACTACCACGACATCAACCGAGAAATCCAGGACCAAGCAACGAAGGACGAACAACCCAGGACCCAGGAGAAGAAGAACACCGAACACCTCAGAGCTCAATCCCCCTGATACTTGCTATCCGGGATGAGTGAATGTTCCCCTTAGTAGGGAGTGTGATAGCCGATCGCTAGGGGGTGTGAGAAATCACACCCTTTCTACGCTAATAGGCTCAAGTCGATAATAATAATATATGTTATTTTCAAAATTGCTACATAACAAAAGAAAACAAGTCAAAATAAATTGTTACAGGGAAATATAAATTTACAGGCATTACAGTAATTTTTGAATTCAAGTAGTGAATAAGGTTCACACTCGACTATGGCTGAAAAAACATTTTTCTTGAAAATTTTGACATCATTCACATTTCTTATCATTTTCGGTAAGTAATTAAATAGTCTAATGGACATGTAGAAAGTGCTCTGTTCAGTCAATGAATATTTGTGTGGGGGAAAAAAATAATCATTCATTCTTCGTGTAGCATTTACATTTTTATAAGTTTGAAAATAATTAATGTTTTTGTAAAAAAATAATAAGACTCTGTATATGTACAAGCCAGACATTGTGAGGATTTTATTCTTTCTAAATACCCCTCGACAAGATTCTCTATATTTCATATTGAACATGGTCCTTATGGCAAGTTTCTGTGTTCTAAAAACTTGTTCTGCTGATGAACTACTCCCCCAAAAAACTATTCCATAAGACATTAAAGACTGAAAGTTGGAGTAATAAACAGTCATTAGAGTATTGTTGTCTACTTGATTTTTCAAAGCTCTTAACATATATATAGTGGAATTTAGCTTGTTCACTAATGCATTGCAGTGTACCGTCCAACTCAAATTGCCATCCCACATGTACACCTAGAAGCTTCGTGTGAGAACCAACCTGAACCGTACCACAGCCAAAATCTATGTTGTTAGGTAATGCGAAACGTGATCTGCTGTTTGAAAATATTAAAACATTTGTTTTATCACTGTTAAGAGATAGGCCATTATCAGCGCACCAACCTTCAGCTAATGACATGGACCGCTTCAAATTTACCACCACTCCCTCAACATCCTTGCATGATACTACAATATTTGTATCATCTGCATATAGAAATGCTTCTATCACTGCCTCATGCAAAGGGTTTGCTACAATGTTGTCAATCAAGTTGCAGTTTGGTGATTCATGGCCACAGATGCCAGTTGATGTGGACATTCCTACCAGGTTCTCTAGCTGTTGCTTCATTTCTTCTGTCGACTGAAATATCTCTGGCAAATCGTCGATGTAGACCAGAAAAAATACGGGACCTAACATGGTACGCCTAACCCAATAGTTCTCTCAGGCGATATGTCGCACCCATCTTCACCATCCAGAACAACAACTTGTTTTCTATCTCTGAGATAGCTTTCAAACAGTTTCAGTGGAATGCCTCTTATACCACATTTTTCAAGTTTTGATAGCAAGATATTATGGTCGACCCGGTCAAAGGCTTTCGAAAAGTCTATAAAAAGTCCTGCTGGTATTTCTCCTTTTTCAAGGGAAAGTATTATTTTCTGGAGTAACTCAAATATTGCAGTCTCTGTACTTCTGCCTTTGATGAAGCCATGTTGTTTTTTGGATAACACCTTGAATTTAGTGAGGAACTTCAGTAGTCGATTTACCAGAATTTTCTCAAAAATTTTTGCAAAAGAGGTCACAAGACTGATTGGTCTATAATTTGCAAAATCCTGAACATCACTTTTTTGTGGCATGGCTTAACAACTGATTTCTTTAGAGCCTGTGGAAAGATGCCTGATTTGAAAGAGCAATTTATTATATAGCAGAAGGGTTTAATTATAGGCGCGATATGTCTCTTTATTACAGCTATTGGGATTTCATCATAACCATAAGACTTTTTGTTATTAATTGACTTGACAGTAGATAGAATTTCTGGCTCCAGCACTTCAAACAAACAAAATGAGTTAGCCACTCTAGGCTTATGGAGGAGTTACTAGTTTGGCCGATGTTGATGTTACCAGGTGCAGTATTCGACACATCAATGAAAAATTCATTAAATCGATCAGCTATAATGCTATAAGATATAACATCTTATCTTTAGATGTCGAAGTGGATCCAAACTGAAATGAAATATTTTTGAAATGAATATGTACCTAGTTCAAAATTCAATTTCTATATGTTTTTCGAAAATGAAGATTTGGTTTACTTAAATATATTCATTGTAAAAATGCCCCATTTCTCGAAGAACAGAATCCTACCAACCCTCAAAAATCATATATTTTGTCCTTTCGTGAGGTTTTCGAAATAAAGTTTTCATATCAATAGAAATAACAATGTTCATTCTGTATTACAACATGATTTTTTCTGAAACAAATCAGGGAGCTAAGTGTAATCTGAAAATCCTATAAGTATAATCATTGTTTAAGGAGAAGTCTTCTCCTTAAACAATGGTATAATAGACAGAGAGTCTCATATTGAATTTCAACGTTGTTGTACTTCGTGATGTTACCAGGAACATCGCAACACTGAACATTTTTCAGATCGGTTGAGCGCTGGTTCTTACCCAAGAAATAAAATTTAAATAGGTAATATTGCAAGGTCACTTCCGGTCCCATATTCTCTTTTCAACACAGGGTGTTTGTACCGTCAGTTTTCAATCAGTTGCTATATCAATTTGTTCAACCATGCAAGAACTATTTAAGAATTGATACTTCGTTAATTCAGAAGAAGGGTGCTAGTATTTGAAGTATTCAGACGGCAGTGCTTGTGAACCTGTTCAAGTGCATTCTTTTGCCAGAAATTTGGCTCCATTTGTACTCCACATCATTCAAAAATCAACAAAATTTTGTGCTCACTTTGAAGAATGTAGAAAACTTTTTTGTCACGAAGAATAACCTAAAAACCAAGCCGTAAGTAAAATCACACTATATTCAACGATAACTAATTCACTAAAAAAATTTCATAGTACACCAAGCATCGCATCCACCATTTAGTAATTTTGCTCAATTGTCGAATTTTTTCAATTTAGGTCTGAAAATCGGATCGAAAGATCAGTTTTGAGTGTAACTAATACAAATTGTTATTTGATCTTTGATCTATGAGAGAGGTCTGCTAGGTTTTGTCAAGAATTTTCCGAAGAAGCTGTCTTCATCAGGTCATCATTGCTCTTGAACACTTGTTTTTTTATTTTATTGATACTCTTTTCATACCAATAAAGGTCCACAATAGTTAAATCAATAAACCACCAAATAATGAAGATGTCAACATAATAATAATGATAATATGTGTGTTGAATAGCAAAATTGTTGAAATCACCGTCGCATCCGCCAATTTGTTCATTATTTTCAACAGCAAAGATGTTTTGGGCGCGCTTGATTCTGGGTAAACAACGCTATTCTTCAACTAAATTGTCTGCAATTTTCGACTTCTGAACTGGTAGTGGTCTTCAAAAACTTGGATGAAGTCACTGATAAATAAGCCGAATATCTTGTAAATCTGATCGGATCAAAAATTCATTGTATTAATAGATGCTGAATGGTGATTTAATGTGCAAAATTGAGATTTAACAACAATTTGATAATTAGATGACAGTTCTAATAATACAAACTATCCGTGAAAATTTTCTATGCTACTTCATATCGACAGTTTTCAAATCAATTTCTATTGTGAACAACATCATTTCAGTTGGAAGCTCTCGCAATCCTCTTTTAAAAACATTTAAGAAAAGCCCTTAGCAGGTGCTTCTTAGCGCTCGTTTTTTCGTGGAGCAGAATCTCAGCACGATCTCAATAATTGAGATTTCGTTTTTCGAATAATTTCCAGAATATAATTATTATATTCTGGAAATTATTCGAAAAACAAAAAATGTAGGTACACACTTGACAATTGAAAAAATTGAATAAAATGCTTTTGATGCTGCGATCCTCCTGAAATTTTGAATGGACATTCAAAAAATAAACTTCACTCGAATAAGACATCTTGTTATCGAAATATGAAGTTTCTTTTCGATCGTTCGTTCTACTTAATCGAGTGCTATATCTTTTTGCCCAAATGTCTGTAATTTTCGAATTTTGAGCCAAGGAAGATCTCAAACGATAGAGTTTGACTCTCTGATGACGAATACGTGGTCATATTCAATTCTGTCCTTGGGTCCGTCCGGCCGTGAGCACGATAACTATCGAAGGGAGTGATAAAAGACTTGAAAATTTCAGGGTGAGTTCGGTTCCCAAATGGCCCGGTTAAGTTCGTTAACCAGCCAAATCGTACAGGGTTTTCCATAAAATATGGTAATTCAAAATTTTTGTTCCTCAATATCTCAGAAAAAACGAAACAAATCGAAATGAAATGTTTCGGCCATATGCAAGATGCACATAACAAGCCTCATTCAAAATTTTGTGGTCATAGTGTGAAGAAAATCATAGAAAATTCAATTGGAATATTGAAAAAAAGAATCTTTATATTTCCATAACAGGATATCGCGATTCGAGTAAATTTTTTTTTCATGAATGTAACTGATATACTGAATTTTCATGCAAAATTTTGTGGCCATAGTGTTAACAGAACCATACAAAATTCAATTGGAATATTGAAAGAAGCATTTATATAGTCCGTTCACGAATTAAAGGTTGAGCACATAGCAGGCGTTTCTTTATTTATCTGAAGTTGGCAGTATTTACGGTCATAAAGTTAATAAAGTTAACGTTGCCGAATGTATCCAGTCTCGTCCGACGCACTTGCGAGTTATCAGAGAACTCTATGCATCATTGACAACATTGCGTATCAATCTGACAAGAAAATAAATAGCATAACCTAAAATTTTAATATACACAGTGGAATATGCTAAATTTCCATGGCCAACCGACGGCTCAACCTTTCGTGAACGGAGTATATGTATTTCCCTAACAGGATATCCGATTCGAGTGAATTTTTTTGTAATGTAAAGTTATATACTGGATTTCCATAGAAATTTCATTTGGAATATTTAAAGAAGAATCTTTATATTACTTTAACAGAATATCCGATTCAGTGGAAACTCATTTTGTGAATGTAAACTGATATACTGAATATTCGTGCAAAATTTCAATAGGATCGCATCATTAGAACTATAGAATTTAACTTTTTCATTCATATTTTTACATATTTCATTTTCTGAATAATTTCCAGAATATAAATCCGATTTTGCTGAGATTCTGCGTTTATTAATAAGGTATCAATCTCAAGCCTCATATTTAATTTTGAGGTAATAATCTTATTGCCCCACCAATGAACGAGCGCTCAAAAGCTCCTGATAAGGGCTTTTCTTGATTTGTTCAATATTCTTTGAATTTTCACACTGATGGCCACAAATTTTCCATGAGGTTCATTATAAGGATCTTGCATTTGGCCGCAAAATTTCATTTCGATTGGTTTTTCGTCCTAGATATTGAGGAACGAAAATTTTGAAATGCTATATTTTATGGAACACCCTGTAGGATTTAGCTGGTTAACGAACACAACCGCGGCATTTGTGAACCGAACTCACCCTGTAGATCTCAAGTCTCTAGGACAATCCCTTCGAAAGTTATCGTGGTTACGGACGGCCGGATGGCCCTAGGGACAAAATTGAAATTGACCACGGATTCGTTATCAGACAGTTGAACCCTATCGTTATTAGAGCACCATTTTCGGCTCAGAATTAGAAAATTACAGAAATTCGGGCAAAACGATATAGCACTCGTTTGAGTATAACGAGCGCTCAAGAAAGTGAAATTTTCAATTTAATACGGAATGATATTTTATTTCCAGAATATTTTCAAAGTTCGTAATCGGACAGTCAAGATCTTCAAAATAAAAAAGCGAAACAATGTTTCGTTTAATTACATACTTCAGAAACTGTTCAACATAACACAACAGTACCTTATTCAGAATTCGGCATGTACAGGTGCCCCGGAAAATGTGGGAAATCTCTCGGATTCAGATAGAACATAAAAAAATGAGATGAAAAGATCCCATAATTTTTTTCCTTGCGGCCCCCCCTACGAAGATACAACCTCCTAAATGACGCCAATGGAAATCCATTTAAGTGGAATAAGTTTCAAACTACTCGATATAATTTGATGAAAATTTGATATGATTAATATTATTGAGGACCTCTCAAATCGCCGCATTCAATTTTCAATTAGCTTGTACAGTTTACCAGAGGCGGACTGGGTTGTACATTTTATTGCTTACATTTTTAACATCCTGTATGATAAGGTGCTAAAAAAACAAATTTGGATACCTTGAACATTAAGCTAAAGAAAAGGTACTCCTGTTCAGTATCGATAAAATGAACCGTTTTCGAAAAAAAATAATGAAAGAAGTAAGTAATTGAAATTTTCTCCACTAAAATAAATTTCCAGTGGCGTCATTTAGGAGGTCGTATCTTTGTAGGGAGGGCAGCTAGAAAAAAAAATTGGGAACTTGTCATCTACATTTTTCATGTTCTATCTGAATCCGAGAGATTTTCCGGGACACCCTGTATATCATAATCAGGTACACATTCATACGCCCCCGCCATAAACAAATGGTCGTATTCCAAACTAATCGAACACTTAGGTCTTCCGGAAGCCATTCGATTGAAATCGTTTCCGGAATGCCCTAAACGCCACGATCTTCAGAACAACAACAAGAACGACCCACCCACTCTTCTACAGACCCCCAAACACGCGATCCGCATAACCATACACAAAACTGTCCCCAAATCTCCTGAAAAACGGGCCAGAACCGGCAACGCTGCAGCCAACGATTCGCGATCAACTCGTGGTTTCCTTGGTAATGGTAATCATTTCGACGTCGTCCGTCGTGAGTTCGATGTGGGTTCCGTGGACACAGCGCGCATGCCGCAAGTTCATGTGTCATCGTAAAATAAACAATTTAATTTGATATTTGACAATTACTATCAAAATGGCGTGTAGTGTACGCAGTGTTTTGTCTCATTAGGTGAGTATTCCCGTTTTTTAAACCGTATATGTCCAATTGGGCGGTGTTGCAAGCTTTTTAAAAGGCGACCTGCGTCCGGACGTGTTGTCAAGCGTATATACGTCGATTATCGACGGAAACAAGTATTTATTGATTATCCGGACTTAAATATTTATGCTTAGTTGGCTACGGGTACTTGGAAAGACAGTATACGTCGAGATGTCACTTTGCTGTCATTAAGATTCGGTGTTTTTGTAGGAATTAAGGCCACTGTGATGTTTTGGTCTGTTGGCCGTGGAGTTGCGATGCGCAAATGTTCAAAAAAACTCGAGGATTTGTCGTAATTTATTTAATAAGGAAACCCTGCACCAATTGTACTCAATTGTGGATTATGCACTAGATTAATCGAAACAATTTCTCAAATTTGACCTGAGCTCAATAAAGGTCTCAAAAATCTCGTTTGAATGTTATGGAATGAAATCAAAATTCGCGCGCTTGAGTTGTCTTATAGAACTCCACAGGTTTTTTCGTTGAATAGTTGAGGTTTTCACAGTTCGTTGTGAAGTGAAACTTTCGTCGATTTATTTTCAATGTTTATAACACTTTTACGTACTTGGGAATTCCGAATTTAACTATTTACACATCGAAATCGGTTACACTGACAGTCTGTACTGACAGAATGTTTACATATTTGAAAATAATCTTTTACTGGTTTGTTATCGTGAAAGTTCAGCGATATGGTGGCCCAAAAACATTTTTTAGTGGTATAAAATTAATCATGAAACACGTCAATTGACGTTTGGTTTTGTGTTTCAATCTATAAAAAAACTGTAACTGGAAATATAACCACCCTGTGTCTCGAAAAGTTAGCACCATTGCTACATTCATATGAAATTTTCCTCTTGAAATGGCTCGAAAATCGTTCCTTGAATATTAGTATACAAGTATACATTAAGAAACGTACCTTATGTATATACAGAATTCAACATTAGGCCCATAGTGAATGAAGAACATCAATAATAATTCATTTGGTACAACGAGTGCTATATCGTTTTGCCCAAATGTCTGTAATTTTCGAATTTTGAGCCGAAAATGGTTTCAAACGATAGGTTTTGACTACCTGATGACGAATCCATGGTCAAATTGAATTCTGTCCGTGGGGCCGTCCGGCCGTGAGCACGATAACTTTCGAAGTGATTGTCCTAGAGATTTAAGACTTTCAGGGTGAGTTCGGTTCCCAATTCGATTAGAATATTGCAAAAAAGAAACTTTATATCTCCATAACAAGATATCCGATTCCAGTTGAATTTATTTTGTGAATGAATATTGATATACGGTATATTCATAATCGGACAGTCAAGATCTTCAAAATAAAAAAAGCGAAACAATGTTTCGTTTAATTACATACTTCAGAAACTGTTCAACATAATTATACGGCTGAAAATTTGACAGAACATACAGAGCGTCTATTAATCGGGTATTCAAAAATTCAATCCCAAGCTTGTTCGCAAGAAAAAATATTTGAATTATGCTACATTCGGTCAAAAAGAGCAATTTATTTTGTGAATGAATATTGATATACGGTATGTTCATGCAAAATTTCAAGAGGATCGCATCATTTGAATCATAGAAAATTCAATTGGCATATTGAAAAGAAGAATCTCTTTATTTACATAACAAGATATCCGATTCGAATAAAATTCATTTTGTGAATGAAGATTGATATACTGAATGTTCATGCAAAATTTCAAGGGGATTGCATCATTAGAACCATAGAATTTAAATTTTTCAATTGTCAAGTTTCAACATACATATTTCAGTTATTGAATAACTTCCCGAATATTATTCCGATTGTGCTGAGATTCTGCATTTATATATTTGGTATCAATCTCAAGTACCATATAAAAATTTGAGGTAAAAGTATTGTTGCTCCACCAATGAACGAGCGCTCGAAAGCACCTTTCTTAAATTTTTATATGATCATTTTGAGGAATTAAATCTTCTATCGAGCTTATCTGAATTTGAATCTTCAAAATACGTGAAATATATCGGGTGTCCCAAGGTGAAATTTCAAATTTTGTGAATCGATATTTGACCATGTAGGGTAAATTTTTAAAATAATTTCATATTTCCAGGGTTGCCGGATATACGACAATTTGGCAACATCTTGGTTATTTTAAATGGGACATCCGGTATTTCTATTTTTTTATGATACGCCATAAAATATTGAATCTATTCACTCTTACTCTTTCTTAAGTCGCATCCACACTATGCCGAACGACATCATTCGACACGTTCGGGGCGACACGTTCGATTCGACAATCGGTGTGGACGTGTCGAACGATAAACGGTTCGACTCAGTTGTGAGCGAGCACCTTCAACAAGAACGTCTTCGTCACGGAGCCGGAATGCGGGAGAAATTCAGTTCAAATCCGAATCCGACGGCATGTGAATACGCAGCGCTTTTGAATGCAACTGAACCCCATTCGGCCCATTCGACAGTCGACACGTCCAGACTGAATGATTCGATTCGACTTCCTTTGATCGGGACCGCGCTCAGTCGGGTTGGAAGCGACATGATTCGATTCGACTTCTACAACGTCCACACTTATTCGACTTTGTCGAACGACACAAGTCGAATGATGTCGTTCGGCATAGTGTGGATGCGCCTTTACCTAACTTTAACGATTTTTGAGTTATTAATTATTTTTAGAAATTTTAGATCAAATTGACTCTATCTCGCTCAATATTTGAGATTTAAGTCAAAAATTTGGCAAGTCATTGTATATTGATCTGATCTATGTCACTGCTTTTTAATTAAAGTTGTCAGTTATACAGGGATGGACCAAAAAAACATCATTTGCCAAGTTACAAAATCGTGGAGGTAGGTAAAGGGACGTGAGTAGAAAAATTTTAATGTGTGTTGTACTGATTCCAAAAATTGAAAAATGTTACTATATACAGGGTGTCCCATTACTCGACGTCAACCCGGAACCGGGTGAAAAGGCAAGTAATGCTGGTTATCAGAAAAATATAAAAAAAAATCTAAGTTGCATGATTTTAAAATAATGCGCATTTAAAGAAACACGCAAAATTCCACACCCTGTGACAGTCTTTTCGCTCCTGTTGCCACAAATATCAACTTTTTCCAACTTTTTTCTTTGCTGTGTAACCTTGAATAATGCTTGTCTAAACTGTAATCAAAATTTTGACACCAGCTGATCTAGGTTTCATAAAAATAGGGCTTACTTCTCGGAAAAAAATTCGAAATAAACAATTGCCTAGTTTCAACTGACTGTATTGAAAAAAGATGTACTACGTAGGTTGGCATGTTTTTTCAAAAGTTGGCGCATTTAGTGAGGATTCCAAAATGGTATAATACTTGTTTAATTGTAGCTGAGGTAGTTCAAATTTATTTTCGATTGCCTTTGAATACACTTTTTCGTTAACTGCTTCCTAGTAATAGAGTCCAATGGATTCAAGTCCGGTGAACGGGCCGGCCACGAGATTGGACCAGAAAGTCCGATCCATCTTCCGGGAAAAAATGTTACCAGAAAAAAAAATTTTCAGAGAAATTTCTCAGGAAAAATTTTTTCTGGAAAAATTATTTTCTCTGGAAATTATTTTCTCTGGAAATTTTTTTTCTGATAACATTTTTTCCCGGAAGATGGATCGGACTTTCTGGTCCAATCTCGTGGCCGGCCCGTTCACCGGACTTCAATCCATTGGACTCTATTACTGGGAAGCAGTTAACGAAAAAGTGTATTCAAAGGCAATCGAAAATAAATTTGAACTACGGCAGCTACAATTAAACAAGTATTATACCATTTTGGAATCCTCACTAAATGCGCCAACTTTTGAAAAACATGCCAAACCTACGTAGTACATCTTTTTTCAATACAGTCAGTTGAAACTAGGCAATTGTTTATTTCGAATTTTTTTTCCGAGAAGTAAGCCCTATTTTTATGAAACCTAGATCAGCTGGTATCAAAATTTTGATTACAGTTTAGACAAGCATTATTCAAGGTTACACAGCAAAGAAAAAAGTTGGAAAAAGTTGATATTTGTGGCAACAGGAGCGACAAGACTGTCACAGGGCGTGGAATTTTGCGTGTTTTTTTAAATGCGCATTATTTTGAATCATGCAACTTAGATTTTTTTTTATATTTTTCTGACAACCAGCATTACTTGCCTTTTCACCCGGTTCCGGGTTAACGTCGAGTAATGGGGCACCCTGTATAGGAGTCTAATTTGAAAAAACAGACTTTTTACTATTTTGTAACTTGGCAAATGATTATTTTTTGGCCAATCCTGTATAACTGACAACTATAATTCAAAAGCAGTGACATAGATCAGATCAATATCTAATGACTTACTAAATTTTTGACATGAATCTCGAACATTGAGCGAACTAGGATCATTTTCGTAACACGCCAATTTGATCAAAAATTTCGAAAAATAATTAATAACTCAAAAACCGTTAAAGGTAGGTATGAAAAAGTAAGAGTGAATAGATTTGATATTTCATGTATTTTCCTGAAAAAATAGAAATACCGGATGTCCCATTCAAAATAACAAAGTTGTTGCCAAATTGTCGCACATCCGGCAACACTGAAAATGTTAAACTGTTTTAAAAATGTACCTGACATGACCAAATATTGATCCACAAAATTTGAAATCTTCACCATTAATAATTTCCATAATAATCTAATAGGCCACTCACCTTGGGGCACCCGATATACATATGTAATATTTATCAAAAGTGAGAACTAGAAAAAGAAAAGATTTTTCTGTCGAACTTATCAACGCCTAGACGAAGTTTTTGAAACTGTTTTCTGAAAAAAATTGGTAATATGGAATTATAACATTTTTCAGTTTCACTTTTTTCTTATTTTTTGTGAAGTTATAAGTACCTACTCAATACTTCCTGGTTTGCTAGTAATTCATGAATGTCATTCAATAAATTAAATTAATTTTATTCTCCTTGAAAATTGAAGTTTTTTCTTATTACGCAACTAAACTAGATGGAATCAAAAATAAAATAGTTTATCAAATTTTATTCAAAAATCCACCAATTTTCACTACAATCAAAATCACTGGAGAAAACTACTACAGTTTCATCAACTGTTCAATGTTAAACTCAAAAATGAAAATAAAAATTCGTAGTTTAAACTTTTCGCAATAATCATATAACCTCTTAGGTCAGATTCATAATAATTCCTGCAATTAAAAAATATACAATTAAAATTTTATAGCATCATTAAAGATATTTTATAGTTTATTTTGGCGTTCATACTTTTTATGAAAAGTAAAACCGCTTATTTCGATAAGGTTTATAAACGAAATAAAATAGAACATGAAATTGAAATGGCGGGGTAATGACCAATTTTAGAAACGATATTTTAGTTATATGTTTTGGAAAATCGAAAGTTGCGATAATTTTCGGTTGAGAAGGTAATAATTATGAAAATTATAAGATCGTTACTAACTGCTGAAAAATCATGAAATTTGGTGTTTCTTATAATTTTTCGTGCGCTGAAGAATTTAAAATTACTGGGTAGGTGCAGGTTATAATATCTAGGTTGAATTTTTTTCGAATCTTTTCAAAACTAAAAATCCTTCGCTGTCCACAATTGATTTTAAGGTGCTCAATGATAGTATGGAGACTTTCGTAAGAATCCCTTGAATAGAAAATCTTTATGTGTGATTATTATTAAGATTCTCGAAATTTTCTCGAAAAGTTAATCTTGGTGGCCAATTGTGATTACCTCTTCGAGATTGTATGTTGATATTGAATAAGCTTAAGTTGAGTTGCAGAGGACGAGCTATCAGAATAAAAGCTTTTGGGCAAACCTATCGAGTATTTCTATTATTTTTTTCATTTAGCCGAATAACATACAATCGTTCCAAAAATTTTTTACTCGAAAACAGTTAGTGATAGGAAAAAAATATAGGAGTCAAAAAAGTGTTTTTATGGAACGAATATACCAAAAATTGATTTTACGCTGATCAGTGGCGTACCGCAAAAAAGTTTGAGAGGGAAAAAGGAGACATGGCTCCAGAAAAGAAAACACCCTGTAGATTCTAGTTAAGATTCAGGACGTGCGATGATGGAGACCATTGAAAATAGCTCGAATTCCAAATTTGGACTGAATATCTCAAAAACTGCAGGAGTTATGAAGAAAAAACCATTTTTTTGGAAATTTCAAAACCCTGTAGTTCCGTAACGAAGCTTTTCCGAACTCATGTTTATATGGACTTTTTTCTTGAAATTATACGTAGATTCATCCCCTTAAGTTACTATTATGTAACACTGTATACAATAATTCAACGATGCTAGAAAAAATATTCAGATATTTCCTTCCGAAATGGCTACATTCTCAAGTATTTCATGTTTTAAAATAGTTTCTTTCGAAATTTATCATGTTTACGTCCGGTCGACATTTTGCTGATAAAGACTCACCTGATATTATGGAAGTTGCTATGAAGCGAAAAAATCATAGACGTATGCTGCCCTTTCATCCTAGGGTACGTAAAAGAACAAAGAAACGCATTAGAGTGAACAACCCCAAGCACTTATCTTGTGGTTTTCCTTCGTTACTAGATGAAATTACATTTTTCTTACGGTATCGAACGAGACGTTTCGATAGGGAAAATGTGAAAGAAACGATGTATTGAACAAGGAAATGTGGGTAGGTTTTCTAACGGAAAATAGTTATTCATAAATCGATATCAATTGGGTTCATTCAAGAACTTTTGGAAGGTGGGAAAACAGTAAATTCTTGAAAAACGTGCTACAATACCAAAGAGTCTAAACTCTAACTGAAAGCATTGGAAATAGTTGAAGAACTTGACTCAACGCTGAATAAAATGAAAATTTTCGAAGATATCGTGGTCATCATTATTCTAATTAAATAATTAATAAAACTGAAAGAAATTTCATACAAGTTTTCAATCTCATTATTGAATTTTCTATGGTTCTGTTGATACTATGGCCACAAAATTTTGCATGAATAGTCAGTATAACAGTCTTCATTCACAAGAAAAATTTCACTCGAATCGGATATCCTGTTATGGAAATATAAAGATTCTTCTTTGCAATATTCCAATTGAATTTTTTATGGTTCTGTTAACACTATGGCCACAAAATTCTGCATGAACATTCAGTGTATCAATCTTCATTCATAAAATAAATTTCATGCGAATCGGATATTTTTTCATGGAAATATGAAGTTTCTTTTTTTCAATATTCCAATAGTTGAAAAATTTGACTCACCGCAAAATAAAATGAAAATTTTCGAAGATATTGTGTTCCTCATTATTCTAATTAAATTATTAATAAAACTGAAAGTAATTCCATACAAATTTTCAATCCCAATTATTCAATTGTATCTCTTCAGAAAAATGTCATTTTCAACATCTTGTATAAGTTTTGAAATATATTCATATTAAATTTGAGTGTTTTACTTGGTTGAGGCCTTCATTATAATGTTATGAAAATTTGCAAATTTTTTCAATAATAATGAAGATATTACGATGTTATTCATTCAAGTTACGTTGGGTAGAAAAACACCGATTAATAATATAAATATAACAAGCAATTGGTCTTACATTAGTAATATTTTATTGATCTTTTCTCATTATTATTAATCTAAAAATGTCACGGCAGAAGATTCCGCATATCTTCATTACCTATATTATTAGATGAAGATATGGGGCATAAAACGAAGTAAATGGGCATTTTCAGATGTAAACATCTTAGAAATGATGGCCCCTCTGAAAAATTATAGCGACTATTTCTCATGTCTGCATATCAGAAACGCTCAATTTTGAATTACAAATGGCTATATCAAACGAATACGTACATACTGGTGTCTGTAAACGTTCCAGGATACAGCCTTTAGAAGGCGATGACGAGTTGACAGTTTTTAATTTTTTTACGTCTTCTTAAAAACACCGAGTCATAAAAATATTCATAATATAAGGCACTAAGTAGATGTTATTCACACATTTTTTTTGATCTCATAACATTATTATTAGGGGTTGAAAATAACAACCACCTATGATTTTCGTTCAAAAATTGTTTTCGTGGGATAGATTTTTGAAAAATAAAATTCTTTTATCGTTTCCCATTCAATTCTGGAAAAAAAGTCTCCTGCAAAATTTCGATATAGTCGATACTTTTCTCGGACAAAATAAAAACTTATAAGCAGTTATGATCACTGTTCATTTCATTTCATCGTATAAGTGTTCCATAGAATGAGTATTCTATGATATTGTATGTCTATGACAGGAGATAAAGATGTTTTATAAATCTTTCTGAAGGTTTAATTACTAATTTCTGGAAGAAATTTATATCCGTAATATTTCAATTTCACAAATAGACTTTTCTTTCAATTAATATTAATAATCAATCTTGATCATAAACATTATATTAGAATATTCATTCTCTGGTACATACGATGAAATGAAATAAACAGGGATCATACCTTATAATTTTCCTTCAAGAATTGTTTTCATGGGATAGAATTTCGAAAAATAAAATTTTCCTATGGTATTCCATTCAATTCTGGAGAAAAAAATATCTTGCAAAACTTCGATACAGTCGATATTTTTCTCGGAAAAAATAAAAATTAACAAGCTGTTATCATCACTGTTCATTCTGTCAAAACGAATTTTCAGCATAAATAATATCTTAGAATATTCATTCTATGGAAGATACGATAAAATGTAGGTAATGAACAGTGATCATAACTGCTCATAAGTTTTTATTTTTTCCGTGAAAAGTATCAACTGTATCGGAATTTTTCAGGAGACTAATTTTCTCCAGAATTGAATGAGGAACCATAAGAGAATTCTATTTTTCGAAAATCAATCCCACGAAAACAATTTTTGAAGGAAAAACATGAGGGGTTGTTATTTTCAACCCCTAATAATGAAGTTATGGAAAAAAATTATGTGAGTAACATCTCCTTAATGAATCATGAATGACTCGCTGAGTAAAAATTGGAGAATTTGCAGGAAATGATGCATCTAATCCTGCAAATGCTTCACTTTTTGTCAGAATTTGCAGGGTGTTAACAAATCGAAAATGTTGGATATAATATCTTATCTTTAGATTTCGAAGTGGATCCAAACTAAAATAAAATGTTTTTGAAATGAATATGTAGTTCAAAATGCAATTTTCATTTTTTTCGAAAATGAAGATATGGTTTGGTTTGATATATTCATTGTAAAAATGCCCTATTTCTCGAAGAACAGAAACCTACCAACCCTCAAAATTATATCTTTTTGTCCTTTTTGACATGTATGAATAATGAAACAGGTAAAATATGACAAAATCTATCGATAATTCAAAAAAGTTCCCAAAAGACATCTGAGCAGCCCACAAAATATTTGAAAAATTAATAAAAACTTTGGAGCTTGATATCTCAGTTTGTCATTATTGAGGGATGGTAGCTTTCGGCATAACCTCGTCCAATTGGCGGTTGAGTGTGACGTACGCATTAACATTAATTTCATTGGCAGAATTTTGAATCACAGTTTACAACGATGCCAACTACTAGCCACTCTGTTTTCTATACTAATCGAATATACATCGTACAAAAGAACTTTGAATATTATTTTTAATCGAATATAACAATGAAGAAATTACGAACTTGAAAATTAATCCTTGGTACTCAAAATATTCCCGTTCAGAGAAAATCAAATAAATATCGTCACAAACCAATAAAAACATTTCATAAAGAAGAATCACAACACATAACTTTGATATTGAATAACCAAAACATTATTTCTCTATACTTAAATGACGAAAAAAAATTAAAACTTCGTTCACTCACTATTTAAAGGACAACCATATGAAAAAACATCTTCGGCAGTGAGAGTATTTGGAAATATTTGAACACAATGTGCTAACAAACATTATCTATAAAAAACTACTCATCATATTGTTTACATATCAATGGAGGTTGAAATGTTTGGACTCGCTACCTCACAAATTTGAATTTCAGATTGAATTTTGTCGGGAGTAGGCATTGGAATAATGCATATGTTAATTTTCACGAATTCTGTATAAATTAACTGTTTGAAAACGTCATTTATACACATACGAGGGTTACTTCATACTTATCATGAACGTGAAAGTTTATATGGAAGGTTTATTATTTCCTTTTTTAATATTCAGATTTTATCTTTTCATTCCTTTGTTCTTGAAAATATTTTTCTATTTTGAAGCGCTTCTACTTGACAACTGTCTTTTGATTAATGAATAATCCAAATTTATTTCATCGTCTTCATAGTTGTTCACAAAATTGAACAATAAGAAACATTGCCCTGAGGAGTAAGCAGTTACTTTTGAGCGCCCGTTCATTGGTGGAGCATTGATGTTTTTACCTCAAAATTTTGCAGAGGGCTTGAAATTGAAGCTCATTCAAACAATTTAATTTGTAAAAAGTCAATAACTGAAAAAATCAAATTCTATGGTTCGGATGATGCGATCCTCTTGAAATTTTGCACATTCAGGATATTAATTTTCATGCACAAAATAAATTTCACTCGAATCGCATATGTTGTTATAGAAATATACAGATTCTTCTTTTCAATATTCCAATTGAATTTTTTGGTGTTTTGGTAACACTATGGCTACAATTTTGCATGAGGCATGAGATTATGAGCACGTGGCCGCAAAGTTTCATTTCGATTGGTTTCGTTTCGTCTGTGATATTGAGGAACAAAAATTTTGAATGACCATATTTTATGGAAAACCCTGAACGATTTGGCTGGTTAACGAACTCAACCGAGCCATTTGGGAACCAAACTCACCCTGAAATTTTCAAGTCTTCTGGACACTCCCTTTGAAAGTTATCGTGCTCACGGCCGGAGGGACCCAAGGACAGAATTGAATTTGACCACGGATTCGTCATCAGAGAGTCGGTTCGAAATTCGAAAATTACAGACATTTGGCAAAACCTTACAGTGTGGAAAAGCCAAATGGAATAAATTCGATAATGCATAAATGAGAGCGTGTTAGAAAAAACGCTTGGTCACGTCGATTTGTATTTTTAGATACGCATTTTTTTCAAAAAAAAATAATAATATAGGATATGCCATGTGACAGTGCCCGATACCAACTTAAATACAACCCCCTGTATATTATTAGTTTTTTGGATTCTTCAGAAAATTCTAGATATATTTCATGTACATACATAGAATGTCCCACAACTATCTTCAGCTGTTTTGGAAATATTAAGTGTTTTCAGATCTATTAAAAAAATTAATATTGGAAAAAGGAAATTATTTTATTTCACAAATAATGCGAGAAAACAAAAAAACATAAATTTCATAATTTCAATGTAAGAGATGTTTTTTTTACATACATAGGTATGGGACATTGTACATGAATTATATCGATTGAAATACAGGGTGTCCCATTACTCGACGTCAACCCGAAACCGGGTGAAAAGGCAAGTGATGCTGGTTGTCAGAAAAATATAAAAAAAAATCTAAGTTGCATGATTCTAAAATAATGGGCCTTTGAAAAAACACGCAAAATTCCACACCCTGTGACAGTCTTTTCGCTCCTGTTGCCACAAATATCAACTTTTTTCAACTTTTTTTTTTGCTGTGTAACCTTGAATAATGCTTGTCTAAACTGTAATCAAAATTGGATATCAGCTGCTCTAGGTTTCATAAAAATAGGGCTTGCTTCTCAGAAAAAAAAATCAAAATAAACAATTGCCTAGTTTCAACTGACTGTATTGAAAAAAAAATGTACTACGCAAGTTGGCAAGTTTCGTCAAAAGTTGGCGCATTTAGTAAGGATTCCAAAATGGTATAATACTTGTTAAACTGTAGCTGCCGTAGTTCAATTTATTTTTGATTGCCTTTGAATACACTTTTTCGTTAACTGCTTCCCAGTAATAAAGTCCAATGGATTCAAGTCCGGTGAACGTGCCGGCCACGAGATTGGACCAGAACGTCTGATCCATCTTCCGGGAAAAAATGTTATCAGAAAAAAAAATTTTCCAGAGAAAATAATTTTTCCAGAAAAAATTTTTCCGGAGAAATTCCTCTGAAAATTTTTTTTTCTGGTAACATTTTTTCCGGAAGATGGATCGGACGTTCTGGTCCAATCTCGTGGCCGGCCCGTTCACCGGACTTGAATCCATTGGACTTTATTACTGGGAAGCAGTTAACGAAAAAGTGTATTCAAAGGCAATCAAAAATAAATTTGAACTACGGCAGCTACAGTTTAACAAGTATTATACCATTTTGGAATCCTTACTAAATGCGCCAACTTTTGACGAAACTTGCCAAACTTGCGTAGTACATTTTTTTTTCAATACAGTCAGTTGAAACTAGGCAATTGTTTATTTTGATTTTTTTTCTGAGAAGCAAGCCCTATTTTTATGAAACCTAGAGCAGCTGATATCCAAATTTTGATTACAGTTTAGACAAGCATTATTCAAGGTTACACAGCAAAAAAAAAAAGTTGGAAAAAGTTGATATTTGTGGCAACAGGAGCGAAAAGACTGTCACAGGGTGTGGAATTTTGCGTGTTTTTTCAAAGGCCCATTATTTTAGAATCATGCAACTTAGATTTTTTTTATATTTTTCTGACAACCAGCATCACTTGCCTTTTCACCCGGTTTCGGGTTGACGTCGAGTAATGGGACACCCTGTATATTCTGGGAGGATTCTGCATTTCTTAAAAACTTTATAGGTTTTCACTCCCAGTCTCTGAAACATAAATAATTAGAATAATTACAATCGCTGATCAAGTATTATATGTTCAAATAACGGAAATCATATGATGAACTGGAACAACACAAATTTCCTAATGACGGAACCTGATAATTATAAAAGGAAAATTAAGGAATCCACATGTATTTTGTTAGATGAAGTAAATAATTTGACCAATTGTTCTGTTTGAATAGATCGTATTTGGAATGATTTATAGAAGAAAGAAATGACATCAGGAAATTTCAAAATTAAATAAATCAACGTCTCTATCTCTATATATTGACAACTTTCAATGTCAATCAGATGGCAAATGAAAAAACACACAATTCAGAAGATTTTACGAATTTGTCTGAAGGAGGTGTCTGATATAGACACCGAAACGTTACATTATCTAAAAATACAAATCGACTTATCCAAACGTTTTTCCAACGCGCTCTCATTTATTCGTTATCGAATTTAATCCCTTTGTCTGTTCCACACTGTATATCACTCGTTTAAGTAGAAAGAGAGCTCGAAAAGATTAATGACATTGAAATAAGAAATTCGCAGAAACTATGGTGCAATATCAAAGAGTCCAAACTCTAACTGAAAGCTGTGTGAAAATTAAAAATCCATTTGAGTCTGGAAATTACAAGGATTCAATGCAAAATAATATAAAAAAACTTGAAAATATATTGAGGTCATCATTATTCTGATTCATAATGAAACTGAAAGTAATTACACGTAACTTTTCCAACTCAATTACTTAATTAGCAAGCCTTTTAGTTGTACCAACGAAGTCAACATTTCTGAATTAAATGCATTCTCAGCCATTTTTCCGCTTCCGCATGCACATCTGCATTTTTCAATAGAATCATAAACTCAACATACCACTTTTAATTAGGATTAATAAGTTTCAACACTTCTATGTCCCAGGTGTGATCTTCTACAGTTCTCGAAATTTTATATCGACTTTCAAGTGAAATTTCACGAGTTGAGCTATTATATATGTAATATTTTCATTTCGGAATAATACGGGTACATACCATAAAACGTTGGATGTGTCAATAAAATTTTATCTTTCGTGACAAGGACTACATTTGATGATCTAATATTTTACACGATTTTTCTATTGTATTGTTAATGTTTCTAACAAATAATACATACTAAGTATGATAGAAGGGTAATATGAGTAGAGACCGGCTTATATGCATTTACATATGCTTTTGCATATTGACATCTTCAGCGGAATTTGCATATTTTAGCTAAAATCCGTTTATGATGCATATTTTCAGTAGGTACATATTTTCTTCCAAAGTAAAAAAAATTGATCGAAAAAAATGTTTCGATCAAATTCCGCAAAATATAAGGTCTATTGAGGAAAAATACTATTAATTGTCATATTTTGTCAGATTTGCGAATCACTTTTATCGCATTCTGGAACGCAGTATTAGTAGCCGCGAGCTACGAAAGTATCCAATTAATAAGTAAACACGCCAAATGAACTCTACGTTGCCATTGGCATTTCCAAATAAACCTTTTAAAGGAAATCCAGGTTTCGAAGATTTGTCTCTTATAGAAAGTTTCATTGATGGGACGACAGAAGTTTTACCTGAAACTATAAGGTTCAAATCCTACCCAGTTACGTCCGTGGATTTGGAACGAACTATTTCCACAAACAAAAATATCAAAATGATCGAATGCCAAATTTAACGATATTTTAATTGTTAACGTTTACAAAAACATTAAATTAAATTTCAATACCGTATGATTGAGAGTTGATTTTGAAATAAGAATTACTTTCTTTTTTTTTTGTTCACAAAAGTCATTATTCAATATTGCATATTTTGCCTATTTTCGTGTATACAGGGTTTTCCTTTTAAGTTGGCCTATTAGACATTTTAGGAGAACTAGTGAATATTTCGTTCTGAAATTTTAGTGCAGCCTTGAGGGTGAAGGAACTCTTCGCCTAAAATATTTTCAAGTCGACAGTGTTGCCACGTCTATCTCAAACACATATCTACTTTCTTATTTCAAACAGAACTACCTATATTTTTCATTTATTCAATACCAAATTTGCAGTATAACCCACTAAAAAAAATTCTCTGCTATACACTGTTGACAAGTTATTCACAAATTCTTGAAACTTTTGACATTTGCATTGCCAGTTTGGAAATGCAATATCTCGGTAATTTTTTATGCGAATGGGATCAAACTCAGCAGTCTCATAGTAAAGACTCCATGCATTCATGTGTGTATTCAGTATTTGATACATCGTAAGTTTTTCGAAGATATTGCTCCGAAAATGTGAAACTCAAAATTGAAATATTTCGAGATTTTCAAATGGCAACCCCATATTTATTTTACAGCATTCGATTCGAAATAAAAAAATGAATGGCAGTCTCCTCTTACACTAACTATTTTTTTTTGGATAGTTTTCGAATGAGATGAAAAAATACTGAAATTTTTCAGTATTTCAAGTTCATGATATATGGTCCCGTTTAAGATGAGATGGTTCTATGATTACGGCCTGAATGGTTGAAGTAGATTCTATGGTTGAATTCATAAAAAGTATTCGATGATCATGGATGTCATAGAAAAAAGTTTACCCATATTATTCAAACACGATTCGGGCAGTTTTACAATTCACGGAAATGCCAAAAAATTATTGAAAGGACCTCTAGGACAATCGTTATTCACATTAGCAAGAATGACTGGAAGAAAACTCCGCAAATTGTTTAGGCTTTCTGTAATCCTGGCCTTATGTTCAATAATTATTTATTTTGGACAGTTTTCAAATGAGATCAAAAATACTGAAATTTTTCAGTATTTTAGTCATGTTCAATAGACATGCTGTGTGATTATAAAGTGAATTATCGGAATGAATCCTATTGTTGAGGTCATGAACATAGGGCCAGGATTACAGAAAGCCTAAACAATTCTTGATAAATGTGAATAACGATTGTTAAGGTCCTACAGGTCCTTTCAATAATTTTTCGGCATTTCCCGTGAATTGTGTTTGGATAATATGGGTAAACTTTTTTCTATGACATCCATGATCATCGAATAGTTTTTATGATTTCAACCATAATCGCCATAATCATAGAACCATTTCATCTCAAACAGGACCAATCGAAAACTATCCGAAATAAATAATTAGTGTAAAAGAAGACTGCCATTCATTTTTTATTTCGAATTGAATGCTGTAAAATAAATATGGGGTTGCCATTTGAAAATCTCGAAACATTTCAATTTGAGTTTCACATTTTCGGAGCAATATCTTCGAAAAACCTTACGATGCATCAAAATACTGAATATACCACATGAATACATGGAGTCTTTACTATGAGACTGCTGAGTTTGGTTCCGTTCGCATAAAAAATAACCGAGATATTGCATTTCCAAACTGGAAATGCCACTGTCAAAAGTTTCAGGAATTTGTGAATAACTTGGCAACAGTGCATAGCAGAGAATTTTTTTTTAGTGGGTTATACTGCGAACTCGGTATTGAATCGATACATAAATGAAAATATAGGTAGTTCCATTTGAAATAAGAAAGTGATATGTGTTTGACATAGACGTGGCAACACCGTCGACTTGAAAATATTTTAGGCGAAGAGTTCCTTCAACCTTAGAGCTGCACCTAAAATTTCAGAACGAAATATTCACTAGTTCTCCTAAAACGTCTAATAGGCCAACTTAAAGGAAAACCCTGTATTTCAAAAATTTTTCATGCATATTACAACGTTTTTATGTTGCATATAATCCGGTCTCTAGAAATGAGATAACAACCTGAAAAACTCTGTCCCCCAGTATGAGTCTAGTAATGTTGTATTTTTTCGATGAATTCATTGAAATATTTATATTTAGAGATCCTTTTTCATAGAAACAAGATTTCGTGTTTGTCTTCTTTTCGGTTGACGATATAAGTTGTAATATCTTCTGAAAACAAAAAAAACACATGAAACCTGAAGGTAATCAGCAATTTATTTTCATTTATTGAATTATTTGAGTGTTAAAAAAATAGTTATTTATTATACAAGGGAAAAAAGTAATAGATTTTAGCTCGAGGTTATATTGTTTCCCGACGCGAAGCGGAGGGAGACAAAAAGCCGAGAGCTAAAATAGAAATAGTGAAAGAAAGAATATAACTCTTCACAAAATTACTTTTTTCCCCGGGAAAAAAGTGAGTACTTTTTTCCCGGCTACATAGAGAATCATTTTTTTGACAGGGAAAAAAGTAATTTCGTAAAAAGTCATATTTTGTGACCTGTCAATGGATATAAAATGTCACATTTTTTTCCCGTCACAGAAAAAACTAATTTTTTTGGAAATAAATCTTTTTATTCATCAACATCAGCTTCAAATATGGGAAAGCAATCGAAGGATATTTTATATTATCTTAATAATTTATAAGTTTATAATATTCATTTTCTTACATACGAGTATTATCAAAAAACTTAACTTATTTCAATTATGACTTTCTCAAAACAGATTTTTTTCCTGGAAATTTCACTAACTTAATGAAATATAGAACTAATTATGGAGGACAAATTGAACAGGATACAAAATAGAATTGAATGCAAACGCAATTGAATATATAAAATACTAGCTGACCCCGCAAACGTTGTTTTGCCTTATAAATTAGTTCTAATGTAGACTTACTTTTTATAAGTGTTCAAAATTTTATATTTTTTAACAAAGTAGGTACAGTTAAAAACACTATAATTGATCAGTTATCGAGCGGGATGAAAAATGATTAGATTATTAAAATGGCTATAAAAAATAGGGGTTGCTTATAAAACAGTAAAAATTGAGGGTTGTATGTGTTTTTTGAAGTAACATTATAAAAAAATAAAAACAAAAAATTCTGTCCAAAAATTAAAATTAAGGGTGAACATGGATAGTAGCCGATTCTCAGACCTACTGAATGTGCATATTAAATCTGGTGAAAATCGGTAGAGCCGTTTCGGAGGACTACGGACACTAACATTGAGACACGGTAATTTTATGTATTCGATGAACACCTCACTTAAAAGCACTAGAACCAAAATGCAATCAAAAATCTGAGTCCAGTTCAGTGTAGCAGTAGGTTCATTTTGTGATCTAATGCTGATGATTTATACCTTGTATTTTTTAGATTATAAACCGATTACTTCCACAATTGAATAGCGAAAACAAATCTCAAGTGGGTCAACATAAATTAATAATATTCGAGATAAATTGATTAGTATTGAGCTACTGCTTCATCTTTGCAAAAAATTCAGTTCATCATTATACAACAACATTTCGAAGAGGCTATTATAGTGCTGAAAATTTATATCTGAATAAAATCCAAGGAGTTGAAGTTGAAACAAAAAAGAAAAATATATACATTTTCTTTTCTCTAGTTTGGCCACTTCAGCATTCGAAATGAAAGGACCAAACACAGAGCCTTTTATCATACCACCTCAACTATTTATTCTCCACTTTCCAGCCATTCAAGATGCCTATTTCCCCTTCTTATTCTATAACAAACACAAATTTGGACAATCAATACATTACTAAATCACTTGATTTAAATATTGAATTAAGCGTACAAATAACCAAAAATAAATTATTAATTCGAAAGTATTAGCCCATACCTTATCTGAGTATCAACTTTTAACATATAACGTTCCTTAATTCCAGAAATTCGTCGAAATAATCGAATTATAACGTTAGATAGACAGCTTAACCATGTACAAACTTATCTGTAACCTTGTGCATCCTTTTCTATGACATTTTTTTAAATCACCACTTCAAGCCTTGTCAAACAAAACTGAGCTGCTCGTTATGAATATCTATATACAATAAATTCAATGGGTTAACGTTGAAACAAGAGGAGAAAAAATATACATACATTTCTTTCCTCTAGTTTGGCTACTTCAGCATTCGATTAAAATGACCATACACAGAGCCTTGTGTCACCTCACCTTAACTATTTATTCTCCACTTTTGATCCAAACAAGATGACCATTTCCCCTGTTATAACAAGCACTTTGGACAATCAATACATTACTGAATCATTTGATTGAAATATTGAATTAAGCGTCCAAATATTCAAAAATAAATTATTAATTCGAAGTAATAACTCATACCTTATCTGAGTATCAACGTTCAACATTTAACGATCCTTCATTATATTCCAGAAATTCGTCGAAATAATCGAATTAGAACGTTAACCCTGTAACTGATCTGTAACCCTTTTCGTCCTTTTCTTAGACGTTATTTAAAAAATAACTACTTCAAGCCTTATCGAACAAAACTGAGCTGATCGTAAGGAATATATACAATAAAAATCAATGGGTTGAAGTTGAAACACAAGAAGAAAAATATACATTTGCTTTCTCTAGAATTTCCACTTCAGCATTAGAAATAAAAGGACCAAACACAGATCCTTGTGTCACCTCACCTAGTTCTTCTCCACTTTTCATCCAAACAAGATGACTATTTACTCTTCTGTAACAATCACAAATTTGGACAATAAATACATTACTGAATCGTTCGATTGCAATATTGAATTAAGCGTCCAAATATACAAAAATAAATTATTAATTCGAAAGTAATAGCCCATACCTTATCTGAGTATCAACTTTCTACATATAACGTTCCTTCATTCCAGAAATTCGTCGAAATAATCGAATTAGAACGTTAGGTAGACAGCTTAACCCTGTACAAACTTATCTGTAACCTTGTGCATCCTTTTCTGAAACATTATTAAAAAAAATCACTACTTCAAGCCTTATCAAACAAAACTGAGCTGCTCGTAATGAATATCTATATACAATAAATTCAATGGGTTAAAGTTGAAACAAGAGGAGAAAAAATTACATTTCTTTCCTCTAGTTTGGCTACTTCAGCATTCGAAATAAAAGGACCATACACAGAGCCTTGTGTCACCTCACCTTAACTATTTATTCTCCACTTTTGATGCAAACAAGATGACCATTTCCCCTGTTATAACAATCACTTTGGACAATCAATACATTACTGAATCGTTTGATTGAAATATTGAAATAAGCATCCAAATATTCAAAAATAAATTATTAATTCGAATATAATTTCCCATACCTTATCTGAGTATCAACTTTCTACATATAACGTTCCTTCATTCCAGAAATTCGTCGAAATAATCGAACTAGAACGTTAGGTAGACAGCTCAACCCTGTACAAACTTATCTGTAACCTTGTTCCTCTTTTTCTTAGACGTTATTTGAAAAAATAACTACTTCAAGCCTTATCGAACAAAACTGAGCTGCTCGTAAGGAATATACAGGGTTGGGATAAAGTTCGGCACCGAATTAATATCTTTAAAACGAAACGGGCGATATTTTTGAAATTTGGCATCTGACCGTAATGGACCACAATGCATTTGATAGCATATTCTCACTAATGAGATACTTCCGGTTTAACCGGAAATGACCAAATTTTTTTTTATTTAAATGGAACACTCTGTATATTTCTGCAGATTCTGAAAGAGCACTTTGTTGCGGATCTGTCCATACCAGGTTCCATGTAAAAATTATCTGTAAAAAGAAGAATTGAGACAACGGATTCTTGATGAATGTGCCTTAATACATGGAGAAGTCTTGAGAAAAGTTACTCAAGAAATTGTTAATAGACTGGCATATTGTCAGGAGGTGAATGGCAAGCACTTCGAACATTTAAAATGATTTTTTTTAATTATTTCCAATAATTTTTTTCTACTAGTAAAAGCTGTATTTCTTCTTTTAATAGATTTTCATAAAAAATACGTCATGAAAAGCAGAAAGAGTTATCTACTATAAAGTATTTCGTTTTATTTCTCACTATTGATACAAATAACAACGATTTATTTATTTGAATGGATTTTTTCTCAAATGTACAAAAGGACTGAATTTCTTCTTTTAACAGAGAATTTTTACATGGAACCTGGTATGGACAGATCCGAAACAAAGTGCTCTTTCAGATCTGCAGAAATATACAGGGTATCCCATTTAAATAAAAAAAAATTGGTCATTTCCGGTTAAACCGGAAGTATCTCATTAATACAAATTGCTTATCAGATGCCTTGTGGTCCATTACACTCAGCTGCCAAATTTCAAAAATATCGCCCGTTTCGTTTTAAAGATATTAATTTGGTGCCGAACTTTATCCAACCCTGTATACAATAAATTCAATGGGTTGAAGTTGAAACACAAGAAGAAAAATATACATTTGTTTTCTCTAGAATTTCCACTTCAGCATTAGAAATAAAAGGACCAAACACAGATCCTTGTGTCACCTCACCTCAACTATTTATTCTCCACTTTTCATCCAAACAAGACGACTATTTACTCTTCTGTAACAATCACAAATTTGGACAATAAATACATTACTGAATCGTTTGATTGCAATATTGAATTAAGCGTCCAAATATTCAAAAATAAATTATTAATTCGAAAGTAATAGCCCATACCTTATCTGAGTATCAACTTTCTACATAATATAACGTTCCTTCATTCCAGAAATAATCGAATTAGAACGTTAGGTAGACAGCTTAACCCTGTACAAACTCATCTGTAACCTTGTTCGTCCTTTCTTAGACGTAATTTAAAAAAATAACTACTTCAAGCCTTATCGAACAAAACTGAGCTGCTCGTAAGGAATATATACAATAAATTCAATGGGTTGAAGTTGAAACACAAGAAGAAAAAATACATTTGTGTTCTTTAGAATTTCCACTTCTGCATTAGAAATAAATGGACCAACCACAGATCCTTGTGTCACCTCACCTCAACTTTTTATTCTCCTCTTTTGATCCAAACAAGATGACTTTTTACTCTTGGTAACAATCACAATTTTGGATAATCAATACATTACTGAATCGTTTGATTGCAATATTGAATCAAGCGTCCAAATATTCAAAAATAAATTATTAATTCGAAAGTAATAGCCCATACCTTATCTGAGTATCAACTTTGTACATTATAACGTTCCTTCATTTCAGAAATTCGTCGAAATAATCGAATTAGAATTTAGGTAGACAGCTTAACCCTGTACAAACTCATCTGTAACCTTGTTCGTCCTTTCTTAGACGTAATTTTAAAAAATAACTACTTCAAGCCTTATCGAACAAAACTGAGCTGCTCGTAAGGAATATATACAATAAATTCAATGGGTTGAAGTTGAAACACAAGAAGAAAAATATACATTTGTTTTCTCTAGAATTTCCACTTCAGCATTAGAAATAAAAGGACCAAACACAGATCCTTGTGTCACCTCACCTCAACTATTTATTCTCCACTTTTCATCCAAACAAGAAGACTATTTACTCTTCTGTAACAATCACAAATTTGGACAATCAATACATTACTGAATCGTTTGATTGCAATATTGAATTAAGCGTCCAAATATTCAAAAATAAATTATTAATTCGAAAGTAATAGCCCATACCTTATCTGAGTATCAACTTTCAACATTTAACAATCCTTCATTATATTCCAGAAATTCTTCGAAATAATCTAATTAAAACGTTAGGTAGACAGCTTAACCCTGTACAAACTCATCTGTAACCTTGTTCGTCCTTCTTAGACGTAATTTAAAAAATAACTACTTCAAGCCTTATCAAACAAAACTGAGCTGCTCGTTAGGAATTTCTACAATAAATTCAAGGGGTTGAAGTTGAAACAAAAAAAGAAGAATATAAATTTGTTTTCTCTAGAATTTTCACTTCAGCATTAGAAATAAAACGACCAAACACAGATCCTTGTGTCACCTCACCTCAACTATTTATTCTCCACTTTTCATCCAAACAAAATGACTATTTACTCTTCTGTAACAATCACAAATTTGGACAATCAATACATTACTGAATCGTTCGATTGCAATATTGAATTAAGCGTCCAAATGTCCAAAATAAATAATTAATTCGAAAGTAATAGCCCATACCTTATCTGAGTATCAACTTTCAACATATAACGTTCCTTCATTCCAGAAATTCATCGAAATAATCGAATAAGAACGTTAGGTAGACAGCTCAACCCTGTACAAACTTATCTGTAACCTTGTGCATCTTTTTCTGAGATATTATTAAAAAAAATTCACTACTTCAAGCCTTATCGAACAAAACTGAGCTGATCGTAAGGAATATAATTATACAATAAATTCAATGGGTTGAAGTTGAAACACTAGAAGAAAAATATACATTTGTTTTTCTAGAATTTCCACTTCAGCATTAGAAATAAAAGGACCAAACACAGATCCTTGTGTCACCTCACCTCAACTATTTATTCTCCACTTTTGATCCAAACAAGATGACTTTTTACTCTTGGTAACAATCACAAATTTGGATAATCAATACATTACTGAATCATTTGATTGAAATATTGAATTAAGCGTCCAAATATTCAAAAATAAATTATTAATTCGAAAGTAATAGCCCATACCTTATCTGAGTATCAACTTTCTACATTTATAACGTTCCTTCATTCCAGAAATTCGTCGAAATAATCGAATTAGAACGTTAGGTAGACAGCTTAACCCTGTACAAACTTATCTGTAACCTTGTTCCTCTTTTTCTTAGACGTTATTTAAAAAAATAACTACTTCAAGCCTTATCGAACAAAACTGAGCTGCTCGTAAGGAATATATACAATAAATTCAATGGGTTGAAGTTGAAACACAAGAAGAAAAATATACATTTGTTTTCTCTAGAATTTCCACTTCAGCATTAGAAATAAAAGGACCAAACACAGATCCTTGTGTCACCTCACCTCAACTATTTATTCTCCACTTTTCATCCAAACAAGAAGACTTTTTACTCTTGGTAATAATCACAATTCGGACAATCAATACATTACTGAATCGTTTGATTGCAATATTGAATTAAGCGTCCAAATATTCAAAAATTAATTATTAATTCGAAAGTAATAGCCCATACCTTATCTGAGTATCAACTTTCTACATATAACGTTCCTTCATTCCAGAAATTCGTCGAAATAATCGAATTAGAACGTTAGGTAGAAAGCTTAACCCTGAACAAACTTATCTGTAACCTTGTTCCTCTTTTTCTTAGACGTTATTTAAAAAAATAACTACTTCAAGCCTTATCGAACAAAACTGAGCTGCTCGTAAGGAATATATACAATAAATTCAATGGGTTGAAGTTGAAACACTAGAAGAAAAATATACATTTGTTTCTCTAGTATTTCCACTTCAGCATTCGATTAAAATGACCAAACACAGATCCTTGTGTCACCTCACCTCAACTATTTATTCTCCACTTTTCATCCAAACAAGATGACTATTTACTCTTCTGTAACAATCACAATTCGGACAATCAATACATTACTGAATCGTTTGATTGAAATATTGAATTAAGCGTCCAAATATTCAAAAATAAATTATTAATTCGAAAGTAATAGCCCATACCTTATCTGAGTATCAACTTTCTACATATAACGTTCCTTCATTCCAGAAATTCGTCGAAATAATCGAATTAGAACGTTAGGTAGACAGCTTAACCCTGTACAAACTTATCTGTCACCTTGTTCGTCTTTTTTTAGACGTTATTAAAAAAATAACTACTTCAAGCCTTATCGAACAAAACTGAGCTGCTCGTAAGGAATATATACTTACAATAAATTCAATGGGTTGAAGTTGAAACACAAGAAGAAAAATATACATTTGTTTTCTCTAGAATTTCCACTTCAGCATTAGAAATAAAAGGACCAACACAGATCCTTGTGTCACCTCACCTCAACTATTTATTCTCCACTTTTCATCCAAACAAGATGACTTTTTACTCTTGGTAATAATCACAAATTCGGACAATCAATACATTACTGAATCGTTTGATTGCAATATTGAATTGAGCGTCCAAATATTCAAAAATAAATTATTAATTCGAAAGTAATAGCCCATACCTTATCTGAGTATCAACTTTCTACATATAACGTTCCTTCATTCCAGAAATTCGTCGAAATAATCGAATTAGAACGTTAGGTAGAAAGCTTAACCCTGAACAAACTTATCTGTAACCTTGTTCCTCTTTTTCTTAGACGTTATTTAAAAAAATAACTACTTCAAGCCTTATCGAACAAAACTGAGCTGCTCGTAAGGAATATATATGACAATAATTCAATGGGTTGAAGTTGAAACACTAGAAGAAAAATATACATTTGTTTCTCTAGTATTTCCACTTCAGCATTCGATTAAAATGACCAAACACAGATCCTTATGTCACCTCACCTCAACTATTTATTCTCCACTTTTCATCCAAACAAGATGACTATTTACTCTTCTGTAACAATCACAAATTTGGACAATCAATACATTACTGAATCGTTTGATTGAAATATTGAATTAAGCGTCCAAATATTCAAAAATAAATTATTAATTCGAAAGTAATAGCCCATACCTTATCTGAGTATCAACTTTCTACATTTAACGTTCCTTCATTCCAGAAATTCGTCGAAATAATCGAATTAGAACGTTAGGTAGACAGCTTAACCCTGTACAAACTTATCTGTAACCTTGTGCGTCCTTTTCTAAGACATTATTTTAAAAAAAATTCACTACTTCAAGCCTTATCAAACAAAACTGAGCTGCTCGTAATGAAGCAGGCTATCTGGCGTACAAACAACTCTGCCAGAAATAATGTATCGTAATGAGATAGTTAACATTTGAGTTATCTAAGTCTGTTTAATTTGGTGATTATACATTCTTGTTATTATTGTTCATTACGTTGCTCTGTTAACTTTACTTATAAGCACATACCTCTGATTTTTCACTGGTATTTGTTTGCCTTATTCTTATTTATTTAACGGAGACAGTTCTCAGAATGTGGCACTTTTGTTTCACTTATCTCTGCCTTGTTTTGATAACAGCAATTTACTGTTATTGATTATTTTTGTTATCACTTATTATTGGATTTTTCCTATTTGTGGCGATGATGTGGAGTTGAACACTAAGAAATTATTTGAGTTTGAGGAACTATTCCGTATTTTTGTAACAGTTCTATTGTATAATGTTTCGTTTTGGGAGGTGAGTTGCTTCAATTGTTTTTCGATGAAAGGAAAAGTTGATAGTGAATTGTGAAGGAAAGTTATACAACTGGAAAAGAATTCGTCATTCACTGAGCAAAGATTATTGGAGATAACCTGTAATTTTAGAGAACAACTGGTTCTACCTGCATTGAATTGACGAAGCATGGAAGAAAAAATTCTAGAAAAATATTGATTTATTAATATATATTATGCAAAATCAATACAAGAATTGATTAAATGGAAAGAAATGTTTCGGAACCTTCGAAAGACGAATGAAAACACGATAGCTCATCATTTTGGTTATTTTTGTACAAACTTGTTGAATATTATTTCCGATCGTTCAATTTCTCATCGATAAGGTTAAACTTTATGTTCGCCATTTTTATAATTTATGATTCTGATCAGAATCGTCGACAACCTTGAAAGTTTAAAATAATAAAAATGGAAGTGAGCACTGACGTTAAATAAGAAAATAACGAGCCTATAATTATAGCTATTATTCACCGAGTGAATAACAACCATTATACGCGAGTAGCATACTATACATTATCCCTGCTACTGAATATATTTCTTGAAGATTTTAACATGTTGCGATAGTGACAAGACTTTTCTATTACAAGTGTGGAAAAAGTCAAGTTGACCTATGAGAAATTTTTGGAGAACTTATCATTGTATATTTCGTAATGAAAATTGCTCTAATTGATGTAATAAAAGTAGACTTGGCTTTCGATCTACAAGTTGAACCTCTATTTGTTAGTTGGAGATTAATATCTCATTATGCCCTTGTGATTAATGGGTACTTATATTAAGGCCTAGCACAGAGGCGTACAATGAACGGATTTTACAATAGTCGTGGATAAACATCATTATTGAATGAATGAATATTATTAAAATATTAATGTGATAAATGAACGAGCACAGAGTTTCTGACGCAATTAAAAAACTTTTTCGTATATTTTCATTGCGCCACAATAGTTATAATACCTACCTATATTCAACATACTTTTCCTTTTCACCATTATACCAGTTTAGCAGGTCAGCATTTTACCTAGAACTTCCCTTGCAACTCCAATATGGGTTACTGAACCAATCGATAACTAATATCCATTGGTTTGTAGCAAAAGACATTGATGAATAATAGATGGTCAAACTCGCTATTAGGAGAAATTAAGTCGAATGCTACGACACTAAAAGCATGCCAATGGAGAGATAATCGAGAAAAAATTGTCGAATGTATTGGTTGGTATTAATGTACAGGGGTAATTTCTCAGAAAAAGGAAATTTAAAAAAAATATTGTAAAATTGATACATCAGAAACGGTTCGACATATTTCGCTTTATATGTGGAGCGTCGACAAAATTAAATGTTACAAACTTTTTTTTTCTGATTCGGAAATAGTACATTGAGTTAAAAAGTGTAATAGTATATTATGCAACGAACGTATAATGATAGCTATTATTTGCGAGGTGAAGTTCAGACTACGAGCCGTGGGCGAGTGGCCCAAATCACCGAGTGAATAAAAGCCATTATAAGCGAGTAGCATAGTATACTCTATACACGACTACTGAATATACTTTTTGAAGATTTTAACATTTGGCGACCCTTCTGTTACAAGTGTGGAAAAAGTGAATTTGACACATGAGAATTTTTCGGAGAACTTGTCATGGTATATTTTGTAATAAAAATTGCTTTAATTGATGTAATAGAAGTAGATTTGGCCCCCGATTGACAAGGTACCCCATTTGTTCGTTGGAGTACTTCAGAACACTGAAAAAATATAAATTTCAGGATTATAATATTTTTATTCTTGACTATTCAATAATCATCGCCATTAATATACCCATTAATCACAAGGGAATAATGAGATATTAATCCCTGCTGTCGGATGCTTTATAGAATATTCTTTAATTTGGTATTTCTTCAGTATTCTAAAGTACTCCAACTAACAAATATGGATATACCTTGTCAATCGAATTCTCAATGTGTCTACTTGACTTTTTCCAAGCTTGTCATCGAAGTGTCTTGTTGCGGTTAATATCTTCAAGAAATATATTCAGTAGTCGTGAATAAAGTATAGTATGCTACTGCGTATAATGGCTGTTATTCACTCGGTGATTTGGGGGAAACTCCTCGTGAATAATAGCTATCATTATAGGCTCGTTGCATAATATACTATTGAATGATTTAATTGATATAAATGTTTGGAAAAATTGTTTCAAACTATCGGTTATTTCGAATCCGACAATACTCATGTCATTCTATTCTGTCACAAAATTCAGTATATAATTTCCGCTGAACACAATGCATCAAATTTAGTACAAAATTTGGCCCCAAAGAAGGATCAGCAAGTTTATTACTTAAGTTTGCGGAACTGGTTTCATTGTTGATGTGCCAACACGTGTTTGGTGCGGCTTGTCAGACATCTCATGCCACAATCGATTTATTGCATCAACCGTTTGATGACCGTTCAATTAGCTGAAATAGTGATTTCAGCCAAGAAGCTGCGATATGACACCGTTAAAGGGCCCACTCACTAAGAGGGAAGCGCGAAGACTTGAATGCGCGTTGTACGGGGTACAGTTAAAACAGTGTGTGTATGGCGTAAATTCGGAATGCGCAATCATCTCCGTCGTGTGGCGTGTGCATTCTTCACCGTACGTGGAAGAATGACCAAAAACGACTGTGTATGGGCAACAAGTCTCTGCACGTTTCATATGTTTAGCAACACAGTGTCGGGTTCGATATTTATACCTTGGACATTTTTTCCTTAATAACAACACACGCCACTGCCATTAACATCAGATCTTTTTTCGACGTCATCTCACGCTTGTCGCACATCCAAACCAACACGCAAAAGTGTATGTGTGTGGGAAATATGAATGCACACGTTTGCGTTACAGCAAACGTGCAGATACTTAACTGCGCATTCTTCCTTCTTAGTGAGTGGGCCCCTTTAGACTTTTTGCTGTGTGGCGCTGTTGAAGACAAGTGTTATGACGACAAACCAGATATAATTGAGCATTTGGAAGGCAACATTTGTGATGCCATTGACGAGATACGACCCAATACACTGAAAAAAGTGCCCGAAAATTGATCGAATTGTGTACTGTGAGGCTCACCTTCAAAACCACCCTGTATAGTGTATACATAGGTTCTGGTCTCAAAATTTTGTGCTAATTGCAATGAAAAAGTTGAAATTCTATTTATGTTGAAAATCCCTAAATACACTCCAGAGAATCTGATAAAATGGAGCACCAATGCGAAAAAACAAATGAAAGATGACGCCCAAACTGTCCTCCAGAGATGAGTAACACCAAGTAGAACCTCATCGAGAAGTAGAAGCTCAAATGTACAATCTACCAACTTTTTTCGAATCCAGAGCTAAAATAATACAGTACATACTCGTACTTAAATGCTTTTTTAGATCAAGATCAAGTTCTCTCGAATACTTAATGTTTATTAAGATCAATTTCCGAATGAAAAAAGTGATAACTTAGGAAAGAAAATAGAAGAAAAGAAGCCTGGGGTTTTTTCAGAAAATTTTCGATAAAAAACAATACAAAATGAGAAGAGAGTCCGAAGTTATAATTCATATGGATATTGTTATTCCGGAAAACTCAATAGAACGGTCTTGTGAATATCATATCATATGTTATTCTTCATTTTGATAAAAAGACAAAATCATAATTGAAAATTTCAAAAAAAAATTAACAACTAAAAAAGAAGACCTCACTAAAATTTCACCCATTAACGATAGTTTTAAATGTTGAGTTTCTTTGCTCTGGGTTATACAGGGTGTCCCATTACTCGACGTCAACCCGGAACCGGGTGAAAAGGCAAGTAATGCTGGTTATCAGAAAAATATAAAAAAAAATCTAAGTTGCATGATTTTAAAATAATGCGCATTTAAAAAAACACGCAAAATTCCACACCCTGTGACAGTCTTTTCGCTCCTGTTGCCACAAATATCAACTTTTTCCAACTTTTTTCTTTGCTGTGTAACCTTGAATAATGCTTGTCTAAACTGTAATCAAAATTTTGATACCAGCTGAACTAGGTTTCATAAAAATAGGGTTTACTTCTCAGAAAAAAAAATCGAAATAAACAATTGCCTAGTTTCAACTGACTGTATTGAAAAAAAAAATGTACTACGTAGGTTTGGCATGTTTTTTCAAAAGTTGGCGCATTAAGTGAGGATTCCAAAATGGTATAATACTTGATTAATTATAGCTGCCGTAGTTCAAATTTATTTTCGATTGCCTTTGAATACATTTTTTCGTTAACTGCTTCCCAGTAATAGAGTCCAATGGGTTCAAGTCCGGTGAACGGGCCGGCCACGAGATTGGACTAGAACGTCCGATCCATCTTCCGGGAAAAAATGTTACCAGAAAAAAAATTTTCAGAGAAATTTCTCAGGAAAAATTTTTTCTGGAAAAATTATTTTCTCTGGAAATTTTTTTTTCTGATAACATTTTTTCCGGAAGATGGGTCGGACTTTCTGGTCCAATCTCGTGGCCGGCCCGTTCACCGGACTTGAATCCATTGGACTCTATTACTGGGAAGCAGTTAACGAAAAAGTGTATTCAAAGGCAATCGAAAATAAATTTGAACTACGGCAGCTACAATTAAACAAGTATTATACCATTTTGGAATCCTCACTAAATGCGCCAACTTTTGAAAAAACATGCCAAACCTACGTAGTACATTTTTTTTTCAATACAGTCAGTTGAAACTAGGAAATTGTTTAGTTCGAATTTTTTTTCCGAGAAGTAAGCCCTATTTTTATGAAACCTAGAGCAGCTGGTATCAAAATTTTGATTACAGTTTAGACAAGCATTATTCAAGGTTACACAGCAAAGAAAAAAGTTGGAAAAGGTTGATATTTGTGGCAACAGGAGCGAAAAGACTGCCACAGGGTGTGGAATTTTGCGTGTTTTTTTAAATGCTCATTATTTTAAAATCATGCAACTTAGATTTTTTTTTATATTTTTCTGACAACCAGCATTACTTGCCTTTTCACCCGGTTCCGGGTTGACGTCGAGTAATGGGACACCTGTATAGTTCACTCAGAGCACACGTATTTTTATCATTTTCTTTTATTCTGCATTCAATCAACACTACACAATAATTATTATTTTTTATGTTTCAATGGGTTGGGTTGAACGAATACAAAATTAAAAAACAACGACCTATTTTAATGTTCAATTTATACTATTTTAATGTGCAATTATCATAGGCAACCGAACCCAAAGTATTCAGAAGCATTACGAACACAAATCTACTAACATCGAAATTTATATTATGTCAAATGTATGTCTTGTGCAAAATAGGAATTTATACCCATCCATAATGCGATCGACGGAAAAATCTTAAAATCAACTCGTTTATTAATCTAGCGATTAATGGTCTCGAACTATAAACGCTTCCGTTCCGTTCAACGTTAAAATATTTTGACCAGTAGTCGCTGTCTTCAATAACCTAGTTGATTAAATAACTATTTCCATCGATCTTAAAATAAAACGTGTTTTTAATTTTGACTAAATTGATCATTAATGGTCCTTTTTAATGCTCAATTTATGCTATTTTAATGTCCAATTATCATGACAACCGTTCACAAAGTATTCAGAAGCACTTCGAGAAATGTCAAAACTCTACTGGAACATAGATACATAGAAATTTTATTATGTCGAATGTAAGTCTCATGCAAAATGAAGATGTATTTCAATCAAGAATTCATACACAATTCATATTGAGATCGTCGGAAAAATCTTGTAATCAACTCAGTTTCGAACGACTAATGGTGTCAAACTATTAACGCGTGAGCGGATCGACTGCGTTAAAATATCTTGACCATTAGTCGCTGTCTTTAATAATCTAGTTGATTAAATAACTATTTCCGACGACCTAGAAATAAGAGGAGATTTGAATGTGTACGAAATTGAACATTAATGACCCATTTAATGCTAAGTTTTTTGCTATTTTAATGTGCAATCCTCATGGCAACCGTACACAAAGTATGCAGAAGAAATGTCAACACTCTACTGGAACATAGAAACATAGAAATAAATTTATGTCAAATGTATGTGTTGTGCAGAATGAGAATGTATTTCAATCAAGAATTTATACACAATTAATGTTGAGATCATCGGAAAAATCTTGTAATCAACTCGGTTATTAATCGAACGACTAATGGTCTCGAGCTATTAACGGGTTCGCTTCGCTCACGCATTAAAATATCTCGACCATTGGTCGCTGTATTTAATAACCTTGTTGATTTAATAACTCTTACTGAAGCACTATGACATTTTTAAAGATACGTCTTCTATTATTCCAACGACACGTATCATTCATAGTATCAAGATTACATTACATTTCACCGTATTTACGATTAAATAACAAAATCATCTTACTGAGTTTGTATGAATTAATCAGGTTTTCCAACATTAAATTCTTTTGAGCAAATAATCTCGCACTGCATCGAATTGCCAGGTATAAATTGTGATTTTTATTTTCATTCCCATCAAGTTCACAAAAAAGCTTGATATATCGTGACAACTGTTTCGTCTGTTTTATCAGATAAGAGAAATATGAAAATTACGAGCCGGGTAAAACATGGGAGGTAACGTTGATGATGATTACGCTCATTAAAAATAGCGAAAAATTGTACATATCCTTTCGTTTCCTGATAGTTATCTGAAGGGAAATACAATTTTCACATTCAGTTCATGAAACAATAATTCAAATCGACTTAAAGGGTCATGCAATCCAAAAGATACAAGTTTGAAATTAACATAAATTGGATCAAAATTGATTATTCGATATAGAATGAGGTTACCGGATTCATTTTTGAATTGAGTTGTTAATTTTAAATCGATTTGATAGGGTTTTAACTATTTTACTTTTCTGGTTCACTTCTCTGATTCGATTTATTTGTTTTAGATTCAGAATTCCGAAGGCATATTGTTGAAGGTTATCGGTTGAATGCAATAATAATTGTAAGTAAGTCAATGTTAACTTGAGATGCACGTAAAGCCAAAAAAAATCAATTTTTTTTTCATTCAGAAACATAACTTTTTTATTGTGTCATTCGATAGAATATTTAATTCTGAATGTTTCTTCTGAACACCATTTTTTTCCAATTCTTACCGTCAGCGACCTGCAGCCTGTTTTATGTTTTATTTATTCCATTTATTTTTTTCTGTATGGTGACTGTATGCCTTAATTTAGAGACATATATATGATTGTGTTTCTTAAAATCAAACATGTAACAACCATTTCTCAATATTCACCAAATATTATATTTTATAACATTTTTTTAATCACAAACATATGGAACATGTGATTTGGAATGTTGCGTTCGTTATTAAAAAGTTTCAAAGGATATAAAATATATTATTTTATTAATATAATAATTGTTTGTTACAGAACATCCTCGATTTTAAGAAACGCAATTATATATAAATGTCTCTAAATTAGGGCATATCGTCACAATACAGGAAAAAATAAATGGAATAGATTTAATATAAAACACGCTGCAGGTAGCTGACGGTGAGAAATGGGAAAAAATTTAGAAAAGCCCTGAGCAGGAGCTTTTGAGCGCTCGTTCTTTGGTGGAGCAATAAGACTATTACCTCGAATTTTATATGGGATTTGAGATTGATACCAATATAAATGTAATAAATATATAAATGTAGAATCTCAGCACAACCGGAATTATATTCTGGAAATTATTCAAAAATGAAATATGTAAAGATGAATAATTACAAAAATTTAATCACATGGTTCTGATGATACAATCCTTTAGAAACTTTGCATGAACATTCAGTATATCAGTCTTGATTCGCAAAATGAATTTCACTGTTATGGAAATACTAGCGACCCGCCCCGGCTTCGCACGGTACCGCCGCAAACGCTACGTCCCGCAATTTTTAAATCTGTAATATCTTCGAAAATATTCACTTAAATCATACGGTGTAAAGGGCCATATAGATCTATATTAAATGAACAATGTATTCAAGGTATTTAATTGGTTAAGGATTAATGCTGTTTTGGTTAAAATCGCTTCGAAAATTAGCCATTATTTGTCGTAAAAAGTAGGTGGCGAAAAAAAGTTATTGTGGGTTATCCATAAGAGATAGACATATACCATCACGGACTTTTCTGTAGACCTTTTCAATGTGGTCAATACTTAGTACATATTTTGATAAAACTCGTAGGGTTCAGCCTGCGTTTGCAATGTAAGCGGAAAAAATGAAATTATTTACGACATCACATCAGAAACTTCAAAAATAACAGTACTTCTCCACTATTTAATGGATGTTATTCATATAAACCTTTCTCTTGAATCACTCTATGTATTAAAAAAACGCATCAAAATCCGTTGCGTAGTTCCAAAGATTTAAGCATAGGTACAAAGGGACAAAAGGACAGAGAAAGCGACTTTATTTTATACTATGTAGTGATTACCTAAATTATGGCGCCTACCGACCCTCTAAGTTAGAAAAGTGATCAAATGAAGTTTTAGTAACACTCAGTTAAAAAAAACATCAAAATCATTTCAGTAGCTAGGAATGAGGTATTTTCCCGCCGTAAAAAGTGGCCTGTGTCCGTGCCTAGGATCCTATCTTCATATTAACCAAGTCTTATAAAAATCCGTTCAGACGTTAAGCCGTGAATGAGGTAAACTCTTAAAACAAACGATTAAAAATCACTAACTTAATCAGTTTTCTGCCTACTGCCTACGCCTTAGATACGATAGCCCATATCCTTTTTTAGGTTACTATCTATCACCTAACTAAATTTCATCAAAATCCGTTCAGCCGTTTAGGCATGATAGAGCAAAACTCCCAGCAAAAACCATAAAGAAATCACTAACTCAATTCAGTTTTCTGCCTACTTCCTACCCCCTAAGTACGATGACGTGATCATTTTGATTTTATATCCGTTTTTAGGTAACCATCTATTACCTTACTAAATTTCATCAAATCTGTTCAGCCGTTTAGACGTGAAAGAGCAAAAGTCCCAACAAAAACGACTAAAAATCACTAACTCAATTTAGTTATCTGCCTACTGCCTACCCCCTAAGAACGATGGCGTGATTATTTATAGCCTATGACCATTTCTAGGTTATCATCTATCACCACACCAAATTTCATCAAAATACGTTCAGCCGTTTAGGCGTGAAAGAACAGACAGACAGACAGACAGAGGTACTTTCGCATTTATAATATTAGTATGGATAAGAGTCTTCTTTTCAACATTCCAATTGAATTTTCCATGGTTATGTTAACACTATGCCCACAAAATTCTCTGCGTGAACATTCAGTGTATCAATCTTTATTTATAAAATAAATTTCATTCGAATCGGATATTTTTTTCAAGGAAATATGAAGTTTCTACTTTTCAATATTCCAATTGAATTTTCTATGGTTCTGTTTAACACTATGGTCACAAAATTTTGCTTGAAGCTTATTATGAGTATCTTGCATATGACCGCAACATTTCATTTCGATGGGTTTCGTTTTGTCTGAAATATTGAGGAACAAAAATTTTGAATGGCCATATTAAATGGAACACCCTGTACGATTTGGCTGCTAACGAACTTAACCGAGCCATTTGGGAACCGAACTCACTCTGAAAATTTCAAGTCTCTAGGACAATCCCTTCGAAAGTTATTGTGCTAACGGACGGCCGGACGGTCCCACGGACAGAATTGAATTTGACCATGAATTCGTCATCAGGGAGTTTTTTTGGCCAAAGCGATATTATAGCACTCGTTTAAGGAGAACGATCGCTCAAAAATGGTACTCCGAAGAAGAAATCAGACCTAAATTATCTACCGAATGACACAATAGAAAAGATATGTTTATGGAAAAAAAATTATAGCGCCACGGCGCCTGGCGTCTTGATTTTTTTCCGGCTTTTACGCGCATCTCAATTCAACATTGACTTGTACTAAAATACCGTCAAAAAAATTAGGTTACCAAGATAAGTGAATCACCCTGTACATTAAAAAGGAAAGGAACATAATGAATATATTTACATATTTATATTTATCTGCCAAAATTTGATATTCAAGTGACAGTTGTCTAATTCGAACTCCCTATGACTACTATCTACTAAATTAAGGTCGTACAATTTATATTGAAAATATGTAATACGAATTATAAAAATCAAAAACATTCACAGAGAAATTGATGAAGCAAATTTTTTTTCTGGAGAATCAACATCCTAATCAATTATAATTTCGACTATTCTTTTCGTTTTGTATTGTATTGATTTTTTCCCAAATTTTTCTTTGGACACTCTTAATTCATCACTTCACTTGGTAGAATTTGAATTGCATGGATAATCCTGTAGATAATTGACAAAGTCTCGTCGAACCTTCAAATGAAACAATAGAAAATTAAAGGAAGTGTCCAAATAGTTAAATGAATTTTTCAATTCTTAAACAATTCGATGTTGCTGATATCTCCTAACCACAAGGCAGATATGAGGAATATACTGCAATTTTTAGGATTTCCCCTATCAAAATGCTCTTTGTATTCAGTTCTAATTCATTCTTGAGTTGAATCGAAGGAATACTTCATGAACATAAAAGGTAGAAATAAAATAGTGGGCATAAACAGGATATGTCAACAAATTCGTATTCAAATGAATTTTCCGGATACGTGCAAGCAGGTAAACAATTTCGATTTTATGTCAGTTCCGGATTTTAACGTTTTTGAGATAATAATTCAAAATTTCACTCAATGCTAAGCAATGAATTGTTTTGGTACTGAACACATAATGTAACCTGGATTTTTAGTGAAAGGGTATATCAGTCTCCAGGAACCTCAGTTTTTATACAATTTATTCAAATAGCTACGTTTTTCAGGCTATGAACGCTCGAAGTCAAAAAGTCTCGAAACGTAGCTATTTGAATAAATTGTATAAAACTGAGGTTTCTGGTGACTAATATACCCTTTCACAACATACAATACAGGGTCTTTCACGAGGAACCTCACCCATATTTATACGGGAAACTACTGAACGTATTATCATGAAATTCAGCACTTATAAGTATTTCACGATGCTGATGAAATCTAAAATATTTTCAAGGCATGAGCACCTCCTTTCCGGAAATGACATCAACTTCCGTTTTTCAAATCAGAACACCATTTTTTTATTGCAGAAATCGATTCCTTAGAAAATTTCAAGTTATTTTGATGTAACATTTTTCAGTTTTGGTTGGAAAATTCTCTCTGAGCGGGAAAATACGAAAAAAAATCGAAAATAGAGCTCCCCTGAAACAAGAATAACTTCGAGGTTTTTGGATGGAAAATTTTCATTTTTGGGATTTTTCAAGATGTAAGATTGATGTATCCACTTTAAAAATCGAAATCGCGATTCATGATACAGGGGGTGAAAAAATCGCTTTCAAAATTAGGGATGACAAAATCGTGAAAAATCAATTTTTTCAAATTAGAACCCCATTTTTTTATGGCAGATATTGAATCTACGTTAAAAAATAATGTGAGTGTATGCATCACACCCTTGCCCTAAAGTGGATATTTTCTGAGTTATTCACAAAACACTGTTTTTCGTCTTGAATTTTCAGCTATTTCTTTTCCCTTCACGCCAAAAAGATGACATTTTCAGGAACTGTTACTTAAACCATGTTTTAGATTTTACTACCCCAATATGCAAGAGAAAAAAGTTACAGGTTGTTCCTAAATAGATGGCGAATTCTGATTCGAATTTGTATCGGAAACCTCTTTATTTCAACTAATCGGCCATCGGTTTTCTCTCCAGTGATAAATAAATAATTCCTTATGAACCATATGCAAAAACTTACCATGTTTTACATTCTCTTTTTTTATGATATCATTAATTACATCTGCCAAATTAATGATATCTATCATTAAAAAAAAAGAATGTAAAACATGGTAAGTTTTTGCATATGGTTCATAAGGAATTATTTATTTATCACTGGAGAGAAAACCGATGGCCGATTAGTTGAAATAAAGAGGTTTCCGATACAAATTCGAATCAAAATTCGCCATCTATTTAGGAACAACCTGTAACTTTTTTCTCTTGCATATTAGGGTAAATTTCATCTTTTTGGCGTGAAGGGAAAAGAAATTCAAGACGAAAAACAGTTTTTTGTGAATAACTCAGGAAATATCCACTTTAGGGCAAGGGTGTGATGCATACACTCACATTATTTTTTAACGTAGATTCAATATCTGCCATAAAAAAATGGGGTTCTAATTTGAAAAAATTGATTTTTCACGATTTTGTCATCCCTAACTTTGAAAGCGATTTTTTCACCCCCTGTATCATGAATCGCGATTTCGATTTTTAAAGTGGATACATCAATCTTACATCTTGAAAAATCCCAAAAATGAAAATTTTCCATCCAAAAACCTCGAAGTTATTCTTGTTTCAGCGGAGCTCTATTTTCGATTTTTTTTCGTATTTTCCCGCTCAGAGAGAATTTTCCAACCAAAACTGAAAAATGTTACATCAAAATAACTTGAAATTTTCTAAGGAATCGATTTCTGCAATAAAAAAATGGTGTTCTAATTTGAAAAACGGAAGTTGACGTCATTTCCGGAAAAATCGGAGGTGCTCATGCCTTGAAAATATTTTAGATTTCATCAGCATCGTGAAATACTTATAAGTGCTGAATTTCATGATAATACGTTCAGTAGTTTCCCGTATAAATATGGGTGAGGTTCCTCGTGAAAGACCCTGTATAGGAACGATATAAAAACCTAGCCTGGATTTATAATTTGTGTGATCAGAAATAAACATTTATATTTATTTGAATGAGGATCGATATACTGAATGTTCATCCGAAATTTCGTGGCCATAGTATCAACAGAACCATAGAAAATTCAGTTGGAATATTGAAAGACGAATCTTTATATTTCTATAACAGAATATCCGATTCGAGTGAAATTCATTTTTAGAATTAAAACTAATATACTGAATGTTTTTTTCAATTTATATTTTTTTTACATATTTCATTTTCTGAATAATTTTCAGAATATAAGTCTGATTGTGATGGGATTCTGCATTTATATATTTGGTATCAATCTCAAATCCCATATCAATTTTGAGGTAATAGTCTATTTGCTGCACCAAAGAACGAGCGCTCAAAAGCTCCTGCTCATGGAGGATTTTCTTGAATTTTTATTTAATAGAATCAGATCCTGATCATCCAAAATATCGAATATTTTATAAATATTCCCGAACAATTTCCTAGTGGTGTAGTTTTCCGAAATTTTGAGCAAGACTCAAGACTATACAGGGTCTTTCACGAGGAACCTCACCCATATTTATACGGGAAACTACTGAACGTATTTTCATGAAATTCAGCACTTATAAGTATTTCACGATGCTGATGAAATCTAAAATATTTCCAAGGCATGAGCACCTCCGATTTTTCCGGAAATGACGTCAACTTCCGTTTTTCAAATCAGAACACCATTTTTTTATTGCAGAAATAGATTCCTTAGAAAATTTCAAGTTATTTTGATGTAACATTTTTCAGTTTTGGTTGTAAAATTCTCTCTGAGCGGGAAAGTTCGAAAAAAAAAATCGAAAATAGAGCTCCGCTGAAACAAGAATAACTTCGAGGTTTTTGGATGGAAAATTTTCATTTTTGGGATTTTTCAAGATGTAAGATTGATGTATCCACTTTAAAAATCGAAATCGCGATTCATGATACAGGGGGTGAAAAAATCGCTTTCAAAGTTAGGGATGACAAAATCGTGAAAAATCAATTTTTTCAAATTAGAACCCCATTTTTTTATGGTAGATATTGAATCTACGTTAAAAAATAATGTGAGTGTATGCATCACACCCTTGCCCTAAAGTGGATATTTTCTGAGTTATTCACAAAAAACTGTTTTTCGTCTTGAATTTTCAGCTATTTCTTTTCCCTTCACGCCAAAAAGATGAAATTTTCAGGAACTGTTACTTAAACCATGTTTTAGATTTTACTACCCTAATATGCAAGAGAAAAAAGTTACAGGTTGTTCCTAAATGGATGGCGAATTTTGATTCGAATTTGTATCGGAAACCTCTTTATTTCAACTAATCGGCCATCGGTTTTCTCTCCAGTGATAAATAAATAATTCCTTATGAACCATATGCAAAAACTTACCATGTTTTACATTCTTTTTTTTTAATGATAGATTTCATTAATTACATCTGCCAAATTCCTCTTTATTCAGTAGCATTTTGTGTTTACTATTATTTGGTGATAATTCGTATTAAGTTATAAAATCGATCACTATGCCTAATTTTACCAATGAAGATTATTTAAATCTCATTCTACTACATGGAGAATGTAATAAAGTTGTAGATAGAACGATTCGACTGTTCATTGAGAGGTTTCCTGACCGACCCAGACCAACGAGAGATACCATTAACAGAACCATGACAAACTTGAGAAATGTCGGATCTTTCGTTAAGAAAACTAATCTGCAGCATGGTTCAAATAACAGTTCCTGAAAATTTCATCTTTTTGGCGTGAAGGGAAAAGAAATATGTAGCTGAAAATTCAAGACGAAAAACAGTTTTTTGTGAATAACTCAGAAAATATCCACTTTAGGGAAGGGTGTTATGCATACACTCACATTATTTTTTAACGTAGATTCAATATCTGCCATAAAAAAATGGGGTTCTAATTTGAAAAAATTGATTTTTCACGATTTTGTCATCCCTAACTTTGAAAGCGATTTTTTCACCCCCTGTATCATGAATCGCGATTTCGATTTTTAAAGTGGATACATCAATCTTACATCTTGAAAAATCCCAAAAATGAAAATTTTCCATCCAAAAACCTCGAAGTTATTCTTGTTTCAGCGGAGCTCTATTTTCGATTTTTTTTTCGAATTTTCCCGCTCAGAGAGAATTTTTCAACCAAAACTGAAAAGTGTTACTTCAAAATAACTTGAAATTTTCTAAGGAATCTATTTCTGCAATAAAAAAATGGTGTTCTAATTTGAAAAACGGAAGTTGACGTCATTTCCGGAAAAACCGGAGGTGCTCATGCCTTGAATATATTTTCGATTTCATCAGCATCGTGAAATACTTATAAGTGCTGAATTTCATGAAAATACGTCCAGTAGTTTCCCGTATAAATATGGGTGAGGTTCCTCGTGAAAGACCCTGTATATCGTTATTATGAAATTGAATCTTGTTCATATTGAGGAAACGATCGATCACGCAAATTCTTATATTTTGGTAGTCATTGGTTTCATTTTATTCATTCATGAATTCAACTTCTGTGATCAAGCCTGAAACCTATCTTGAATACATTTAGTTCTCAAGTAATTCACAATTTCGAAGGAAGTGGTTTCTGCCAAAATAACGCTCGAAAAGTGAACTCATTCAAAAAAAATTAAGAAAAGCCCTGAGCTGGAGCTTTTCAGCTCTCGTTCTTTGGTGGAGCAATAGAACTATTTACTTAAAATTTATATGGAACTTGAGATTGATACCAAATATATCAAACAGAATCTCAGCACAATCAGAATTATATTCTGGGAATTAGTCAAAAAATGAAAAAGTTCTAGCTTTCAAGCGTTTTTTGGGTAGCTTGCAGTGATTTCAGGAAGCTTAATATTTTTGTTATTGACGCAACATTCAGGACGGCCATGTTAAAAAAATGAAAACTGCAAAATACTAACTGCATACGAAGATTTGAATTTTTCAAACTTAGCTGGCAAAATACACCGAAAAAACACACAAAAAATCATAATTCGAGAACTACAAAAAATCGCATTACATACATGGGGTATTTTTGGATAGCCAGAGGTCTGAGGAATCTAAAAATGATTTATTGACGTTAATCGGCTAGACACCCTGTATAAATGCAGAATCTTAGAACAATCGGAATTATATTCTGAAATTTATTCAAGAAATTAAATATGTAAAAAATAAATAATTACAAAAAATAAATTTTGATGTTCTGATGATGCGATCCTCAAAAGTTTGCATGAACATTCAGTATATCAGTTTTCATTCACAAATAAATTTCACTTGAATTGGTTATTTTGTTATGGAAATATAGAGATTCTTCTTGACAATATTCCAATTGAATTTTCCATGGTTCTGTTGACACTATAGCCACGAAATTTTGCATGAAAATTCAGTATAACAGTCTTCATTCACAAGAAATTTTTCACTTTAATCGGATATCCTGTTATGGAAATATAAAGATTCAATTTTCCAATTGATTTTCTACGGTTCTGTTGATACTATGGCCACAAAATTTTGGATGAACGTTCAGTATATCGATCCTCATTCACAAAAATAAAATTCACCGTCACATTGAATATGAAAAAAATATTTTCAAAATTGACGATAAATAACTGTTATCGCAAAGTTCACTAGGTATAATTGACTCATTACCCTAAAAAACTTTCCACCATTTCCAAAACAGCTATCTTCATAACTTACGTCCCGATAATGGATTAAAAGTACATTCCCGTAACGTAAAACATTAAGAACTACGAGTAGAATATATATATATTATTCAAAAATAAACAAAAATATTACACCGTCAAATAAAATGTAAAAAAAATCCCAAAATTGACGATAAATAACAGTTATCGCAAAGTATGACGCAGTAAGTTGAAGCCACTAGGTATAATTGACTCATTACCTCAAAGAGCTTTCCATCATTTCGGGAATAGCTATCTCCATAACTAACTTCGCGATAATGGATTAGAAGTACTTTTTCGTAACGTAAAATATTAAGAACTGAAATATCGGTATCGACCCATATAAATTAAGTCAGTCGTCGAACAAAAATATGTATGTATTTATTTTATCCACTTATAGATGGCAGCTATAGATAGTTCGAGACCATTAATCGCTAGATTAATAAATGAGTTGATCACTAGATTTATTCGTCGACCGCGTTATGAATTTGGTATAAATTCTTGATTGAAATACATTCTCTTAGTTTGCACAAGACTTACATTTGACATAATATGAATGTCTATGTGTCTATCTTCCAGTAAAGTTGTAACATCACTCGTATTGCTTCTCTATAGTTTGTCTTCGGTTGCCTATGATTAAAATGGGTCATTATTGTTCAATTTCGTATACGTGAACGTTAGATCCACCTTTTATTTACGAGATTGACCGAAAAAATATTTAAGACATTATTTCGAAAGATCAACGCAAAGTTGAGTAGGTAATGAATCAAGGGCGTAGCCAAGGAGGGGGGGTTTGGGTGAAATTTTTCTTGTGAGTGAAGACTGTTATACTGAATTTTCATGCAAAATTTTGTGGCCATAGTGTCAACAAAACCACAGAAAATTCAATTGGAATATTTAAAAGAATTCCTTTATTTCCATAACAGAATAACCGATTCAAGTGAAATTTATTTTGTGAACCAAAACTGATATAGTGAATGTTCATGCCAAATTTTGAGAGGATCGCATCATCAGACCCATAGAATTCAATTTTTGTAATTATTTATTTTTCACATATTTCATTTTTGGAATAATATCCAGAATATAATTCCGATTGCTGATATTCTGCGTTTATATATATTTGATATAAATCTCAAATCCCACATAAATTTTGAGGTAATAGTCGTTTTGCTCCACCAAAGAACGAGCGCTCAAAAGCTCCTGCTCAGGGCTTTTCTTGAATTTTTTTATATAACATTAATTTCGGGAAAACTGCCTGACTAGAAAATTCTTCGGGAATATTAAAAAAAATTGATATTTTGGATGATCCCGATCCATGGATGGTATTCACAATTTTTTGTGTCTACGACCGACTTACGTAGGCACGAAAAGCAAAATTATTCAAAAAAAATTTAAAAATTTAACGGTCAAATAAAATATGAAAAGAAAAATTCACAACAGTTACGTTAAATAACAGTTATCGCTAAGTTCACTAGGTATAATTGACTCATTACCCTAAAGAGCTTTCCACCATTTCGAGAATAGCTATCTTCATAACTTACTTCGCGATAATGGATTAAAAGTACCTTCCCGTAATCCAAAACATTAAGAACTGAAATATCGGTATCAACCCATATAATTTAGTTCAGTAGTCGAACAGAAAAAAACTTTAACGTACAGTAATAAATATCTAATTAACGTGTCAGAGTGTAGAAAATGATTTATTTATATTGTTCTATTAAATTGGAGGCAAATTTGCCACGGCACAAGCCTGGCTATGATGAATCAGAATTACTACAATTAAGTGTTGATTACGGTTATTATTCGGTTAGGTTAGGGCATTACAGTTCGTTTAGATTTTCCTTTGATTTCGTTTCGTTGCTTGTTTACTTACCTGATTCAGAGGTTAGTTAGGTCAGTAGTGATATGAAAAAGTCGACCATATTTACGGTTAATTCAATTCTTGCTGATCTGCATAATATTACAATATGTACAGTAGAATGCTCCGTACCTTATCCAAATGATATTGGATGGATTGTAGATCGTTAAGAGGGTTACATTCTACTGTGTCCCTCGCTTTCCTGTACCAGAGTTTCAGTGAACTACAAACTCTGAGAAAGCGCTCGTTCTACTTGAATGCTATATCGTTTTGCCCAAATGTCCCAGATCACGAATTCGTGGTCAAATTCAATTCTGGTGGGGCCGTCCGGCTATGAACACGATAACTTTCGAAGGTATTGTCATAGAGACTTGAGATTTTCAGGGAAAACGAAACCAATCGGAATGAAATTTTGCGGCCACATGCAAGATGCTCATAATAAGCCTCATGCAAAATTTTATGGCCTTAGTGTATACAGATCCATAGAAAATTCAATTGAAATATTGAAAAGAAAAATCTTCATATTTCAAGAGATCCGATTCGAGTGAAATTTATTCTGTGAATAAAGATCGATATACTGAATGTTCACGCAGAATTTTGTTGCCATAGTGTTAACACAACCATGGAAAATTCAATTGGAATATCGAAAAGAAGACTCTTTATTTTTCCATAATAGTATATCCGATTCAAGTGAAATTTATTTTGTGAATCAACTGATATACTGAATGTTCATGCAAAGTTTCTAAAGGATCGCATCATCAGAGCCATAGGATTCAGTTTTTGTAATTATTTATTTTTTACATATTTCATTTTTGAATGATTTTCAGAATATAATTCCGGTTGTGCTGAGATTCTACATTTATACAGTGTGCTTGGTCACGAGTTAGCGATAATTTAAGGTCATCAAATATACCTAATATTATCGACAAAAACACCCAAACTTGGAAGTTTACCCCCTTAGTTTTGGAGTAGCCCCCATTTTAAATTTACTTTTTTATTTGCGTTGGCCCTTCCAAATAATATCGATTTCTTTGGACATAAAGGTCCTACAGATGTGAAAAAAATGTTTTTTGAAAGATGAAGCCTTTCATTGAAGTATAACAATATAAGAACATGCAACTTGAAAACGCCATAAAAAAAATTCTTTAAAAAAGTTCATAGTGAAAATATGTACTGATTTTCTCAGTAAATTCTTAATAGTACAAGAACTAGCACATTGAAGTATATTTTTTTCTCAATGAGCTAACACGCAAGGATATTAGCTACAAAACGATACCAACATAATCTCTGTAAGTTACATATGTGGAAAGTAATTGCTGTTCGAACATGATCCACATGATCATTGATAAAATAAAAAAACCTCACTACTGTATTTTCGATAATGATAAATGATCAAACAAACAAATTAATCATAAAAGTTGCCTCTGCTCTGTAGACAGGCAGAGGCCTTCATGACGACCTGTCTTGTGTCTTTTGCTCGCGTAGTGATCATATTAGAACAGCCATAACTCTTAAATTATGTAACCTACAGAAATGATGTTAGTGTTGTTTTGTAGCTAATATCCTCGCGGGTTAAATCAATGAAAAAAAATTATACTTCAATGTGCTAGTTCTTGTACTATTGCGGATTTACTAAGAAAATCAGTACATATTTTTACTAAAACTTTTGTAGAGAATTTTTTTATGGCGTTTTCAAGTTGAATGTTTTTATATTGTTATACTTCAATGAAAAGTGGTAGTTTCATCTGTCTGAAAAATAGCTGATAGGATCCTAACCATAGTGTGCAGGGTGGCCAGATTTTGTGATCCTTAAGCCGGGTTTCACAAAAACCCCGATCAAGTTGATTGATGAAGTGTCATTATTTCTGTGCAAATTTCAGTTCATTTTTGACGTAAACCATCGAACTTTTCTCAAAATCAACGATTTGATTGTCAATCAAGCTTTGTGAAACCCGCGGTTAAACTACAACTTTTTGATACTATAAAATAGAGAAAAATTAATTCATCTTTTTTCGAGAAACTCACAAGCTATCTACTGCACTGCTCTATCTTCTTTTGTTTTCGAGTTATAAGCCAAAATAAACACAAAGGCAATTTTCTTTTAGGGTTGAAAAGCTGGAGCTGTTGACTCAAGATGTGCGGAAAAGTCTGTGAAAAGAATTAAGACGTCTGGCGTCTCGACGCTATCAAAATTTTTTTCTCCAGAAGCATACCTTTTTTTTGTGTCATTCGAAAGATAATTTAATTCTGAATTTTTTTTCTGAATACCATTTTTTTCTATTTCTTACCTTCAGCTACCTGCAGTCGATATATTATAGAACATATGAATTGACATGTTGGATTTATTATTAAAAAAATGTTTAGTGTTAAAAAATATAATATTCAATTGATATGATGATCGAGTAAAAAATTGAGAAAAAAGTGTCTTTGATTTCATGAAACACAATCATACTATGTCTCTAAATCAAGGCATACTGTCACAATACAGAAGGAAATAAATGGAATAGAATCAACATAAAACACGCTGATGGTCGATGCCGGTAAGAAAAAGAAAATATTGAATTCAGAAAAGACATTCAGAATTAAATTATCTTTCGAATGACACAATAAAAAAGGTATGCTCCTGGAGAAAAAAATTGATAGCGCCGCGACGTCTGGCGTCTAAATTCTTTTCTCCGACTTTCACACACATCTCGAGTCAACATTGACTTGTACCAAATACCTTCAACAGAATAAAAAAAATATTCATCCCTTCTCGGGAAAAACTAGATTACCAAGATAAGTGAATCACCCTATACACTTGGTTCTTGACCCGTATGCTCTAACGCCTGCCCCTATCGTGGTGTTAGATCCGTTTATTATATCATTTTCATTGGGACACCTTGTATAGTGTTCAGGTGAGATATCCATAATTTTCACTGGATTGAAAATTGCCGCCACGCAAATTAATGGTTGTCAACTATTCACGAAAGATTGAATAAATATAATTATTCCTCGCATCTTTCATTAAAAAATTTCATTCGATGTAACGTCTATAATGTGCTACTTATATTATACACAAGGTCACTCATAAGTAGAATCCGCATGAGAAATTATCAAGGACCTTCATTTTAATGTAAATACCCAAAAAAATTCTCACTGCCTATTCAATCTCCGATAAAAATCTCGAATGAACTGCTATAAGAACCCACCAAAATATTGAATATTATGTAACCAACGATTGTTCGTGTTTGAAATAAACAATTTTTTATGGCAAAATATTATTCATATAAACAAACTTATTTATAAACAAAAGGTACTCAATGAACATGTATTTCATACTTTCATGCTACCAGAAAAAAATATTTCGTTGAAAAGAAAGTTTGCTTGAAGCTATTGGAGCGATTGTGACCATATCGTGTGGAACATATAACGAACATAAACACGACAACTTCCGAAAGAAACAACTTCAGACCTTGAAATTTTCAAGATTATTTAGGTACTGTGTTTTGTAAACCCAATTTTCCTTCACTTTTACATAAATTTGGTTGTATTTCATCTAAAGCACGTTCAATGTTGTTTGCGCTCGTTCTCCCTAAAAGAGTGCCATATCGTTTTGCCCAAATGTCTGTAATTTTCGAAACGATAGGGTTCTATTCCCTGATGACGAATTCGTGGTCAAATTCGATTCTGTCCGTGGGGTCGTCTGGCCGTCAGTTAGCACGATAACTTTCGAAGGGATTGTCCTAGAGACTTGAGATTTTCAGGGTGAGTTCAGTTCCCAACTGCCGCGGTTAAATTTGTTAACCAGCTAAATCGTAGAGGGTGTTCCATAAAATATGGCCATTCAAAATTTTTGTTCCTCAATATCTCAGACGAAACTAAATCCATCGAAATGAAATGCAATATGCTCATTATAAGCCTCATGCAAAATTTGTTGACCATAGTGTTAACAGAATCATAGAGAATTCAGTTGGAATATTGAAAAGAAGAATGATTCTATAACAAGATATCCGTTTCGAGTGAAATTTAAAGATTATTTTCTTCGTTATTCCTTTCTTCTTTATTTTTTTCAACTTTCTTATTTGTTGTATCATCAAGAATTGTTCAGTTCAGCCCACTCCATTACCAAATCGTGGCTGCGCCACTGATACTGAAAGTTATTTCAAGAGGATGAAATCATCAGAATCATAGAAAATTCAAATGGAATATTGAAAAGAAGAATCTTTATATTTTCATAACAAGAGATCCGATTCGAGTGAAATTCATTTTATAAATGAAGATTGATGTACTGAATGTTCCTGTAGAATTTCAAGAGGATCGCATCATCAGAACCATAGAATTCAATTTTTTTACTTGTCGAGTTTTTACATATTTCAGTTTTTGAATAATTTCCGAAATATTATTCCGATCGTGCCTTATTGTTTCACCAATGAACGAGAGTATTTATCTCCTTGTCACCCTCTTGAATTTAATTCGTTGGGTAGAGTTTTAAAACGTTTCTATTGACAAACAAAACCAACCGAAGCTCTTGTCAATTCAATGACTGTCAACAACAACATGTATCTATTCTGAACAGAAATTATATGTAATAACATCAATTATTTTAAAAAAAAATGCATTGTAGGTAGAATTTCGTCCTTGGTCAGAGTTTATTTCATGTTTCGAAGGAAATAACATCGAACAGAGTATTTTGTTGTCGACTAGTATGCTTTTACCGTTGTTCCTGGGATATCAGAAACTCCAATATAACTGGTCAGATACTGAAACAATCTATTATTTATTGAAAATTTTAAGAAAAACCCTGAGCAGGAGCTTTGTAGCGCTCGTTCTTTGGTGAAGCAATAAGACCATTACCTCAGAATTTTTTATGGGATTTGAGATTGATACCAAATGTATATGTACAGGGTGGGCATATTTCGATGTTTTAGCACTACAACTTTTAAACCAGAGGAGATAGACAAAATCTGATACCCACTTCTCGATCTTTTTTTCTTAGAAACTAACAACAGTAGTATTCATTTTTGGCAACCTTCTTTTGTTTTCGAATTATTAGCGAAAATTGGAAAAGTGGCAATATCGAAAAAAATTCATATCTCCGCTAATACTGATGATAGAGCTCTGAAATTAAAACATTATACAGGCACTTTTTTCACGTAGAATCCAGTGGCGTACTCGCCTTTTTTTGCACCATTTCTAATTACGGAGCTATGACCCAAAGTTATGTTTTGTTAAATGGAAATACTAGGTTTTTGTGGCATTTTCTTAAAGCTTAAATTTTTCTGATTTCAAAAATATATAACATTGTATGGTTTGTATCAATATGAGTATAGAAAATGATCAAAAACCTATTTTCATCTGCGTCTCAATATTTTCTATGGTTGACGAGCACAGAAAAATGGAGCTTCCTATAACAAGAACAGTCTCCTTCCGTCAATCTCATTATTTCTATGCTTTCAACTAATTTCTCCAAAAAATTCGAACATAGATATATTTCATAAAAACTTATATCTTGAAATGGATTTGGAAATAACAAAAAGATCCACATGATCCTCCGTTTCAATCGATATACTTAGTTATAATGAGATGGATGCAAGAGAATATTTTTATTGCACTCCAGAATAAATACGCACAAGTGCTTAGTAGTCTATATCAAATCGCATATGAAATAACGCATATATAGATATGATTGAAGTTATCAATTCAATCAGAAAAGTAATAAAGGAAAAATATTTTTCAATACCTAATAGTGATTACAATAAAAGGTCAGTAGGTTATAACTAAGATGTCTTATTTTAGACATCTTAGACTTAGACTTATTTAGACTTAGTTATATAACTTAGAATGAGGGATCAAGTTTCACAGCAGTTCATCTTGGAGAAATTGAGTAAAGAGCATAGAAATGAAAAGAATACTGGAAAGATATTGTGGTAATTATACGATGCTAATTTTTCTGTGCTCATCAACAGTTGAAACCATAGAAAATATTGAGACTCAGATGAAAATAGGTTTTTGATCATTTTCTATACTCATATTGATACAAACCATACAATGTTATATATTTTTGAAATCAGAAAAAATTAAGCTTTCAGAAATCATATGATACAAACCATACAATGTTATATATTTTTGAAATCAGAAAAAATTAAGCTTTCAGAAATCATATTGATACAAACCATACAATGTTATATATTTTTGAAATCAGAAAAAATTAAGCTTTCAGAAAATGCCACAAAAATCTAGTATTTCCATTTAAAAAAATAACTTTGGGTCATAGCTCCGTAATTAGAAATGGTGCAACAAAGGCGAGTACGCCACTGGATTCTACGTAAAAAAGTGCCTGTATAATGTTTTAATTTCAGAGCTCTATCATCAGTATTAGCGGAGATATGAATTTTTTTCGATATTGCCACTTTTCCAATTTTCGCTTATTCATCGAAAACAAAAGAAGGTAGCCGAAAATGAATACTACTCTCGTTAGTTTCCCGGAAAAAGAGATCGAGAAGTGGGTATCAGATTTTGTCTATCTCCTCTGGTTTAAAAGTTGTAGTGCTAAAACATCGAAATATGCCCACCCTGTACAGTGGAATTTCCCTATAACGAAAGCGCTAACTCCGCTAAAAATATTCGTTGTAAAGAAATTTCGTTATACCGAAAATTTGTTTCTATAGTCGGCAATGTCGAGGTCGACTTCACTGATAAATTTAAGTTTATTATTCAAACTTAAGCGCCTGCTTTTAGACATTTTCGCACAACTTTTCTCACTATCGTAATGGTTAGACTGAAACCAAACGGCCAGGGTTTCATTTGAAACTGTTTCAGAAAGATCTCTTTACCCGCCGTAATGATTAAGTGTAAGGTCGGGATTTATTACGTACATCCAGAAGAATTTCGGCAAAAACCCTTCCTTATAACTTCATACCAATACCCATTCAAAGAATGATGTTCCTCGAATATTCGTTGTAGAGAGATTTTACTTCGTTTTAGAGGTTGTTTTAAACATGGAATTTTGATTCAAGGTGCAATGTCTTGTACGAAATTCGTTATACAGACGTTCGTTATAGGAAGTTCCACTGTATATGCATAATCTCAGCACAATCGGCATTATATTGTAGAAATTATTCAAAAGATGAAATATGTGAAAAAATATTAAAAAAAATTAAATTATATGGTTCTGATGATGCGTTCTTCTTGAAATTGTGCACGAACATTCAGTTTATCAGTCTTGATTCACAAAATATATTTCACTTGAATCGGATATCCTGTTATGGAAATATAAAAAAATTCTGAATTAACATTCAGTGTATTAATCTTTTTATATAAAATAAATTTTATACGAATCGGATATTTTTTTCATGGAAGTATGAAGTTCTTCTTTTCAATATTTCAGTTGAATTTTCTTTGGTTCTGTTTACACTATGGCCACAAAATTTTTGCATGAAGCTTATTATGAGCATCTTGCATACGGCCGCAACATTTCAAGAACAAAAATTTGAATGGCCATATTTTATGGAACACCCTGAACGATTTGGCTGGTTAACGATCTTAACCGAGCCATTTGAGAACCGAACTAACCCTGAAAACTTCAATTCTCTAGAACAGTGATTCTCAACCTGTGGTCCTCGAACGGTTTTCATGTGGTCCGCGAAGGAAATGTCATAAAATAGTCAATTTGAATCTAGGATCTTGAGATGTGAATTAATGCGTCTGCCTATTTTTTTCAACTCAAAACGTTTGCAGTATTGAATTGAACCAGAACCAGACAACAAAACGCGCCTGACACACAATTAAATGAACATCTTATTGAGATTTCATCCGATGATCATTTAAAAGTGAAAAAATCTCACTGCGAAAGTAGTGCAGATTTTTGGATTGGGTTACTTGATGAAATCACTGAGAAAAACTTCATGACATTGCTAAGTAAAAGAGATGATTGGAAACGGGAATACACCGACTATAATCTCAAAGAAAATACCGTAAAATGGTATACAGATGGTTCCAAAACCTCTACAGGAGCAGGCGCCGGGATATACGGGCCAAGCACCAAGTGTGCACTGTCGCTGGGCTCCTATATGAGCGTCTTTCAAGCGGAAATCTTAGCTATTGAAAGATGTTAGATATAAATCTAGAAAGAAACTATCAGAAGTGTGATATAGCCATACACTCATCAGATAGTCAAGCTGCTATTAAAGCACTGAGCTCCTACGTCATCGATTCTAAGATGATCTGGGAGTGCCGGAACAAACTCAACGAGGTAGGCAAGAAAAATAAGGTCTTTTTAATCTGGGTTCCCGGCCACTCGGGAATCGAAGGAAACGAAGAGGCCAATACACTCGCCAAAGAGGGCGCACAAATGTCACTCTTTGGCCCAGAACCCTTCTGTGGTATATCTAAATGTACCTATAAGGAGTTTCTGGAGAAGGAGAAAGCCGAGAGGGAAAAGCTCTGGCGGAATCTCCCAGGGATGGATCATTCCACTGAGTTCCTTCGGAACTTCGAGACAGCGGGATCCAAAAGATATCTGGATCTTGGTAAGAAGCAATTGCACCTCCTCACTGGCTTTCTTACAGGACATTGTCGCCTTAGGAAGCACCTGTTGAGGATGGGATTGTCGGACACTGACGAGTGTAGGTTCTGTGGGGAGGAGGAAGAAACCCCCATTCACCTAGTCACGGAATGCCTTGGCATTACGAGCCTGAGGAGGAAATGCCTTGGACAAGAAACTTGTAAGAGTGAGGAACTAGCCTCGTTGAAGTCTTCACAGTTACTAGATTTCATTAGATCTCTGGAACTGGAAGGCGAGCTGTGAAGGTTTTTGGCCAGAACAGCTCTGTAAGGGGGCACAATAGACCTTAAGGTCGCAGTGGACTGTAACCCCTCTGTAAACTATCAACTATCAACTAACTACTTGATGAAAGTCCACTGCTAAGTGAAAAAGCTTTGGAACTTCTTCTTCCTTTTCATTCCACTTATCTCTGTGAGGCAGCATTCTCAACATTATGTGTCATCAAGAATAAACACAGAAATAGGTTGCTAAATTTGAATGCTTCTATGAGACTGGCGTTAACTTCTTTCGAGCCAAATATTGAGAAACTTTCAAGTGAGAAGCAAGACCAAGGGAGTCATTAACGTCTTAATTTGGAGCTATCTATGACTTTTTATTTTTTTTATATTTCTTTGTCTTTCAATAATAATGTATTATCTTTTATTATTTTGTAAATAATAAATTCATTAGTAAAACTTCAGTGTTCATCTCATTTTACCTATTATTAGGAAATACTAATAATAATATCTAAGTGGCCCGCCAAGAATTCTGAAAGGTACAAGTGGTCCTCGGTGGTGAAAAGGTTGAGAGCCACTGCTCTAGAACAATCCACTCGAAAGGTATTGTGCTTACGGCCGGACGGCCCCACGGACATAATTGAATTTGACCACGAATTCGTCATCAGGAAGTAGAAACCTATTGTTTGAGACCATTTTCGACTCAAAATTCGAGAATAGCAGACATTTGAGCAAAACGATATAGCACTCGCTTCAGGAGAACGAGCGCTGAAAAATGTGACCTACGGTCGATGGTACCCAAGACTTTCATGAAGGACGGAAAAAAAGAAGTTATTAAAAATTAGCTTCACGGGCAAGAACCACTGCTCTTTTGATGAAATATTTTCAGAGCTACAGTGTTACCAGATGTATAGGGTTATCCATTTTGCGGTTTCAAAAGTAAACGTAAATAAAACACATAAAAAATATTTTTTATCATGATATTTCTTTTTTATTATAAAGTTTGAACGTTGACATTTGTGTGAAACACTACATCATTTAAATGACAACCACCCGAATTGTTGCAAGCTTCGATTCTTTTGAGGTAATTTTCGACCACCTTTTGACACATATTGGGCGGTATCTCAGCCATAACTTGACAATATTGGTTTTCAACTACTCAAGAGTTAAAGGTTTATCTGCATAAACACGGCCCCACAAAAAAAGTCAAGCAGTGTCAAATCGCATGATTGGTGGCCAGTTGATATCGCCGTCCACCGCCGGTTGTTCAAGCACCCATTCGACGTATCCACGATGTTGATGTGAATGGTCGGCTGGCTTCAATTGTTGTGTGAGCTGGATTTTATATGGGTGGTGTATAGGTGTAGATCTTAATGCAAAATACGCCATAATGTGCCGTAAGACAGTCCTAATTCCTGAGAATGACGAGGAATGGACAGATTCGGGTCTTCGGCAACAATTTCACTTACAGTAGCGATATTTTCAGTGGTACGAGCAAAAGGATGATGCACAGGGCTTACAATATCTGTAACCAATCCAGTCTCTTCAAATTTCTTCACAATTTTACTAATTGCTTGCATAGTTGGACGATTATGTAAACCAAAATCTGCTCTTAAAGCACGATATGTGGCTGTGGCAGAATCGCCATTTTTGTGCTAGGTTTTTACAATTTTCATGCGTTGTGCGATAGTCAAGCGATCCATTTTCATAAATGTCAGACTTTCAACTGAAGAAAAAATTTTTTTTTAAAAACTTCGTTTGACAGATATCGAATTCCAGCCCTATACTTTTGAAACCGCGAAATGGATAACCCGTTATGAAAAGGAACTAAGGTCTTGGAAATTCAATATTGCTTTTTAAGATTACTCCAAGCTTTCAATCATCAAAGAATCAAATCAAATATTCAAACACCCTTGACTCCATAACATCAATAAATAAAAGTTAAATATGCCAAGCAACATCTCAAAAAAAAGTAAGGTGAAAAGACTTAATAGTAGCGTAAATTACGCCAATTAAATCACCCGCAACAAAAAACTGATTGATGTTATAAAACCGGTCGCTCTGACGTCATCGTTCGATGCTTCACACCGACGATTGAACTCAAATCAATCATAGGAGGATTCAACAACACGCTAAAGATGTCGAATCGGTTCTTTCGCTTCCTTAACAGTCAGAATAGAGGAGTACCGTAAGAGTGGTCAACTGCTTAGAATACACCCAAAATCACTTTCATTTTTATACAATTATTCAACTTTTATTCGGTAGCTTAAAACTTAAAATATTTGATGTCACTTAGGTCGGTGACATGAATGACTTTTTTATTCTTATATTTTTATCAATGTTATTTGAGTCACCTCCTACTACTTCAAGAAGTCATGTTTACCAGGATTTTTTTACAACAAAAATAAAAATTTAATTGAAATATAGATAGCTATCAGTAAACTTATTAGAAAGTGGTGGAGGCCTATGTGACCACTTTCTAATAAGTTTACCAGGATTTTTTTACAACAAAAATAAAAATTTAATTGAAATATAGATAGCTATCAGTAAACTTATTTAGAAAGTGGTGGAGGCCTATGTGACCACTTTCTAATAAGTTTACTGATAGCTATCTATATTTCAATTAAATTTTTATTTTTTTGTAAAAAAATCCTGGTAAACATGACTTCTTGAAGTAGTAGGAGGTGACTCAAATAACATTGATAAAATATAAGAATAAAAAAGTCAGTCATGTCACAGGCCCAAGTGACATCAAATATTTTAAGTTTTAAACTACCGAATAAAAGTTGAATAATTGCATAAAAATGAAAGTGATTTTGGGTGTATTCAGTTGACCACTTTTACGGTACTTCTATATTCGTAATAGTTTTATAGAAAAATTACGATAGGTATGTTCACCTGTTCGATGTTTCATCATAAATGCAGATAGATATCAGTGATGGAGGCTGTTTCACCACTTGCTTATAAGTGACTGATAGCTATCTAACTGAGTCAAAAGGTATAGGAAAATTACGATAGGTATGTTCACTAATAATAAACTAGCTGACCCGGCAAACCTAGTTTTGCCACTCGATATAACTTCACTTTTTGTCCAAATGTCAAAATTATTATAAGCTATAAGTACTCTATGACTGCTTGATTGGTCGTAGGAAAAAGGAAAGCCTTTTATTTTTTTCTGAACAATTTTTTTTGGAAATATTTTTTTCTATAAGCCTTGCCCTGGCAAGTATGAACAAAACAAAAATTAATTATCCAATTTGGTGTAGTCGTTTGGAAGATATGGCATTTTGACGGTAACCATAGATCCTGTTTTATTAATATACAAGATGCAGATAGCTATCAATATCGAGTGGTGGATGCCTGTTTCACCACTTATAGGTAACAAAAAGCTTTCTAACTGCTATCGTTGAAATAAATTCATCTGCATTTATTATACCGAAATACTTTAGGTTTTAATATGAAATATCATAAATAGGGTAGGAGAAAAATAACATTATTGATGCAAAAGATCATTTGGCTATCAACCGAAGTCTCCCTGCCAGTTACACATATACTCACATTAGTTAATAAATAAAATTCATTCTATAGATAGTAGGTATTCAATAAACGTTATCATAAATATTTCAAGAAGAAAAGAATATTTTCACGACTGAAAAATCTGAAAGGCTTCAATTTCAATGATATCTGTCAGTTACTAATCAGTAGAGACCGGATTATACAGGGTTGGGATAAAGTTCGGCACCAAATTAATATCTTTAAAACGAAACGGGCGATATTTTTGAAATTTGGCAGCTGAGTGTAATGGACCACAATGCATCTGATGAGCATATTTTCATTAATGAGATACTTCCGGTTTAACCGGAAATGACCTAAATTTTTTTCATTTAAATGGGACACCCTGTATATTTCTGCAGATTCTGAAAGAGCACTTTGTTACGGATCTGTCCATACCAGGTTCCATGTAAAAATTATCTGTAAAAAGAAGAATCGAGACAACGGATTCTTGATGAATGTGCATCAATACATGGAGAAGTCTTGAGAAAAGTTACTCAAGAATTTGTAAATAGACTGGCATATTGTCAGGAGGTGAATGGCAAGCACTTCGAACATTTAAAATGATTTTTTTGAATTATTTTTAAAAAAATTTCTACTAGTAAAGTAAAGTATTTCTTCTTTTTATAGATTTTCATGAAAAATACGTCATGAAAAGCAGAAAGAGTTATCTACTACAAAGTATTTCGTTTTATTTCTCACTATTGATACAAATAACAACGATTTATTCATTTGAATGGATTTTTTCTCAAATGTACAAAAAGACTGAATTTCTTCTTTTTACAGAGAATTTTTACATGGAACCCGATATGGACAGATCCGAAACAAGGTGCACTTTCAGAATCTGCAGAAATATACAGGGTGTCCCATTTAAATAAAAAAAAATTAGGTCATTTCCGGTTAAACCGGAAGTATCTCATTAATGAAAATATGCTCATCAGATGCATTGTGGTCCATTACACTCAGCTGCCAAATTTCAAAAATATCGCCCGTTTCGTTTTAAAGATATTAATTTGGTGCCGAACTTTATCCCAACCCTGTATGCATTTGTATATTTAGGAAATCTTCAGCGGTATTTGCATATTTTAGCTAAGATCCAGTTATGATGCATATTTTCAGTACATATTTTCTTTCCTGTCTTCAGAAATGCAATAAAAGTGATATCACGCGAATCCGACCAAATTCCTCAAAATATAAGGTCTATTAAGTAATGATACTGGTAACTACTATGACTTTTGTCAGACTTGCTCTGAGGGAGAACGAGATTAGCTCCGAAGCATGATATAAGAATACATTCCCAAAACTCGACGTCAACCGGAACCGGGTGATAAGGCAAGTATTGCTGGTTGTCGGGAAAATATTTTAAAAATTCTAAGTTGCATGATTTTAAAATAATAGGCGTTTTTAAAAAAACACGCAAAATTCCACACCCTGTGACAGTCTTTTCACTCCTGTTGCCACAAATATCAACTTTTTCCAACTTTTTTTTCTGCTGTGTAACCTTGAATAATGCTTGTCTAAACTGTAATCAAAATTTCAATTTGGATACCAGCTGCTCTAGGTTTCATGAAAATAGGGCTAACTTCTCAGAAAAAATATTCAAAATGAACAATTGCCTAGGTTCAACTGACTGTATTGAAAAAAAATGTACTACGCAAGTGGCATGTTTTGTCCGAAATGGTAAAATACTTGGTAAATTGTAGCTGCCGTAGTTCAAATTCGCTTTCGATTGCCTTTGAATACACTTTTCTTCAACTGCTTCCCAGTAAAAAAAGTCCAATAGATTCAAGTCCGGTGAACGGGTCGGCCCCGAAATTGGACCTGAACATCCGATCTATCTTCCGGGAAAAAATGTTTCCAGAAAAAAAATTTACAGATAAATTTCTCCGGAAATTTTTTTCCTGGAAAATTATTTTCTCTGGAAATTTTTTTTTCTGGAAACATTTTTCCCGGAAGATGGATGGGACGTTCTGGTCCAATCTCGTGGCCGGCCCGTCACCGGACTTGAATCTATTGGACTTTTTTACTAGGAAGCATTTAAAGAAAGAGTTAATTCAAAGGCAATCGAAAGCGAAAATGCGCCATCTTTTGACAAAACATGCCAAACTTGCGTAGTACATTTTTTTCAACAGTCAGTTGAAACTAGTCAATGGTTTATTTTGAATTTTTTTTCTGAGAAGTTATTTTTATAAAACCTAGAGTAGCTGGTATCAAAATTTTGAATTACAAGCATTATTCATTGTAACACAGCAAAAAAAAAGTTGGAAAAAGTTGATATTTGTGGCAACAGGAGTGAAAAGTCTGTCACAGGGTGTGGAATTTTCTGTGTTTTCTTAAATACCTACTATTTTAAAATCATGCAACTTAGATTTTTTTGTATCTCTCTGACAACCAGCATTACTTGCGCTATCACCCGGTTCCGGGTTGAAGTCGAGTTTTGGGACACCCAGTATATCGTGCTCCGAAGTATGGGATTCATATTGATCGATTTTGATATTAATTCTCAACTTACATCATTTATGATTTCATGGCGATGTAATGCTATGAAGCTCTGTGTACTTGCACTCAAGATTTAGTCTTAACTGAAAGTATCCAAATAATGAGTAAATTACGCCAAATGAACGGCAGAAGATTACCTCAAACTATAAAGTAGACATAGCACCAAAGTTCAAATTCTGCCCGGTTACGCCTGTGGATGTGGAGGGAACTTTTCGTGCATATTTCAAGCAGTTTTCATGCATATCCGCATGAATATAACAACTTGTTTATGTTGCATATAGTCCGGTCTCTACTAATCAGCAAGTGGTGAAACAGGTCCTTAGAGTCCTCCTGAGTGACTTAATAAAAGTGAACGTGGTAAAATTTACAGGAAAATCACGACAGGTATGTTCACCTGTACCTACCAACCTTCCGCCTGCTGGTTGTCATCACACTGTCACCGAAGTGTGACAGTTTCTACTTCCGGACACTATCGTCAGTTATTTCGATGGCACGAAATATGGGAGCATTTAATCAAGTCACCTGGCATGCATGAGGTACTGTTAGGAGGCTATGAGACATGAAATCATCATGAAGTAACACAGAGGAGTACTAAAGGGTTTTCCAATAGGAGGTGTTATTTTGATATTCAAAGAAAAATGCCAATTTTCAATATAAATGATGGGATGTTTATTTCATTATAAAGAAGAAGCTAAGCCGTCAATAGTGGAAAATAACATCAGGCAAATGACCCCCACGACTACGCTTACAGCAACATATCCTTTAAATGAAATTTTCCATAACCAAATCGCAAAGTGGCTGCCCTATGTCCTCGATAGCCTCACGAATTCCATCTTTGAAGTTTTGAATCGACGCTGGGATATTGGCGTAGACCTTTTCTTTCACGTGGTTCCAAAGGAAGAAGTCGCAAGGTGTTAAATCACAAGATCTCGGTGGCCAATTGTGATCACCTCTTCGAGAGATAACACGGCCGGAAACTTTTCCCGCAAAAGATCAATGGTTTCGTTGCTTGTGTGGCACGTAGCGTCGTCTTGTTGAAAGTAAACGTTGTCCAGGTCAATACTATCCAATTTCGGCCATAAAAACGTTTGTTGAATGCCTAATTCCAAAGAACGACGAGGAATGGACAAACCTGGGTTTTCTTCAACACTTTCGGCTACAGCAGCAATATTCTCGGCTGTTCTCGAGCGACGTGCACTGGTTTCATTTTTATATCACTAGCTTGTCTCAACAGTTCGAATTTTTCCACCAATTTCTTTATTGCGGTCCGAAATGGTGCTTCACGACGACCCAAAAATGTTTCGAAGTTTTACGAACCGTCTCTGCCAAATTTTCACACATTTTTATAGTGAATTTTATTAATTTCAATGCGTTCTTTAAGCGTGTATCGTTCTATTTTTGTAATGGCATTTTCTCCTTGTCAAATGTCAAAAATGACAGCTTCAAACGTGACGTCTATCCGAAATAGCGGGCTATTCAGAATGATACCTATCATTGGAAAACCCTTCAAAAGTAAACTGCATAAAACACACCGAAAATCAATTCCTTTTTTACGCGATTGTTTCTAGGGGAACAGCGTGCTATTATTTTGCCCGAATGTCTGTATTTTTCGAATTTCGGGCAGGGTGGACTCACTAATGAAGAATCTGTGTTCTGTCCAATCGAATCAAGTTCGATTTCTGAAATCTTGAAACTAGGTTCGGATTCGGAATGTCGCGGTTGAGTTGGTTAACAGGCCAAATCGATCCAGTAGTTTCGCAGTTATTGACTTTTGAAATTTTTAATTATTTTCCCGATATTTCCGAAACAATACTTCGGACCAATTCGAAATTTGGTATTTTTATCACAAAAACTTTCGAAGCGATTATCCTAGAGACTTGAAATTTTCAGGTTGAGTTCGGTCCCCAAATGGCTCGGTTGAGTTCGTTAACCAGCAAAATCGTACAGGGTGTTCCATAAAATATGGAACCAATTGAAATGAAATTTTGCAGCCACATGTAGGATGCTCATAACAGCTTCATGCTGAATGTTGTGACCAAAGTGTTATCAGAATCATAGAAAATTCAATTGCAATATTGAAAAGAAGAATCTTTATATTTCCATTCAGGTGGAATTTATTTTGTGAATGGAGATTGATAAACTGAATGTTCGTGCAAAATTTCAAGAGAACCGCATCATCAGAACCATAAAATTTAATTTTTTTATTAATTATTATGAACTTTTTCGAATGATTCCGAGTTTGTTCATTCTATCGGAATAAAATTCTGCAGTAAAATTTTCAATGCCAATTCTAAACAGTACGAAATATTTGTGGATGCGTTGATATAACCATAAAAAAGTCTATCGTTATATCAAAAAAAATTCTGCCATGAAATACCTTTTTATTGAAATTAAATCGAGTTTGAGGATGTAAATTGGCGAAGTGAATGATTATGCAAAATTTTGAGGCCTTACTGTTTCACAATGAACGAGACTTTGTATTCTTATACCCGGGACTTCGTCCGCATAAGTTTTTTGTTTTCTCCCGGCTGTAAGTCCCCCTACAACAATGTCCCACTATCGTGTTCCAGTCCTCAACTTCACAACAAAATCATTTCAGTATAGTAGCTATGGCGTCGTGCGCTTCTTGACACGATCACGCTAGATTTTCGCGGGAATGAGGTATTTTCCCGCCGTAAAAAGTAGCCTGTGTCCGTGCCTAGGATCCTATCTTTATATTAACCAAGTCTTATAAAAATCCGTTCAGACGTTGAGGCGTGAATGAGGTAAACTTTTGTAACCAACGATTAAAAATCACTAACTCAATTAGTTTTCTGCCTACTGCCTACGCCTTAAGTACGATAGCATGAATATTAATAGCCCATATCCTTTTCTATGTTACTATCTATCACCTAACTAAATTTCATCAAAATCCGTTCGGCCGTTTAGGCATGATAGAGCAAAAACTCCCAGCAAAAACCATAAAAAAATTGATCTTATATTCGTTTTTAGGTACCCATCTATTACCTTACTAAATATCATCAAAATCTGTTCAGCCGTTTAGACGTGAAAGAGCAAAAGTCCCAACAAAAACGACTAAAAATCACTAACTCAATTTAGTTATCTGCCTACTGCCTACCGCCTTAGAACGATGGCGTGATTATTTATAGCCTATGACCATTTCTAGGTTATCATCTATCACCATACAAAATTTCATCAAAATCCGTTCAGCCGTTTAGGCGTGAAAGAGTAACAGACAGACAGAGTTACTTTCGCATTTATGAGTATGGATAATTTCTTTACTAGGCAAAGTCGTTGATTCGTTCAACTACTATTATTATATTCAACATAATTATTGTTGTTTATTAGATTGAACCATCAAAGTATGTTCACCTAATAGCAATTTAAACGAATATGTATGAAAATGTATTTGTTTTTCTACTACCTTATTGAACGCAGTGGCGGATCCAGCTCTCGAGAAAGGGGGGGGTCACGGTCAGGTGGATTACATACCCGCCAATTGATTTTTTGGAGACAAATTAGCACCCCCAAAATAAAATTCTGATAAGGTCTTACACAAACAAGAAGTTTATTTGATTTATAACAAAAACTCAATGAGAATAATTACAAAGGTATAACTAAATAGCAAAGGGGATTTTTCTATTGCTCCTTCTTGCAAAACGGGTGATGACTTCCTCTACATCAACAGATATGTCATTATGGATATGAAGTACCTAGTGCTAGTCCAATAAGTCGTTCTTCTGCCATCGAAGCTCTTAACCATGTTTTGAGCCTTCTCAAAGTGGAAAATGACCCCTCTGCCGCCGTTGCCTACACTAACTGGTAGTGTTGAGAGTGTACCGAGAAATTTTCTCACATTTGGATAAATCTCAGAATCACAGTTTTCTATGAGATTATAATATATCGTCTGTGGAGTCTTCTTCTCTCGTGGCCATTTCATCTTCCATGAGCGATATTCATTCGTAACGATTGAAACAGGAGGATTGTCTAATAGATGTTTGTACTGATTTACCAACTCGTTAACTATTTCAACATCTTCATTTTCATTTTTTGAATAAACGACTTTAGGTATAAAAACTCCTAATTTGAATAAATTAATTACTTCAGATGACAGTCGATCCTCTAGGTCATTTACTATTGAATCCAGAAGAGGAATGTACACAGACCTGCGGAAATACTCTTCTGCAGACTGGGCAGGCTGATTATTGGCTCTGTGTATTTGTATTTTGACTATTCTAGGGCATTTGATAGTCACATCTAGCTGCTCAGCTACTTCCTTTGCCTCTTCAAAAAGCTGTCGAAAAACTACGTCCGCTTTTTCCCTTTTTTCTCGTAACACACTCATCGTATCCTTTATGGCATCCGTAGCTCTTTTCAAATCAATTGAGCTGGTTTGCAATATTCTACTCAAAGACACAGTTGTACCTGAAACATCAAGTATGATAATTAATATATTTAACTTACAGTTAGATTCTCCATATATGACACAATAATTACTGATTAACATTTGCATCTCATCATTCTACGAACGAAATAGAATTAATTCAGTTTTGAGTTCATCAGAAAAAAATGAGGAAAAAACATGTAGGTATCTATATATTTACCCAAAACATCACACAAGCAGATAGATGAAATAATAAAGTCTGAGCTTCGCAATGTAATGTAATGTTTGGAGTAAGCAGTATGCGTCATTAGCAGTTTTGCTGTCTTGCCATGTTGAAATCGTTTCTAGTGCTCTACAAATCTTCAACAAGTTCTCTCCTTGGAATTGTGCCCATCATGCCGCTCCGCCCAACGCGTTTCACAGATACTTTGCACTGCAACTCCAAGTTCCCTTGCAAAAATCTGATGTCTCTTGGCAGATGCATTGGCGAATGCAACAACCTTTCTCATCGTACCTGAGGTGTTACGGCAAGAAGTCACTTTCGATGACATGGCTAAAGAATTATTCAAAATGTGATTGCTGCATGTACAGCGTTTAGCATGAACAGCCGTTTTTGATAATTCTTGTACTGCTCCCTTCGTTGCTGAAGACATAACTGAGCAGCTGTCGGTTCCAATACCCACACACCATTTTAAATCAACATTGAATTTGGAGCAGAGTTTTTCAACGATATTCGCCAATGCTACACCAGTCAATCTAAGCTCTGTATCACCTGTAATGTTATCCATCTCATTACTTCTTAACATTTCGTGAATATCGCAAAAAGTCACAAAATCTTCCCTCGCAATATTATTGTGGAGATACCTGAACGACAGGCTTAGCTGTGATGTATGAGATAATCAGTTGTCTCATCAAATAAAACTGAGAAGTATTTAGCTTCTCTAACATTCTCTAGAATGTTCTCCTGGATTATCTCTTTGCAAACATCAATCAACTCATTTTGCACAGTCTTGCTGATGTATGTTGCATTGGACTTAGAAGTCTCCAAATGATGTTGTTTTGTGTCGCCAGAATCTATACGAAATCTCAAAAGTGCTCTGAAATTTCCTTCATGGGATAATACACTGTCATTTTCGGGCAGTGAATTTGTTTGACAGTTCACATTCAATAGTAATTTACCATCGTCACGATGTCCACGTAGTGGTATATTCTGACGACCACATAGAATTATTGTTTTGACAATTGGTCGCAGACGTTCCCTGTTTTCATTGATTTCTTTCATTATTTTACTACAAATCTGGTTTAAAATTATATTTTCAGGTTTATGAAATGTAGATAAGAAAGTTTTTCCTATCTCGACTGCTTTCTCATGGTACTTGTTCCGCTGATGTGTCAGCAGAACACCATTTTCACCAAGCAAATTATCAAATACTTTTAACGGTTCTGTTACAAGTCGTTTCAAAGATGTATTTGATTTTACTGCAAATAAAGCACAATATTTGCAGTAAAGGCCCTGATCTTTAGGAGACATCACAAGCCAGTGAAATTTGTCAAGGTGCGACCTTTGTGCATATTTTTTTGTTTGTTTATTATTTTTTTTGACAACATAGTGAGGAAAAATATAATTTGGAGGAGGCACCCAATGCTTTTCTAACAGCATTGCTTTAGTTGAATCATCAATTTTGTTTCCTACGTGCCATCCAATATCAGAAGAAAATTTCTCGAGTTGTTGAAAATCCGAAATGGGTGTATTAGTGACAGGACTAACAGATGTTGAATTTTTTTTCATCAAAATTTGTCGAAGTCGAAGCTGGGGAAGACTAGGAAGTAGAAGCAGCAGCAGAATAACTACTATCACATGCACTATTAGTTGTTATATTATTATGTAATCATTAGTTTCATGCTTTGGTTTCTTTGTGAAATATGAGTCTATTTTTCCAAATGTATCACATCTATTACGTTTCAAACCACTGTCGATCTTGTTCTTAGGGTCACCCTGAAATAAAAATAATTCATGCAATAAAAAATACACATGCACCACTCAGAGCAAAAGCATTAATTTTATTAATTAATTAATATGATAAATCCGGTCACCCATCTCCCAAAGGCCAAAAGAACCTTTATCATTCTATGATTAATACTTTCATGAAAAATATAACAGACATGCAGTTGAAGAAACGGAATGTCTAATAAATTTAATATTTCATTCAAATTTAAATCTCCGAAATTGAATCGACACTACTATTGAATTATAATGGATGATCCTATAACCTGTAATACACCTTCTGAAAAACTCTAAACATAATAATACTGTCTTTATTGGTTTTACTATGATTCAAATACGTGCTGATTTAATATCCAGAAATTTTAGTACTCACCATCTTCAACAGACCGGCAAAAAGAACACAATAACGTCCATAACACTATACTTTCTCAGCTAAAATTTGAAGAGCCTCGCTTTTTTCGCTTAGCAGATATTTTTTAACTATTCAATTCGCACCGATCTACATACACGCACGTTCACGTAACGAATGCATCCTATGATGAGTTGCTATTTCGGCCACTTCGGGGCACAGCTTAATAAACCCATGTGTTTTTAAGATGTGTTCGGGGGTTGAGGAATTCTCCGAAAACCTTGGAGATCGTCGCGTCGAATGTGAAATTCCCGTATTGCGTGCGTATTAAGGGGCTGAACTTCGAGATGATCGAAGTAGCAATGGACGTTTGAGGAATAGTTCTTCAAACACCTGAATAAGTCAATACTTATCAGTGAATAGGAACTTATATTGAAATGGACAAATTATTCATCCAAAATTCAGATTTTTTCATTATTGGAACTAATTACCCTACAGTATTCACGCTATGATGAGCAACTAGAAAAAACGAAAACAGAATAAATGTTTACGAACACTCAAATTCAATTCTATTTTTCAATCGAAACATTTTTTATCAAACACAAGATTTGAGGGTTCGTCCAATCCAGGGGGGGGTCATGACCCCCATGACCCCCCCCCTGGATCCGCGCATGATGAACGCTACGACACATTAACAAAATTCTAGAAAACACGATATGTTTTCAATATGAACCCAACTACATATTATTGAAATAAGTGTGATCGAGTATAAATCATTCTTCTTTTTACCTTCAATAATTGCTATCTGAAATTACGTTTATTATAATTTCCAGTCCAATGTCAAATATTTCTAGTGAACATATTTTTGAACGGATGTGTACCCCATTAATGTAATAATTTTTTCACGGATGACTCACCGAATTAAAAAGCGTTTTAACTTTATGAAATCACAGTCGATTGACTAAAACCCAAAAATTCGTAGGTCATCTAATATACAGTCTGTTTCACTTCGTTCGTTGTAAATATATTCGACATAAGTTTTTGAGCGCTCGTTCTACTTAAACGAGTGCTATATCGTTATGCCCAAAAGTCTGTAATTTTCGAATTTTGAGCTGAAAATGGTCTCAAACGATAGGGTTCGACTCCCTGATGACGAATTCGTGGTCGAATTCAATTCTGTGCGTGGGGTCGTCCGTTAGCACAGTAACTTTGGAAGGGTTTTTCCTAGAGACTTGAAATTTTCAGGATGAGTTCGGGTCCCAAATGGCTCGGTTGAGTTCGTTAACCAGCCAAATCGTATAGGGTGTTCCATAAAATAAGACCATTCAAAATTTTTGTTCCTCAATATCTCAGAAAATACGAAACCAATCGGAATGAAATGTTACGGCCCAATGCCAGATGCTGATAACTAGCCTCATGCAAAATTTTGTTGCCATAGTGTGAACAGAAACATAGAAAATTCAATTGGAATATTGAAAGAAGCATCTTCATATTTCCATAAGAGGATATCCGATTCAAGTGAAATTTATTTTGTGAATAGGGATCGGAATATTGAATGTTCATCCAAAATTTCGTTGCCATAGTGTCAGCAAAACCATAGAAAATTCAATAGGATTATTGAAAAGGAGAATCTTTATAATTCCATAACAGTATATCCGATTCGAGTGAAATTTCTTTTGTGAATGTAAACTGATATACTGAATGTTCATGCAAAATTTCAGGAGCATCGCCATCATCAGAACTATAGAAAATGATTTTTTGAATTTATATTTTTTACATTTTTCATCTTCTGAATAATTTTCAGAATATAATTCCGATATTGCTAATTCAGAGAACAAACGCTCAAAGGCTCCTGCTCGGGGCTTTTCTTAAATTTTTAATTAACTAAGCGCAAACTCTGAAAATTTTCCGAACTCTTTCACAGGTGTTAAGGAATTGAACTACAATTACATGTTATTGTTTCACTCTATAGGTGAGCAATAAACACATTCGAAATTTTTTTTTAAGTTTGTTTCAATACCAAGAATACATTTACAATTTAGAAACAATTGATCGATAAAAAATTGCGGAAGTTCTTAGACAACAAAATTCAGGAAAATTTCAGGTGGCCGAGTTTATTTGCCGGTGTTCATTATGGAAACTATTGATGGTAAAGATTTCGGAAATTTAGATCAAATTGGCGTGTCACGAAAATGACTCTAGTTCGCTCAATATTTTAGATTGAAGTCAGAAATCTAGCAAGTCATTAGATATACCGGGTGTCCCATTACTCGACGTCAACCCGGAACCGGGTGAAAAGGCAAGTAATGCTGGTTGTCAGAAAAATTAAAAAAAAAATCTAAGTTGCATGATTTTAAAATAATGCGCATTTAAAAAAACACGCAAAATTCCACACCCTGTGACAGTCTTTTCGCTCCTGTTGCCACAAATATCAACTTTTTCCAACTTTTTTCTTTGCTGTGTAACCAGTGGCGGCTCCTCAGGGGAGGCAGAGGAGGCCGGGCCTCCCCTAATTTCACTGCATTTTATTCAATTTGAAATTCAAGTTCAAATGAAAAATAATAACGTTTCTATATCTGTTATATCCATCATTCTATCTACTATCCAAATCTCAATTAATAAACATTTGTTTATTATTCAGCGATCTTAAACATTTATATATTATCCGCAACACACAAAATACGTATTATACGTATTTTGTGTTGCGGTTTGCCCGCTATATACGTAACCTCTTAGCGGAGGAGGCTCGCCTCCACGAGTCCAGATTCGTTAGCCTGTAACATTTCAAACTTCTTCAAGTGAACGGTGCGGGAACCACTCAAATTCAAGCTGTAGGTCACGTGACCGGAGGCCCGACTCCGCAGCCTTCTTTTCGCTTCTAGGCGAACGAGCTTAGCCGAAAATGAACGTCCGATCGGCCCGAATCAACCCCGATCATCGTGGATGGAAATCAGCTGTTGTTTTGATTTCCTCCCTTTTTATTAACGAAGTATTAATCCTTTATCTTTTTACAGTGGGTTTTATTAAGCTTGATCGGGCAATCAAATCGTTGATTTTGAATTAAGCCGATGGTTACCTCAAAAATGAACTGAAAATTGCACAGAAATAATGACATTTCATTTATCACCGTGATCGGAGTTTTATGAAACCCGGCGACGGAAAAGTATGTAAGATTCCAATATTTCAGCAAGAAAGATGGAAACGGAAAAAAGAAGTGAGAATAATAATGCAAGTAGTGAACGCAAGATCCTGTATAGATTTTATTTTGAATAATTAATTCAGTAGAATGCCTGACGATGATAAAATTTTCATAACTCAAGTAATTAATATACCTCGACCAGCAATGTTAAATTTAATTATTAATCTGTTCATAATCGTTCGTTTTGCGTAGAATGGTATACAGATGTGGAGGAAACGGATGGAAACAGGGGAGTTGCAGTGTTAAATTCAAGCAGGCTCGGACTCCAGTGGAACAGTGGAAGAATCGAAACCTCAGAGCGATGCAATATTGAATAAGCGGCTGGTCTGTTGGAATGGCATTCAGAAGCACTGATACGTGTAAGATCGGAGCATTGGTTACAGCAAACGCTACGGTCGGCAACGACACAGGCAACGCGTCGCGTCTTGCGATTGACCACCGAAAAACCAGCGTTTGCTGTAACCAATGCTCCGATCTTACCCTTATCAGAGCTTCGGATTGCCATTCCAACAGACCAGCCGCTTATTCAATATCGCATCGCTCTGAGGTTCAATTCTTCCACTGTTTCACTGGAGCCCGAGCCTTCTTGAATTTAACACTGAAACTCCTGTTGTATCTTTGGAGGGTATCCTCTAAAGATATGTTTCTACTTTCTTCAACGGTTCGTAACTCCGTTGAAGTAGCAGTGAGTAAGTTGTGGTGAGTAGAGGGTTGTAAATCCACTACAAACCAAGTAAAACTCGCGGTGGAGTTTGAATAATATATTTACGTCAAAAACTTGAACAAAAAAATGTTGTTAAGAATTAAATGATCACAGCTTATATATTATTTGTGACGACACACAGTTTTCGTCATCGGGCGCCTTACGGAGTTGCTAGAATCTGCACAATTCGCACATTATTTGGCCTAGATATTGTATATTGCATGCATGATGTCGATTACTGCTTCCTGGTAATTTTCCATGGAATTTGAATTCATGATTTTTAAATGCGATTTTTTCTGAATATTCTTCAATGTTTAATTCACATTAAACATACTCCGGGGGCCCTTGAAGTGAAGAAGGCAGCTCTCAGTATTGTGGTCGTCCAGTTTACTATGCCACCGATTCCAGGTAGTTGATGTGGGCATAGTAAGCTATCAGGTTTCTTGACGTAATACTAAACTGATGTTGTTTTTGATTTGAACTCGTGAATAAATAGGTTCAAGTTCAAAACGTGATGCACTTTCGGCAGGTCTTTGGCTTCTCGGTGCTGGTTGAGGTATTCCCTGGTCGGTGATCCCTCCTTGCTGGTTTTTTCGTAGCGTGCTGTGAGCCTTTTCAGCCCTACGTAAATAGTGATTGCTATAAGTATGACAGCAAGTGTAGTTGCAAAGCTTGTAATGGAAGTATGAAGGGTTATGCTCTTCCAGGGAGTTTCGAATTGGCTTTCTAACTCGTTCCCATTTTTTAGCTGGTGTTTTGCCTCCCTCTAACGCTTGGAATCGTCGTTCTATGAAAGACAGTACATCTTCTAGCTTCTGTATTTTCTTCGGTTCCTTTAAGGTGGTCTCATACACACGGCGGGATTCAGGGTCCATTTTGGATTCTAGGAGATGCGTTATTATCGGACCCCATTCTTGAACGTTGATTCCCATGTTTTCGATTGCGTTCAGATTTTCCTTTGTCAAGTCGTGAAGTAGCTTAAGTCCTTGTACAGATTCCTGCTGAAGGATGGGCTGGGATAATATGGCATCCATGCATTTGCGAAATAAAATTCTTTCGTTTTCATATCGCTCCTGAATTATTGACCATGCTCCTGCATAGTTCGCTGCAGTGTTCGAAAGATGTTGAATTAATTTACCGGCTTCCCCTTGAACGTTGGATTTTAGATGTTGGATTTTCTCAGCATCCCCAATCGATTTATTATAGTGTATGAGTCGCAGGAATATGTCTCTGAATGCTGGCATGCTTCGTAGTTTCCATAAAATATTGGAATTGATACTGTAGGCAATGTCGGAAGGTTGGGACGTCCTTGTAGTGTAGTTTTCTGGTTGGTCATCGTCTTCGAATTTCTTCATAATCTCTTCGTATTCGTCATGTACAGTTGAATAAGTTTCTTGAACAGATGATCTTGGCTCATTTCAATATCATTTAATTGGATTTCTTGAAAGGACTCCGAGATAATTTTCCATTGAGTCTGGACTGCTTCTCTCTGAAAGCGGTAGGGTTTTTGATTGGCTTCGTACTGGGTCCAAATCTTGGTTAGTTGTTTATGAAATTCCGCTATTTGAAGTTCTAGTTTGTTTCTGATCGTGCCTGCTTTTCCGGAGGGTGTTTTCTGTTGTCATTTCCAAGCGACATTTGTTCAGATGTTCCATGGCATCATTGTGTATAGCAGCGGCTTGATCGTAAAATTTCTTGACGTGGTATTCGTGTGTTTCTGGTAGGCCCTCTAGTAATTCATCGTGGTTTGCTTCGAATGTGTTCCATAGTTCCTCTATTTCATCGGTCTTCCTTTTCAAATACTCTGGCGTTTTCCTTTTCTTGAATCCTTCTTCATGTTGGAGTGCATTTTCTTGATCTGCTCTGGGATCTGGATTTGTTGGCTCAGGATTGCTTCCATATTGCTTCTGATATTTCTTCTCAGTAGGACTGGACGTAAAGAATTGATTGTGTGTGTGTGTGTGAGATTGTGGACTTGTGTCTATCGCTGGGCTGGTTTTGCTTTGAAGGCTGTATCTTTGTAGAGTCTCGTCCGGAAGGCTTGTATTAGGGCTCGAAGGGCACAGAAGGCTTCTTCTCGGATCTGGTAATAGCTCTGGAGGGCTTCTTTTCTGTCGCTGGCGTTGGCTCTGGAAGGCTTCCTCGCAGTGTGTAGTAGTGTGTAGTGATCGAGATAAGGGGCGTAAATCCTGTCTCTCAATCCGGCTCGAAGGACCATGTATCTTTGGAGGGTATCCTCTAAAGATATGTTTCTACTTTCTTCAACGGTTCGTAACTCCGTTGAAGTAGCAGTGAGTAAGTTGTGGTGAGTAGAGGGTTGTAAATCCACTACAAACCAAGTAAAACTCGCGGTGGAGTTTGAATAATATATTTACGTCAAAAACTTGAACAAAAAAATGTTGTTAAGAATTAAATGATCACAGCTTATATATTATTTGTGACGACACACAGTTTTCGTCATCGGGCGCCTTACGGAGTTGCTAGAATCTGCACAATTCGCACATTATTTGGCCTAGATATTGTATATTGCATGCATGATGTCGATTACTGCTTCCTGGTAATTTTCCATGGAATTTGAATTCATGATTTTTAAATGCGATTTTTTCTGAATATTCTTCAATGTTTAATTCACATTAAACACCTGTGTTTCCATCCGTTTCTTCCACATCTGTATAACATGCCATTGGCTGACAGGAAGCCCAATTCGAAATAAATTATTTTGTTGGTTGCGTGGTCTTGGGCCTCCTCTGATTGAAATCTCACGAGCCGCCACTGTGTGTAACCTTGAATAATGCTTGTCTAAACTGTAATCAAAATTTTGATACCAGCTGATCTAGGTTTCATAAAAATAGGGCTTACTTCTCAGAAAAAAAATTCGAAATAAACAATTGCCTAACTAGGCAGTTGAAACTTCAACTGACTGTATTGAAAAAAAAATGTACGGATTCAAGTCCGGTGAACGGGCCGGCCACGAGATTGGACCAGAACGTCCGATCCATCTTCCGGGAAAAAATGTTATCAGAAAAAAAAATTTCCACAAAAAATAATTTTTCCAGAAAAAATTTTTCCGGAGAAATTCTCTGAAAATTTTTTTTCTGGTAACATTTTCCCGGAAGATGGATCGGACGTTCTGGTCCAATCTCGTGGCCGGCCCGTTCACCGGACTTGAATCCATTGGACTTTATTACTGGGAAGCAGTTAACGAAAAAGTGTATTCAAAGGCAATCGAAAATAAATTTGAACTACGGCAGCTACAATTAAACAAGTATTATACCATTTTGGAATCCTCACTAAATGCGCCAACTTTTGAAAAAACATGCCAAACCTACGTAGTACATTTTTTTTCAATACAGTCAGTTGAAACTAGGCAATTGTTTATTTCGAATTTTTTTTCTGAGAAGTAAACCCTATTTTTATGAAACCTAGAGCAGCTGGTATCAAAATTTTGATTACAGTTTAGACAAGCATTATTCAAGGTTACACAGCAAAGAAAAAAGTTGGAAAAAGTTGATATTTGTGGCAACAGGAATGAAAAGACTGTCACAGGGTGTGGAATTTTGCGTGTTTTTTTAAATGCGCATTATTTGAAAATCATGCAACTTAGATTTTTTTTATATTTTTCTGACAACCGCATTACTTGCCTTTTCACCCGGTTCCGGGTTGACGTCGAGTAATGGGACACCCTGTAGATCTGATCTATGTCACTGCTTATTGATTGTAGTTGTCAGTTATACAGGATGGACCAAAAAAAACGCCATTTGCCAAGTTACAAAATCGTAAAAAAAAGTCTGTTTTTTTAATTTAGAAGTGGATAGAAAAATTGTAGAGTGTGTTGTACTGATTCCAAGAATTGAAAGCATACTAGGTGTCTAATTTGAAAAAACAGACTTTTTTACGATTTTGTAACTAGGCAAATGATTATTTTTTTGGTTCATCCTGTTTAACTGATAACTATAATTCAAGAGCAGTGACATAGATCAGATAAATATCTAATGTTTTGTAACACGCAAATTTGATCCAAAATTTCGAAAAATAATCAATAACTCAAAAACCGTTAGATAGGCATGAAAAGTAAGGGTGAATAGATTTAATATTTTATGGAGTATCACAAAAAATAGGAATACCGGATGTCCCATTCAAAATAACAAAGTTTTTGCCAAATTTTCGTACATCAAGCAACACTGGCAATGTGAAATTATTTTAAAAATGTTCCTTACATGACCAAATATCGATCCACAAAATTGGAAATCTATACCATCAATAGTTTCCATAATAATCTAATAGGCCACTCACATTGGGACATCCGATATAAACTCGAGAACAGCTGATCTCTAGAACGCGACACCGGTACATTCGGCAACGTTGAATTAGTTAAATATGAAATGCTACCAACCAAAGAATATTGAATCACGGCCAAACAAGTACCCTCAAATATGTAAATAGTTCTTCGCCCATCACAAATGCTAGTAAACGATATTCATGTTTAATGATACTCTTCTATTTAAAATATATGTTTGTTTTCTTAAATGTATATTTTTTTCAGTGACACATGCAGAATGCAGGGCTGCAATATGGGGAAGGTGTTACTCCTGTACAAGAGTCACCTTTTGTTTCTACTCCGGTGGTAAGTACTTTGATTATTAAAAACTTTTTTCCGCCGACCTCGAAATAAAAGGTGATTTCAATGTGTACGAAATTGAGCATTAATTACCCATTTTAATGCTCAATTTGTTATCCATTTTAATGTGCAATCCTCATGGCAACCGTACACAAAGTATTCAGAAGCACTACCAGAAATGTCAAAACTCTACTGGATCATAGAAACATAAAAATTTATATTTGTCAAATGAATGTCTTGTGCAAAATATAAATATTTTCCAATCAAGTATTTATACAGAATTCATATTGAGATCGGCGGAAATATCTTGTAATCAACTCGGTTATTAATCTAGCGACTAATGGTCTCGAACTATTGAAGCGTTCGCTCCGGCCTCCGCTCACGCTTTAAAATATCTTGACCATTAGTCGCTGTCTTTAATAACCTAGTTGATTAAATGACTATTTGCTTTCATAATTTTTTCGAGCGAATTAAGAAACTTATCAGATCAGGAAAAATTTAGTGATTCAGGGAATATTTATGGTTCATATCTCGATAATTTTCAGGAATGATTTATTTTTCTGGAAATGACATTGAGTGCCCATGGGCATTTTTGAATACATATTTCGTATTTTTTCTGAAATTATAACTATACTCCGTTCACGAAAGGTTGAGCCGTCGGTTGGCCATGGAAATTTGGCATATTTCACTGTGTATATTGAAGTTTTAGGTTAGGTTCTTTATTTTCTTGTCAGATTGATACGCAATGTTGTCAATATTGCATAGCGTTCTCTGATAACTCGCAAGCTCCCCGGACGAGGCCGGGTACATTCGGCAACGTTGACTTTATTTTACTTTATGACAGTAAATACTGCCAACTTCAGATAAATAAAGAAACGCCTACTATGTGTTCAACCTTTCGTGAACGGACTATAGCAATATCAATTATCCATTATTTGAACCATTTAAATTAAACCCCTACATCCATGTATTGGATGCAATAAGATGCAGTACAATACCTAAGTCATGTAACTAAGGATTTCAATCGTTTTAATTATGAATTAATTCATTATTCGGAGATTTACAGGTCTGTGTTTACTATAAATATTCAATGGTTCATAATATGATGATGCGAAGTGAGCCATTGATCCTGATAGGCTTGTTCGAAAGAGTATTTAGTGTAGATTCTAAGGAAAATTTTGCTTTTCAAAAATTTGATGTACTGGGTGTTTTATAAGATGTGGAATAAAGAATATAATTTTCTCAGTCCGGGCCTGCGCTATCAGCAAGCCATTGGGTGTGAATATTTGCCACTGGCCCATACTCATTCCCTCAAATTTTCATGAATATCCATGCAGGCGTTCAAGAGTTATGCCAATCGAAAATTCTGTAGAAATACATTAAACATCCTGTATCTCTTAAACGAATATTGTTAGGACATATTTAACACTGATTCAGACTCACCAAATGTTCTGCATCTACCCTGAAAGCCTGTACAATAATTCGTGAAACACCCTGTATATTATGGTAAACATAAAGGGTTTTCCAATAAGATGTGTCATTTTGAATAGCCTGCTATTTCAGTAGATGTCACGTTTGAAGCTTTTATTATTTGACAAGTAGAAACTACGCCACTAATAAATATGGAACTATGCGCGCTTTAAGAACGCATTGAAATTATTAAAATTCACTATAAAATGGTGAAAATTCGGCAGGGATGATTCATAAAACTCGAACATTTTTGGGTCGTCGTGAAGCACCTTGTCGGACCGCAATAAAGAAATTGGTGGGAAAATACGAGCTGTTGGGACAAGTTAGTGATGTGAAGAATAAAACCCGTGCATTTCGCTCAAGAACAGCCTAGAATTTATCTGCTGTAGCCGAAAGTGTTGAAGAAAACCCAGGTTTGTCCAGTCCTCGTCGTCATAGACTAACTAAACAGAGAATAGATGAGACACTAGTAGAACAAGCTTCAACGCCATCTGCTTTTGTACAACATTACTAATTCGTGAAAAAAGCTCAATTGAAAAAGGAATCTGTATCGTAAAGTTGCCTCAAAAAGAATTCTGTAGTGCACCTTTTGAATAGGTAGGTACACCCATATTATACAAGAGGCAAAAAGTTTTTTGAAATTCAATTTCCAAGAGGAAATCAGAAATGGATTCCTGCAAGTTATCAATGAGTGAGGAAATTTATTTTCATGAAAATAATACCTGCAACGAACTTTCATCTGATTATCTTTTGGAATCGAGAAATGAGGATCAATAATCAAATTCTGGATAGAATAAAAATTTATTAACTGAAATAGGTATCACCAATTGAAAATACAGATTTATTTCATGAATATCTAATCAATAAACTAATAATTGCATTGAAAACATTTTCAAAAACTAACAATAATGAATTCAATAATACAAAATATGAGTATTTACCGACTAAACTTATTCAATACATGAAAAACTTTTTTGAAAACTATGAGTATCTTAATTCTTATAGGTAACAGAATATACATATAAATTTTATAATTACCTTCTTGCATCTCGATTTTCACATCCAATAACACAGCACGTCTTCACTCTTGCAGGCATATCGAAATTTATTATATTTCAGAAAGAACGTGTCAAACCACTCCTTGTGTCAGTTGACAATTCAAAGGTTTTTTGATAATAATGATTTTACATACTTACTATTTTCTCGATAGGATTTCCATGAATGCAACGACATCTAACTATCAAAATTGCAAATAATTTTTTCGTGTATTAGTCTCCTCCTCCGACAGATGGCGCGGAATATACGAGTGGCTCATCTAATTTTTTAGTTTGTCTATGCTCGTCGTTCTTTGGAATTACTTATTCCGCAAACGTCATAACACCGTATTTTGCATGAAGATTTGGGTCTTAAGGCTTGTAAAGTTCAGTTAACACAGAACTCAAGCCGGCCGATCATCAACAACGTCGTGTCTTTGCTGATTGGGTCGTTGAAAATCATGAAAATGAAAAGGTGATCACAATTGGCCACCGAGATCTTGTGATTTAACATCTTGCGACTTCTTCATTGGGGCCACATGAAAGAGAAGGTCTACGTCAATAGCCCAGCGTCGATTCAAGACCTCAAAGATAGAATTCGTGAGGCTATCGAGGACATAGGGCAGCCCCTTTGCGATTTGGTTATGGAAAATTTCATTAAAAGGATATGGTCCTGTAAGCGTGGTCGTGGTGGTCATTTGCCTGATGTTATTTTCCACTATTAACGGCATAGCTTCTTCTTTATAATGAAATAAACATCCGATCATTCATATTGAAAAATGGCATTTTTCTTTGAATATCAAAATAACACCTCTTATTGGAAAACCTTATAGAATGTACACAGCCCCCGAAAAAAACTATCCTCTGGAACAGACCTCGCATTTTAATCAATCCAGCTGTCATCATGAGAAGCATAAATTCCCTTTTCGACCCATTTACCATGCCTATGACTACCTGAAAAGAATCATCCAGCAAATTACAATCAAATTAAACCGTTTTGTCAACATTGACTACCCAATCGAACAGTCATCTTCGTAATCCATTAGATGTTACAATTATATCATTTATCATTCTATTTTCATTGCGTACAAACAAACAGTCGAACCTAAACTAGTTCAGTGCTCGTTATGAAGAAGATACTTCGGTGATATTATACTCTACAGGGGTTGTTCCTTAAAGAAGAGCTGATATTTAATATTAGTTCAACATTTTTCGATAGTAAAGGGTTTTCCAATAAGAGGTATTATTTTTATATTCAATAAAATGTATTTTTTCAATAAAACTGATCGGATGTTTATTTCATTATGAAGAAGAAGCTATGCCGTTAATATAGGCCAAGCAATAGAGGTTTTTTACGTGACAAAAATACTACCTGGAATCTGACTGTGCAGTCATGCAATAGGTAGTTTCTACATGTTTTTCTTGATAAATTCCACTCCTGAATCGTCTTAGGTTTTTTTTTGAGAAGCGAAAAATAGCCAAAAAAAATCCATAATTTTTTTTTCGCTTGTAAAACGTGAAGTATTGATTTGATCGAAAAGCTGTAAGGGAACTTTTTGTAGAGAATTCAAAAACAAAAAAAATGAGAGGTGACACGTCTCAAGCGGATGATTAGTTTCCGAGAAAAGTCCAAAAAACTGGAAAAAAACATCAATTTTTCGAAAATTCATAACTTGGTCAATTTCGGGAATGAAGAGTAGTTGCTCTGAATTTAAGTAGTTATTAACAAATACTTTATTGGTGCACAATTACAAAGCTGTCGGATAAATAGTTTTTGCACAATCGCAGTTTTCCGAATTCGACGTACTTTTTTCAAGAAGGTCGTGATACTCGGCTACTTGTCGGATTTGAATTTTACAAAAACCATTTCAAAGAAGAAATAAAATTCTTCAAATCGTATAGTCTCTCGATACCGACCGATAATGTTTAGTGGGTGAAAAACGGCGTCAAACAGGAGCAAAAATGGTCGAATGCATCAAACTAGTCGCGGAGTGGGAGTCGCCCGCTATGCGAGGGGAAAACTGTATACCTTGTATCTTTCGCGCGTCGCGTAGCGGGCGACTCCCACTCCGCGACTAGTTTGATGCATTCGAGCATTTTTGCTCCTGTTTGACGATGTTTTCACCCACTAAACATTATCAGTTGGTATCGAGAGACTATACGATTCGAAGAATTTTATTTCTTCTTTAAAATGGTTTTTGTAAAATTCAAATCCGACAAGTAGCCGAGTATCACGACCTTCTTGAAAAAAGTACGTCGAATTCGGAAAACTGCGATTGTGCAAAAACTATTTATCCGACAGCTTTGTAATTGTGCACCAATGAAGTATATGTTAATAACTACTTAAATTCAGAGCAACTACGCTTCATCTCAGAAATTGACCAGGTTATGAATTTTCGAAAATTGTGTTTTTTTTTCCAGTTTTTTGGACTTTTCTCGGAAACTAATCATCCGATTGAGACGTGTCACCTCTCATTTTTTTTGTTTTTGAATTCTCTACAAAAAGTACCCTTACAGCTTTTCGATCAGATCAATACTTCACGTTTTACAAGCGAAAAAGCAAAATTATGGATTTTTTTGGCTATTTTTCGCTTCTCAAAAAAAACCTAAGACGATTCAGGAGTGGAATTTATCATGAAAATCGTGTAGAAACTACCTATTGCATGACTGCACAGTCAGATTTCAGGTAGTATTTTTGTCACGAAATCGACCTTTTGATAGCTCTATTGCCTGGTCTAGTAGTGGAAAATAACATCAGGGAAATGACCACCACGACCATATCCTTTTAATGAAATTTTCCATAACCAAATCGCAAAGTAGCTGCCCTATGTCCACTATAGCCCCACGAATTCCATTGTGATCACCTCTTCGAGAGATAACACGGTCCGGAAACTTTTCCCGAAAAAGATCAACGGTTTCGTTGCTTGTGGGCACGTAGCGCCACGTTGTCCAGATCAATACTATCCAATTTCGGTCATAAAAAATGATTAATCATCTCTCGATAGCGCAATCCATTCAACGTAACTGTGGTTCCAGCCTCATTTTCGTAGAAGTAAGGTCCAATGACTCCGCCGGACCATAAACCGCACCAAACAGTCACACGTTGAGGATAGAGAGGTTTTTCAACAATAACTCTTGGGTTTCCGAGCCCCAGATGCGACAATTTTGCTTGTTGACGAAGCCACCGAGGTGGAAATGGGGATTCATCACTCAAGATGATTTTTCGATGGAATTCATTTTCATGCATTTCAACGATCCAATCGGCTTGAGTTCTTGTGTTAACTTAACTTTATGAGCCTCAAGATCCAAATATTTATGCAAAATACGGTGTAATGACGTTTGTGGAATGCCTAATTTCAAAGAACGACGAGGAATGGACAAACCTGGGTTTTCTTCAACACTTTCGGCTACAGCAGCAATATTCTCGGCTGTTCTTGAGCGACGTGCACGGGTTTTATTCTTCACATCACTAACTTGTCTCAACATATCGAATTTTTACACCAATTTCTTTATTGCGGTCCGACAATGTTTGACCCAAAAATGTTCGAGTTTTACGAACCGTCTCTGCCAAATTTTCACCATTTTTATAGCGGAGTTTAATAATTTCAATGCGTTCTTGAAGCGTGCATCGTTCCATTTTTATAAATGGCGTACTTTCTACTTGTCAATGTCAAAAAATGACAGCTTCAATCGTGACATCTACTGAAATAGCGGGCTATTCAAAATAACACCTCTTATTGGAAAATTCTTCAGAAATAGGGTGAAAGGAAATCTCTCATCAACAAGTTCGCCATCGAATATTCTGATTTCATAGGTAATTGAAACAATGATTGAAAATAGGACGGGTGCAAACACGATAACTTCCTAAAGCAGTGGCTTCAAAGCTTGAATCGGAAAAAGGATAGATTTGAGATTTCAATGCAAAAAATTTAGGAAAAGCCTTGAGCAGGATCTTTTGAACGCTCGTTTTTTGTTGGGGCAATAAGACTATTACCTCAAAATTTTATATAGGATTCGAGATTGATACCAAATATGTATATAAATGCAAAATATCAGCACAATCGGAATTATTTTCTGGGAATTATTCAAAAAATGAAACATATAAAAAGTAAATAATTACAAAAATTAAATTCCATGATTCTGACGATGCGATCCTCTTGAAATTGTGCATGGATGTTCAATAATTTTTTACTCGAAAACGGTACGAGATACGAAAAAATTGCAGGGGTCAAAAAAATTTTAAATTGAACGAAGATATCAAAAATGATTTTACGCTGATCGGTGGCGTACCGCAAAAAAGATTGAGAGGGAAAAAGGAGACATGGCTCCGGAAAAGAAAACCCCCTGTAGATTCTAATTAAGATTCAGGACGTGCAATGATGGAGATTGTTGAAAATAGCTCGCATTTCAAATTTAGACTGAATATATCGAAAACTGCAGGAGGTATGAAGAAAAAACCAATTTCAACACCCTGTAGCTCCGTAACTTTTTTCTTAAAATTACATGTACAGGGTTGGGATAAAGTTCGGCACCAAATTAATATCTTTAAAACGGAACGGACGATAATTTTGAAATTTGGCAGCTGAGTGTAATGGACCACAATGCATTTGATGAGCATATTTTCATTAATGAGATACTTCCGGTTTAACCGGAAATGACCAAATTTTTTTTTATTTAAATGGGACACCCTGTATATTTCTGCAGATTCTGAAAGAGCACTTTGTTTCGGATCTGTCCATACCAGGTTCCATGTAAAAATTATCTGTAAAAAGAAGAATTGAGACAACGGATTCTTGATGAATGTGCATTAATACATAGAGAAGTCTTGAGAAAAAATACTCAAGAATTTGTTAATAGACTGGCATATTGTCAGGAGGTGAATGGCAAGTACTTCGAACAATTAAAATGATTTTTTTAATTATTTTTAATAAATTTTTTCTACTAGTAAAGTATATTTTCTCTCTTTTATAGATTTTCATGAAAAATACGTCATGAAAAGCAGAAAGAGTTATCTACTACAAAGTATTTCGTTTTATTTCTCACTATTGATACAAATAACAACGATTTATTTATTTGAATGGATTTTTTCTCAAACGTACAAAAAGACATTTATAGAGAATTTTTACATGGAACCAGATATGGACAGATCCGAAACGAGGTGCACTTTCAGAATCTGCAGAAATATATAGGGTGTCCCATTTAAATAAAAAAATTTTTGGTCATTTCCGGTTAAACCGGAAGTATCTCATTAGTGAAAATATGCTCATCAGATGCATTGCGGTCCATTACACTCAGCTGCCAAATTTCAAAAATATCGCCCGTTTCGTTTTAAAGATATTAATTTGGTGCCGAACTTTATCCCAAGCCTGTATATACACCGCCTCAAGTTGTGACATACTATTATGTAACACCCTGTATAACACTTCTTAAACGTCGAAATACCCAGACGAATTCAGTGCGCCATCCATATTTCATTTATTCTTAAAAAAACGCGCAATTCGAAACATCCTCTATATTTTCGAAAATACCGAAATATCCTCATGTCGCTAATTTCCCTTACGCGTATGCGCTATTCCAAAGCACCCTATGCATCGGACAACCCCCATAACTTGTTGCCTAGTTATCGTCATCAGGATCATCGTGTATTGGAACTATTGGCCGATGATATCCAATGAATAAACCACAATTGTAACTTACGTGTACAACAGGCCTACTGTTTGCAGAAGGAAACAGTTGCGCTTTGCTAATTGAACTTTACTGTTCTTTTGACATTCCTCGAACATGTTTCCATGGGATAGAAGGCATTTTCGTAGATATATTCGATATGTATGTATCAGTTATTTGTGCTGTGTGATGTCCGTTTTCGTTAGTTTTTTCTTTTTGGAAGGTGAGATTTTTTTTGGTGGATGCGATTGTGGTTTATGGTTGCGCATTCGCCATTTTTTATTGTGAAAGTTCTAGGAATTTTTTGGAGAATTGGCAATGTGTTTCCTTTATTATTTCTGAGAGGATTGTTACTTTGTTGCCTAGTGCTTACCATGACGATTTCTGAACCGTGTGAGTTTTTCAATTTCGATATTCGAATTCGAAATGTCCCAAAGTATCCCTACTTTGGGACTTATATCAGTGAAATTTTCATTTTACCATTTTTGAGAAACTTTTTCCTTTATGATCACAAATATGAACGAGGTCTATAGTTGTGAAGTTTCGAAAAAAATACGGAATACAGAAAATAAAGATGTCTATTAGACTACGAAAAAAGACACAATTTCAAAGATTTTCCAAGTTTGTCTGAAGAAGGAGTCTGATGACTGATACAGACACCGAAACGTTACGTTCATCTCCATTCATTTCCTTTTTTAGTTTTACTGTTAGGCAACAATTTTTTCAAGGATTTACGCAGGAGCACTTCATCCTTAATTAAAAATTTTTTAATGGTTTGTGTTTCAGAGACTGGGAGTGGACACCTTGAAAGTTTTCTAGAGTCCATTTCTGTTTCACTTTTACCAAAATTTTATGCATTTTTAAAGGATTTTTGTTTGCACCCTGTGCCATCCCCATCAACCCTCTAAATTTTTTGAATAGGGAGAGTGGGTCATGTGGTACCTTTTTAGCAAGCTCTTTCTTTACAGGCGTGCAGAAATTTTTTGAAAGTATGTGCACTTAGTCATGGCTCATTTGTTTTGAGACGATGGTACCTGATGAAAGTTACAAAATGGAAGTCGATCATTACAGTTTTGTTCATGCACAACTTTCAACTCCCTCAAAAAAATTGAATAGGATATTCGCAATTTGAGTATCCTGATAGCTATTGGATTGATTTTATTTCTTCTCGAATCAAATTCGTTGTTGAAATCAACAAAAGTCGACTATTTTTTCATTTACGTCCAATCTTTTTATATCTCTATTCGAACCAAATGCTGTAGGTAAAGTCAAATAATAATGAGAAATTCGGTTCATTGGATGTTAATTCTTCCAATTTCTAAATTTAATTCAATTTGTTCTCCATTATCAAAGAAAAACTAACTTATAATACATAGTTCAATAAATTACGCCATTTTCAATTGATATTGACATTTCATTTAGGTTATCGAATCATTTCACGCTTGAAAACAGAATATTGGTTCAGACGAGATTTTGTTTGAAATAGGGATGTTGACTCATGTTACGAATTCATATAAATGAGGTTTTCCTCATAGAAGGAAGTTTTTGCAATCCTAAAAAACCATTTTAATGATCTTATTATTCTCGTTGAATTAAATTAAGCTGATTTAAATTATGTTGTTTATTATCAACTATCACGTGACTGCGAACGCCAATCAGAGGTAATCCGTATAGTGACGTCAAACTATCCGTATTGTCAATATTGGCAAATTCAAATTTCGGTGCTCGGATCAACAAAATACATTCATAGGCCGGGTTCCACAAAACTCCAATCACCTTGATTATTGAAATGTCATCATTTCTCTGCAATTTTCAGTTCATTTTTGACATAAACCATCGACTTACTTCAAAACGAACGATTTGATTGCCAATCAAACCCACGGTTCTGTGACTTGAACCATAGTAAATATATAATACATAATACATTATTACTAGAGCACTATAAAGAGTTTTTTAGAGCCTTATTTACATTAGTATATTATCATATCTATGATTCGAACTTACGAAGTTGAAAGCTGAAAGAGAACAGAATACCTAGTTCGTTACAAGAACGATAATCTACAATTTTCTTTATTATGGAGATATGATTCATCAAGGGTAATAGTAGTAACTTTTACCGAAGATAAATTCCCTTATGGTCGCAAGTTTCTTTGCTGAAAACAAGGATTTTTGTGCAGCGGAGCTTAAAAACGTGAAATGTCTTTGTAAGTAGCAGACTTTTAACTCATATTTATTATTACAAATAAAAGAAGCACCTCATTCAGCATTTACAGACCGACCTATTTATTTTGAAGGCTTAGATTGAACTTTTCCACAAGGGATCGGGCAAATCAGTTCGCTTTGACAGAAGTCAAAGTATGTTCATTGTATTATGACGTAATCATCAGAACGTGACAAAATTGAGCATTTCCGCGGGAATTTTGAATTGTCTTTTCATTTACTCATTTTTATTGGCAACTACTATATTTTAAGGAAAAAGTAATTTTTTTCGTGTTTGTATAGCGTTCATCTTTAAAATAAAAGAAATTCCAAAAAGTAGTCAACATCCCTATTGAGTTAGGAAAATTAAATATACAGGGTGTCTGTAAACAAATGCGAGGTTCATTGGGAAATGATTCATCGATGAAAATAAGAAGGAGTCATATATTTTTTTTTCGAAATCGACCCCCTTCCAAGATACACCTTTGGAAGGCGATGACGAGTTGACTGTTTTTAATTTTTTTTACTTCTTCTTAAAAACACTGAGTCATAAAACTATACATAATATGAACCACTATCTAAGTAGATGTTACTCACACAATTTTTTAGATCTCATAACTTTATTATTAGGGGTTGAAAATAACAACCCTTATGATTTTCGTTCAAAAATTGTTCTCGTGGGATATATTTTCGAAAAATAAAGTTCTCTTATGGTTTCCCATTCAATTCTGGAGAAAAAAGCTTACTGCAAAATTTCGATACAGTCGATACTTTTCTAGGAAAAAATAAGAACTTAGAAATGAAATGAACAGTGATCATAACTGCTTGTAAGTTTTTATTGTTTCCGAGAAAAGTATCGACTTTATCTAAATTTTGCAGGAGACTTCTTTTCTCCAGAATTGAATGGGAAATCATAAGAGAATTTTATTTTTCGAAAATCTATACCACGAAAACAATTTTGAAGGAAAATCATAAGAGGTTGTTATTTTTAACCCCAAATAACAAATAAAAAAAATGTCTTAGTAACATTTACTTAATGAATCATATTATGTATAGTTTCATGACACAGTGTTTTTAGGATTTCCAAAAAAATTAAAAACTTTCTACTCGTCATCGCCTTCCAAAGGCTGTATCTTGGAAGGGAGGTCGATTTCGAAAAAAATTTGTATGGACTACCCCTGCTTATTTTCATCAAGGAATCATCTCCCTCGCATTTGTTTACAGATACCCTGCAGAACTTGACGAAGTTGATATCTGAATGGGTGATCGCTTTGTAACGAAAATGTAACATTAAAATCGATCCCTTCATCGAAAATACGTATCGACTGATTTATTTTCATCGAATTTCCACATATCATTCTTCATCAAGATAATGCACGTTATTTAATGGACCACATTTTTTCCACAGCAGATTAATCCGTCCAATTCGACCAGCTCGCTGAGGCAGTTCCGGAAAAAGGACAATGTAGATAAGGCTGCAGGGGCGAGCGGGGGACTTTCTGCGGCCAATTCTGCAGGGACGGACTCCACGAATTCTAGTCATGTCGCCCGCGTGGCGCCCCACAACCATTATCCCCATAAACAGAACGAGTATTTCCGATATCCTCCGCAATACCAAGAATACAGGTAAGCACACTTCAGTCAAACACCTAAAATCATAGTTAGTTTTTAACCGAATATAGGAAGGGGTTCCCCAAGGGTCTGTATACAACTATATTTGATAATGCGTTTCTTCGAGCAGAATAAATTTATTGGTATCTATCTTAGCTATACAGGGTGTCTGTAAACAAATGCGAAGGACTTGGGGAGATTATTCCTCCATGAAAATAAGCAGGGCTGGTTCATATAATTTTTTTTCGAAATCGACCTCCCATCCAAGATACATCCTTGGAAAGCTTTGACGAGTTGACAGTTTTTAATGTTTTCAAGAGTCCTAAATAACACTGAGTCATAAAACTATACATAATATGATTCATTGAGATGTTACTCAGGCTTTTTTCATTCCATAACTTTATTATTAAGGGTTAAAAGCATTTCTTGAAGTTTTTCATTTTATAGGGCCCTGGTTTCAATTTCAACCTTCACTTCTGAATTTTTTTCTAAATACACACATTTTCAATTATTATAATTTTCATTTTTGAGAAGGATGTTTCAATTATGCTTTCATTCTAAGATTTCTCTGACTTCTTAACATTCAAATGGTAAAATATGCATTTGAAGAAATCTCAAAGTGACATAAGTCTACCTGCTTCGCATCACTCATCAATTAATTGACTGAAAATAAGGGGGGTTCCCCAAAGGTTTATTTGAGGCCTCCTCCTTTTCTCAATATCGAAATAATGATAATATACGAATCAATACTTCATTCATCAGCCAAAATCTGCTATACAGTGTGTTTGGTCATGACTAAGCGATAATAATTTGAAGGCATCAAATAAAGCTATAACACCCACATCGGAAAGTTTACCTCCTTAGTTTTGGAGTAGCCCCCATTTTAAATTTACTTTTCTATTTTCGTTGACCCTTCCAAATAATATCGATTTCTTTGGACATAAAGGTCCTACAGATTTGAAAAAATGGTTTTTTGAAAGATGATAGTACAACCTTTCATTGAAGTAGAACAACATGAAAACATTAAACTTGAAAATGCCATAAAAAATTCTTAAAAAGAAGGTTAGTGAAAAATGTACTGATTTTCTTAGTAAATCCGCAATAGTACAAGAACTAGCACATTGCAGTATAATTTTTTTTAAAGATTTAACACGCAAAGATATTAGCTACAAAACAACACCTACATCATTTCTGTAAGTTACATAATTTGAGAGTTATTGCTTTTCGAACATTACCACTACGCGAGTGCCCCAAACTTTTTTTTTGCTGCTACAAGTCGACATGAGGGCCACTGCCTGTCTACAAAGCAGGCGGCCATTTTTGGCAATTTTTATGATGAATTGTTTATTTGTTTTACTTTATTTTATCAATTTTCATAAGGGTCATGTTCGAACGGCAATTACTTTAATTAGGTAACTTATGTTGGTATCGTTTTGAGAAAAATTATACTTCAATGTGCTATTTTACTATTGCGGATTTACCAAGAAAATCAGTACATATTTTTACTAAAATTTTTTTATGACATTTCTAAGTTAAATGTTTTCATATTTCATTCACTTTAATAAAAGGTGGTAGCATCATCTTTCAAAAAACTTTTTTTTCCGCCGCCTCGAAATAAAAGGTGATTTTAATGTGTACTAAATTGAGCATTAATGACCCATTTTAATGCTCAATTTTTTGGCTATTTTAATGTGCAATCCTCATGGCAACCGTTCACAAAGTATTCAGAAGCACTACGAGAAATATCAAAACTCTACTGGAACATAGAAACATAGAAATTCCTTTACGTCAAATGTATGACTTGTGCGAATTGAGAATGTTTTTCAATCAAATATTTATACACTATTCATGTTGAGATCGTCGGAAAAATCTTGTAATAAACTCGGTTATTAATCGAGCGACTAATGGTCTCGAACTATTAACGCGTTCGCTCCGCTCACGCATTAAAATATCTTGACCATTAGTCGCTGTCTTTAATAACCTAGTTTATTAAATAACTATTTCGCATCTGTATGACCTTTATGTCCAAAGAAATCGATATTATTGGAACTAACTCCAAAACTGAGGGGGTAAACTTCCCAATGTGGATGTTTTGGTCGATTAAAATTAGGTATATTTGATGCCCTTAAATTTTCGCTAAGTCACGACCAAACACACTGTATACCTTAGACTTCCTTTGTCTAAGCTGTATACTGTTATCTACTATTATTTTTCTGCATTTATGGTATAACTTTCAGCTCACCCCCAGTCAAATATTCAGAAATCGCCGAACCGGTCATACAGCCCATTTCCCATTTGGACCACCTGCCCCCATCCGTTCTGAGCAAACACAAGGAGAAGGAATACGTAGAAATGTGCAATATACCTCAGCAAAGTCACCTCAACAAGCCTTACCCCGAGCATCAGTTCAACGGCCAGCAAAACTACCCTCCGGAGATGTCGATGCACCACCAGTATATGCATAAGGAGCCCCAAGGCTCACAAGTAAGAACCATTTTATTCAATTCACTGTAAAATTCTTAGCGAATATTGGTCATCTCACTTCTCATAGGCTACTCCCCGATTACACTCAGCTCACTATAGACCAGGGCCGAAACCTCCAAAATGGTTAAAAAAATTAAAAAAAAATCGCAGTAGGATGAAACCCATTAGAAAAGGAGGGGAATATGATAAAAATAAAAGGAAAAATAAATTACGGTCGATCTGAGTTCGGGAAGTGGGAGGGGTGAGTTTTTAAGGGTGAAAAATGGTTTTCCTTGATTTCCGGCAAAACTACAAGTCCTATGGAAAAAAATTAAATACAGAGTTGTAGGATGAAAAGATCTACAACTTTTGTATCGACAATTTTTTCACATAACCTCAAAATTTAGTGTGAAAAATTCAAAAAACCAAGTTTTTGGTTTTTTATTTATATCTTTTTCAAAAAAAACTTTTCTTCACGAAATTTCGTGAAAACTTACCTTATTATGTCCCAAATACACTGTAATTTATTTGATTTAAAATATTCATGTTTTCGTCTTATTTTTACTTAATATCAAAAAAGCACCCCAATTTTCAATCGAAAATTCTGACGTCAACATATCAGCTTTTTTCAAAAAGTTTAAAGGATTTTCCTTCATGAAATATCTACTTTCTGATGGTGTGAAAAAAATATACATTACTATAAGGAGTGTTCTCAGAATCAACGATTTATGAAACCCACCATTAGAGTAACTCAGTCCCCACTTCTCTATGAAATAACTTACAATGGGTTAAAAACTAACCAAAAGTCACTCAGGTATATGAATTATCTCAAAACAGCAATAAATAGTAATCTAAAAATATTATTTAAACAAGATTCTACAGCTTTTTCAAAATATTGTAGATGTCTTATTAAATATTAACTTTATTAACTTATATTTTTGTTAATTATAGAAGTATATTTCAATTTGTAATTAATCGTTTGATGATGAATGAAACAGGAAATCTTACGTTTTTTGAGTAATTAAAGAGTAAATTTTAATAAAAATTGTACATAATGATTAAAAAAAATTTCGAATTTGGGTTTTTTCAATTTTTTGCATTTTCTGAGAACATTTCTATAAAAAATATAGTAATGTATATTTTTTTACACCATCAGAAAGTAGATATTTCAATGAAGAAATCATTATGTACAATTTTGAGGTATTTATTAAAATTTACCCTTTAATTACTCAAAAAACGTAAGATTTCCTGTTTCATTCAAAAACGAAAAAATTACAAATTGAAATATACTTCTATAATTAACAAAAAAATGAGTTAATAAAGTTAATATTTAATAAGACATCTACAATATTTTGAAAAAGGTGTAGAATCTTGTTTAAATAATATTTTTAGATGACTATTTATTGCTGTTTTGAGATAAGTCATATACCTGAGTGACTTTTGGTTAGTTTTTAACCCATTGTAAGTTATTTCATAGAGAAGTGGGGACTGAGTTACTCTAATGGTGGGTTTCATAAATCGTTGATTCTGAGAACACTCCTTGAAGTAATGTATATTTTTTTCACACCATCAGAAAGTAGATATTTCAATGAAGAAAAAGCCTTCAAACTTTTGAAAAAAGCTGATATTTTGACGTCAGAATTTTCGATTGAAAATTGGGGTGCTTTTTTGATATTGAGTAAAAATAAGACGAAAACATAAATATTTTAAATCAAATGAATAATAGTGTATTTGGGACATAATAAGGTAAGTTTTCACAAAATTTCGTGAAAAAAAAGTTCTTTTCGAAAAAGATATAAATAAATTTGAGGTTATGTGAAAAAATTGTCGATACAAAAGTTGTAGATCTTTTCATTACCTACAACTCTGTATTTAATTTTTTTCCATAGGACTTGTAGTTTTGCCGGAAATCAAGGAAAACCATTTTTCACCCTTAAAAAAACACACCCCCTCCCACTTCCCGGACTCGGATCGACCGTAATTTATTTTTTCTTTCGTTTTGATCATATTCCGCTCCTTTTTCAATGGGTTTCATCCTACTGCAATTTTTTTTGTTTCAAAAATTATCGACCCTGGTCTACTAGGGCAGGGAGCAGGGAAGTGGGCAGCGCGCCAGAATGTAATTACTACACTTCCCTGCTGCCTCCCATTGCCACTTGTGTTGCTCTACGCTCCCTGAATTGGCTGTAAGTGATTAAATTTAACTAGGTTGCTGTGGAATTCCTTTGTCGGTCGTTGCCGACTTGGTTGCAAAGAGAATGTTGCAGCTGAGTGTGAATGCTCACTGCCATCGATACTGCCGCAGAAGTATTTCGAGAATACTTGACTTGCCGACAACGCGAGTGACAGTAAGGAGGGCTGAGTGTAATTGAGGCTTTAAAGGTAGTCAGAGTGATCAACGTCTCTTCACTATGGCCGAAGATTCGATGAAGTAGACAAGAACAAGAAGGTCTCTTTAGTCTAGGTTCCTGGTCATTCAGGAATCAAGGAAGATGAAGAGGCCAGAAAGGGAGCACAAACGCCTCTTACTGGCCCAGAATCCTTCTGTGGTATTGGCAAATGCACCTATAAAAAAATGTAAGGAAGCATGTTATTTTGAGCGCTCGTTCATTCGTGGAGCAATGAGGCTATAACCTAAAAATTTTTTATAGAACTTGAGATTGATATTAAACACAGTGCGCGTCAAAATTATGTAACGAATTTATTTTTTCAGAAGAGAAATATTTGGCAGAATCCTGAAATAGGTCAATTTTTGTTTCACTTTCACCAATTTTGTTACTCCCTGTGTCAACCTTAGACTATATACCTATGTATATTACTTAGTCTAAGGTGTCATCCTCATCAACAATCCAAATTTTTTAAATAGGAAAAGTGGGTCAAGTGGTACTTTTTGGGAAAGGTCTTTGTATCTTTTTTACAGGCGTAAAGAAATTTGTTTTAATAAGTTGAAAGAAGTTTTCTTTAGTTTGTGAAATTTGTCGTTGCTCATTTACTTTGAGACGATAGTAAAGCAAATGCACCTATGAGAGGTTTTGGAAAAAAGAAGAAGAAACTGCAGGGAAGCGCTCTAGAAGAATCTTCCCGGAATGGATCATCCCGAATAGTTCCTCCGGAACTTTATAACTGCAAGGTTCAAAAAGTATTCTGAACTTAGTGAGAATAAGTTACGCCTCCTCACAGGCTTTATAAAGGGGCCTACAGACGATCAACCTAGTTGAAGACTAAGTTGTAAACACGGCATGTTGACGACCAAGTTGAACGTCTGTAGGCTGGTTGGTGGTTGATATTCCAGGTTGAGGACTAGGTTGATGCGGGATCAAATCGGTTTGATATTTGGTGGGCGGAGCCCGATGTTGACGACTAAGTTGGAGCGTCTGTATGGTAGTCATCAACTAGGTCGACAACACCAGTTGGAATTCTACCTTGTAGAGTGAACATCTCATAGCGTATTCAAAATTCGTCGTAAATATTCGAAGAAAGGTAGTAATTTAACTAGAAAATATGAGCAATATTCCAAACATTCAACAAAGTTTGGGCAGATTTCTTTGATTGGGTGAAAGATCTTCCTGAATTATGGGGAGTAAAATCCGAGATATATAAAAAAACCTTGAGCAGATGCTTTGAGCGAACATTCATTGGTGGAGCAATAATGCTTATACCTCAAAATTTTGTATAGTACTTGAGATTCATGCTCAGTAAATGAATACAAAATCTCAGGATGATCAGACTTATATTATTATTAAAAAATGAAATATGTAAAAATCAATAATTAAAAGAAAATTGAATTATATGCTTCAGATGATGCGATTCTTGGATATCTTGTTATGACATATAATGATTCTTCCTTTCAATATTTCGCATGAGGCTTACTATGAGCATTTTGCATGTGGTCGAGAAATGTTCTATTCCAATTGGTTTCGTTTTGTCTGAGATATTAAGGAACAAAAATTCGGAATGGGCATATTTTATGGGACGCCATGTATGATTTGGCTGATTAACGAACTTAATTGTGGCATTTGGAAACCAAACTCACCCTGAAAATCTCAAGTCTCAAGGACAATTCCTTAGAAAGTTATCGTGTTTATGGCCGAACGGCCCCACGGACCGGATTGAATTTGACCACGGATTTGTCATCAGGGAGCAGAACCCTATCGTTGGAGACCAGTTTCGACTCAAAATTCGAAAAGTTCTCTAATTAAACCGGAATGGGAAAAAATGAGACCGATTGTAGTACCAATCCTTGGTCCAAATTCTTTCATTCTAGGATTGTGCTGCACCACATTGTTGCATATATCGTTTATAATAACATATAACGTAAGATCTCTCTCCATGTTTCGATAATTTCTCCTAATTAGCCGACTACTTCACTCGATGGAAACCACACGCTGAAATGATGTTTTCAACTTGGTTGACAACCGCTATTTTCACTTTCATTTGGTTTACAACCTAGTTGACAACATAGTCTTCAACTAAGTTGATCGTCTGTAGGCCGCTTAACAGAACATCGCCTCAGAAAGCATATGATGAGAATTGGCGTAACAGAGACTGACAAATGTAGATTCTATAGGTGATAGGAGGAAACTCTTGTTCATCTAGTTAAAGAATTCATCGCCATTTCGAGCAAGCTTAGAACAATCTACAATGACCAAAAATAAAAGACTGGACCTCAGCTCAGAGTAAGAAGTAAACGCGGACTCAATGAGGTAGGCAAGAAAAATAAGGTCTTTTTAATCTGGTTTCCCGGCCACTCGGGAATCAAAGGAAACGAAGAGGCCAATACACTTGCCAAAGAGGGCGCACAAATGTCACTCATTGGCCCAGAACCCCTCTGTGGTATATCTAAATGTACCTATAAGAAGGAGTTTCTGGAGAAGGAGAAAGCCGAGAGGGAAAAACTATTGCGGAATCTCCCAGGGATGGATCATTCCACTAAGTTCCTCCGGAACTTTGAAACTGCAAGATCCGAAAGATATCTGGATCTTGGTAAGAAGCAATTACACCTCCTCACTGGCTTTCTTACAGGTCGCCTCAGGTAGCACCTGTTGAGGATGGGATTATCGGACACTGACGAGTGTAGGTTTTGTGGAGAGGAGGAGGAAACCCCCATTCACCTAGTCACGGAATGCCTTGGCATTGCGAGCCTGAGGAAGGAATGCCTTGGACGAGAAACTTGTAAGAGTGAGGAACTAGCATCGTTAAAGCCTTCACAGTTATTAGATTTCATTAGATCTCTGGAACTGGAAGGCGAGGTATGAAGGTTTTGACCAAAACAGCTCTGTAAGGGGGCACAATAGACCTTAAGGTCGCAGTGAACTGTAACCCCTCTTTAAACTATAAACTAAACTACCCCTACGCGTGAACCGTACTGCATTGTAATTAACCCAGTTCCAGAGTGAGATGGAAAGCATTTCACTGGAGTGAAGTAAATTATCATTAAAATAATCCAGTTTATGAACGTCAAATCGAAATGAAAATGTAAACACATCTCATTAGAAACTAAACACTAACAATGTTGCCAAACTGATAGAATTGACTGTAACAGACGCTAACCATTATTATCAGAGTAGCGGAGCAGTTGACCAATCATCACCATATGGAATGAAGATACGGCACAAGTTCGCAACGCCTGGAAGTTGTGTGTGCATAAACAGATTCTACTAGGCTGCGTCAACAAATGCGTGAAGTGAAGGCATCTCAAGGTTTAATTTTTACTCTGAGGACTGGTGACCTTCGATTTTACTTTTACGCGAAGGCGCAGTAAAGCTGAACTTCTACTTTCTCCCACAACTTCAATTGGGGGACAAGGAGACAAATAGTTTGATCTGACTTTGACTTCGATGCGCCTTAAAGTCCATGATGTCATGTCTTTTAGTCTATGGTATGAAATCAAGAATGTAAAATAAAATAAAACACACTATTATTGTTAATTAAAATCTTCTGCTATCGATTTCGGAATTATTCCATCATCAGGCCAGCTGAAAGTATACAAATGTAAAACATGTATTTATCTAGGTGAGAGTATGCAACTTACTGTCTTGAATTAAAATGAACAGAAACTGTTTAAAAACATTAAAAAATATTAAAAATGGTTCTCCTCTGTCAGAATTGTTAAAATTTTTGAATTTTAGTCAACCTTTATTATTGATGTATCTTCTTGTGGGGAATGTCAACTGAATCTGGAACTATAGGATATGTGCGAAATGTGATATCTAATATGTTATTATCGGTGGTCTATTGGTGGCGGGAATTTTTTGAATTTTATTTATTGTTGTTTTTCAAGAATCTATGAGTTTAAAAATACTTCTTCTGTCGAATTCTATATTATCATTAAGTAAAAATTGGTTGTCTTTATTTTTTAAAATTTCTAGTTGTTCAAGTAATATTATTTTATGGTAGTTATTTTCTTTATGAAGTATTTTCAGATTATCTAATGTGATATGATGTCCGGTATCGTTTAAATGTGTGCCTAAAGCGGAATGGGGTTGATTTCTTTTGTGTTCTTTGAATCTTTTTTCTACATTACGAGTTGTCATTCCTATGTAAAATGAAGGCAGTTTGTGCATGTTATCTCATAGACTCCGCTGGATTGTTGTTCGAGTTTAGATTTCATTTTATTATTAATCAGTATATCTGCTATTGTTCTGTGTCGTTTACTTGTTAGTGCATAATTGTATTTCTCTAAAGTATGTTTTAATTTTTCATGTAGATCTTTGTAGTATGGTGTTGATATGAAATATTTCCTGATGGGTGTGTGGGGGTAGATCTTATCTAGAATTATTTTTCTTTTCATTGATGTTAGAATTTCGTCGATATATGATCTAGAATATTCATTTTCTCTGCCTATTTGGTATATTATATCCAGTTCTTTCCTATAATTTTCTGGTGTTAGAGGGGTGTTAAAAAGTCTATGAAATAAAAATCTAAATGCGGCTCTCTTCATTGTGGGTGCGTGGTATGAGCTAAAAGGAATGATGGTATTAGTTTGTGTTGGTTTCCTGGTCTATGGTATGACTTACCATTCTGAACTATAAGAGATGCCGTTTTCTTCGGAACAAAAATCTGATCTATTTTTTTTTTCAGATTCATTCCCCTTATAAGCCTGAATCTCAGTACATTCCAAAAGAAGGTGCCTTCAATCACCAAATTCCTACATACCTTAAGTACAACATTCCGCAGTCAAGAAACTATGGACCTTTGGACAATTCCAGCCTTACTCCTTTCCAGAGGATGGATCCACATTTGGCAAGGTCTTTCATGGCTGATCATCATCATATCAGAGAGTTTCCAACGGAGTACAGTCCAATGGAACAGACAAGGATGTACGCCCAAAAACAAAGGTAGGACTTATCAGGAATATCTAGGTATTTCATCGATAATACATTCACCGGCAAAATAATCCATCCACTCAATAAATCTATGAGGTCCGTTAATTCATAAATGTGTTATTTTGAGTGTGAGTTGATCGATTCTCTTTTCAATTGTAAATAAGTTCGAAATCAATCAACAGTTTCGAATTTCAAGAAAACTTAGTTTACACCTTTTTATACAGGGTGAAACAAAATCTGTTTTTTTACCCTAACTTAAGAACCACCCCTTGTGTTCTAGTTTTTCCACCGTGTGATTTCTTATTTAATCATCATGACACATAATTTTTTTTGACAATTAATTCTTCATTTTTTATAACACTAGGGGCGTTCGGCATTGACCTCCGCGAGCGGACGGATTTTTTAGTCACGTGACCACAGATCGTACAGATAAATCTGAAATATCTGGGAATAAACGAACGGTACAGAGCATCTGCCACAGAACATACTGATCTGTTCTACTTTTATAGATTATGAGATTTCGAAGATCACTATTTTGAGAAATATGCTCATCTTTTAACGATACTTTCACCCTTTTAGTAGCTCTTCCATAAAATTTCAATTAAATAATTAGGTGCAAAGGCACTGAATGCAGAAGAAACGAGGAATGCAATATCCCCTTCTGGTCGTTGTTATAGTTGTACCGAAAGATCCTGATCAATTAATTGATTAATTACACGAAAAAGAAACGGGAAAGCAATATCTCCTTCTGCCCATTTATAACTACGATAGCTATATTGAAAAATTTTAATGAATTAATTGAGTTTTTAATGAATAAATGAAAACAGAAGAATAAAACTGTTAGAATTTTTCAATCTATCGGTTGTCGGATCAGGAAACTCAACATAAAACAAAAAAATAAATAAAAACATAAAACTCTATGGATAAAATCGCTTTGCTCCGTCGAAATAGACCGAGCGAAAAGATCGACGTCCGATTGCTCAGATTTTTATGACGAACGGTACAGATGTGTATTCCCCTCAATCCGGATGTAATAAACGAACGGTTTAGATCGATCCGACACGTCCGATGTCGATGCCGAACGCCCCTAATAGCTCAATTTTTGTTGAAGAGCAACATTAAATTCCACTTAACTTTCGCTATGTCTATAAAAGTACTTTCACAGTTTTAATATCAAATCCGAACGTAATGAAAATAAACTAAAAACTAAGTGAAATCATAAAATAGGAGAAGTTTCAGCGCCATATATCAAACCTTGTGCGTCTTTTTTTGAAGAAGATTTCGTATTAATGCATGATAATGCCCGTACACATGCGGCTAGGATTGTTAGGGAGTATTTAGCAGAGGCTGATATACAAGAATTCAATTGGCCTGCTCTAAGCCCAGATTTGAACCCAACTGGCATGTTTGGATGCTCTTGGAAGGAAAATTCGATCTCGCGTACCAACTCCTCAAAATCTACAGTAGCTCAGTGATGCTCTAATTGAAACGAAACCTTATTGAGGGCAACACGAATTGCACCTGTTATCCGCGCCTGGGCAGAAAACACGGTATGTTTTTCACTTAGTTTTCAGTTTATTTTCATCAGGTCAGAATTTTAGGTAGATTTTTTGATTTACTGTTTAGCGTTAGGAAATTTAATGTTTAACGAAAACCCAGAATCATTAACTGAAATTAACCATTGTTAAAAATAAAGAACGAAATTATATTTTAGTATATTTCTATGGGTTAGGTGGGTGGTCGAATTCTGTGGTTGGATTGATAAATGTATTGACTTTGCATAGGAAGCGGCTTAATGAGAATAATTCAAAGCCACCTGCGCTGTTATAATCATTCATAGAGACCCTGTATAACCAATACTAGGTGGGACTGCTAATGGGGCACTATCGGTACAAATATCATTTGTAAAAAATGAGTAAAGTCAGCAGATGAGATCTTCAAGCTCTGTGAATATGCAGCAGAAATAGCTGAACATATGGTATACAAATGTCCAGAGCTAGCTGGCCTCAGAACAATTCATATGGAAACCGGTTCTGGTTACCAAGAGTCAACAGCAAAGGTTCTTAAGAACTTTTAATTCAGAAACGGAAAATTGAATTTCAGAAAAAAGAAATTGCAATTCAGAACTTATCAATTAAATTTCAGAAAATGTATTACAAAAATAGTAAGCAGGGGACAAATCTATAAATCCTATTTCTGAATTACAATTTTCTTTTTCTGAATAAAAATTCCTATTTCTGAATTACATATTACTATTCTGAAATTCAAATTCCCTATTCTGAATTACAATTTCCATCTTCTGAAATTGAATATGCTTTTCTGAATTACAATTGGAAAAGGTGTATGTAGTTGTTATTTCAACTTCATGAACATTAAAAGAAGTATTCCTTTGTTGCAGATACTACCCCACACCTATGCCCCCATCAAACCCAACATACCCCCCTAACTACCCCCATCGCAACATACCAGCTCAACAGTATAACTACCCTAGTTGTAACTACCCAAGAACAGCCCAAATGAACCCTTCGATGGGACGCTACGCCATGAACATGGAACGCAGCATATCACCTCGAAGAACTTACTCGGAAAATATGGAGATGACCATGAATTTCCCCCCAGTACCTCAGAAAATTCCTGCCAACTACCCTAACTACCCCGCTTACGCTCAGCATTATCAGCAGAGGAGGCCAGCTGCGGTCCCTCAGGAGTACTACCATTCCCAACAGCACCCCCATTCCAGGACGCATGCGCAGTATATGCCTAACCATCATCCCCAAGAAATGCCCGAGAACCACGTGGCTTCTAACAACATCAGGCAGTACTTGGAGAACTGGGCTGAGGAAGAATCGACTACGGAGATGTCAACAACAATCGAGAACTCCAAATATATATCTCGTATAAATCGTGAAGAACCGAACGAGGTCTACGTTATTAACGCTTCTGAGTTGCCTCAGTACCTCGAGAATGGAGTGCCCTTGATAGCATCAGAAAACGGGCAGTACATTTTCAAAAGTAACGTTTCAATCGACAATACAGGTGCTATAAAGATAATCGATAAGACTGCTGAGAACGCTGGTTTACCGGTTGATGCTCAAGAACGAGTTGTCAGTCTTCATATCATAGAGAACCCTAAGACCGATTGTTTGGTCAACAGACCGCCGAATGTGAATCAGGAGCATCCGGTGGCCGTGAACCAGCCACCGCAAGGTACCCTCAACTTAATAACCGCCAATGCAAGCCATCCCAACATCGACAACACTGCTCAAAGGTCGTATAACCAGCCAGGATACAACACCAATAGGATGAACGTTCACCAGGTGTCACCAATGACACAAGGTAACCCTCAAAACTGCGAAACCTCAATCAACCTCAGCTTGCAGCCTAACGCGAACGGTTCAACTCAGCAAATCAACAGATCCAACTCTGGATCGCCGCAAAAGTTGCATGCTGAAAACGATCAATTAAAGATACAGGTGTTGTCTTACAGTGAAGTGCCTCAAAGTTCTTGCATTGTTATGCCCTCTACTCAAAACAGACTGAACTTTGACGAATCTTTATTACCCAACCCAGTGCCTTGTGATCTTAAACAGAAGAAGAATGAAAACGACGCCAATTCGGTGATATCTAACGTGATAAACGAGGAAGCTATCTTGAAAGAAGCTCATGAGGAATTGGACAAGATTGTTCAAGACACGTTAACATCGACCAACATGAACATGCCTCTAGAAAGTTGCGAAAGGAGTCAAATTTCGAAAGTAGAAGAGAAATGTGGTGACGACAACATAAATTGCAGAATTCCAGACTATCTCAACCTGGATTTGGAACCTAACTCGAAGGACTCAGCTGAATGCGTCTTGAAAAACGTGACAGAATCTGTAGAGAATGAAGCCATCATGGATTTGAGTACCACTTCTAGAAGAACAAGCAAAAGCGAAAGTGAAGAACAAGAAACACCGAGCTCTTTAGTCGGTCCTTTAGATCAATTAACTAAAGACAGGCAAGGACAAAACACAGAGAAGAATGATGAAGAAAGACAGGAAAGTGTGGAAGGAGGTCAAAATGAAAGTACTCATGAGATGGATAAAAGTTCCATCAAGCATATGCCTTTAATTTTTGACAGCTTCGAGGAAAACTCTAGTCTGAAAAGTGATACCAATACTACTAAATCAATGAGCTGTGAAATTCAGGATGAAAATCAAGAAGCAAATGCTATTTCTTTTGTTGAAGCAAAGAAACAAGAACTCAAAGAAGAAGAAAAAGAAATTAAACCAGTAAGTGTAGAACACCAACATTCAGCTACTGAATTGTCGAAATCAGTTACTCGCCCATCTACACCAACTTCACCAATTGAATACACAACTGTCAAAGAACCTGCAGTAGAGGATGCAAAGTCTGAATTATTAAACGAAACAATAGATGAAATTGATCAAGGAACATCTTTAAACACTGAAAAAGATGAAACTTTCGGAAATGAAGAAACAAAAGGAGATAATTCAAATATAGACGAAAAAGAGGATGAAACAAATGAAACACCAGAATTTAAGTCAGATAACTGTGAAAAAACGGAACAATCCGTAGAAGATGTAGAGGATAATAAAATCGAAAAAGAAACTGAATCTTTAGAATACAAAAATAGAACTGGAGTTGTCAAATCGGGAATCAAAAGAAAACGAATTTTTTCTGTTGACGACATAATTTATCGCATTGGTTCGACTTCGAATCAAATACAGAATACTTCAAATGATGCGCTTGATTGTAAAAAAGAAAACGAAAAAAATTGTAGCTGCGATAAAACTGATGATACATCAATAGAACAGACCGGTGAAAACAAACCATGCTTGAGTGAAAATGAAAGTGATTGTTGCATGACAAAGAATGAGTCGAACCAACAACAGAAATCCAATGAAGATACTTGTGGACAACCAAACAAAGATGAAGATATGTCGGAATAGAAGAAACTATCGATGGGAATAAAGAAGATGATGAAAAACCCCAAAACACTGCAGAAGACGAAGAAAAAGTGGAAAACAAAACTCAAGCGCATAATGTAATGCCAGAATTTGAAGAAAATGAAAAACTTACACCTGAAAATGTTCCTGAAACTCTGAAAGAGGACTCAAACCTTATTGAGGAGTCAATAAATATTACTCCATCTTGTGAAAAAGACGAAACTACCAAAACAGAAGAAAGTGTCTTTTCTCAAAATCAAGAAATAACTCTCAAAATCAACCAATTACCATCAGAAAACTCTAGCTGTGAGCAAAAATCACTAGATAACAAACAAGACCAAAATGAAAATGTCGACAAAGAGATAAACGAACTTTGTGATAATAATAAAATAGAAGAAACTAAAGTGAACTTCCCAGACGATAATTCAACAAAAGAAATATCGCCGAATAGAGATTCCGCAGAACAACCAGATAAGGAAGAAAACATAATGGCAAATGATTGTAATGAGATTGACTTACTAGAATCTGCATTGTCTATTGACCAAAAAACTCAAGCTACATTGCTATCTGAAAAAACAGATACGATAGTATCAGAAGAAACTGTTTCAGTTGTCAAAGAAGAAAATAATATTAATTCGAAACACAATAAGATTAAAATATTGAGTAATGAAATTTTGGTGCAAGAAAATAAAGCTCATTTACCTATACAATGTGCTTATCATAACAACTCAGAAGTTGGTCAAGATATCAAGGCAGATAATTTGAAAAGGAATATAGCAGAAACTGACTTATATGAAGACAATGAAGCTGATGATAAAACAACAGCTGAAAGAACTAATAAGAAAATAAAACTTAACGAAAATAAAGAAATAATAGATTCTCAGGAAAATTATTTAAGAAGTGAAGTGAATATTTCGAATGATACTAGTCTTGAAGTACCCCCATTGAATTCATGTAGATTCTCAGTAATCCAAAGAACTGAGACTATACAGAGAGAGGTGACTAGTATGGAACCTACTGAGACAACACTTGAAAACTCAGCAATTCCTGAAAGCTTTATCCCAATTGTACCAACCAAAGACAATTCAGCCAACTGTAACAAGGACAATGAGGAAAAAATTATAACCGAGGCTATTAATGTTGATATGAAATCAGAAAAACAAGAAGAGCATTATACACCCTCACCCAAAATAAATATTGTTGAAAAATTTGAAGAAATTACCATAAATACACAATTTTCATGTGAACCAGAAGAGCCTTCTTCTGACAAATCAGTTACAAGAAATCCTGAAGTTGTTGAAGAGATATCAACTGCTTGTGAACCAGAAGAACCCACTTCTCCTAAATCAGATATAAGAAATCAAGAGTGTGAAGAGATTCAAGAAGATGATAATATCTCATTTGAATCAGCAGAACCTACCTCCCCCAAATCAAATGTAATAAATCCCGAAGAAGTTGAAGAGACTTCTACAAACACACATATCTTGGAAGAACCTGCTCTCCCCAAATCAGAAACACAAAATCCTGAAGAAGTTGAGATGATTTCAACAGATACATGTGAATCAGAAGAACCTTTTTCTCCCAAATCAGATATAAGAAATCCTGAGTTTGAGGAAATTCCAACAGATGCAAATATATCCTGTGAACCAGCAGAACCTGCTTCTCCCAAATCAGATATAAGATATTTTGAAGAAGAAAAGATTTCAATGAATCCACATATTTCATGTGAATCAGAAGAACCTATTCCTCCCAAGGATATGAGAAATCCTGAAGAAGTTGGAAAGATGCCACACATTGCATGTGGAGTGGAAGAATCTTTTACTCCCAAAGATATGAGAAAACCTGAAGAAGTTGAAGAGATTTCAATAAATCCGCCTATTCCATGTGGAGCAGAAGAACCTAGTTCTCCTAAAAAAGAGGGAAATCCTGAAGAAATTGAAAAGGTTTCAACGAATACACATACTCCTTACGAACCTCTTTCATCAGATGTGAATGTCTCTGGAGAAATTGTAGAAACTTTGGCTTCTCCTTTATCAGATGATAAGATTTTGGAAGAGATTAATAAAACGCCAATAAATAAAGCTGAAGACACCTCAACAGAAAAACAAGAATATCAGAAGGATAATGCTGAACCCATGTGCAAACCCTCTTCTGAGAACACTTTAACGGATGAACAAGAGCTCCAGATGGATAATACTGACCACAAAGCTGTTTCAGAGGATCTAAACCCCAGAAAAAAGTTCAAAGAAGAAATCACCTTCGAGCAGAGATTCGTAGAACCTCTACTGAAGAATCCATCAGATAATCAGCAGAAGGATGAACGACAGGAAGAGAAGCCACTTGCAGAAGACTGCCAATACAGAAGCGTGCTTAAGATCGAGGAAAACACGGTTCTTCTAGAGATATGTGGTGAATTAGTTGAGATTAGCGTGAATCAAATAAACGGAAGGAAAGTTATCACTGTTGTTCCAATATCCAACAGTGCAACAGTGGACATAAATGACAATTATGAACATGCAGATCGTACACCAATCAACGACCAAATCTCCAATTTAGATCCAGATGACAATATCCAAAATGCAGAAATGTCTGAACCCCAAGAAGTAGCCATCGACATGGAAAGTCCAGAAGAAATATTACCTGTTTTGGATAAAATGGTCACTTCCTCAGAAGACATAGAAAATGTAATTCGTACTGAAGAAATCAGCAGCACACAAACTGAAGTGATCGACAACAGCAGCGAGGAGATATTCGAAGACATAATCTTGAACGAGAACGAAATAATAATAGGAGATGAGAGTCTGGAGGAAGAAATAAACCTAGACCTTAAAAGCAACGAGACCTCTTATCCAGAAAAACCTGTCTTGTGCACCAAAGCAGCAAAAAAGTTATACGAGGACAGTGAAACTGTGAAGCAACAACCAAAACCTCATAGCTCGTTGAGAGAATTCAGGAAAATCAAGAATAAACCTGACCAACAAACACAATCAACAGAAAATATCATCTTGGATGGACAAAGTGATCAATTGAAAGAGAAAAAACAACCTAAAGGTTCCACGAGAACTTCCACTAGACAGAAAAACGTTTCTGAGCAAAAAGAAGAATCTCAAGTAGCTTTACAAGAACTCATCAAGCAAAGGAAGATGAGGAAAGAGAAGATTCGTCTCAAGTACCCTTACATAATTGACAATCCAAATGCTTCATGTGAAAAATTACAAGAAGTTAACACTGCTACTGTGAAGGTCAGGCAAGAAAAGGAAGTAAGAAGCGAAATCAGAAAAGTCCCTAAAATTGAACCAGATATTGTCAAAACAGAGAAGAACCAAATGAGTTCGGTGGTACGTAAAGTTAAGGGTAGTGACTTGAAGAGGAGAGAATCTTCAGAGATTTACGGTATCAAGACTAAATGTAAAGAGAAAGTTAGAAGACGTTCTGTTGATGAAGGCAAGGAGAAGATCCACATAGTATCTTCTGTCATTGTGAAGGAACCACACCAAAATTTAGCTTCTGGTGAGTAACAATTTCAATCTTTCAAACCAATAAAAATATACTAACTGACAAAGAAACCGCAACACCTAGAAGGATCTGTTCAAATTTCAATTATTTTTCGGCCAGACATGCATATTATAGCAATAATAACATATAAGACAGTAGCCTGGTAAGTGTGGTAAGTACGAAGAAAAGGCTCGCTCGATAAAGTGCAGAGGCGTACCCAAATGGCACTTGAGATCATTACGGATCTCACATCTCTACATCTAGTGATGAGAGAATAAAGAATCAAAGAGTCTGGTTCTCTCTGAACAACTACATCTCATCTGCGAACCTCCCTAGTCAAGAAAATAAGCACTGAGAAAAACTTCAGGACATTGCTAAGTAAAAGAGAGGAATGGAAACGGGAAAACACCGACTATAACTTCAAATAAAATACAGTTAAATGTTATACAGATTGTTCCAAAACCTCTACAGGAGCTGGCGCTGGGATATACGGGCCAAGTACCAAGTGTGCACTGTCGCTAGGCTCCTGTACGAGCGTCTTTCGAAGGGAAATCTTAGCTATTGAAATATGTCTAGATATAAATCTACACCTTTTACAGATGTAATTCAGAAAATCAAAGTTCAATTTCAGAAAAGGGAACATGTATTTCAGAATAGGAATATGTAATTCAGAAAACAAATTGAATTTCAGAATAGTTAATTCAATTTCAGAAAACCGAAATTGAAATTCAGATTAGGAAGTTGTATTTCAGAAACACAAAGTTGTAATTCAGAATAGTGAATTGAAATTCAGAAATGGCAAATTCAATTTCAGAAAAGGAAAATTGTAATTCAGAAGTTATAAATTGAATTTCAGAAAATTTATAGATATAATATGTATACTATATAACATAGATATAAATAGGTACATATTCATGTTCATTATATCTCGAGTACATGCAACCAATTCTGAATTACAATTTCCTTTTTATGAATTACAATTTCCCATTTCTGAATTTCAAATCACCAATTCTGAATTACAATTTATATTTTCTGAAATTCAAATTACTCTTTCTGAATTACATATCACTATTCTGAAATTCAAATCACCATTTCTGAATATCAATTTACTATTCTGAATTACAATTTCCATCTTCTGAAATTCAATTTGCTATTCTGAATTACATTTTACGTTTTCTGAATTACAATTGGAAAAGGTGTAGAAAGAAGTGCGATATAGCCATACACTCAGATAGTCAAGCTGCTATTAAAGCACTGAGCTCCTACGTCATCGACTCAAAGATGATCTGGGAGTGCCGGAACAAACTCAATAAGGTAGACAAGAAAAATAAGGTCTTTTCAATCTGGGTTCCCAGCCATTCGGGAATCAAAGGAAACGAAGAGGCCAATACACTTGGCAAAAAGGGCGCACGAATGTCACTCATTGGCCCAAAACCCTTCAGTGGTATAGGTAAATGTACCTATAGGAAGTGTTTCTGGAGAAGGAGAAAGCCGAGAAGGGAAAACTCTGGCGGAATCTCCCAAGGATGGATCATTCCACTAAGTTCCTTCGGAACTTTGAAACAGCTATATCCAAAAGATTTCTGGCTCATGGTAAGAAACAATTACACCTCCTCACTGGCTTTCTTACAGGGCACTGTCGCCTCAGGAAGCACCTGTTGAGGATGGCATTATAGGACACTGACGAGTACAGGTTCTGTGTGGAGGAGGAAGAAACCCCCACATTCACCAAGTCACTGAATGCTTCTGCATTGGAGCCTAAGGAGAGAATGCCTTGGGCGAGAAACTTGTAAGAGTGAGAAACTAGCCTCGTTGAAGCCTTCACAGATATTGGATTTCATCAGATCTCTGGAACTGGAAGGCGAGCTGTGAAGAGGGTGATCAGAACAGCTTTGTAAGGGGGCACAATAGACCTTGAGGTCGCAGTGAACTGTAACCCCTTTTCAAACTATAACTATAGCAAGGATTGAATGAATAAAATTCGGAAAACAAAATCGTGTTACTTAAATATTGTAGTCGTTTTTTGCAATTTTCTTTAATTTTTCAAAAAACCAGCCGATCGAGAGATCCAAAGTAGATGTTTAGTTGTTTGTAAATTGCCTAGAACAGGTGTACGGGGAATTAATCGCCAGCTAAGTGAATTTGAAAGAGGTTGATTGGTCTACGGTAGGCAGGGTTGCCATTTCGAGAAATCGCTAATCGTACGAAGTTTTTTTGTTGTTAGGTATATTATATTTTTGTGCATTTCACATTAAATGCATTTGGAACATACTTGTATATGTCATCGCCAATTTTAGAACATTGCAATTTCCTTCCAGACAAGTTTAAAACTGAAGAAAAACCAACAAGCACCTCCCACACCTACTCGAACCCTCCTACGACAGGAAAAGAAGTGTCAACTCAAAATTTTCAAGATGGCCGTACCTCGACCAACACGGAGGTCGCGAAGAACTCGAATGTCCAAGAAAAACATTCAAAATTTCCGAAAATATCAACGCCAAGAGACCTGTCTTTGACGAAAAACATCAACGAACACTACCTTTCAAGAAAAGACCATTCAAATTTGAAGAAGAAGCTGAGCATCCAAGAGTACAACAGCCGTAAGAGAAAGATAGAGGAAACCAAGGTGGTGAACATACCTGAGAAGATTACGAGAGTTGAGGAGCCTTTGAAGACGCATAGCTTGGAGAAGGACCATGATAGACCTTCGACTATTTACTCAGGAAGACAGTTTGAAAATGTTTCCAATTGTGTCAAAGATCCTAGAAGACTGAAATTTATCAACTCAGAACGTCCCGATCTACTGAGGACCAAATCAGAGGTAAATAGAACATTTTTTGTTTAATATGGTTATCATTGATATACAGGGTGTTTCAGAATGAGTTTCAATGAATTCGGATTCTTAATCTTCAAATGATTTAAAAAAATTAAGTTCCTATTAGTCCGGGAGCCAGGTGCAAATCACTTTTTCCACTATACTCGTAAAAACACCACAAAGCGGCTCCAATTCAGTCTAAAAATCACCTTTGAACATTCACATAACGATTCGATTTGTTTCATTTTAGCTACATTCAATAATTGATACAAAAATATCGAAATTCTAGAGGTGCCACATACCCACAAATTCGAAGGAAAGCCCGCCGTTTAACTGTCGTTCGCGAAGCTTCTTCTTGCTACTCTCTGATACTTACTGCAGAAGAGCTTTACAATTATTGAGCAGTGGTGCTTGTCTGTGGGACTGATCATCAACCCTAACAAGACTGTAGTAATTCCGTTCACTCGGAAAAGAAACCTTCCCGACATGAAGACGTTATATTTGAACGGAAATATCTTAGAGTGGAAGTCAGAAGTTAAATACCTAGGAATAACACTGGAAGAAGCATGTTGATACTGCTACTGATAGAGCTATAAGAGCTCTAATGGCGTGCAGACGTCTATGCCGCAAAAATCGGGATTGTAACCCAAAAATACTGCGATGGATGTACGTCATGATTGTGAGACCTATAATCACATATGGGGCAGTAGCCTGGTTTGCCAAGGCAAGTTAGGTTAGTACGAGGAAAAGGCTCGATAAAGTACAGAGGCTTGCCTGTGTGTGCATCACTGGAGCTATGAGAACGTGCCCAACATATATAGCATATGAGGTAATTACGGATCTCACACCTCTACATCTAGTGATTGATAGGGTAGCCCATGAGGCTATCCTCAGAATATCTAAGGAAGGTACAGGTAATGAGAGAATAAAGAATCAGAGAGTCTGGTCCTCTCTGAACAACTACATCTCATCTGCGAACCTCCCTAGTGATATAATGATCAAGAAAGTAAGCACTGAGAAAAACTTTAGGACATTGCTAAGTAAAAGAGAGGAATGGGAACGGGAATACACCGACTATAACCTCAAAGAAAATACCGTAAAATGGTATACAGATGGTTCCAAAACCTCTACAGGAGCTGGCGCTGGGATAGCCATACACTCAGATAGTCAAGCTGCTATTAAAGCACTGATCTCCTACGTCATCGACTCAAAGATGATCTGTGAGTGCCGGAACAAACTCAATGAGGTAGGCAAGAAAAATAAGGTCTTTTTAATCTGGGTTCCCGGCCATTCGGGAATCAAAGGAAACGAAGAGGCCAATACACTTGCCGAAGAGGGCGCCCGAATGTCACTCATTGGCCCAGGGCCCGTATTCTCGACAAGTGATAGTCCAAAACGTATACGAACTTCATTGCGCGGTGTGCATTTTTGCAGGTAAAACAGGGACTCGCGCAATGAAGTTTGTATACGTTTTCGAATATCACTTCTCGAGAATACGGCACCTGAACCCTTCTGTGATATAGGTAAATGTAGCTATAAGAAGTGATTTCTGGAGAAAGAGAAAGCCGGGAGGGAAAAACTCTTGCAGAATCTACCAGGGATGGATCATTCCACTAAGTTTCTTCAGAACTTTGAAACAGCAAGATCAAAAGATATCTAGTCTAGTCACGGAATGCTTTGGCATTGCGAGCCTAAGAAGAGAACGCCTTGGGCGAGAAACTTGTAAGAGTGAGGAACTAGCCTCGTCGAAGCCTTCACAGAAACAATGCGTCAGATACCATAGGAACTTAATGTCATAAAATCATCTGAGGATTACGATCCCGAATTTATGGTGCCTTATTCTGAAACACCCTGTATATTCAAAATAAAAACCCATAAGTCTTCACTTTTCCCCATTATTATCATTATTATTTCTGCTGTGAGTGGGATAACAAGTTAACCCTAAAATAACAACAAACATTCTTTATTTCAAATAAACAATAACAATAATAACTACTTTTAACAAATGAAATGAAACAGTGTCAAATAAGCAATTTTAATTTATGAAATCATCAAGACAGTAAGGTTCCAGACTCAAAAGAAGCTTGAAATTTTTCTTCGTGAACAAGTTGAAGTTGTTTTCTCTCTGTATTACCTCAGGTAGACTCTTGAAAAGTTTTAGGCATCTGTATTACAATTGCTTTTGACTTGTCGTCAATCTATATTCAGGAAGATAATTTCAATTCGAGTGGTTTAGATCTTACATAACCATTGTTGGTAGAAATTTCCACTGGTTGTGTTCTTCCTCTAAAATATGACCGGATCCATTCCATCCCTGAGCCAGCAATACCATACTTCCCCATCTTCTTCAATAAAATATTGACACTCAAACTATCATAATAATAATGAATATAATATACAGTTCTTCCACTTGCAGGAATCCAGTTCTTCAAGGGCCGCAAACATATCAAGATCTCTCTCATCCGGAATGACCTCAATTCCACCAGCAATCACAGTGAACACTTTGCTCAACATGGTTTCAACTGATAATGAACTGAAAACCTACGATACTTCAATACCTTCAAAACCGTTCGAACCGAAACCAATAAATTCAAGGAGAAAAACTATGGAAACAGTCGAAAGACAATACAAACCAACGGAAACACATAAAAGAAAAGTTTCCTTCGATGACAATGTGCAAATAAATGAAATACACACAACGCAGGCCAAAGTTAGTAAAAGCAGGCTGGACTCGAATTCTAGCTACTGCGAAGTAACATCATCGTGTTCAGATAACTTCGAAGAAAGAAGTCAACGAGAGAATATACTCTTGTGTGATGATAAAATCGAAAGTACAAGAATAGAATACCAAAATAACTTGATTAAAAAGATACAGAATGTTGATAAGGTAGAGAATAATTGGGAAGATTCCAATTCTCCTAAAGACTGTATAACAGATGCATTTTCCGATTGTTTTTTAGAAAGAAGTAGAATGGAACTTATGAAAAACATGACTAAAAGCAAATTAATAATAGATATTAATGATTTCGATACAAGTTCAATCAATAACGAACTGAAAGTTCCTCATAAAACCAATTCTAATTCAGCCGAAGAAACGTTAAAAAACTATAAAGAAGAAGTTGATATAAAACTGAATTCTTTAAACATACAAATACCAAAGACTACAAAAAACAGGGTTCAAAACGAAGACGACTTACTAATGCATAAATTTCTAAGAAAAGAACAACTAAACTCAGATGAAATCAAACAGATAAGAAGAATAATATACTTCAAGAAAAAAATACAGCAAATAACACAACAGAACGTAATCAACAACAATAAAACAACCGAAAATAAATACGAGATCAAGAAATCACCTGAAAGTTCATCAAATACAGATTTGAAACTGCAATTGAAAAAAATTGATGGTAAAATCAAAAAGAAGAAGAAAAGATTCAGGAATTTGTACTCGAACAGCCCGGAGACAAGCGAAAATGAAATTCAGCAGTCGGCTGGTGAGTTTTCAGTGTACGAAGGTGAAAACATATCGGGGGTGAAATTGATTTTCAAGAGAAAAACGGACTTTTTGAACCTGCAGCCTGTTGTGAGGTTGCAAAGATATAAGTATATAGATGCAATGGCGAAAAAATTGAAATTTGAGTGAACTTTCGAAGTATACAGGGACCAAACCATATAGCAGGTGTTTTTATTGATTTTTTTATGTGCGTGCGAATTTTACATATTTTAAGAATAGCACTAGTATTTTCTAAGAAGAGTACCTGTTTATAAATGAATAACTTTTTATTTAATTAGGAACTTCATATGGGATTTTATATATTGCATTATGGGATGTATGATTTTCCACTTTCGGGCATAAAAAATATATATTCTTCAGATGGAACTCATCGTCTTGATACAGGGTTGTAAATAGTCGAAAATTTTACATGTATGAATTTTGAGCAGCTTCATGAAATTCAATCAAAACTATAAATCAGCTCAAATTCTCAAACGCCTCGATGAATTTGTATAAAATTGATAACAGAAATTATTTCATTTAAGGTTGTTTGTATCTGGTCTGTGAAATTGTCAATTGGTTCTCCAAATGATTTAACCATAAATAATGCGAAAACTTTTAGAAATTTCATCAGACACAACTCCACTGAACACTTAAAAATGTGGCTTAACAGAGAATTCAGTATTGAATAATCGCCTTATAGGAATCCATCAAATATTTTTGGAACGCTATATAAAAACAGTAGAATTATTTTGCATATATTGAAGCATGTTACATAAAGAAATATAGTGAACAGTTGATGAATATAAATGATATTTTATCATGAAATACATATAAAGAACCAAAGTTGTTAGCTATGTTCTTCCTGAGAAATATCATTGTTATAATTATACGTTTCAGTTGAAAGATATACAGAATTTAAAAAATTAATTGAGATTGCTAATATAGTATTTTAGGTAAATTTTTATAGCAAATATACACCAAAGAAACCTTTGAATGTTGCATTTTGAACAATAATTCTTGCATTTGTTCATATTTTGTTTTTCATGATTTGTTTGTATATAAGGAAAATACAATTTTTTTACATTTGATGAATATCGATGTATATTTGCAAGTTTTATTGTAAATTTTATATATGTATATATATTTTTTTTGGGTTTATAGAAAGATTAATTCAAAAATCTTCGGATCATTTTTATGTTATTGTTTATGAATATTTCATTTGGTTACCTATATTTAAGTACATGTACACTAAATCTGAGAATGTTCCACATATTAGTCAATTTTGTATATGTATGATATTGAATTTATATATAATTGAGTGCCTTTCAAGCACGTTTGTTGTTGTTTTTGCCATGTAATGTATATGGATTTGTTTCTTTTATGCACTTGTGTTAATAAAATAATGCAAAAGTGTATATGCAATGTTTTCTTTGAATTCCCTTTCCTCTAGTATTGAAACAGGTAATACTCACTCCTGTCCTGTATCATGTGCATTGTTCGTTTTCTGGAATAGTGCACTAATTATTATTATCTTATTATCATATTTTTTGTCCTCCCAGTGCAAAAACCCATATGTCTATTATTACAGAAGTTGCCATTAATTTCAGATGAATTATTTACCTAATATTGATAACCAAAATATTATAGTTCAATGACACTTTAACACTGCTGAAAATTAATCGCTTGATTTTTATTAGTTTTCTCATTTTTTTGGATCGTAATCAGACTAAAGCGCGATATCATAGATTTAAATTTGATCTATCTATGCGCGAAACTCGCAAATGATATTTTTTCTATGCACCCATATCATAGATAACATAACCCATATTGTTTTCGTTTCTGGGCTAATTACGGCTCTGTTCTAACCATAGACTGGATGTCTGTCAAATTCACGTATGGTAGGTTGGAAAATTGCCTTCAATTTTCCATTGTTACGTCAGAGCCTAATCGCAAATAGAAGTGTCAAACCAATGCCTTCGTATAAAATTGTGTAATCTCCAAAAAATACAGCGATTTTTCCGAATCCCATCAGCAGGTTCTTTCCAGGATGTTATCAATTTTGAAGCAAACGTCGCCGACGACAACAAATTTTCAAAGGTTAGTGACATTTTATCTGCGATAAAATTTATCGGTGTTTATCTGGTATGCCTAGTGACCCATATAATGATCATAATAATCGGTGATTATTGAAATAAATCGAACCGATAGAATTCCCCCTTCATGATTCATCTGTTATCAGCGTATTTATAAACAAATTCTGGCAGATTTCCCTCAAGAAAAGGTCGTAAAATTGAGGCATGACGTTGGAAGTTTCCAATATGAAAAATCGATATTTTCTCAGAGTTTCTGGACATTTTCACACCTCATGATCATCTCGTGACATCAATGAACTAACTGGAGTTTTTAGAAACTAAACAAAACTGATGTCACCTTCAAATTGCTTAGTTTTCCCTTTGTTCCACAAAAAATGGGGAAATTCATGATGGGTGGATTCAACATCCAACATGTATAGATTTGATGTTTCGAATTAGGTATAACGAATTGTTTTGAAAAACATTGAAATGCTTTAAATCTTTAAAAAAAAATTTAAGGAATAAGCACTTAATTTTTCGGTTTTGCCTGGAATTAAATTTTTATAGATTTCAATGTTTATTACACAACTGTGTTCTGAATATTTCGATGTAGATTTACGTTTATTCAACCAAGTAGACTGAATAATGAACATGAATATAAGTATGTAATATGTATTATGTATATTTTACTGCAAGAATTCAAATTCAATATATACCATTGAATTGATTTCATAAATTCTTTCGTTTTATATGATATCTGAAGGATATACCATAGATTTTATAAGTCCATGGGATATACCAGATCATTTAACGGTTAATTCTATAAGTTGCAAATATCAGATAACTTAATATCTAAGATGCCTAAAAAGATTTATTTTGGACATCTTACTAATATCTGTGTTTTTGGCTCAAGGTCAGATCTCAACGAATATTTGTGTGTTTCAGACGGAAATGTTAGAAAAAATGAAGAAAAGCCCTGAGCAGTAGTTTTTGAGCGCTTGTTCATTGGTGGGGCAATGAGACTATTACATCAAAATTTAATATGGGACTTGAGATTGATACCAAATATATGAATATAAATGCAAAATCTCAGCACAATCAGAATTATATTCTGGAAATTATTCCAATTGAGTTTTCTATGGTTCTGTTAACACTATGGCCACGAAATTTGGACTGAACATTCAGTATATCGATCTCCATTCACAAAATAAATTTCACTCAAATCGGAAATATTAATTTTCAATATTCCAATTGAATTTTCTATGGGTCTGTCCCACTATGGCAACAAAATTCTGCATGAGGCTTTTTATGAGCATCTTGCATTTGGCTGTAACATTTCATTTCGATTGGTTTCGTTTTTTCTGAGATGTTGAGGAACAAAACTCTGAATGGCCATATTTTATGGAACACCTTGTATGATTTGTCTGGTTAACGAACTTAACCAAGCCATTTGGAACCTGAACTCATCCTGAAAATTTCAAGTCTCTAGGATAATCCCTTCGAAAGTTATTATGCTAACGGACGGCCCCACGAACAGAATTGAATTTGACCACGAATTGGTCATCAGGGAGTCGAACCCTATCGTTTGAGGCCATTTTCGGCTCAAAATTTGAAAATTACAGACATTTGGAACGAGCGCTCAAAATTGATCGAATATTCAAATTTTTTTGACATGTAACATTCGATAGCTTGCTATTTTCGAATGTATTTATGAATTTGTGAGGATTTTGTACTAAAAAAAATGAAGAGTGCACTGATGCATGCATGATGATGAAAAACGATAATTCAAATTTGAATATCTTAAGAGCTATTGATTTTTCATTCAAATTGTAATCCTACCCTAAAAAAATTTCAAGTAGTTGTCCAAAAGGAACAACTTCAAAACTTAAAATTATCAAGGTAGGTTTAACATTTGAACAAGTTGACTCTGAGATGAATAGAATGAAAACCAATAAGGGTACGTTCTGAACGTAGCCTAAGGCTCTTCGATTATTCAAATCTGAATTAGTTTTCCCAATATGAAAAAGCACCCAATAACTTCTGAATCTACGTCATTTAGAAGATACATAACTGCATAAAAAAATCGAACTCGAAAATGTTCAAAGAATATAAAAAAATGTAATTCGATGTCAGGGTTCGAACCTCAGCACTACATGCATATCGTAGTTCACTTAAGTATGAGTTTCTGTTATCATATTCCGTTGATTCGAACAAGAAAGTTGAATTCATAAAAGAATAGAATCGAATAAGGGTCGCCTAATATTCAAGTTTGAAGTATTTCACACGGCATAGATAACAAAAAATAAAATTGAAATATATTTCGTGAACGAGGAATACGACATATTATGAAGAATCAAAAACATCGAAATTTTGCAGTTGGTATTCCTTATTCCCTGCAGAAATAAAGCAATAAATATCTTGTATTTTGCATGCAATCGCGTCGTTCAGATAAAAATAACTTATTTACCTATTTGCTTTCGGTGTTGAATGAAAAAAGGTCGCGTAATACGATTGCGACAGTAAATATATACGAAATCAACTCCTCCGTATTTTCTTGTTTAAGAATGATTTACGTTAGTGCAGAAAGTGCCAAAAATAACTTCAAATCGCCGATAAATTAGAGAATATTAGCCTGTCGCATGATTAAACAGGTTTAGTAATGAGGAATGAACAATGAACCCAATTATTATTCGATAAAGTACGAATAAGACGTTTGCCCATTTTTACTATGAACACCTAGACACATACCTTAGGTCAAGCAATAGAGGTTTTTTACGTGACAAAAATACTACCTGAAATCTGACTGTGCAGTCATGCAATAGGTAGTTTCTACATGTTTTTCATGATAAATTCCACTCCTGAATCGTCTTAGGTTTTTTGAGAAACGAAAAATAGCCAAAAAAATCCAAAATTTTGCTTTTTGGCTTATAAAGAGAATTCAAAAACAAAAAAAATGAGGGGTGACACGTCTCAAGCGGGTAATTAGTTTCCGAGAAAAGTCCAAAAAACTGGAAAAAAACATCAATTTTCGAAAATTCATAACTAGGTCAATTTCTGAGATGAAGCGTAGTTGGTCTGAATTTAAGTAGTTATTAACAAATACTTTTTGCACAATCGCAGTTTTCCGAATTCGACGTACTTTTTTCAAGAAGGTCGTGATACTCGGCTACTTGTCGGATTTGAATTTTACAAAATTATTTTAAAGAAGAAATAAAATTCTTCAAATCGTTTATTCTCTCGGTACCGACCGATAATGTTTAGTGGGTTAAAAACGGCGTCAAACAGGAGCAAAAAGGCTCGAGCTTTTTTGCTCCTGTTTGACGCCACTAAACATTATCGGTCGGTACCGAGAGAATAAACGATTTGAAGAATTTTATTTCTTCTTTAAAATGCTTTTTGTAAAATTCAAATCCGACAAGTAGCCGAGTATCACGACCTTCTTGAAAAAAGTACGTTGAATTCGGAAAACTGCGATTGTGCAAAAACTATTTATCCGACAGCTTTGTAATTGTGCACCAATAAAGTATATGTTAATAACTACTTAAATTCAGAGCAACTACGCTTCATCTCAGAAATTGACCTAGTTATGAATTTTCGAAAAATTGATGTTTTTTTCCTGTTTTTTGGACTTTTCTCGGAAACTAATAATCCGCTTGAGACGTGTCGCCTCTCATTTTTTTTGTTTTTGAATTCTCTACAAGAAGTGCCTTAACAGCCTTTCGATCAGATCAATACTTCACGTTTTATAAGCGAAAAATCAAAATTTTGGATTTTTTTTGGCTATTTTTCGCTTCTCAAAAAAAACCTAAGACGATTCAGGAGTGGAATTTATCATGAAAAACATGTAGAAACTACCTATTGCATGACTGCACAGTAAGATTTCAGGTAGTATTTTTGTCACGATATCGACCTTTTGATAGCTCTATTGCTTGGTCTACCTACCTAGCTCCTCTAGAAAACTTTTTAGGTTTTCACTCCCAGTCTCTGAAACAGAAATAATTAAACATTTTTCAATTATGAAAAAGGCTCCTGCGTGAATCTTTGCACTAATTTGCCAGGAGCAAATTATTCCCTAACAGTAAAACTAAAAAAGGCAATAAATAAAATTGATAACGTAACGTTTCGGTGTCTATATCAGACGAACTTGGAAAATCTTTGGAATTTCCTGATGTCGTTTCTTTTTTCAATAAATCAATCCAAATACGTTCTATTCCAATAGAACAATCATAGACAAACTAAAATAATAGATGAGCCACTCGTATATGTCGCGCCACCTGTCGGAGGAGGATACTTATACACGAAAAAATTATTCTCAATTTGGTAGTTAGATGTCGTTGCATTCATGGAAATCCTATCGAGAAAATAGTAATTATGTAAAATCGTTATTATCAAAAAACCTTTGAATTGTCAACTGACACAAGGAGTGGTTTGACACTTCCTTTTTGAAATATAATAAATTTCGATATGCCTGCAAGAGTGAAGATGTGTTGTGTTATTGGATGTGAAAATCGAGATGCAAAAAAGTAATTTCAAAATATATATTATATATTTACTCTGTTACCTATAAGAATTTCAAAAAAGTTTTTCATGTATTGAATAAGTTTAGTAGGTAAATACTCATATTTTGTATTATTGAATTCATTATTGTTAGTTTTTGAGAATGTTTTCGATGCAATTATTAGTTTATTAATTAGATATTTATGAAATGAATCTGTATTTTCAATTGGTGATATCTATTTCAGTTAATAAATTTTTATTCTATCCAGAATTTGATTATTGATCCTCACTTCTCGATTCCAAAAGAAAATCAGATGAAAGTTCGTTGCAGGTATTATTTTCATGAAAATAAATTTCCTCACTCATCGATAACTTGCACGAATCCATTTCTGATTTCCTTTTGGAAATTGAATTTCAAAAAACTTTTTGCACCTTGTATATGGGAGTACCTACCTATTCAAAAGGTGCACTACGGAATTCGTTTTGAGGCAGCTTTACGATACAGATTCCTTTTTCAATTGAGCTTTTTTCACGAATTAGTAATGTTGTACCAAAACAGATGGCGTTGAAGCTTGTTCTACTAGTGTCTCATCTATTCTCCGTTTAGTTAGTCTATGAGAACAAAAAGCCAAATTATCTACTTCATCTAACAAAATACACGTGGATTCCTTAAATGTCCTTTTATAATTATCAGGTTCCGTCATTAGAATTTTTGTGTTGTTCCAGTTCATCGTATGATCTCTGCTATTTGAACATACATGATCAGCGATTTGTGATCTTGTAATGTCTGTAATCTATTTTTGATGTTGTTTTTATGTTCGCGTTTTCTTATCTCTAAAGGTATTAATGTCTATCCTATATAAGATTTTATACATATACAGGGAATTATTGTGAACACATTTTTTTATTTTTGTATCTCATTCATTAGTTTAGTTCTGGTTAGAATGAATCTCAAATCATTTTGTGTTTTGAAAACAGTTCTTATATTGAATTTGGAACCAATTCTTCTTATTTTCTCTGAAAGGGCAGGAATATAAGGAATGACGTTCAACAAATTTGGATGTTCTGGACGGTGTTCTGTTTGTACCTGATCATCTTTCAAATTTTGTTATTTTTCGTTCTAAGTTTGAAATTTTTTTTATAAGATTTGGTGGGTATTGATTATCTAGTAGAAACTAAGGCAATTTCATTATTTCTAATTTCAGGTGTAGAAGAAAACAAAAAGGCCCTATCATAAAGTGTTTTTATAATACCTGTTTATGATTAGAATGAAAATTTTGATATCTTTAAGTGTGGGTTTGTTTTCGAAATACACTTGTTTCAAAATGATCTATAAATGCTCTTATTAGAACTTCTAGAAAAGAAATTTGATTTTTCTGTTCTAATTCCATCGTAAATTTAATAGTAGGTCCTTTATTATTGATGTAATCAAAAAACTTATTCAATTCCTCTCCACCGTGTTGCCAAATTACGAAAATATCATCTACTGTCCGGGAAGTACCTACCCCAGGCCAGGAAATAAAATAGAATACAATTTTCATCAATGCGTTCGGTGAATGGGTATTTCCCAGACGGTTTCCGAAAAAATATTTTCGGACCTTGATTCGTAAATTACTACGTATTTTTCAATGTTCTATGCCTATGCCAAAGATTTTCACGAATTTTTTCACCTATATTTGTATCACTATCCATCTGCCAAATATATAATTATGTTTTTAGGGAGAAAAACCGTATTTTTAAAAAATCAACTTTATTAAGCGAAGCAAAGCGTACAAGATCTCGATACTTAATCTCCTCGAGAGAGGCATTCACAATAGTTTTATAATCATATTGTTTAAAGTCAGCAGAAATGTTGAGTTGCAATTATGCACGTTATAACATAGGTATATGAATTAGAAAAGCAGTAATAGGATTATCTTGGCTAAAGGAATCCAGGGTTGGCATTACATAATTCCTCCCCATTTTGGTTAAAGGTATCACCTATGGGTGTAGCTTTATTTTTACATAAATTATTTTTGGATAAAGCAAGCTTGAAAATAAAGTAAAAGTAGTTATTATGATTATGAGAATTATCAAATAGAAAAATGAATTAAATGCAGTCTGAGGAAGATTCCACTGGTTGGTTTCTTCCAATTCGATGTCGGGGATGTCGTCTTCTGGTTGGTGTTCTTCTTTTGTGTATTCCTGGGGTAACTTGTGTGGTGTTTGTAGAAGGACGATTCTCTCTTCGCTGATATTTGTGGTTGGAACTATTTCCTTTTCTTTGTTACTGATGGTACATTTGGTACGTAGAATGGCCATCGTAGGAAGGAAATGATGTTTCGTTTGCAATGGCCATTTTTCGATTATTTTCTCATTTTGAATTGAGAGAATGCTTCCATCTTCTAGGATCTTCAGGTCCTGGGTTGGAATTTTTGGTATTCTCTGGCAATTTTCGGTGTGGTTGGTGAGGATATTTTCCAGGCACCTCGAAATTTTTTCTAGTGAGTCTTGATCGCATAAGTAGTCGTTTTCCACTGGATGGCAGTGTTTGGTGGACCATTTCAGCTTTTCTTCTTGCGAGAGCAAATAAGGATTGGTATATGGAAGGGATTCATTATTTTGTGGGAGATAGTAAAATTTGTATAGATCATAATATTCTTTTTGAACTAATGGAATTGAAATCAGAAATAATAAAATTTTGTTTTTGAAAATAACTTTCGTGTGACACAATTGATAATAGTCTTTCAGGTGATGAACTGGTATAATATTTTCATTTTTGATCAATTCTAGAAATTTGGAATATGGTAAAACTGATTCGTGCAATAAATGTAACCTCGCAAAGCTAACAGCTGTTTGTATTTCGTCTAAGATATTTTTTATGTCTTTCAATTCGAAAATCAAAAGGTGCATTTGTTGTACTTCATGCAGTTCAGGTACTATCTGAAACAATTTAAGATTTTCTGACATTTTCTGGGATTTACTGATATACTTATTTTTCAAGTCATTCACTATAGTTGCGATTTGTTTTTGATTTCGAATATAATAATAATAATAATAATAAAGCTTTATTTTACCCAACAGGAAAATCCCAATTATAGGGCAAAGAAATATATGTTACGTGTTACAGTTCAAAAATTTACACCATAAAAATATAATTATAATATATATAAACATATGCAGCCTTTGCTCAGAAAAGACCCGAAACCGAAACACACGATATGAAATTCCAACATTCCACTCAACACAAACTCAAGTCCTCAAACTAACTAAACATATTCAACTCCAGTCTGTCAGCACTTCGACATATACTATAAACAGGGCACCGTTCGAATATATTTGTACGAGCCGTAGGTAGATAAAACACCTCTCTAGATCTCGTTACCAATCTTGGAACGTTCAAACTCATTTTGGAGAGCAAATATGGGCAGTCTATTCTATAATTTAAAAGTCTTTGAGCAAACCTGGCACATTGCTCCTCACGCCTCGCAAGAAGGGATGATATCCTCATTTCACTCATAATATTTGACAAATCCGCCCCACGCTCAGGAAACCTTCCAGTACTCCTAAATGTTACATATTTGAAAAACTTTCTATGTATGCGCTCCAGTGGTACAAGGTGACAATTGTAGATGGGAAACCAGATCAAACTGGCATATTCTAGTTTACTGATCACGTATGTAAAGTACAAGCTTCTGAGAATCGATAGATCTTCAAATTCTGCAGTTGATCTGAGAACAAATCCCAATGTTCTGCTAGCCCTAGTACATATTTCTTCGATATGGGGAATGAAACTGAGCGTAGAGTCGAATAAGACTCCAAGATCATGAATCTGATCCTTTACATTTATCAGCTGTCCTGCCATATGATAGCCGAAAGTAAGTGGTTGCGATTTCCTCGTGAACGTGATGCTGAAACATTTTTCCATATTTAGTATCAACTTGTTACGCAAACACCACTCGTGCATATATTCCAGGCTTGATTGAAGGAGTAATTGATCCAAAGCATTAAGTATTCTTAGGTAGAGTTTGAAGTCATCTGCGAACGCTAACACTGGACACTTCAGGAAAGTTAGAAGATCATTCATATAGATTATGAATAACAGTGGTCCCAAGTTGGATCCCTGCGGTACGCCACAAGAGAGAATATACTCAAATGATTTAAAACCATTGTAAAACACATAATTGACTCTTCCCTTCAAATATGACCTCAGAAGTCTCACATATCCAGGACTCAGACCAAAAGATGACAGCTTCTTCAGGAGAATACCATGATCAACCGAATCGAAAGCTCGTGACAAATCAGTATATACCACATCAACCTGACCCCCAACATCCAAACATTCCGCGATATATTGAGAAATCGTAGCCAAATTGGTCACAGTAGATCTTCCCTTTACAAATCCATGCTGTCGAGTAGATATATATGAGCTGACATTGAAATAAATATGCCCGTGAAGTAACTCCTCGTACACCTTGGCGAAATTAGACAAAATGGAAATTGGTCTGTAATTATTAACTTGTGATTTGTCTCCCTTCTTGAATATAGGTACCACACGAGCTCTCTTCCATCGGTTAGGAAATGTGGAGGTCCTCAAACTCAGGTTTATATACGATGCAATGGTACGGCCAACACCTCACTACAGACCTTCACTACAAATGACGGTATAGCATCATCTCCGGCCGTTGACTTGTGGGGAAACTTGGACATGGCATTGTAGATATCTTCCTCAGAAATTAAAGGCTTCGGAACTGGTGGTAACTGAGTGAATTCGTCAAGTTCACTCTCCTCCTCAACAGGCGCCGTAGGTACCATGCCGGAAAAATGTTCTGCAAATAGATTAACAATATTCTGTGGACGCTCGTGGGAGGTTCCGTTATCATACATTATTCCTGGAATCCTGGTGGTTCCCTGTTTCTGGTTAATGAACTTCCAGAGGTCAGATGGACTGGACCTAAGATTAGCCTGTATGTTGGTTAGGTATTGATTGTACGCTGAGGATATTTCCGTTTTCACTAATGATCGTAGACGTCTGAATTCATCCCGGTATCTCGAGTCTCGAGTTGACAGCCATTTCGAACGATAAAAGCTCTTTAGTTGAATATGACGTTTAATTTCCGAAGAAAACCATACAGGATAACGACGGCCACCAGAAGTGACCCTCCTACGAGGCACATATTCATCAAAAAACTCGCACAATTGGTTATAGAAACAATCCAAAGCACTGTCGACCTGATCGAACTCATCTAACACTCTCCAGTCAAATTCACCAATTGACGATAACAATCCCTCAAAATTAGCTTTTTTGAAGTCATAAGAAGTGTGATCTTCTTTCTGAAAATTAATTCGACTCTGCTGGGTAGGATGCTTCAATAAAATATTCAATGCAGGGTGATATGGATCCTCAGGGACAAAGGGAGCATCGCAGCGGTCGACAAACACATTGAGAGTATCCGAAGTCAGCACCAAGTCCAGCAGCCTGCCATCTCCGTTCCGCACCTCATTTACTTGTCTTAGCCTCAGAATGTCACAGAAATGACACAAAATCATATCTTTGGGACAGCCGCAGCCACCCTGTCTAAAATTTGGAACGTTAAAATCACCCACGATTAGAAGAGTCTCACTCAGAAACCGTAGTTCCAGAGCTGATGTGAAAGTTTCAAGTTGAAAAGCCGATACGTCAGGTGGTACATAGACCGCACAAATAATGAAGGGAGACGAAACCGAACACCGGCACAGCACAACATCTATAAGTGGCACGAGATCCCTCAGAAACTTACTATGTATCGAGTTCTTCAAACTTTACACTGTCTGCAAATGCAAGCAGGACACCACCACCACGAGATCTATTAACATTTAAAAATTGTCTATCACCACGAACAATGCTGTAGCCCGGTGGACAAACTTCTCCATCAAGGACAGACTCACCAAGCCATGTTTCACTAACACAAACTACTTCATATGAACACTCACACAATGATTTGAAAAACAGTGGTATTTTGGTATTGAGTCCCCTAGTATTTTGATAATACAAAGATATAAACAGAGATTGATCTTGAGCACGACTAGAGGCAAGATCAGCTGGGGCAGACCTGTTGGTAAGCTTCAGTTTTCCGATGCCGAGCCAACGATTGTTGGTACGCCACCCACATATTTTATTCTCAAGTTCGACTCGCCCTCGGACTGGCGGCGATCTAGTTCCGATTTAACAGTTTTAAAAACTGATATCTGCTGACGTGTTCTATCGGGGGAAACCGACAAATGTGCGAATTCTTCCTTGATTTTGATCTTTTTGAACTTACGCATAATAAGTGGAACATACTCGGCGGTGGACAAACGCATCCGTATGGGTCGAGAACGTACGTTCTTCGTCGGATCAAACTTCCCGAGTCTAAGAGGCCTCACGTCCTCATCCGAAATCTCACATTCTGCCAGCACAGCCTTCACCAAGGCCGTGTCCTGTCTCACCTGCTCCAACCTGCTCTCACCCTCCTCTACACTTCCATAAATGATTATATTCTGAGAACGTTTGGTCCTTTCGAACATCTCACAAATTACTTCTTCATTAGTCATTATCTGTTGGGGCGGAGCATCAACAGACATAGAAACACCGATGTCATTGGTTCGAGCCTGTTTTAGTTCGCGTATTTCATCTCTCAAATCGTTTATCAGCTTCAAAATTTTTGGGATCTGATGAAGTCCCTGCTCACACTCAATACATATATTTTAATTCTACGCTTACTGTTGGGACGCAGTTCAAAACATTTAAGTTCTGCGGCTGTCAAGTCTGAGCAAGCCACATGCACGTACCTGCTGCAACCATCACAACGGATTAACTTATCAGAACTTTCGTTAACTGCAGTGTTGCATCTGATGCAAGACATGATGCAATGAATGTATTCCGAAGTGGTTGCTCGTGTACTGGTGATAAAGGATGATAAACAGGGACACTTTTCACAACGGCCGGGCCTATAGCCGGTGACTAACAGACAACACAAAGGCCGCGGAAAACAAAAATAAAAGTGTTGGATAGGATTTCACCAGTACAATAACAAGCAGCAATCGGGTTAGTCAGAACTCAAAACTAATACACCCCGTACACATAGAAATCAAATCTGCTTCTCCGATAACGATATCGCATGTGGAAACGCAGCACACGTGTACCGATAATCCACGTATATCACCTCCCGCGAACTCGATCAAAATAACCAAAATTAACCCAGTAAAAATAATAACCCAAGTAAAAAATAAGGATAATATCAAAAATAAAAGTTTCCTCTACTTGCCGTTTCTGCCACACTACTCTTTACAGAGAAAATGCAAACCAAAACACTAAAGCAATAAAGTATAACAGGAGCAACCGTAAACACGTCTGTTCATCAAGGATGGATTAGTAGTAGAAATAATATTTGTTCGTTATTTTTGATACTGTTGAAATAACTTTGATATAAAGCTTCGTCATCAGAATCGAGAGTTCCGAATAGAAATTTTGAAATTTTTCCACCTAAGTTTATTAATCCTCTTTTGATTCGTATTTTTTTCGTTCAAAAGTTCTTCTAATGCATTCAGGTTTATTTCGTTAGAGTGTCTTAAATATCGATAATTTGCAGTTTGTGCGAAATTCAATTTTGAGTTTTTGTAGTTGTCTATTTCAGTTTGATAATTAATTATGATTTGTTCGATTTTGGCTAGGTCAATATGGTATAAAAGTTGAAAGTTTTTGTGAGTTACGTAGGCTTTACCTAGTGAAATGGGTAGTATGCTATTTTGGATTTGGATAATTTCAAGGGATCGAGAAGGTTATTATTCCGAGAAGTATGAAAAGTATGAAAGTGTATTCCATTTTGGATCTGTAACAAAATTTTGAAACTAGTTTTTTCTCTGTTTCATGATTTTTTTATGGTAGATATGCTTGTTTTTCTTATCTTGGATTCGATTTTTATCTATTTCACAGGCATCAATTTTTTGAATGGGGGATCTAATTTTCGTGTCATAGGATTTTTGATGTAGGTTGGTTTTTTGTTTAAAGGGTGGTCTTCCTTTGCTGATCGTTTTTCATTAGTTTTTTCTAAGCGTTGAATATTTTTTTGTCTATTTTGTTCCAAATGTTTCGTTATGTCATTCAAATTTTCGACGTAATTTTCCACGTAATTTTGTAATCGTTCATTATGTGTTTATTCAATAGGTAATGAGTAGTTCAAGTCTGCCTTAATTATTTGCATAGGGGTCATTTCTAAGCTCGCATGGTTTGAATTATTGTAACTGAGTAATGCTTGAGATAATCTATTTTGGAAAGTCAAATTTTTGTCTGTAATTGTCCTCAATTGTTCTATTAATGTGGAATGAAATCGTTCAACTATGGCATTGGAATTGGGATTATAGTTTGTAATGTAATGAATTTCGATTTTGTGGACTTTACAAAAATCTTGTATACCGTTGTTTTTGAATTCGAGACCATTATCACATGTAATTTTGTTAGGAATTCCGTAATGGCTAAAGAAAATTAATAACTTGTCTAAAATTTCTGTTCCTGTTTTTGAATTAATGTATAACATTGTCCTAATCTTGAAAATGAGTCTACGATACTAAGGCAATACGTTTGATTGAACCTAATCGTGTCACAGTAAACGTGCGTAAATGGTTTCGTTCCGATAGGGTTGGGTCTGAATTGAATTTGGATTGGGGTGCGTTCGTATTTATTTTTCTGACATAATTCACAAGAATTTATGTAGTTCCTAACGTCTTTGTCCATGTTGGGCCAGTAATATTTACGTTTTAGACTTATAAGATTTTCTCGTAATCCGCGATGGATAGTTTTTGTCTCGTGGTATTGTTGTATGCGAAGAAGTTGTTCTTCTTTGTCTTCTACGTCTTCTAGAAAAATTTTGGAAATTTTTAAGTCATAAGATTTATAATCGAATTTTTCCTGTAGAATTCGTATAAGTGGTTTTTCTAATTCTTGAGAGGCAAAATACAAGGTGTATGCTTTTTTGGGTTGAATAAATTCCTTGATAAATTTTATGAAATCATTTTCAATTTGGTTGATGGACACTCTGAATCTAAGTTTATCACCAAAAATTTTTGATTTTGTTACTTTATAATTTGGAGTCGTTTTGAAAATTATTTGTAGGGCAGCAGAATTTAAACTTCTTTCGGTAATAGGTAATTCGAGAATAGGATTTTCTAAAGTACTGTGAACAGTTATGTCGTCTGTTTCGAAATCTATAATATTGTCATTTTGACTAGTACTAGGGGTTTCAGTCTGGTTATTTGCATTAAGTAAATTTAAACAATCGTCTAATTCTTCGGTCGTTATTTGATTTGCAATTGAATCTAAATCATCTTCAATACCATTAATTTCGATATTATTTTTGTCAATTTTAATCCTCGAAAGTGCGTCTGCGTTATTTGTGGAACCTTTCTTGTATTTAATTTCGTAGTCGAATTCTTCTAACTGAATACGCCATCTCATTAGTCTGGAATTTGGCTCCTTTAAAGAAAATAACCAACATAAAGGTTTATGGTCTGTGTAAATCGTGAATTTGCGTCCGTAGAGATATTGTCGGAAATATTTGCATGACCATACGATAGCTAACAGTTCCTTTTCTATCGTACTGTATCTTGTTTCGGCGTCATTTAGCGTTCTACTTGCGAATGCAATTGGAAGATCGTTCGGGGAATTTCCTTGCGATAGAACTGATCCTATTGCATAACCGGATGCGTCTGTCGTGAGAATAAAAGGTTTATCAAAGTCAGGGTAACTTAATATTGGATGTTCATTAGATTCCGCTTGCAAGTTTCAAATGCTTCGATGTAATTTAAATCATCAATGTTAATGTTTGCATCTTTTCTCAGGCATAATGTTAGAGGTTTCGTTAATTTAGCGAAATTTGGAATGAATTTTCTGTAATAACCTATTAATCCGAGGAACGATTTAATTTCTCTTTGAGTTTTTGGAATTGGAAAGTCAGTAATAGCTTTCAATTTATTAGGGTTGGTTTAATTCCTTGAGGTGTGATAATGTGACCTAAAAATTCAATTTCAGTTTTGAAAAAATGGCATTTATCAAGTTGGATTTTTAAATTATCAATTTTGAGTGCTTCTAAGATGGTATGGATATCTGCCAAATGTTGTTCTTCAGTATCCGAAAAAATAACTACATCGTCCATGTATACATAACAGATTATACCTATATACTTTTTTAAAACATTATTCATTAGCCGCTGGAAAGTTTTTGGGGCGTTTTTGAGTCCAAAAGGCATTCTAAGAAATTCGTAATGTCCGTTTTCTACGGTAAAGGCCGTTTTTTCTATTGATTCTTCGTCGAGTTCTATCTGGTGAAAACCAGATGCTAAGTCAAGTGTGGTAAAGTATTTTTTATTGCCTAATTTATTCAATATGTTGTCGATTTGGGGTAAGGGATATTTGTCGTCTATGGTTTTGTCGTTCAGTTTTCTATAGTCTATGGCAATTCGCCATTTCGTTTGTCCAGATTTGTCCTGTTTTTTGGGAACTATGACAACGGGAAAGGACCATGGGGAAATACTAGGTCTAATTATTTTTTTCTCTAACATGTCTTCAATTTGTCGTTGTACTTCCGCTCTATGAATTTCTGGATATTTATACATTTTACCGTGTACAGGAATTTCGTCAGTCGTTCTAATTTTGTGTTAATGTTACTAGAAAATTTGAGTGGTTGATCAGGTAGTTGTAAAACATCTTCGTTCGTCTGGAGAATTTTAGTCAGTTGGTTTCTAATTTTTGATTCTAAATGACTAAGATCTATTGGAATGTTTGAGGGTTTTTGGGAAACTTTTTGATATTGGAATGGAATCTTACAATATTCATTAGTTAAGATTTGGTTTTTGAAATCTAAATTTAGTCCATATTTATTCAAGAAATCTGCTCCTATTAATCCATCGTAATTTTTGTGAAATTTGTAAAGTATGAATGGGTGAAAATCATCAATTTCGAATTCTCTAAATACTGGTAAAAATACTTTTTCATTAGAAGTTTCCTGCTTCATACATGCAGTTAAAGTTGTTGATTCCTTAAAAATATTTTTGGGAAAGTTATTATAAGCAAATTTTGGGTCAATTAGACATACTGAACATCCGCTATCTATAAGAAGTTTGCACTTAGGATTTTGGAATTCAATGTAAGGTAATTGATTTTTATTGTCTAAAGCAGAATTTAGGTCGATAAATTGTTCGAGGCTAGTTCGTGAAAATTTTCATCTGAAAAATTCTCTAAGTTTTCATCTTCAAAGTTTTCGTTAATTTCAAGATAATTTTGTGACTCATTATATTCTACATCGATTGGCTCACAATCTGGTTCAATATTAGTCAATTCTTCAAATGTGAAATTAGGAGGTTGATTATTGTAATTTTGCTGATAATTAGTTTGATTAAAATTTGGGTGTTTTCTTGGAGGATTTGCCTGATATTGTGTCGAATAATTCGAGCGTTTATGTGGATAATTTCGCGTCTGTATAGACATTTTTTCCGGTGGTGTCAAAATTCTTTGATTTGGATTAGGTCTTAGATTATATAGTATAAAGATCGGAAACGACACGACTACAGTGTATGAGCGCCATCTCTGGGTCAAATGTGAACTAATGTCACTAAAGAAGGGTTGAAATTCTGGTTCTATGATTATAAGTTTCGAAATCAATATACATGGGAAATGTCATTGATATAAAAAGTGCCAATCAATTCGTTTGCACAAATATTATTTTACTTCGAACGGCTTTTGCCGTTAGTGTCGTCTCGAAAAAAGTGGAAAAAAGAAAAAGAAGTTTGTACCCTTCAGTAATGCAGATTACGAACGAGATAGTGAAACTGGATGATCAACTGGTGTTTCATGGATGTATGCAGGTAAAGCTATATCTTGGCTTGATCAACGTCAAACATCTGTTGCTATTTCCACGATTGAGGCAGAAATAGTGGCTGATAGTGAAGCTGCACGGAAAATGAAATTGTTAAAGTGGCTATTCAGGAAAAGTGTTCCGTCAATTCAAACAGTGATGGTGGACAACGAAGCTGCAATTGAACTGAGCCAGAAACTGGAATTCCACAGACGCACTAAGTATATTCATATTCAATCCACGTAAAATTTTACAATAATACCCTTATATTTCTGTAATATCTTCTATAAATGCATAATAAAAATATTACACATGAAATACTGAATTTTATTGAAAATTATGGATTTAAAATATAAAAATGAAACATCCTGAAGGGAATACGAATTTCGCATTAATTCTTATTACAGTTTTCTTTATATGATTTTTAATCCAAATTACAGATTTTATATAAAAAATGATCTTCAGTGCCATCTCTGGGTCAAATGTGAACTAAAAAATGTAGTCGTTTTTTAGTACTACGAATGTAGGGCCGTTTCCTATCTTTCTATACTCTATAATCTATGGATTAGGTTTGAATACATCTACTTCCTTAGAGGTACTAGGTCCGAAAACTTGTTGTCTGGTAGGGAAATGATGAGTTACTGGGCGTTGTGTAAATTGGATAGGTTTTGAAGGAAATTGATTGGTATTTTGTTGCGTAAATTGGATAGGTTGTGGAGGAATTGATTTTGTGGTGGTTTAAAATGTGGTTGAAATTGATTAGGAAAATTTCTCTGTATTGGGTACTGCATTGGGTTTTGCGTTTGGCGTTTGTTTGAATTTGGAAAATTGTTAGGTTTTTGAGAAACTTGTGTTTTATAATGAAGAAAGGTTGCTGGTAATAATAAAAATCTTGCCTAATAAAATTGACCATGTCATCGTAATTCATTATACCATGACCTCTCAGTGCAGTTCGTAATTCAGGGTTAATGTTGTAAAGTAAAACTCTAGTGGCTACTCTAGATGCGATATTTTTTTCTTGTTCCTTTTCAACTATACTCAATTCGGATAACTCCACCTGATAATCATATTTGTTCTTTAAATCGACAATTTTTTCTAGGAATTCTAAGTCATTTTCATGTCTAAATCTTTGGGCATTCTGGAGATCCCAAAATAATACAGTTAAACTAATTTTCTCTTCAAATTTCAATTTGAGGAATTTTTTTAAATCTGTCCAGCTAGAAGTGATGCGTTCATTGCTGCTCACTATTTCACTAGCTGTACCTATTAATTTACTTTTAATGATATCTATTATTGCTTCATTAAGTAATGCATCGTTTGATTTGAATTTATTGGAAAATCTTTCACAATGGTTTAAAAATCTTGTTAAATTTGCGGGGTTTCCGTCAAATGGAACAATTGATTGCGCGAAAAGGCTAATCAGCTTCATTCTCTCGAAAGTATTATTATCCTGTGTCATTTTGTTATTTTTCAAATTAAGTTTCGATAAATTATCGATTAAATTATCTATAATTGAATCAATTATGTATGATTGAAAAAAAATTATTAATAAATTGAATTATTTGATCGGTTTTTGGAAAGAAACCTAGGATAAACTTATACAGGTTTTACTCTCAAAACTGTACGGAAAAAAGAATTGGATTGGAATTGGTTTTAACTTTGGACCAGGTTGAAATAACTGGGGAAAAAAGTAAAGGATTTGCTCTTGCTCACCTCTGAAGTTCTTGATTTTTCTTTGTTGAAGTTGTCGAAGGGCGCTACTCGGTCGATCAGGGCTTCTGGTATTTCTCTCTTTGTTCTTGGTTGCACAATCCCATCACCTCGTCGCCAATTATGTTTTTAGGGAGAAAAACCGTATTTTTAAAAAATCAACTTTATTAAGCGAAGCAAAGCGTACAAGATCTCGATACTTAATCTCCTCGAGAGAGGCATTCACAATAGTTTTATAATCATATTGTTTAAAGTCAGCAGAAATGTTGAGTTGCAATTATGCACGTTATAACATAGGTATATGAATTAGAAAAGCTGTAATAAGATTATCTGGGCTAAAGGAATCCAGGGTTGGCATTACATAATTATATATATATATTCTTTTGAAATCAAGAGCTAACATAATACAATACATAAAACAAAAATAAAAATCCCTAACTGAGGTTGGTGCAAAACGGGGTACCATACTATTTTTTCGTATGATACCACAGCTCAGGGAAAAACCCCAGTAGAAAAAACCCTGTCTCGCCGTTTCAACAAAAATAACACTTAAAAACTATTAGAATATTGAAGGTTTTCTTCTTTATTTAGTCCAAATGAACGATAGAAAAACAATTAGAAAATAGTTTTTTAATCAACTAGGCTATTAAAGACTGAGACTAATGGACAATGGTCAATATAATATTAATAGTCCGAGACCATTAGTTGCTAGATTAATAACCGTGTTGATCACAAGATTTTTCCGACGACATGAATTTCATAAAAATTCTTGATTGAAATACATTTTCATTTTGCAGAAGACATACATTTAACATAAAAATTTTTATGTTTCTATGTTCCAGTAGAGTTTGGACACTTCTCGGTGTGCTTCTGAATACTTTGTGTGCGCTTGCCATGAGGATTGCACATTAAAATAGCATACATTTAGCATTAAAATGGGTCATTAATGTTCAAATTCGTCCACATTAAAATCACCCTTTATTTCGAGGTCGCCGAAAATAGTTATTTAATCAACTAGGTTATTAAAGACTGCGACTAATGGTCAAGAGTTTAAAACCATTAGTCGCTCGATTAATAATCGAGTTGATTACAAGATTTTTCCGACGATCTCAATTTGAATTGTGTATGAATTCTTTATTGAAATACATTGTCATTTTGCACAAGACATACATTTGACATAATGAAATTTCTATGTTTCTATGTTCCAGTAGAGTTCTGACATTTCTCGTAGTGCTTCTGAATACTTTGTGAACGGTTGCCATGAGGATTGCACATTAAAATAGCAGAAATTGAGCATTAAAATGGATCATTAGTGTTCAATTTCGTACACATTGAAATCACCTTTTATTTTGAGGTCGGCGAAAAATAAAATTACTATCTAACATATAAGTTAAATCCGAATTAAAATTCTATCTATCTATCTAAAAAACCATATGTGAACCTAGTGTTTTTTGCTTGGGGGCTACGAAATTCGACTATTGAACCTTTGGCAAGTTATTGATCCCATTTTGGCACTTCAATCCTAATTACTGAGATATCTAAAAACATAGTACTAATTGCATAACTTTATTAACGTTGATAATAATAATAATAGAACATCGTCTATTTTTGATCGCCCCAATCTGAATGACATCCAAATAAATAAATGATTGAGGTAGCACAAAGTTAAAACATCAAAACTGACAATATGTCAAACTCGGATGAGCCCAAAAAGTTTAATTCCGCATATTTCCTCACTTTCATAATATTCATTATAATTTTTTTGCAGGGTGGTATGTAAATGCTACTCCTCCGTGGTACAATTAGACAAATTACCAGATTTTCCTGTCAAAAATGAGCCTGTTCTTGGATACCTCAAGAACTCTCCGGAACGAGAGCAGCTGGAAGTTGTCCTCAAACAGATGTCCTCTCAGGTTGAAGAAGTACCTTTAGTTATTGGTGATAAAGAATACAGATCAGACGATGTCAGATATCAGGCAAGTGGAAAAAAACATCATTGAAACTCAAATTCTTTTTGGAAACTTACTTGATCACTACATAGGGTAAAAGCTATGGTGATTGACACCTTAAGTGCATGGATGTATTCTGTAGGCGAATTCGGTTCCTAATTTTACTGCAACACTATGGTTATTATTACCGAACTATAGTTGAATGTTGATATTTTGGTATTACCTTCAATTTTTCAATAAATATCGATTGAATATTCGAGGAGACACCAATTTCCTCGAAGTTACATATTTGATAGTCATTGACATATTGTGATAGTGATTGACACCCAGTATGAGAGTCATTGACATAATTTCATCTCACTCTTGGGTATGATATCATCCTTCTTTCTCCCACTCATACATCTTCATTATATGGGTGAATGAGACATTCATACTGAAAATACTAGAAAAATAAGAAATTTTAGACAATTTTATTCCATATAAACAACGAATTAACAAAAAGTATTAGTGATCTCCACATATATACTGTTGTTAATAAACTATTAGTGCTATCTAGGGTTTTTTCATTTGTCTCAACATATTTCATAAAGATTTATTTCTACTTGGGTCAAGTTCAATTTCCTCAGGTTATCATTCTGAAAACGCCATCATTAGATATTTGGGGCGAGATTTCGCAGTAGTGTATATGTTAGGGTTTCTTTAAGGACTGCACATAATTGCGTATATTTTGTTATGTTTCATAGTCGTTAGAAGTTTTCTTCTGTTTGGAGGCTTCCAAGGAATATTTAATTGATGTAAGTAAACCCTTAATATATATATATTAAGGTTGAACCCTATGTCAATCACTGTTCGATGTAATTTTATTGACACGGTTATTGCCACATGGTTCAATATATAAATCATTGAAGGGTTTAATTACATCAATTAAATATTCCTCAAAACCTTCCAAACAGTAGAAAACTTCCAACGAATATAAAACAGAACAAAATCGAAAAATATAGGCAATTATGTGAAGTCGCTATCCTTGAGTTAACTCTACTATACCGATTTGGAAATTCACATCGAAAACATACGATATACAAGGCATCAGACAGAGAATTCTTCCGTCCAGTTGCACAGATGAATAGGCGAGATAATCAAGTGCGATAACTGAATGAATTCAACTGTCTCACTGCATTAATCTAGTCTTGTCTCTCTCTTATCGCAGTATGGTAGGGAACCCGCACTGCACGTAAAGAAATTTTAAGTTGTCAGGCTGCCCGTAATACGCGATTCAAGTATTTACTGTTGCCTACCATACTAGAGAATTACGCTCCTCTAAACGATAAGAGAGAGACAAGACTAGAATAATGAAGTGAGACAACTGAATTCAGTGTGTTACAGTTAGTGATTGTCTCGACTATTCATCTGTGCAACTGGAGGGAAAAATTCTCTGTCTGATGCATTGTATATCGTATATTTCAGATGTGAATTTCCAAACCTGTATACACTTATCGACACTACTACAAACTCTCGCGTGAAATATCTAATGATGGCGTTTTCAGAATGATAACCTGAGGAAATTGAACTTGACCCAAATGAAAATAAATCATTGTGAAATATGCGGAGACAGATGAAAAAACTCTCTAGATTGCACTAATTGTTTATTACACCGGTACATATGTACAAAGTGTCAATCACTATTGGGGTGTCAACAACTGAACCTCTCACCCTATACATTTAAACAAAATCACAAAATCCTACACTTATTACTCATTTTCCAAACGATACAGCTATAGATCGTTTCGCAAGAAGTGTGTAGTTGATCTTTTATTTTTCTTTCAGGTAATGCCACATAATCACAAGCACAAGATCGCCAAGTTTTACTATGCTAACAAAGAGCTCCTAAATAAAGCCATACAAGTGGCAACTGAAGCCCAGAAAAAATGGGATAGAGTTCCTATCGTAGAAAGGTAAGTTTAATAAACACATTATTATAAATGGTAATTGTAGTATTCAAATTTCCCGCCAATGCGACGTCACGGATATCTGTGATGACATTAGGCGTTTTCGGAAACTTACTCAGGGGACGCGTTTCCCGACAGAGATCTATGGTCTTCATCAAACAGACTTCTTAGTCCAGAAGGTCCCACCTGGTTCACTGATGGCTCTGTCACAGCAACAGGGTCTGGGGCCGGAATCGTGCGTCCTCACTTCAATCAGGCTATCCCTCTGGGGAAGGACTGTTCCATTGTGCATGCTGAGCTATTTGCGGTTCTTGCATGCGCACTGGAAAACATTCGCAGGGGATACTCTGGCCAGCACATTTATATATGTTGCGACAGCCAGGGAACTCTGAAATCTCTATCTGATGTTAGAGTTGATTCTCTTTTGGTAGAAGAATGCAGGAAAGCTCTGCGTGGGCTGGGCTCTGATAACTTTTTGGAAGTAATCTGGTGTCCGGCTCATGCGGATATACCTGCTAACGTCAAGGCAGATGAACTGGCTAGGGGGGGAGCCGGATTAGCATTTGTTGGTCCGGAGCCTTCGCTGCCAATCTGTCGCACATCTGTCAGAAGTTTCTTCAGGAACTGGCTGAACAGAGAATTTTCCTCGGAATGGAGCGCAGGGGTGGGCCTGAGGTGGTCGAGGATTCTCATTGAGAGACCGTCCTCGCGATCTGAGGTCAATAGGCTTCTGCTGCTGGAGAGGAAACAACTCGGTCTGGTGACTGGTGCATTGACTGGTCACCTGTTTAACAAGCATTTGAAGAGAATGGGATTGACGAGCTGCTCCCCATGCCGGTGGTGCAGGAGTACTGATGAAACGGTTGAGTATATTTTGTTCAACTGTGGAAACCTTACTGAGTTAAGGTCAACACACCTAGGAAATCCAACACCTTCTATTCCTATGGTGAGAGGGACCACTCCTGGCAGGCTCTCGACATTTCTGTCTTCGTGTCTGAAGAGCTGAGTCTCTATAGAACGATGCGGGTGAACAATGGGCCACTAGGCCTCAGTTCGGCCGGTAAGGCACCGCACAGAGAAGAAGAAGGGGACGCGTTCGGCATTAACATCCCAGATCGGACAGATTTTTTGTCACATAACTGCAGATTATGTCTGACAAATCTGAAATTTTCGAACGATCTAGAGCTAAAAGATTGACAAATTGATGTCTTAAGATTGTTTTGGTATTTGTTTACAACTGCAAACCAAAATTTTAAAGATTTTCCAGGCCGGTTCGGAATGAAAAAAATAATTTTGCAGATGTTAGTTATTGGTATTGGTCTATAATTGGGCTATCAAAGGACCCCGCACATTTTGTATGGGAATTGGCTCTCGGTGGATTTGGCTGAAAATTTGATATGATGTTCTACTAATCCTTCTGATCAAATGTCTCCACAGTCACGAAACTGAAAAAAGCATACTTCTAGGAGTTTTTAGCGACTTTTTGTATCCATTCGGCAACATTGAATTTATTTTACGTTATGACAGCAAATACTGCCAACTTCAGATAAATAAAGAAACGCCTACTATGTGCTCAACCTTTCGTGAATGGAGTATAGAAATAGTTATTTATTATACAAGGGAAAAAAGTATTAGATTTTAGGTCGAGGTTATGTTGTCTTCCGACGCGAAGCGGATACACTTGCTTCCTTTTTCGACTATTCGAGTAAATTCATCTTCACTTACACAGATTTTGTATTCTTTTTGCTGATCTTCATCCCGTAAATCCATTTCTAGAGACACTTCGAAACCGGACAAAAATAAATACAGAACAAACAGCAATCCAATAATTAGAAAACGCAGCAAATAAATAAGAACTAGGTACTAATATGTAGATCATCTTTTTGTTGTTGTTAATAAACGAGTAACACCTAACATTAACAGATTAATCTTTATCTCTTTATTCAGATATCAATTTCCGAACGAAACAGATTTACACCGCCTACATCCGGACGCAATTACCGAACGATTCCGAGCAATCCAACAAGTCCGATGTAATTGTCAGACTACATTAAATGGAGCGGATTTTGAACCAATCAGAGAGCAGTAGGGATTTTTAAATTTGACAGACGAAATCTGTTTACATTTTCGTCAGATGTCAGCTTGACATTTGAAAACATTACGATTTTTACCTTAGACAAAGGAGTCCAAGATTTTTACCTATTTTAAACGTTATTTAGAGAATAAGATAAGAGCTTGAAATAATGGGATTCTCAATTAAAACTCAAGTAAGAGGAGATTGTTGTACGCATTTCCGTTAGATGGAATTATTTCATTTTCGATGTTGATATGAAAATGGGCAATGATGACTTTGATACTTGGACACTTGGAGGTAACTTTATCCCTAATTTTCATTATTGAGAATCCCTTCGACTATTGATATTATTTCAGGTTTCATCTTATTCAGCAAGCCAGGGAAAATGTGCCATCAATTAAGAACCCGAACAATGACTCTCATAATGAAAAGAACATGCACACGAATCAATTGATATTTTCTAACTGTCTACATAACATAGACTTCATTCAGCATCTATTATTATAATTGTTTTAATTTTATCTTGCAATTTTCAGTTAGTTTTAAAAAAAATCAAGATCAAGTGAAGTTTCTCTACTCAAAACTACTTATTATACCAGAAAAATATTATGCCATGAATTGTGATCCATATTTTCTCATGTTTTATTATGATTCCAATAATAATTACTTGTTTTGTCCTATCTCAGTTTACCGTTTTATTTTCTATTCGTTTCAGTGAAGTCCTTCAGCATTTGTGCAATAGTACCTTTGATCATATTCAGAAAATTTTCACGAAACACAGATTGTACTTCCCACATTAATATTTTCAATAATCGAGGGCACTAAAAGATATAGTGTCAGTTGCAGGAACGTCCATTAAAATTTAAAGGTCCATTAAACTCTTAATCCTCCATTATTACAAGGAACTAATGGAGGATTAAGGGTTTAATGGAGCTTTAAATTTTAATGGACGTTCCTGCAACTGAGCATATACCATACAAAAAATTATTGTTTACAATTGAATTATACATAAATCAAGTTTGACTAATCAAAGGATGGTTAGTATCGAACAGAAGTTCCATGTTAAACGCAGACTCAGACACAGGTTTAAACAATTTCCACTTTTCTGAAACAATTATGCAAATATTGTTATCGACTTCAATCTTCTTTCCGAAAGGAACATCAAAATATCTGGTAGGTACCTGTTCATCAAGATCCTAGGCAAAAATCAGTAAAAGCATTGATCAGGCACTAAAGGTAATCATTCATTAAATCTTTCAATAAGAATAATTGATTTCCAATATTCCTGTTCAGTTGTGAGAGTGCACATAATTAAAATTCATATAGGTAAAGGACAAGAAAGTGAATTTGAAAAGTGATACTGTTCTTTCTTTTTGAATAAATATTAGAATAGTGGTTCAAATAATGTGTTTCTTCGTTTTGATACATCAGTTTTCTCGTTCATTCACTTCAAGTAAGCCTGACAGAAATTTTATGCAGTAACACCTTCAATCGTTCACTTATTTATGAAAATAGAACTTAATGTGCTTTATTACATTCATACTCTCTGCTAACATTATACCCAATTCAGTGAAAATTTACCACAAACAAATCCATCATCGCAACTTATTCATTTATCTTGTAAGATCAGCACATGATTAGATATCACAAGTTAACTACTAACTAGATGCTTTGTATTCTGGACAAAGAGTAAGAATCAAGTTAATTCAATTTCCACTAGATTATACTTTAACACATACTGAAAAAAACTTGACATATCAAATGCTTCTTATAATAACACAACGATTTATTCACATCCAACTTGAATAATGATAAGATTGACTGAGTCAAATGACCATTGACCGAAGTTCTTCAGCCCTCATCGAACTATTTTCTCTATTGTGAATCATGTAGATATAGGTCCCTCAATTGAATTTCGTCTTGATACATAGATTTCTCTCATTCTTTATTGACAATTGGAATATAAGAATACATTTTCAATCCAATTCGATGGCTCAAACAAGTTTCAAAGTACATCATTCCATTATATTTTATTCGTATTGATGGCACATTTTTCCTGGCATACTGGACAATAAGATGAAATCTGAAAATAGAATGAATACTTGAAAATATTATCAATAATGGATATTAGGGATAAAGTTACCTTCGAACAGTAGTCATCATTGCCCATTTTCATACCATAATCGAAAATGAAATCATTCCAGCTAACGCAAATGCGTACAACAATCTCCTCTTACTAGAGTTATAATTGAGAATTGAGAGTTTATTTATCTATGGAGAATCCCATAAATTCAAGCTCCAAATAACGTTTAAATAATATGTAAAAACCAGAATGTTGTCAAATGTCAAGATGACATCTGACGAAAATGTAAACAGAATGTGTCTGTCAAATTCAAAAATCCCTACTGCAGTACTGCTCTCCGATTGGTTCAAAATCCGCTCCTTTTAATGTAGTCTGTAATTGTCGAACTAACTACATAGATCCATTGGGTCACGTGACGGATCTACTCGGATCACGGACCCGGGTTCTAAATTTACGAACACATCAGGTTTAGGATTTGATGTGACGTAGTAGTATCTTATGGATTTATTTTTTCAGTTCCAGTTTATTTTCGGATTTTCTCTAGCTTTGTTGGCACTTATTGGCTTTTGTTAAATATTTCTTATAATTTTTGGCGTGTCCTTCCATGTTTAATGTTATTTTTGAGAACCTCTTTTAAAGAAGTAGAGAATTTATTTTTTCAGTTCAAGTTTTTACTGATTGTCTCCAGCTTTGCTTGGATTTATTAGCTTCTGTGAAATTTTTCTTATAATTTTTGGTGTGCCCTCTCATGTTCAATAATATCTTTGAGTACCTATGTGAAAGAAGTAAAGAAAAAAATTATTAGGACCATGGCTGTGCATAAGACCAAAAAAATATCGTTAGTAATCACTTCCTACATCCTTGTCAAGTGACCGATTTCAGTATACGCCCTCAGGAGACCAGTGACGGCGTTATTAATTTCTATCGACAAAAAATTTCAAAGTCCTGAAAAAAATTATCGGGACCATGGCTGTTGATCAGACCGAATAAATATCATTCCTTATCACTTCCAACATCCTTGTCAATTGACAGATTGCAGTGTTCGCCCTCAGGAGACAAGTGACGGCGTTATTAATTTCTAGCGACGAAAAATTTCAATGTCCTGAAAAAATTATCAGGACCATGGCTGTTGATCAGACCGAATAAATATGATTCCTTATCACTTCCTACACCCTTGTCAATTGACAGATTTCAGTGTTCGCCCTCAGGAGACCAGTGACGGCGTTATTAATTTCTAGCGACGAAAAATTTCAAAGCCCTGAAAAAAATTATCAGGACCATGGCTGTGCATAAGACCAAAAAAATATCGTTAGTAATCACTTCCTACATCCTTGTCAAGTGACAGATTTCAGTGTTCGCCCTCAGGAGACCAGTGACGGCGTTATTAATTTCTGTCGACAAAAAATTTCAAAGTCCTGAAAAAAATTATCAGGACCATGGCTATGCATAAGACCGAATAAATATCGTTAGTAATCACTTCCTACATCCTTGTCAAGTGACAGATTTCAATGTTCGCCCTCAGGAGACCAGTGACGGTGTTATTAATTATCGTGACCATGACGGTGTTACACCTAAATTCAAACATATCAAATATCGATTGAAACTTATTCTGGGAGGATTCTGCATTTCTTAGAAACTTTATAGGTTTTCACTCCCAGTCTCTGAACATAAATAATTAAAAACTGTTTGATTAAGGTGAAGTGCAAAGATTTTTTGCACTTCACCTTAATCAAACAGTTTTTAATTATTTATGTTTCAGAGACTGGGAGTGAAAACCTATAAAGTTTCTAAGAAAAAAAAAAAAAAAAAAAAAAAAAAAAAAAATCAAACATATCAAGTTCAGCAATAAAAAATAATGAAGAAAAACTTAACAAAAATAAAAAATCTGGAGTTTATAAGTTGATTTACGAATAATGCCCGAAGGTATACATCGACCAAACCGGAAGAGCGTTGGAGAGTACAATAAGAGAACACCAGAGTTCCTATACCAACCATAAACACCACTCAACATATTATGCAAATCACCTAATAGAAACCGGACATGATTTCAACAACGATTTCGGAGTACTCCACGTAGAAAACAAGTGCAATAAACTAAACCTTTTGGAGGCTTTTAGAAATACCTAAACAGGTACAATTAAAAACGCACCAAATACTCTACCGCAAGGTGGTGTGGAAAAGAGTAAAATATAACTATTTCTTTCAGTGATCTATGATAAGGGTAGTAGAAAATATAAGGAACGATATTTATTCGGTCTTATGCACAGCCATGGTCTTGATAATTTTTTTCAGGACTTTGAAATTATTTTTCGTCGCTAGAAATTAATAACGCCGTCACTGGTCTCCTGAAGGCGAACACTGAAATCTGTCAATTGACAAGGGTGTAGGAAGTGATAAGGAATCATATTTATTCGGTCTGATCAACAGCCATGGTCCTGATAATTTTTTTCAGGACTTTGAAATTTTTTGTCGATAGAAATTAATAACGCCGTCACTGGTCTCCTGAGGGCGAACACTGAAATCTGTCTCTTGGCAAGGATGTAGGAAGTGATTACTAACGATATTTTTTTGGTCTTATGCACAGCCATGGTCCTGATAATTTTTTTCAGGACTTTGAAATTTTTCGTCGCTAGAAATTAATAACGCCGTCACTGGTCTCCTGAGGGCGAACACTGAAATCTGTCAATTGACAAGGGTGTAGGAAGTGATAAGGAATCATATTTATTCGGTCTGATCAACAGCCATGGTCCTGATAATTTTTTTCAGGACTTTGAAATTTTTCGTCGCTAGAAATTGATAACGCCGTCACTGGTCTCCTGAGGGCGAACACTGAAATCTGTCAAATGACAAGGGTGTAGGAAGTGATAAGGAATAATATTTATTCGGTCTGATCAACAGCCATGGTCCTGATAATTTTTTTCAGGACTTTGAAATTTTTCGTCGCTAGATATTAATAACGGCGTCATTGGTCTCCTGAGGGCGAACACTGAAATCTGTCATTGACAAGGGTGTAGGAAGTGATAAGGAATCATATTTATTCGGTCTGATCAACAGCCATGGTCCTGATAATTTTTTTCAGGACTTTGAAATTTTTCGTCGCTAGAAATTGATAACGCCGTCACTGGTCTCCTGAGGGCGAACACTGAAATCTGTCAAATGACAAGGGTGTAGGAAGTGATAAGGAATAATATTTATTCGGTCTGATCAACAGCCATGGTCCTGATAATTTTTTTCAGGACTTTGAAATTTTTCGTCGCTAGAAATTAATAACGCCGTCACTGGTCTCCTGAGGGCGAATACTGAAATCTGTTAATCTGTTCTGTGACCGAAATAATGATTATTAGTTATTCAAGTTTTAAAACCATCTAAACCAGTTCTGATTGGGGACTCAAGAGACCTTGAGATCGCAGTGGAATATGATCTCCTTAAAAATCTCCAATGAGATCACAGTATTACTTCAGTGAATAGACTTTATTTGACCATTCTTTTTCAGGATCAAAATATGGGACAGGGCGGCGACCATGATGTCCAAGGAATGGAGGGCACGTCTGAACGCGGCCACCATGCTGGGTCAGTCCAAAACCATGGTGCAGGCAGAGATCGATTCCGCGGCCGAACTAATAGACTTCTTCAGATTCAACAGTTACTTCTTCAAGGAGGCCATCAAGTATCAGCCCATATCCGAGAATCCCAAGGAGACCATCAACTCGATGAGGTATAGGGGTGTGGACGGGTTTATGGCAGCAGTGGCACCTTTTAACTTCACAGCCATCGGGGGCAACCTGGCCTATACACCGGCTCTTGCGGTAAATTTACTTTGTTGTTAACATTTCGCGTTTTTTAATTGAGGAAGTTAGATATTAGATTTGAAAAAACCATGTAAAGCGGACTACACACGATCAACCTAGTTGAAAAATAAGTTGTAAACACGGCGTGTTGACGACCAAGCTGAACGTCTGTAGGCTGGTTGGTGGTTAATATTCCAGATTGAAGACTAGGTTGATGCGAGATCAATGGTGGTATTCTGCTTTCATCTGTAAGTCAATCTGTAACTTTTCCCAAGCTTACAGGAAAATTGCAATTCTGGACCTCTTGAAGGGATCTCTAGCTTACAGAAATCGTTAAATATTTAACGAGTACTCGACTGGTGATCGGAAGAATTATCGAATGACATATTGTGAGGTTACGTTGAATGGTTTGTTTATTTTAGAATGAACACAAACGTTTTAATATAAGAAATTCATGACGAATAAAATTAATATGGCCTTGTTTATTGGATTGTTATCAGAAGAAAATTATAACAGGTAAAACATTATTCAATAATATACATGACCTGAAAATCATTCTTTTTTAAGGTAGGAAATTTATGAGAATTGTAAGGAAAAGGTTGCGTGATCAAATGAGTCCATTTGAAATGCCGGATGCCCAGAAAATGCTCAGATTGAAGAAATGCCTAATGCTCAGTTTGTGAACATGTTCATATTGAAGAACCAGTGTACTACTTGATAAATGTTCTACAGCAATTTTAACCGAAATTTTCATTCTTTCCTGTTTTTAATTTATTAGATGAAAGGAACAAATGCAAACTATATCAGATAAATGTATTCAAATTCAAATCAAAAGCTTTTACTCATCATACATAAAGTTCCATGATCAAATCTTACTATTGAAGGTTATGTTTATTGAATTGACAAGTAGTTCAAAAGCGACACCATAAATAAGAAAGTTAGAGGAACCATTCCAGAATTGCATTATTTACGAATCTGTAAGTCGGCCAGTTACAGATCAAACGTACGCTATAGTATCGTAACTTAAAGATGAAAAGCAGAATACCACCATAAGTTGTAAACACAGCGTGTTGACGACCAAGTTGAACGTCTGTAGGCTGGTTGGTGGTTGATATTCCAGATTGAAGCTAGGTTGATGCGAGATCAAATCGGTTTGATATTTGGTGGGCGGAGCCCGATGTTGACGACTAAGTTGCAGCGTCTGTGGGATAGTCATCAACTAGGTTGACAACACCACTTGACGTTTTACAAATGTATAGTGAAGATCGCATAGCCTCTTCAATATTCGTTGTACTTATTCGAGGAAATGTAGTAATTTAACTAGATAATATGAGCAATATTCGAAACATTCAAGTTTGGATAGATTTCTTTGATTGTTTGAAAGATCTACCCGAATTATGGAAGTAAAATCCGAGATATACATATAAAGATAAAGTAAAAAAAATTAAGAAAAGCCCTGAGCAGGTGCTTTCGAGCGCTCGGTCTTTGGTGTAGCAATAATGCTATTATGGTACTTGAGATTGATACCAAATATACAAATGCAGAATCTCAGCACAATCGGAATTATATTCTGAAAATTATTCGAAAAATGAAATATGTAAAATTGCATTGAAATTTTGCATTCAGTATAGTAGTTTTTATTCCCAAAATAAATTTCCGATATTCTATTATTATGGAAATATAGAGATTCTTCTTTCAATATTCCAATTTAATTTTCTATGGTTCTGCAACACTATGGTCACAAAGTTTTGCATGAAGATTTGGTATATCAATCTTCATTCACAGAAAAAATTTCACTAGAACCGGATATCCTTTTATGGAAATATAAAGATTTTTCTTTTCAATATTCCAATATCTCTGCTAAAACTTCCAAATTCTGTTAAAACTATAGCCACGAAATTTTGGATGAACATTCAGAATATCGATCTCCATTCACAAAAAAAAGTCACTCGAATCAGATATCTTTTTATGGAAATATGAAGTTTCTTTTTTTCAATATTCCAATTGAATTTTCTATGGTTCTGTTCACACTATGGCCACAAAATTTTGCATGAGGCTTGTTATCAGCTCTTGCATTTGGCCGTAACCTTTCATTCCGATTGGTTTCGTATTTTTTGACATATCCAGGAACAAAAATTTTGAATGACCATATTTTATGGGACACCCTGTACGATCTGGCTGGTTAACGAACTTAACCGAGCCATTTGGGACCCGAACTCATTCTGAAAATTTCAAGTCTGTAGGACAATTCCTTCGAAAGTTATTGTGCTAACGGCCGGGCAGCCGGCCCCACGGACAGAATTAAATTTGACCACGAATTCGTCATCAGAGGGTCTAACGTCCTATCGTTTGAGACCATTTTCGGATCAAAATTCGAAAATTACAGACATTTGGGCAAAACGATATAGCACTCGTTTAAGTAGAACGAGCGCCCAAAAAATAAGGAACTTCAAAACTCTTTGATGAAATTGATCCAAATTATCTACAACAGTCACCCCAAATGTCTACTAATTCACTATTCGAATAATTATGCAGCATCGTTGAACTTATTCGCGTAAAATTATACCGAAGCCTACCAACTGAATGTCTGAAAGTGAATTCACTCATTCCTATCATAGACTAACTAAACGGAGAATAGATGAGACACTAGTAGAACAAGCTTCAACGCCATCTTTTTTTGTACAACATTACTAATTCGTGAAAAAAGCTCAATTGAAAAAGGAATCTGTATCGTAAAGCTGCCTCAAAAAGAATTCTGTAGTGCACCTTTTGAATAGGTAGGTACACCCATATACAAGAAGCAAAAAGTTTTTTGAAATTCAATTTCCAAAAGGAAATCAGAAATGGATTCGTGCAAGTTATCGATGAGTGAGGAAATTTATTTTCATGAAAATAATACCTGCAACGAACTTTCATCTGATTTTCTTTTGGAATCGAGAAATGAGGATCAATAATCAAATTCTGGATAGAATAAAAATTTATTAACTGAAATAGGTATCACCAATTGAAAATACAGATTTATTTCATAAATATCTAATCAATAAACTAATAATTGAATTGAAAACATTCTCAAAAACTAAAAATAATGAATTCAATAATACAAAATTTGAGTATTTACCGATTAAACTTATTCAATACTTTTTTGAAAACTACGAGGATCTTAATTCTTATAGTTAACAGAATATACATGTAAATTTTATAATTACCTTCTTGCATCTCGATTTTCACATCCAATAACACAGCACGTCTTCACTCTTGCAGGCATATCGAAATTTATTATATTTCAAAAAGAACGTGTCAAACCACTCCTTGTGTCAGTTGATAATTCAAAGGTTTTTGATAATAATGATTTTACATACTTACTATTTTCTCGATAGGATTTCCATGAATGCAACGACATCTAACTATCAAATTGAAAATAATTTTTTCGTGTATTAGTCTCCTCCTCCGACAGATGTCGCGGAATATACGAGTGGCTCATCTATTTTATTAGTTTGTCTATGATTCCTATATCCTAAAACGGTGAATATTCCAGGGTAACGCAGTGTTGTGGAAACCGAGCGACACAGCTCTGTTGTCGAACTGGCAGATCTTCAAGATTTGCAGAGACGCCGGAGTACCAGCCGGTGTTGTTAACTTCGTACCTGCCGATGGTCCTGTCTTCGGCGACACTATAACTGCCTCTCCTCATTTTGCCGGGTTGAACTTCACAGGAAGTGTACCGTAAGTGTTTGTTGAAGACAATGTTTTTCCGGTGAAATTTCACCAATGATTTGAAGAGATAACAAACTTCTCAATTCAAGATACAAGTACAGGGTCTCGATTTAGAGACATAGATATGATCGTGTTTCTTAAAATGAAAGATACTTTGTAGCGAACTATTTCTCAATCATTATATTCATCAAATAATATATTGCATAACAATGAACATTTTTTCAATAAAAAATGCAACATGTCAAAACATAATTATGTTCTATTGTATAGCGGCCATTATGATGCATACATAAATTATATATTTTCCTTTCCTTATTTCATTATACCTAAGTTACTTTGGCCAAAATATTAGGGTTCACTGGGACAAAGTAACTTTTGTAAATAAATCGCCATGAAATGTACTTTTTTCTACAAGCGTGCACTTTCATTCTCTTTCCCGCACGTATTTCAATTCTCAAAGAGTCACATTGCCAAACAGTGTGGGAAAAACCCCTGCTATTCCATTACCGCACGCAAATGCGTGTGGTAATGGATTAGCAAGGGTTTTTCTCGTACGCTTTTTCTAAAGAATAAACTGAATATTGATATATCTCTATGCCACCGACGACGTTACTATGGAAACGGCATGTGAACGACTTGTCAGAGACTTTTGTCATTAATGTGTATTTAGATTGATCAATTCACATTTGATCTGTGTGTTGAAATCGATCTCGTATAAGCGCTTGTAGAAAAAATATTGTTCCTAACTCGTGCGGAAAGTGTTTTTCCCGCACTCAACTGCTTACCCAAACTCCGCTTCTCGTCGTTTTGGTAACGGCAGTTTCGTGCGGGAAAATATCACTTCCCGCACTTGTTAGGAAAATAACTATTTTCTCCAACCATCAAAAAATGTTGACATTTTTGTACTATTTTCAGGTGCAAAAGTCATACATTTCCTTACCGTACAAAAATTCACTCGTTACTTAGCAACACTTTTAATCCTAGGATTAAAAACGCTACTTTTAATCCTTGGATTAAAAGTAAATGCATTTGAAGTCTACTTGACAATAACTGTCATGATTCTGTGTTCAAATTCATAACCAAATTATGAACGATTTTTCACTAAAACCAATTTTATTGTAATTTTGACTTGGTTGGAGAAAAAATAGTATATATTATTCGGATTAAAAGTGCCTATTTTAACTCGCAATTTTGCATTCGCTCGGCTGCGCCTCGCAACTGCAAATATTGCTCGTAAAAAAAATATGCACTTTTAATCCTTATAATATAATATACTATCAAACATAAAATAACCAGCATCGTAAATTTGATAAAAATTATAGAAATGTTGGTCTCAAGTGAAAAAGTTACGTATTTTGGATCATGATCTAAATTTTCAGATTTAAATTAAAAATGTAAACAGGCTACTTCATGGTGTCTCAGTAGGCTTAAAAACTGCGCTCAACACTCAGCTTTCAGAATCATTAATAAAAAATGGTACTCAACAGTCCACTTTTGATAGAATTAGCCTTCAAAGTCAGCGAGGTGGAAAAAAAAGAACTAGACATTTACTCAAAAATTATTTTTTGCCATTTTAAGATTTTTCTGATCAAGTTATGATAGAAAATGCTGAAAATTTGCTTTAGGAGAAAAGTTTTGGATAAGAAAAAGGTATGGCAATAAATCACACTTCATATAGAAAAAAAAATTATTTTTAAAAATTACAATAAAAAATAAATGAATAAATAAATTTTGCGAAGGTGTAGAATGAGTATTGAGGCTGGAGGTGGCCTTTTTGAAAACCTATTGTAAATTTGATACATAAATTTCTTTTTATCTACATGATGTGTGACTTATTTCCATACCTTTTTCTTATCTAAAATGTTTCTTCTAATGCAAATTTTCATTAATTTTTAGCATTTTATATCATAACTTGATCAGGAAAATCTTAAAATGGCAAAAAATAATTCTTGAGTAAATGTCTAGTTCTTTGATTTTTTCCACCTCGCTGACTTTGAAGGCTAATTCTAGCAGAAGTAGACTGTTGAGTACCATTTTTTATTAATGATTCTAAAAGCTGAGTGTTGAGCGCAGTTTTTAAGCCTACTGAGAAACCATGAAGTAACCTGTTTACATTTTTAATTTAAATTTGAAATTTAGATCATTATACAAAATACGTAACTTTTTCACTTGAGACCAACATTTCTATAATTTTTATCAAATTTACGATGCTGATTATTTTATGTATAAAAGTACATTTCATGACTTCCTATGGTTGAAGATAATGGAAAAGAACATCAAACTGATAGGGAAAAATGTGAAGCATTTGCAAAACATTACCAAAAAAATTTCAAACTAAATGAAGATGACAACTTTGATAAGAACCATTTCAGCAGGGTGAATGCTTGGTATAAGAATTATTTCAACAAGACCAATAACAGAAATCTAGAGTCAATCGAAATTAAGAAGAAGATTACTACCAAATCCTTCATAAATCTAAAAACACCACTCCTGGAGCAGACAACATCCCATATTCCGCAGTCAAAGCCCTGAATGAGAACACGCATAAGAAACTGATGGAATTATACGAATATTGTTTGAATAACAGCATATTCCCTACAATTTGGAAACAGGTACCATAATTAACGTACATAAACCAAATACAGATGGAGGAAAAATCGAAAACTACAGACCTATCACACTACTTCCAGTTCTAGGGAAATTTTATGAAAAATTAATAAAGAAATTACTTGATGAACATATAAACAACCATATACCCAATTTTCAGTTCGGATTCAAGGAAAAAAACTCAACTCACCACCCACTCTCAATACTTATTTCAAATGTTCAGAACGAAACATTAAGAAAATATAAATCTGCCGCTTTATGTTTGGACATCCAGAAGGCCTTCGACACTGTTTGGCATGGAGGACTGTTATACAGGGTGGCCATTTGAAAACGAAACAGACGAGATTACAGACGAAATAAATTTTTTCGATAGAAATGCTCGGACAAGTCGATTTCTGTTTCGAGGGGGACAACTTAAGATGTAGGCTACGGACGCATAGCGCTTCAACCCTTGCTACTACAACCCTCACCCCCAATTTTTGAATAGGGAAGATGGGGTGAGTGATACCTCATTTGAAAGGTATTTTTATACTGATTTCAGCACAGTAATTGTTTTTTCATTTTATGCATTAGTTCTCGAAATAGTCTTAACTAAGTATTTGAAAATGAAGTGGTGTTTTCATGGCACTTGTAGTTTTTTTTGTGAAAAATCGACATTTTGAGCTTCAAAACAACCATGTTTATCTAAATGTCGTTGATTGAAGAATTCTGCGGTTCTATTCGCACATTGATTGTTTGCAAAAAAAAGTGAAATTATTTCCACCCGCTCTGCAATTGAATAAACCATGTCGAACAATGAATTAGAACACATACAAGTCTCGATTCAAAACTAAGAATAATTCACATGTCAAAGAACCAGTAAGCCAACTTAATGATCTGTTCGTAATAAATAAAAAATTATCGATTCTCATTTTTTTGAAAAAGATATGAATTCAATAATCAACAAAATGAAAACATTATTGAAGCCAACTGAGAAAACACTTCATAATTAAGTCCGGAAATCGTTTCACGAATTGGGACTGGAATATTTCTGTGGCATCATTAATGATTTGATTTTCTTAGCTGGTAATCTGATTAGAGATATGTACGTATTTGGACTTTTTGGAGATTTCTATCGATCAAGTGTTACCGCATGTTATTGGAAATACTGCAAATTATATCGAAGATAATTTAGATTGAGTTTCAGCAAGATTGAGCTCCTTCGCAATACGCTTTGTTTGTTCGACATCTTGATTAAAGATTTCTATGTCAGTGGATTGGAGGAAGGAAGCCACAGTCATGGTTGTTTTGAAGCTCAAAATGTCGATTTTTCACAAAAAACACTACAAGTGCCATGAAAACACCACTTCATTTTCAAATACTTAGTTGAGAATATTTCGAGAACTAATGCATAAAATGAAAAAAAAAATTACTGTGCTGAAATCAGTATAAAAATACCTTTCAAATGAGGTATCACTCACCCCATCTTCCCTATTCAAAAATTGGGGGTGAGGGTTGTAGTAGCAAGGGTTGAAGCGCTATGCGTCCGTAACTTACATCTTAAGTTGTCCCCCTCGAAACAGAAATCGACCTGTCCGAGCATTTCTATCGAAAAATTTATTTCGTCTGTAATCTCGTCTGTTTCGTTTTCAAATGGCCACCCTGTAAGTTATATCAAACAAAATGTCCTGACTATCTAATAAAAATATGCCAGCAATTCCTAGAAAACAGAAAACTGACTGTCAAAATAAATAATACTGTTTCAAAACACTTCAGTCCAGAACAGGGCACAGCGCAAGGATCTCCACTATCAACATCGTTATATAATTTTTACTGTTATGACATGTACTCCAAGCCATCAAGGAATCAATATGTACTACAATTGCTGATGATACCACACTAATAGCACATGAAAAATCAGTACAAGGATGCACGCAAAACCTACAAGAACAAGTAAATACAATCACAAGATGGTTCCACAAATGGAGAATGAAGCCAAATCCAACTAAGTCCCAGTTTATCATATTTGACCACATAATCAACCCAAATTCACCAACTCTGGACATTAATGGTATAAATGTAAAGCCCTCACCAACTGTCAGATATTTAGGAGTTCAGATAGACAACAGATGCAACTTTAATGCTCACACAAAGATGGTAAAGAAAAGGACAATCTCCAGAGCCGCATATTTTTCCAAATTAACATACAAGAAACAAGGAATCAACATACATACTGCAGCAAAAATATATAAGACCATATGCAGACCCTTGATTGAATATGCACACCCACTGTACGCTAACTGCAAACCTAGAGCAACAAAAAACTTACAAGTTGCAGAGACGACAGCCCTAAGGAAAATAACAAGAATGCGACACCCAAATAATGTTCTTCATAATCCTCCAAATCAGCTATTATATGAAGAAACAGGAATCGAACCAATAAACGAAAGGATCAAGAGATTAAATAAGAAATTTTATTCTAAGTTAAAGGAACAGAAGGACAATCAAACAATACCATGAGGACGGAATAAACAAATCTTCAAGAAAACATCCAACACAAACTCTTTTGAAAATGTTAAATTCTAATTAATTAATAGTACAATATAAAATGTATACATTAGAAATTATATAAAAAAAAATTATTTAAAAGGCTGAAGGACCCTTGGTCGATAGCCATTTGTATTACTGCAATAAAACACAGTTACTACTACTACTACTTACATTTCATGACGATTTATTTACCACCTTGCTTGTTGTTGGGACTTTGATGTAATCAGCTCCGAAGTATGAGTTTAATATTGGTTGATTTTAATCGCTTTAAATTATCTGCTTTCATTATTTTGAATAATTATTTTTCGAGGGCTGAAGGACTCCGGTCGATGGCCATTTGACTTGTTCAATAAATAACTGTTATTATTATTATTATTTTTCGATTCCAGGACCTTCCAGAGATTGTGGAACCAAGTCGGTAAAAACCTGAACAAGTACATCAATTTCCCAAGGCTGATAGGAGAGTGCGGTGGTAAAAATTACCATTTCGTCCATTCCTCGGCCGATATCCTTTCGGTGGTAAATGGGACAATCAGGAGTGCTTTCGAATATTGCGGACAAAAATGCAGCGCTTGCTCAAGAATGTATGTTCCGGAAAGTTTATGGCCTAAGGTAAGTCCTGGATCAGTTTCATACGCACTTGATTGAAATGTTTAAATCAACAAATATCATTGAAAATAATATAATACCCAAGGAATCTAAGAAATGAAAAATATAATTCCGAGTATCCATTGACTGTGATTGTATTTCACTCTGTTATCTTTGAACCATAGACTTATAAAAGAATGGACAGAACGTGTGAGAGATAATATTGACTTCTGACAAGGATAGAATAATGTGAGTGCGAAGCACAGAATAATAAAAACATTGGATCGTAGATATCTACACATTAGATATTTTTATGTTCTGTGATTTTTCCAATCAATTAAGAGAGGGATACTGTGAAGGATGGAGTGATATTAGTTTAGTTAGAGTTGCTCATATGGATTGTTCTTAGGCCAGCCAGTTATGGATACTTGCATACCGCGCGTTCAGCTGTTTCTGCTTCTGATCCACAAATTCTGCAAACCTCATCTACTGACTTGCCCCGTCAGCAGTCCCACCATCACCCAAAGCTCAGCTCATGAAGCTGTCATGAGCTGAACCAGGGCTGTTTTTCCAAAGGGTTATTCTGTTATTCAAAACCCTTTACTGGACCGCTGCCTTATCTGTCTTTTCCAAGCCCACAGAAAGGCTGAAGTCCAGTAGGTGTTAACATTGATACATTTTTGCAAGTTCATATGCTTCATTATATTATACCAACTATCCATTGACTGCGATTGTAATTCATTATGTTATGTTGGTATCTGGATATCTCCTATCACAGATTTACCCTCCATCTGTCAATTTAGTGATACAGAAAACTGTTCTGTGGTAATACATAATATTTATCTCTGTTTAAATAGTAATATGTTAATACAGGGTGGCGCAGGGGAACGGGAAATTTTGAACAATACAGTTGGCAGCACTGTAGCGCCGGCAGATGTGATAGTGCGACTGCCGCGCAGAGAATATTTCGACAGTATTACCAGCTTGAACCGAATGCCACTCATTGGGTCAGAACCCTTCTGTGGTATAGGTAAATGTACCTATAAGAAGGATTTTCTGGAGAAGGGGAAAGCCAAGGGGGAAAAACTCTAGGCGGAATATCTCAGGGATGGATCATTCCACTAAGTTCCTTCGAAACTTTGAAACAGCAAGATCCAAAAGATATCTGGATCTTGGTAAGATTAATTACACCTCCGCACTGGCTTTCTTACAGGACACTGTCGCATCAGGAAGCACCTGTTGTGGATGGGATTATCGGACACTGACGAGTGTAGGTTCTGTGAGGAGGAGGAAGAAACCCCCGTTCACCTAGTCACGTAATGCTTTGGCATTGCGGGCCTAAGGAGAGAATGCCTTGGGCGAGAAACTTGTAAGAGTGAGGAACTAGCCTCGTTGAAGCTTTCACAGATATTAGATTTCATCAGATTTCTGGAACTGGAAGGCGAGCTGTGAAGGGTGTGGTCAGAACAGCTCTGTAAAGGGGTACAAGTACAATAGACCTTAAGGTCGCAGTGAACTGTAACCCCTTTTTAAACTATCAACTACCACCTTGGACGTCATGGACGTGTCCGATATGCGCATGCGATACAACGTGGCTGTGTAATTTTGAAGAAACAGAATCTGCCGTGAAAAAGAAACTTCCAGTTGGCATTCGAACGGTACGTACCCCAGAGAACATTACAGCTGCTAGAGCTGCAATCTAGAGAAGCTCCGTTCGACAGCATACATCTTCGCTAGGGATTAGGCGACAAAGCTTACAAAGAATACTGCACGAATAAAGGTTGATTCATTTTATACGTTCAGCTCAGTTCAGGCCGGCGGAAAGATAATTAGCCGTAGACTGAGGTTGCATTCATATTATCAGTCGCGATCGTCTGAGTCACTAGTGCCCGTACTCATAGTCGATGCTTCGTCATAGTTCGCCCTTGAGGGTGAGTGAGAGTTTGTATCGCCCTTATGAATACTAGCATAAAGGTGACCTCAACTCAAGCCAAGGGCGATACAAACTCTCACTCTCCCTCAAGGGCGAACTATGAAAACGAGCCTTAGGGCCGAATTCATAGTCGTCCCTCAAGCTGAGGGTCCGAGTGCTACTCCGATAAGGGCTACTCAGCACTCACCCTTAGCGCCCATTTCATAAAGCGTACTCCAAGTATCCTTACGTGAGTGAAGGTCTTGTTGAAAAATAGACTTGGCAACGCCGATAAATGACGAATATGGTGGAATATTTGTTTGGTCCTCGTGCAAGTTTGACAGGTGAGGGTACAACAACCTCACTTTCCTATGTAAATATAGCAAAACCACGAGAGATTTTGGTATTCCCAAGTGTTTGAAGTTGATTTATTTGTTCTTTGGACTGAAGAATCGTGAAAATGGACCCATCAAATTGTTCATTAAGTTCAGATCATATTCATCCAGGACAATATGTAGAAAAATATCAGTTTTGGGCACTCACCTTGGTCAACTGCAGAAGGAAGATATTCATCTATCTAACGTGGCTCATTTCACAGATAAAATGTTTCCTGATATTACCAATTATTTAGTGGAATGAATGAATGCTGCTTCAAGTCAAATGATATTTATGATATTTATTCCTCAATATATCGAAAGGAAAAAAATGATGTGTTTATCAAAGGAAATCTCTTGAATTCCATAATGACTTTCTTAAAAAAATGATAAGACATACAACGTAAAGAAAACTTAATCATCTAATGTGAAATGTAATAATTAATTAATAATAAAAAATAAGAAGAAATGAGTATGTTTATGCTATTTTCTCTAAAATAGTGAAGATATCCATTATACGTTAGCGTTTACTGGTTTCAGATAAAAACAAAACATATACTGCAAGTCTAGATAAGTTTCAGTCGAGTGATATCATTTCAGGGATATATTTATTAAAACTTATGGTATCACAAAAATTTTGTCAGTTGACGACTAAATGGAGATTACTCGTCTTTTCTCTAACAGTGAATTAGAAGTACATCCAATAAAATCATATATTTCCTTCTCATAAGTCCAAATATTAAGTTTGACGCTGGCTAATCTCTTTGTCTTCACAGTTTTGTTTTGAGTGTTCCAAACATCTAACTGCTTCCTCTGGTGCAATAAACTGGTGGTCAAGTAATGAAATATTATTGTATCATAGCCACCATCCTATCAAATGGTAGCCTGTAAAAGATTTTCAATGTTTTATTCACCTGAATAAAAATGTCTTGAACATACTTCACCATACCTTGTTAATCCTTCTTCCCTTCTCGTCTAATGATAATTTATTCCTTTCCATATATTCAAGAATAAATATCATTCCATTCATTGTACCAGCACTCATATTTTCTATTAAATGATGGATAATAATATCAGGATACATTTTATCTTCGGATTAAGCCATATTAGATAGATAAATCATCTGCAGTTGATAAAGGTGAGTGCCCAAAACTCATAGTGTCAGTTGCAGGAACGTCCGTTAAAATTTAAAGCTCCATTAAACTCTTAATCCTCCATTATTACAAGGAACTAATGGAGATTAGGGTTTAATGGACCTTTAAATTTTAACGGACGTTCCTGCAACTGAGCAATATTTATCGTCCTCGATGAATATGATCTGAACCTAATAAATAATTTGATGGGTCCATTTTCACGATTCTTCAGTCCAAAGAACAAATAAATCAACTCAAACACTTGAGAAACACCAAAATCTCGTGAGTTTGTTATATTTACAAAGGAAAAGTGGGGTTGTTCGTTGTTGTACCCCCAATGTCAAACGTGTACGAAGTAACGAAACACGCATGCCCACGCCCCACAGCTGCCCGGGAATTTCGAATATTCAAAGTTAAAGAGGGGTAATTCACAAAAACATCATTGTTCCAAAAACTTATACTGGATTATCTTCCTGTTATTTTCTAAAGGATGTATTCCTCAGAATATAAAACCTTATATTGAAGGGTAATAGGTGTATCAATCTATATTTTGCATTTTCTTATTTTGGCATTTCACTTCAACAGATATGTGTGTTCAGTTGAGAAAAAGTAGTGAATTTCTAGAGGGTTCTCCATATCTTGAATGCAGCTCTTTCGTATACGGCTGTTCACGACTCTCATTTTCACTGTCAGATTCGAAAATCCTACATTTTATAACGAAACTTCAATATTCATATTACACTTTTCGCTACGATGTGAACAAAATTAAATTAAAAAACGGCAGAAGAGAACCTGTCAGAATGACCGAAAACTCATCTCAAGGGTTCTATCGCCGTCCCTCAAGTTGAGGCTGGAAAAACTCACACTCCACTCACTGAGTATGATTTATGAAACAGAAACAGCTACTCACACTAGCCCTCAAGGGTGAACTATGAATTCGGCCGTAAGATCTTCTTGAGTACGAGATCTGACGGAGCATCGACTATGAGTAAGGGCATAAGGGCTTCGTTTGTCGTCGCGAATCTCTGGTTGCACTCGAATAGTCAAAGTGACGTGTCAGACTTTCAGTTTGATTATTGGAAAAAGTCAAAGGAGTTTTTCGACAATTATGTTGAGCAGTTACTAATCTACAGTCTCGTTCAGCGAAACCACGCCCATCAGCCGATCGGCAAAATATTCCAGGCCAGAATGCCCTCAGTCAGCTGGAAGCGTGCCGATAGGTGCTGAACGGTCGGAGACTGATAATGTGAATTAGTTCATTCAAAATACGTGGAAACATATTTTGACGCTGCTGAGCTGAAACGAGCCAAACGGATAATATGAATTGGCCTTTACACTTCCATCCCTATAAAATGCAAATTGTGCAATAGTTACATAAACGAGACCCAGCGTCACGTATGGAGTTTTGTAGCCAGATATTGGCTATAGTGTCAGTTGCAGGAACGTCCATTAAAATTTAAAGGTCCGTTAAACTCTTAATCCTCCATTATTACAAGGAACTAATGGAGGATTAAGGGTTAATGGACCTTTAAATTTTAATGGACGTTCCTGCAACTGAGCAAAAATCAACGAGGAGCACATCTTTCTGATGTCATTTATAAAGTAAAGAGACACTTTTGGACATTTTGATTGTAAAGGCATACTGAATACTTTCACTTTCGTTAATGAATTACTAGTTTTATGAAATTATTCATGGAAATGATGTTATTTCGAAATTGCCCGTTTCCCTTCACCAGTTCAATTCCCCATGATTACTAAATGGCAATGCAATCACATCAATTCAATTGTGCTAAGTTTCGAACATCTGCTGGCTCTACAGCGCTGCCAAATGTAACGTTCAAAATTTCCCGTTCCCCTGCACCACCCTGTATTAAGGTACCTATATACATATAGTCCGTTCACGAAAGTTTGAGCGCATAGTAAGCATTTGTTTATTTATCTGAAGTTGGCAGTATTTGCTGTCATAACGTAAAATAAAGTCAACGTTGCCGAATGTACCCGGCCTCGTCCGACGAGCTTGCGAGTTATCGGAGAACTCTATGCAATATTGACAACATTGCGTATCAATCTGACAAGAAAATAAACAACATAACCTAAAATTTCAATATACACAGCGAAATATGCCAAATTGTCATGGCCAACCGACGGCTCAACCTTTCGTGAACGGACTATAATTACCAAGTCTTTGTCTAGACTGTGCTCAATATTGTTAAGTTATTATCTTTTTCAGATCAAAGAAGGTCTAGTTGCTGAAAGAAACAAACTAAAGATCGGGGATCCAACCGAAGCAGACTCTTTCATGGGTGCAGTTATTGATGCGAGAGCTTACGACAGGATTTCTGGTTACATAGACCACGCGAAAAAGAACCTTACTATCATCGCGGGTGGTAAATGCGACAACAGGTAAAAAAATCTTTCAATTTTCAACTCCATTTGATCTAAACGTTCTCTCTTTTAGTGTGGGTTACTTCATCGAACCAACGATTGTTCAAGTAAAGGATCCGAAAGATAAAATCATGACCGAGGAGATATTCGGGCCTGTGCTTTCGATATATGTATACAAAGATGGACAAGAGGATGATATTATGGGCCTGATTGAGAGTTCCACTCAGTTCGCCTTGACAGGGGCAGTCTTCGCCAGGGATGTGTAAGTGGAGTTATTGATTTTTATCAAACGGTTTGTCTGTATGATGGATTTTTTTTACAGTGCTTTCCAGAAGAAAGCTTTGGACGCTTTAAGAATAACAGCTGGTAACTTCTATATCAACGATAAGTCAACAGGTAGTGTGGTTGGTCAGCAACCTTTCGGTGGTGCTCGAATGTCAGGTATGTTGAAATGTCAATGTCATCGATGGTTTGACACTTGAGGTTCAAAAGGGTATAGCTGGGTTTCATTTTCGATTCATATTTGGGGGACCGATTAGACATTGAATGAAAATAATTCAGCCATATTTTTTTCCATCGTAAAAACCTGAAATTTAAGAATGATGTTTTTTTCTTGATTCTTTGCCATTAAAGGAATAAATTTATTACTTTTTTATGAATTTCAGGTGAAAAATCGATTTTTAGAAAAAAAAATAAAACTATAGTCATATTTTTTGGTGTTCTACAAAAGTGCCCAACGCCATTTTACATAAAATGACTTTTTTCTCCTTTATATTCTGGAATTTTTTCACATTTTAAAAATTGGTGAAACATTTTGATTGATAAAAAATTAAAACTGTTTGAATTTTGGTATTCAGCAGATATCTATCAAATTCTGGTGTCGTGTTATTCATATGGCCCCCTGGATAATATGAGTGAAAAAAATAAGTGGCGATCTGTCTTAGTTAAGAATATATGCGCCCCCAAAGTTTCGAAAATATTTCTCCTGAAAGTCACTTTTTTTCACTACAAGAACACTGAATTATCGCTTTATTAAGTCCAAACTCTTTTTGAACATTTTACATAAAGATTTGAAGCATTTTATTTCAAATATATTCAACACTTTTTGCAAAAAAATCGAAAAAATTCAAGGAAAACCCGGCGTTCTTCATGGTAAGTTTGTCACTACCGCAGTCTTTCAGCAAGTGACATAGAAAATGATAGCGGGAATTAGTCTGTATTGGAGAATAGTAAAGTCCGTTCTCGAAAGGTTCAGCCGTCAGTTGGCCATGGAAATGTGGCATATCGTCGGCTTAATATGCAAATCACATAAGTCCACTTTTGGGCGAATTTGAAAATTTGAGTTATGTTAAGGAGCTTCGAGCGCACCTGTGCAGAAATTCACACAACACCAAAAAATCTTATAGCTGACGAAGCCCGGAACGACGTTATCTAAGAATTTAAAGAAAATCACTTACGCACATCACAGTTTTTTTTCCTCTCCTCTTAACTTTGGGCTTTGGACTTATGTGATTTGCATATTAAGGCGACGATATTCCACTGTGTATTTAAAACTTTAGGTTATGTTAATTATTTTCTAGTCAGATTGATACGCAATGTTGTCAATATTGCATAGAGTTATCTGTTAACTAGCAAGCTCGTCGGACGAGACAGGGTACATTCGGCAACGTTGACTTTATTTTACGTTATGACAGCAAATACTGCCAACTTCAGATAAATAAACAAGCGCCTACTATGCGCTCAAACTTTCGTGAACGGACTATACAGATGTGGAAGAAACGGATGGAAACACGAGAGTTTCAGTGTTAAATTCAAGAAGGCTCGGGCTCCAGTGGAACAGTGGAAGAATCGAAACCTCAGAGCGATGCGATATTGAATAAGCGGCTGGTCTGTTGGAATGGCAATCCGAAAGCACTGATAAGGGTAAGATCGGAGCATTGGGTACAGCAAACGCTGGTATTTCGGTGGTCAATCGCAAGATGCGACGTTGCCTGTGTCGTTGCCGACCGTAGCGTTTGCTGTAACCAATGCTCCGATCTTACCCTTATCAGTGCTTTCTGAATGCCATTCCAACAGACCAGCCGCTTATTCAATATCGCATCGCTCTGAGGTTTCGATTCTCCCACTGCCTTCTTGAATTTAACACTGAAACTCTCGTGTTTCCATCCGTTTCTTCCACATCTGTATGTATGTTTAAAAAAAATATATCGGTAGGCTTCGTGTCATATACGTGCGAAAGTATTTGCGGCAGTGCAAAACTTACATAATGAACGGCGAGCTTTCCCTCAAGTTTTTTCGATGTTTTTGCAAAAATTATTGAATATATTTGAAATAAAATGCTTCAAATCTTTATGTGAAATGTCCAGAAAGTGTTTGAACTTGATAAAGCGACAATGCAGTGTTATTGTAATGAATTTGATAGATATCTGCTTAATATCAAAATTCAAACAGTTTTAATTTTTTTTCAAAATGTTCCACCAATTTTAAAAATTGAAAATGTTCCAGGATAAGGAGAAAAAAAGTCATTTTATGTCAAAAAATGGCGGTTGACACTTTTGTAAAACACCAAAAAAGATATGACTATGGTTTTATTTTTTTTTTCTAAAATCGAATTTCCACCTAAAATTCATAAAAAATAATACATTTATTCCTTTAATGGCAAAGAATCAAGAAAAAAAAACATCATTCGAAAATTTTTGATTTTACGATGGAAAATAGTATTTTCATACAATGTAAATCGATCCTCTCAATATGAATCGAAAAGGCAGAGGTGGCAGATTGACCATTGAAACCCGGCTATACCATTTATTTATTGTTCGAAAGATTCTTCAAAAGATGAACCGAAAAGTATCAAAGTAACTTAAAACTTTGATTTCATTGTATTCCATTTCAGGTACTAATGATAAAGCAGGAGGACCTCACTACGTTCTAAGGTTTGCCAACCCGCAGGCAATAAAAGAAACTTTCCAACCTTTGAAGGATATAACATATCCTTACATGCGTGAATAAGTCAATATTAATGTAAGAAACCAAGCCCAACATCAACTTTAAAAAATCTTCTTGATTATGCTTAAGTTTTCTCAACTTATATCATATTCTGAAAAATAACTGGAACTATTTGATTTAACTGTTTTATATTTTGATCTGATGATGTTCTTATCGAACGTAAGCAAGCTCTAAAAATTGTTGGAATTCCGTTGAAAAAAACAGTGATTTGAACAAGGTATGTTACCCTCATACTGTAACATCAGTATTTATTTAAATTATAAATTGTTTCATTTGAAATTATCTATTATTTCGAAATAATTTCTTGAAAATCTCACTTCGAAGTAGACCTGAAAGGGGTAGAAATTCTGCCCGATTGTTAGATTAAAATGTTATCGAATTGAAAAAATTTTTGCGATTATTTAGTTGTGATGCACTCAAATAATTTATTTTATTATGTTAAATTTTTCCTATTGTAATTATAAAAAACTGACAATATTACTTGGAAGAAAAAATGGAGATGAATGTAGATTGTTCATTTGAAATTTACATATCCAAGATATGTATGTAATTTAGTATATAATATTCCTCGAATGTATATTGGTTCTGAGAATAAGATTAGATTAGAGAAGTCAAGTGTTTTTATTTTATATGTGCAGAGTATTATAATTTTGATCTGAAAATATTTCTAGTAGCAATAAAAAATTGTTGTTTTAAAAATTATTTCTGTTTTATTCAGTTTTCTAAATAGCTCTAAGATCTGCAATTGGCGTAAGTTCTTAAGTATAATCCTTAAACAATGGTATAATATAAAACAGGAAAAATATCGTGCCAGAAGTTCATTATTTTTTAAATCTGATGAATTGGGAGATAAAAAAAATTGAGAAAAGCCCTTAGTGCTCGTTCATTGGTGGAGCAATAAGGCTATTACCTCGAAATTTTATATGTGATTTGAGATTGATACCAAATATACTGCTCCACAAGAGTTAGGGATATCGTATTCAATCGTTTTAAAAAGTATGTAATCTTCGGAAAATCGCTGTAACATCATTTAAAACTCAATAGCAACTTTAAATGATCCAATAAAAATCAATATGAGACATTTCATCAATCTGGTCGCCTTTTTTCTGAAATTTGGTTCTTTGCATATGCTTCATGAATGTTCTTTTTCTGAAATGGAGTCAGTTTATCAACGGCTTCGATTTGAAACGAGTTTTCTGAAAATGCCAAGAAGTAAATTAACAAACGCTGAGGCTAAAAGGGTTATCGGAATGCTACAGGTTGCCCAACTCAGGTTGTTGTAGCGGAAAGGCTCCAAGTCAGCCAAAGTGTGATATCTCGACTTTGGATTAGGTTCAGGGAGACAGGTTCCGTGTTGGAAAGACCAAGGCTTGGTGACGAAAAACAATACCTGCTAAGAATGAGAACGTGTCCAACTAGGGCACTAGAGGTCATTACGGACCTCACACCTCTACATCTAGTGGTTGATAGGGTAGCCCATGAGGCTATTCTCAGAATATCTAAGGAAGGTGCAGGTAATGAGAGAATAAAGTATCAAAGAGTCTGGTTCTCTCTGAATAACTACATCTCATCTGCGAATCTCCCTAGTGATGCAATGATTAAGAAAGTAATCACTGAGAAAAACTTCATGACATTGCTAAGTAAAAGAGATGATTGGAAACGGGAATACACCAACTATAATCTCAAAGAAAATACCGTAAAATGGTATACAGATGGTTCCAAAACCTCTACAGGAGCAGGCGCCGGGATATACGGGCCAAGCACCAAGTGTGCACTGTCGCTGGGCTCCTATATGAGCGTCTTTCAAGCGGAAATCTTAGCTATTGAAAGATGTCTAGATATAAATCTAGAAAGAAACTATCAGAAGTGTGATATAGCCATACACTCAGATAGTCAAGCTGCTATTAAAGCACTGAGCTCCTACGTCATCGATTCTAAGATGATCTAGGAGTGCCGGAACAAACTCAACGAGGTAGGCAAGAAAAATAAGGTCTTTTTAATCTGGGTTCCCGGCCACTCGGGAATCGAAGGAAACGAAGAGGCCAATACACTCGCCAAAGAGGGCGCACAAATGTCACTCTTTGGCCCAGAACCCTTCTGTGGTATATCTAAATGTACCTATAAGAAGGAGTTTCTGGAGAAGGAGAAAGCCGAGAGGAAAAGCTCTGGCGGAATCTCCCAGGGATGGATCATTCCACTGAGTTCCTTCGGAACTTCGAGACAGCGGGATCCAAAAGATATCTGGATCTTGGTAAGAAGCAATTGAACCTCCTCACTGGCTTTCTTACAGGACATTGTCGCCTTAGGAAGCACCTGTTGAGGATGGGATTGTCGGACACTGACGAGTGTAGGTTCTGTGGGGAGGAGGAAGAAACCCCCATTCACCTAGTCACTGAATGCCTTGGCATTACGAGCCTGAGGAGGAAATGCCTTGGACAAGAAACTTGTAAGAGTGAGGAACTAGCCTCGTTGAAGTCTTCACAGTTACTAGATTTCATTAGATCTCTGGAACTGGAAGGCGAGCTGTGAAGAGTGCTCTGTAAGGGGGCACAACAGACCTTAAGGTCGCAGTGGACTGTAACCCCTCTGTAAACTATCAACTATCAAGAATCGTTTCATCGCCGTTTGGAGAGAAGAAACCCTACATCTACGTGTAGAATGCTACGTAATACTCTTCAGAATGCAGTTACCATCGAAACCATCAGACGACGTTTGAGAGAGGTGAATCTAGGTTCTAGACGTCCATTAACACATGACCATAAATGTCAAAGACTGGAATAGGCAAGACAACATATCAATTGATTTTCAGATTCTCGAAGATTAAGGGTATGGACAATCCCACGCATACCCCGTAATCGTCGCTATGTCCAGGAAGTCTATCTATTCTGAGGGGTAGTGTTATGGTATGAGCCAGGATATGTTTCAACGGGCGCACAGATCTACACATTTGTCCTGGGAATATGACCGCCTTACACTATAGGGGGCATGTCATTGACAATGTTGTGCCAAATTTTCTCGCTGCTATTGGTGAAACTTTTCAATTTCTAAACGATAACCCTAGGACCGCACCGTGCAGCCATAGTTGAGAATGCGCGCGAAGAGCGTGGTATTCCACATTTACCAATACCTCACCAGATTTGAACTGCATAGAACATGCATGGGATATGCTCCAAAGAAGATTAGATAATCATAAACCTACCCCAGAACCCTTAAATGATTTGAGAGAGCCTTCTGCCCCGTTTATGGAACAAAATTCCTCAAGAAATGTTCAACAACCTCATTTGAAGGATGCAAAGAAGATGTCAAGCTGTTATTGATGCCCGTGGAGGCCATACATTGTATTGATAGTCTCAAAATGCTTGAATTCTCTGGGAATAAAATTTCGTTATTTTACTCTATTTTCTTAACCACCCTGTATACGCTGCAGACCTACAAATTAAAATCAGTCTCGATTCACACAATAAATTTCACTCAATCGGATATCCTGTATGGAAATCGAGATTCTTCTTTTCAATATTCTTTTTGAATTGTCTATGGTTCTGTTTATACTACGACCACATAATTTTCGAGACTTATTATGAGCATCTTACATTTAGCCGCAAAATTTCATTCGATTGGTTTCATTTTGTTTGAGATATTGAGGGACAAAAATTATGAATGGCCATACTTTATGGAACACCCTGTACGATTTAGCTGGTTAACTTAAACGAGGCATTTGGGAGCTGAACGCCCCCTGAAAATTTCAAGCCTCTAGGACAAACCCTTCGAAAGTTATCGTGCTAACGGACGGCCGTCCTCACGAACAGAATTGAATTTGACCACGAATTCGTCATCAGGGAGTCTAACCCTATCGTTTGAGACCATTTTCGGCTCAAAATTCGAAAATTACCGACATGTGGACAAAAAGATATAGCAATCGTTTAAGTATAGAACAAGCGCTCAAACATGTTTTTTCCCTGAAATGGAGAATCGTACCTGAGGCAAAAATTAATTAATCATCATTTTAATTGTGTTTTTTATTGTAAAATAAAATATGAAGATCATAAAAAGTAAAATAAATTATATACAGAAACTTTAAAATATATAAATAAAATACACAAATTGACTACTTTAATGGACAGTGCTTACGAACGAATCAATAGACTTTAAAACGAGATCGTTTTGGGAACAGACCCTTTTCAAAAGCCAGTGAAAAATTTTTTTCTAGGACTATTTTTATCAGTCAGGACATTTCTAAATGGCGTTGAAAGCTGTCTTCGAAATCAGTACAGAACTTCAGTTATTTCAAGAAAAAAGTTACAATAATTCCTAGAAGGTCTTCACCATTCGATTGCAGTTAAAAATTTACAAAAAAAAATCACTCAATTAATTTGTAGGGATAATGATAATATACCTTATGCGATGACAAAATGTGGAAGTGATAAATGTTATAAAATAAGAATACTAGAAACAGTTAGAGTTTCAACAATTTTAAAAATTATTCTTCAAGTGAAGACCTTTAGTAGTAGAATCTTGAATAAGTTTCCAAATTTGCTAACAGGTTATATAGCACATGTGGTTCAATTGTAAAGCAAAAGAAGAATTTTTAGTTCAAAGACAAAATAATGAACAAAGATAGAGATATGGAATAATGGTAAATAATAGAAGAGGTTTTATTTTATGCAACAAGTGTATAATGATAACTATTATTCACGAGGTGAAGTTTAGGCCAAGAGCCATAGGCAAGTGGCCCAAATCACCGAGTGAATAATAGTCATTATACGCGAGTGGCATACTATACCTTATCCACGACTGCTGAATATATTTCTTGAAGATTTTAACATTTGGCGACCGTGACCAAGACCCTTCTATTACAAGTGTGGAAAAAGTCAAGTTGACACATGAGGAATTTTTGAATAACTCATTATTGTATATTATGTAATAAAATTGCTTCAATTGATGTGTTAAAAGTAGATCTAGCCCTCGATTGACAAGGTATACCCATATTTTTTGTTAGTTGGAGAACTTCAGAATACTGAAGAAATATCAATATTAAGAATATTATATTGAAGCTAAATCTATGAAGCATCTGATAGCAGTGAATAATAACTCATTATTCACTTGTGATTAATGGTTATTATTATGGCCGAGCAAACAAATGTATAATGGGTGGATTATACTATACAACAGTCGTGGATAAAAATTTGATTCTGTCATTATCATGAAAGTGAAAATGATCTCTTTGGAAAAATTGAAGCTTATTCAAAACCTAGTTATACATTAGTACTTTACATCAAATTAACAATGCCATATACACTTAACCCATTTTGAGGAAATTGGTGGTAAAATAACTAAAAACCGATATTCGTTCCAAGGAAATGAATCACAGATAACAAATCAAGATATGGCATGATTCCTATTCTTTAAATCACCCAGTATTGTCTTGTGAATTTAGGAACTATTAAAAACTCATTTTTTTTCACTGATTTCTTTAGGCGAACGAAAAAAGCAAACTTTTTCCTATTACTGTCCAGTTACCCAGTGCTATAGATACAGTATACATAAAAGATATTGAGACATGTAATTTCAAAACATCCAGTATCTACATTATTGTTTAAACCATGATTCCTTAAGAAAAAATGGTAATATCAAGTTGCCACAACCAGCAGCCTTTATTGACTATTATAAAGGTGGTCACTTTTTCTTACTCATAGCTCCAATTGTAATATATTTTTGAATAGTTCACACTAAAAATAAGATATGTAACGGCAGCATTTTTCTCGTTTGCTTCACCTTAAATAGTACAATTTGAAATCAATTCAAATTAAAATTCATTTGAATTAATTATTCACTGAAAATTCACTGATTCAGTTATTCAAAGAGTTTTTCAAAAGGCTAATAAATAGAAACCTGCATGAATACATAGGAAACATCAAATACAGTTACAATTTTAGAGAATTTTTATGATTAAAAAGATAATCAAAGTTGAAAATTAAGATCAGGGGCCTATTGCACCAAAACACTTTGCAACTTTTCACTTTGCATTCTGACAAATTTGCAAAGTGAAAATTAATTATATTGCACAACATTTTTCCCAACATTTAATTTCTGCTTTTCCTTAGCACTTGACTTTTCACATTGCACTTTTCAATTATGATTGCGTTTCATGCAACGTATTTCATTTGAAAAGTGAAAAGTTGCAAAGTATTTGGTGTAATAGGCCTCTAGATATCAAATTAATATTCAGGTGAATTTGGAAAGAAAGTTCAAGTATCATGTAAAAAGTTAAAATAATACTATCATGGTAACTATCGTTGAGCAATTTGAATGGAGGTGAAAATTTTCAAGGATCTTAGGCCAAAAATATTGCTTGAGGATTCTAACAAAAATTTAAGCATTCAGTACATTTTCATTTTTCAATGCAACATTCAAATTTTGGTAATACAGTGAAACTTCCCTATAACGAAAGCGCTAAATCCGAAAAAAAAATTCGTTATAAAGAAATTTCGTTATACAGAAAATTTCTTTCTATTGTCGGCAATGTCGCGGTCGCCTTCACTGATAAATTTGAGTTTATCATTCAAACTTCAGCACTTCCTTTTAGACATTTTCGCACAGCTTTCACACTAGCCTAATGGTTAGATTGAAAACCAAACAGCCAGGGGTGTATTCAAAACTGTTTCAGAAGGATCTCTCTGCCCGCCGTAATGATTTAGTTTAAGGCCGGGATTTATTACGTACGTCCGGAAAAATTTAGGAAAAAACCCACCCTTATGCCTTCTTACCAATACCCATTCAAAAGTGATGTTCTTTGGATATTTCTTTATAGGGAGAATTCCTTCGTTTTAGAGGGTGTTTTTAGCATTGAATTTGCATTCAGGCATAGGCAAACTAAAAAATTAGATGAGCCACTCGTATATTCCGCGTCATCTGTCGGAGGAGGAGACTAATACACGAAAAAATTATTTTCAATTTGAGAGTTATAGTCCGTTCACAAAAGGTTGACCGTCGGTTGGCCATGGAAATTTGGCATATTCCAATGTGTATATTGAAATTTTAGGTTATGTTTTTTATTTTCTTGTCAAATTGATACGCAATATTGTCAATAGTGCATAGAGTTCTCTATAACTCGCAAGCTCGTCGACGAGGCCGAGTACATTCGACAACGTTGACTTTATTTTACTCTATGACAGTAAATACTGCCAACTTCAAATCAATAAGAAACGCCTACTATGTGCTCAACCTTTCGTGAACGGACTATAGATGTCGTTGCATTCATGGAAATCCTATCGAGAAAATAGTAAGTATGTAAAATCATTATTATCAAAAAACCTTTGAATTGTCAACTGACACAAGGAGTCGTTAGACACGTTCTTTTTGAAATATAATAAATTTCGATATGCCTGCAAGAGTGAAGACGTGCTGTGTTATTGGATGTGAAATCGAGATGCAAGAAGGTAATTATAAAATATTTGTATATTCTGTTACCTATAAGAATTAAGATACTCGTAGTTTTCAAAAAGTTTTCATGTATTGAATAAGTTTAGTAGGTAAATACTCATATTTTGTATCATTGAATTCATTATTGTTAGTTTTTGAAATGTTTTCAATGCAATTATTAGTTTATTGATTAGATATTTGAAATAAATCTGTATTTCAATTGGTGATACCTATTTCAGTTAATAAATTTTTATTCTATCCAGAATTGATTATTGATCCTCATTTCTCGATTCCAAAAGAAAATCAGATGAAGTTCGTTGCGGGTATTATTTTCATGAGAATAAATTTCCTCACTCATCGATAACTTGCACGAATCCATTTCTGATATCCTTTTGGAAATTGAATTTCAAAAAACTTTTTGCCTATATGGAATACCTACCTATTCAAAATGTGCACTACAGAATTCTTTTTGCGGCAGCTTTACGAGACAGATTCCTTTTTCAATTGAGGTTTTTTCACGAATTAGATGGCGTTGAAGCTTGTTCTACTAGTGTCTCATCTATTCTCCGTTTAGTTAGTCTATAATTCAAGGTGCAATGTCTTGTACGAAATTCGTTATACAGAGAATTTCGTTATAGGGAAGTTCCACTATATTTCATAATGGACTAAAGGAAATGCCAAAATTTATATTGTAGAGCTATAGCTCTTCTTGAGATGTTTTTTGACCTATGAAAGTTCAAAAATTTGTTCATCTGCCAATTTTTGTTCTATCGGAAAAAGAACCCCATTCATCACACAAAAACTAGATTTAATATGGGCAATTTAAATATCTATTTCATCATCTTCGTCTAAAATATTACCGATGTCCACTGAATTATTCTGTTTGCATTGTTTCAGCAATTGTTTCAACCTACCTACCCGACATTTCAATCTACGATTCTGCTGCTGTAGAATTTTTATTTTTTTTTGGTGTGTTTCTATTTCTTTCTTCCCTAATTCTATATTTCTACGGGCCATTTCTGGTGTAGAAAAATCGTCCACAGTACACTGTTTGAAGTAGGCCCTCCATTTGAAATTATTATCTGCCGATATTTTATTGATCATGCTGTCTACGTCCAGTATAGACTCTTGAGCTAAAAAATTGAGAATTATATGACATCGTAACAAAATCGATTTGAACAATAAAGCAGAGAATAATATTATTGATTAAAATCAACCAATATTAAACCCATACTTCAGAACTAATACCGTCAACGCACAAAGAAACATGCATGGTGGTAATATCAATCAGAGCATCCATAGATAGCTATTTCGCCCTATTTGGGGCTCTTCAGTATGGAGGAGCTCCGTCTGAAAAGCATTCTAGGTTCCCTTATTTGAAGAAATGTCGCCTATTTCTGAGAATAGCAGAAACAAAACGCCATCTCCTGGAATCCTTATGAACACCTACCTTCAATATTACCACCATGCATGTTCTTTGAGCGTTGGCGGGATTAGTTCCTAAGTATGGATTTAATATTGGTTGATTTTAACCAATTAATATTATTCTCTTCTTTCATGTTATATTCAATACCTGCGTTGCTATTTACGCACTAACTATCATTTACAAATAAAATTGATTTTAGCCAACTTACTTTGAATAGGTTTCTGTTTTCCAAAGATTCACTGGGTGAAAACTGAAATTCTGTTTTAAGGGAACAAGATGTGGGTGTGCTAGAAATCGAAGTAGTTGGTGAAATTTCGATTGAAGAACTTAAATCTGACAACCTCTCACTGAAACAGAAAAAGTTTCGAAATGATAAGCTTCAAATAGAAAAATTTAAGAAAAGCCCTGAGCAGGAGCTTTTGAGCGCTTGTTCTTTGGTGGAGCAATAAGACTTTTACCTCAAATTTTTATATGGTACTTGAAACTGATACGAAATATATATATGCAGAATCTCAGCACAATCAGAATTTCATTCTGGAAATTATTCAGAAAATTAAATACAGTGAAACTTCCCTTTAACGAACGTCTGTATAACGAATTTCGTACAAGACATTGCACCTGAATCCAAATTCCATGTTATAACACCCTCTGAAACGAAGTAAATTCACTCTATAACCGAAATATTCAAAGAACATACCTCTTTAAATGGGTATTGGTAAGAAGGTGTGAAAAGTTGTGCGAAATTGTCTAAAAGCAGTGGTTAAGTTTGAATGATAAACTTAAATTATCAGTTAAGTCTGACTATAGAAACAAATTTTCTGTATAACAGATTTTTTTTGCGGATTTAGCACTTTCGTTAAGGGAAGTTCCACTGTATGTAAAAATTGAATTGAAATAAATTAAATTCTATGTTTTTGATAATACGATCCTCTTGAAATTTTGCATGAACATTCAGCATGTAATTTTTCATTCGCAAAATAAGTTTTACTTGAATTGGATATCCTTTAATGGAAATATGAAGTTTCTTCTTTAACCTCTTAAGTGGCTAAGACTTATATATTCGGAAAACATTTCTCTTGCTCCGTTGATTTGACATATATATTCGCCACGAAGTTTTTTGCGGGCCTTTGATGGTTTTGACGGATACGTTCGTTTGCGAGGAACAGTACGATGTATACTATAATATTAATCATTATACCAGCTCGTGGCTTCTGAAAGTCACGTGGTTCGTGGTTTTAGCTTTCGAAAGATAAACATTCTTCTTCACGTGTGGCAGACGGCAGTGTTTTTTCATTCATGATACTTTCTCTATTACTATATTTTTCACTAGGTGTATATTGTGTGCCGAAAATGGTAAAGAAGAAAGAAAGCTGTATTGGTGTAAGGAATGTCACACTGGTTTATGCCCAGCACCATGTTTTGGTTTGTACCATACGAAGGAATGAATCATCCTAATTTTTTGTTCACGATTACCTTTTTAATACATAAGAAAAATTAATCTTTTGTTATATTTAATCTTTTTGTTAACACTTATTTTTTCAATAAAGTGATTTGTCCTAGATTCTGACGAATATGTCCGCTTGTGTACGAGTTATCCTAATCCCAACTGCCTTTGTCGGACATATACGCATGTACGGAAGCGTCACTGCCAATGACGTATATTTCCGCATGCACTGAATTTCTTGCCATCTAGAATGGCATTACGGGCATCACTTCTGACCACTTAAGAGGTTAAACTATTCCAATTGAATTTTCCATGGTTCTTTGTAAAATATCGCAACAAAATTCTTCATGACGGCAAAATGTTATTTCTATGTTTTCATTTTGACTGATATTGAGAAACAAAATTATTGAATTACCATATTTTATAGAACAGGCTATAATATTTGGCTGGTTAACGAACTTAATCGTGGCATTTGGGAACCGCACTCACCCTGAAAATCTCAAGTCTCTAGGACAAACCCTCCAAAAGTTATCGTGCTAACAGACAGCCGGCCCCACAAACAGAATTGAATTTGACCACGAATTCATCATTAAGGAGTCAAACCCTATTAACCATTAAAGGCTCAAAATTCGAAAATTACAGAGATTTGGGCAAAACCATATAGCACTTGTTTCAGTAGAACGAAGGCTCAAAAATGATAACATCCTGGATAATTATTTACTTTTAACATTATCGTTATGTATACATACCTGAAAATAGGATCCAACACATTCGACATTTCAATGTTAATCCTTTCTGTATCCATCATCTCAGTTTCCATGGACTCATTCAAAAGTATATCAGACCCGTCCAAATATTCAGTTTTCAGAATGTGATCAGGAAACAATTCTAAATTATCTGTAAGGAACATTGTAAAATTGTCGCATTCGTCTTTACCCAAATCAGAAATTGGTGCTACAGAATGCATTTCTTCTGGTACGATCGAATCATCGGAATAACTGAAAGAGCAAAGATAAATTGAAGTATTGGTAATTCACTGTTTCTTACATTTTTTCGAGGTTGTTCATGAATGAGGGTATTGCAAAAGGTTTCAGGTCTCTTCTACCTCCATCTCTTATACGAAAAGAGTCCTCAGGGAAATGCCTTGAGCATAACTTGGTGCTTGTTGACACTTTTCTTCCATCTAATCCTAGAGATTTAACCCATTTTTCTCTTTGCACGTCGTTCTTTGGGAACCTTAAAAGCAACAGTTATATTTCCTAAATTGACTATGATATTAATCAAATTACCTATGAAACGACACAGATGGGTCTTTTTCAGACGAAATTTTACAAATATAGCAGGAATGCACCATTTTCATAAGATCACTGTCGAACACAAAAGACCGACATTTTAATTTAAAGATAATAGATCTTAACCTTCCAATTAAAGACCATATCGTTGAAGCAGCTTTTCCGGATTTCGTAGTTCGAACATTGGCAAATTTTTAGCGGAAATACAACATTTTTGAGCAGTAAAAAGGTGCCCCCAGGACACTACCTGACATCGGTATTTTTCTTTGCTCAAAATGTCAATATTGACGGAAAACTGACAACCAATTTTCTCCCGGCGCAGAACTCAAATTCAAATATGATTCAAATTTGAAATTGCTCTTTTGAGAATCAAGAATAGTTGAATTAGTAAAGTATATGTATCTTTAAATTAATGTTAATCATTTAAATAACTATTAATAATATTTACACCAAAATGCATAATCATTTATTCTTCATCACAATATTCATTACTTTCACTTTTCAGAGATTTGCTTCATTGTTTAAACCATGCCAATTTCTCTAATTACTTATCATTTATTATTACCTTTGTTTATAAATGAATTTATAAACAAAGTTATTACCATGCGTGTGTAGGATGTATGTAAGGATAATGATTTTACTGGGTTCACTTAATTTTATCTTTATTTAGAATATTTACAAGAAGTATCAATTTTCAACTTTTTAATGCTTAATCGAATACGTATTACTTGGGTTATTATTTAACGTGTCCAATGTCATATCCTAAGTTGGAGAAACCCTGTGTCACCACCTGGATTGTTGATTTAATAGAGCCAGTAGCAGTCATCCTCAACAAATTAATTCCAGCAGTTGTAGCTAGCATCTTAGGTTGTACTAATTCAGGCTGATATCCGAAAAACGATGTAATATAACCGAGTAATGTTGAAGCCAGAGGCTTAGACAAGGAGATGTTCAATGAATGGACACCTGGCGTTGAAGGAATGTGACATCTTCCATATCCTTCCAAAGTCATATTCTTATAAACACTCAATACTATTTGTGGCCAGCCATAGACATTAGAGGATTTCAACATTACCTCTATTGGCAAATTCAACACAACATTTTCTCCATTAGTGTTCACCCTACAAATTTGAGATAGGCCGGCCTCTATTCCGCCAATTATTTTCCAGTCTGGACCTATTACAAATTCGTACTTGCAATGCCAATCACTTCCTGAGTCTGCAAATGTTTCTATGTATTCCAGTTGCCCCGTAATGGATATTAGAAAACTTCCATCAGACATTTTTATTGAAAATGAAAATATATATCACATATATTATGGCTGTGTCAATATGTCACTATAGCTGATGTGAATACAAACAATACTAATAATCAATGAAAATTTAACAGAGTGTTTCAATCATTAACACACTCATTGACTATTTTCATCGTTTATAATGCACCAAGTCCGTTTCTCTTGAAAATTTACTGTTGGTGTTAATAATTTATAATTTATAGATATCAGAGACTCTGTAGATATCTGAAGAAATTATTCCCGAACATCATGTTCTCACAACAAATTTTTGAAATGTTTTCTAGAAGGAAGTGCGAATGCTTGCAGGAATATGGATAAGATTATTATGGTCAGAGACAACTGTTGTCTCTGTTATGGCGAATGTTCTGTTAAAGTGGCTCAGAGTTTAATCAATCAATGGGAAAATGTTGGTTCAAATGAAAAATGACTATTGAATAAATCCATAGCAAGTATTTGTGCCATAGCGAGGGAGAAAAGTGTTAAATTAAGCCAGTTAAGGGTTTAAAGTTTAAATTTTTAATAAATAAGCAGAAAGTACACATTTTGATTTTGATTTTTGAACACAGATAAACAACATAAACATGCACGCAACAACTGCGCAAGTGCCATATATATTTTTATGTTCTGTACAAAAATCAGCAGCTGAACACAACTTTCTAATACACAATTTTAATTAACTTGAGAGCATCATTACTCATTAGTTTGTAAATGGTGTGCTGAATATTATCAGTCAAAATAGCAGTATTCTAAGGTCGTTAACTTTGATAATTTTGCTCCCAATAAGAAGTGTGAAGTAAAGTGGTTGATGTTAATTAGGTGTCTCTTTAAACAAAGATGATAGTATCGATAATTATGTCAGAAAAAGTTTAAATCTAAGAAATACAATAATAATACATAAACTGATAACAATCCAAAACATTCGAAACTTCGGTCACAGACATCGGGAAATTTATGCATGTGTCAAAAATCAAAAATGGTGTTCGTTTTTATTCTGTAGTCGCGGAAGTGGAACGATGTATTGAATGAAAACTTTCGTGTTTTTGTTAGAATTAGTTATTTCTATCACGAGTTAATTACTTTTGATTAATGCTTTTCTTATAGCATTTCAATGTTCGAAGTTTTTACTTAATATTCTTCGTTCGGGCCGCGTAAAATTGCAATGAAAAATATGGCGCCTTCTCTACCGAGGATTTAGTTTTGGCTTGTTATGTTTTAATTGAATAATTTTGCTTCCAAAATTTCTATTTTCTGAAATTAATCGTTTTCGTCTGTGAATCATTACGTTTTATTTTATGAACTGACAAGTAAGTTGAAATTACTTTTTTGGGTTTTGTTTATGTGCTTACCCTCACATTTCAGAAATGGAAGCAACTCCTATCTCTCATCAACTTTCTGAAGATTCAGGATGCATTTCTGGTTCCTTTTCAACGTCACTAATATTCGGTTCTACGCCAAGTAATCAATTTGCTACTCCAACTTCTCATGTTGGTTCCCGCAAGAGGAAGTACTGTCAATCCTTCATCACTTCTAAACGATTGCAAGATGCCCTGGAATCAACTCCTTGCACATCATCACCTATATTTTCAAGTACATTGAATGAATCCTTAGTAGATAACTTGGAGAATTTTCATATAAGAGCATTAGATATAGGAACCAGCTGTACGCATGACACTTCAAAGGATAAGTTCTCAATTAATAGAATACCTCATCCTGCAACACCTGAAAAGAGAATTGGTCGTATAGCAGAAATCAAAAAATTCAAATCAGACTATTACTTTAATTCAAAAGTAAATGAATCACCAGTGAAGGAAGCTCATGATATTCTATATGCTAATTTGAAACCAATAGCAAGAAAACCATTCTCCCCATTCAAATACAAAGATGGTGCAGATAAATTTGCCTCTCCTGCCAAGAAGTGCCTATTCGAGAATAACAAAAAGTGCCTTTTTGAAAGTTACGAAAAGTTGAGGAATAAGCAATTGTTTACTAAAGTCGTTGGTAATCCAGTTATAATGTCCGTTTTATATAAATATTTGTCTGATGGTGATATTTACCGATTGTCCCTAGTATCTGCTTCTTTGAAAGACGCAGTTTTTATGAATGTAGAAGCAAGAAATAGATATGAATCCTTCATGGAAGGGTATAGGGAAAATAAGGAAAACTATCAACGTACACCTCCTAGTTCTCCAGAAAAATGTGATAGCCCGCCAGGAAGCCCCAGTAGGTTTAATGAATATATGAAGGTGAGTTTCCATTTTTTTGTAATTTGAACCATATAAATAGTTGAATAGAAATATATTACAGTTCTCTATCGCGAATTCCCGCCAAAATCTTTTTTTACAACTTCTAACCTAATTTATGACTAGTTATGTAATATCTTAAATCTAATTCAAGATAATGACCAGTAATGACCGTGGTCATTGTTGGTCCTGCCCTTGGTCTTGGCCCTTGAGGAATGACCGAGAATGACCAGCTTCCGCTCAAATGCAGTTCTGGTCATCTCCACCATTTTTGTTAATGTAGGTCAGGGAGAATGAAAAAATTACCTAGTTATATTTAATGAGAACCTAGAAAAATCCCCAAAACCTACTGCATTACTCCCTGGGCAAAAATTTGAATAATATTTTCCATACCACATCCGTACAACCACTTAAGTTAATTACATGATTTATTTTTATTTTTGGTAGCTGAATATTGTTCAACATTTCTATTTCAGATTTACGCTACAATTGAGTCATGTCCAGTTTAGAAGATTTCATAGCATCTGTTGAAATTGCAAGTGAATGTTTATTTGAATCTGACATTCATGTGTTATCATAAAAATAAACATAGAATTTAACCTTATTTCTTCAATGACCAGAAGCTTGACTCGGCTCTCGAGTATGTTCACCTTGGGTCATCTGCGGTCTTAATCGATGACGTTGAAGGGCAATTCATGACGTCATATGATAAAGACCAGCAATGACCAAAAGCGCTTAAATGCAGTTGGTCATTGTTGGTCTTGACCAATGATGACTAGATCATCCGCTTGAATTAGATTTTAGTTCATCCAATAAAACATTGTATTTTCAATTCTACAAACAACTTTTTTATTTGTGAGGGTTTAGTGGAAAGCATATATTTGAGTTGAAGGTCATTAAAAGAATTAATCTACAATTGACTAATGAATAACATTTGATTTTAGATCGGTAAGCTGTTGAGCTGCGACCAAAGCCTAACGAAGTGTCCAAGATGTGAGAAACCAAGTATAGTTGAAAATTCGATAGGACAGTGTCAAAATACGCATTCCTGTGGTTATATCTACTGTCAAAAGTGTCTCAGTTTTTCTGAAACCGGTCCAGAGGATTTTTACGATAGGTAAACATATTACTAAGTATCTATTATTTCAGTTATTGGTATATTTTTGGATATCGGTGACCAGCAGATATTGACCAGATGTTGTCATTGTATTCATTGAGTCTTCCTGAACAACATTAGTGAAACTAACAGGTGGAGGTCTGTCTTAGTTTAGAAAATATAGGTACCCAAAGTTTCAAAAATGATCTATCTTCAGGTCACTTTTTTCACTATAAAAACACAGATTTGCTGCTGTAATTTAGTCTATAAATCACCTTTGAACATTCGAATAACTATTCGATAAGTTACATTTCAGAATTCGATATTTAGGACAAAAACCATTATTTTAATCTATGGGAGATGATTACCCCTCAGTAGGGTCTGTAGCGCTCTAAGAAGAACAGGAGTTTCGAAAAGTCATCATTGGAACGCCAGACCTGGTTTAAAACACCATCCTGGCCCAAGAGCAAGAATTAAGTACAGTGGACCCCCGGTAGTCCGGCCCCTGTCTAATCCGGCACCCCCTGTAATCCGACATGGTCTATTATTTATTATTGAATACGTATTCGCTAAGCATGATTGAACAAGTTACAACTTGTACGCACCATCACTAGAATCTTATCATTGGATCTGTAATTTGTCGGATTACAAGGTACTCTTTTGTAAAAAAAAATCCGACTATAGGGGGTCTTAAGCAGTACTCTATAATCCGACGAATTCGATAGTTCGACACTGCCCTGCAAAATGTTTGTCGGACTACCGGGGGTCAACTGTATTTTGTATCTGAATATTGAAGGTATTTTTTTTTAACAGTTTTAAGTTTCACTTCTGTAAAAACGGCGAGGCAGGGTTTTTTCTACTGAGGTTTTTCCCTGTGCTCTTCTTCTTCTCTGTGCGCGTGCCTTACCGGCGAACTGAGGCCTAGTGGCCCATTGTTCACCCGCATCGTTCTATAGAGACTCAGCTCTTCAGACACGAAGACAGAAATGTTGCGAGCCTGCCAGGAGTGGTCCCTCTCACCATAGGAATAGAAGGTGTTGGATTTCCTAGGTGTGTTGACCTTAACTCAGTAAGGTTTCCACAGTTGAACAAAATATGCTCAACCGTTTCATCAGTACTCCTGCACCACCGGCATAGGGAGCAGCTCGTCAATCCCATTCTCTTCAAATGCTTGTTAAACAGGTGACCAGTCAATGCACCAGTCACCAGACTGAGTTGTTTCCTCTCCAGCAGCAGAAGCCTATTGACCTCAGAACGCGAGGACGGTCTCTCAATGAGATCCTCGACCACCTCAGGCCCACCCCTGCGCTCCATTCCGAGGAAAATTCCCTGTTCAGCCAGTTTCCTGAATAACTTCTGACAGATGTGCGACAGATTGGCAGCGAAGGCTCCGGACCAACAAATGCTAATCCGGCTCCCCGCCTAGCCAGTTCATCTGCCTTGACTTTACCAGGTATATCCGCAGAGCCCAGCCCACGCAGAGCTTTCCTGCATTCTTCTACCAAAAGAGAATCAACCCTAACATCAGATAGAGATTTCAGAGTTCCCTGGCTGTCGCAACATATATAAATGTGCTGGCCAGAGTATGCCCTGCGAATGTTTTCCAGTGCGCATGCAAGAACCGCAAATAGCTCAGCCTGCACAATGGAACAGTCCTTCCCCAGAGGGATAGAAGGGACCTGATTGAAGAGAACCCACGATTCCGGCCCCAGACCCTGTTGCTGTGACAGAGCCATTAGTGAACCAGGTGGGACCTTCTGGACTAAGAAGCCTGTTTGATGAAGACCATAGGTCTCTGTCGGGAACAATTACCCTGTAGGGTTCGTCGAAGTAGAACCTAGTGCCCGCGCGGTCCACCTCTGGAGAAGGGGAGCGTGAGCATCCTTAACCATTTTGAGGGCCCTCGCGTGCCCAGTGAAGAGTCCTCCATCGCGCCATTGTCCCCGTTCCCAGATTCCTAGAGCGGTCTTCATAGCCACCTCCTTCAACAACTAGGAGCAAAGGAGGGAGACCAGCAGACATTCCATCGCTGCTGTAGGGGTAGACCTCAGAGCGCCTGTATACTTAAACAAGCTTTCCTCTGGCATTTAGTCATAATGTTCTGGTTGACGGCCCTCTCCATAGAAGGCCACCACACCACAGAGGCATAGGTCAGGATAGGCCTCACCACGGCAGTATACAACCAGTGCATAACGTGCGGTTTGAAGCCCCATCCATTACCCAGCACCCTCCGAGTAGACCAGAATTAACATTGGCTTTATTCTTTGAGTCTCAACGTGTTTGTTCCACAAAAGTTTTGCGGTCCAATATCACCCCGAGATAACGAACTTGTTCGGATAGAGTGAGCCCAACTCCAAACAGACTGGGAAGTCGTAAGTTGCTAGGCACCCTCTTTCTAGTAAAGAGAACATCTCTGTCTTACTAGGATTTACCGAGAGCTCGTTTTTCAAGCACCATCGTTCGACCCGTCGCAGAGCATTCTGCATCAGATCCCCAATGACACTGATCACCTTACCCCTGATTAATATAACAAGGTAGTCCGCATAGGCTACCACAACGAATCCGGAGACAGAACACCGCCCTGCGGACATCCCCTTCCTGGTGAGCCCCTATGGTCGAGCCGCCTAGCCGAGCCACGATGCTACGTGAACCAAGCAGAGATCCCGTCCACCTACAAAGAGTAGGCGGAATCTCTGTGCTCTGGTATCATATGCCAGAACAGTATGGTATTATTCCGTTTTGCACCAACTCAGCTAGGGCCTTTTTTGTTTCATGTATTGTATTTTGTTAGCTCTCAATTTAAAGGAATATGTATATATGAATTTCAGGTATATTCAATAATTAATGTCGTCCGTTTTTAATGGTAGATTTGGCACCTACGCAGATTCTTTCACAGAAATATGATATTCCAGCCATCATTTGATGTCACTCGCCGAAGGACGGAGCAGTGATGCCAAACTTGCCATGAAGAACGGCAGGCTCTCCTTAGAATTTGTGGATATGTGGTACCACAAGAATTTCGATGTTTCTACATTAATTATTGAATATACCTGAAATTCATATACAGATGTGGAAGAATCGGATGGAAACACAAGAGTTCCAGTGTTAAATTCAAGCAGGCTCGGAGTCCAGTGGAACAGTGGAACAATCGAAACCTCAGAGCGATGCGATATTGAATAAGCGGCTGGTCTGTTGGAATGGCATTCTGAAAACTCTGATAAGGGTAAGATCGGAGCATTGGTTACAGCAAACCCTACGGTCGGCAACGACACACGCAACGTCGCGTCTTGCGACTACCACCGAAATACCAGCGTTTGCTGTAACCAATGCTCCGATCTTACCCTAATCAGAGCTTTAGGAACTCCCGTGTTTCCATCCGATTCTTCCACATCTGTATGCATATTCCTTTAAATTGAGAGCTAACAAAATACAATACATGAAACAAAAAAGGCCCTAGCTGAGGTTGGTGCAAAACGGAATACCATACTGTTCTGGCATATGATACCAGAGTCAGATTAATTATTGACTTTACCTGCAATGAAACTAATCGAATAGTTATTTAATGTTTGAAGGTGATTTATAGACTAAACTGGAGCAGTGAATTTGTGTTTTAATAGTGAAAAAAGTGACGGGAAGATGGAACATTTTTAGAAATTTGGGGACCTATATTTTTATACTGAGACAGACCGCAACCTGTTGGGGTCACTAATGTTGTTCAGGAAGACTCAATGAATACAATGACACCAAAAATTGGTCGATATATGCTGGTCACAGAAATTCAAATATAGTGATGGACAAAATTAGTGCACCACCTAAAATTTCGTTAAATTTTATCAATTGATATCTTCTCTGTTATTGTCGAATTTCCTCCATTAAACATAAGTCCAAAACATAAAATCTTCATGTTGTACAGGGCGTTTATATGATATAATGTTTTATAGTCAAATTTTAACGTCTTCTGTGGGCAATGCCAGGTTGCTGAGGCATATAAAAACAATAAAGATTTGTAGCCTAGTATCTCTTGTGTATTGTGTTTTTTTAAAAACCAATTTATTTTGGAATCGTCCAGAGATATTCAACATTTTATCAACTCTTGTATTTTATACATTAGCCATGAATATCTTCGCAACCATTTGACCGATTTAAATGTTTTTTTTTAATTGTAGCTCTTTTATTGGCGAATATCATACTACAATGAGATGTTCAAAAAAATAAATGCATCATGCTGTACAGGGCGTTTAATTTTCCGTTTTTTTTTTCATTACAGTTTAACGCCTTCTATACAGCGATGAAGCCTGATGTTTCCTGAGTATTTTGCTTTTTTAAAAAGCAATTTAACTTGTACCCTTCCAGAGATATTCACATTTTTATAACATCTTGCATTTCATTCAAATCGGACAAATGGTTGCGAAGATATTCATGGCTAATGCATAAAATACAAGAGTTGATAAAATGTTGAATATCTCCGGACGATTCCAAGATGAGTTGTTTTTTAAAAAAACCAAATACTCAAGAGATACTAGGCTACTACTCTTTATTGTTTTTATATGCCTCAGCAACCTGACATTGCCCACAGAAGACGTTAAAATTTGACAATAAAACATGACAGTTAAACGCCCTGTACAACATGAAGATTTTATTTTTTGGACTTCTGTTCAATGGAGAAAATTCGACAATAACAGAGCTACAATTGAAAGAAAAAAACATTGATATCCGACTAAAGATTGGGAAGATATCCATTGTTAAAATTTAACCATTGTTAAAATTTAGCTAACTTTTAGGTGGTGCGCTAATTTTGCACCGGTTTTTCACTATAATTTGACCCCCCCCTTTAACTTTGTTACTGAAGGAGATACAAAAAAATGTTTCGTATAAAAGTTTCACGAAATCAACTGAGGTTTTTTGATATGAGTCCAGAAACTGAAATATATACAAGGTGACCAACATATTGATGGCAACTTCATTTTTTCAAATGGAACCCCTGTATATTTTTCCATTTTGGCTAGCTCTTTTTCTCCTGATTTCGAATATGTACCTAACATATGTTGGTCTACCTTTTTTATTCTGAAAACCACAGAGTTTTAAAGTTTAAGAACCACCTGCCAAGATTTGTAATCATTTACTGAAAATGCTCATTTTTTGGATTTATAATAACGTCAATGGGAGATATACAGGTAAACAACATTGAATGCAACTATATTTTTTCAAATGGGACACCCTGTCCTGTATATTCTTCCTTTTTTTTGAAAGGCTATTTCCTCCTGATCTCGAATATAAATGCGTATGTGGATGTCTCTTCAATTTTCAGTGTTTCAAAGTTTTTAAATGATGATACCGAATACAAAAATATGTGAAATACATACGAAATTCTTTATATCCAAACAATCTTCTTAAAAGTATCATTTTAGAATGAATACTTAACAATTACTTAACCAATGAAAAATGATAAACTATGGTAGTATGGTAAGAATGACATCAACTAAAGAAATTGCTCAATGACCACCTTCATTCAATACACATAGTTCATATAGTTTTGTCAAGTTGTTTTTGACAGCATTAATATGGCTCTGATTCAAGTCAGAAATTAAATCTTCAAAATTTGTTTCTAATCATTACAATATTATCATTATTCTTTGTGCGTTGACGGGATTGGTTCAGAATAATTTGTTTAATATTGGTTGATTTTATATCATTAATATTATTCTCAGTTTTCATTGATTGTCATTATTGCTGAAGTAAACTTTTTCCTTCAGGAACGGCAATAAAAACGTGTCCAACGGTAAATCGGGACTATTTGGTGGCCATAAAATGGGTGCGCCATTACCAATCCAAAGATCAATTGGCCACTTATTCCGAACTTACAAAACGCTATGCCAGATGGTTATTGAAATTTGAAACTCCGTGGTGCTCAGAATAAGAAAGATAGAAAAACAATATGTTACATATTCAAAATCAGGGGAAAAAGAGCTAACCAAATATGGAAAAAATACAGGGTGTTCCATTTGAAAAAATGAAGTTGCCATCAATATGTTGCTCACCCTGTATGTATTTCAGTTTCTGGACTCATATCAAAAAATCTTAGTTGATTTCGTGAAACTTTTATACGAAACATTTACTTTGTATCTCCTTCAGTAACAAAGTTAAAGGGGGGGTCAAATTATAGTGAAAAACCCGGTACATCAGTATATTTACCCACTTATTTTTTATCGGGATTATAGGTCACTGAATCGATGTTCATAGGACTCATCATCATTCATATATTATTTCGATGTTAATATTTTTTGTGAATATTTAATAATAACACATTGTTTTTGCAGTTGCCAGTCTTCGGCTTTACTCAAAAACAGTTCGAGGTATGGACTGTCAGACATGAGCAACAGTGATCGATCTGTTAGTCGGTACAATGATGATTGCTCTAGTCAACTTTATTCCATAATACACAGCCCAAGGAATAGCAGGATATTCGAAGAATCCTCCGGCTTCATTTCAGAAAATGAATACTCACCTAAGGTTGGTCACATATTTTCATTTCAAGTTTATTGCACAAATGTAAACTGCAAAAATGTGTAATACCACTCAGTCTAAGCAGAGATGCATGGAATTCATAATGCAGGCAATAGTAAAAAAAAGTCTTGAAAAAATATACAGGGTTTTCCGGTGTCGACAGTGTTGCCACGTCTATCTCAAACACATATCTACCTGTAGGACCTACAACAATTGTTTTTCACATTTAGCAAGTGTGACTGGAAATAATTTCTGAAAATTGTTTTGGCACTCGGTAATCCTGGCCTCAACCATAGAATTCATTCCAATAATTCACCTCATAATCATAGACAAACTAAAAAATTAGATGAGCCACTCGTATATTCCGCGCCATCTGTCGGAGGAGGAGACTAATACACGAAAAAATTATTTTCAATTTGATAGTTAGATGTCGTTACATTCATGGAAATCCTATCGAGAAAGTAAAATGATTATTATCAAAAAACCTTTGAATTGTCAACTGACACAAGGAGTGGTTTGACACGTTCTTTTTGAAATATAATAAATTTCGATATGCCTGCAAGAGTGAAAACGTGCTGTGTTATTGGATGTGAAAATCGAGATGCAAGAAGGCTCCTCCTAAAATTTCAGAAAGAAATACAGTGGAACGTCTGTATAACGAATTTCGTACAAGATATTGCATCTTGAATCCAAATTCTTGAATTAATCAGTGAAGTCGACAACGAAATTGCCGACTGTAGAAACAAATTTTTTGTATAACGAAATTTCTTTATAACGAATTTTTTTTGGGGATTTAACGCTTTGGTTATAGGGAAGTTCCACTGTATTCAATAGTTCTCCAAAAACGTCTAATAGAGAGAGAGAGAGAGAGAGAGAGAGAGAGAGAATGTTCTTTATTGTCTAAGACAATGAGCTATTGACCTTTGGTCCTTCCGCTCGTGTACATTTTTTTTAACACTTTGTTTAATAAAAAAAACTAACATTTTCAAGAAAAACGTACAAAAACCTTTATCACGCTATACTAAACTTGGAAATAGTACTGACAAACGTCACAGTTTGTTTATAGTTCGCAGCGCCCTCAACGGTAATTGGATTCGCGAATAGAAAGGTGTCCATTAGGGGCGTTCGGCATCGACATCGGACAGGTGCCGTATTCTCGAGAAGTGATATTCGAAAACGTATACGAACTTCATTGCGCGGTGTGCATTTTTGCAGGTAAAACAGGGACTCGCACAATGAAGTTCGTATACGTTTTCGAATATCACTTCTCGAGAATACGGCACCTGGTCGGATCGATCTGAACCGTTCGTTTATTACATCCGGATTGAGGGGAGTACACATCTGGACCGTTCGACATAAAAATCTGAGCAATCGGATGTCGATCTTTTCGCTCGGTATATTTCGACGGATCAAAGCGATTTTATCCATAGAGTTTTATGTTTTTTTATATATTTTTTTGTTTTATGTTGGGTTCCTGATCCGACAACCGATAGATTGAAAAATTTTAATACTTATCAAAACTTTTATTCTTCTGTTTTTATTTATTCATTAAAAACCTAATTAATTCATTAAAAATTTTCGATATAGCTATCGTAGTTATGAATGGACAGGAGGAGATATTGCTTTCTCGTTTCTTTTTTGTGTAATTAACTAATTAATTAGGATCATTCGGTACAACTATCGCCGTAGTGAATGAATAGAAGGGGAATTTGCATTCAGTTCTTTTGCACCTAATTATTCAATTGAGATTTTACGTTAGAGCTACGAAAAGGGTGAAAGTATTGTTAAAAGATGAGCATATTTCCCAAATAGTGATTTTTGAAATCTCATAATCTATGAAAATAGAACAGAGCAGTATGTTCTGTGGCAGATGCTCTGTACCGTTCGTTTATTCGCAGATACAGTCGACTCTCGCTAACTCGAAATCCACGGGACCACGATTTTTCTTCGAGTTATGTATAGTTCGACTTAGGCATAGTTCGAGTTATACAGGTCAACCTTGATAGAATTCGACTTAAGGAGGTAATGAGATATAGAGGTAAACCAAATGAAAATTCGATTTATAGAGGTAAAAAAAGGAATATATGTATGTACATACATACATACATATTTTCTATTAACGTAAGAGTATGTATATCGTATTTCAATGGATTTATTGAAAAAACGATTGACCCTGGTTAGTTTAAAATTAAATGAATAAAAATCAAGACTTCTATAGATTTCAATAGTTTTTCTGATGAATGAGTGATAAAGAATCCAAAAAGTCACGGGATTTAATAAATTCAAAGTGTTTTTGATTATTTATTGCTAGGCGAATTTTTTTAACTGATATGATCCTGACGAATATGTGCAAGAATTTACGCAGGATGATTTCCATTTTTATATTTTTTTAAGCTTGTTTCCGAAAATGGTAAAGAAAACTCTAAGAAAGTTTTGAAATATCTATGTATTCCCTACAACCTTTACAAAACTGTATAATATTTGTATCAACTATAGGTAGTCTATCTATAAACATTAAACATAAACATTATTAAGTAGGTATTTTGATTGATTGATGAAAAAAGTCAGTAATTTTCTTCTGTTTAAGACTAACAGCAACGTGTTTGTCAATGATATTTTCGATTGAAACAATCGAAGAAAATACGCGGTCAGGTACATTACTGCTTTTTTCCAAAAACATCAGTAAAGTACGGACTGCAGCTTTAGCTTGTTTTGGAGATATATCTGTTGGCTCTTCTTCTTCTTCTTCTGCTTCGTTTTCTTCATCAGAAGGAGCATCATTATTGTTCAGGGACTCCACAATATCTTCATCTGTCAACATGCCGGTTACGGCTACCCCTTCATCGACAACACTAAATTCTTCAAATGTGGTTATTTTATCTGATGGCAGCAGTTTTGTAACCTCTTTCCATTCCGCTTCTATATTGAAATACGGCGGTTCCACTACAGCTACTTCCTCTGGTTCCATTTGTGTTTCTACTCCTGTTTCAACAGGATTTTCTGTCATTTCGAATCCACATGACTTGAAGCAATTAGCAATTGTTTTGGCAGTTATATTATTCCAACATTTGTTGGCAAACCGCATGGCCTCTAGGAGATTGATCGTGCACGCCTTATCGTCTTCAATGTCTGAAATTGTTTTTCTAACCACTTCAGTTCTGTAGAATACCTTAAAGTTTTTTATTGCTGCAATTTCGATGTAGTGTTAGCCGGCAAATATTTCACATTCACCCATTTCAGAGGTGGAATAGAGTTATGTGCAGTGCAGTTGTCTACAAACAGGAGAATTTTACGTTTTTTTTTCCCATAGTTTTATCAAGATTAGTCAACCATGAGGAAAATAACTCGGTGTTCATCCATGCTCTCTTATTTGATGCGTATTCAGTTGGGAGAGACTTTACTCCTTTAAAGCATCTGGGATTTTTTGCTCTGCCTATAACGAAAGGTTTTAGCTTGGTTGAGCCTGTCATATTCGTTGCAAGTAAAATGGTAACCCTGTCTTTGCTATGTTTACCACCATGGCATTTTTCGTCTTTGTACTGGTATGTTTTGTCAGGAAGGCACTTAAAGTACAATGCTGTCTCATCAGCGTTGAAAATATTATTTGGATCATAGTCTTTCAAGATATTTTTCAACGAGTCCTTCCATTCATCGCAAATATTATTGTCCACAACCGCACTTTCACACGCAAACTTTCTTGAATGAAATAGTTGCCTCTTTTTGAAATTTTCAAGCCAACCATTACTGGCCTTGAAATTATCATGACCTAGAGATTTTGCGAAGTGTTCTGCTTTTTCTCTAATTATTGGACCTCCAATAGGAATGTTTTTATCTCTGCATTGCTTAAACCACTTCGTCATGCACTCTTCTATATCAGGAAACTCTGCAGCTCTAATTCTCTTACACTTAGCATTACCTTCAATAGCTCGCTTTTCGATTTCTGCCTGGTTTTTCAGAATAGTAGACAGGGTACTACCTGGGATGTTGAACCTCACAGCTATATCTTTCTTTTTTTCGACCCTTCTTTCACCATCTCAATTATCTCCAACTTCTCACCGATAGTCAGTGTTTTAATTTTTTTTTTACACTCTGACGACAATGCACGAGAACTATCTCGTGCGCAGCACAAATACTCCACGACGCAATTTTTCAACCACTAATTATGATTAATTCGCCAACATGTTACGACTTGTGCGGCAGGGATTCGGTTTATCTACTGAACTTCGAGTTATAGAGGCAATTTTTGTTTCTCTTCGACTTATAGAGGTAATTGGGGTGAAATATAACGTTAAATAATTTCGAGTTTTTTTTTCGACTAAGGCAGGTTTTTCCTAGGGGATTGAAAATTCTTCGAGTTATCGAAGATTTCGTGTTATCAAGGTTCGAGTTAACGAGAGTCGACTGTATTACATATGTGAATCTGTACGATCTGTGGTCACGTGACTAAAAAATCCGTCTGCTCGCGGAGGTCAATGCCGAACAGCCTTTTTGTATGTATTATATTATATGCATCTCGATAGAAGTTCTCACCATGCAAATAATATTGATAACAGTTCGCTGTTTAAATTCTATGAACAATCAACCTTATCCTCTGACATAATTAACCATATTTGCTTGTTCATAACAATCGTTTTTTTTTCTAGCCGGCCAGCGTCAAGAGAAATCTCAGCCAAAAACTTAAAAACATAAGGCCGAAAAGCCAAGTTTTCCACCTTTTCAACGATGTGGTTCCTCCTTCGGCCCCCGTAAAGAAGAGGGCCTCCCTTACCACAACCCCTGTGATCGCACTGGAAACCGAGAGGATACAAGATATTGAACCACCAAGTCCACCGAAAGTTAGAATTTTGGCCTGCTCGAAGCAGAGTAAGAGAAATCTGAAACGTCTGACAAGATAGCCAGTCGAAAAAGATTTTAGTCTATTCAAACTTTTAAAACATTTTTATCCCTGTTTGTTTTTTTTTAATTTATTGTTTTTGTTATGCTTGGTTTGTGTTTGGTAGATGATTGAAATGTTTGTCCACTCTGTTACTAATTAGTGGTTGTTTGAAAAAATGAAAGAAAGGAGAATGTAGACGGTATTATGATATTGACGAAGACTCACTCAAAGTTTGTGACAAAACATATTATATTAACATTCCTCATAATACCTGAATAAACTTCAGTTGGAAAATTATTTTATGGTGATCAAATATTGACTGCTGTAATATTACCCAGAAATTTCGCATATAAAATACAGAAAGAACCATTCTGTTCTTTCATTGTATTTATATTTCAAGTTCAAAATGAAGAAGGAATCTAAAAATCATTATGGATAACTCCCGAACGACATAAAAATTTCAGTTTAAGGCTAGTAACACCTGATTCCTATTTAAATACAGGGTGAGGCAAAACAAACAGTACAGTTTATTTTGTTTGAGTCGGTACTACACCCCATTTTGATCTTTCAAGTTTTAAAGATCACATCATCAAAGTGATGTTCACCAGAATCAATGTACTGATGTAGGCGACTTCTGACGTTTAAAACTGCTTTCTGGCACATATCGAATGGCGGCGATTTCATCTCTACTCTCATATTTTCCTATGGGTCTACCTCAAGGAAAAGGTTTTTAAGCATCGTCGCAAAATTTGGAAGAACTGAAGAAACATATTAGAGAGGAAATCTCCTCCAATCGATATGTGCCATAACGCAGTTGAAAACTTCAGAAATCGCCTATATCAGTACAACAATTCTGGAGGACATCATCTTGATCATGTGATCTTTAAAACTTAAGTGAAAAAATGGGGTGAAGTACTGACACAAACAGAATAAACCACTTTTTTCGTAGGTTGTGCTAATTTTTTCAATGGCCCATCAAAACTTCACTGTTTGTTTTGCCGCACCCTGTATTTCAAGTTCGAAATGAAGAAGAAATCTAACAATCCATATGGATAACCCCTGAATGACAGAAATTTCATTTTAAGTCTAGTAAGACCTGATTCCTTCTTAAATATTATGACTCAATAATTATCTTGAGGTGATAGAAATTTTGATTTTCACCATCGTTAATTTAAAGAACTTAATAAGCTCCCGTACTATTATTATTTAAGGTTATATTTCTCAAAGAAACGTTAATTTTCAACATGGTATAGACGTTGAATAATATTACAATGTGAAATTTTGATTGAATGCATCACAATGCTGAAACTGAATACTACGGTTAGATTAATGTATTAAATACCCGAGTTTTTGTAACAAAATTTGTTACCTAAATGTGTTTAATTAATTTTGAGGAATATCATGTAGAATAGTTCCTTGTTGAATGAATTATACTTTCAGATCACTTTTTGTACATGTATTTGTCCTTGGACTAAGTTTACTCCACTCAGGACCTCTAGTTTTGTAATATATTTTTAGAATTTTTACTCTACTGAACATCATCGTTTTGAATGATTCGTTTTTAACATTCCTGTATTAGATAAGCAGTTCATGTGATGACTTTTGTGAAGTATGTAAATTATCTGTTATTTCCGCCATGACACTGTAAAATTCGAATTTTTCACAATGTTTGTATCTATATTCCTTTGATTCATGTCCAGTTAGGTTTGATAAGAAATTTATTAGATCTGGTTTCAATTTATAATGTATTGTACTGTTAGTTTATATTGTATTGTAGTATTTGTTCATGATTCCATTTTTTGTAATATTTGAATATTATTTAAGATGAAACTATTTTTGAAATATAATATTTTGATGATTTTTGTTATTTTATTTTCGTGTTCTTTGGAAGGAGCTGAAATATTTGAGTTTAACAACAATATTGGGTTAGAGTTACTGAAGAACTTACAGAATAAAAGATGTAAGTTTGATGGAAAGAATTTTTTTTTATCAAAACTCTTAACAACAAGACTTGGAAATTCTTCATGTAGACGCCAATAAGTTGTTATATGGCGAAATTATAGGAAACATCGTAAAAATAACAATTTTCTTTCAGAATTTAGTTTGAATAAGGTAAGTTTGATTTGAACAAATAATCAAACACGAATTATATAGTGCAATGCACTTTTTATCCAGAATACCGTTAAAAATGTGATAAAAGCAATAATTTAGGATAAACCTGAAATAATAGATCTTTTGTGTAATATTTTTTACAAATATTTCTGATGATATCGATCTGTTTATAAATTTTTAGGTATGTATTTTCAAAAAAGAAGTTTTTTTATTTTCTATGACACGATTTTCTTCTTCATTCAAAATTTTGGAAAAAAAACTATTCTATGGTGGTTGAAATTGAAATTATTCTTAAAAATATTCCATAATACCATCGTATTATTCATATTTCTATTGAACATTTACCGTTTTTTGAAGTTTTACACAATATAAAATATATATAACGGTATTCGATATAGGACGCTTCGGAGGATTTTGAAAAATTTCGTGTTTTGGTCAGCTAAGCACACTATGCGCAGAACGAACAATTTTTGTTGAGTACGCTCAGCTCACACTGATCATTATGCATTTTAAGTTGTGAATATCAAAGAGTGTACAACAATATTCAAGAAACTTGACAGTTGAATTTGTTTTTTGAAAAAGTTTAACGTTTTCTGTTGAAGTTCTGTTCAATTTTACCATTTTAAAATGCTTTTTAAGTATTTTAACTAGTATTATAAACTAAGGAACTCGTCCAGTGATTTGAATAGAGCATTTATCAAGAATTTTAGCCCACTTTCGAAACTTAGGTGAGAGTTTGATGTATTTATATATAAACATAATTCTAAACTTTAAAATTGATACGTTTTCCTCCTTAAGATTGTACTGAATTGGTGTCGGTGAATATATTTCTGATATCTCCTTCGAAATCCAACGATAATTCTGAAAAAAAGAATCGATATTTGATAAGGATATCATTTTATCCTAGTTTATTCGTAGAGAAATTAAACTTATATTCCTAATTATTCTATCAAATCGATAATACGGAAATTAACATTTTTTCATTGAAATGCATTAAACGGAATGAATTCCCGGTAATTTCTATTGTATGAATTTGGCAACGCCGCCATGTTAACCGTCTTTGAGCAATTTCGAATAATTCGCAAAAATATGACAACCGGGCATAGCTAGTTCTATAATTTCATTGGTCGTCGCCATTTTCGATGGTTCCGTTTTGTAGTGCAAACTTCGTTAGTTTTTCATAATTTTGTGTGTTATTTTATCAAAATTCACCCATGAATCTTAATAAACTATCGTTAAAATCTTTCGAAGTAAGTATCTGAATAATATTTGTGTTTGGTTTTATTGCAATTACAGAGTTCTCGTTGTTCGCCAAACCTCTGCATTTTGACTGCAGTGGTGATTTTTGTCAATCCTACTATTGGCATCAACAATTCTTGGTTTTATTCTCGAGAACATAATGAAATTCAAAAAGTGTAATATGTTTTTGTTGAATGCAATTGGTATTTAGTTTTAATTTCATCTAAGAAAATTCCTAATGTGTATAGTGCAAATATAGTTGACTATTCTTAGTTATTTATCACCTAGTGAAGAAAAGGTGAAAGAGAAAGGTAACTGCTTTGTTTATTGAATAAAGTATTTGTACCTCGATTTATTCATTTGAAGATGTATCTACGAGAAAGTTGAGTTGAAAATAGGCCGAATTAGTTTCAAAAGTAGGTCATACCATAGGGGATTTTTTTGTTTCCCCACTAAATCCGCTTGTTTGGATTGCTTGGCTACTGTTTTTATTTTGGATTATTTACCGAAATTTTGATAGATGCTTATTTTGCAGCAACTCCGATTTGCGTTTAATTAATTATGTCATATTAATACTGTTTTATTGATTATTAGCAAAAGATACCTCTCTGTAATGTTTAAAGACTTTCATATAAATTCGGATTCTTTTGCAGGTAGTTTTCTTAAGTGGACTTGATATTTAAAATTTGAAATATGTCGGTGCCTAACCAACAGAACGGTAAAAAAAGTTCTAATAGCTCCATTGCGAATACTCCAGCAAGTACGCCAGTCACAACTTCTAATGGTAATGCACAGGGTGTAATTCATAACTCGCCACCCCCAAACAACAATGCTCCAAAGTATGGTAAGTACTATTTGATCTTCTCTGAATTGTTTCACGTTGGGGCTTTTCTATTTGACTGATAGATCACTTCAATTTGACTGAAGCGACCAATTTATACGCTGCATTACTGCATCGGTTTAGAAGTAATGCAGCGTCAAATAGAAAAGTCCTTTTATGACATATTTAGTATAGACGATGGATTTTCATTAATGCAATCTTTGGTTGTGAAGTAGAGCTGATAAGAAAATTATTATTTTTTGAAGTTGAAAGCTTATTCACAAGGAAAAAAATTACTATCAGTTTGAAGTAACGTTTTATCTCATGGTTGTCTGTTGAAGTATTAGGGTAAGAAATTTTACAGCAACGGTTTCATCATTTCGCAATAATTCTTTTTTCTTTTTTGTGAGCTTCTGTTTTGATTTATGCCTGTGGTAGCCTGACATTGAAATTATGTCATTTCTTTATTGATGATATCAAAAAACTACTGAGATTATGAAGAAAAATAATTTGGTTTCCTGTTCTTTTTTATTTCAAAGATATTCTTTTACTCTACCAATAATTGATGAGATACCACCTTTTGTTTTGTTTCTATTCTTGATACTAATAGTAGCATATGTGCCAGATTTGTTTATTTTCATGTGATAACATTGAGTATCAACAAAGCATTATTTATCAAGTATTATCAATGTTCTCTTAGTTATGTTTTGAGCTAATACCATTCAATCTGTTCATTCAGTGAGTCATTCTATTGTTGATAAGAAGTGTTTGTTTTCTTTAGCTGGTTTAGGAAATTCTGGGTGTAAGAACTATCAATTTAACTTTTTGTTCGAGGAAACCAGTCATTTAGAATCAGTTGTGGGTGATTTTTTAGGTTTAACTTTTAGTCTAACTGAATTAAATCAACTTGTGGAACAGAACAAAACTGGAATAACAGTTATAGAAGACTTGATAATATTTAACGTGTGTTGATTGGAAGCAAGTCTATAAAGGTGATCTCAAGCATGGTGCCTGTTTTTAAAATGGAAATTTCAATTATTTATATTAATTTTCAGATGTTTTATCGAATTTTATAACTTACAATTCTGATCTTATTCCGTATAATCATGATACTATGAAATGAGTTATTATTCACTGCTGTCAGATCCTTCATAGATTCATCTTTGCTATTATATTCTTTGAATTGATATTTCTTCAGTATTCTAAAGTACTCCAACTAACAAATAGGGGTTTACCTTGTCAATCGAGGGCCAAGTCTACCTTTATTACATCAATTAGAGCAATATTTATTACAAAATATACAGTAACAAGTTCTCCAAATATTTCTCATGTGTCAACTTGACTTTTTCTGCACTTGTAATGGAAAAGTCTTGTAAAGATCTTAAAATGTTAAAATCTTCAAGAAGTTTATTCAGTAGTCGTGGATAAAGTGTAGTATGCTACTCGCAGATAATGGCTGTTATTCACTTGACGATTTAGGTCACTCGCTCGTAACCTAAATAATTAATATTTTATCCTTGACTATTGTATTATCTACCCATTATACGACTACTCGGCTATAACAATACCCATTAATTACTGATGAATAATAAGTTATTATCCACTGCTGTCAGATGCTTCATACATTTAGCTATGAAATTATATTCTTTAAATTGATATTTCTTCAGTATTCTAAAGTACTCCAATTCACAAAAAATATGGGTATACCTTGTCAATCGGGGCCTAATCTACTTTTATTATATCAATTAAAGCAATTTTCATTACAAAATATACAAAAATTTCCTATGTGTCAACTTGACTTTTTCCACACTTGTAATAGAAGGGTTGTGTCACAATCGCCAAATGTTAAAATCTTCAAGAAATATATTCAGTATTGTCAATTGTCTTAATAACTTTTAATTTTATAATTAGTAGTCATGGATAAAATATAGTATAGTCCATTCACGAAAGGTTGAGCCGTCGGTTGGCCATGGAAATTTGGCATATTCCACTGTGTATATTAAAATTTTAGGTTATGTTCTTTATTTTCTTGTCAGATTGATACACAATGTTGTCAATATTGCATAGAGTTGTCTGACAACTCGCAAGCTCGTCGGACGAGGCCGAGTACTTTCGGCAACGTTGACTTCATTTTACGTTATGACAGCAAATACTGCCAACTTCAGATAAATAAAGAAACGCCTACTATGTGCTCAACCTTTCGTGAACGGACTATATGCTACTCTCATATAATCGCTGTTATATACTCGGTGATTTAGGCCATTCGCCTAAACTTCACCTCGTGAATAATAGCTATCATTATACGCTCGTTGCATAATACAGGTTTGGAAATTCACATCGGAAACATAGGAAATTCAATGCATCAGAGAAAGAAATTCACCGTGCAGTTGACCAGTGCTATAATGGAAAGGTTCACGTGATTCGTAACTCTCTGAATGAACGAGCAACTGGAATATTGTAGTTTGGTCTCTCTCTTATCGTTGGGATAGGCTTAATCGAGCAGTATGGTAGGGAACCTGCAGTACTGGCATCGAGTATTACGCGCAGCCTGACGCATTTACTGAATGCGTCGGATTGCCCGTGTTAGTCGATTTGAGAGAGACAAACATATTATTTGTTCATTGGACCATCCATCGCGTCAAACGAAATCGAAATATAGCATATAAATATAGGCCTTTTGGGATACTTACTCGGGTTAACTCAATCCCTAACCTTCGCGTTCGTTTACCCAACTCTAACATCCAACCCGTGTTCGGAAAGTACGGTGCTATTAACTCGATCACCGACCCAGGTTGATTTATCGTAACCATACACGAGAGCAGGGTTGTACAGTCACCGCATGCTCACTGCAGTTTAATTTGGTATTTGAGAGAGGCGGGAATTAGTCTTCTACTCTTCTCCTATTAATTTCATATATTATATTCCTAAAAATTATGGAAAGATAAGAGAATTTGGCTCAATGTAAAATGAGTGGTTCCATGAGCCAATAAAATAATGTGAAACAACTTCTTCATAACTTTGTATCCAGATTTTTCTGTGCTACGCTACAGCTTCCTTTACTTCTTTAACTAAGTTACTCAAAGATAACATTAAACATGGGAGGGCACACCAGAAATTATAATATAAGAAAGATTTCACAAAAGCCAATAAATGCAAGCAAAGCTAGAGACAATCCGAAAATAAACTGGGACTGAAAAACAAATTCTTTACTTCTTTAACATAGGTACTCAAAAATAACATTAAACATGGAAGGGTAAACCAGAAATTATAAGAAAGATTTCACAAAAGCCAATAAATGCAAGAAAAGCTAGAGACAAATGAGACAATCCGAAAATAGACCTGTACTGAAAAAATAAGTAATATTTGGTTATGTTATTGAATATTGATACGTCTGACACTTCAAATCCTAAACCTGATGTGTTCGTATACTCAGAACCCGGGTTCGTGATCCGAGTAGATACGTCACGTGACCAAATAGATCGAGTTAATAACCCTGAGTAAGTTTCTGAAAACGCCTTATGTCCAATATAGCACTGTCCAACTGCACGACAAAATACTCTTTCTAATGCATTGAATATCGTATGTTTCCAATGTGAATTTCCAAACCTGTATACTATTATCCCTTATAATCATGATGTTACGTTGAAAAGAATGGGTTAAGAGTTAACACTTGATTTTATTGCAGGTACACTGGTGCCGAATCGAATATTTGTTGGGGGCATATCTGCCAACACAACGGAAGGCGAACTATTGCAGCTATTCAGCACCTATGGCACCGTGAAGGCCGCTAAGATTATACAAGACAGAGCTGGCGTATCTAAAGGATACGGTTTCATAACTTTCGAGAGCGAAGATGACGCCCAGAGGCCGTTGAGAGAGGCCGACAATATCGTTTTGAGAGAACGTAAACTGAACATAGCTCCAGCTGTCAAGAAGCAAGTAAGTTGGGAACGGTATCCTTCCATTTGTACAGGGCGTTCATGAATCGGAGGTGTATGTTATTACTTGGATGATATCAAGATATCACTGTGGCCTATTTTGTGCTCCTTTGTTTTCAAGCTGATTTTTCCGTGACTTTCATGTATTGGGAAAAGTAGAATTCGATAGGTGGCGCTCTGAAATGTCAATTTCATTTTAGCAACGAGTAAAACAAATCAGATGCCATATAAGCCCTTTGATATTTAAGTGGTTTTATTTTGCTCTTTTAGTTATTTTCAGTGTGTGTTTTGTAGAACTTTTGCTTTATCTTCGATTGCGCTTTAGCGCTTTGCAATGTTAAACTAAATTTTGACTCCTAATATTTTTATTTTTGGAGTAATAGGTTTGGTTGATGTTTGTCAAAGTACAACAAGCGTTCAATGAACTGTTTAGTTTTAGGTCTGATTTCATGTTTTTATTTCATTTTTGATATAGTGATATCTACAAAATTTGAGACATTGTCAGTAACCTCAATAGTGCTAGAATTCTCAGTCCTAATTTTTGGTTGTTTTCGTTTTCTGGAACATACTTCGGTAGTTTATAAGGAAGGTACTGCATTTAAAAAAGATACTTTTTCTTACTAAGGCCTGAAGAATATGTTACTGATTTATATATTGTCACCTTCAGAAATATAAACTATTATACCATCCACTATCAACTTATAACTATTCACAGTCGGTACTAACCTTGACTATAGTAGTCTTCCCTTTTAAAATGTAAGGAATACATGCACATACTATCTGTAACTGGTTTCCCCATTTTTAGTTTCATTGCCCAAGCCTTTCTTTGAGATATATTTTCCATAACTCCAACGCATTTTCAATATTTACCATTTTTCCCATGGGAAGAAATTTATGGAAAGATAAATCGGGATCTTCCTTTACGGCTAGTGCAACCAAATAACAGAACAGTTTCGATTATGCAGCGACATAATTCAAAGTATAAAACTTTAAAAAGGTACACGAAAAATCAATGCGATCTGCAATGAAGACAAAAATAGAATAAAACAATGCAAAACGAATTATTTTACTCGTTGCTTCAATTACAATTTTTTTCCGCCAGAGGTCTCATTGAATTCTACTCCGCCCATTGAAACAAGTTTTAGGAGTGCCATAGCCCAAGAAGGTTTTTGGTAAAGCGCTATCAGTTGTGATTTCTTCTTATGGTTTAAAGTTGGCACTTTATGGTTGTTTGAGTTTCATGAGTATGGCTACATATTTTATTTCCTGAAGCCTCGATTACACCAAGCACATTCTTTAATATCTGCTTCAATAATGCTTTGTAGTCTCTTTTCAAACTACAGTAGAACCCCGATTATCCGTGCCAGTCGGGACCAAGCCTTCGCCGGATAATCGAAAACAAACACGATAATCAAAGACCAGTTTTAATTTTCAACAACCATTTATTAGACAAAGCTATGTGTCAAAAAAAACAAAAACGTAATATAATACTAGATACATGCAACAAGAATAACAGTTTTTAATATTTAAACATAATGTCTAAACGTACATTGAACAGTGTCTATATGTCACATTGAAAAATCGCTTGAAAAAATCACCGATTTTTGTTTGTTTTTTGGGCTTCGTAAATTCTACCTCTTTATAATCTCCTTCCATTTTTACAGGGCCGTTCATGAATCGGAGGTGTATGTTATTACTTGGATGATATCAAGATATCACTGTGGCCTATTTTGTGCTCCTTTGTTTTCAAGCTGATTTTTCCGTGACTTCATGTATTGGGAAAAGTAGAATTCGATAGGTGGCGCTCTGAAATGTCATTTCATTTTAGCAACGAGTAAAACAAATCAGATGCCATATAGCCCGTTGATATTTAGTGGTTTTATTTTGCTCTTTTAGTTATTTTCAGTGTGTGTTTTGTGAACTTTGCTTTATCTTCGAATTGCGCTTTAGCGCTTAGCAATGTAAAAAAATTTTGACTCCTAATATTTTTTATTTTTGGAGTAATAGGTTTGGTTGATGTTTGTCAAAAGTACAACAAGCGTTCAATGAACTGTTTAGTTTTAGGTCTGATTTCATGTTTTTATTTCATTTTTGATATAGTGATATCTACAAAATTTGAGACATTGTCAGCAACCTCAATAGTACTAGAATTCTCAGTCCTAATCTTTGGTTGTTTTCGTTTTCTGGAACATACTTCGGGGCCTGACTGTGGTAGTTTTAAGGAAGGTACTGCATTTAAAGAAGATACTTTTTCTTACTAAGGCCTGAAGAATATGTTACTGATTTATATATTGTTCACCTTCAGAAATATAAACTATACTATCCACTATCAACTTATACTATTACACACTGGGTACTAACCTTGACTATAGTAGTCTTCCCTTTTAAAATTAAGGAATACATGCTTCATACTATCTGTAACTGGTTTCCCATTTTTAGTTTCATTGCCCAAGCCTTTCTTTGAGATATATTTTCCATAACTCCAAACGCATTTTCAATATTTACCATTCTTCCCATGGAGGAATTTATGGAAAGATAAATCGGGATTTTTCCCTTTACGGCTAGTGCAACCAAATACAGAACAGTTTCGATTATGCAGCGACATAATTCAAAGTATAAAACTTTAAAAAAGGTACACGAAAAATCAAATGCGATCTGCAATGAAGACAAAAATAGAATAAAACAATGCAAAACGAATTATTTTACTCGATGCTTCAATTACAATTTTTTCCGCCAGAGGTCTCATTGAATTCTACTCCGCCCAATTGAAACAAGTTTTAGGAGTGCCATAGCCCAAGAAGGTTTTTGGTAAAGCGCTATCAGTTGTGATTTCTTCTCCGTTCTTTGGTTCATATAAATTCTTTCCTAGGCCACAAAAAGTTTCTAGTCCTATGAAGGGGGTGTAAGATCCTCTCCTGGCGTATTATTTAGCAGTTTTTCTCCAATCACTGAGCATCCTGGAATACTTGACCTGGAGATTCTTACATTCTTAACCCTCTGCACGGACACCGGTCTCTGGGACCGGTACAGTTTCGAATTGCCTGTACAGCTCGCGAGGTGGCTCCCTCGTTCTCTTTCTCTAAAGAGTCTCAGGACACTCTCAGACAACAAGCAGATTGTATCAGATTTCAATTTTCCGTAAACGTAGTCCTCTAGCTCAACCATTGGTCTCCTAGACCGGTGTTTCCCCGAACTAGTAGGTACTGCCCATACCGATGGGAGATAAAGAGTAATAATTATAAGTGCCTACTGTGTAATAGTTTAATTACTTAGAGCGTTCCATGAAAGTATGTGTCGAAATTATAATGCAATTCAAGAATCTATATTCATATTGTCCTCTTGAAATTGTGACACCATATAATGACAAGAATTTGTTAGACTTTTTTTGACATTGTATATATTTTTCGTTAATTATTCTGTTTATACATAATTTTTTCATTCTGTTCATATATTTTTTGAATGAAACCTAGTGATTTACATTAATTTTGGCCAGGAATTGTCTTGAAATATTATACTGGTCGAGGTGACCGGTGTTCCGCTTCACTGTTACAATAAGATGTTCCGTGCAGAGGGTTAATAGAATGGTTAACTACACAAGCAGACCGTACAATCTTTGAACTTATGGTGTTGAAGTTGGCACTTTATGGTTGTTTGAGTTTCATGAGTATGGCTACATATTTTATTTCCTGAAGCCTCGATTACACCAAGCACATTCTTTAATATCTGCTTCAATAATGCTTTGTAGTCTCTTTTCAAACTATGAGTTTTTTACTGTATTTCTTTTGAGGGTTTGGTTTGTTAATATTTGAACTAAAAAATCGGTTTTGGCGAAAACAGTAAATAAAAATTACTTAGCCTCAAAAATAAGTTAAAAGATGTCCCCCAAACGAAATCATTCGACATGTTTTGGTAAAATTTTTCCTATCAATATGGGATAAGAAATATAAAGGTGGTTCGTCTGAGATTCTATTTAATATTCAATATCATTAAATACATAAGTAATTCAAATGCTAATTTATTCATTATTGAGTAAATTCCCAAAGTTAGGAACACACTTGAATATATTATATTTTAAAATATACCATTGCTCATTTGAAGAAAATTTGACGTATTGAATGTTTAGTTCTTGATATCAAGGTATTCAAGTTTCAGAAGTTCGATACATGAAAATCGGTGTTACTTTTTTTTTAAAACTTTGATTATGCAAAACGGCACTACTTCAACAATTTAAGTATGAAAGTATTAGGTGTACAAATAAGTTTCCGCGGTTTTTTATAAAAAATTAGGAATTTATTGTAAAGGAAAAGTACATTACGTTTTATTCAAAGTATTTTCCATCATTTGCCACTACTTTTCCCCATCTTTCTGGCAACATTCGGATACCCCGTCGAAAAAACTCTTCATCTTATGACGCTATCCACAAATCTACCCAATTTTGGTGTCTTCATATGATGTGAAGCGCTGCTCAGACAGACCATGTGCCATCGACCGGAACAGGTGATAATCAGAAGGGGCTAAGTCTGGTGAATACGGCGGGTGGGGTAAAACTTCCCAGTTGAGTGTTTCCAAGTATGTTTTTACCGGCGCCGCAACATGTGGACGAGCATTAATAATGCGATACCTGCGAAATTGTCGTCCCCGAAATTTAAATTCTCGATAATTTCTAAACGAAAAGAGATATCGTCTCGATTTCTTCTGCAAAAACGTAGATTTCGCGATTCTGCGTCGATAGCGATCGATAACCGAACCCCCGCGACCTCCTTAGGGTCGAAAAAAAATTTTGAATCCCGATTAGTTAGGGATTTTTCGCGATTTTCGGGAATTTTTTAAAATACCCCCGGACCTCGAAACCCCTCGAAATATAGCAAACGCCGAAGCCGCAACCTTCCTCTACAATCGATGCGCCTCAGCTGCAGATTTTTTCACATTAAAGAAGTAAATCAAAAGTTCCGCAAATGATGCTTATTCGGAATAAAACTTGACATTTTTGCACGAAAAAAAATTACGTGATGCTGATACGGAATCACTAGTACTTTAAGGTATGGTGTTGCCAGATGACTAAACTTGGGATATTACGTTTTACATCTGACAATTTCTCCATAACCTTTTGGTGGATCTTTTGACAAACCGCGGAAACTTATTTGTACACCTTATATTATGTTGATATCTTAAGATGCGTTTAACCGATAATAGTTGTCTTTTCCGCAGCCATTTAATTTCAACAGAGCGTTTGACGGATCCAGCCCCACAACTGTAGCTGTGGGCAATCCACAATATTTCTTGCCTCCGACGATGCCTTATTTCCAAGGCGGCGTAGGATATTATGCACCTCCCAGCGCTCCTGTTCCAGGGGATCCAGGTGCTCAACAACCAGTTTACCAACGTGAGTAGAATTTTAAGTTTGGTAAAAATAATTCAATTTCGAGATCCCGGAGATATCGATCAGATTCTGGTGTCATTGCATTCCTGAACACCAATAGTGAAACCAACAGATGGCGGTCTGTCTTAGTTAAAAAATATGGACCCTCAAAGTTCCACAAATGTGCCATCTCACGTCACTTTTTCCACTGTAAAAACACAGGTATAAGTCCATAGACTAACTAAACGGAGAATAGATGAGACACTAGTAGAACAAGCTTCAACGACATCTGTTTTTGTACAACATTACTAATTCGTGAAAAAAGCTCAATGGAAAAAGGAATCTGTATCGTAAAGCTGCCTCAAAAAAAATTCTGTAGTGCATCTTTTGAATAGGTAGGTACGCCCATATACAAGAGGCAAAAAGTTTTTTGAAATTCAATTTCCAAAAGGAAATCAGAAATGGATTCGTGCATGTTATCGATGAGTGAGGAAATTTATTTTCATGAAAATAATACCTGCAACGAACTTTCATCTGATTTCTTTTGGAATCGAAAAATGAGGATCAATAATCAAATTCTGGATATAATAAAAATTTATTAACTGAAATAGATATCACCAATTGAAAATACAGATTTATTTCATAAATAACTAATCAATAAACTAATAATTGCATTGAAAACATTCTCAAAAACTAAAATAATGAATTCAATAATACAAAATATGAGTATTTACCTACTAAACTTATTCAATACATGAAAAACTTTTTTGAAAACTCTTGAAAAATCTTAATTCTTATAGGTAACAGAATCTATATATATAATATATATTTTGAAATTACCTTTTTGAATCTCGATTTTCACATCCAATACACAACACATCTTCACTCTTGCAGGCATATCGAAATTTATGATATTTCAAAAAGAACGTGTCAAACCACTCCTTGTGTCAGTTGACAATTCAAAGGTTTTTTGATAATAATGATTTTACATATAGTCCGTTCACGAAAGGTTGAGCAGTCGGTGGGCCATGATAATTTGACATATTCCACTGTGTATATTAAAATTTTAGGTTATGATGTTTATTTTCTTGTCAGATTGATACGCAATGTTGTCAATATTGCATAGAGTCGTCTGATAACTCGCAAGCTCGTCGGACGAGGCTGGGTACATTCGGCAACATTGAATTTATTTTACGTTATGACAGCAAATACTGCCAACTTCAGATAAATAAGAAACGCCTACTATGTGCTCAACCTTTCGTGAACGGAGTATACTTAATATTTTCTCGAAAGGATTTCAATGAATGCAACGACATCTAACTATCAAATTGAAAATATTTTTTCGTGTATTAGTATCCTCCTCCGACAGATGGCGCGAAATATACGAGTGGCTCATCTATTATTTTAGTTTGTCTATGGTATAGTCCATTCACGAAAGTTTGAGCGCATAGTAGGCGTTTGTTTATTTATCTGAAGTTGGCAACCTGAAATTTTAATATACACAGTGGAATATGCCAAATTTTCGTGGCCAACCGTGAACGGACTATATACACAAATTCAAGGGAAAGCCCGCTGTTCTTCATGGTAGGTTTGGCACTGCCGCAGATTTACACTGGAATTTAAGCTAGCCTTGTTGTATGTGTTGAAGACGTTTTCCACATAAAATTAAGCTTATTTTGTGAATCATCATATAATTTAGATGAATATTGCAATTAAAAAGAGGGAAATCAAGTCAAGATGAGGTTATGTGATTATGTTTATATTTTTACGTTGATTTTGTAGTTTTAATGAACCGATAATCCACAAAATATGCCTTTTTTCATCTTAAGAACGTTTTGAACACGACAAAATCGTACATAGAACAATCGGTAGTTCAAATTCCAATGTTTGTCTGGAACCCAGTGACAGCTTGTTACTAAACGGACGCCATTTTTTTGAACTACTGCAAAGTACGCTCGCTCACTGATCACGGTTGTCTGTTTATAGTTGTCAGCTGTTTATATGGTGTAAATTTGACATTTAGGTTATGTGAGCAAACTTGACAAGTTTCAGTCAATGCTTGGTGAGCGCTCAGTGATCAGATTTGCAACGGTTGTTTTCGTTGAACGCAACCAATGGGTACGTTCAGCAGCACTCAACTGTTGACAACAGTTGAGTAAGTTGAGAAAGCGATAGAGTTCAGCAAAACCGCTGTCAGATCGATGTTTCTCGGCAGCTGTCGATTTCTGGCAGCGGTAAAAATTTGCGCTTTGTAACTCATCTTGTGACGTGCTCCCGTCTCCACCAAACTGCGCTGCCATCGTTTACCTTCGGAAGTAGAGATCTCGGGCGCCACCTCTAGTTTAAAGTGTTGAGGACACTAGGGTACCCATAGGCGGTGTCCTATGGGATCCGGGAGCTACTAGCCAGAGAAGGTTATGTCCAGGGGCTAGTTGTTTGCACCTAACTAAATATTCCCTAACTCTGAAAAATACTCAAATATTTCTTAGGAAAAGAAAACACACAACTACAATAACATCTTTATTCGGTAAACGGTAAATAACGGCAGTCATCAAAATACACCATGATATCATAAATACAATGTGAGGAAAGAGGGTGAGCGGGCGGTGAGAAGGTTGAAGCGGGATGTAACATGCAGCATGATTTCGGCGGTGAGAGCTCTCGGAAAAATAAGCAATGCAAACATACAAGCGGTATTAAAAAGCGGTAAAGATAGTCGAATGAGAGTGCAAGCAAGCAAGTGCAATCAAGCAATGGTAAGTAACGGTACGGAAGCGAAGGTTCTAACATGAGCAAGTTCCTAACAAACAAATTCCCAAAAATGACATCCTTATTTACTGGCATACCTCGGTTCACAACTACAGGCTATATTAACCACATCAGGGTTTACGGACAGGCGGTGAAAGGAAATTAGTGCGGTCCCAGGTAAAGCATATGCGCCGTTTCAAGCTAGCATACACCTACCCTAATGCTCTGAACCACGAGGCCCATGCACGCCTTTTGAAGCTAGGGCATGCACCTCGATATTCCGGAGCGGCACACGGTGGGGAAGGATTAGACATGCGCATATACCTATTATGATTTGTTTATGTTAAGGGTTTTCAATTGACGTTTAGTATTGTTGTTTTCTGTGAGTTGAAGTTTATTAAGGAGTATTTTGGTTAATCCAATACACTTCAATTTGTAATCTGCAAGTACAATCACAAAAAGTTTCTAAACTGGGTATCAAAAAATAAGATTATATATTATCATGATATGTCAGATTTGTAAATCACTCAGCGAAGCGTTCAGAAAATTTTCATCCGCTGAAACTCAACTCTACTCAACTGATTTTTGCTTTATGCCAACAGTTGAGTGCTGCTGAACGTACCCAATGACACCAAAATCTGGCCGATGTCTGCAGGACCCTGAAATTCATATGTTTACCTTAAGTTGATTGATTAAGATGATTATACAATATGTATTTAAATTTTTGTTATTCATTCTCTGTTCTTCGTATGAAGATCATAATGACGGTATACAATTTTGTTACAGCACCACCTGTTTATCCAGCCCAAACTGGTCCACCACAGGCGGCTACTTATCCTTCGATGATGTTTCCTGCACAAACTATTTACATGCCACAGCAGTACCCGATGGCCATGCCGGTGAGTTTTAAAAAACTTAGTTTATAAACTTATTTCAAATTTTTTTATCAAGAGCGGAAATTATAATATCCGCTATTCCCTTAATCTCAATATCTTCCTATTCTGATGTTCTTCTTATTTGTGGTTTGATTAATATCCGATAAAATTCATTTTTGTAGTTTATTCAAAATACCAGTTTTCTCTCTTTTCATCAATTTTACTGCAAGTATTTCATCTTTATTGAATTTATTTTTATCCTTTAATTATGAGGTCAATTTTTGTGGAATATGTAAGTACAGTAAGTTTACAGAAATAAAAATTCTGCTCAGCAATACAAGATCATTCTTTGAAAACTTATTTATTTATCTTACGGCATATCTTTTATATCTTGTCTAGACATATACATTATTATTATAATTTTCATAGATAGCCATATGTTGGTGGGTATACAGTGTCATAATTTTTGTATATCATGCTTTGATCTCTCAAATATATACTTCATTTAAGGACTGTCTTCAATTTTGTTATACCTTTATAGACATTCACATCAGAAAATTTTATATTCAATGCATCAGAGGCAGAACTTCGTCGGGTTGAACAGTGGTAATTAGAAAGATTCACGTGCTAAGGTTCTGACGAAATGAATAATCAACTGCGAATAATGTTGTTCTCTTTCTCTTATCGTTGCGTTGAGAGAGGCCTAAATCGAGCAGTTTGCGTCAGGCTGTCCATACCAGATTCGAGAAAGGTAATTATATTATTAGCAGTCATTTCGTCAGGAATGTATCATGTTTATCTTTCGAATATGACAATGTATAGCTGGTTGGCAAAATTCTCCCTGATGCATTGAATATCATGTCATAGATGTGAATTTCCAAACTGGTATAATGAAAATGAAGACCTAGATTAATATAGAATATACCGATTTGGAAATTCACATCGAGAACATACGATATACAATGCATCAGACAGAGAATTCTTCCCTACAGTTGCACAGATGAATAGGCGAGATAATGAAGTGCGATAACTGAATGAATTCAACTGTCTTACTGCGATAATCTAGTCTCGTCTCTCTCTTATCGCAGTATGGTAGGGAACCCGAACTACACGTATAGAATTTTAATTTGCCAGGCTGCCCGTAATACTCGATTCAAGTATTCACTGTTGCCTACCATACTAAAGAATTACGCTCCTCTAAACGATAAGAGAGAGACAAGACTAGAATAAAGAAGTAAGACAACTGAACTCAGTGTGTTACAGCAAGTGATTGACTCGACTATTCATCTGGGCAACTGGACGGAAGAATTCTCTGTCTGATGCATTGTATATCGTATGTTTCAGATGTGAATTTCCAAACCTGTATAACGAGACATATTCTTAGCTCGTCAATAATTCTTGTACGATGAATTATTAAGAGAAGTAATCGCACCCGTCGTTTTTTAATTTCAAAAGCAATTCATCCTATGCTTTTTGAGTGCTTTAGTCCATGGGCCAGCGCCTGTTTTTCATAATGATTACTAACAATCTGAATATTTGTGAGTAGCTTCATTTTGACGAGACGCCCTACTTTTTCCTCTACAAAATTCTCGATAGTGAGGGCTAATACAGTATGGAGGCGTCAAAAGTGTTAAATGGGTGAATGTTCAAATTATATTACTAACAGCTACTTCATAAATTAAATCTTGAAACAATTTTATTTCAAATTGAAAAGAATAAGTGTCCCCCACTCCCAACATATATCAACAACTAGGTCTGAAAAAATTATAATTAACCGACTGATTTGTTCACTGTTGCTTAGCAAATATTTCCTTTATGAACTGGACACATTGTCCTACAAATTGAGTGGTACGTTTTTCCAGTCCTACGCTCGGAAATTGTCAATCTTTATTAATCATTTTTAATGGTGTTTCTGTGGTACAATAGGGATGTTGACTCATGTTACGAATTCATATAAATTGAGGTTTTCCTCATAGAAGGAAATTTTTGCATTCCAAAAAAACCATTTTAGTGATCTTATTATTCTCGTTGAATTAAATAAAGCTGATTAAATTATGTTGTTTATTGTCAACTATCACGTGACTGCGAACGCCAATCAGAGGTAATCCGTATAGTGACGTCAAACTATCCGTATTGTCATTGCAAATTCGAATGTTCGGTGCTCAGATCAACAAAATACATTCTTAGGCGGGTTCCACAAAACTCCAATCACCTTGATTATTGAAATGTCATCATTTCTCTGCAATTTTCAGTTCATTTTTGACATAAACCATCGACTTACTTCAAAACGAACGATTTGATTGCCCAATCAAGCTTTGTGAAACCCACGGTTTTGTGACTTGAACCATAGTAAATATATAGAATAGAATATCATATCTATTTCGAACTCAAGAAGTTGAAAGCTGAAAGAGAACAGAATAGTTCGATTATTCGTTCCAAGAACGATAATCTACAATTTTCTTTATAATGGAGATAGGATTCATCAAGGGTAATAGTAGTAACTTAACGAAGATGATTCCCTGATGGTCGCAAGTTTCTTTGCTGAAAACAAGATTTTTGTGCAGTGCTTAAAACGTAGAATTGTCTCTGCAAGTAGCAAACTTTTAACTCACATTATTATTACAAAAAAAAAAAACACCTCATTCAGCTTTTATAGACCGACATATTCATTTTGAAGGCTTAAATTGAACTTGAGGAATCAGGCAAAATCAGTTCGCTTTGACAGAAGTCAAAGTATGTTACCATAGACAAACTGACAAACCTAAAATTTAGTTAGTCTATGATGTCTACCGACTATTGACGTAATCATCATAACGTGCCGTTTCCGCGGGAAAATTAATTCTCTTTTCTTATACGTATTTTTTATTGGAAAAACTATATTTTTAAGAAAAAAGTAATATTTTCGTGTTTGTATAGGGTTTATCTACAAAATAAAATGAATTCCAAAAAATAGTCAACATCCCTATTTCTGAGGTAGGACTGGAAAAACGTACCACTCAATTTGTAGGACAATGTGACCAGTTCATGAAGGAAATATTTGCTAAGCAACAGTGAAAAAAATCATCCGGTTAGTAATTATTTTTTTAGACCTAGTTGTTGATATATTTTGGGAGTGGGGGACACTGATAAAATCATAATTTTTGTAGGATACTTATTCTTTTCAATTTGTAATAAAATTGTTTCAAGATTTAATTTACAAAGGGGGTTGGGGATGAGGAATATCAAATTCAAAAAAGCCTAGGATTGATAATTTTCCTCAATAATTCTTAGTAAAAGAATCATTGACGAGTTACTTCACTTTTTTGGCGTACTGTATTTGTGAAGGATATACAAAATTGAACTTGAAAACATCAATATTTTTACCCCGAGTATACACCATAATGTAAATATTCATTATGTTTTTTATGCAATCATGCCTTCTTCAAAATTTTATACGGTCTGCAATGAAATATTTAAAAGCTTAGCTTCCATAATTTCTCTACCCCCATATAAATGTTACCGTGTCCATATTCGAGTATAACAGTGTGTAATCAGTCCAGCAACTACATTTCGGAGGGCATCTACCCTGTGACTCAGCCCGCCTACGTGTTGCTGGACAGCCTGCAGTACTGAGGGCGTCCGGCTCCACCTATCATCCCTTTCTTAAGGTCTCTGTTGTATAGATGCAGTGTTGCACATGTTTATAATTTTTTTAATACGTACATTTGTCAGAAGGAAGTAAATCGATCAGTTTCAATCTCTTATTACATGTAAAGTTGCAGACGGTCCGAAAATAGTACTTACGAACAACGCACGATGTGGCAACACTACCCCATTATGCATATGTGGCAGTATTCCCGCATTGTGCGTTAAGTGGGAGATTTTCGGGCGATCTGTATACAAACCCTTCTGCCAGATCGAAAACGTCGCACATTCGTGTTGTGAATTTTTCGCCAAAAGTTGTGCCTTGTTAATATTTTTTTATGCATGATTTTTTTTGTTAGCAGTCATGCATAGATGCGCATAATAGTCAGTTCTGCCTATAGCCGGTTTTCGGACAGAAAAGTTTCAGTGGAAGTTCATGCATCTGAGATGTCTGAAAAAATTTGGTGTATTTTTTCATTATCATAATGTCTCTGAGAGCTTGAGAACTTTTATGATGATAATGTTCGAAATAGCAATAACTGCACAAATTGCTTGTTCTCTAGGTCGGTTATATTGGCTGTAGATTGATCGAAGAATAAAATTATTTTCGAAGAAAATTTCCACAATTCGGTGCTGTTGTTAAACGATATCTTATGAACTTCCTGACATCAAAAAGTACAGAAATGATTACATAGATTGACATTCTCGACTGTCGAACAATACATAACAATGAGATGCTCAAAAATATAGGTGGGTTTACTGTTTTGCTTATGTTCTGGACAAAATCTTCCAAACTTCATTTTCCTGCCGTCAGGAGGCGCTATGCAAGAATATATGATGCAGAATTTCAATCTTAATCTATAGTCCATCCAAGAATAATTGGCATATTGAACGGCTGTGAAAAACCAAAATTGAGTTGATAACAGCCCACACAGTAGTTTTTAATTTGAGGAATTCAGGTTAGTGTTGCAAATATCACTAACAGAAATTACAATTCGTTTTGTTTGGTTATGTTTGTTTTTGCTTGAACATAATAATTTTGATCAAATTTCAACACTCATCCATTAGATCTTATTATATATTGTCCTGAGTTATACGGTTGGAATTCTGCCAAATAACCAGTATTCATCAAGAAAGTAGCAACTCAATACGTTTATTGAATATATTTTATATCTATGATACACCATAGAAAATTTTAGTTACATTTTTGGAACCAGAAATAAAGCTGCGCTTATAATCCATTTGAGAAGAGTATGAAGTGAAGGAAACTTCTTAGCCCTTCCTATCGCTACGATCTCTTTATCGTGAACGTGGCAGAGTAGACATACAGATGTGGAAGAAACGGATGGAAACACTGGAACTCCTGTGTTAAATTCAAGCAGGCTCGGAGTCCAGTGGAACAGTGGAAGAATCGAAACCTCAGAGCGATGCGATATTGAATAAGCGGCTGGTCTGTTGGAATGGCATTCTGAAAACTCTGATAAGGGTAAGATCGGAGCATTGGTTACAGCAAACGCTACGGTCGGCAACGACACAGGCAACGTCGCGTCTTGCGACTACCACCGAAATACCAGCGTTTGCTGTAACCAATGCTCCGATCTTACCCTTATCAGAGCTTTCGGAATGCCATTCCAACAGACCAGCCGCTTATTCAATATCACATCGCTCTGAGGTTTCGATTCTTCCACTGTTCCACTGGACTCCGAGCCTGCTTGAATTTAACACAGGAGTTCCAGTGTTTCCATCCGGTTCTTCCACATCTGTATATCTCTCTTTCTGGTCCAATAAACCTTCGACATATTCCGGTCGCGCTCGGGTTGAACGACAACTAACGAATGTTGCATGGACAAGGAGGGGCTAAAGTTTTACTCACTTCATACGTTCATACTATCCTGAAATATAGTATAGACGTTCAGGGTCTACTTCGATGTCAATTATTCTTGGATGGACTGAAATGTATCTGATCTAACCTAAAAACTATCATCTGACGATGTGGGCGACATACGAAATCTACCGGCATTCAATTGAAGTTTTGACACTCGCATCAAATCCGTCAATATCTCAGTTGGCTTATTGCCAAGTTTTTCACTCGAGTGATCTCACCATTTACTTTTGAACATCTCGAATAACAATCTTTGAAACTTCTCATGCAGCTAAAATAAAGAGCAACTGTTATAAGATATTGATTTGAACAACATTACTTCGTGATATAGTGTGATTACTACAGTAATCTTTCTTAATCTAGAGTGACCCCATATTTAAGATTTCTTAGATGTAACTTGGCTCCGATTCAAATGAAATTATTCTGTCCAGTTCAAAATAATATTGAGTATATCAATCTATAATATTTATTTCTAAACTCTTCAATAACTAAGATCTTTATGAAATTTGAATTTGTTTTGTTCCTTGAAATTTACTAAATAAAATATTATAAAAGTGAAAACATCCGGTTGACAAATCGCCAGAAAAGATCTGGCCAAGTTCCAACAGGTTAAATGTGCTGCCTCAGCTTCTTTAACATTTTCTAAGTAGCGATTAAGTGCATGGAGTCTGCGCTGAAGGCGTTTCGCAATTTTCACGTGTCAATTGACCTTTTTACAGTACGAATACAGCTTCTATACGAACAATGGAGCCCCAACCCAATATATGGTCGGGGCCCAGGGAGGTCCAGGACCTCAGGGCCCCCCGCTGCCTCCGTCCGGTAGTCCCCCGCGTCCCCCCTGCTATAATCAGCAGGTCTCTTACACATCCGAACCAGTTTTCTACAATATGCCCATGTATGGACCCATGGACCATCCACCAGTGTACACAGAGCCCATTGAAAATTGTAGCAACTACACCGAAGTGAGTATTGACGAAAATATTAAGGTCTTTGATTAGTATGTGTATACAGGGTGTTCTCGAAGGGGAGTTTGTACTTAATAGGGGAGCCAAGCGGAGATTTCGGGATTAACTACAGCGCGGCAGATTAATATACAGGGGGATACCTTGTACCTGGTTGAGTCATAGACATATAAAAGGATGGACATTGCGTCACGTGACTTTCACAATAAGTTTTGTGCTCCCAACATAGGAAAGATACTGTGAAGGATGGAGTAATATTAGTGTAGAGCATAGACTAAACTAATATCACTCCATCATTCACAGTATCTCTCCCTCTCTTAATGTTGGAAAAATCGCAGAACATAAAAATATCTAATGCTTAGATATCTACGATTCAATGTTTTTACTATATGTTCTGTGCTTCGCACTAATATTATTCTTTGTCTGAAGTCAATATTCTCTCTCACACGTCCTGTCCATTCTTTTATAAGTCTATGGGTTGAGTACTTCCACCAAATACGAGCTCTATACCGTGTGATTTTTTTAAGTGCTTCATTCATTCAACTGTACAAGTCGCATTTTCTTCGATAACGGCTAAACTACTGAGTTTAAAGAAATGAAATGTTTGGTATACAAAAATTAGAGTAAACCAAACACCTGATTTTTTTTCGGTTGTCAGATTGAATTTTATTTTCTGAATGAACGCAATTTTCTAAGCATTTCTGTGAAAGAATTTCATCAAATCAATCGAACACAATTTTTTTACATGTCTACAGCGATAAAAAAAATTTCATTCGAAATGGATGAAATTTTGCACAATTGTACTTTATACCCATCACGAATATGAAAACAGAGTCGTAAAATATCAAACGGTTTCGTTACTACAGCCATTGAAATGTTTCGTCCAGACCTCTGAAAAACATAATAGAAAAAAATTTGTTTGGGTTCTAGAGTCAAAATAATTAAATTATTGGTATATCCAAACATTCTAGATAGAAAAAAACTTAGTTTGAACTCGAACCGACGCGACGTAGGTATTAAATAGCGAATTGAGACTGTTCTAGGTCTGTGATTCTCAACCTGTGGTCTGCAAACGGTTTTCATGTGGTCTGCGAATTGTCATAAAATGATCAATTTAAATCTTGGCTCCTTAGACGTAAATTAATGCTTCTGCCTATTTCTTTTTAACTCAAAACGTTTGCAGTATTGTCTAGACGAGAACCAGACGACTAAACGCGCCCGAACACAGGTTCAGGTCCGAATCTGGAAAAGGATTGTTTGAAATGTTCAACTTGTTTTCAGATTTAATCTCTGAAAATGAAGGCTTAAATGAGGATGTTTTACATCCACAGGTTAAGTCCTACATTAAATCACTTCGAAATTACTTTGAGAAATACTACCCTGCTAATACAGATGTGAGAAAAAATAATTGGTGATTGATCCCCTTTAAGCTAACACGATAATAATCTGTCTATTCAGAAAAATGAATAGCTTATTGAAATATCATCTGATGATCATTTAAATGTGATAAAATCTCACTGCTAAAATATCTATTGCCAAGTAAAGAAGCTTTGGAACTTCTTCCGTATCATTCCACTCAAAGATTATATAGTATAAAGATCGGAAACGACACGACTACAGTTTATGAGCGCCATCTCTGGGTCAAATGTGAACTAATGTCACTATAGAAGGGTTAAAATTCTGGTTCTATGATTATAAGTTCCGAAATCAATATACATGGGAAATGTCATTGATTTAAAAAAGTGCCAATCAATTCGTTTGCACAAATATTATTTCACTTCGAACGGCTTTTGCCGTTAGTGTCGTCTCGAAAAAAGTGGAAAAAAGATTAGTTTGTACCCTTCAGTAATGCAGATTACGAACGAGATAGTGAAACTGGATGATCAACTGGTGTTTTATGGATGTATGCAGGTAAAGCTATATCTTGGCTTGATCAACGTCAAACATCTGTTGCTATTTCCACGATAGAGGCAGAAATAGTGGCTGATAGTGAAGCTGCACGGAAAATGAAATGGTTAAAGTGACTATTCAGGAAAAGTTTTCCGTCAATTCGAACAGTGATGGTGGACAACGAAGCTGCAATTGAACTGAGCCAGAACTGGAAATCCACAGACGAACTAAGTATATTCATATTCAATCTATGTATAAATCTTACAATAATACCCTAATATTTCTGTAATATCTTCTATAAATGCATAATAAAAATATTACACATGAAATACTGAATTTTACTGAAAATTATGGATTTAAAATATAAAAATGAAACATCCTGAAGGGAATACGAATTTCGCTCCAATTCTTATTACAGTTTTCTTTATATGATTTCTAATCCAAATTACAGATTTTATATGAAAATTGATCTTCAGTGCCATCTCTGGGTCAAATGTGAACTAAAAAATGTAGTCGTTTTTTAGTACTAGGAATGTAGGGCCGTTTCCTATCTTTCTATAATCTATGATTCCACTTATCTCTGTGAGGCAGCATTCTCAATATTTTATTTTATTGTCATCAAGAATAAACACAGAAATAGGTTGCTAAATTTGAATGCTCCTATGAGACTGGCGTTAACTTCTTTCGAGCCAATTATAGATAAACTTTCAAGTGAGAAGTAAGACCAAGGAATTCATTTACGTATTATTTGGAGCTATCTATGACTCTTCATTTCGTTTTTTATATCCATCTTTTCTCTTTCAATATGTATTTTTTTATTCTCCAAATAATGAATTCATCAGTAAAATTTTGTGTTCATCTAATTTCACCTATTATTGGGAAATATTAATAATAATATCTAAGTGGTCCGCCGAAAATTCTGAGAAATACAAGTGGTCCTCAGTGGTGAAAAGGTTGAGAATCACTGTTCTAGGTTATTGATATTCGTTATTATTTCAGATTTCTGGACGAAACATTTGAATGGCTGTAGTAACGAAACCGTTTGATATTTTACAATTCTGTTTTCATATTCGTGATTGATAATTAAAGAAATACAATTGTACAAAATTTCATCCATTTCGGGTGAATTGTTCGCATCGCTGTAGACATAAAAAAATTGTGTTCGATTTGATAAACGAAAAAAAACAGGAGCATTGCAGGTTTTCCACCATCTTGTAAATTTGTTTTTCGGACTTCGTCAACTTTTTTGAATGAAAATACTGAGATATTTGACCAAAAACCGTTACTTTGAGTGTTATAGTTAAACTGACCACACCCAATAGAATCTTGCTCAAAAACGACATTTAATACCACGTATCTCGCTTATGCTTCGAAAATGGGATATATTGTATAAGGTAAAAATGATTCTCTACTCGTTCTCTACTCGTTTGTCCAGTTTATGATAAAACACAATGTATTTCGCTTACAGTTATAATGAGTATCTTCAGAGATGTCTAGGTAAATGTAACTTGACGATTGAGTGCTTCGAATTCACAAAAACCACTCGCCTTTGAAAACACCCTGTACCCCAATTTAGACTAACTCTCCATTATCTGTAGAATATAGGTTGTAACTAGTAAATCACCACTAATAATTTATTTTTTTAACAACATATCACAAGTACTATGTGTTTGTCATGTCGCAGGAACCCTACATGGGTCAATGCCTACCACAAGATGTAGACGTAAGGTTCAACGCCAGAACAACACCTTGCGACTCTACGACGCCGGTCAGCGACCAACAACACCAAAACAATATCGCATCATCGACCAACGCGGCGTCGGCGGCGGCCGGTTCTGCTACAGCGCGTTTCACACCTTACACAACAGTAGTCGCCGAACAACAACCACCACAACAACAGCAGCAACCACTGCAGCCAACGGAACCCGACACCACACGTCAGAGTAACACACCGGTCGTATCTTTGCTGTCCATCGACAACAGCGTCGAAAAAGACTTCAACGCCATGCAGGGAGGGAGGAAGAAGAAGCCTTTGCCGGCCCCCACTCCGTCGATGAACAACCAGACGGTTTTCGCTCCCGTAACAAACGGCCTGCCCCAAGGCAGTTTTCCCTCCCTGAATTATCCGCCTCCTCCTATCAATTTTCCACACGCCCAGATCAGTTCCCAGCCCCCATTCGCCGCCCCTTTCCCGCCTTACTTTAACGGTCCACACCCCCCGCCATCGCAGTTCAACGGTCACGTTCCTCCATTCGAATACGCTCAGTTCATAAACAACAAGCACCAGCCTAGGCCGGTAGGTCAAATGAACGGTTTCTCAAAAAAACCGGCCGGTCGTAAATTGTACGGTGGTAACCGAAACCACAACAACGAGTTTTCGAACAGATCGAGCCTGAGGACAGACTCGAGTTCATCGGCCACCAGTGGCGTAGAGGAGAACAGAAACCACGAAGACAAGCACCGCACGAGTGTGAACACGCCCCCGCCCGCCCCTTATTCGCCACTGACCAATCATGGGTACACAGTTAGGTTTAACGGGGCGGTCAGTCCAAACGGTCAGTTTAACAATGTACGTCCTAGTAGGAATTATTATAACAACGGCCATCAGTCTCAGTACGATGGTAGAAAAACGTCCGGAAAAGGTAGATCGAATAATTTTAGTATTAAGTCGACGAATGCTAGGTCGGAGTCTGACGTAACGAACAATAACCATCCTAAGAGTGATGTAAACATAGTGAACAGTATTTATGATATGAATGCACCACCGCAGGTTCACACCGGGGGTTCTGCGAGCTTTGCACCAGCTCGAAGGAACAGACGTTCGATCCGAAGGAGCAATATGGGTGCTGGATTGAGCGAGATCGGTGCCGGGGATGCCCCACTGCCCCAGAACACCGATTCAGTGTCTGAGGCGTGTAAGAAATTGGACAGTCTGAAATTGTAAGAGTACGTAGGTAATAGGTGGCAGAAAGAAGTCGCTTATTGGAAAAAAAATCATTTTTCTTCGAGTAAGACTGTAAATTTTATAAATAAACAAAAATAACTTACTATTACTTAAGAAAGGGATAGTAAATATTTATTGTAAATTCAAAGTATTATTTTTTTGTATATTTTAAATTATTATTTAAACAAAAAGTTGTTCACCATAGAACATCACATTGTATATAATAATAATGATACAAAAACGAAAAAAATTTGTAGTTGGTATGCAATATTTATTTAGAGTATAAACGACAATATTAATTGTATGTAATACAACAAAATATATGAGATGCCATATTGGAGTGTAGAATTAAAAATCGAAAAATGCTGAAAGTTTTAACGGTAGATTTTTTTCTAGATCGAGTCACGCTACTATTGTTATTTAATGTCTAAGGAAAGCAAAAAGTTGTTTTTTCTACGAGAAGTGTCTCGATTCCGTGCTCATTCGACTATTAATTTTTTCAAATCCGCAACTTTGATTTTGTGATTTTGATATTTGGAACTGTTTGAAAAATGAAACTTATATCTGTCCTCGTAAGATGTGAAGTTTCTTCACTGAAATGAACTTACCCGTTGTCAATTCTATTCGGTGATTTTGAAGACATTTCACTTTCGATTTGTTTAACGATGAAAGAGGGAGATGTAACACCAGTCTGCCTTATTTTTCTCTTCTCAACTCGGTGGTTAGATTAGGTTTTGATAGAATATCCTTTTTTCTATTAGGTTGGAAAATTGTTGAAATCTATTTTTATGCATAACAAAAAGTTTGCGCCCCCTTGGACTGAGGTCATTCCAACGTATCTCTTTGCATCTGTCAGTGAAAAAACGTGATCTATGTTCGTTTGCATTCTTTCTTGGAACTGAGGTTAAGTCCATAATTAATCACAAACTGAAACTGTGATAAACTTCATGCGAATGAATATTCTTGTGATATTAATACTTTCGAAACCTCTTTTCCACGATATTCCTGATCGATTTTAAATTATTTTGATTTTTTTCAAACTATTTCTGTTGACTTACACGACCACAATATATAATTGTATTTGTTTAATTAATATAAGATTTTTCACTGAATATGTAAAAATTAAACCACTATAAAAGTTTGATATTTTAATTTAACCATTAGAAAAAACTACTAAATAACATAACGGGAATAACTAAACCTAACCTTTTTGACATTGACAGATGAACTATATTACAATAGAGCATCGAGAACTTGAGGATGCATCCGAACATACTTTTTGTTGTGTATATTGAACGACTTGGGAAAAAACGCTAGATTTTTTGCTCAAAATGGCTGCCATCGTTGATAGGTTGTTTTATAGATGCACATAAATTGTGCAACAAGTTTTTCAACATTACTACTATCCATTGATTCAATACAATGAATATGTTTCTGATTTCACATTTCTTAAAATTACGGTTTTGAAGTGTATTTAACGAGATGCCAGAATTTTTTGGAGGAAATTCGTACGGTGGAAATTCCGCGATTCTGGTATTTCGAGAAATCTAGCCGTTTTGTGTCATTTTTTACATTTTAGGCTGTGACATTGAAGTTATTATGTATTGTTGAATTTCGTAGATTTTTTAAGGAAGAGAATCTGTTTGTAGCTATTTATTCCAAATGTCCCTCACCAGGACATTGCCATATTGTAAACTTCTTTTAACGAAACCGTTTCATCACTTGGGATCCGATTTCGAGGACCAGTATAAAGTTATTCGATCTCTTATTAACGTTTGAGCTGTTTCATGTCTTTTGATGAAATATGACATCACTTCTGGGCGCTCTCGGAGTTGGTTCCAAGTTTTTTGAAGGCTGAAAATAAGTAGCGTTCTCCGTTCAATTACTGGAAATTCTTTCGGGCTTACTGATACAGTAACTGAAGAGAAATTTAAAAAGTTTCAAATGGCCCTAAACAATTGGGAATTTCCTTCTCAATTCGAAAAATTTGATTTTCCAAAGAAACTTCTAAACTTTAGTAATATACATGGAAAATATTTAATCCAATTAGTTTTAAGGTAGTTATAGTAACTTATAGCGTAGGTTTAATCTAGACATTTAAGGTATTTTCTTGTATTTAAGAGATGATTTGGCCAATTTTTCTGTTCGTGAAGAACGTCATCCGATTTACACAGACTTTGCTCAAATTATTATTTTTTTGTACCATTGTGATAAAACTGTGAAGTAGATCAAAATTTTGATGCTTTTCGAAAAACGAAGATCTAAATTCTTACCTTCACGTGATAAATTCAATATATTCATTTAGCCATGTAAATATGTTTCTAGTTGTTGTTTCTTTTGTTTAATATTCTTTACGAATCTTCGAATTCGATATTCAATATATGGTTTCTTCAAAATATTTTCTGATTGCGACGTCTTCTTTACTAAGAAACGTCCTGTATTCTTCTGCAGTACATTCTCAAATTCTCCATTTCTATTTAACATTTTATGCCAAATTATGATTCGACTACTTTCAAGCATACTTCCTTCTTGCTTTTTTTAATCAACTACTTACCATACATGAATCATGAATGAATTTGAAATAGTACCTGCGAAAATTATGTAAATATTTTGTTGTGAATTGCGATAAAGTATATAATTGTTGAATGTTATAAAACTGGATGATTTTATATTTTTTGTAAGTTGTTAAGTTTTCAAACACTGTATTTTTGTGTAAGAACAGGCCACCAACATTTGTGAGGTTGACACGAAAATTTTCAATTAATTGAGCATATACATATTTTAGAGAAATAGCCGGAGGAAATTTCGGGAAATATCTCAACAATCCAGGAAAGTCGAGAATGGATTTTTATATGATATTAAGGTAAATTCCACGGGCTGCCTCTAAATTGTTTATCAGAAAGTTATGATAATCATTATGTGTATTTCCCATAGTGAGGGATTAAGTTACGAATAAATGTGTTCTTTCTATGTTCACTTTGTCTATATTTTATTTGTTTTTTTTTTCACGAAATCTCCAGAAAATTGACATTTCACTGTTGAGATATTTTCACAGATTCATCTCGAATGCAGTGTGTAACTAAAAAGAGCAATATTTATATGAATATACAGGAATGTTCACGAAATACTTGCCATGTGGGTTTGTATCGAACGATCTTACATGTATCAAATGGAAAAAAGTTCCCGTTTTTCAGTTTCATCAAGGATGTAAATTCCATCATTTCATATCATAAAAACGTAGTTTTCAATATATAAAAAAATGTTTTTGTGCAGCATGTATGGAAATATGATGAATTTATTCATCTTAGAAACTTCATAATTTTTGTGTGAAGAGAAAGAGTCGAAAGAAATCGAATTTGATATGAATGATTTTTAAGTAATACATTTTATATAAGATACCTAAAGAATGTATGATTGAAGTACTTCATGAAAATTCCTGTATATGAAACCATGTCAATTTCAGTTTGTATATAGAAAGTAAAATAGTTGATCATGCTCTAAAAAAGGTTGTGCATAAAAATACTATTATGAGAAAAACTGTAGTTGAGAAACGGTAGTCTGTCTCATTTAAATCGTATGTGAATCTACTGCGGACACTACTAGACCTTAAAACTCGTTTAAATATAAAAGTGAGCAAAGCCAAATTTTTGTGATAGCGAACGAAAAAAATATGTTTCAGAATGGAATCAAATTGTTGAGACATATTTTAACGGGTGTGTGTTCAAGGACAAAAAAAATAGTGGAGTATTTTGATTTATGATTCAATTGCAAAATGGTGAAGCTCAATCTTTGAAGATGAAAGAGGAAATTTGAAAAAAAATTTGACAATTAACTCACCAAGTCCCTCGTTTTTTCATTGTTCTTTTTTCAAATTTCCAGATGTCTTGTTTATTATTCTTGGCTATTCTCAATTTTTTGTTATGTTCTGATGTCAATTTAATGTAGAAATATTTCACAAGTGTGGAAGAAATACTGCAATATTTTAGGAATATAATAAGTAAGAGAAAAGTGAGAATATTTATTATTAAAATTACTATTAAATAAGGATATCTATGTACAAACTATCTCAGATAATAAAATATAGTGAAAAGGCATTTTTGTATGAATATCATCATTGTTTAAGGACACAATGATAACATTAGGAAACTTGGTTTCAGACCAATCTTTTTCCAGTATTTCTAAGACTTATTTCAGCGTTGAAACAATAATCGATTAGATAGAACAAGTCATAAGCATAAATTCAAAACAAAAGTAATGAAGAGAGCTATCTTGAAAGCTGAATACACAAAATAAGCTGATTATTGATAGTTAAGCCATCTTTTTCAGTTGGGAATTTATTTATTATTCAACTTTATTGAAAAAAAGCATCGAAAAATTTCCTTCAGTGAATTCAGACCAACTTTGACAAACTGTTATCTATTGGCTTTATTTGAAAAACAATATTTTGTCGACAAAGAACGCTTTTATTCATTAAAACAAAGTAGGAATTTTTACGAACATTGTGATTCACACCAATATAGAATATAGTGTTATTATGAGAAAAAAATCTAGACTTTCAATCAATGAAATGATTTTCTATAGAAATTTCTTTTAAATTACAATTTCTACGCATGCGCGTATTAGACGATAAAGTTAAATATTCAAAAGTGGATATTTCGTCCTTCGCGAGTTCTTGGTGTTTCAAAAAAAAAGTGTCGTTGAAAAGTCTTAAAGGGTCCACTCACTAAGAAGGAAGCGCAAAGGCTTATCGTTTATTTTACAGTCTTATAGCATAGTTTGAAAAATACCAATAGCTTAGACTTTTGTTTATATATTTATAAACAAAGGATTAGATCAATGTGGTGGTTCTATTTTTCGAATATGATTCACGATGGAAACGTTTTATGAAGTTTAAATGTGTAAGAAATGAACATTTAAACTTTATCTGTAGTACTCAAAAGATGGTTTACAAAATTGAAGACAGGAGAAATTGAACAAAATAATTATATTTCTCAGAAACTTTATAAAGTTTCTGAGAAATGCAGAATCCTCCCAGAGTATATTTCAAATTTCAATCGATATCTAAAATAATTATAGCTTGAATATTTTTTAATAATATATTTAAGTCGTTTCGAAATGGCTTTCTTTAGCGGCGATAAAGAGCTTCAGACGCTTCTTGAAATTTTCGGCAATGGGCCGCAGCCTCAGAGCATGATATAAGAAACATTCTTATGTTAAGCCTCTGTGTAAGAAATAAACATAGAGATGTCCCTACGCGTACTGCAACCAAACTCTAGTAGAGTGAGATGGAAAGCATTTCACTGCCGCACTGGGGCATAGATAAATAAATTATTTATTTATCTATGCACTGGGGTGAATTAAACAATTGGTTAGCTTTTCATTTCTTCAATTCCTGAATATAATAGACTAACTAAACGGAGAATAGATGAGACACTAGTAGAACAAGCTTCAACGCCATCTGTTTTTGTACAACATTTCTATTTCATGAAAAAAGCTCAATTGAAAAAGGAATCTGTATCGTAAAGCTGCCGCAAAAAGAATTCTGTAGTGCACCTTTTGAATAGGTAGGTACCATAGACTAACTAAACGGAGAATAGATGAGACACTAGTAGAACAAGCTTCAACGCCATCTGTTTTTGTACAACATTACTAATTCGTGAAAAAACCTCAATTGAAAAAAGAATCTGTATCGTAAAGCTGCCGCAAAAAGAATTCTGTAGTGCACATTTTGAATAGGTAGGTAGGCAAAAAGTTTTTTGAAATTCAATTTCCAAAAGAGGATCAGAAATGGATTCGTGCAAGTTATCGATGAGTGAGGAAATTTATTCTCATGAAAATAATACCTGCAACGAAGTTTCATCTGATTTTCTTTTGGAACAGAGAAATACGGATTCTGGATAGAATAAAAATTTATTAACTGAAATAGGTATCACCAATTGAAAATACAGATTTATTTCATAAATATCTAATCAATAAACTAATAATTGCATTGAAAACATTTTCAAAAACTAACAATAATGAATTCAATAATACAAAATATGAGTATTTACCTACTGAACTTATTCAATACATGAAAAACTTTTTTGAAAACTACGAGTATCTTAATTCTTATAGGTAACAGAATATACATATATATTTTATAATTACCTTCTTGCATCTCGATTTTCACATCCAATAACACAGCATACGTCTTTACTCTTGCAGGCATATCGAAATTTATTATATTTCAAAAAGAACGTGTCAAACCACTCCTTGTGTCAGTTGACAATTCAAAGGTTTTTTGATAATAATGATTTTACATACTTACTATTTTCTCGATAGGATTTCCATGAATGCAACGACATCTAACTATCAAATTGAAAATAATTTTTTCGTGTATTAGTGTCAGTTGCAGGAACGTCCATTAAAATTTAAAGGTCCATTAAACTCTTAATCCTCCATTGTTACAAGGAACTAATGGAGGATTAAGGGTTTAATGGACCTTTAAATTTTAATGGACGTTCCTGCAACTGAGCATTAGTCTCATACTCCGACAGACGGCGCGGAATATATGAGTGGCTCATCTAATTTTTTAGTTTGTCTATGATAATAGGTACCTACAACATTTTCGTAAGTTTTGCAACAATAAACTGCCACCAAATCAGTAAAATTATTCAGTTTATGAACGTCAAGTCGAAATTAAAATGTAAACACATCGCAACGAGAAGCCGCAGCCGTCTAATATGTCTATGTAGTCTCGACGGATAGACGGTTAGCGGAGAAGCTAACCACTAGCACACGAGGTTGCCAAACTGAAAGAAAGAACCGTTAGTACCAACATTGTTTAAGGAGAGAAAAACTTATTCTCACATTTGTTTCAGCAAACTAAATTGTAACGATAAAATATAATATATAGCATTCAATTTCAAGTCACTGAAATTTCTTATTTTTTTGTGAATTCATCATACACTTAAGGCGCAAAAACGGATATTTTAATGCGAAATCAACCAACAATCTCCCACCACAGTAAAATAATCGTGCTATATCGTTTTGCTCAAATGTCTGTAATTTTCTAATTTTGAGCCGTAAAGTGTCTCTAACGATAGTTAGTGTTCGACTCCCTGATGACGAATTAGAGGTCAATTTCAATTCCGGCCGTCCGTTAGCACGATAACTTTCGAAGGGATTGTCCTAGAGATTTTCAGGGTGAGTTCGGTTCCCAAATGCCTCGGTTGAGTTCGTTAACCAGACAAATCCTACAGGATGTTCCATGAAATATGGCCATTCAAAAACTTTGCGCCTAAATATCTCAGACAAAACGAAGCCAATCGAAATAACATTTTGCCATAGTTTACACAGAACCATAGAAAATTCAATTGGAATATTGAGAAGGAGAATTTTTATATTTCCATAACAAGATATCCCATTCGAATGAAATTTATTTTGTGAATGAAGATTGACATAGTGAATTCACAGCAACAGGGTCTGGGGCCGGAATCGTGGGTCCTCACTTTAATCAGGCTATCCCTCTGGGGAAGGACTGTTCCATTGTGCAGGCTGAGCTATTTGCGGTTCTTGCATGCGCACTGGAAAACATTCGCAGGGATACTCTGGCCAGCACATTTATATATGTTGCGACAGCCAGGGAACTCTGAAATCTCTATCTGATGTTAGAGTTGACTCTCTTCTGGTAGAAGAAGCAGGAAAGCTCTGCGTGGGCTGGGCTCTGATAACTTTTTGAAAGTGGTCTGGTGTCCGGCTCATGCGGATATACCTGGTAACGTCAAGGCAGATGAACTGGCTAGGCGGGGAGCCGGATTAGCATTTGTCGGTCCGGAGCCTTCGCTGCCAATCTGTCGCACATCTGTCAGAAGTTTCTTCAGGAACTGAAGCTGAACAGGGAATTTTCCTCGGAATGGAGCGCAGGGGTGGGCCTGAGGTGGTCGAGGATTCTCATTGAGAGACCGTCCTCGCGATCTGAGGTCAATAGGCTTCTGCTCTGGAGAGGAAACAACTCAGTCTGGTGACTGGTGCATTGACTGGTCACCTGTTAACAAGCATTTGAAGAGAATGGGATTGACGAGCTGCTCCCTATGCCGGTGGTGCAGGAGTACTGATGAAATGTTGAGCATATTTTGTTCAACTGTGAAAACCTTACTGAGTTAAGATCAACACACCTAGGAAATCCAAACACCTTCTATTCCTATGGTGAGAGGGACCACTCCTGGCAGGCTCGCGACATTTCTGTCTTCGTGTCTGAGGAGCTGAGTCTCTGTAGAATGATGCGGGTGAACAATGGGCCACTAGGCCTCAGTTCGGCCGGTAAGGCACCGCACAGAGAAGAAGAAGAAGAAGACATAGTGAATGTTCATGCAACATTTCAAGAACGTTGCGTCATCATAACCACACAATTTATTTTTTTATTAGTCAAGTTTTTACATATTTCAGTTTTCGAATAATTTCCAGAATATCATTCCGATCGTGCTGAAATTTAACATTTATATATTTAGTATCAATCCCAAGTCCTATACAAAATTTTGAGGTATAAGCTTCCTTGGTCCACCAATGAACGAGCTCTCGAAAGCACCTGCTCAGCGCTTTCTTAAATTTTTCTATGAGAATTCATCAACCCTAACAATAGAATTGTAGAATTCATGTCATGGTTTCAGGATCTGAATAAATATCATAAACTATAAATATTTTATTAAATCATCTGTGCTGAAACTATATACAATATACAATCAATCAATAAAATCTCCATATTATAACTTAAATATCATAAAAATTAGGGCTAAAATTCAGTTTTGTCAAAATACCTGTCACTGTATATTAATTTTCAATTAGATTCAAACATAATATTCTACTCAGTTATGTGTAAAAATTGTGATATGATAAAAATAATGAATGAAAACTGAAGCTAAAATGGAATCACAGCCGTCTGAATAAGTTTCGAAATATCAATCAAATCTCTTGAATATTTGACGCCTGAAATTTTTTTCTGAAAAAGGCAATAGTCAGATATTTGCAATAACAAAACTAAAAAATTACCAAAGAATTAATTTTTTGCAATCAGTTATGAAAAGAAAAACATGCAATTTATATTACAAAATATTCAACATATCTCCAGTTTTAGTTGTAACAATATTTACATTTCAACTAATAAATTAAGAAACAACACTTGAATTTACAGATTTCTTCTACACAAGAATAATTTCAACAAATTCTGGTCCGAAAATATACAATAGCTGTGTTTTTCGCAGTGGGTTCGTATCGATAAAAATAATAGAAACATCTGACAATGTAATAATAAAGTGAAGGTGAAAAATTTTCATGAGCAAGTGTCTCAAAACCTTATCTACAAAAATGATAAAGGAAAGGCACATATTCAGCTGCTACATCGTAGGATGAGAAAGAATTCAACTATAACCTAATTCTTACTGCTTTAGATCAAGGTTAAGATTCTCAGTGACTCCTAAAACCTTTCATTTCGCCAATGAAAAGTTCAACAGAAAAATTATGGGTCTGAAGTACTAGGTTTGTTATTATATGAATTATGATAATGTGGGCTTAGTGTCCATTTCAAATTACTAATAATAATCATACAAAACACCCTGTGTGTGAACCTAAGGAGTTTCAAAAATATTGTATATTTCATTTTCTTCATTTGGTAAAACAAATAATGAAATCGAGAGTTTATATGGTCCATAAAATTTTAGTGTCCTGCACTGTCGCAGAAAAATTAATGTTTTAAATACAGGGTTAGTGAATAAGTGTGACAAACTTCAGGAGGTAATTCTGCATGAAAAGATAATGACATAATGCTATATAACTTTTGTCCAAAAATGCTTCGTTTTCCGAGATACAGGGTGTCAAATTCAATATTGGCTATTTATTTATTGATCTGAAACCAGTCGAGATATGCGAATGAAATTTAAAAGGGGTAGTTTTTAGGCATTTTCTGACAAGCAATTTAGAATAAGATTATTTTAGTTAATCTTTTAGTGAAACTTTAACACTCCGTATCTCGAAAACAAATCGAACAAAATGAATAGCATAATACCATTATTTTTTCATGTAGAATCACTTCCTGAAGTTTGTCGCACTAATTCACTAATACCCTGTATAATTCGTAAAAATTCGATAAAAAAAATTGAGTGTAGTCCTTTCACGAAAAGTTGAGCCGTCGGTTGGCCATGGAAATTTGGCATATTCTCTTGTGTATATTTAAATTTTAGGTTATGTTGTTTATTTTCTTGTCAGATTGATACGCAATGTTGTCAATATTGCATAGAGTTCTCTGATAACTAGCAATCTTGTCGGACAAGGCCGGGTACATTCGACAACGTTGACTTTATTTTACGTTATGACAGCTGCGAATTTCAGATAAATAAACAAACGCCCACTGTGCGCTCAAACTTTTGTGAACGGACTATAGTAGGAGTTTGTTTATTCATCTGAAGTTGGCAGTATTTGCCAACACAGCCTCGTTCGATGAGCTTCCAAGAACTCTATGCAATATTGACAACATTGCGTATCCGTCTGATAGCAAAATAAGCAACATAAACTAAAATTTTAATATACACAGTGGAATATGCCAAATTGTCATGGCCAACCGACGGCTCCAACTTTCGTGAACGAACTATACTTTCAATCCAATGGTCATTATATTTTTATGAATTGGACATAACCAGGCCACATTAACATACTTGGATTGAATATATTCTTTCAGTATCTAAAAATTTTCAACTGACCATTCTAAAATGCCTCAATCTACTTACTAGCATACATGTTTCAGGCACTTATGTACATAATGAAATGATTGGTGCAATAAGATCACAAGTACAATAGTAGATCGGTATTATTGAAAATAAAAAGGTTGATAATGATCCAATGAATACAATTTTACATATACAAGAGGATTTTTCATTGAGAACTCAATGATATTCAAATAAAAATCATTGGAAGACATATCCAAAATTATTACAAACTGACGTTCAATCTAATTTCGACATAAAGATAATGAATTATTTCTATTTCCAACATGTCTATTTGGTCAGGAAACTTTCTTAGCAAAAGGAAAATATCTTTATTTTCACATAGTTGAGAATTATTCTTGTCATAATTATCGACAAAAGTAAGAGTTAATTGTTGTAAATTTTCCATTTTGATAAAAATTTATTCTTTTGCACTCTAACATGGTATAGAAATTTTTTGACCACTCCGACCGAATTAAAAAAATTTCTGATTATCACAAGCATTTTTTTCTTTCTTCAATCCTATAAAAATATGTCCAAAGTACGAATTTGCAATATGAAATTTTCCATTCACTCAAAAATACTTTTACCTTTTATTCACTTTGTTCCTTTTATCAATCTTTTTTTTTGAAGAACCAGAATTACAATTTCAACATAGTTTATCTTTCTTCTATATATTTGTGAATTTATGAAAAAGCTGTTACTTTTGCTTGTACTCTGGGTTGAAGGTGTTCAGATAGCTTTAGGTTTCGAAAATAATTTTTTATTTCAAAATTGAACGAGATAATTTCTTTACGCAGATACTTTAGTGATTTCAAGTCAACTCATATAGTTCTTTATCTATTCATTAAATTCTACCGATAATAAATATTTTGTAATAAATTCAAAAACCTTTCTTCAACTTGAACACAGTTTTTTTTTAATAAAATGTTCACGCTTGTTCTTTGAAGTTTTTTACTGAATAAAAAATTATCTTCAATCAAAACTAACCTATTCTTGAACCTGAACACCTTAAACCAAATCCTAAGTAGTAAAAAATACTTACATTACGATAGATCAGTTTTTCCCTACCACCGCTTCTAATTTCACACTACCCGCTTTTTTATCCGTTTCATTTATATTATCGTCATTTTTTTTACATTCGCCACTTGTTTCCGACGTATCGTCAATTTTATTGACACAGTTTTTTCTTTTATCGACATTTTCCACGTTTTCCCTTACAGAACCTTCGCTTGGACTACTTTTCGATTCCGTTCTCGTCAGGCACAATTTTTCATCTTTTTTCGTCGCTTCGTTAGATTCCTGCAAACTAATTGGTTCTTTCGATAATGCCAGTTCAGTTTTTTTTTCACTTTCTCTATCATTAGTTTCACTTTTGGAACTGTCTGTTTCCTTCTTCTCTTCGGTATTTTTACTATCTGCATTTTGAGTTTGTTGCGCCCTCGCTTTAGATCTATCTTCTACCTGTGATGTCTTCATTTCACTCTGATTTTCTTTTGCTTCTGTTGCGTCTGGTACCCTGCATTCTGGAAAAATAATTTTTCATTTATGTCTATTTCCTTAAAAAAGTTTCTCTTTTGAATTATTCATATAGTGTGTTAAAATGCAGTGGCGGTTTGTGTATAAGAACTACGTAGCTGCTGCAGCTGTTTTCAAATCGTCGGTCCAATGCCAAAATCATGAATGTGAAAAATCGTGATTTGGAGTTATTGAGGATTTAAGGTTTCAATGCTCTGTGAAAATTCAGGTTTTTGTTGGAATAATTTAATTTCTTCGCAGATGTAGGATCTGCTTCAACAGTTTATGACCGGTTTATCATTTTTTTGTTTATTAGCCCCCACCTTCCAAAATGTCAGTTGAGTACAAACTGAAGTTACGTCAAGGGCAGAACATCTACACCCACCTAAGCATGATGCTGAGAGATTCGGGGTTTTGGCATTGTAAAGAACTGTTTAAGAGGTTCTTGAAAATGTAGATAAGAAAAAATCACCAATTTTGCACATTCATGCCCATGGTTTTGCCTTGGGACCGACGAAATGTTATTGTCATTATACGGTTTTTGAAATCCACATCGGAAACATACGATATACTATACAATGCATCATGTGTTAAATTAATCATAAGGTTTGTTCCAACTCAAGAATCGACCGTACAATGATCGTCAGGATTCTGCGCAATAGATAAAAATGTATTCCAACTGAAAATGTATCGTTTGAGAACGGTTTCGTTTTTGTTCCATCCTGCTTCGGGACCGTGAGTGGAACGGTTTTGTGATCGTCATTTCGATCCCTGGTCTGGAGCAAGTACTGTTTGGACGGTTCTTGTACGGTCAAAGTTTAGACATGCGCATAAGATCGATTACTAACAGTTTCGTGACCGTCAAATTACCGTACAAAAGTCAGCTGTTGGAACAAACCTATAATTGTCTGATTGCAATAATGTAGTGTTGTCTCTCTCTAATCGTTGGGAGTGCGAGTACTGTAGGTTTTGTACCATAGTGCTTGAATTGAGCCACTCCTAACGTTATGAAAGAGACAACATTACATTATTGCAATCGGACAACTGGATTTAACCAGTTACGTAGCAAGTTAATCTTTCGAATATACAACTGTTTAACTGGCTTGCATTGAATTTCGTATGTTTCCGATGAGAACAAAATCTGTTGTTTTACCCTTACTCTAGAATCACCCCTTGTGTGTTACAACTGTTCCACCATGTGATTTCTGATTTCATCATCAAGACACATCTTCTCTTGACAATTTAATTCTTCATTCATAACAATAGCTCAGTTTTTGTTGAAATACAGGGTTTTCAGTAAAACATTAACTTTCGCTAAGGCTACAATAGTACTTCAACGAATTCAACCTAAAATTCTGGCCTAATGAACATAAACTGAAAACTAACATAATGTGTTTTCCGACCAGACGCTGATAACAGGTGCAATAATTCGTCTCGGTATGTCCTCATTTAGGTTTTCAATCAATTAGAGCAACACTGAGCTGTTGAAAATTTTCAGGAGTTGGTACGTGAGATGGAATTTTCCTCCCAAGAGCATCCAAACATGTCCAACTGGGTTCAAATCTGGGCTCAGAACAGGCCAGTTGAATTCTTGCTCTCTGCTAAATACTCCCTGGCAATCCTAGCCACATGCATTATAAAGCATTAGGAAGAAATCGTTTCCAATAAACGGCGCATACAGAATAACATGTCGCGCTAAAACTTCTGTTGTTTTATGTTTTCAGTTTATTTTCATAACGTTCGGATTTAAGGTTGAATCTGTGAAAGTACTTTCATAGCCATAGCGAAATTGTGGAGTTTAATGTTGCTCTGAAAACCCTGTATCTTAACAAAAACTGAGCTATTGTTATAAATAAAAAATTAAATTGTCAAGAGAAGGTGTGTCTTGATGATGAAATGAGAAATCACACGGTGAAACAACTGGAACACACCAGGGGTGGTTCTAAAGTTAGGGTAAAAAAACAGATTTTGTTTCACTCTGTATAGAATGACGTTCGCCGAGTTTTCTTGAAATTAGGAATTGATGATTGATTGAGGATGAACATACCGATACTTGAAAAGAAATTCAATCGAATCGGACTTGAAATAACATATTTATGAATTAACAAACTTTATCGATTTTTTGAGTGGATCGATTATTTCGCCGGAGAGTGTATTGAAAGGTAAGTTTAAATAAAATTATTTCTTCAGCTTCAAACTCACCTCTATTATCTTCTTTTTGGTAATCCTTATTTTCTACTTGTCTATTGTTGTTGGACTTTGCATCTGCAGAATTGAGCTTGCTCAAAGCTTCCGCTGCTCGGTGAATTTCTTTAGCTCTGCTCAGCGTAAGTTTTTCCACCGTGTTTTGAAGGCTCTTTTCGTTTTTGGAAAGATCTTTGTGTAACCTCTTAGTCGCTGAAGTTGTGTTCGATGGCCTAGGGGACATAGGATTCGGCCTAGGTTGGTAAGGCACCTGAGGGGGTACAATTGGAACATCCAATTTTGAAGTACCTTGAGGTGATGATGGAGCCTACAAAGAGGGAGAATATGAGAAAAATGTAGAATTGAGTGAGATTTATAATTAGAACTGTTATTATTAGAACAGGGGTCGTTATGGCTAGGGTTAGCCTTCCGTGAACTGCATACATGTAGATCTTTTGTTATCTTTTCGTTTGTTGTTAGCCAACAATTAACTAAGGGTGAGAAACCACTTAGGCCGCACGCAAAATGACTCGCAGTTTCGTGAGGTGACGCAGCGTGAGTCACGGCGAGATTTTGTGAATCTTATAAATAAACACCACTAACCATACATAAGACCAGGCGCAAAATGACACGCAGTTTCGTGATGTGACGCAGCGTGAGCCGTGGCGAAATATTGAGAAGGTTAGCTGCGAACTCGGGAAGCGCGCAAATGCGATCACAGTAAGGCAAGGCGCAAAATGACTCGCAGCTTCGTGAGGTGACGCAGCGTGAGTCACGGCGGAATTTTGAGGAGGTGAGCTGCGAACGCGGGAACCGCACAAATACGATCACAGTACTTGCTGGTGATTACTATAAGGGTACGTTCAGATGATGAGCGCTCAACGCGCGTTTACAACTACATGTATTTTGAACGCCCATCATCTGAACGCTCAGATGCGCTCATCATCTGAACGTACCCTTAGGCTACGTTCAGATGATGGGCGTTCAACGCGCGTCGATCGCGCGTTAAGTTTTTGATTAGTGTTCATATGGTGCTGAGACTGTTTTAACCAAAGAGAAGTATGAACTATTGAGGGTGAAATGGATGTTTCACGTCGAGAAATGTGGATCTTTCATGACTAAAGCTACTCCGTCAAGAAAATAGGTCAAAATCCACTAAGAAACTACCAAATTCAACGACTCTGACTTGAAATTTTCAAACTCTTCTCAATTTTCAAAGAGCACTTTGAATGAGTTTAGTCAATTTTAAAACGCAATAGTCAATTTTAATATATAAAGAGAAAATTTTTTCTCTTGAATTTTGATATCCGGTCTCTCGGTAACGAAGCCGTTTCGGACCCATGTTTGTAAAAACTTTTCTTCTTAAAATCAGTTGAGAAGTCCCCTTTGGCATTTGGTAACGTTATTCTGGAACATCCTGTATGTGTTATTTTATCAGATTTAACGATGTCATTCATTGAATTTATCGATCCGATTAAATATTTATTTTTCTCTTATCCATACAACTCTTGATTGTTGTTGATTTCACAGTGTCGATAATTGGTCCTCATGTATGTCGATAATTGGTAATTTCAATTTCAGAGCTGTCGATAATTGGGACATCTGACTTTCAACTTGATTTGTATTTTTTTTAAATATCAAACCTTCCTGTTTACGATTTCGTGTTTGTTTTGAGAAGCTAAAGGTACAATGAGTTCAAAACTGGCTTTTATGTATGGGACGCGGCCGTCCCAGTACAGTATCATTTTGAGTTCTACATTTGTTGAAGATGGATGTAGACACAGTGTTAGCGGTGATTTTATATCGACGGCAGAAACGACGCGAAAGAAGACGGAGATATGGGGTTCATCCAAATTTTTCATACAGGCTAACTTAAAGTCCCAAGCCTGTCTCCTTAAGTTTTTCTCTGAATAAACACTACTTGTCATGTCCCATATCTATAAATAATTCCGTATTAAAAGCTTCCTTTTCCATTGCGAACGATTCCTGTCCGGACCTTGAAACACGACTATACGCATCAAAAGCGCGCGTTCAACTGAACAGTGAACAGTAGAACAGTTGCATAGAAAACCAAACCAGTGATCTTGAAGCACGCGTTTGCGCGCGTTGACTACGGTACGGCGCTAGCGCAGCGTTGAACGCGCGTTGCATAGAAACGCGCGTTACCATGTGTACTCGGAGAACAAAATACATGTATGTAGCATAGACTAACTAAACGGAGAATAGATGAGACACTAGTAGAACAAGCTACATCTTTTTTTGTACAACATTACTAATTCGTGAAAAAAGCTCAATTGAAAAAGGAATCTGTATCGTAAAGCTGCCTCAAAAAGAATTCTGTAGTGCACCTTTTGAATAGGTAGGTACACCCATATACAAGGTGCAAAAGTTTTTTGAAATTCAATTTCCAAAAGGAAATCAGAAATGGATTCGTGCAAGTTATCGATGAGTGAAGAAATTTATTTTCATGAAAATAATACCTGCAACGAACTTTCATCTGATTTTCTTTTGGAATCGAGAAAAGTGAGGATCAATAATCAAATTCTGGATAGAATAAAAATTTATTAACTGGAATAGATATCACCAATTGAAAATACAGATTCATTTCATAAATATCTAATCAATAAACTAATAATTGCATTGAAAACATTCTCAAAAACTAACAATAATGAATTCAATAATACAAAATATGAGTATTTACCTACTAAACTTATTCAATACATGAAAAACTTTTTTGAAAACTATCTTAATTCTTATAGGTAACAGAGTATATATAATATATATTTTGAAATTACCTTTTTGCATCTCGATTTTCACATCCAATAACACAACACATCTTCACTCTTGCAGGCATATCGAAATTCATGATATTTCAAAAAGAACGTGTCAAACCACTCCTTGTGTCAGTTGACAATTCGAAGGTTTTTTGATAATAACGATTTTACATACTTACTATTTTCTCGATAGGATTTCCATGAATGCAACGACATCTAACTATCAAATTGAGAATAATTTTTTCGTGTGTTAGTATCCTCCTCCGACAGGTGGCGCGACATATACGAGTGGCTCATCTATTATTTTAGTTTGTCTATGGTATGTAGTTGTAAACGAGCGTTAGCAAAACGCGCGTTGAGCGCTCATCATCTGAACGTACCCTAAGGCAGTTGGGTACAGGCTCAAAATGGAAATATCTACTGCTCTTTTGTTTGACTTAAATTCTGAATCTGATTTGGGAGCTGAGTTCGTGTCGGAAATGATATTTTTTACCTCTCAACTGACTAAAAGAAAGCATCGAGAAGTTTATACTTAAAAAGAGGAAAAAGTCACGGAGAATTTCCTTTAATCAGAGAATTTAACGACGGACAATTTGAAAATTATTTTCGGCTAAAACGTAACCAATTCAGTTTTAAGTTTTGTCCTCATATAGTCTACATGGCTTGTATCGTACAAAACTTGCCGAATTCGCACTGCTTCAATTAATTTTTCTTCCATTTCTACTACGACTCACCGTGAATACATATCAGAAACTGCGGGATCGACACTGCGTTTCGCAGGGTCACGGCAAAACCTGCGTCACGTCACACTGCGATTGTGTATGCGCGAACGTATTTATTTATTAGATATTAGAAACCTGCGTCACCTCACGATAATTGTTGCAAAAACATCGAAAAAATTCTAGGGAAAGCCCGCCGTTCCTTATGGTAAGTTTGGCACTACCGCGTCTTTCAGCAAGTGCCATTAGGAAATGATAGCGGGATTTACCGGTATGCATCGTGTCATATTCGCGCGAAATAATTCGCGGTAGTGCCAAACTTACCATAAGAAACGGCGGGCTTTCCCTAGAATTTTTTCGATGTTTTTGCAATAATTATTGGATATATCTTAAATAAAATGAATCAAATCTTCATGATAAAATGTTCAGAGAGGCTTTGAACTTAATAAAGCGGTAATCCAGTGTTTCTGTAGGGAGAAAAGTGACTTTCAGGTGAAATATTTTTCGGACTTTGGGGGCCCAAATCTCCCAAACTAAAACAGATCGCCAATTGTTTTTTTCACTAATATTGTTCAGGAAGCCAATATGAATACAACGGTACCAAAATTTGATGGATATCTGTTGTATCCTAAAATTCAAACAGTTTTAATTTTTTTTCAAAACGTTCCACCAATTTTAAAAATGTGAAAAAATTCCAGGGTATAAAGGGCCAAAGAAGACATTTTATGTCAAAAAATAGCGGTGGACACTTTTTAAGAACACCGAAAAACAAATGACAAAAACTTTATTTTTTTTCCTAAAAATAGATTATGCAGCTGAAATTCATAAAAAAATTATACGTCTATTCCTTCAATAGCAAAGAATCGACAGAAAAAATTACCATTCGAAAATTTTGGATATCACAAGAGAAAAAAATAAAATCGAAAAAAGTGTTTTTCACAGAAATCTCAAAAATGGCTAGAGATAAAAAGCTGAAAAGTTGGCTAAATTATTTTCATTCAATGCCTAATCGATCCCCTCAATATGAATCGAAAAGGCAGCGGGGGCAGATTTACCATTGAAACCCGGCTATACTATAATATACCCTTTGCATAATATACTATTTTAAATATGACTTTACTTGTCATATTTCCCTTGGGAAATATGAGTGTTATAACAAATGGTTACTAAGGCGATATGGCTCAATATTCATTCTATCAGAAAAAAAATAGTTTTGATGTCTCAAAGTACCCCTCTACCTACTGGTAACAGGCCATTTCACCAAAATGTACAACGTTGCGCGATCAACGCTCTCCTTGAGGGAAAAATGTGCAAAGCAATCACCTGGGGCCTGTAACACAAGCACTACAAGTCCTACAATTGTAAGAATATATTCTACACTTGTAACTTTTTCATAACACAAACCATCTTGTAATTACAAGTACGGCACTAGTAATTACGGCAAAATTTCTACATATGTAAACTTTTTCTGTAACTTAAAGTTCACACTTGTATAATTGTGTTATGGAATTTTCTACAAGTGTAGATAATGTTTTACATATCTTCAACTCTAGGTAAATACACACATAGCCAGAGAAAATCTACATAAAATTATTTCGTCAGAAACTAACTTTATTGTTGTTGTATTGATATATGAATATATTCATGAATCAAAACGTTTTAATGTTTTTGCAAAAATTAACAAAAATCACAACTAAATAATTATATGTTCCTTATAATGAGAATGTTCCTATCTACTATCACAAATTGAAAAAGCAGCAGCCATTTTCATCTACGTTATATTGTGGTAACGATGCCGTGAACTGTGACATGGCAGTTTAAGCTCTTTTTCTAATTTTATAATTTCCAGTTTAGTTTTATGTTTCTTCAACCTGAGCCACTTTTTCCGAATTGGAATTATTTGCTCTATCTCGCCTTCTTTTTCCTGTATAAAATGCATTTTTCTATTATTATTCCTATTATTTTGATTTGGGAAGAATCACCATTGAATTGCTTTGGAATACATGAGGTTTCGTGAGCACTGATTGGTCCACTTTTATTGGCGACAGTTTCACGGCTCAGTTGCTTGGGTTTTCGGAAGACTCAGCTACTCCAAGACCGCATATTACAGGAGAGTCTACTTTATCTTGCTTTCTCAGTTTATCCGACAAAGCTCCGAAAATAATGTGTCTATTTTCTCTTATCTTAATTAAAAATTGCATTTTACGATCCAAAACAATTAGTTTTGAAGACATAATGTAAACAGAAAAGCTGCAATACTACTTATATTGACAAGTCATGTCATATAGTAGGAATCATAAATAATAATTAATTCTATGATATTTGCATTACAAGTGTAGCTACACATGTACAAAATTATTTAATTTCTACAATTGTAGCCATTAGCATTGTGATACCGAATTGGGTCGGACTTGTAGTTACAGGCAAATTACTTGTAACTTGTAGACTTGTTACACTTGTATGGTTTGTGTTACAGGCCCCAGGTCATTCGAGTTAGCGTCCTATTACTCGTCAAACTGAAAATAAACGCGATTGTTTTTCACGTCTTATCAACAGAAAACCGTTTCCCGTCATGCTGGCAGTGGTGTTTATCTTGTAAACCAATTCCCGCGTTGTAAATTTGAGCCTATCATTTTTGTTGCTGCATGGACGGCAACGTGGCGAAAGCCGATACTTTGTTTTTTTTGCGGGCAGTTGATACCACGTCGAATGCATTTCGTTATCAGTTTCGGAATAGGCGATTATCCTTGTTTTATATACAGGGTGTTAACTTTTAAAGTGGACGAACTTCGAGGGGTGATTATACAAGTGATTTGCAACAAAAAATGTCATATAACACATGGTCGAAATGTTGACGGTTATTGTTTAATTTAACATTTCTTGATTTCACGAAATATTTCGAGTTTTTTCTCTAAAATTATCATTATTCAGTTTTCCTTGTAGTCTCATCAAATTTTACCACATATTCGGAAAGGGCAATAAATTTGCTACAAGATGAGAGAGTCTGTGTGCAGAAAACACTCTTATTGCAGGCGTGGTAAGGAGAAGAATATCACGATTCTGTATCAAAGTGATCGGTAAGTATAACTGATCCAAAAAGTTCTCCCTTATGACTGCCAACCTCTTGTTAACTCATGTTGGAAATGAAAAACAATAATCGCATGAGGATTTTTTCTCTGCCATACATGGTTGTTTCATAAATTATTCTCACCTGATTTCGTGGAAGTGACCACATCAATACTTAATATCCTATGGCCCCCACTCTCCTGAATTATTCTGGTACCAACTATTAGGTGTACAAATAAGTTTCCGCGGTTTGTCAAAAGATGGCCCCACCAGAAGGTTATGGAGAAATTGTCAGATGTAAAACGTAATATCCCAAGTTTAGTCATCTGGCAACACCATAACCTTAAAGTACTAGTGATTCCGTATCAGCATCACGTAATTTTTTTCGTGCAAAAATGTCAAGTTTTATTTTCCGAATAAGCATCATTTGCGGGAACTTTTGATTTACTTCTTTAATGTGAAAAAATCTGCAGCTGAGGCTGCTTATTTTGATCGAGGAATCATCTCCCAAATTTATCAAAGAAAAAAGGGTTCTTCCTCCAAGACAATGCTGCAGCTCACAAATCAATAAAGACGGTGGCAAAATGGTAGAATTACGCCTCGAATTGCTTCCTCATCCCCCACATTCTGCAGATTCAACCTCAAGTGATTATTATCTATTTCTAAACTTGAAGAGATAGTTCTAGGGAAAGAAATTCGAGAGGGATGACGAGGTCAAATGAAAAACCGCGGAAACTTATTTGTACACCTAATATAAAATGTAAGTTTGGTCTCAAATAACAGATGAATTGATGATTTCCATAAAATTACACTAAGAACAGTTTCAAAATAGAGCAAATTTAGGTTCGGAATTTTTAGACTTTTTCGTTGTTATTATGTTAGCCTTGATATTATAGCGGAGAATGAGCAGCTAGCACAAAAGTTGCTATGTCATTCGAAAGTACACTAAATGAGGTTTTCTGCACACAGACTTTTTCATCTTGTGGTAAATTTATTACCCTTTCCGAATATGTAGTCAAATTTGATGAGACTGCAAGGAAAACTGAAAAATGATCATTTCAGAGGATAAACTGTAAATATTTAGTGAAATCAAGAAATGTTAAATTGAAGAATAACCGTCAACATTTCGACCATGTGTTATATGACATTTTTTGTTGCAAATAACTTGTATAATCACCCCTCGAAGTTTGTCCACTTTAAAAGTAGACACCCTGTATACATTGCAAAGGGCGTGAAATTATTGATATGATTGAATATTCAGAGACCTACTAATCAATGTCATAAAAAATACAATATGTATCACAGAAATCAGGCAAGTTCTACAAATAATCAGAGGAGAGCCACATCGACCCTACCAAACAACACAACAGTGAATCGCAAGAAATTTTTCAAACTAGCCTTTTACCCGCCACTATCATACCAACTCAACAGGATATTCCGGGAACATAATTGCACGGCAGCTTTTTACAATGTTGTAGACAACAAGAGAAAATATTTTACTAGGTTGAAAGACAAAACTCCTGTTGAAAAAAAGGTCAGAAGTGGTGTACAAAATTGATTGCGAAAACTGCGAGAAATGCTATGTTGGACAGACAAAACAGCTTTTAAAGGATAGAGTAAGACAACACATGTACGACACCAAGAAATTCGACAGCACACAGAAAACAGCACTAGCCGCACACACACATAGGGAGGGACATAAGTTCAAGTTTGGGGATGTCAGCATTTTGGACGTTGAGCCACACTACAACAGAAGGCTGATAAGTGAGATGGTCCACATCAGAACAAACAACACTGTGAATTTCAGAGAAGACACTCAATATCTTAGCGTGGTATACAACAATTTAATAGTACAGAACGACAGTATTACGTAAGGGATGTGGGATATTCGGTTCAGACTGTGGTTGGGTTGTTCCTCCTCTTCAATTCAATGAAAAAAAAAAAAAAAAGTTATTACCTACCCTATTTTATTTCACGACTTCTAACTTATTTTATATTTTCTTTACTTTTGTTATTTTTGTTTCAAAAATTTTAAAACATTTTATGTAAGACTGTGACAGTTTTGTGGACGTTGAGTACAAATGCCGAGACCATTTAGTATGGGAAAACAGATTTCCCGGGAATCAGACGTAAGTTTGACACGATAAACAAAATAACCTCACTTTTGACTAAAACTGCTAGGCAAGATTTATTATAAAGGAAAATATATTTTTTCTGTGACGGGAAAAAAATGTGACATTTTATGTCTCTTGACAGGTCACAAAGTATGACTTTTTACGAAATTCCTTTTTTCCCTGTCAAAAAAATGATTCTCTATGTAGCCGGGAAAAAAGTACTCACTTTTTTCCCGGGGAAAAAAGTAATTTCGTAGACAGTTATATTTCTTTCACTTTAAATGGTCGTTCTTCTTCGTCACAGAAAAAAATAGTGTATTATACACGGGAAAAATATTAGATTTTAGCTCTCGGCTTTTTGTCTCCCTCCGCTTCGCGTCGGGAAACAATATAACCTCGAGCTAAAATCTATTACTTTTTTCCCTTGTATAATAAATAAAACTATTTTAATATTATACGAGGTGAGTGGTAGATCTGCCCATTTTTTATTGTGTTTTTTTATTTGATTCATGTCATTGCAGCCTTGAGAAAGGACCAATCGTGTCCGAAACGTTGGCAATGTTATGAATGGTTTAAACATCAATACACAGATTTTCTTTTCCCAAATTCCTGTTAACACTTCACAAAAAATACAACATTCACTAACCTTACTGGAAGAAGCCTGTTGTTGTTGCAATCCCACAATCTTGGAGATGTCGAACCCCTTCCCTCGTTGAGCAATGTCCAAACCGCCCAGATGGTAAGACAGGGGATTCGGTGCGAAGCCCATGGTGCCCCCGTAGAACAAATTGTGGTAAGCTGCCATGACCCTGGGATCGTACGATGGAAAACCAGGAGGACCAGGGTTGCACAAGAACTGGTTCGGATTGACGGTCTGCGAAGAGAGGTTAGGAATGAAGGGATTAGGAGGCGTGAAATTGAGGTTAGGTTTGTCCCTTTTCAATACGGGAGGGGAGGGGGAAGGAGATGATTTGTTCCTCGGAGACTGAGGGCTCTTCGGCGACTTCCGGTCCGATTTTGGCGAATTACCTGAAGCCGGAAGTTGTCGTTTTAAAATGTTAACCTCACAAATTAATTTTGTAAAAAACAAGTACTATTCAGGGTGTTATTGGGTTAGGCTTTTTACGCGCTTCTTTCTAGAGAACTAGCGTGCTAAATATCAGTAATTCATAAATTTTGCGCCGGGAATGATATCAAACGACTCTGTTGGACTTGGTGACGAAGAATCCTAGGTCAGGATATAAATAGTCTTTGTGACGATGTTCTAAATAGATTCCTGTTGAATTCAATATAGTAGTCAGAAACAAAAGCACGTTTCATAAGAGAAGAACGATAATTCAAAGGTAGCACTTTATTGATTTAAGAATCTTTATCTCAAACGCAAATCTACTTTCTTAATTCAAATGCAACTACCTATATTTTTATTTATGTATCGATTCAATACAAAATCGCAGTATAACTAAGGCTCTGAAAAGGGGAGTATACCAGACAGACATGCTGGGTCCAACCACAGACTCGAAATTACAGAACAATTCGAATGAAATGAAATCTGTAATCGAATAAATGCTTATGCTTACCTGTCTAGTCTCCAACTTTATTGTTTTGAATAAAAAATCAATACTTTCTATTAACTATTCTTCAAAAAAAGCACGCAACTAACAATAGAGCACAATAACTGAGAAATTGACATTACCATCTGTAATTTTCGAGTCTATGGTTGGACCCAGTCAGCCTGTCTGGCATACCACCTATCTTCTAGTGCTCTAGTATAACCTACTAAAAAAATTCTCTACCATGCACAAATGCTGAAATTTTTGACATCTGCATTGCAAGTTTGGAAATGCCATATCTCGATTATTTTCTATGCGAATGGTACCAAACTCACCAGTTTCATAATAGGGATACCATGCATTTTATGTGGTATATTCAGTATTTTGATACATCGTAAGGTTCTTCGAAAATTTTGATCCGACAATGTGGGTCTTGAAATTGAAATATTCCGAAATTTTCATATGCCAACCCCATATTTATTTTACAGCGTTCGATTCGAAATGAAAAATGAATGGCAGTCTTCCCTTACACTAATAATTTATTGTGGATAGTTTTCGAATGAGATGAAATATACCGAAATTTTTCAGTATTTATAATCATGATCTATGAACATAATGCTGTGTGATTATAAGGTGAATTATTGGAATTAATTCTATGATTGAGACAATGAACATTGGGCCAGGATTAACGAAAGCCAAAACAGTTTTCGGAATTTATTTCCAGTCATTCTTGCTAAATGTGAATATCGATTGTTGAAGGTCCTACAGGTCCTTTCAATAATTTTTTGGCATTCCCCGTGAAATGTGAAACAATCTGTGTTTGAAAATTTTCTATGACATCCATGATCATCGAACACTTTTTATGATTTCATTCAAGGAATCTATAGTCCGTTCACGAAAGGTTAAGCCGTCGGTTGGCCATGGCAATTTGGCATATTCCACTGTGTATATTGAAATTTTGGGTTATGTTCTTTATTTTCTTGTCAGATTGATACGCAATGTTGTCAATATTGCATTGAGTTATCTGATAACTCGCAAGCTCGTCGGACGAGGCCGGGGACATTCGGCAACGTTGACTTTATTTCACTTTATGACAGTAAATACTGCCAACATCAGATGAATAAAGAAACGCCTACTACGTGCTCAACTCTTCGTGAACGGACTATACCTCAATAATTTACTTCATAATCATAGAGCCATTTCATCGTAAATACGACCATAGATCATGACTTTTAATACTGAAGAATTTCAGTATTTCTCATCTCATTCGAAAACTATCCAGAATAAATAATTAGTGTGAAAGAAGACTGATATTCATTTTTCATTTTGATTCGAATGCTGTAAAAAAAGTAGGGGGTTGCCATTTGAAAATCTCGAAATATTTCAATTACCACATTTTCAGATTAAAATTTTCAAAGAACCTTATGATGTATCAAAATACTGAATATACCAGATAAAATGCATGGCATCTCTACTATGAAACTGCTGAGTTTGGTTCCATTCGCATAGAAAATAATCGAGATATGGCATTTCTAAACTTGCAGTGCAGATGTCAAAAATTTCAGGAATTTATGCATAACTTGGCAACAGTGTATTGTAAATAAATTTTTTCAGTAGGTTATACTACGATTTTGGTATTGAATCGATACATAAATAAAAATATAGGTAGTTGCATTAGAAATAAGAAAGTAGATATGCGTTTGAGATAGATGTGGCAACACTGTCGACTTGAAAATATTCTAGGCTTCACCTAAAATTTCAGAACGAAATATTCACTACTTCTCCAAAAACGTCTAATAGGCCAACTTAAAAGGAAATCCCTGTATGTTGTTCTCTTTGTCTCCTGTACTTCAGGTCAAAAAAAAACTAATACTCACTTTGTAATTTGAGTGGATTGAAAATTGACACAGAACTCGTGTTGATTTTCAAATCGGCCATTGTAGAAACCTGACTGCTCAAGCTCGTTGTTTCCGGAGCCTTTTCCGAGATAGGTTTAAGAGTTTTAGGATCGATCTTTACTATGGAGTGTTTCTTTATTTCCCTGTTCTCCACAACTTTCTCCTGGGGTTTATCCTGTTGCTCTGAATTCAAATGAACTGCGTACATTGGTTTCACTCCAGATGCTGGATTCCCCAAAAACCTTAAAAAAATGGACAGCATTTACTTTACAATAATCTCTATATATAAAAATCAATTGTTTTCGTTAGTCTCGCTAAAACTCGAGAATGGCTGAACGGATTTATCTTATCTTGGTCTTGAAATGTTCGTGGATGACTAGGGAAGGTTTAAAAGGTTCTTTCTTGGCCACAGAAACCACAATGTTGAATAACCATTTAGTTTAGTTTATTTTAAAAAGGGTTAACAGTTCACTGCAACCACAAGGTCTATTGTGTCGCCTTACAGAGATCTGATAAAATCCAATATCTGTGAAGGCTTCAACGAGGCTAGTTCCTCACTCTTACAAGTTTCTCGCCCAAGACATTCTCTCCTTATGCTCGCAATTTGCCTCTGATAGTCAGATGGCACTGAGGCAGCTTATGGCCGTTGATTGTAGATCAAGGACCATTTGGAGCTGCAAACAGTCCCTCAAAACACTGGCGAAGTACAACAAGCTAGTTTTACTTCGGTACCTGCCCACCAGAACATTGAGGGAAATGAAAAAGCTGATGCCCTTGCAAAAAGAGGAGCAAACACCCCTTCACCGGACCCGTGCCCTCCTGTTGGGTATCACCTACACTGATTAGGGCAGAGGTAGGCGTTTGGGAAAAAAGGGAGAAACACTCTTACTGGATAACACATCCGGTCAAAGACAAGCAAGAGACTAATTGAACCTTCGAAAGAGAAGGCTCAACAAGCTCTATCGTTGTCAAAAAACGAGTTAAGGCTGCTAATCGGCCTTCTCACAGGGCATTGTCCCGTGAGATATCACCTACACAAGATCGGTAAAGAAAACTCCGACATTTGTAGGTTATGTGAATCGGCCACTGAAACCACCGAACACATACTATGCCAATGCACTGCGCTGGCGCAAACCAGACTTACTCTACTAGGGGGCGCGTTATTAACGCCAGCCGACATAAGAGCGAAGTCTCCTAAGGAAGTAACCAGCTTTGCTAAGGAGGTTAGATTCCTGGGAAAAACGTAGTTTTAGCATGGTAACGCACAAAAGACCTTATTGGTCGCAGTGCAGAAGGGTAATCAACGTGCCGATCGACCACTATCTAATCTATGCTCGCAATGCCAAAGCATTCCGTGACTAGGTGAACGTGGATTTCTTCCACCCCCCCACAGAACCTACACTTGTCAGTGTCCAACAATCGCATCCTCAACAGGTGCCTTCTAAGGCGACAGTGTCCTGTAAGAAAGCCAGTGAGGAGGTGATATTGTGTCTTACTAAGATCCAGATATCTTTTGGATCTTGCTGTTTCAAAGTTCCGAGGGAACTTAGTGGAATGATCCATCCCTGGGAGATTCCGCCAGAGTTTTTCTCTCTCAGCTTTCTCCTTCTCCAGAAACTCCTTTTTATAGGTACATTTACCTATACCACAGAAGGGTTCTGGGCCAATGAGTGACATTCGTGCGCCCTCTTTAGTAAGTGTATTGGCCTCTTCGTTTCCTTTGATTCCCGAATGGCCGGGAACCCAGATTACCTCATTGAGTTTGAATAACTATTGAAATTTAGAATTCTCCTCAATAAACCGTAGATAAAGTAAAGTATAGAAGCAATCACATTTCTACATCTTTATTATTTTCATCATTCTATTTACTATCCAAATCTCAAAGTAATAAACATATGTTTTTTACTCAGCGATCTGAAACATTCATTCATTATCCGCAACACACAATAGAGCGTAAAGGATAGCAGGCAAACCGCTTAGCGAAAGAGGCTCGCCTCCACGAGTCGAGATTCGTTGGAATGTAACATTTCAAACTTCTTCAAATGAACGGTGCGGAAACCACTCAAATTTTAAGCTGTAGATCACGTGTCGGAGGCCCGGCTCCGCGGCATTATTTTCGCTTCAAGGCGAAAGAGCTTAGCCGAAACTGAACGTCCGATCGGCCCAGATCAACCTCGGCGATCGTGGATGGTGCTATTGTTTTGATTCCCTCCCTTTTTATTAACGAAGTATTAATCCTCTCAGCTGAGGTTTGTGGTTTTGTGACATTTTTCGGAAAAGATTGTAGGTAAGATTTTAATATTTCAGTCAGAAAGATGGAATCGGACACAATAATTGAGAATTATAATGCAAGTAGTGAACTTGAAGAAACGCAAGATGCTATAGATTTTGAATAATAAATTCAGTAATAGTATATTATTCGATGAGCGGTAATGCAGGTCAAAACACACGCAGATGAATTTTGCACCACAAGCCGTCAGGCGAGTGGTGTGATTCATCAAGTGTGTTTTGAGCATTACCGCGAATTGAATACTATACTTTATCCACGACTTCTTCAGTAAAATTAATTAATCTGCATTTAAAAAATTTTGAACAGTTGTCGAAAGCATTGACAACATTTCGTCCAACCGTCAAACCTCTGTACTCTGTAGTCGGGAATCAAATCAGAGTCTCTAACTAATCAAATCAAGTACTTTCGCAACTTCAAAAATTTACGTTTTCCAAAAATAAATCTGGAATGAATCGCTAGAACGTTATCTTGATGGCTGAAATAGATTTCCGGATCGATCCTACTTTTTATTCATTTTTTTTTGTGAACAATTTCATTTTCCTAGGTATTTTTATTAGCGGGTGTTATTATAACACTCGCTTTTCGGTTCATAGACATGTCTATGGTTGTGTTCTAGCTACTATTACACATAGAAATTAGTTTATAGGAGTGGATAAAATGCTTTACGATGAAAAATTTTCATAACTCAAGTAATTAAGACAACTCGATCAGCAATGACAAATTTACTCATTAATTCTGCTGATAATAGTTCGTTCTGCGTAGAATCGTATAATAAATGCCAGTGGCTGACAGGAAGCCCAGTTCGAAATAAATTATTTAGTTGGTTGCATGGGTCTCGGGCCTCCTCTGATTGAAATCTCACGAGCCGCCACTGGTCTTTACTTTTTTTAGATTTGAAAAGTTGTTTGTTTAATGTTTAGTACTTTATATCTCATTAAAATGCTAGGCAGTCTTTGGTTTTTTATTCTAATTTCTTTCTATTAATTATTCAGCTTACTTTATCCAATTTTGTACGTTATCTTTTTCTTGTTCTTATTCAATTATCTGTTCTGAACAGTTTTTTCATTTTCACTGTTTTGTATTGAAATGATAATGAGAAATTCTAGTTCCACTTACCTGAGCATATTATTCCTCATCTTAAAGAATTTGGCTGGACGTACATTTTTCAAATCGGAATACTTAACATCTGGCTGAGCCTTATTCATGTTTGCTTTCGATATTTGAGAGTTCCAACTTTTTGGAGGATCTTTCAATGTTTTGTACCCTATAGGTGCATTGGATTTCAGTTTCGTACTGAATTTTTGTTTGGTTGCAGAACTCTGTAAGGAGAAAACTAGTATGGTACAGGAAACACTCCACAAAGTACATAAATGAAATGATCAATAGTGTTGTTTACACGGAGTGCCCCAAAAAGAGCACATTACAATGAGACTATGAGCGTTTCTGTCGCATGAAAACTTAAGTGTGCTGAGGCACCTATCCTGTTGAAACCACAAATTATTTTTTTTAATAGAAAAAAAGTCTAAATGAAATCAAGATTCACTCACTCTCAAATTTTGTTAGAATTCGTTGTCAAAAAACTTTGTAATTTTTCATTGTTTTAAATTGTTTCTATGCCAAATCGTAGAACAATTATTTGGTATTAGAACAAACTTCAGAAAAGTTTTCCAAAAATGTTGATAGCTTATTTATACAGGGTATAAAGGGAAATTAGGTCATAGATACTTGTTTTTTTTTCACCCTTCCATCCTGTATGAATATGCCATCAACATTTTCAGAAAACTATTCTGAAGTTTGAAGAATTCATCTATAGTCCGTTCACGAAAGTTTGAGCCGTCGGTTGGCCATGGAAATTTGACATATTCCACTGTGTACATTAAAATTTTAGGTTATATTGTTTAGTTTTTTGTCAGAATGATACGCAATGTTGTCAATATTGCATAGAGTTCTCTGGGTACATTCGGCAACCTTAACTTCATTTTACGTTATGACAGCAAATACTGCCAACTTCAAATAAATAAAAAAACGCCTACTATGTGCTCACTTTCATGAACGGACTATACACTGGCGAAGAAACAATTGAAATCAGTGAAATATTACAAAAGTTCTTGGACAACAAAGGACCCCGCACATTTTGTATGGGAATTGGCTCCCGGTGGATTTGGCTGAAAATTTGATATGATGTTCTACTAATCCTTCTGATCAAATGTCTAAACAGTCACGAAGCTGAAAAATGCATACTTCTAGGAGTTTTTAGCGATTTTTTGTATCCATTATGGCTTACGTATTTGGGAATCGGCTCCCGGTGGATTTGGCTGAAAATTTGATATGATGTTCTACTAATCCTTTTGATCAAATGGCGGAAAAATGCATACTTCTAGGAGTTTTTAGCGATTTTTTGTATCCATTATGGCTTACGTATTACCGTTCACACAGAAATGTTTGAAAATATTTTGAATTGACAGAATCTGCTTTCATAATCACGAAATAATTTTCAAACATTCTGTGTGAACGGTAATACGTAAGCCATAATGGATACAAAAAATCGCTAAAAACTCCTAGAAGTATGCATTTTTCCGCCATTTGATCAAAAGGATTAGTAGAACATCATATCAAATTTTCAGCCAATCCACCGGGAGCCGATTCCCATAATATAAGCCATAATGGATACAAAAAATCGCTAAAAACTCCTAGAAGTATGCATTTTTCAGCTTCGTGAAAAGAGACATTTGATCAGAAGGATTAGTAGAGCATCATATCAATTTTCAGCCAAATCCACCGGGAGCCAATTCTCATACAAAATGTGCGGGGTCCTTTCCGCAAAATTTTAGATGGGCAAGTTTTTTTGCCAATGACAAGTTTGATTTTAGTGATTTTTGTTAATTACATTGAAAATAACAATTTCCAATAAAAACTCACAGAATTACTTGTTCCTGTACTGCTGGAACAAGAACTTGAGGATGAATTAGTCTTGACCTCATTCTTCACACTGGTCGCAACTTTAGTAGAAGTCTTCGTTTCATTTTTTCCAGTTACCGTACTTTGAAGCAGCTTAGGTATGTTCAAGACGGGGTTGAACGTTGTTGTTTTAGGCATGTAACAAGGTTGCGAACCCCCTTGATACTTTGTCGAAGGTTTTGGAGGCATAGAATTCGAAATCGTAGAATTTTTTTCATTCGTACTGAATTTATGATTAATTCCTTCGTTCCCTTTCAAATTGTTATTGCTGTTACAATTTGAAGATGTTTCCTGAGAAGGTAAGTTACTGTTCACATTGTTCTGAACAATATTACATGTTGTATCATTTTGTAATTGTGACTTTTCATGCATTTCCATGCCATTCTTATTTTTTGTAGAAATATCAAAATTTTCACTTATTTTATTGTTGGATTTGTTTTCAATTTTATTTGTACTAGTAAGAGTCTCCTCCTTTTCTTCTATTTCGAGTTTCGCATTGGTATCTTGTGTTGAAACATTTTTGCAGTCTGAAACTGGACTGGGTGATGTTTTGATATCAAGTTTTTTAGTATTAGCAGTACTCGTTGGTTTTTTGAAATCCTCACTGTTCAAGTTATCCAGTTTTCTTTTTACTCCCTTGTCAAAAATTTTCTCCTTAGCCTGTTTAACATCTTTATGATTCATTCCCTCTTTTATAATTTCTTTCTCTATATTATCTTTTTTAACTTCCATGTTATTTTCTACCTTTTTTTCGGACGATCCAACACTACACTTGATAGAATTTACGGTGGTAAACACTGTTGTAGTCGAAGAATTCATAGATGGCACAGTAACAGGTGACATAACATTACCGATATTAGGAAGAACGCATTCGTTTAAACGTGTATCTATCATTTGAGGCCTTATTATGGTGTCGCTTAATATATTTATACATTTCGAACTCTGAGGTTGTTTTCCAATCAATTTAAGTTCAGGTACTTCTTTTTTCCTGACTGAATTCATGGTAGTGTTTATGTTTGGCGACTTTGGCTTGCTATCGAGCACTTCTATCATCTCCTTGCTGAAACTTTGAGAGGTTATGTCATCTTGGATTCCTGTAATAGACATTTCTCCGTTTTCACTAATTCGAAGTTGAACCTCCTTCCAGTTGTTGTTGTTAGATGTTGCAGTTTGAAGGTTAATATCGGTCTGTTCCTGGTTTTTACATTCCTGATTTTCGAGTTTCATTTTTTTCGCCATGTATTCATATATTCGATATGTGAGATCCAAAGGTTCCAGCTACAATGAATAACATTTAAAGAGTGAAAAATGGAAAAATAATTAGTAACTCACCTTGGAAAGTTTGTAAATGTACATAATATCCATAAGGGTATAAAATGGGCTGAGACAATCTTGATTATGAAGTATATCTACATGGTGAGAGTCAGAAAGATCAAACTTTGCCCTAATTAACTTCTGAAGAACCATTACTGATACAGCAGAGGGACACCTCAGATATCTAAAAAACAAAACATCATCAATAGTGATACAAAACATAAATAAATTTGTCTTAGGTATTTCTTTACCTTGGTTTTCCTAGTGAACCATAGTAAGTCAATGTTACACTCAATTCCTCTTCTGGAGTCATAAACAAACCACATGACGCTTCAAAACTCTCTTCAGAAGAAGATAACTTAACCTCTGGATGCTTTTTGTAGTATTCTTTCCTCTGTCGTAACTCATCTAATGAAAAAATTGAATAGTGAATTTTGTAAGGTTTCTACAAGAGCATCTACTCACTATGATATAGTCGAGGAACAAGTTTGTAAACAACATCCTGAATGATTTTGTCTTGTCGTAAACTGAGCAAGGGCTTCGACTTGTGTACCTGAACATCACAAACTGGGCAATATTTGGTAGTAGCCAAGTATTTAACAATGCAACTTCGACAAACTAAAAATCATGATATATGAGCAATAATTATAATTCAATACATGATATAACTTACATGTGTGAAGACATTCTATGATGGTAGTAGCATCAACAAAATAACCTTTACAAAGTTTACAAATGAGATGTTCATTCAAGTCGCAAAGAAGAGGCTTTTTGGCACGATACATCGTCCCACTTTTACGATTCGATTTCTTTACATTCTGTCCAATGTTATACGAACTTTATGATCAAAATTTTGCCCATATTGGTACTAACTGACCTACAAACCCAAAACCACATAGTAACCCTTAGGAGCTTATAAACCGTTGAAATTTTGGTTCACATTAATAGAAAATCCTTCAGGGGTCTGAAACACATCACATTTACTCCATAAATATTATTGTTTACTGGTGAAAATGATTTTCTTTGACAGGAGAACCTTACTTGATTAGGTTTGACAAGTACCCTAAAATGGCGACATGTAGCAAACTTAATTTTCTCTGACATTTACGTTGAATATTGACTATATTTTTTATTCTTGTTCGATTCAATAATCCTTGATGTATTCGAAATAATTGAAAATTAATTGTTTATGGAAGGACACCTTTTTGTTATCAAAAAAACGCCATTAAAATCAAACGCATTTTCATCGGTATTACCAACTGAATTTTTCCAGGAAAAAAAAAACCCAAATGAAAGCATGGTATTTTTTGCTGCTGTGAAATATGAATTCAGATTAATTTTTCTCATGTCGCCCATTGTGAAATTTAAAATCTTCATTTGCTGTTTTATAAAAAAAATCCTTAAACTTCATATGTTGACTAATCCTTGGAACTTAAAAGGCTTCTGCTATTCTCAGATAGATGTCGCCGCTTGTTTTCGTGAATTACAGTGACTAGTGACTATTCACAGTCACTGACAGTGAATAGTGATGTTCCAGGTGTAACAATTGTAACAACGTGTTACATTTCAGACGTTGTGTTACGTGCAATTCTAAAATTGGCGAAATTTGCGTTTCAGGACTTTTAAACGAAGGAAAAATGCGGTTTTTTATATCATTTTCTTGAAAAACTCGGACGAATAGGCTTTGGCGGACCCTCAGATCGATAATATATTTTTTATTGATCTGAGAGTGGAACTAAAAAAAGGTTTTAGAAATGAATTCTTCCATAGTATGTTCTCTCGAGATCACTAAGATTATTTATTTATCCTAATCTTCGGCGATCGATTTCGGAATTATTCCATCAAAATGAATTAAAATGAACATAAACTGTTTAAAAACATTTAAAATGGTCTTTTTCTGTTAGAATTGTTGAAATTTTCGAATTCTAGTCAACTTTTGTTACCGGTATATCTGTTTTGCAGATGGATAGGTATACCTATATCCAATATAACAATACTCTTAATGCTTTCACATGAGAATAACCCTATATTTTAAGTTTTAATCTTAGACTCTTCCTTTGTCTAAGGTTTTAATGCACTGAAAGTTCCCATTATCGTACCTTTTTTCGATCAATGTTTGAGACTAAAGGGTGAACAAATTTTTTTTCGAATCGAATATAAATACATAATGAAGATGAAAGAAGTATTTATCCATAACTATTTAATTTTCTACCCATTATACGTCTATTTGCTAGGCCTTATAATACCTATTAATCGTCACTAGTGAATAATGAGCCACATTATATCCACTGATGCTTTATGGATTTAGCTATACTACATTAAAAAAAGTGATATATCTTTAGCGATCTCTAACTAACAAATCTATTTTGAATAATATCAACTTTATCACATAATACACAATGACGAGTTCGTCAAAAATTTCTCATGCCAATTTGACTTTTTCTGCACTAGGGACATACTACGGCCGCCAAATGTTTAAAACTTAAAGAAAAATATTCGGTAGTCGTGGGTAAAGTATAGTATTCTAATCGCGAATAATGGCTATTATTCACTTGTTGATTCTGGTCACTCGCCCGCGGATCGTAGCTAAACTTCACCTTGTGAATAATAGCAATCATTATACGCTTGTTGCATAATATACTATTTTGGGATTATGACACATAACATACTGTACAAACAGCTTGACTTAGCGAAGAATAATAGAAAATAGCATTCTTAAAACACGTTGACTGTCACTGCAATTTTCGGAATTCTGGTCCAAAATCCGTTAATCATATTATTTTATTATTCAGAACCGATAGGTATCATCGAAATTTTAAGAAAATGTTTTTTTTTGGAAAAAAAGGGGTTGCAAATCATCTCGTAATTTTTTTTAATTATTATAGTTAATATCTGAGACGAATTTTGGCGAGAACTACGGTAAGCTGTAGTTACATCGCCAAAATTCGACTCTGTTTTCTTATGAATGAATTTTCCGATCATGTAAGCTAGCATTGATTTCTTCTTCTGCTCCCAGAAGCCTTATCAAGGCTGAGATAAGTTTGTCACACGTTTTTTATCATTATTCCGAAATTGAATTCGATGTTTAGAATAAAATACCACTGTTTAAATCTATGGGAGATGATTACCCTTCAGTAGAGTCCTGTAGCGGTCTTAAAAGAACAGAAGGTTCTAAAAATCATCAATTTTAAGGTCATACCCTCCTGTTCCGACAGCAAGAATTAAATTTTTTTTTATCTGAATATTGAAGGTATTCATTCGGATAGTTATAGGTTTCAATTTTGTTAAAACGACAAGACAGGGTTTTCCCTGAGCTCTGGTATCATACGCAGACTAGTATAGTACCCCGTTTTGCACTAACCTCAGCTAGGGACTTTTTCGTTTCATTTATTGTATATTGTTGGCTCTCATTTCAAAAGAATATATATTGTTGGTACAAAAAATATAGAAAATTATTTACTTAAAGATTTATTTCGTGTTCAAGATAATCGTCTTTAGGACAAACACGTCAACACACTAGTTTAGATGAATAATTTATAATACACAAAACTTACAATTAATAGTCATTTCAGGATCATATTTCTAAAATTTGAGAACAAAATAATGAAACCATGTCACGCGCTTGAGATGTATACAAAAGGAATGGCACGGCATATTCATTCGAAGAACGAAAATTAAATAATTCCAATGAACAATGAAATGATGATTCATTACGTCTTAACTCTTAATCTATTCGTCATCCTCTTCTTCTTCGGCTGCTACTTCGTCTTCTTCCTCCTCTTCTTCTTCTGAGTCTTTAGGTGCTTCCTTCTTTGGTCTGCCTCTCTTTCCGGGTCCTGAGGTACCCTTTGGCTTTGCCTTGGCACCGGCCTTCTTTTTAGTGGTGCCCTTTGGCCTTCCCCTACCCCTCTTTACAGGAGAAACATCGTTGGAGTCTTCTTTCGTATCCTGGAAAAAATAGCCGAGTTAATTTCGAAATTCTTAACACATGGTACCAGAGGATTAGCAGCTATTTTTTCTCAGTATATTTTGTCGACATGATTTGTTCAGCCGCAAATTACCATAAACATCATTGATGACACCAATTAACTATAGAGGGTGTCTACTTTTGAAGTGAACAAACTTCAAAGGGGACATTATACGAGTGATTTGCAACAAAAATGTCATATAACATATGGTTGAAATGTTGACGGTTATTCTTCAATTTAACATTTCTTGATTTCCCGAAATATTTCGGTGCAAAAAACTCTTACTGCGGGCGTGGTGAGGAGATGAATATCACGACTTTGAAGTTGACAAAATGAGCCCTAATCTTTCAATGTTTTTTCGATGAAACATTAATAATTATGCATAAGTTTTCTTTTCAGTGAAAAATACCTCATTTAGCGTACTTTCGAACGACATATCAACTGTTGTTTTAGCAGCTCATCCTCCGCCATAATATCATGGCTAGCATGATAACAACGAAAAAGTCTAAAAATTCCGAACCTTAATCTGCTCTATTTTGAAGCTCTTTGTGATTGAATCTCAATGTTATTTTATGGAAATCATCAGACTTACATTTTGTAGGTGGTACCAGAATAATTTAGGAGAGTGGGGGCCATATGATATTATGGACTGATAAGGCCACTTTCACGAAATCAGGTTGATTAATTTATGAACTAACCATGTATGGCAGTGATAAAACCGTCATAAGACTATTGTTTCACTTTTCCAACATTAGTTAAGTCTCAACGTGAAGTTGGAAGTCATGAGGGACAAACTTTTTGGACCAATTATACTCATTGATCACTTTAATGCTGAAGAATTCATTAGATTAATTCAAAGCAACTTGATGGACATATTGGATGAAATGCGCCTGTCTAACAGATAAATTAAAATGTTGGTTTCAAATGAATGGCTTCCCAGCACATTATAGTCGTAATAACGAGATTTATTTAATGAATATATTGCTATACAACGGATTGGAAGATAGGGTCAGATGGCCACCGAGGAGCCCAGACCCGACGACTTTAGATTTTTATGTCTAGTATATTGAAAGAGAAAGTATATTTAAATCGCTTTCACTCTGAAGGATTTCATCGACATAATAGAATTGTGTTGTGTAGAAATGCTTCAGAAACGCTATGAACTTTGCAGAGTTGTAGATTCAGTACGAAAACGATGTGTCAAATGTATTGCAAAATGAGGTTCATTTTTTCGTTATTATTTTGATTCAAGATGAATTGATGATTTTCATAAAATAACATTAAAATTCGACCCCGAAGAGCTCAACATAAAGCAAATTTAAGTTCGGAATTTTTGGACTTTTTCGTTATCATGTTAGCCATGATATTGTGGCAGAGGATGAGCAGAAATAATAACTTTGAATTGAAAAAATGTTTTTCGATTAGTACTCATATCTACCCAAACCGAAAGGATTCGTGTACGGTCTCGATTTTTTTTCTCTAAAAACCAATTTTTTCTTTAAATTTCAACACCCTATATCTCAAAAACAATCGGTCAGAGACCCATAGTCCATAGGAACTTCATATCATAAGATCACCTGAGAATTAATATACATAATTTGAGGAATTTTCTTATTTTCAGTGATCCAATGTTGACTCATCGAAAAGTAATTTAAACTTTTCAAATATTCACTGCAATCAACACCCTGTATAATGGACTGTTGAAGTACTAGCCGTCTCAAAAGCGCCCAACTATGAAATTGTGTGGGATAATTTTTTTTTGCAAAATTTCATTACTCATTTGGGAAGCTACTGCAACAACAATCAAAACATCAAAGGAAATCAATACAAAAAGGTACAATATCTTTAGGTGTCTCTCATGGTGCAGTTCTAGGACCAATCTTCTTCTTGCAATATATCATTTAGTTTCAAGGTCGAACAAGGAAACTTAATACTCACTTTAGCCTTCCTTTTCTTTGTTTCTGCTTTCTCTACTTTCTCGGCCTTTTCAGGTTTTTCGGCTTTTTCTGCAGACCTGCGGCCTCTTTTGGTTGTAACTGCACCGTCGTCAGACATTATGTTTAATTTATCTGTTGATCTGTTAAAAAAAGAAATTATTATTATAAAAGAAACCCACAACGAAATATTTGAACTATGTAGCTATTTTTTTGCACGGGAAAATTATGATAGATCAAAATATGATAAACTATTAGCACACAAGAATAGAGTGTTTTATTTTAATCACAATAAATATTGGATATCAGTAAGAATCTAAAAAGAAATTAACATTTGACGACTTCATTTTCAGAAATCTTGAAACAACATGAGGATTTTTTTGAAATATGAAAATATGTAGGAACATAACGACCTTGAAGTGATATGGATATTATATCGTTGATTAACTATCTGACAAAAAAAACTACTCTAACATTACAAAGTTTCATTTCAAGATGGAATTTTTGAAAACTCTAAGGCAAGCCAACTAATTTTACAGAAAACAATTAAGTACATTTTGAGGTCCCGGTGCAAAATTCGCCGAATACTGCGGTTGGAAATCGCCAAAGCGAGCGAATGTTTTCGCGCCGAACGAAGCGGGGAACGTTCAATCGCGGCTCTCACATTGGCCACGTTTTCAGGTCCTGTTGCTGTCCTGGGACGTCCAGGCGACTTCTTTTTCAATGCTGAACTCGTCTGTATAAAATTTGACACCCACACTTTAATCGTAGCGTGATGTGGAACAGGATCATGACGCCCGAGTCCGAAATGAATTCGAAAAGCACGTTGTGTAGCAATTATCGAACCGCCGCATTCGATAAACCGCTCAATAACAAAAGCACGATGTTCACCAGACCAAGGCATGTTGACTCCTGACAAATGGCATAAAACTAGGGTTGCCAGCTGCTGAACATAAAATGTCGCAAAAAATTACAATAAAACCGCTAGATGTCGCTGTAGAGCAGAAAGCGAAATTAGAGACTTTTTTGGCGATTTAGCGACATTTTAGGTTACTTTTTTTTATTTTCAGGAATTTTATATCGAATGAAAAATCATGAAAAACTTTTTTTCATAATGAAAAATAAAATTAACATCAGCCTTAGATGTAACGATATTAAAAAATACATAAATTCTCTTAAAAACATTTAATTAGGAACAATGAGTAGTATATTTCTTAGACTTATTAAAAATATTTTGTTGGTCGCACACATTTATTAATCCAGTCTCGAAATCGGATAGGTTTTTCTGCCCCACCCTGTATAAGACGTTATCAATCCAATTGCTGATATTTGTAGTTAAAGTTTCGAAATAATAGGCCAAATCTGTTAAGTAATTTTTTGCAAGTTTTCTGCGAAGAAGTATACTCAAGTCTCAAAATTTATCAAAACAACTAACAAGGTAGTCTTTCTTTTCTAATCTTATTGTACAAGTTTGAGAGAGACAAATAGTGACGCTGTTTTGCAAAGTGTGAAAACATAACACATAAGTTGACGTTTTCTGCGCATCTACTCAGAATTCAAACAGAAGGATTCGAAATTATTGATTTTCCATTGAACTACGGAAAAATCCACAGATGATCAATGCGAAATCGATTCAGAAATTGCTTGAATACAATTGAAAAACGATTAGAAGTCACGAAACTACATACCTAAACCAGTTTCAATAAAAAATATGTAGTATTTCTGAAAAAATCCGGTATCAAAAAAAAATTGAATTTTAAAACAAAATAATATTAATTTCGAGAAATTCTAAGTGCTATATAAAATAAAACAAAACAGTTATCGTATAAAACTTACTCATTTTATTTTACATCGATTTCCAAAATGAACTAGGTAGGTATACCTACCAACAACCGATACGTAAACAACGAACAAAAGACGCTATGAACGAATCGGTATTTGTTACAAAGAATCTTTTGAAACATTTTTCTCGATTTTCATTAGAAAAAAATTTTATTTATTTAATAGTGCATTTGAAATTTTCAAAAAGTACAATCTTCGCGCTGGCGCCATACTTGAAATAATAATATATTAAAACATAAGAACACACCCAAATTAATTGTATCTGAAACATTGAGCTGAAGATAAAATGCCTGGTACGATAATAAAGATCCAAAAATATGCTAAATTCAGGTAAAAACGCCGATAATCATAGCCCCGTACTTTCATTGATATTAATTTTCGAAGTTAAAATCATCTCCCGCAGCCAGACTACTGCGAAAATCATGTCGGCCATCTACAGAAATATCCAATATTATTAACCGTCTCGAATTTTTAACTTTCCTACAGAAAACAGTAGAAATTTTGCAATATCAGGTAAAATTCAAGCTAAAAAACTATTATTTTTATAAAAATTCACCACCTTGCCATTAAATTGCTAGTATTTTATAAAAATTATGAGAATAATTGTAAACTAGACTTACCAATACGTCAAAGCACGAATAATGTGATAGTTGGACGCTCTACACGGTGCAAGAAACGTTGTTTGGCGTTCCGAAAGAGGCGCTGCAGGCTCGCGCCAAAAGCTCCGTCCAATCGTAAAGCCGGATCAGGACGAATAAACAAAATGGTATCCTTTTCTAACAATAACGGTCGGTTTTTGGTTTGGATTAATTTTTTTCGTCTGATTTTCTTTAGAACGGCGCAGGGAGTGCAGGTAGGGAAGGGTTAACATTCACCAATTCTTCAATAGAAATTGGGACAGGTAAACAGATTCGCAGCATGCACTTTCGAAATGGAAAATCAATAAATCATGGAGATTTAAGGTCAAAAACCTGTGAGGTTATTAACTATCAAGATGAAGTCCAATTAATTTATCAATAGCAATCCTGCAATTTCCTCGAATTTTCCAAAAATTTACTTCTTTTAGTTTTGAGTAAATTACGTTGAAAACTAAAAAAAATAAGAAAGTCTTGAGCAGGTGCTTTTCAGCGCTCGTTCATTGCTGGAGTAATGAAGATATAACCATAGAATTTTGTATAGGACTTGAGATTAATACTGAATATACAGGGTGTCCCGGGAAGAATGCGACAAACGGATACCATGACTCAAGTACATCAAGAAGGACTCGCAACAAGAGGTTTTAACCGTGTGAGGGCCTCGTTTGGGATATACAGGGGGATATTCATCTTATGGCTGAAATTTCAAAGTTCGATAACTCTTAAACTATTCAAACGAAGGATTTCAAATTTGGAAGTTTTGTCACCCTTTACGATTGCCACCCTAGCTTCAATATTTCAGAAATTGAATAAATCAGATCCGGACTAGAAAAGTTTCGGGCTTTTTCTATTTTCAGGAATATTGGAACATTATTATGTTTTTTTCTCATTTTCGTAAGCACAAAGAATCAATTAATGTGAAAATTTTTTTAATATTATTATTTTCGATTGGTTTCGTTTTGTCTGAGATATTGAGGACACAAATTTTGAATCGCTATATTTTATGGAACACCTTGTACGATATGGCTCAGCCCATCAGCCATTTGGGAACCGAACTCACCCTGAAAATTTCAAGTCTCTAGAACAATCCCTTCGAAAGTTATCGTGCTAACGGCCGGCCCCACGGCTAGAATTGAATTTTTCCACGAATTCGAACCCTATCGTTTGAGACAATTTTCGGCTCAAAATTCGAAAATTACAGACATTTGGGCAAAACGATATAGCACACTCTTTTACCTAGAATAAGGAGCGCTCAAAAATTATGGACATTGAGTACTATGAAATTTTAATGAACATTTTGGGATGTTTCAAGATTTCTCATTTTTGCCACGTTTCGTCAAACATTCATCAAGATTTATTTCTTCTGCCAAAGATGTTTCACCGTAAAATTTCTAAACCATTCAAGAGCTACTTTTATCAGATGATAGAAACGATTAATGAAACACTTACAATAATAGTATAGTTGCTTTTTATCGATGTGAGAAATTGGATCATTAATATAGAAATCTTATATGCTTATTATTATTTAATGGATAGTACTAAACTCATAATTGCTTGTTGGTATTAAAGAGTTGAATTATTCTTCAGAAAACAAGTTTTCAGTGGAATTATCTGTAGATCCTATAAATACAGGGTGGTTCAGATCGTAACCAAGAAATTTTAACCACGTATTCAACATCAAAAATAAGTCCTAGTTTGTCATATAACCATATGTCGAGAAATGTTTCCTCTCCGAGATACGGGGTGATAAAATTATAGAAAAAAAATGTTTTTTCTGTGACGGGAAAAAAATGTGACATTTCATATCCATTGACAGGTCACAAAATATGACTTTTTACGAAATTACTTTTTTCCCTGTCAAAAACATGAGTCTCTATGTATCCGGTAAAAAAGTACTCACTTTTTTCCCGGGGAATGAAGTAATTCCGTGAGGAGTTATAATTTCTTTTCACTATTAAATGGTCGTTATCCTGTCACAGAAAAAATAGTGTATTCTACACGGGAAAAATGTTAGATTTTAGCTCTCGGTCTTTTGTCTCCCTCCGCTACGCGTCGGGAGACAACATGACCTCGAGCTAAAATCTAATACTTTTTTCCCTTGTATAATAAATAACTATTTTTATTAATAAACTTTCACACTGCTTGAAATATTTTTAGGAAATTTGAGACATAGGCTTTGAGCGTCAAGGGGCACTTTTTGCATAATATCACAATTCTTTTCTGTTTCACCAGTGGCGTCCGTACTGCAGGGAGACTGAATATTTTCGAATAAACAAATGATACGCCACTGGTTTCCCGACAATAAAAATTACTATTTAAATCCTTATTTAATTTGGAGTAAATTCGGTTTCCTGACTTTTTGCTGTACGAGGCACCGTTTCCGGTTAAAAAAATAAATCACATTCTCATGCATGAAGAAATCACAAAAATAGTCTCATTATTTTTATGTTCCTAACTTATCAAATTTTGGCGATTTCTCCATACATGAGAATATGTTTTATTTTTTTAACCGGAAACAGCGCCTCGTACAGCAAAAAGTCAAGAGACGGAATTCGCTCCAAATTAAATAAGGATTTGGATAGTTATTTTTATTGTCGGAAAAACCAGTGGCGTATCATTTCTTTATCTGAAAATATTCAGTCTCGCTACAGTACGGATGCCACTGGTAGAATAGAAAAGAAATTGTATTATGCAAAAAGTGCTCCTTGATGCTCAAAATCTATTAGGTCTCAAATTCCATAAAAATATTTCAAGCAGTGTGAAAGTTATTATTAGAAAAAATTTATTTTCTATAATTTTAACACCCCGTATCTCGGAGAGGAAACATTTCTCGACAAATGCTTATATTACAAACTATAATATATGGGGCTTATTTTTGATGTAGAATACGTTGTTAACATTTCTTGGTTACGATCTGGACCACCCTGTAAACACGCGCTTTCATCATAATCATGTCAAAAAATAGTACTTTTACTTACCTTTTCTCTCATTACATTTTAAAGTTTTTTGTCAGATGTAAGATAAATTTTGAATCTCGGTTAGTTCAAATCACAATAATTGAGATTGGCATGTTTGTTAAGATTTAAAATTTATTAGTCAATCTATTCTTGTGTTGAATTTACAGAGCGATCACCCCTCCGGATACTAGGAGTTAGTGTTCACGAACGGCAAGCCAGATAATTATCCATCAATGCAAAAACAAAGACAGAAGTTTTAATTCGTAATATCTAACAAAGATGAATCTCTTTAGAAAAATTTACATCTTTTTGTTTGGAAATACAGATTAGTCAGAAATATTTTATATCCAGCAAATACTTCACACAAATCATTTGGTTCGAAATGTCTGCATATCACAATATGGGGAGGATTTTCTGACAGGTCATGAAACTGATTCATTCTCAATGTTTGTTTGCTTTGTTATTGCAAAAATGCAGCACATACTTCCAAGATGTAGGATTCATAATCAATATGTTTCAGTTTGCTTTGATTTTGCGAAAATGCACATTCATTAAAATAGTGAACTTGTTGACCAAACTTCCAAGATGTAGATCAAAGTATTAAGTTGAAATACTTTAATTCAATAAGTTCAACTATCTGTCATAAAGAATATCATCGTTATATAATGAAAATTCATTTAGCACAATCTGTACTGGCTGGAACATTTGTGTCCACTCTTACACTGACAGCAAGCATGCTTGTTATTCCTATTTTTGAGGGAAGTAATAGTATATAACATTACTAGCAAGGTAAGAGGGTTTTTACTGGCGAATGGAGGATATAATTGAAGAGCCGCAGGCGGGTCAGTTACCTCCTGGAGCCAGTAAAACCCGTTACCTTGCGTGTATTGTTTTATATTTTATTTGTTTCTCATTTGTAAAAAGGTTAGATAAATTCCAAAAAAATCTTAATAATTTGTCGCAAATGTCGTAAGCTATGGAAGCGTTGCCATGAACATGTCTGTTTATTTTTCTTTCAATTTGTTGCCGTTTAGTTGTCATTTGCAGATTTCAAAAAGTAATAGCGTTTCTGAAACGAAAAAATGTGCGTTATACGCCAAAAAAAGCCCAAGAACAAGAGGCTGAACAGTTTCTTTTACATGCTCCTGATGACCAGTGGTTGCTGGCAAAAATTGAAACGATATTTGGGATTTTTGGATGTAGTCGATGTGACAAAATTCTCTACTTAAATTGTGACATTGCGGCAAACAAAAAATTTAACAAGAAGATTCACCATAACCGATGATGGCTGCAGCTTCAAGCCCTACATGTTACAAGAAAAATATGTAAATCTTCGGCCTCCGGGAACAGAATGCCTAAGATTTTTTTTGACATACAGACATGGAAAAGGCATTTCCTTAATTTGTTACTGGAAATAACAATTCTACCACTATTTTCAACATATATGACGATAAAACAAAATTTTCTAATGTAAATAATACTACTAACTTGTAAAAATTTTGCAAGTTAACTGTCAATTTTACAAATTGGTGACTTGATAAAATAAACCTTCTTGATTAATATTGTGTTTCTGGAAACTGACGTTTACAAATGAGAAACAGATAAAAGCATTAGAAGGGTAATAAACAGAAACTATAGCTTAAATTTTTACACTTTTATATATTAACAAAATTGCTAAATTATTCGTTCTCTTGACTGCGAAGTCTTGCGTTTCCATTTGTAAGTCTAATAGAAAGTTGTTGTGCCCTTTCTACAATATCTTTCCTTTTTTTCGAGGAAACACCATGGGCGATCTCTGCGCAGTATTTCCTGTTTTGCATTAACAAAACTTCTAATTCCTGCAAAAAGAAAAGTGTCATTACTAGATGTCCAATTTCGGTATAAATTCAGTTAGTAATCGATTCTATCAGTGAAAATTCTCGACATTATTTTTCAGTCGCAAATTACCAATTCCATCATGTGTACAAATTATTGTAGGCGTACCTTCACAGTTTTAGTTCAAATCTCAGAGTAAAAAGTAAATCTTTAGATACCTTCATACAGATAAGTAGAATCTGTTTATGCACGCGAACAACATTTCGGCGTCGCGTATGTTTATTCCGTATTGGGATAATTGGTCTACGGCTCCCCTAGTCTGATATTAACGGCTTGCGTTTGTTACAGACAATTCTGTCAATTTGGCAACATCGACTGTTGGTGTTTAGTTCCTGGATGCTATCTGTTTACATTTTCATTTCGATTTGACGTTCATAAACTGAATTACTTTAATGATTTGGTGGCAGTTTATTGTTGCTTAAGGGTGTTCCGATAATTATAACTATGGCAAAATTACGAAGATGTTGTATTATATTCAGGAATTGAAGAAATGAAAAGCTAACCCATTATTTACTTTACCCCAGAGCGGCAGTGAAATGCTTTCCATCTCACTCTAATGCTTAGTTCATTACAATGCAGTACTATTCACGCGTAGGGGCATCTCTATGTTTATTTCTTACTCTGAGGTTCAAATGGTATATTTGAATTTTGTTTTGGTCCAGCAGATATTGACCAAATGTTTGTGTCATTGTATTTATTCGGGCTTCCTGAAGAAAATTAGTGGCGGTCTGTATTAGATAAGAAAATATGGTCCACCCATAGAAATTATAACTCCAATGGAAGTGGCGAAAGAGAGAGACTCGTGATGCCATAAGAAAGATGCTAGTGGTGGCAAGATTAATTGGATTAATTTCATTTTGAGAATAATTTGTTTTCTTGCTATTTTTCAGACGTGTTTCAAATTAGTACACCGATTCGGAAATTCACATCGAAAACATACGATATACAAGGCATCAGACAGAGAATTTTTCCCTCCAGTTGCACAGATGAATAGGCGAGATAATCAAGTGCGATAACTGAATGAATTCAACTGTCTTGCTGCAAATATCTAGTCTTGTCTCTCTCTTATCGCAGTATGGTAGGGAACCCGAACTACACGTATAGAATTTTTAATTTGTCAGGCTGCCCGTAATACTCGATTCAAGTATTTACTGTTGCCTACCATTCTAAAGAATTACGCTCCTCTAAACGATAAGAGAGAGACAAGAGTAGAATAATGAAGTAAGACAACTGAATTCAGTGTGTTACAGCAAGTGATTGTCTCGACTATTTATCTGTGCAACTGGAGGGAAAAATTCCCTGTCTGATGCATTGTATATCGTTTATTTCAGATGTGAATTTCCAAACCTGTATATTATATATTAGTATGTATAGCAAAAAAACAGATTATTCTCAAAAAATTAAATTAATCCAATTATCTTGCCACCACTAGCTCTATCTTTCTTTTTGCATCACGAGTCTCTCTCTTTCGCCGCTTCCATTTCTATGATTGGCTCTCAAATGGGATTTGCGGGCCTTTTGCCACCTCTAGCTCTATCTCTCTCTTGGCATCACATTCTCCGAAAGTGTTGAATGACAGGCCTCATCCATGTAAGGTTAGTATATCTATGGGTCCACCAAAGTTCCAAGAATGTTTCATCTTCACTCTTATCACCTTTGAACATTCACATAACGATCTGTTTATTATGATTTTTGGTATATTCAATAATTAATGCAACATCGAAATTCTAGAGGTACCACACATCCACAAATTTAAGAGAAAACCTGCCGTTCTTCATGGTACGTTTGGCACTGCCTTAGATTTTTTCGCCTATGATTTGATGTCACCTGCCGAACGATAGAGCAGTACTGCCAGAATTAAACTTACCATGAAGAACAGTGAGTTTGTGAAACCTTTAAAATACATAGTCCGCTCACAAAAGTTTGAGCGCATAGTAGGCGTTTGTTTATTTATCTGCAGTTGGCAGTATTTGCTATCATGACAAAATAAAATCAACGTTGCCAAATGTAACTTGGCCTCGTCCGACAAGCTTGCGAGTAATCAGAGAACTCTATGCAATATTGACAACATTGCGTATCAATCTGAAAAGAAAATAAACAACATAACCTAAAATTTTAATATACACAGTGGAATATGCTAAATTTCTATGGAAAGGTTGAGCTGTCGGTTGGCCATGGAAATTTGGCATATTCCACTGTGTATATTAAAATTTTAGGTTATGTTGATTATTTTCTTGTCAGATTGATACGCAATGTTGTCAATATTGCATAGAGTTCTGATTACTCGCAAACTCGTCGGACAAGGCCAGGTTACATTCGGCAACGTTGACTTTATTTTATGTTATGACAGCAAATACTGCCAACTGCAGGTAAATAAACAAACGCCTACTATGCGCTCAAACTTTCATGAACGGACTAAAGGTATTTTTGAATTAATCATTGAATATACCTGAAATGAAACTAAACAAATCCTTATGTGAATGTTCAAAGATGACTTATAACCTAAATTGGAGCAGTAATCCTGTGTTTATATAGTGGAAAATATTAACATTTTTGGAACTTTGAGAGCCAATATTTACTACATCAAGAAAAGACAGTTGATGGTTTGACTAATGTTTTCCAAGAGGCCTGACTAAAAACAATGAAACCAAAATCTAATCAATATCTACTGGACCCCAAAATCCAAATATTTACCGTTCAAATTCAAAGAGAAGTACAGATCCATTTCAATAATCTTATTTTGAGGATAAGCAATAGTAGTAACGTTGCAAGAAAAATGGAAAATTGACTAACACTTTCTATCACATAATTGTGAATTTAATAGTAACGAACCAAGATAACCATGTAACATATAGCCTTTTCATCAAGAAGAGTTTAGTGCTCCCGAGTAACTCAAAAGCTCGGTATACGGCTTGCCATTGGTTTCGCACAAGCACTGGAACCTCTTCAAAACGAACACATAGTGCACATGGATGTCTCAGAAACTCCTTACAACATTTGAACCGAGTAAAAAGTTAGCTTGTTAGTTTTTATAGAGGCATAGTACTTCAATACTGATAACATAATGTTAGTTTCCCTTCGTTACTACTTTTGGAATGTGTAAACAGACATAACCTCACTTAGGAAGTTCAACTACTTACTCTGACGTTGTGGACTAAGACCTTTCTGAATCCAGTGGGAAGCATGTGCCTGGTCTTTGAATTTGATCCATAACCAATATTTGGCATCAAATACTGTCCCTTGAAACGGCGCCTGACTCTGTTGTCAATACCCTTTGGTTTACGCCAGTTTCTCTGAAGAAGACAACAATACATTGAATAAAAGGAATATTTTAAATTAGTTGAAAATTACCTTCAGTTTTCCATAACGATCACTTTGATGACGAATGAACTTCTTCGTCCTCTTTTTGATGATCGTGGGTCTGAACACTGGTCGGATCGCCATTTTAACCTTAAATCAAAATAAATAAGAACTATTTGGTTTCACTCGGATATACCAGCACGAAAGTATTATTTCGCTATTTAAATAATTGAATCTCAGAAATATTCATTGAATATAAAAAGGATTATTTAAATAAACATGGATTCACAAAACCTACCTTGTTACTTCAAAATAAAAAGGAGATCAAGGCAGACGTTTTCACAGAATACTGAATTGAAATGTCGTTTATGCGCTGAACTGTCATTTTCTTCTTTTTCAATGCGAGATTCGTTAATCTAGAAGTAACCAGTTTCAATTTTTATTTTGGAAATGTCTAGAATCTCAGTAAAAAATAAAAATTATTTCGTTTTTAATTCATCAGCATCAGCAAAAAATGAAAAATCCAATTGCTGATTTTGAATTACAAAAAACATTTGAATGTAGGAAGAATTCTGTGACTGAAATTACTCGAACTACATAGTTCGACGACATATCTGCAGATGGCGCCGACTCAAAGAAAATTTTCAATTTTTAATTACAGAAATCATTCATTTATATAAAAAGAATTCTATCATTGACTTGACTCGAACGAAAAAAGTTCGAAAACACACCTACAGATGACGCTTAATTCAATTTTCGGAAAAGAGGAAACTAGGAATATTTCATCTATATCAGTGATAAGAATGCATATTTTGCGTTTTTCAGAACGTATACATGTCATAATGAATATTGTATTATGTGCTTTGTGAACGTTGTTATTTAAAGGACAAATCTTAGCTTTTTCATTAATTATATTGACATTGTTTTATACCTCTACCATTGTTTAAATATTCTTTAAAAATGTCTTTACCATTGTTAAATGAGACCTTTTCTTCAAACTATGTCTCTTCTTAGGTACTGTTTTAAATTTGTTGGTATTTCTCGAAATGTTTTTCTGTTTTTTTTTGTTAGATTTCACGTTTATTTCTTCAGGCTCATATTTTATCATTACAAGACTCAAGCGGGGAGCAGATTTTCGAATTTTTGGCTACCTATTTGATTTTAGCGTCAAAATTGTAGAACGAATTCAATTTCTCAGAAGAAAAATATTTGGCAACAAAGTTACGAAACAGGTCAATTTTTGTTTCACTTTTACCAAATTTTTATGCATTTCTGAAGGATTTTTGTTGATCCCCATCAACCATCTAAATTTTTTGCATAGGGAAAGTGGGTCATGTGGTACTTTTTTGGGAAGTTCTTTGTATCTTCTTTACAGGTGTCCAGAAAAAGAGGTTTTCAGTATGTGCACATTGTCATGGCTCATTTACTTTTAGACGATGATACCCGATGAAATTTCTCACCGAATGAAAGTCGACCTTTAAAGTTTTGTTCATGCGCGATTTTCAACCCCCTCACACGTGAAAAATTAGAATGTGCGCTTCACTTATGATCTTAATTCTTAAGTAGTTAGTAGGTATGTTATTAGTACGTTTCTACTTAAGTTGAAATGTTTCAATTCAAAGAAATATTTCTGACAACACAATTTCATCAATGTTATAAATGTGTAACCAGGTACAACCATGTAGGGGGTTGAAAGTTGTCCATGAACAAAACTGTAATGGTTGACTTTCATTCGGTGACAAATTTCATCAGGTACCATTGTCTCAAAGTAAATGAGCTTACGACAAAGTGTACCGGGTTTTTCACTATAATTTGACCCCCCTTCAACTTTGTTACTAAAGGAGATACGAAAAAAAGTTTCTCATAAAAGTTTCACGAAATCAACTGAGGTTTTTTATATGACTCCACAAACTGAAATATATACAGGGTGGCCAACATATTGATGCCAACTTCATTTTTTCAAATAGAACACCCTATTTATTTTTCTACATTTGGTTAGATCTATTTCCCCCGATTTCGAATATGTAACATATTATGTTGGTCTATCTTTCTTATCATGATCACCACAGAGTTTCAAATTTCAAAAACCATCAGGCATAGCGTTTTGGCAGTTCGTGAATATTTAAGTGGCCAATTTGATCTTTGGATTGGTAATGGCGCACCCACTTTATGGCCACCAAATAGACCCGATTTAACACCGTTGAACACGTTTTTATAGCCGTTTCTGAAAAAAAAATTACTTCAGCAATAATGATAATCAATGAAAGCTGAAAATAATATTAATGATATAAAATCAACCAATATTAAACCCATAATTCAGAACTAATCCCGTCAACGCACAAAGAATAATGATAATATTGTAATGATTAAAAACAAATTCTGAAGCTTCAATTTCTCACTTGAATCGGAGCCATAATTATGATATCAAAAATAGTCTGAACAACTTGAGACAACGATCGGATTGAATGAAGGTGGTCATTTCGAGCAATTTCTTTAGTTGATGTTATTCTTACCATACTACCATAGTTTATTATTTTTCATTGGTTAAGAATTGTTAAGTATTCATTCTAAAATAATACTTTTAAGTAGATTGTTTGGATATGAAGAATTTCGTAGGTAGTTCACATATTTTTTTTATTTGGTGTCATCATTTCAAAACTTTGAAACTCTGAAAATTGAAGAGACACATCCACATACGCATTTATATTCGAGATCAGGAGGAAATAGCCTATCAAAAAAGGGAGAATATACAGGACAGGATGTCCTATTCGAAAAAATATAGTTGCATTCAATGTTCTTCACCCTGTATATCTTCCCATTGACGTTATCATAACTCCAAAAATGAGCATTTTCAGTAAACGCACTCTGCCACTTGTAAAATTATTGAATTACAGATCTTGCCAGGTGGTTCTTAAAATTTGAAACTCTGTGGTTCTCAGAATAACAGAGATAGACCAACATATGTTACATATTCGAAATCAGGGAAAAAAGAACTAGCCAAACATGGAAAAATATACAGGGTGTTCCATTTGAAAAAATGAAGTTGCCATCAATATGTTGGCCACCCTGTATATATTCTATTATGTGAATTCATATTGTGAAACCTCAGTCGATTTCGTGAAATTTTTGTATAAAACATTTTTCTGCATCTCTCTTAGAAACAAAGTTAAAGGGGGGGTCAAATTAAAGTGAAAAACCCGGTACATACTGAAAATTTCTTTGAACTAATTTTTCAAAAAAAAAGATGTTTTCCTTGAAAACTTCTGCAGGACTGTAAAAGAAGATACGAAGACCTTGCCAAAAAGCATCACATGACCCGTTTTTCCTATTCGAAAAATTAAGAGGGTCGATGGGGATGGCACAGGGTGCAACAAAAATCCTTCAAAAAGTAATTTAAATTTGGTAAAAGTGAAATAAAAATTGACCTGTTTCAGGATTTTGTTGCCAAATATTTTTCTTCTGAGAAAATGAATTCGTTCCATAATTTTGAATCGCACTGTATACAGAACGAAATACTGTCGATGGTACCCTGAACGTTTTAGTTTGGTTTCTTAGGCAAAAACCACTGCTCTTTCCTCTATCGATCTAAAATATTTTCAGAACTGCGGTGCTGCCGGTTATATCCAAAAGTACCTCTACTAACACCTTGAAAATTCAATACGATAGATTACCTACTTCCAGCATCCCAAGGGCGTAGCCAGGAATTAATTTCGGGGGGGGGGGGGTGTTGTTTTGACATTTTGGCAATTGACTTTGTAGGTGCCGGGAATTGTGTGGGTCGCTTTCTGTAGCAAGTATTTGTTGTTTTTAAGATTTCAATAATCCTTTTCCTACTTCGGAAACAATATTCAACATAGATATTCCTGGTTAGGTTAGGTAAACCTATTTTTCAAATATGCTTCAGAATTTAATTTTTATTCACTCAAAAAAAAACTTAAAAAACAATATTTATTTCCCAAACAATACTTACAGGATGAATCAATATGAAATTAGTGTGGATGTGTGCTTTCATTGAAACTAAATAGAGTTTTTTAATGTTTTACTCCAAAATAGTGCCAACAACATATGAATAGGTATTAAAAATGAAACAGTGAGAAAACACAAACAATATTTTTTATGGTGAATTCCTTCAGTTAGAGTTTATCCGTCTTTTTTTTCTAGCGAATTGGTCAACCACTTCATTTTCATCAATTTTCACACTTTAATGAATATTCATAACCGCCAACCCATTCAATCTAGTTTCGCTAGAAGAATTGCGCAGGTAATTTTTAATTCTCCTCAAGCTGGAAAAACTTCTTTTTGGAGTATCAGTAGATACTGGAATCGTAGCTAAAATTTGTAGTAGAATCTAGATGTTCGGATACATATTCTGATTGCACTCATCTATGCATTCTAATGCCGATTTTGAAATGGAGTTCATTGACATTTTCCATATTTCAAATTTTGCTTTAATTACGTTTTTATTTTTTTCTGGGAGTAGTGAAGAATACATCGATAATGCGTTTTCTAATTCATATTCTCTGTTAAAATTCTACACGCTTCAGGCAAAGCCAAAGCGTTCGGTACGATTTCCACCAGAAGAAATATAAACATAAATAAGGAATTATTGGTTCGACGGATCCATTTGTGTGCGATGTTATGAAACTTTAATATCATCCATATTGCTGATATGAATTGATAACTTTAACTAGATTTTCGGAGATGAGTTGGTTTAAGTGCAAAATGAAAGATTATTTTTGCAACAACAAATAAATCTGAAACATTTCGGGGAGGGTTTGAACCCCCGAAACCCCCCCCCTGGCTACGCCCTTGCAGCATCCTATTGTTTTTATGAAAACATATGTTCTTTGACATTTCGTAGGTACCTGATACAAATTGAACTCAAATATTTCCATTGGTATGAAAACTTGCTTTCATTTGGGAAACCTCATAATTTGGGTAAGTGATCTTTTATTCTCTTTCAGTATATCTTATGATATACAGGGCATTCCTATTGGAAAAACGCAAATGGTTTTTAATACCTTCTTAATGCCTCTGGTTTTGAGCGACTCTGTATAATCGGGTGCATATTTTACTATACGTGAATGAAACACAAGATATTGTAATCTATACTGAAATTACAGCTTTCTAGAATACTGAGTACCTAACCAAAAATACGAATGTTTAATTAAAAGTAGGTATATTTTGCACAAAAATTAGGTAAATAACTCAATTGTTTAAAAACCCTGAGAAATAGATAGAAATGTTATGACAAAAAATTTGAGACAAGTACTGAGTAGGTACTTTTAAGCGCTCGTTCATTGGTGGAATTATATTCAAGAAATTTAATATGTAAAAATCAATCATTTAAAAAAATAATTTTAGGGTTCTGATGATGCGATTCTATTGAAATTCTTCATGAACATTTAGTATATCGATCTTAATTCCCAAAATATAAATTTTACTCGAATTGGATATCTTGTTATGGAAAGATAAAGATTCTATTTTTCAATATTCCAATTGAATTATCCCTGGTTCTGTTAACACTATGGCCACTTTTGCATGAGGCTTATTATCAGCACCTTGCATGTGGCCACAAAATTTCATTTCGATTGGTTTCGTTCGGTCTGATAAATTGAGGAACAAAAATTTTGAATGGCCAAATTTTATGGAACACCCTGTATGATTTGGCTGATTAACGAACTTAACCGCAGCATTTGGGAACCGATCTCACCCTGAAAATCTCAAGTCTCTAGGACAAGCCCTTCGAGAGTTATCGTGCTAACGCCCGGTCGTACGGATGGTACGGTCCCACGGACAGAATTGAGTTTGACCACGGAGTCGAACTCTATCGTTTGAGACCATTTTCGACTCAAAATTAAAAAATTACAGACATTTGGGCAAAACGATATAACTTCCGTTGAAGTAGAACGAGTGCTTAAAAAGGTGGTGTTCGATCAAGATCTAATATTTGGTCAGGATTCTGCTTATTCGAGAAGAAATCAGAGGTTTAATTTCAACTTCTCACGTTTCTACGATACCATAACAAAAATTTTAAAACTGCTTCCGAAAATAGGTATAAAAAATCCGCATTCAGTTAAATCGCTTGAAAAGAAACTAACTTTTTTTCTAACTAACGGTGTATCTTATCTAATTTAATTTGTGAAAAAATTGAAGACGGAAAGTAAGCTAGAAGCTTTTGCCCTTGTTTACATTGGGAAAACGGTTACTTGAATATTCTGAGAGCCATGGATTTTATCCCATTCTTTTGTGATTTCAATTTTCTTATTAAATTCTTTTGCCTATCTTGAAAGTTTTAAGTTAGTCGTCCTCTTCGAAAGTTATCATTCTTTGCCTCGTTTTTGTGTTTCCAAATATGAAATTTCATTTGAAAAAAATCAAAAAATGAAATTTAAAACCTCTATAAGTCGAAAACCACTTGACCGATTAGAATCATTAACTGGTTCAGCCTAGGGCCTAGTTCAGCTGAGATATTCCTACCACACATGCACCCTAAAATTTTCAAACCTCTAGGTATATCATTCCGTCACAACGTTGAAATTTTGAGATTTTCTATTCGAGATCCTCAAGTCTTTATATCAAAATCGTGCGCCTAAATTTAAAATTTGGACCCGATGAGATATCTATTTGGGAAAATATCCGAAAAAATCATCATAATTCGGGTACTATTTCAGCCGATTTGGCCCATTACCAACTCAACAGACCTATTTCAACCTTGAAGTCTCCAACTCCTTAGTTAGAGTAGAGCACTAGAAAGATTTTCAGAGCCTTAGCTAGAGGTTTGATATGAGGTACAGTCGGCCAGACAGAATTCTCAACTTATAGTTATTTCAGAAAAACTATAGAACTTTGTACGCCTAGGAACAAGTGCGCTAAAACACCCTGTTGATTTTGTATCCTTATTTCTTGTCATTTATGTATGCTTCGTCGTAAGCTTTTCTTGAGCTGAATGGTTTTTCATCACAAAGTGAAATTCTTCCATTTTTTTAATAGGGGAAAAGTTTTTATTTTTTTTCAGCATCCTCTCTCGCATCATTTTGAACTTTTCATCAGTCTGTCCATTTCGCTTCTGAAACATTTTTGGTACCACACTTCGCAGGAATAGTACTAACAGGCATCTTCAACATTTCTCGAGGTATTCAAATAGCGCGTAACAAAATTCCCAGCATTCGGTTTAAATGAAACGATTTTATATTTTTTAGAAATTCTTTAATATTGCATAAAATCATATTCCAAAATAATTATTCGAATAGTCTTTTTATTTCGCAGATCAACTGAAGAGTTCTTGGGGGTTTTGGAAGTTTCTTAAACTGCCAAAATGTCAGACGACATTATTCTCTTGTTTTGAAAAAGTCAAATTCAGATATTCTTTTGTTTTCTTGAAAGTTCAAACTGTATCACAGACCGGAAGTAGTTAAACATTGGTAAACAATAAATAAATAATTTTACTGAGCTATCAATACCTGAAGATTGAAAGGTAAGCTTTTTAAATTAATATTGTATACCTACATAATTTATGCATAACGTATTGAGTGTTTGCTCGATATGCAGTTGAATCATTTCTGCTCATTTACTCACCAAATATAGTATAAAAATAAAATATAGGTATAATGTGGTCTTCAGAAACATCTTCGATTATTCACATTCATTTCAGATTAAAATTCTACCAAAATAATGAAATACATATTGCAATTATGCAATATTTCTAATTCAATTTGACATGAAGTTCATTTATTACCTATAAACGTCAAAATAAAGCAATCTCAACATACCTGATATTTGATAGGATTTTTGAATTCAGAATAGAAATCTATTAACACACGTTTAAGGAAGAGGATCAATAAATTAATTAGAATAATCAATCAGATGTATGTTTTTATTTGCTGAAAGCTGTCATAATAATTTTCATAACCACCAGCAAATTATAACGGAAATATTGATTTAAATGAATGTTTCCCGAATATTTTAACGAAGCTCGAAATTTCGTCATTTCTACGGCAGGTACTTACGCTTTCATAAAATCAATTCAAAAATGGCAATACTTCGAGGTCTACAGGTGGAATATCATCCTATCAACTGTCTTTACAATTTTTCTGTACAAATGCGCGCTAGTAATTGATAGACAATGAAGTTACAAAAGATGAAATATAACATGAAATGCCGATTCGTTTTATAATTGGAGTGAATTTCGATTTATAGAGTATATTTATACAAACGAATAATCTAAAATGCATTCAAACAAATTCATATAGGTACCTACTTATAATGACTTTTTATCAACACGGTTCATATGCTTCGTCTAGTAATTGAAGAACATAAAGCAAAAAGGCGTTACACCTTTTTGCATTATGGCCTCTATTGGAAATCGAAAACAACTGATTCATTCTTGTGCAAATAATTAGAAAACAGTCGATACAGAATATAAACAAACACAGATGTGCCACGACTTTTTATAACGCAATAGAAAATAAGACGAAATATTACCGATACTGAATTCAACTGAAACTGATACTCTCGAAAATGATTCCCATTTATGTATTGTGATATTTCTGTCACCCGTAATATGTGAAAATTCTGCTGAAACTTTTCTTCACAATTTTTCCGAACCCGTATTATTTTCTAATATTGATCTTCACTCCAAAACATTAACTTGGGCGTTGGCTTTCACTTTACATCTGTCACTTGCACATAAACTTCGATTTTTGAACAGGAAGATGTAAAATATCGATTTTCGAGCACCATCTACACATTCTATTCTATTCGACGCACTGTTTTCAGTTTTGCAACATCGTGATGTGTCGATATGACTTTGAACGTTAATTACGTAACGTGAAATCAAGCTCATACGTCACCGTGTGGTCATCGAACTTGTACTAGAATATTCTATCGCGAAATATGGAATACTTTGGAATTCCTATAGACAGCACCGTTTCGTATTGTGATGTGTCCTAAATAAAAGAAGGGATAACAATAAACAAGTAAGCAAGTTTCCAAGATTAGCACCCTCTAGGAAATCTTCTTTGTGTCACCTGTTCTCATGCCACTTTGCTACGATTATTAAAAATGACGATACGATACAACCACGTCGAGCCATACAATAATATTATTCTCCCACACTCCGTCTCTGATTCAACTCAACTAAACGAAAACGTCGAAAACGCTTCGTTTCATGTTTCCTGTTCTCTCTAGCTTGCCCCGTCTGAAATCTTTCGAACGTCACATCGTCCAATTCCGGCTATCTTCGCTCTGCGTTCGCGCGCCCAGAGAACAGGCTTGCTGTGGCACAAAGAAGGCCGAAAAGCTTAACGGCAAGTAGAGTAACAGGCGTTTGTATAAAAGTGAATAATTATCGTAGTCTCAGAATCAAGAAACTCCTATACATCTTTCTGTATTATTACGAAGTTGTGATTTCTATGAATAAAGCAAGAGAAGTGATTATTACTAGTTGTTATACGATATAAAACGTGAGTGGTATTGGGTGCAACATCATTCCGTATACTCTGAGTACTATGACAGGAGGAATCATTTCGATGGTGGAAGGAAACAGCACGGAGATTAAACGAAATAACTAGAAATTCATGGATATTTTCGTATTAACGATAACTACATACGTCGATGGCAATCAATGACGCCTCATCTTTTTATTTCACATTCCTTTAGTGATTCCTTGTATTGACATTAGAGGGAGCTGTTATCAATAATGTTGCAGGTACCTGCCGTTGTACATGACATTGTCGTTAGTGGTTATAGACATTTTAAAACTGTTTGTTAAGAGAACTTGTAAAGTTATTTATTAGTGTACATATATTGTAGAATAATCAAAGCAAAATGTCGCAAGCGGAATACAATACGAAACTACAGAACGTACATCGTTTCATACCTTTCTTAGAGAATATGATCGCCCAGTTGAAGGATCCTAAAATGAAGAACAGAGAACAGCAACTATCTAAAATGGAGTCTTTGTACCATATGATTACGGATAAGAATAAAAAGTGAGTATTTCGTATCCAGGAGTCAGGTCTCCTTATCTTTTTGTAGAAGCGTAAATAGAATTATACCTTTCGTATTTTGTATCAATCATTACTCTCGCATATTCTGCAATATGTTATTGATTCATATAGTGAATCCACTAATGATGGGCATACTGAATAGGTATATTCAATTCTCAGACTATTGTAGATTTTTGTCGTGAATACAGTATAATGCTTATTTTTTATAATGAATATTTCATCAACGTGCCTTCTAATGGGCCTTATAATATTAGCTTTGAAGGAAAGAAGGTATTGGTTGATCCCAACTAGACAGATATTTCGAATTACTTTTCACATAGTTCTTCAGAATTATCCCACTATTTACATTCTATGTAAAGTTTTGTTGCATGTGGTTTTGTTAGTGCCCAAATGAAAAAATGTATTTATCGTTTTTTAATTTATTTATCAAGGAAAAAAAATGTTAGTTATTTTGATATTATTTAGTATTTTATTGGCATTTTGTGGTGATATTACGAGTTATTAGCAATAGTTGAAATGAAGAAAAAACAATTGGATTCTTCCATTACATTAAAAAGAGCCTATAAATTTAAAATTAGGTAAGTTGGCACAAATTATAAGTAAGTATTGAAGTGGTTTGTTTTGAAATAGTTTCATAAGACGATTTATTCGAATAACGAATAAACAGATCCAATAAGAGGTGTTCGAAGATTCTCTAGACTGTTGCGGCAGCATTGGGAACATCAGCGTTACCAACCTAAATCTTAACAACAGGCTCTACACTAGAACTTCAACAGTACTGAGGGGTGACATGGAGTCGTTGGCATACAGGGTGTCCCAACAAAAAAGAGTCAACCTCTTATATTTCCCATAATATAATCGAAAGCGGAATTTACATAAATATACCCACTTATGTGCGGAGGGGAAAACATGTTACTGTATAGTGGAGGCTTGAAAACGTAAACTCCGATAAGGGGGCGCTGCAATCTTAAGGGAACATAGATCAAATGTGTCTCTGTAGATATGGCCTACTCGATGTTTTCAATGCAGTGGTTCAGCGAATAAAAAAACGAAATATTTGTTTGCTATCGCGTTGAATTTATATACAAAGTAAGGATTAACGCGTTTTCAATAACGCAAGTGAATATAAAAACAACGAAAGCAGAAAATACTTCGCGTGTATATTGGGTGTCCCAAGGTGATTGGCCTATTAAATTATTATTATGATGATTTTTTTGGTCCATCCTGCATAACTGACAACTATAATTCAAAAGCAGTGACATAGATCAGATCAATATTTAATGACTTGCTAAATTTCTTCTAAATCTCAAATATTGAGCGAACTAGAGTCATTTTCGTAACACGCCAACTTGATCTGATAGGCCACTCACCTTCTGACAGCTGATAATACTGCAATGTAATCAACTAAGGTCTAGGGTGAAATATAAAGCATTTCACTGCCGCACTGGAGTGAAGTAAACAACAGGTTAGAATTCCATTTCTACAATTCCTGAATATAATACAACATTTTCAGAATTTTGCCTTACCTATAAATACCGAAATAGCTTTAAGCAACAATAAACTGCCACTAAATCAGTAAAATAATTCAGTTTATGAACGTCAAATCGAAATGAAAATGTGAGCACAACGCATCGAGAAACTAAACACTAACAGTGTTGCCAAACTGACAGAATTTTCTTTAACAGACGCAAGCCGTTAGTATCAGAGTAGGGGAGCGGTAGATCAGTTATCAAAATACGGAATAAAGATACGGCACGATTGCGCAACGCTGGAATGTTGTTCGCGGCATAAACATAGTCTACTTGGCTGCATAACAAATGCGTGTAGGCATCTCTAGGTTTACTTTTCGTCTGAGGCATAGACCGACTGCCTCAGTTGGAATGATTCGATTCGATGATTCGAAATTTTAATATAAACAGTGGAATATGCCGAATTGTCACGGCCAACCGACGGCTCAACCTTTCGTGAACGGAGTATAGGTTCCTAGAATGACTATCATTCAGAGCTAATCTCCTTACTGATGAGCACCGATAGGGCGAAATGGCTATCTAAAGATGGTTTTATCACTTTGTATGTTCTTTGAGAATGGCGTGATTAGCTCCGAAGTATGAGTTTATTATTGGTTGATTTTCATCGATTAATATTATTTTCAGCTTTCGTTTGATCGTATTTAATGTACGTAAGGAAAATTTTCATTTGGACACACTATATGGAGAATGATGTATTCGAGAAAACAAAAAGCGTTATAGAGATATCCATAACGTTCAAACGAAGATGGTTACATTGATGAGTATATAGGTTCAGAAATTCACATCGGAATTATACGATATTCAATACATTAGAGAGAGTATCCTGCCGTCCAGTTGAACAGTGGTATAGTCGACAGAGTTACGTGCTATAATTCTGACGGATCTCAGAGTAAGAAATGAACATAGAGATGCCCCTACGCGTGAATAGTACTGCATTGTAATCAACCAAGTATTAGACTGAGATAGAAAGCATTTCACTGCCACACTGGGGTGAAGTGAATAATTGGTTAGATTTGCATTTCTCCAATTCCCGAATATAATACAACATCTTCGTTATTTTGCCCTAGCTATAGTTAACGGAGTAGTCTTAAGCAACAATAAACTGCCACCAAATCATTAAAATAATTCAGTTTATGAACGTCAAATCGAAATGAAAATGCGAACACATCGCATCAAGACTAACACTAACAGACAATGTTGCCAAACTGGCAGAATTATCTGTAACAGACGCAAGCCGTTAGTATCAGAATAGGGGAGCGGTAAACCAATTATCCCAATACGGAATAAACATGCGGCACGATTTCGCAACGCCGGAAGTTTGTTGGCGCGTATAAACAGATTCTACTTGTCTGCATGACAAATGCGCGAAGGCAACTCTAGGTTTACCTTTTACTCTGAGAAAGGGATGGATGGTTCAATGAACAATAATATGGCGGTCTCTCTCAAATCTAGTAACACTGACAGTCCGACGCATTGAGTCAATACGTCAAGTTGCGCTTGATAATCGATTCGAGTACTTTAGGTTGCCTACCATAGTGGTTTATTTAAGCCACTCCCAACGATAAGACAAAGACAACTGTACAATCCGCATAGGACCATTCCTGTTCGAAACTTAGCACTTAGAAAATTTTCGAATATACCGCTGATCAAATGTACGGCGAAATTTTTTTCTGATTCATTAAATCTCGTATATTTCCGATGTGAATTTGCAAACTTGTTAGGTAAATTGGGAGTTACTCGAGCGTCATAGAGACCTATTAGGTTGCGAAGCTCAGGTGATAAGGAGAAACAAATGCATATTATAATCCTAGCTTTCTATTTGCCTGAATAATTTCCGAAATCACTTCAGTTGGAAGTGAAGTGATTTGACAAATAGAACATGCCTTTTCGGATGACAATCAACAAAACGATAAGGTTTGAAATCAGAGTACCATCGACGATAGTTCGGAAGGAAATTCTTAAAATAATATGAATTATTCATCATAGGAATGAAAACCGAGGATAATAATTCACTTTCTGTTATGTTTAGAAGTAAATTGTAAACTTTCACCAAAATGTTAGGTTATGTTATTGTTATCATGAACTGAAGTGATAGTGGAATTAAACTGATTTTGTCAGAAAGCAACATCAGTTGGAAGTGATGCGCATCAGTTCAAAATCACAACATTGTCAAATAGAACGCGCATCAACTGATTTTACATCAGTTGGAAGTGATGCGGTTTCAAATAGAAAGGGCCTAATATATCGGGTGTCCCAAGGTGAGTCGCCTATTAGATCAAACTAGCGTGTTACGAAAATTACTCTAATTCGCTCAATATTTGAGATTTAAGTAAGAAATTTAGCATGTCACTGCTTTTGAATTATATTTTTCGATTATACAGGATGGACCAACAAAATCATCACAATAATAATGATATAATCTAATAGGTCACTCATCTTGGGACACCCGAAATATATCAGCAGGCTTAACGATTCCAAAAGCTTCACTACAAAACTATTTTCGAAATCATACTTTCGAAAATTAGATAATCGTTTTCAGTAGGAAAACTTGGAAATATAATAGTGGGAATATTCACTTCGATAATCATTTTGTTAATTTGAATATACAGGGTGTTTCCTAAACATGCGGCAAAAATTCAGGGGATTGTTCCTTGGAGTATTCTAAGAATATTTTGTCCTTTGATGATTTTTGAAAAACCTCTTTGTTTCGAAGATACAGGGGAAACAAAATTTTAGATAATAACATTTTATTATGAAAAATTACATGAAAATTTAACTTTACCTACAAAAACTGTTTGTATAGCGATTCATAATAGTCAAAGATAAAATGTTAATTGCTAATACATCACAAAACGAATTCAAATGAAAACCGTGTTTAATTTGTATTCCTTTACCATCTGAACTTATCAATTCTATGTCAAAAAACTGGCCGTTTTTAGTAATAGGAATGTTGTTAAACAAATTTAAAAATAAATTGTACCTACTTAGTGAACACAGTGCGGTACGCATTTTTATTTAAACTATTATTAATTTTAAAAATATGAAAAATGTTGTTCGCCCTGTATCTTCGAAACAAAGAGGTTTTTCAAAAATCATCAAAGGACAAAACATGCTTAAAATAGTCCAAGGAACAACTCCCTGAATTTTTGCCGCATGTTCAGGAAACACCCTGTATAATCAAGAAATTACAGAATTAGTGAGAGTTAAAGTAGTTATTTATTATAAAATTACTAAAGGCATTGATATTTTCATACGAGAAGAATTAGTCATTACTGCAATCCTACTCTTAATATTTTCGGTACTGCAATACTAAGGTCGTTCTTTCCGAAAGTTATAGTGCTTACGGACGGTTAGAACTCTACTAAAACGTTGGATTTCATTTGAGGATGAAAATATGGGTATAAAACACTTGAATAGAATGAGCAAGGATTTAATATGAAATAACTAATGATTAAAATTGTTTGCACTTTTTCGCTGAAAATCATAGATAAATTTTTTAAGGATTTACAAATAAGTAGTAAGTAATATCCGGAATAGTATTTTAACGAAACAATAATATTTTGTTCGAAATATACTATTTTTTTGGTTCATTGGTTTCATTTTCGATATTTTAATACATTCCCATTTCGTATGAATATAAACAAAAAAAAAACAATTCTTGCGGATGACCATCACTCTCGCTATGACTAATTGTGTAATCTATAGGATGTCTAAAACTATTTTCTAGACGAATCAATTTTCTCATCGTTAACTTTGTCAGTTTTCACGATTCATTTGAAATCTGTAAGTTGAATGAAAATTACGAAGAACTTCTCCAATATAATGAAATTTTGGTCAAAAAACTTTTTTTTTATTTTAGAGCACGTAACAGAATACATATAGTCCGTTCACGAAAGTTTGAGCGCATAGTAGGCGTTCGTTTATTTATCTGAAGTTGGCAGTATTTACTGTCATAACGTAAAATAAAGTCGACGTTGCCGAATGTCCCGGCCTCGCCCGACGAGCTTGCGAGTTATCAGAGAACTCTATTCAATATTGACAACATTGCGTATCAATCTGACAAGAAAATAAACAACATAACCTAAAATTCTAATATAAACAGTGGAATATGCGAAATTGTCATGGCCAACCGATGGCTCAAACTTTCGTGAACGGACTATAATAATAATGTTTATTGATCCATTTAGACACACAGTGGTGTATAGACAGGTCAGTATACAGAGAAAAAAAAATCAATTAAATTAAATTAGAGACAAATTCATACAAAATTGGTATCACTGAAAAATTCCGCAACACTATAATACGCCTTATCCACTAACAGAGATCTTAACCTAGACCTGAACACAGAAGAACCAAGGAGCCTCATTGCAACAGGCAAATTTTATTTTAATTTAATTTTAATACCTTGGAAATGTGGAGAGGATTCATACTTAGATGTTCTGTGCTGAGGAATAAACAATGTTGTAACATTTCTTGTTTTATATTTGAAATTAGTGTTGGGAATAATCGAGTACTTTCAATAACCGAGTACTCGATGATCGAGTGATCCCAATAACCGAGTGATAATCGAGCGATTTTTCGCTCGATACCCACCCTCGGTTATACTCGTAATCGCCCGAGTTGCAAGCGATCATGCTAACCGCTTACCGCTCATTCAGCGCTTTACGGCCTCTACGTTCATTGCGTTGTGACTTGCGACTTTGTTTACACCTAATGTTCTCGAAATTGCTCGCGTGTATCTTATTGTATGATTATTATAGTATGAAAACAGGAGTCCACTGTATGGAATTATTTCCATAAAAATAACGATAAGAAATTTGCGACTTGCAATATTTGTAGAAAAGTTTTGGCTTATTATGGCAGTACTTCAAATTTAAAGCAGCATTTAAACCAGCTTCATCCGACATTAAACTTACAGAATGAACAACAAACAATACCATGTGAAACTGTTTCTTCTAGTAGCAATGAAAATGCCCAAAATTTAGCTAATCCTGGAACTTCCGGAAAAGACCAGCCAAATAATTGAAACTTTTCGGGTCTACTTCTGGAAATGTTCTTTCAGATACAAAAACACAACCTCAAAATCCCCAGTCATCACCCATTCACCAACTAATTTCTGCCTAATGGTGGCCATATACGCTACGAGAAATCGTTACGATCAGACTGTACAGTTCGAACGGTGCCGATAAATTGCTACATGTATGTGATAAAACTGTGCAGTTTCGAACGATTTGTTGAGACTGTACAGTCGAACGGAACAGTACCAAAATTTCAATTGATTTATCGGAATCGGACGAACTGTGCCGACTGATCGAAACGTGTATGCGCTTGTGTTTCCGTTTTCGTGTTCAGTTTGGTTGATTTTGGTAGATGTAAGTACGTATCGTGATCCATTCTTAGAAAATTATGCCAGTCTTTTGAAAACAGCTTCATTCCGCCAACAAATTCACATGAGAATGAACTCTTCTTTTCATTAGCCATTCTTTACACCAGATGCTACATTTTTTCCGCTTCACTTTTAGTTCCTTCAGGGCGAATATTAATCTAATAATTGCTAATCCGTCGTCCGTCGACGCCATCACTACACGTATGCAGGGCGCCGCTTTTTGTACCGTCTGATCGCAACGATTTCTCGTAGCGTGTATAGCTTATATGCCAGCTACGATAAACTGCACCGTTCGAACTGTACAGTCTGATCGTAACGATTTCTCGTAGCGTATATGGCCACCATAATAAGAACTATCGGATGAGAATTCACCCAAAGATCGCGATTATCTATGGTTAATGCCGGGCGAAAACACCGAATATCGGGCTTGTACTCAACCATTCAAATAACGACACAGTCCGATTATCAAGATATCACTCGTCGCTCGAGAAATCTGATTGAATAACACATGACTCATATCGATTTCGAGTGACGAGCGGTTTTTTGATAATCGAGTAGTGTCGATTATTTGAATAATCGAGTACTCGAGTGGTCCCAACACTATTTGAAATCACCAGAAAGCTTGGGAATATCGTTAATGTTCTCTTTAATTCTCTATAATATGTATTCTGTTACGTGCTCTAAAATAAAAATTTTCATGTATAAATTCCCATCGACAAATTAAGTATTATGTGTAATAAGGATTATAAATATTCGAAATTGCAATATTTGCATTATTATTGACTTATTTCAAGTTCAATGTGAATCTACATTGCACTAACCGGCACTCTCTGAGGAGAAAGAAGCAAAATACTTTTTTGTTTTCATTCCAGCCTGTATATTTTTGTAAGTGGAAACTTCGACTATTAAATACAAACACAGGTGTTTTTTTAAGCTGAGTTGAAAAACATTTATTCAAAGTGGGCGATGCTTTTTCTTGTACACATAGAATCATTTCCATATATTTTCTTTACATTAATTTTGTTTATATTTTTATCATTATTCATTAATTAATACACCAGACTCAATGGAATCACAAAATTACATTTTTAGTTGATTTCATCAACTTCTTGTTTATGCTTAACACATAATAATGAAATATAACCATAAAACTCTATCAATTTAATATATTATTGCACTATTTATGGCATATTGAAGACATTCATCACACAACTAAAACAATGTAGATTTAAATGACTCGTTGACTATATGTTATTGATCTTTGGTTCGATAAATAATCTATAGATTTTAAAACATAATTGAAACTTTTCTATAGTGTGTATTCTCTTGTTTCAGGTTGAAAATAGATACTCTTCAAAAATGCGAGGAAGTCATAATTAAGTTATACTACAAAGTGGTAAGTTCTTGTGAACCTTTTCAAAAGCATTAAAAACATTCGAATCTTTTTTTTTCAGAAAGGCGAAAATGCTGCACTTCCCCCTGTTCTCCCTTTGAATCGAACTGCCAGTGGGGGCGATAAAAGGTTTGTTCATGTTTTATTTCATGACAACAAAATTAAAACATTGTTCATTTTACAGAAAACCAATCAACGTATACAGTTTGGCTGCAGATAGCATACACAAATCAAATAATCGCAACGATTTGTATGGTCCGTCCAGTGAACCTAGCAGCAGTAATAGTAAGTCGCCGAGGCCTAAAAGCTTCGTTTTAAGAAAACCACCAATTTCATATTCTGATCTTGAATGTTTAGAGAAGGACGTTGCACATGAATTAGAAAAAAAGATGTCACTCAATGAACTAAATACATTACGATCCAAACTCTGTAAAGAATTAGAAAATTCTGATTCAATCAACACAACCGTGCGAAATAAACCGGTTTTGGCTAAATTGAATGCAGCGTCACCAGACAAGAATAAGAAGAAAGTAGAAAATACCCCACAACAACCAAAAAATGAGACCAAAAAAGAGCCACCTGTCTCGAAGAAAGTGGAAGTACCAAAAGTTCCTATAACGAAAGTTCTGAAAGAAGGTGATTTATTTTGTAATGCTTTTTCGGAAATCGATAAAACATACGAAAAAGGTTTGAAGAAAAAAGAAGAACGAAAGTCCTCAACGCATAAAGAAAAAAAGGAAATTCAAATCGATGACTCCACGTTAGAAACAACCTCATTGAAGCAGTTATCCGAAAAAGCTGCTCAATTGAGAAACGTTACACAAACACAAAGTATAGACACCACAAAACCCGAGGAAAACAAAGAAACACCTTCGAACTCTGAAAATTCCTCGGTGATTTCATCAACGATTTCCACTAGTAAAAGTGAAGATTCTCATAATAAAGATGACAAGGAAAAAAGTAAATCTAGTAAAGAAACATCTACCGACGACAAAGACAGTAAGCGCAGCGATAAGAAAGAAAAGACTCATAAAAGCGATCATAAAAAAGAAAAAGATGAAAAGCACAAAGATAAAAATCGCGAAAAATGTAAAAAAGATCACGATAAAGATAAAGATAAAAAGGAGAACGATAAAGATAAGAAAGATCACGATAAAGAAAAGAAAGATCACGATAAAGAGAAGAAAGATCACGATAAAGAGAAAGATAAAAAGGATCACGATAAAGATAAGAAAGATCGTTCGAAAGACAAAAGTCGTGATAAAAGTTCCAAACCTTCAGAAAAGAAGGATAGGAAAAGTACAGATAAAGAGCACGATTCGAAAAAAGACAAGAAAGTTTCTAACAAAGATCTTGAGAAGGATAGTAAAACATTAAATGTACCTAACAACGAAGTAGAAAAAGCGTCCAAAAGTGTCGAAATAGATACAAAACAAAATGATGCAGGTAAAATCCAATCAGAAATTGATATCGGCGAAAAAGATAAAGATCTGAAAGACGATTTGGCAGATCTTACGAAGAAGATAGAAGATATTATGAATGCGAAAGGTAAAAGTCAACAGACAGTGGAAACTGAAATCGTGGAGAAACCGAAAATCCCAGACCCGATTCCAATCCAAAAAAAGACACCTGAAGAAGTCAAACCAGTCAATAGAGACCCTCGTCTCAAATTCGGCGTAAATGCCGTTGCGAAGAGTAGTTCTCAAAATCCAACATTAGAAACTACTGGAAGATTAGCGTTTAAATACAACCCAAAACCTAGAAAACAAGAAATCGACAATGATTTAGAAAAAAACCTTCTGGATTCGATCGAGAAAAGTATGAAGGAATCTAACATACCTTTACCTCCAACGAAACTCATAGCACCCCCAGCTCCTCCAGATGATTTATTCTCTCCAGAATCACCAGATGAAATCGACAAAAAAGCTGTCCCACCGATTCTGAACGATCTTTTATTGAACCCCGAAACTACTGGAGTCATCAACGAGGTTGTGTCAGCTTTAAGACGATCGAATAACGAACAAAACCTTATTAATGTACCAGTATCGAATATCCGAAATATTGAACGGCAACATATCGAGCAACCAATTTTGAGTCAACAGCAAAGTTTGCATTTTTCGCCTCCTTCGCAAGCCTTGAAATTCACACCGCCTGCGGATGCTTCGATTTTCATACCGCCTAAACCGATTGTTAGCAACCAATCCGTACTGTATGATCCTTTCTCACCAACAGACTCTGGTGAAATTAGTAACGATCGAAATCTTCCTGAGTATCAGATGCCGCGAAATCAAACAACACATTTCGAACCTCCTAACTCAAGGTTAAACCCTTACGAGGACAGGACGAATCAAGGTTTTTACATGGATAGACCACTGAATTACGTGCCCCCCTCTCCTAGCTATGGAATTTTATCACCGAGCTATGTACCCCCCTCACCCATTTACGAAGCTGGTGTCGATAACTATAGAGAAATGAACTATCATAACTATCAAGGAGCCAACCCACAACGCTTTTTCGAAGGCGATAGAGGATTAATTCGGCCGAAAGGACTCCTAGGGGATGCTCCTAGATTACCATACAATAAACCATACGGTCAACAGAACTACGATGATTACAATCGTTTTGGTCCAAGAGGAAACTCTGGTAATCTCGTAGACTGTAGACCATCCTTCTATGGGGGAGTTTCTAGAGATCCAAGGGTTAATAACAATAGAGGACCGCAATTCCCTGTTCAAGACCAAAGACCCGTATGCAGAGAAAGTCGAATGACCTATAGGGAATATAAGGAGCAGAAGGAAAGGGAAAATAGAGAGAGAGAAAGGGAAAAAAGGGAGAAAGAGGCCCTTGAAAAGCAACAGAGGGAAAGAGAAGAGGCTGACCAGAAAGCGAAATCTGCTAGAGAGGAGGCCGAGAAAAACCAAAAAGAAACTGAAACTGAGAAAAACGGAACTGCTGATAAAGAGAAAGTAGAAGATGACAGAGAAACCTCCAAGTTCAATGATCGAAGCGATCGAAGCGGATCTAGAAATCGTAGTAGAGATAGATTTTCTAGAAAACGCTCCGATTCGAGGTATCCAAGAGATCGTGATGATTGGAAAAGTAGGGGGGGAAGAAAAGATCGTGATGAAAAAAGAGGACGAAGCAGAGAAAGAGTGCGCTATGGTGAAAGTAAATTCGACAAAGTATATTCAACTAGGGATAAAACGGACACCGATATATCTCTACCGTTGTTCACTTCCAAATCGAATACTGGAAAAGGTTACGTTACCCAGTACAAAATACCAAAGAAAACGAAGGAAGAAGCACCATCAAAAACAGATGATAAGAAAAAAGAGGAAGCGGCCAGTAGGGACGTCAAAAAAGACGACGCGAAAGATAAGAAGAAACCAGAAAAAACTGTTAAAACTGATATCTCTGCACCTAAAAAGAAAGTCCCAGTAGTTAAGGAAGCAAATGAAACCAAGGAAAAAATTCAAGTAACTGATGAAACCACGAAAAATACGGAAGATAAGCCAGGCGAAACAGATGCCGAGGAAAACAAATCGAAAAAAGAAACTGAAGCAGAAAGCAAAACAGATATTAAGGACATGAAAGAAAACAATGAGTCGAAGGATGAAAAAGAACATAAAGAAGATAAACCCAGTCAGCCCATCGATAAGAAGGAAGAGGAAGAAAATATACTAAGTAAATTCTTCCAGAACCTAATGAAAAGTGGTAACAAAGACGAGAAGAAAGGCGCACTCTTGTCTCTCATAAGTACTTTCTCAGATAGCTTCAGTGACCAGCAGATGCAGAAAATTACAAGCATAATTAAGTCTGGGGATGTGGAGGAAGAACAACCGAAAAAAGAAGAACAACCACAAGAAGAACCATCTACAACAAGTAAAGATGATGCAGTGACAAGTGAGGACAAAGAAAAAGAAATCGTGCCTGAAGAATCTGCGAAAAAAATCGAAGAAGAGCTTAAGCCAACCGAAGAACCAGAAGAAGCAGAACCCACCATAGAAGAAGCAAAGGAAATTTGCGAGGAAGAACCTGTTGAAAGGATCACTCGACAAAATACGGCTGGAAAAATAAAGAACAGGAGAAAAAGTGAACTCCCAAAAACTGAAATTAAGTCGAAAGTGAAAGTGAAATCTGAATTGGATCGATTACACGAAGACATCAGAGAGATGTTTATAAGAGATGGAGTTGTAACAGCGACAGGAAAAAGAATGTGCAGGATATTGAAGGATAATTCTGCCCCATCTAATACAGACAATGACAAAGCTGAAGAGGACCATACCGAAGATGATTCAGGAAGAAAAACCCCCGGATTGAAAAAAAGAGGAAGGAAAGCTGCTTTGAAGAAAAATAAAGAGACGTCAGATCTTGAAATGAGACAACTCACTGTTATTTTACCGAAAATGTCCTTAGAGAAAATGAAGACGACTGACGAAGATTCGGAAAAAGAAAAAAAGGAAGGGGACTCCAATTGTAATGAGGATAAACAGGATGAACACGACCAATCTCGGGAACCTTTGAGTGAAGACGAATCTGATAAAGAAACAGAAGTTACCAAAGAAAAGTCTAGTCCTATTAGAAGGGGCAGGCCAAAGAAACGAAACTCTTGGGCTACAGGAGTTATCAAGAAAAAACCTGGACCCAAATCTCGTAAAGCTAAAGCTGTCATCTCCCCCGAAAGAAATGAAGCAAAGGCAGATTTGGATCTTGAAATTGAAGTTCCAATAAATAAAGATTCAACCCATCACGATAAAGATTATTACTTACAGATCGGTCAGAAGTCGTTGCAGTGCAAATTTTGCGATGTTTCAACCAAATGGATTGCAGCTCATTATAGAACAGAACACCCGGACGAGGAGGTTCTTTGTTCTAGACTTCCACCCAATATGGCCAAGGCAGCAATCGATGACGCCATCAAAAATAAAGAAATCTATGAAAACGACGAGGAAGAGTCTTTTACAAAGCAGGAATATACATGCTGCTTTTGTGAATATAACCAGATTACTTTGCCTAGGATGTATCGCGATCACGTTTCTATACACACTGGGGAATTCAGACACAAGTGCCCTTATTGCAACTACTCCAGGTCCCATATAAAGACGATGCAAGGTCATGTTACAGAGGCTCATGGGGAAGAAGAAATGATTTCAAAGACTCCTATAATATCGCAGCGTTCAACCAACCACAAAAATATTTACGCCCACATTTGTGAATTATGCAACTTTACCCAAATGAGTTTAGAAAACGTACAAAGACATGTAAAAACCTACCATTCAGATGCGGAAAAATGTGAAATTTACAAGATCAAGATCAATTCAGAGGTTAAAATAGAAGAAGATGATTTTAAAAGGACAGTCTCAGAACGTCCCACTAGAAGGTCTGCTAAATTATCTCAATCCTTAAACGAGAGCGATTTAGCCTCCGAAAGTAATGATGAATATAAACCTCAAAAGTTTGAAGATACAGAAAAAACCCCACCTAAACCTTCAAAAGTAAAGGAAGATTCTAAAACGTCAGAAATAAAACCTCCCAAGGTTGAAGATGCAGAAAATACACCACCTAAGCCTTCGAAGGTAAAGGAAGATTCTAAAAAGCCAGGAAAAAAACCAGCTGCCGAGCTCAAAAATGAGGAGAGCTCGGATACAAAACCTGAGGACGACGAGAAAGATATCGAAACACCGCCTAAAAAACGCGTTTTAAGAAGAAAACGGGGAAAATCCATGAGTGCCCCAGGCCCCGTAACTAAGAGATTGAAGAGAAAGTGTACCTTGAAAGCACAAATGTCTAGCGATGACCTAGAAAACGAAACATCAGAAGAAGAGAAGGTAGTCAAGAACATCGACGTGGCTGTTTTCACAAGTAACACTGACATCCAAGAGGAAAACAAGAGAATTGAGGAAGAGCGAATGAAGACAATGCAAGACATAAATAGCACGATCAAGTTGAGAACTTCATTAGATTTCGTTGAGAAACTTAGTCATAGACTGAAGCAAGAAGAAGAAGTTGTAGTGAAACAGGAGGTTGAAGATATTGCCGAGGAGAATGTCTTGGAGAAATTACCAGCTAATGATTTGCCGGTGTTTGAGAAATCGGCACTTCAAAATAGAGAAATTGAACCGACTCCCTTACGTCAAGAAATAACACAGAAAGATGTTGATAAAGTGAACCCTGTCAATGGTGTTATAGAAAAACTGCAAGGTATACTAAGTACCCAAGCTACCTGTGATGATCTTCCTTCTCCAAGTGTCTCGTCCGAGGAATTATCTCTTCCTACACCTGATGATGCTCCGCCTACTTTGGAAGTAGTACCAACTATTGAACCTCCTTCACTGAAGTTTATTACTGGAGAAGCCAATAACCACCCCCCTCCTCTGATACACATGGATAACGTGGAGCAAACAATTGAAACAACAAGTATCATCAACAGTGAAACCTTGAATATAGGCTTCATTAAAGTGATGAAAACCTCATCCACCTACATCTACATCTGCTGTTTACCACCCTGCATCTTCTCAACTCGAGACCGGACGGCGTTCACTTATCATTGTCAGTATTACCACCCTTCGGACCAAACCCCCAGAACCACCGAGTGCTTCGAATGTGGCGCCACCTTAACTTCTAATGAAGACACTAACCTTTTGACTTGCGCTTTGAATCACGCGGTCACCGATCATTCTGAGTTTCTTGGTACGAAGATTGGTAGTATAAGGATAAGTTCAAACCTGTTCCCTGAGGAAAGAACCAAAGATGATGATAGCGTTTTCGAGGATGATTTGAACCCACCTACCATCAGCATTCCTTCACCACCAGGCTGTACAGCTGATGATTTCGATTCTATCTTAGAAGCTGAAACTGTAACGGAAGATAAGGAAGAGGAAAATGCATTTAACTTAAGGATATTGGACGTTGTATCACTAGCTGATGAAAATTTGTCGCCAATAAAGGGTTCAGATCAGGATGTAGAAGCTCAGGATTCTGACAAGGAGCCAGAATCCATTGAAGTTCAGGTTAGTCTTCTACCATGTTTATCGGTTGCTTAGTTATCATTCCCATGTAGATTAATAAGGCGACTCTGCAGCCTGCCCTCCAGTTCCAGAGCTGTAATGAACTATAGTATCTGAGAGGGGTTCGAAGAGGCTAGATTTGCGCTTCTGCCATAATTCTTTTGTCCAAGACATTCTTTGCGCAGGCTCGCATTGGCGGGGCATTCTGTAACACAGTATGGGCGTTTTCGGATACTTACTCAGGGTTACTAACTCGATCCATTGGGTCACGTGACGGATCTACTCGGATCACGGACCCGGGTTCTAAGTTTACGAACACATCAGGTTTAGGATTTGAAGTGTCAGACGTATCAATAACATAACCAAATATTTTATGAATTTATTTTTTCAGTCTCAGTCTATTTTCGGATTGTCTTTCCTTTTTGCTTGCATTTATTGGCTTTTGTTTAAATATTTCTTATAATTTCTGGTGTGTCCTTCTACGTTTAATGTTATTTTTGAGTACCTATGTTAAAGAAGTAGAGAACTTATATTTGCAGTTCCAGTTTATTTACTGATTGTCTCTAGCTTTGCTTGGATTTATTTGCTTCTGTAAAATCTTCCTCATTATTTCTGTTGTACCCTCGCATGTTCAATGTTATCTTCGAGTACCTATGTTAAAGAAGCGAAGAAGGCTTTAGCTTAAACACAGAAATAACTGCATACAAAGTTATGAAAAAGTTGTTTCGCATTATTTTCTCGGCTCATAGAACCACACATTTTACACTGAGCCAAATTCTCTTCTCTTTCCATAACTTTTAGGAGTAGAATATATGAAATTACTGAGAAAAGACTAGAAGACTTATTCCCGTCTTTTTCAAATACAAAATTGAACTGCAGTGCGCATGCTGTGACTCTACGACCCTGCTCTTGTGTAGGGTTACGATAGATCAACCTATGTCAACGATCGAGTTGATAGCACCGCACTTTCCGAACACGGGTTGGGTGTTCGGGTTAGGTAAAAGAACGCGAAGGTTAGGGATCGAGTTAAGTATCCGAAAACGCCTTATCTACACTCGTCAGTTTCTGTTAAATCAATAAATTCTCATCATGTGCTACATAAGACAACAATGTCCTGTAAGAAAGCCATTAAGGAAGAGTACCTTTTTCCTAGTGAGATCCAAGTACTTTTTGGACCTTGCAGTTTCAAAATTCCGAAGAATTTTCTTGGAATGGTCCATTCACGGGAGATTCTTCCAGAGTGCTTCTCTCTCGGTTTCTTCTCCCTCCAGAAACTCTTTCTTATAGGTGCATTTGTCTTTATACCACAGGAAGGTTCTGGGCCAGTAAGCGGCGTTTGTGCTTTCTTTCTGGTCAGTGTGTTAGGCTCTTCATTACCTTTGATATCCGAATATCATTTTCATTATTTTTGGGTGCTCAACATGAGAGTAATTTTCTCTTCAATTTTGTGGTGTGTCACAAGGATCTATTCTTGTCTAGATCATATTTAATTTTAAACCTAATTTCTTCGTATCATTGAAATACCTACTCAAAAGGGGATAACTGTTCAACTTATGATTTGTAGAGCATTTAGATAAACATTTATACAGTGCGCGTCAAAATTATGGAACAAATTCACTTTCTCAGAAGAAAATATTTGGCAGCAAAATCCTGAAACAGGTCAATTTTTGTTTCACTTTCACCAACCCCCCTAATTTTTTTGAATAGGGAAAGTGGGTCATGTGGTAATTTTTTTGGCAAGTTCTTTTACAGTGCAGACATTTCCATCTCTTTGAATTAACTAATTGAAAAAAATTACCTTGAAAACTCCTGCACGCCTGTAAATGAGATACAAAGACCTTGCCAAAAAAGTAGCACGACCCAATTTCCCTTTTCAAAAAATTGAGGATGGCACAGGGTGCAACGAAAATTCTTCAAAAATGTATTAAAATTTGGTTAAAGTGAAATAAAAATTGACCTGTTTCAGGATTTTGTTGCCAAATATTTTACTTCTGAGAAAATGAATTTGTTCCATAATTTTGATGAACTCTCTACAGGGTGTCAAGGAAAAAGTACCATTCATAGTGCCACGCGATAGAGGGCCATATAATATGAAAAAAGGGTCTCATGAATAAATGTCCGAAACTGCTTCCTTTAAGAAATACAGGGTGTTAAAGTTTATTTTTTTATTTGGTTTTTTTAATAACTTTGGACATCTTTTAAATACTTAATGATTTTTTGTTAATTAATCAGTTTTTTGCTGTTATTAAAATTTAATTTAATTATTGAGTGTTGGTCCTAGCGACTTCAACAAAGTAACCCTTTATGAAGGAAATAGGATAGAGGAATCGCTTTTTTTTGCCCAGAATGACATACAGTGTAAGGCAAAAAAGTTAGGGTTGATTTAAATGTGGAGCAATACTGTATGTGGCGCCCTCTATTAGTAATCTTAAATCTAATAGGACATTTGGATTCTGCATCATACAAAACACCCGCATATCACATTTTGTTGATTTCTCTTTTTTTCAAAGTAATAAAAAAACAAATAAAAAATAAACTTCAACACTCTGTGTTTCTAGAAGGCAGCAGTTTCGGACATATATTCATGGTACCTTTTTTCATATTTTATGGCCCTCTATCGCGTGACATGATACTTTTTTCCTTGACATCGTGTATACAGTGTGTTTGGTCATGACTTAGCGATAATTTAAGGGCATCAAATATACCTAATATTATCGACAAAAACACCCACATTGGGAAGTTTACCCCCTTAGTTTTGGAGTAGCCCCCATTTTAAATTTACTTTTTTATTTTCGTTGACCCTTCCAAATAATATCGATTTCTTTGGACATAAAGGTCCTACAGATGTGAAAAAAATGTATTTAAAATTTTAGTAAAAAAAATGTACTGATTTTCCTAGTAAATCCGCAATAGTACAAGAACTAGCACATTGATTTATAATTTTTTTCAATGATTTAACACGCAAGGATATTAGCTGCAAAACAACATTTACATCATTTCTGTTATTTACATAATTTGGGAGTTATTGCTGTTTGAACATGACCACTACGCGAGCGCCCCAAACTTTTTTTGTTGCTACAGATAGTCGGTCGTGTGAACAGGTTGGGAAATATTGTTGTATTGGTGATTGAGCCGGAAGAAAACTTTTGTTTTTAGTCACCATATGTAATATAATTATCGAAAGTATAGTACTGAGTTTTATATTATTTTATCAATTTTCATAAGGGTCGTGTTTGAACAGCAATCACTTTCTAATTATGTAACTCACAGAAATTATGTTCATATCGTTTTGTAGCTAATATCCTTGCGTGTCCTAGCTCATTGAAAAAAAATTATACTTCAATGTGCTAGTTCTTGTACTATTGCGGATTTACTAAGAATATCTGTACATTTTTTTAAGAATATTTTTATGACATTTCTAAGTTAAATGTTTTCATATTGTTCCACTTTGATAAAAGGTGGTAGTATCAACATTCAAAAAACATTTTTTTCAAATCTGTAGGACCTTTATGTCCAAAGAAACCGATATTATTTGTAAGGGTCAACTGAAATAAAAAAGTAAATTTAAAATGGGGGTTACTCCAAAACTGAGGGGGTAAACTCCCCAATGTGGGTGTTTTTGTCGATTTTTGTGATGCCCTTAATTTATCGCTAAGTCATGACCAAATACACTGTACATTTTTTGAAGACTTCGAACTTTTTTAATAATAAGTTTTTTATTTGTTTAATTCAGGAGGAATCTACGCCACCAAGGAGCTCGAAGGATACACCCATCGGCGATTTAGTATTGCAATACCAGGCAAAGGCGGCAAAGCAAACAGTAAATACATCCAGAAAAATACCGGTGGCATTCAAAAAATTTTTGGGCAATCATTTCGACCTCTACAAATGTCCAGATTACTCTTGTCTTTTCACCGCGAATAAGAGAAAAATGTTCGACATTCATTTAAGCATGCATCGGAACCACAAGAATCTCGTGAATTGTTTATATTGCGACAAACTGATAGTTTTCGAGTACACCGGAGACCATTACGAGAAGATGCATGGAATGTGCAGGTTTTCTTGTTCTTATTGTCTGTATAGGTAAGAAATAATTTGATTTAGATTTGAATGTGGGTTTATCCACGACTGTTTGCTCGGTCATAATAATAACCATTAATCACTAGTGAATAATGAGTCATTATTCACTGCATACTTCATGCATTTAGCTATAATGAAGGGTTTTCTAATAAGAGGTATTATTTTGAATAACCCGCTATTTCGGTAGATGTCACGTTTGAAGCTGTCATTTTTCGACATTTGACAAGTTGAAACTACGCCATAAATAAAAATGGAACGATACACGTTTCGAGAACGCATTGATAATTATTAAAATTCACTATTAAAATGGTGACAATTTGGCAGAGACGGTTCGTAAAACTCGAACATTTTTGGGTCGTCGTGAAGCACCTTGTCGGACCGCAATAAAGAAATTGGTGGAAAAATTCGAGCTGTTGGGACAAGTTAGTGATGTGAAGAATAAAACCCGTGTAAGTTGCTCAAGAACAGCCGAGAATATTGCCGCTGTAGCCGAAAGTGTTGAAGAGAACCCAGTATTTGTCCATTCCTCGTCGTTCTTTGGAATTAGGTATTCCACGAACGTTTTATGGCAGAAATTGGATAATATTGATCTGGACAACGTTTACTTTCAACAAGACGGCGCTACGTGCCACACAAGCAACGAAACCATTGATCTTTTGCGGGAAAAGTTTCCGGACGGTGTTATCTCTCGAAGAGGTGATCACAATAGGCCACCGAGATCTTGTGATTTAACACCTTGCGACTTCTTCCTTTGGGGCCACGTAAAAGAAAAGGTCTACGCCAATAGCCCAGCGTCGATTCAAGACCTCAAAGATGGAATTCGTGAGGCTATCGAGGACATAGGGCAACGACTTTGCGATTTGGTTATGGAAAATTTCATTAAAAGGATATGGTCCTGTGAGCGTGGCCGTGGTGGTCATTTGCATGATGTTATTTTCCACTTTTAACGGCATAGCTTCTTCTTTATAATGAAATAAACATCCTATCATTTATATTGAAAAATGGCATTTTTCTTCGAATATCAAAATAACACCTCTTATTGGAAACCCCTTACTCTTATGTCATTATGTCATCCGGACTTTTTTCAAACAAGAAGGGACATATTACTGTCGCCGAATGTTATAAAACTCAAGAAAAATATTCAGTAGTCGTGGATAAAGTACCTATAGCATTCTCCTTGTGTATGCTGGCTATTATTCACTAGGTGATTTAAGCTTCTCGCTTGCGTCTCGTAGCCTAAACTTCACCTTGTGAATAATAGCAATCATTATAATCTCGAACCATAAGAGACTTTTATGAATGTATTTGTATAGGTGCATAGCAAAAGATTACATGGATGTACATCAGATTCTTGTCCATCCGAATCTGTCATCTAGAATGCAACTGTTACCTAAAAGGGACTCCGAAGAGAAGAATACCATTTCTATCTTGAGTGAAGCTACCAAGGGAACACGTGTAAAACCTTATATATGTGAGTTTATCAATTCAAGAAAAAAATAGAAAAATTTTTGCTTATGAAACTAAATGCTTTGATGATTGTTTCGAATATCATTGTTTCTTTTTTTGTAGGTTGCAATGAAGAATTTATTTATCAGTCATCGTTTGTCGAGCACCTCTTGGGCTGCAGTGACAATACAAATTTCTCCTGTTTTTTCAAAGGAGAGACAATTTGTCTTGCAACTCACAATAACGCCAGAGAACTTGTGGAACATTGGGGTATTTGTCACCAAATTTACCCCCTAGAATGCCAATATTGCGATACAGGGGATTTTGATCTGAATGCGATGATGATCCATTTGGTATTGGAACATCCAACCCTGCCTCCAGACATAAAAGATAGACGTGTTAAGCCTATGCACAAGAGTAAGGTAAGATCCTTTGAAATACACTGCGCAAAAAAATTAACGCACATTCTGAAAATCTCAATTTTAATGAAAGGTAACTCTACATTGACTTTATAACTTATTTTCTATGTTCTCTCAGGAAGGTTTTGAACGAAACAAGACACATCAAATGGAAGAAAAATTCAGGATTTCACCGAATCTTATGTGTAAGAAGAGAAATAAACAATTTTCAAAATACTGGAATGCTGATAAGTGATTTAATAGTTGCTATTTCCACCCCTTGCGTTAATTACAGCTCGGCAACGACGGTTCATACTCAAAATGAGTGATCTTAAAATGTTCTGATCTAATCCTTCCCAGATTTCTCTGAGTTGGATTCCTACATCATTAGGAGTAGCTGGATGATTTTCTGATCTTCTCAGCCTTCTATTGAGGTTGTCCCAAACCTGCTCAATCGGATTGAGATCTGGACTTATGCTGGCCATTCCATTCGAGAGACTTCAACCTCTTCTCTTCTTGTCTCAACGAAGACACTCTCAAGTAACGTTCTTGAATGGCAATTGTTTCCTGTGGTCTACCCTGTCCTGGTCTTCGGACATTCATACCTGTCTCCCTGAACCGCAGCAACATTCTGTACACACTTGTATGGAAAACTCCAAACCTTTCTGCAATTCTTGTGTTTGTCCACCCTTCTTCTAGCAAAACTACCGCTTGGGCACATTCCTCTTGGGTCAAATTGCGTGATTCGCGTTGCATAGCGATCAAGTGTAGAAAATCAAACGAAAGAAAAACTATTGGTCACTAGAATTGATCGAGAACAACTGATTTCAGAATGAATGGAGCCAATACATTCAAAATCTGATAATCTCATCTTTTTTTATTCTTGCTGGGAAAACATCTGAGTTGAAGAAAAAAGTTGAAAGTGGATAACATATGCATGCATATCATTGAGAACACCTTCAGTTTTAGAATAAATTTGAGATTTCCATAATGTGCGCAGTGTGATTAACATGCACGAATTTGAGAATAATTCCTCTTACAGAAAGGATCTGGACTTCAAAGCGCTCTATGTAACTTCAAACAATTGGCGGCCGACATAAGGGCAAGTTTAAAAAATCCTTCAACTCCGGAAACTCCAGGAGTTCCTGTAACCACCATTGTGTCACCGAAACCTTCAACCATGCAGAAGGCTTTTGAAAATTTCGTCGTTCAAAATACCAAAACTACCAGCGTATTGAAAACGGGTAAGACATATTCGAAACTAAGTCCTATCAACGTCGTAAAGAAATCGCCACCTGCAATCAGCCTGTTGAAACCAACTTCCAAGAGTAACGTTATGAACGCTGGTGGTTTGGTCTACTGCTTGTCTCCAACATCGAGCAGTCCGAATCAGGTCCTCAAGGCCATTGTTGTGAATAGTGATGGTAAAACAGGTACGGTGATGCCTCAGAAAGTTCAGTTGCTTTCGTCCAGTCCTACCGTAGACGGAAAGTTCCAGATACTGAAGAATATCAGTAAGGTTTTGCCGATTGCACCGAAAGTGGTCCCAATCACTCCTAAAGGAATTCAGTATACACAAATGATGCCAAAACTTGCTCCTTTGACTGCTGCTCCTACTGTGAATAAGTTTATTCCAAGCGGTGAAACTGTAACTTTACAAATATCCGATGCAGTTCAGGATGAAAGAACGGAGAGTCATGTAGAGGAGGCTATTGTGTCTGAAAAGGAGGATGCCACAGTAGAGGACAGTATTGAAATTGATGGCTTAGATGAACCCATGGTTGTGTTCAGTGACGATTTGGGTGAGTGCTGTAGTTTTGCTAAGAATTTTATCCGTGACTATTGTGTATATATTCTATTGAATTGAGAGCTAACAAAATATTATACATGAAACAAAAAAGTCCCTAGCTGAGGTTGGTGCAAAACGGGGTACCATAATATTTTGGCGTATGATACCAGAGCACAGGGAAAATCGTCAGTAGAAAAAACCCTGTCTCGCCGTTTTCACAAAATTTGAACTTAAAATTATTCGAATAAATACCTTCAATATTCATATACAAAATACTTAATGCATGCTCTTGGGCCAGGAGGGTGTTTCAAACCCGGTCTGGCATTCCAATAATGATTTTTCGAATCTCCTGTTCTTCTAAGACGGCTACAGGACCCTATTGAAGGGTAATCATCTCCCATAGATTTAAATAGTGGTATTTCATCCTAAATATCTAATTAAATTTCGGAATGATTATAAAAAAACGTGTGACAAACTTATGTCAAAATTGTATAATCCAACCATTATACGCCTGTTTTTTCGACTATAATAATACCCATTCATCACAAGTGAACAATGAGTTATTATTCATTGCTCAGACGCTTCATAGATTCATCTTTAATATTATATTCTTTAAATTGATATTTTTTTCATCACTATTCTAAGTACTACAACTAATGAATATGAGTATACCTTGTCAATCGAAGACCAAATCTACTTTTATTATATCAATTGAAGCAATTTTCATTACAAAAGGGTATAGCCGGGTTTCAATGGTAAATCTGCCCCCGCGGCCTTTTCGATTCATATTGAGGGGATCGATTAGGCATTGAATGAAATATTCAGACAACTTTTCAGCCTTTTATATCTAGCCATTCTTGAGATTTCTGTGAAAACACTTTTTTCGTTTTTTTTTTTTCTCTTGTGATATTCAAAATTTTTGAATGGTGATTTTCTCTGTCAATTCTTTGCTATTGAAGGAATAGACGTATATTTTTTTGATTTCATTTCAGCTGCAAAATCTATTTTTAGGAAAAAAATAAAGTTTTTGTCATTTGTTTTCGGGTGTTTTTAAAAAGTGTCCACCGCCATTTTTTGACATAAAATGTCTTCTTTGGCCCTTTATACCCTGGAATTTTTTCACATTTTTAAAATTGGTGGAACATTTTGAAAAAAATTAAAACTGTTTGAATTTTAGGATTCAACAGATATCCATCAAATTTTGGTACCGTTGTATTTATATTGGCTTCCTGAACAATATTAGTGAAAAAAACAATTGGCGATCTGTTTTAGTTTGGGAGATATGGGCCCCCAAAGTCCGAAAAATATTTCACCTGAAAGTCACTTTTCTCACTACAGAAACACTGAATTACCGCTTTATTAAGTTTAAAGCCTCTCTGAACATTTTAACATGAACATGAGGATTTGATTCATTTTATTTCAGATATATTCAATAATTGTTGCAAAAACATCGAAAAAATTCTAGGAAAAGCCCGCAGTTCCTTATGGTAAGTTTGGCACTACCGCGAATTATTTCGCGCGAATATGACACGATGCATACCGGTAAATCCCGCTATCATTTCCTAATGGCACTTGCTGAAAGACGCGGTAGTGCCAAACTTACCATAAGGAACGTCGGGCTTTTCCTAGAATTTTTCGATGTTTTTGCAACAATTATTGAATATATCTGAAATAAAATGAATCAAATCTTCATGTTAAAATGTTCAGAGAGGCTTTAAACTTAATAAAGCGGTAATTCAGTGTTTCTGTAGTGAGAAAAGTGACTTTCAGGTGAAATATTTTTCGGACTTTGGGGGCCCATATCTCCCAAACTAAAACAGATCGCCATTGTTTTTTTCACTAATATTGTTCAGGAGCCAATATAAATACAACGGTACCAAAATTTGATGGATATCTGTTGAATCCTAAAATTCAAACAGTTTTAATTTTTTTTCAAAATGTTCCACCAATTTTAAAAATGTGAAAAAATTCCAGGGTATAAAGGGCCAAAGAAGACATTTTATGTCAAAAAATGGCGGTGGACACTTTTTAAGAACACCGAAAAACAAATGACAAAAACTTTATTTTTTTTCCTAAAAATAGATTTTGCAGCTGAAATTCATAAAAAAAATTATACGTCTATTCCTTCAATAGCAAAGAATCGACAGAAAAAATCACCATTCGAAAATTTTGGATATCACAAGAGAAAAAAATAAAAACGAAAAAGTGTTTTTCACAGAAATCTCAAAAATGGCTAGAGATAAAAAGCTGAAAAGTTGTCTGAATTATTTTCATTCAATGCCTAATCGATCCCCTCAATATGAATCGAAAAGGCCGCGGGGCAGATTTACCATTGAAACCCGGCTATACCCTTTACAATGACAATTTCTCCAAAATTCTCATGGTCTACTTGACTTTTTCCAACACTTGTAATAAAAGGTATTGATACGGTCGCCAATCTCCGAATATATTCAGTATATAGCTCATGTCTTATTTAGACCTAAAGAACATTCTCTCTCTCTCCTCTCTCTCTCTCTCTCTCTCTCTTATTCATATCGTGGATATGTATTATAGTATGCATAATAATAATGGCTGTATTCGCTCTCGGTGAATAATAGCTGTCTCTTTCTTTTGTCTAAGGATTTACTTTACCGGTATGGTTCGTGTCATATTCGCGCGAAATAATTCGCGGTAGTGCCAAACTTACCATAAGAAACGGCTTTCCTCGAATGTTTTCGATGTTTTTTTGCAATGATATGAATATATTTGAAATTAAACGAATCAAAGCTTTATGCTAAAATGTTCATAGGGGTTTTAAACTTAATAAAAGCGGTAATTCAGTGTTTTTGTAGTGAGAAAAGTGACTTTCAGGTGAAATATTTTTCGGACTTTGTGGGCCTATATCTTCCGAACTAGGACAGATCGCCAATTGTTCTTTTCACTAATATTGTTCAAGGAGCCAATATGAATACAATGGCACAAAAATTTGATGAATATCTGCTGAATGCCAAAATTCAAACAGTTTTAATTTTTTTTCAAAATGTTCCACCAATTCTAAAAATGTGAAAAAATTCCAGGGTATAAAGGACCAAAGAATTTTATGTCGAAAAATTGCGGTGGACACGTTTGAAGAACACCGAAAAACAAATAACTATAATTTCAATATTTTTTTCTAAAAATCGATTTTTTTAACTGAATTCATAATAGTTATTTTCCTAACAAGTGCGGAAACTGATATTTTCCCGCACGAAACTGCTGCCGTTACCCAAACGACGCGAAGCGGAGTTTGGGTAAGCAGTTGAGTGCGGGAAAAACACTTTCCGCACGAGTTAGGAACAATATTTTCTCTACAAGCGCTTATACGAGATCGATTTCAACACACAGATCAAATGTGAATTGATCATTCTAAATACACATGAATGACAAAAGTCTCTGACAAGTCTTATTCAATGCCGTTTCCATAGTAACGTCGTCGGTGGCATAGAGATATATCATTATTCAGTTTTATTCTTAGAAAAAGCGTGCGAGAAAACCCTTGCTAATCCATTACCGCACGCATTTGCGTGCGGTAATGGAATAGCAGGGGTTTTTCCCACACTGTTTGGCAATGTGACTCTTTACGAATTGAAATACGTGCGGGAAAGAGAATGAAAGTGCACGCTTGTAGAAAAAAAAATTATACGTCTATTCCTCTAATAGTAAAGAATCAAGAGTAAAAAAATATCATTCGAAAATGTTGGATTTCACAAGAGAAAAAAAATGAAATCGAAAAAAGTATTTTCTACAGAAATCTCAAAAATGGCTAGAGATAAAAGGCTGAAATATTTTCATTCATTGCCTAACCGATCCCCTATGAATCGAAAAGGCTGCAGGGGTAGATTTACCATTGAAAACTGGCTATACCCTTTTTTAGAACTATCGACCGCAACGAATTAAAAAAATTCAAAACTACAAGCTAAAACTTTAAATTTCCATGGTATATTCAAGAATTTAAAACGAAAATGAATTTTGAATAGTCATCTATCTTCTATCATTTCTCTCATTTAATTGTCCCATCCACTTTGAAAGCGGATGGTCTACGACTCTAATATAGTTTATACCATCACACCCTTCTGATATCTCCCCTTTATAGTTGCTAGTCAATTTCAACATCTGCCGTTTTGCCCTTTTAAAAATCGTCCTACCTGAAATCAAGAAGCGCTTGTCTTGTGCCTTTTTATCGTTGTGACATAAATGTGATGAAAAAGGTTGTTGTTTTCTTGAATTCATGTCATAAGTGATCAAAAAAGAATTTGCTTCATGGTAGTTCAACTGCTTCACTGTCACAGGTAAATAGAAAAAGACAGAGGTTTGAACACATTTATCGATTGAAATATATTCTGGAGGATTCTGCATTTCTTAGAAACTTTATAGGTTTTCACTCCCAGTCTCTGTCTCTGAAACATAAATAATTAAAAATGTTTGATTAAGGTGAAGTGCTCCTGCGAAAATCTTTGCACTTATTTGTCAGGAGCAATTGGTCTTGAAAAAATTGTTGCCTAACAGTAAAACTGAAAAATGAAACAAATAAAAGGATATTGTAACGTTTCGGTGGCTATATCAGACACCTTCTTCAGACAAACTCTAAAATTCTTCAGAATTGTGTATTTTCTCATTTGTAATCTGATTGACATTGATAGTTGTCAATCTATAGAGATGTGATTTATTTGATTTTGAAATTTCCTGATGTCACTTCCTTCCTTCCTAATAAATCAATCCAAATACGATCTATTCCAACAGAACAATTTGCTAAATTATTCACTTCATCCAACAAAATACATGTAGATTCCTTAATTTTCTTTTATAATTATCAGGTTCCATCATGAGGATCTTTGTGTGGTTCCAGTTCATCATATGATCTCCGCTATTTGAACATATACATATGATCAGCAATTTGTGATCTTGGATGTCTCTATTCCTGATGTTATTCTTATGTTCCCGTTTCCTTATTTCTAAAGGTCTTGATGTCTCCCCTGTATAAGATTTTCCACATATACAGGGAATATTGTAAACACAATTTTTTGATTTTTGTGTCTCATTCATTGTTTTTGTTCTAGTTAGAATGGATCTCAAATCATTTTGTGTTTTGAAAACAGTTCTTATGTTGAATTTGGAACCAATTCTTCTTATTTTCTCTGATAGGCCAAATTTGTTGAACGTCATTCCTTATATTCCTGGCCTATCAGAGAAAATAAGAAGAATTGGTTCCAAATTCAACATAAGAACTGTTTTCAAAAACACAAATGATTTGAGATCCATTCTAACTAGAACAAAACCATGAATGAGACACAAATCAAAAAATTGTGTTTACAATATTCCCTGTATATGTGGAAAATCTTATACAGGGGAGACATCAAGACCTTTAGAAATAAGAAAACGGGAACATAAGAATAACATCAGGAATAGAGACATCACAAGATCACAAATTGCTGTTCAAATAGCGGAGATCATATGATGAACTGGAACCACACAAAGATCCTCATGACGGAACCTGATATTATAAAAGGTAAATTAAGGAATCTACATGTATTTTGTTGGATGAAGTGAATAATTTGGCAAATTGTTCTGTTGAAATAGATCGTACTTGGATTGATTTATTGAGGAAGGAAGTGACATCAGGAAATTTCAAAATCAAATAAATCAACATCTCTATAGATTGACAACTATCAATATCAATTAGATTACAAATGGGAAAATACACAATTCTGAAGAATTTTAGAGTTTGTCTGAAGAAGGTGTCTGATATAGCCACCGAAACGTTACAATATCCTTTTAATTTGTTTCATTTTTCAGTTTTACTGTTAGGCAACAATTTTTTTCAAGACCAATTTGCTCCTGACAATAAGTGCAAAGATTTTTGCAGGAGCACTTCACCTTAATCAAACATTTTTTAATTATTTATATTTCAGAGACTGGGAGTGAAAACCTATAAAGTTTCTAAGAAATTGAACACATTTGTTTATTTATATTCATTCGAGACTTTCAGTTATCTTTGATCTTTATTGTTATTTTTGAACGCCCGTTCTATTTAAACGAGTGCTATATCGTTTTGCCCAAATGTTTGCAATTTTCGAATTTTGAGCTGAAAATGGTCTCGACGACACCCTGATGACGAATCCGTGTCCTTTGGGCTTTCCGTCCGTAAACACGATAACTTTCGAAGGGATTGTCCTAGAGACTTGGGATTTTTAGGGTGAGTTCGGTTCCCAAATGCCGCGGTTAAATCGTTAACCAGACAAATCGTATAGGTGTTCAATAAAATACGGCCATTCAAGATTTTTATTCTTCGAATCTCAAACAAAACGAAACCAATCGGAATGAAATTTGGGGCCACATGCAAGATGTTTATGTAAAATTTTGTGGCCGTAGTGTTAATAGAAACATAAAAAAATCAATTGGAATATTGAAAAAAAGAATTTTTATATTTCCATAACAAGACATATTAGGTTCGGGTGAAATTCATTTTTTGAATGAAGATTGATATATTGAATGTTCATGCAAAATTTCAAGAGGATCGCATCGTAAGAACCATATAATTTATTTTTCTTCTAATTATTGATTTTTTACATTTCTTTCTCACTAAAAAATTCCACGGTTTTAGCAAGATTTGGATTTGAGACTCAAATTATCCTTACCTATCCAAAATACCTACAATACAATAATAATGCCCAAAATAATTAAAAGAACTATTTCCGCCGACTTCGAAACAAAAGGTGATTTTAATGTGTACAGAATTGAGCATTAATGACCCATTTTAATGCTCAATTTTTTTAACCATTTTAATGTGCAATCCTCATGGCAACCGTACACAAAGTATTCAGAAGCACTAAGAGAAATGTCAAAACTCTACTGGAACATAGAAACATAGAAATTCCATATTGTCAAATGTATGTCTTGTGCGAAATGAAAATGTATTTCAATCAAGAATTTATACACAATTCATATTGAAATCGTCGGAAAAATCTTGTAATCAACTCGGTTATTAATCTAGCGACTAATGGTCCCGAACTATTAACGCGTTCGCTCCGCTCACGCATTAAAATATCTTGACCATTAGTCGCTGTCTTTAATAACCTAGTTGATTAAATAACTATTTCAAACAAATAGCAAGATTATCAAGCACAGGTCGTTTGTCACTATGGCTATGGTTTGTTGCAAGTTGGATTATTAATTTGAATTTTGAATTCAGTTATGTTTTTTGACATCACAGGATGTGAACATAACCACTTCAAATTTCAAATATCCGTAGAAAGGGTGTAGCCGGGTTTCAATGGTAAATCTGCCCCCGCGGCCTTTTCGATTCATATTGAGGGGATCGATTAAGCATTGAATGGAAACAATTCAGCCGACTTTTCAGCTTTTGATCTGTCGCCATTTTTGAGATTTCTGTGAAAAACAATTCTTTCGTTTTTATTTTTTTTCTCTTGTGATATCCAGAATTTTTGAATGTGGATTTTTTCTATTGATTCTTTGCTATTAAAGGAATAGACGTATTATTTTTTTTAAGAATTTCGGCTGAAAAATCTATTTTTAGAAAAAAAAAAATGTTATTGTCATTTGTTTTTCGGTGTTCTTAAAAAGTGTCCACCGCCATTTTTTGACATAAAATGTCTTCTTTGACCCTTTATACCTTGGAATTTTTTCACATTTTCAAAATTGGTGGAACATTTTGAAAAAAAATTAAAACTGTTTGAATTTTAGGATTCAACAGATATACATCAAATTTTGATGCCATTGTATTCATATTGGCTCCTTGAACAATATAAGTGAAGAAAACAATTGGCGAACTGTCTCAGTTTGCGAGATATGGGCCCCCAAAGTCCGCAAAATATTTCACCTGAAAGTTACTTTTCTCACTACAGAAACACTGGATTACCGCTTTATTAAGTTCAAAGTCCCTCTTAACATTTTAACATGAAGATTTGATTCATTTTATTTCAGATATATTCAGTTATTAATGCAAAAACATCGAAAAAATTCGAGAGAAAGCCCGCCGTTTCTTATGGTAAGTTTGGCACTACCGCGTCTTTCAGCGAGTGCCATTCGCGTCTTTCAGCGAGTGCCATTAGGAAATTGATAGCGGGATTTACCGGTATGCATCGTGTCATATTCGCGCGAAATAATTCGCGGTAGTGCCAAACTTACAATCATAAACGGCGGGCTTTCCCTCGAATGTTTTCGATGTTTTTGCAATAATTATTGAATATATCTGAAATAAAATGAATCAAATCTTCATGTTAAATTGTTCAGAGAGGCTTTGAACTTAATAAAGCGGTAATCCAGTGTTTCTGTAGTGAAAAAAGTGACTTTCAGGTGAAATATTTTTCGCACTTTGGGGGCCCATATCTCCCAAACTAAGACAGATCGCCAATTGTTTTCTTCACTATATTGTTCAAGGAGCCAATATGAATCCAACGGCACCAAAATTTGATGTATATCTGTTGAATCCTAAAATTCTAACAGTTTTAATTTTTTTTCAAAATGTTCCACCATTTTAAAAATGTGAAAAAATTCCAGGGTATAAAGGGCCAAAGAAGACATTTTATGTCAAAAAATGGCGGTGGACACTTTTTAAGAACACCGAAAAACAAATGACAATAACTTTATTTTTTTTCTAAAAATAGATTTTTCAGCTGAAATTCGTGAAAAATTATACGTCTATTCTTTAATAGCAAAGAATCAACAGAAAAAATCCACATTCAAAAATTCTGGATATCACAAGAGAAAAAAATAAAAACGAAAGAATTGTTTTTCACAGAAATCTCAAAAATGGCTAGAGATAAAAAGCTGAAAAGTCGGCTGAATTGTTTCCATTCAATGCTTAATCGATCCCCTCAATATGAATCGAAAAGGCCGCGGGGGCAGATTTACCATTGAAACCCGGCTATACCCTTTACTATAAAAATAGACACCATCCATAATTCGAACGTAAAGTTGAGATTAGCTCAACTTTGCATTCGAATTACGGTAAAGCATAATTCGAACGTAAACGTTAAAATTACGAAACAAATTGTGAACACTTTCATATTTATTCATTTATTAACATAAACTACAAATCAACTAAGTTGTTATCATAGTTGTATTCCGTTATTGTTTCAACTTTGCGTTTTACATATTTTGCTTTATGGGATTTTTACGGTTTACGTTCATTGTGAATCAAGCATAACTTTCTGATTAGTAACAGTAAATGATTAAGAATATGATTAATGAGTCATTATCTGTATGTTTATCACGTATGAGGTAAACGATATGAGTTGTTAATTCATGAGTATTCTCAATAGTGAATCAGTCAAGATTCGATTGAACAATCTCCATTATTTTAATACTATGTTAAGATAAACGATATTGTGAACGTTATTCGGATTTCTTTTTAATTAATAGGTAATGTTTACTGTACCTGTTCATTATCATTTGAAACGTTCAAACGATAAAATGAAATTTTTTTAATTTGAAGGCAATGCGCTCCGCTCACGCGTAAAAATATCTTGACCATTAGCCGCTGCCTTTAATAACCTAGCTAATTTAATAACTATTAATCAATTAGGACAGCGACTAATGGTCAAGATATCTGAACAGTTCGAGACCATTAGTCACCAGATTAGTAAACAAGTTGATCACAAGATTTTTCCGTTGAACTCATTGTGAATTGAACATAAATTTTGATTGAAATGCATTCTTATTTTGCACAAGACAGACATTCATTTTGATATAATAGTATTTCTATGTTCCAGTAGTTTCAACATTACTCGTATATAGTTTGTGAATACTTTGTGTTCGGTTGCCCATGACAATTGCACATTGAAATAGCATAAATGGGACTTCAAAACGGGTCATTATTGCTCAATTTCGTATACGTTAAACCCACCTTTCATTTTGAGATCGACAGAAATCAATATAAATAATACCTATAGGTAGTCCGTTCACGAAAATTTGAGCCGTCGGTTGGCCATGACAATTTGGCATATTCCACTGTGTATTTTAAAATTTTAGGTTATGTTGTTGACAACACTGCCTATCAATCTGACAAGAAAATAAACAACATAACCTAAAATTTTAATATACACTGTGGAAAATACCAAATTTCCATTGCCAACCGACAGCTCAAACTTTCATGAACGGACTTATATGTGTCACTAATAACAGCCACAATAAAACTTTTCTTGAAATTCCTTCGATACTCAAAAGAAGCTGCTTCATCGATAAGTTTCCCTTATTCGAACAAATCTTTTCTAGGTAATAAAGAACAAGATGAGGCAGTGGACCCTCTCAGTCTCGAAATCGAAGACCCTATAATGACTGAACCTTCAAAATCGCCTCAACCTAATGCGACTCCCACCCATGAGTACGACAGTGATTCCAAAGATGTCGATCAGCAAGACGTACTGGTACAGAAGTCTGGATTGGTTGGATATCAGCTCTTTCGATGCGCCAAATGCGACATGTTCTTCCCTGGTGGGTGGCAGTTGAAAGACCACCTCATCAAGTCTACCCAGTGCAGGTTCGACAACGTTCCGAACAAACCTTACAAGTGTTATCACTGCGGCAAGTATTTGAAGCACTACACTAATCTCTTGGATCATTTGGCTTACCACGGTCACCCCAGGTTCACTTGTTCCCTCTGCAACAAGAAGTTTCCGCATTCAAATCAAGTGAGGTGAGTGTTTGAAGTACCAAGTTTGGTCTCGTTGAACTTTGGTAGCTTTGACAATGTTTTCATGAGGAATTTCGGTACTTTTGTGACATAAAATAGGAAATTAAACCCGGAATTATTTATAATACTATTGCAGAAGGCTTGATATACTAGTTAGTTTAAAAAGGGGTTACAGTGCGACCTCAAGTTCTATTGTGCTCCCTTAAAGAGCTGTTCTGACCACACCCTTTACAGTTCGCCTTCCAGTTCTAGAGATCTGATGAAATCCAATATCTGTGAAGGCTTCAACAAGGCTAGTTCCTCACTCTTACAAGTTTCTCCCCCTAGGCTCGCAATGGTAAAGCATTCCGTGACTAGATGAATGGGGGTTTCTTCCTACTCCCCACAGAAGCTACACTCGTCAGTGCCGAATAATCCCATCCTCAACAGGTGCTTCCTGAGGCGACAGTGTCTTGTAAGAAAGCCAGTGAGGAGGTGTAATTGTTTCTTACCAAGATCCAGATATCTTTTAGATCTTGCTGTTTCAAAGTGCTGAAGGAACTTAGTGGAATGATGCATCCCTGGGAGATTCCGCAAGAGTTTTTCCCTTTCGGCTTTCTCCTCCAGAAACTCCTTCTTTTAGGTACATTTACCTATACCAGAGAAAAGGTTCTGGACCAATGAGCAACATTCGTTGCACCTCTTCGGCAAGTGTATTGCCCTCTTCGTTTCCTTTGATTCCCAATTTTTCTTGCCTACCTCATTCAGTTTGTTTCGGCACTCCCAGATCATCTTTGAGTCAATGAAGTAGCAGTTTGACTATCTGAATGTATGGCTATATCGCACTTCTGATAGTTTCTTTCTAGATTTATATCTAGACATCTTTCAATAGCTAAGAGTTCCGCTTGAAAGACGCTCATACAGGAGCCTAGCGACAGTGCACACTTGGTACTTGGCCAGTATATCCCAGCGCCAGCTCCTGTAGAGTGTAGAGGTTTTGGAACCATTTGTTTACCATTTTACGGTATTTTCTTTGAGGTTATAGTCTGTGTATTCCCGTTCCCATTCCCCTCTTTTACTCACCTGTTTTTGTGTTATGTAGTTTTTTTTTGGAATTTTCAAATTTAAACTGTTGAATGAGCCACTAATATATTTATAATTCTTTCTAAATCTATCCAATGTAGTCATTAGATCCATGAATTGGTATCTGTGAGTAGAACACAGTAGTATTTTTGACTTCGGGACTCTTGCACAGTTCTGATGTTGTGATGCAAAGGACTGTCTTGTAAGCTCAACAATATAATTTCAAAGACCACTCCATTATTTTATATGAATGAATTACAGTTAAAAAGAAGAATAATTTTCAATCGAATGAAATTTTTCAACACGTATGATCTCCTTCATTGACTTTTCCATTCGAATCTGTATTTTATTAGAATTTAGTTGTATAACCTTCTTTTGATGCTACAGAATGATATCATAAGTTGTTCAATTTATGATGAGTAAAGTAACCGTAAACTCTTCAGATATTGCTTATTTCTTGCAGGTACCACATGAAGACGCAACACAATGTCCTCAACGTCCAAATGCAACCCTTAATTCCAAGCAAATCGAACATGAACGTGGACAGTTTCATAGCTAAACCCCAGGTGGTTGGTAGCGTTAAACCTGTAATTCAAGAGACCAAAAATGAATGTGAAACACAAAAGTCCACCGAGGTGAAAACTGTCTACTTCTCCTTCGAAGCTGATCAGATACCTCAGAAGTCGATATTGGGTTATGATGTTACTTGTGGACATTGCAAAAAGTTTAAAAATAAGGTAAGTCTGTAGAGGCGTTTTTTGTAACCATTTGGTATTTTTTCGTGTTCTTAGTTAACTCAGTCGAGACTTTTACTCTCTAGAAAAGGGTGAATTATATTAGAATGCTTAAGAGTTCAGATAAGCTTTTCAGTTAAAAACGTTGGTTAGCTGAATAGGTCCACTAGTTTTTGAGTATACAGGTTTGGAAACATAGGATTTAGCGTACAAATCTCTAAGTCGCTCTGGCTCCAATGGAACAGTGGCAGGCCCCGTACTCTGGATAAGTGATCTTTCAAAGCGTATGCGAACTTCATTGCACGAGTCCCTGTTTTACCTGCAAAAATGCACACCGCGTAATGAAGTTCGTATTCACTTTGAAAGATCACTTGTCGAGAATACGACACCAGAATCGAAACATGAGTGTAATGCCATATCAAGTAAAAATTTGTCACCGCGAACGGCCGCTGGCAAGCGGTAGTGGGGATCTGTCGGGAAAACTATCAGAAAATGTCATCCTGAGATATTATGTGACTGCTCGTGCGTTGGGACTATCGGAATAATTCTAGTTTCTAAAAGCTCCAAATATTTCTGAAGTTTTTTTTTCAATATTCCAGTTGAATTTTCTATGGTTCTGTTCACACTATGGCCACAAAATTCTGAATGAGGCTTGCATGTATCTTACATTTGGCCGTAACATTTCATTCTGATTGGTTTCGTATTTTCTGAGATTTTGAGGAACAAAAATTTTGGATGACCATATTTTATGGAATACCCTGTACGATTTGGCTGGTTAACGAACTCAACCGAGCCATTTGGGACCCGAACTCATCCTGAAAATTTCAAGTCTCTGGGACAATCCCTTCGAAAGTTATTGTGCTAACGGACAGATTTGGATTCAGGGAGTCGAACCCTACCGTTTGAGACCGTTTTCGGCTAAAATTTCGAAAATTACAGACATTGGGGCAAAACGATATAGCACTCGTTAAAGTAGAACGAACGCTCAAAAAATATTCAACTTATTTCCAGAACATAGATTATTCATTTCTTGAGAATCCTAGGGGGACCAAGACTTATAACTCTGTGTGTATACTCTCGGTTTTCCAACTTTTAATTGAGTATCCAATTGTATATTTCTGTAATAATTTTCTGATTTTGAAATAGTAGTTGTCTCCATGTTATTCTTTACTTATACAGGTTCGATCCAATATTGTCAGACATCTCCTCCTTCACGAAAATGATAAAGAGTTCAGTGTACCTGATACTGCACCAGTGAATCCAGTGCCGTGTCTGGAAAAAAATGAGAAAATGTTCGACAAAATGTACAACCTTGCAAGCAGTTCTCATACTGGTGGAAGAATGGGAGGCCAGCAGAAAGGAGAAACCGCTAAAGGTACCTATTTTTTAAATTTCTATGTTCCAGTAGAGTTTTGACAATTCTCTTAGTGCTGCTGACTACTTTGTGTTCGGTTGCCATGAGAATTGCATATTAAAGTAGCATAAATTGAACATTGAAATGGGTGGTAAATAACCAGTTTACCGCCCAGTAACCGATTTTCAAAATATTTGGCATATTGTTTCATTATGATGTTGTGATGCCACAGTTTCGATTTGAGCACCGGCAAATCAATATTTCCGGAGAAAATCGAAAAAGAAATTCTATAAATCGTTCATAATTCAAGTGCCATTTGTACAATACGAACCAGACCTTTGTTTTTTTTTCAGTGAAAAATAAATGTGATTCCCCAATCTTATAAATATTTGGCACTGTTCCTATCTTAGCTAACCTAACCTAAGCTAATAGGAACAGTGCCAAGTATACATGGCATTGAATCTGTTTAATTTTCTTATTACTTTTACGAGTTTTATGAGATTAAGTATGAAGCTTTTTACTCTTGTTCATTTTAGGAAAAACGATGATTCAAATTTGAATATACAGGGTGAGTCTTTGACTTGTACATATATTTTAACCGTAGATTCCTGAGGTCAAAAGAAACACTTTTTTCCTCTACCATTTTTTCCGATTCGGCCTGGTTAAAAAGATACAGGCTGTTGAAAATCCATGAAAAGCATAAATTTTCAGTAATATCTCGCAAACGATTCCTTCAAATGAAATGATTTTTGAAACATAGTTTTTCATGAATATGATTAATCTTTCCCGACTACAAAATTCCGAGTAATTCGATGTTGAAAAAAAGAAAAAATCTTAAAAATTCGAAAAATTGGGTACTTTGGCTGAATGCAACTCTGTCGGAAATATTCACAGAATTCAATTTTTCCTGTGGTCACTTTGACAAATTTCAAGAATAATTCGAGAATTTGTTATCTGTAATGATGAATGGTAAGAGAACTGGCGGATTTTCTTTAAAAATGGGGTTACAATGAATAAGCTCACCTCTATACTTCTTCAGTGTAAATCCTTATCTATTCAAGCAAATTTCCACACCACTTTCGAAGTACCTATTGCAATTTTGTTTCGTTGAGCTTTGACATACGTTGATCCAAATTCACATTACGTTAGAATACATTCATTTCTCATTTATTCATCATATTATTACTACTAAAATGACCTTAATAAGTTATTATTCATGAAGTCGTATGATTTTGAAAAACAAACTGACCACAGAACACCGATGTCAAAGAATCTAGTGTCGTGTCTGTGACTTTACCATGCGGACACCCCTTGAAATTCAATCGCCCAAGTGGTGTTATGAACGTGAAATGTCATGCGTGTTATGGTTGAGTTGTTTTGATTTCGGAAGATTTCAAGAGATTGGAAATGAATGCTATAGCTAAAATAGGTGGTTTAAAAGTTAATCCGATATAATCAAAAATGAAGTAAACATCAAGAAGAGATTATTCTGCTTTTCATCACTAGCAAAATTTTGGATGAATCAATCATTGCATTAGAAAATATACAACTGGTATTAAAAAAGTAAGTTCATATTTCTTTCATTAATACAGCAGCTTATTTGAAAATTTCGAATGGTATATCTACTCGTTTCTTTGGTACAATAGCTTATTTCGAAGGTTTGAATGCTATATCACGTACTTGCAAAAATTCAGTGGTTAGTTTACCAGTGGCGGCATAGCTCATTCTGAAAACAAAAAAGGGCTATATCTTCTTATTTAGGCCGAATCGGGAAAAATGGTAGAGGAAAAAAGTGTTTCTTTCGACCCCAAGAATATACGGTTAAAATATATGTACAAGTCAAAGACTCACCCTGTATAGAGAACAATTGTTATAGTTAAAATAATAAATTAATTAAACCTTCCCCTTCAAATGAAAACTCGAAAGTTCAATTCATGAATGAATTGAAACCAATGGCTCTCAGGTTATTCAAAAATGGTTTATCGTTTTCCCAATATGAACAAGAGCTTCTGACTTCACATGAGGACTTTCTCCAATTTCAATATACTTTCAATTCCAATATGAAGTATAGGTTTATATTGATGAATTGTCTCCATTTCAAGATGAAACTTAATTTCGAATACACCCTGTGTAATCATTTTGTATGAATCTTTGTCTGTAAATATTCTAACATGAAAATAAGAATGTAATCTAGTTAGTTTAGTTTAAAAAGGGGCTACAGTTCACTGCGACCTCAAGTTCTATTGTGCCCTCTTACAGAGCTGTTCTGACCACACCCTTCACAGCTCGCCTTTCAGTTCCAGAGATCTGATGAAATCCAATATCTGTGAAGGCTTCAACGAGGCTAGTTCCTCACTCTTACAAGGCATTATTTCCTTAGACTCGCAATGCCAAAGAATTCCGTGACTAGGTGAATGGGGGTTTCTTCCTCCTCCCCCACAGAACCTACACTCTTCAGTGTCCGATAATCCCATCCTCAACAAGTGCTTCCTGAGGCGACAGTGTCCTGTAAGAAAGCCAGTGAGGAGGTGAAATTGTTTCTTACCAAGATCCAGACATCTTTTGGATCTTGCAGTTTCAAAGTTCCGGAGGAACTTAGTGGAATGATCCATCCCTGGGAGATTCCGCAAGAGTTTTTCCCTCTCGGCTTTCTCCTTCTCCAGAAACTCCTTCTTATAGGTACATTTAGATATACCACAGAAGGGTTCTGGGCCAATGAGTGACATTCGTGCGCCCTCTTTGGTAAGTGTATTTGCCTCTTCGTTTCCTTTGATTCCCGAGTGGCCGGAAACCCAGATTAAAAAGACCTTATTTTTCTTGCCTACCTCGGCACTTCCACATCTTTGAGTCGATGACGTAGGAGCTCAGTGCTTTGATAGCAGCTTGACTATCTGATTATATGGCTATATCGCACTTCTGATAGTTTCTTTCTAGATTTATATCTAGACATCTTTCAATAGCTAAGATTTCCGCTTGAAAGACGCTCATACATGACCCTTAGCGACAATGCACACTTGGTACTTGGCCCGTATATCCCAGAGCCAGCTCCTGTAGAGGTTTTGGAACCATATGTATACCATTTTACGGTATTTTCTTTGAGGTTATAGTCGGTGTATTCCCGTTCCCATTTCTCTTTTACTTAGCAATGTCCTGAAGTTTTTCTCAGTGCTTACTTTCTTGATCATTACATCACTAGGGAGGTTCGCAGATGAAATGTAATCTAACCTAACCTATAATAGAAATAAGAATGTAATCCTTCCTTTCAGATAAAACGAAAGAGATAGACCATCATCCTGCCTTTGTGCCAACCAACAAAAGATACCAGTGTTGTGCTGTGGGTTGCAATTACCTTTGCCTTGAAGAAGGTAACTTACGGCATCATCTCACTGCTCTGCACATGGAAGACCTTAATTTCGTCTGCGTTCACTGCAAAAAGGATCTCTCCGATGCTGTAGACGTGGACACCATCATCAAGCATCTCAAACTTCACGATCTGCATCTGTACAAATGTAGCTATTGCGATCACATGCACAATTTGAGGCACAAGATCGAAAGACACATTAAGGACGATCATAAGAATAAAGGTAAGGATTTTCGATTATTTCGTGAAAAATAATCATTATGTACGTTATTGAATTGAAGCTGTTCTAATCATTTTGTGTTATATGTAAACCAACGTTGGTAATATTTTACAAATGTTCTACAAAATTAGAGAATTTGACAAAAAATAATTTTTAATAACCTTACCAAGGAAGAAAACTTTATAGAAACAAATTGATATATTTGATCTGGCTGGAATCGGTTTTTATTTTGTTCGGGTTAAGTTCTTCCAATGGAAGATCTAACAGTTTTTATCCACGACTATTGTATAATCCACCCATTATACGTCCCATTGCTGGACCGCTGCCTAATATTGGTGTTTTCCAAGCCCACATAAAGGCTCAGGTACAGCAGGTATTAACCTCGATGCACTTTTTGCAAGTTCATCGGCTTTTTCATTTTCTTCAACACCATAATGCCCTGGCACCCATTAGGTGTTTTCGGATACTTACTCGGGTTAACTCAATCCCTAACCTTCGCGTTCGTTTACCTAACCCGAACATCCAACGCGTGTTCGGAATGTACGGTGCTATTAACTCGGTCACTGACTCAGGTTGATCTATCGTAACCGTACACGAGAGCAGGGTCGTAGAGTCACCGCATGCGCACTGCAGTTCAATTTTGAGTTTGAAGTCTTCTACTCTTTTCTTAGTCATATATTCTACTCCTAAAAGTTATGGAAAGAGAAGAGAATTTGACTCAGTATGAAATGTGTGGTTCCATGAGCCACAACTTCTTCATAACTTTGTATGCAGATCTTTCTGCGTTAAAGCTAAAGCCTTTTTTACTTCTTCAACATAGGTACTCAACGACATCATTGAATATGTCTCTAGCAAAGCTAGAGACAATCAGTAAATAACTGGAACTGAAAAAATGAATCCTCTACTTCTTTACTCAAAAATAACATTCAACATGGAAGAAAATTATATTAAATATTTCAAAAAAGCCAATAAATGCAAGCAAAGCTAGAGAAAATCCGCAAAAAAATGGGACTGAAAGAATAAATCCATAAAATATTTGGTTATGTTATTGATACGACTGTCACTTCAAATCGTAAACCTGATGCGTTCGTAAACATAGAACCCGGATCCGTGATCCGAGTAGATCCGTCACGTGACCCAATGGATCGAGTTAGTAACCCTGAGTTAGTTTCTGAAAACGCCTATTGTAGAATCACTTCATTCCCTCTTGCCAGTTGCTTTATGGTGTTACGGCACTCCCAGGTCAGCAGAGACCCGTGACAGTGCGATTCCAGGGATCTCTGGTTGGGCTGGCTGTCTTGAGGTTTATATATTGAGCCCATACATAGATAGACAGCCATTATCTCAGTGCCAGTGCCTCTTTCTGATTTTCTATAATGTCCATATGATAAAATTGTATATTCGAAACCATCAACAAATTAAAGTGTAAATTTTAAATGAATTCTTGCAGAAGTCTCGGTTGTGGTGATAAGAGCCATGGACGCTGAGCCTTACGATGACAATCAACAGCAACTGTTCACCCCTGTTGTTGTTAATCAGAAATTGCCGAAACCTTGGAAGTGTTGCATGTGCAAATATAAATGCCACACCGAAGAAGAAGCGGTGACTCACGTCAAAAACAAGCACAACATCGACTGTAGATATAAATGCGCCTTGTGTACCTTCAAAACAGACGACGTTGCAGAATTCAAGGAACATTTCAAGAAGAATCATCCAGACAATGAGATTGACATTATTTCTGCGTATCATAAGGTGAGTGATAAACAGAGATTTCAAAATAAATTTTTATCCATGACTATTTTAAATTCTACTCATTATACGCCTGTTTGCTCTGCCATAATTATACTCATGAATCACTTGTGAGTAATTAGTCATTATTCACAATAACAATGATTTTTTATTATTCACCTTGTGAATAATATAATGATTTTTGAATAATAACAATTATTTTAGCCTCATATCTTGATACACTATTATAATATTATGAATGAACTCTTCCAAGTATCGGACTACTTGGAACAAATTAATTTTATTAAGCATATTTGAAGTTCTACATAGTCAGAAGGTTTTTTTTCAAACTATTGTTTTGGTTGTTTGATTTTTCTAACAATGGTAGCTTATGTATTTTTTTACTCTCAATCAGGATGATTTCTCTTGTAGTTAAGTACTATTTTTCAATGGTAAATAGTATGGTAAATGAAAAATTTTAACTTCTTGTATATACATGGTATCTACTTTTAAAGTCGACAAACTTCAAGGGGAGATTAGATTATACGAGTGATTTGCAACAAAAAATGTCATATAACATATGGTCGAAATGTTGGTGGTTAGTCTTCAATTTGACATTTCTTGATTTCACTAAATATTTCTATTTTTTTTCTATAAAATGATCATTATTCAATTTTCCTGGTAGTTTCATCAAATTTGACCACATATTCGGAAAGAGCAATCAATTTGCTACAAGATAAGAGAGTATGTGTGCAGAAAAACTCTTATATTGGGCGTGGTAAGGAGGTGAACATCACGATTCTGAAGTTAAGATAATTAGTCCTTTTTTCCAATGGCATAATATTAATAATTATGCACACGTTTTCTTTCCAGTAAAATTAACTCATTTAGTGTACGTTCGAATGACATATCAACTTTTGTGTTAGCTGCTCATCCTCCGCCACAACATCATGGCTAACATGATAACAACGAAAAAGTCCAAAAATTCCGAACCTGAATTTGTTTTATGTTGAAGCTCTTCTCGATCGAATTTTAATGTTATTTTGAGAAAATCATCAATTCATCTAGAATCAAAATAATAACGAAAAAAAGAACCTCCTTCTTCAATATATTAAATATATTGTCAAATTTTGACACATCGTTTTCGTACTGATTCTACAACTCTGCAAAGTTCATAGCGCTTCTGAATCATTTCTACACAACACAATTCTATTCTGTCGATGAGATCCTTCCGAGTCTGAAAGCGATTTAAATATACTTTCTCTTGCAAAGTATTCTAGACATAAAAATCCAAAGGCGTCAGGTCGGGGCTCCTCGGTGGCCATCTGACTGTATCTTCCAATCCGTTGTATAGTATATTCATTAAAAAGATCTCGACATTACGACTATAATGTGATGGGCAGCCATTCATTTGAAACCAGACATTTTATTTTATCTGTTAGACAGGTGCATTTCATCCAATATGTCTATCGAGTTGTTTTGAATTAATCTAATGAATTCTTCAGCATTGAAGTGATTGGTGAGTATAATTGGTCCGAAAAGTTCGTTGAGACTTAACTAATGTTGGAAAAGTGAAACATAGTGATGTTCTTTCGACTGAACGAAGTGATTTATATAACTTCATCAGAAAGATCAGTTGAAGCGATCGTTTTCGTTTTCAATCAGTTCCCCCTTCCACAACTCTAAAGTGATTGCAAGTGATTATTCTAATCGCGGAATAAGTTCCATCAGTTCAATCATACGAAAGAACACTACTAATATTCGTATGACGGTTTTATCACTGCCATACCTGGTTATTTCGTAAATTAATCAACCTGATTTCGTGAAAGTGGCCTTATCGGTCCATAATATCCTTTGGCACCCATTCTCCTAAATTATTTTAGTACCACCTACAAAATGATCACAACATCTACAGGTTATAGCTGAATTGATGATTTTCATGAAATTACATTAAGATTCAATCACGAAGAGCTTCAAAATAGAGTAATTTAGGTTCGGATTTTTTAGACTTTTTCGTTGTTATCATGTTAGCCATGATATTATGGCGGAGGATGAGCAGCTGAAACAAAAGTTGATATGTCATTCGAAAGTACGCTAAATGAGGTATTTTTTAATGAAAAGGAAATGTGTGCATAATTATTGTTTCATCGAAAAAACCATTGGAAGATTAGGGCTAATTTTCTCAACTTCAAAGTCGTGATATTCATCTCATTACCACGCCCGCAATAAGAGTTTTTTTCACACAGATTCTCTTATCTCGTAGCCAATTTATTGCTCTTTTTGAATATGTGTTCAAATTTGATGAGACTACCAGAATAACTGATTAATAATCATTTTAGAGAAGAAACTCGAAATATTTCGTGAAATCAAGAAATGTTAAATTGAAGAATAACCGTCAACATTTCAACCATATAGTCAGTTCACGAAAGTTTGAGCGCATAGTAGGCGTTCGTTATTTATCTGAAGTTGACAGTATTTGCTGTCATAACAAGTAAAATAAAGTCAACGTTGTCGAATATAACCGCCTCGTCCGACGAGCTTGTGAGTTATCAGAGAACTCTATGATATATTGACAACATTGCGTATCAATATGACAAGAAAATCTTAGATTATTTACACCAAGATAGAGCATAGTGAGAGAGAAAACGTGGCCGAAATAAGATAGCAATATGTTTATTATTTTCGTCAAAATCAAAACACATTCCCGCAGCTCCCTATTGGTGGCTTTCTACCACGTGACCTGGACGTGCGAATGAATTTCATTATGGCCGCCTTCTTTGACAGCTGATGCTTAGGTGCAACAAGTTCAAACTCATCGTTTTGAGTTAACCAAGTGATTTTTGTAGTGAAAACGAGGTTGGACAATAATTATTTGCTGTATTAAGCTGAAAAATGGTTAATTCCTGTGTGATATGTAAAAAAAGCACCAGTAAAGACTGCGGGCGATCCATACATCGGTAAGTAAACACAACAAATAATAATTTACCATAGGCGTAGCTAGGAACCTAGCTCTCAATATAAGCATATTGTAAACTTATTTTAAAAGCATTTTCTTTTAATAGAATGCCTAGTGATAATGCCAGACGGAAATTATGGATGGATCAATTAAATTTGGGAAATACAAAATTAGCGAAGGAGTATATGTTTGTTCTGACCATTTTTCTGATGAAGACTTCCTATATAAATCAGCAAAAAGATTTTTGAAAACTGAAGCTATTCCGTCCAGGATTTCGTCATCGATTCATTGGTAAGTCTATTGAATATTATTAGGGTGTTTTATTCAAATTTGATTTGGATAATATGAACATCTAAATATAATATTTCTAATTTCAGTTCCAGTAGCACATCTCCAGATGAAAGGCCTGTGACTCCAGAACCATTAGATACTAATAAGCTAGGTAGTGTCAGGGAATCCTCAAAACTGAGTAATTCTGAACTATCCAGAACTTTAACAGCTAGTGATTTGTCTGCTACACTGACTACTTCAGATTTATCTGCTACATTGACTGCTTCAGATTTATCTGATACATTAACCGCTTCAGATTTATCTGCTTTTTTGACCGATACAGAATCCTCTGGTGCTTTGACAGTTTCAGAATTGTCCGGTACTATGACAGCTTCAGAATCGTCAAGCAACTTGGTATCCTCGGAAGTATTAACAGTAGCACATCCACTACGTAAGTTTTACTTAATTTTATATTTATAATATTGCAAAATATATTCTGGTTCATTATATAAAACCTTCTTATTTCAGTTCTGAAGCTAAAAGTTCTGTACCAAGACCAAGAAAAAGAAAATGTTTTGTTGGTGATGTAAGGGATGAAGATTTCAGGACACCAAAACAAGGAAAATTTGCCTTCTCCCTTGCTAAACGAAAAATTGCAGAACAGAAAAAGAAACTGAAAGCATTGAGGATGAAGAACAGAAGACTGCAACAGAAAATTTCAGATATTTCAGGACTACTGAATAATTTGAGGGAAATGAACCTTATATCCGATAATGCTCAAGATTATATAGAGGTAAGTAAGATTCAGCTTTGCATATATTTGTGGAATGTAATTATTTTCAATATTTCAGGCATCGTTACCAGGTCCTAGTAGAGATATGGTAAATAGACTCATAAGGGGATCAAAAAATCAGAAATTTACACCTTCTCTACGAGCATTTGCCCTATCATTACATTTTTACTCGCCTAGGGCCTATAATTATGTTAGGGAAAAATTCAATAATTCACTTCCACACCCAAAGACTATTTCTAAGTGGTATCAGACCATCGATGGAACTCCTGGCTTCACAACTGAAGCCCTCAGTGCATTGAAGAACAAAGTGCAGCAGTCTGCGGGAGAACAAATTTATTGCAATCTGGTGATTGACGAGATGGCCATTAGAAAAAAAATCGAATTTATTGCTGGTAAATTTTATGGATCAATAAGTTTTGGAGAAAAACCTGAAGTGGATACTTTACCAGAAGCTAAGAAGCACTTGTGTTTTTAGTTACCTGCATCAATGGTCACTGGAAAATTCCAGTAGGCTATTTTTGATAGATGGATTATCAAGCAGAGAAAGAGCCAATTGGTAATTAACTGTCTGGAGTTTTTGAATGAAGTAATTTGAGAATAACTTCTGTTACTTTTGATGGAGCAGCTTCGAATTTGAATATGGCGAGTCATTTGGGTGCTGATTTTTCGAATCCTCAATCATTGAAGACTCACTTTGAACATCCAGTCACCAAAGAGAAGGTATTATTTTTCTTGACCCTTGTCACATGCTCAAACTCTTGAGGAATTGTTTAGGAGACAGTAAGATTTTGAAAACAAAAAATGATAAATTAATCAAATGGACCTATCTTGAAGAACTTGTGAATCTCCAAGACACAGAAGGATTGAATGCAGCAACGAAGATAAGAAAACGTCATTTACATTTTGTGAAAGAAAAAATGAGAGTGAAGATTGCTGCGCAGACATTCAGCAGGAGTGTGTCGGATGCTCTTAAATTCCTTGAGTTTGATTTGAAATTGACAAATTTTAAAGGTGCTGAGAGACTGCAATTTCTGTCTCTTAGTTAATGATTTATTTGACATCTTGAACTCAAGAAATAAATTCTCTCCATATACATATAAGAGGGCATTATCTTTTGAAAACATTGATTTATACGTGGAAAGGTTTTCTGAAGCAAAAGAATACTTCATGGAACTGACTTTGAATGGACACCAGTATTATCTTCAAGAAGGAAAACAGGGTTTCTAGGGTTTTTAATATGTATGGAGAGTCTTGAGGAAATATTTAGAATGTATGTGGTGTCAAAAAAATTAGACTTTTTATTGACCTATAAGTTCTCTCAAGACCATCTGGAGGTATTTTTTGGTGCTATCAGGAGTCTGAATGGATACAACAACAATCCCACAGCCAGACAATTTCAGTCAGCATATAAAAAGTTGTTGATAGCAAGGGAAGTGAGAGGTGCTGATTCTGGAAATGTTGTTAATTTGGACAATACATCAATTCTTCATGTTTCGTCATATAAAAAAATAACAATAAATGATCATAAGGAGGACTTGGAGGAGACTGAAGAGTATAAAAATTTGTGTGCAGCGTTAAATGATCATGATTACTTTGGTTCTTCAGGATGGCAATTATCTTCATATATACAGGATGTTTTAATTTATATAGCAGGATTCGTTGTCAAGTCATTGAAAAAATGTATCACTTGCTCAAAATGTCTTGATATGTTGGAGACTTGTGAAACATATTCATTTCTACAGAAAAGAAAAACGTATGGCAATTTATTCAAGGCATCCAAATTTGTCATTAAGATATGCACACAAGCAGAAAAAACAATAAGATATATGATTTCTAACAACCCTAATATTTTGAGTACAAAGTCTGAAAATTTAATCAATAAGTTGATTCATAATTGTTGTTGTCTGTTTACCAGATGATGTTTTGAATGCATTTGGCAATCATGTATTTGATGAAGGGTTTCTAGAAAGTCATGAATTGCCTTTGATAAAACTGATATTGAAAAGATATTTCACTATAAGAATTCACCACGAGACAAGAAAAATGAGCGATCAAGTGGTGAATCGAGTAAGAAGCATGCTCACACATCTGATTTTGTATCAGAATCAATAAGTTTTTTTTTTATCTTTACAATTGTTAGTTTTAAGTTTTAGGGTGATCAGGTGTATAAAACACTCTTTTTTGATTGTGTACTTTTCGATCCTGTTTGGATTCAATTACCAAGGACTATAGCAGTAGTAGATATGGATTCTTAGTTATTTTATTATAAACATTTCTGAAGAATCGATTATCAGTATATTTTAGTTACCTATCGTATTTCTTCAAATCATTATTGTAAAAATCATTTATTTTATGTTACATGTTATTTTTTATGGAAGTTATTAATACATCCTTGCTTGATAATCAATCCTGATTATGCAGGCTTTCAAGTTTCAATTGCTATTCCACTATAAATACTGATTCTCCGTCCATTCCATTGCAAAACTCACAAAATTCCAATCATCTATCTTATATAGTGGAACAAAACTATACATTCATAATATCATTTGCTCTCAAGGTGCAGGTAATGGATGGACAAGGTTTCAGTAAGTAAGTAAGGCTATTACAGCATTAATGAGAACTGATATGATTATACTTCACACTTGATGTAAAACTGACCTATCTAATACATTTTCATGTCGAACTGGATCAATAAATTTATTGTTATTTTTGTTATTCAATTTAACATAGTATTCAGGTGTAATACCCTTAAATTTCAAACCTTTGCAGTCAAATGAGCTCCATTTGTAATAACATGGTGGTCCCCAATAAAAATCTGGACTCACCTCAGAACAAGATATCAAGCTGTGTTAAAATCCAAATTTAGATACAGCATCATCTTGTATGGTAATAACCTACCATGCAGCCTTATGAAAAGTGACCTGAATAGATGTATTCGATATAATAGGATTGTTAATAAAATCATTGATAATGATATAACATTCAATTGTATAGGTATTTGTAATTATTAAAACCAGAACAACAATATTGAATATCATATTTGCTATTTCAAATCTCTTTTCATATTGAATATTTTTTCGAATCGAAAATATGCCTGCACTATAAAAATTCTGCGTATAACAATGATTTAGAATAAGATGAAAACATCGGGAAGGTTAACAAAATTCATAAAAATAATGACATTAATTATGCATCCAATGAAATAATAATTAAAGATTCGATAACCTTTGAAGGATTTATTTCTATTCTTAACAATTTTTAGATCCACGCCACTGACTTCTATTTACGACAACACACTTTGTTTGTAAACAAACAGTGTTTATTATGGGAACAAAACATTCAGTTCATCTAGTAAGGGATTGCTCCATCTTGTTGTAAATAATCTAAGAAGAAAATAACAACATAATACCTAAAATTTTAATATACACAGTGGAATATGCCAAATTTCCATGGCCAACCGACGGCTCAACCTTTCGTGAACAGGCTATATGTTATATGACATTTTTTTGCAAATCACTCGTATAATCTTCCCTTGAAGTTTGTCCACTTTAAAAGTAGACGTATAGATTTCATAAATGACAAATAAACAATTTATGTCCAAAACAGGACGACGATGGCAATGGAACAGTTACCGATTTAGATCAGTTTGACACCACCCCGTTGTGGCTTAGGGACAAACCAAGAGTCAGACATATCAGGGGGATACTTTTCGAAGAAGACCCTGCTATGAAGAAAAAATCAGCTCAGTTGAAAGCCGCCCAAAGCGATCAAGTTAGCAAGGATTTACCCAACACTTCCCTGGGCAAAAAGAGGAAACGCAGCATGAGCACCTTCAGCGAAGCCAGCAAGTTAGAGGAGGAAATCGTAGAACCGAAGAAAGAGGTTGTTGAACTGCCCAAAGGCAACATCCAACAAAACAATGATGTAAGTATTTTGTCATTTATGTGATGATAGGGAAGAGTTTAAGCAATATTTTTATCCACAACTATTTATAATCTATCCATTATCGATAAATGGTTGCAAATGACTGTAACCAATTTCAGACGACAATTACAAGATTCAGCAATTTACAGAATGAATATGTATGCACTTACCTCGAGAGTCGGAAAAGAAGGTGTCTGTGAAATCACCCCCAATCTGGTAGCAGAAGAGGCGTTGGGGATAGGGAAAAGGGATGATTAACCTTTTCTGCACCGGCTTTGTGGTTATCACTTAGTTTGTCGAGTCTCACACACTTCAGTCGAAATTGCCCAATTGGTTTTTACAGAAGAACAGATGAAATCGAAATAGGCGCTTATCAAAAGATAATAGATGAATTTTAAATTATCAATAACTGAAGTTTGCTCACTTTTCGAATCATAGCGCACAGTTCGATACTTCATAATTATGGCTATGTTTGTTTACCGACTGGGTTCATTCCGCGGCCGCAGGTGGCGCTAGCAATCGGGACAATTCACTCGAAAAGCTAGGGAACATTCATGACTGAACAATCGACTTGATCCTATTAGCGTAGAAAGGGTGTGATTTCTCACACCCCCTAGCGATCGGCTGTCATACTCCCTACTAAGGGGAACATTCACTCCTCCCGGATAGCAAGTATCAGGGGGATTGATTTCTGAGGTCTTTGATGTTGTTCTTCTCCTGGGTTGTTCGTCCTTCGTTGCTTGGTCTTGGATTTCTCAGTTGATAGCCTGGTAATCGGTCTTGCAATGTTTCCCTCCATTGTTGTTCCTGGTGTCCATCCTGACTTACTAACTGCCTTACCGTTCTAGCAGTACCGAGAAGAACTGCTTTTTGCATTACTTTGTAAAGGTTTTCATCCAAATCTAGCTCCTTGAGGTTGAACTTGAGACTGTTGGGATTAATTCCTGTGGTTGATATGAGAATAGAAATTGTTCTGGTACTGGACATTCCCCACTGCCTTTTACTTGAAGTTCTAGGTCCCTATATGTATTTTCTCGGCGTATTTTTGACATAGATTGTTGTTATTTGGGATGGCTATATTTATAAGGATAGCTCTCTTCTCCTTTTCATTCACTAGCATTGTATCTGGTCTGTTATAAGCAACTGTGAAGTTTGTTAGTACTGTGCCGTCCCAGTATAGATTTAGGTAAAATATTATATTGTTAAAACTGATATTTCTTTAGTGTTTTATAGAGTTCCTCAACTACCAAATATGGGTGGTAATACCTTTTGAATTGAGGACCAAATCTACTTTAAATATAATAAATTTTCATTTAAAGATATACAATGACAAAAAATACTCATATGTCAACTTCACCTTGTGAGTAATAGCAATCATTATACGCCCCTTAGTTAGTTTAGTTTAGTTCAAAAAGGGGTTATAGTTCACTGCGACCTCAAGGTCTATTATGCCCCCTTACAGAGCACTCTTCACAGCTCGCCTTCCAGTTCCAGAGATCTCATGAAATCTAATATCTGCGAAGGCTTCAACGACGCTAGTTTCTCACTCTTACAAGTTTCTCATCCAATACATTCTTTCCTTAGGCTCGCAATGCCAAAGCATTCCGTGACTAGGTGAATGGGGGTTTCTTTCTCCTCCCCATAGAACCCACACTCGTCAGTGTCCGATAATCCCATCCTCATCAACAGGTGCTACCTGATTCGACAGTGTCCTGTAAGAAAGCTAGTGAGGCGGTGTGATTGTTTCTTACCAAGATACAGATATCTTTTGGATCTTGCTGTTTCAAAGTTCCGAAGGAAATTAGTGGAATGATCCATTCCTGGGAGATTCCGCCAAAGTTTTTCCCTCTCGGCTTTCTCCTTCTCCAGAAACTCCTTGTAAGTAAATTTACCTATACCACAGAAGGGTTCTGGGCCAATGAGTGACAATCGTGCGCCCTCTTAGGCAAGTGTATTGGCCTCTTCGTTTCCTTTGAGTCCCCATCAATGGCCGGGAACCCAGATTAAAAGGACCTTATTTTTCTTGCCTACCTCTATGAGTTTGTTTCGGCACTCCTAGGTCATCGATGACATAGGAGTTCAGTGCTTTAATAGCAGCTTGACTATCTGAGTGTATGGCTATATCACACTTCTGATAGTTTCTTTCTAGATTTATATCTAGACATCTTTCAATAGCTAAGATTTCCGCTTGAAAGACGCTCATACAGGAGCCTAGCGGCAGTGCACATTTGATACTTGTCCCGTATATCCCAGCGCCAGCTCCTGTAGAGGTTTTGGAACCATCTGTATAACATTTTACGGTATTTTCTTTGAGGTTATAGTCGGTGTATTCCTGTTCCCATTCCTCCCTTTTACTTAGCAATGTCCTGAAGTTTTTCTCAGTGTTGTACGCCTCTTGCATATTATAAAATTATTATCGTATGTTTCAGGTCATTGTCATCGAAGATGATGAAACTGGCGAAGTGGAAGAAAATAATGATAATGTAGCTACACCTGTAGACGATCAAGACGATGTAGATCTGATCTGCATGGTTGGCGACCTTGGTATGCCACTGAACAAACATTTCAAGTGTCCAAAGTGCGACAAGTACAAAACGACTAAAATGAGGGAGTTTATACAACACGTAGCCGGTGAAGTTAAATACTACAGGTGAGACAAATGACTCTTTATAGTGGCAGTTCAAAAAGACAGAAAAAAAATGAGAATTATCATATTCATTTTCTTGTATTAAAGTTGTGAATGCTAGTTCTACTACAGACATTTCATATTTATAGTTTTTTTAAAGAGTTGGCATTTCGGTGACCAGCAAATATCGACCAGATTTTGGTGTCATTGTATTCCTGAAGAACATTAATGAAACCAACAGGTGGCAGTCTGTCTTAGTTTAGAAAATATGGTACCCCAAAGTTTCAAAAATGTTCCATCTTCACGTCACTTTTTTTCATTATAAAAACACAAATTCACTGCTCAAATTGGTCCTTGAATCACCTTCGAACATTCAAATAACTATTCGATTAGTTTCATTTCAGGTATATTCAATAATTAATGCAGAAATATAGAAATTCTAGAGGCACCACATATCCAAAAATTCTAGGGAAAGCCCGCCATTTTTAATGGTAGATTTGGCACTGCCGCAGATTCATTCGTATGAATATCATAGGATGCCTCCCGTAAATGCGCGAAGGCATCTCTATGTTTACTTTTTACTCTGAGGATTTTGCATTAATATACTTAGCATGAATTTCAAGCCCTATACAAAATTTTGAGCTAATATCATTATTGCTCCGCCAATAAACGAGCGCTCAAAAGCTCCTGCTCAGGGCTTTTCTTAAATTTTTTTATTTTGCTTCAGGTTCATGTGTAAAATATGCCAGGAAAAGTTTATCACGCTGGAGAACATACAGATGCACTGCATCGATTTTCACAATTGCTCAGTTAGTAGTGTCGCTTACCTGAAGGTAGACCAGCAGATCAACAGATGGCTGACTCTTCTATTGAAGGAACAGCGAAACATAATCAAAGGATTGGGTTTTTCTTGTGAAGATCTTCCACCGAATATTGAGGATTTCCTTGGAACGATGGAGTGAGTATTTTAACAATTATAACGTGACTAGTTCTGTTCTAAGACGCTTTCGAAATTTCGACAAGATGTTGATACACAATTTTTGCGAGTTATCGTGTTACAAGTCCGGTTATACTATTGGTAACAGTGCGGTTACACCCTCTTATCATCACTTTCAAGTTCTTAACGCGGTTATGCATCCTCGCTAAAATACATTTGTTAGCTTGGCTCTGTTGTCTTAAGAGTTTTTAAAGGTTATTTAAGTTTTCGCTCCATTATTGATTTTCTTGTTTTGAATTATTTTGATTCGAGAATTATCAGTTTCATTAGTCAATAGAAGTGCGAATGAACAGAATCAAGTCTAATGAAGAGAAAGTTCTGAAACAAACATTATATGACGAACATAAACATCGTATGGAAAGTGGTAAATTAATGCCAAAACTACTAACCTAAAATAATGAAACCAAGGCCCACTTTGTGCCCAATAATATGTGAATGGAGTATAGAGATCTTGACCTCATTTTGCCTCTGTGCACATCTGACATGGCCTATTTATGTTTCTTATTGATCTGTGAATAATAGCAATAATCATACGCTCGTTTCATAATATACTATTATCCTTTCAGGGTCATTCAGAAGGCGATCAAGTGCAAGGAATGCAACTTTTCGGTTTCCGGCCCGCAGGCCTTGGACCGCCACATGAAATACAACCATCCCCACATTGCGTTCAGTAAACTTCCTAGGCCTTCCACCCCAGAACCTCCACCCCAACCGAAACCGACCGTCCCGGATAAAAAGAGAAAACCGGAGGATCCGCTAGAGGGCGCTGCGGAAACGAAGAAGTTGAAAACGATGAGCAAAAACCTGCTGGCCAAGGACAAGTACGTGTGCAACGAGTGCAAAGCGGAGTTCAATTCGGTGCCCGAGATGGAGTTCCACGGCAAAGAGATGCACGACGGCAACGTCGGATTTTCGGTTAAGACGACCAATATGCCCATCAACGTGGGAGCTAACAGGTTGGTTTTTGCTTTTAATCTGTGTAGTGTGTAGTTAAAGCTCAGAGTAAACGTAGAGATGCCTTCACGCCATTGAGATATAATAGAGAGGAGACGCTATGACATACAATTGAGTAAGGCAAAATAGTACCACTGGGCGGGGCTGAATTAAGTTGCCAGATAATCAATCGATTATCAAATAAACAATTTTTTTTCAGGCGATAACATACACATATAGTCCGTTCACGAATGGTTGAGCGCATAGTAGGCGTTTGTTTATTTATCTTGTTGGCAGTATTTGCTGTCATAACTTAAAATAAAGTCAACGTTGCCGAATGTACCCGGCCTCGACCGACGATCTTGCGAGTTATCAGAGAACTCTATGACCTATTGACAACATTGCGCATCAATCTGACAAGAAAGTGAACAAGATAACCTAAAATTTTAATATACACAGTGGAATATGCCAAATTTCCATGGCCAACCGACGGCCCAACCTTTCGTGAACGGAGTATATAAAAAGATATCAGTTTACAAAAACAGACTTGCAAAATTTCGAATGCGGATCTGTTCAGTAATCATCCCTACCAGTGATATGTTTTTCCTCTAATTTTCTTCTTATCTGTCTCTTCTCTGCTTGAAGAAAGCCCTACAGCATACGATACCATTTTAATGATATTATTAAGCAAAAAAAATCACAATTCAACTAGAAAAAAGCGCAAAAATCACGAAGCCAGTTCCTCACTCTTACAAGTTTCTCGCCCAAGGCATTCTCTTCTTAGGCTCGCAATGCCAAAGCATTCCGTGACTAGGTGAATGGGGGTGTGTAGGTACACGATGTGTTGTGTTTACATTTTAATTTCGATTTGACGTTTATGAACTGAATTATTTTACTGATTTGGTGGCAGTTCATTGTTGATAAACAGTATTACGGTTATTATAGGAAAGGCAAAATCACGAAAATGTCGTATTATATTAGGAAATACTAGAAATGAAAATCTAACCTACTGTTTAGAGTGAAATGCTTTCTATATCACTCTAGTGCTTGGTTAATTACAATGCAGTTCTATTCACACGTAGGGGCATCTATGTTTACTTCTTACTCTGAGAATTGATCCAAATAACAAATATTATGCTTTTTTTCAGAAATATCTACAGATGCCGATATTGCCCGACCACAGGGACGAAGGCAAACATGGAGACTCACATTTCATCCGATCATCCAGGTCAAAAGATCGATTTGTACAGGTTCTCTTGCGGGGTATGTTCTGCCAAATTCGAGATGATCAAGGCATTCAGGCACCATTTCAAGAGCCACGAACTTTCAGAAATTTTCTTCTACGATGTTCATGATAAGAGGGTGAACCTTAAACCTACCGTCAAGAATAAGCTGTACAAGTAAGGAGATATTTCGTTATTTTAGATAGCATTTTCTATATAGTATGAATAAAATAATACAGGGTGTTCTTCAAATTGCCTTCTTGGTTTAAACAGGTGGTAGAACTGGTCAAAAGCGTCATTATACCGTATTATACGCTTATATTGAGCATTCCACTATTTAATCGAATAAGTGCAACAAGGCCGTATATTCATTCAATCGGTTAAATAGTTGACATTTAGAAAATTTTGATGCCTCGTGACAAAGAGGTCAATAAGGTGGGAGAATTGAGAAAACGCATGTTAATTTTTTTAAATTTCTTCTCGTCAGGTGAAGATATTTATTTGTTGGACAATAATAACTGAACTGTACTATGAATCATAATGACCAAAAAACTACATCTCTTATTGTCGATTCATATTAAATGCTAACCGAACCAGAGTCTAGTTAGGTTAGGTGTGTTGTTGAAAATCTAATGTTTTTTATGTGAAAATGATTCAAGACACACGATTCCAAAAAAGGGCTTTATGACAACTAAATCTTTTCTATTTCACGTTTAATATTCGATAATAAGCACTGATTCATTTTAACATTTTTTTCATAGATCTGAGATTGATATTTGCTTAGTTTGTTGAAAGAAATACCCCCAAAATATTGTTTTTAGGTCAAAAAAATCAAGCAAAAAATAACACATTTGTACCTGTCACTAACATGGATCTGATCAAGATTTTGTACTAACTTTTTTCGAACAACCCATGAGGATGGTATGATTTATCTTCATTCATCTAATAACTAATACCTTTTTCACCACACTCAGTAAGTTAACACACTCAAGAGAATTTTTTTCAGATGTCCGGTTTGCCCGTACAGCAGTCAAAGCCAAAACTCAGCTAACATAAAACATCATTTGAAGAATCACGCGAGACCTTTCAAGTGTGATTTATGCGGAGCAGTCTTCAAGACTAGACCAGACGCTAAAGCCCACCATTCCAAGGAGCACCCGCATAACACCGAAGTGATATCGACATTGGAAGAAATGATGCAAAAAATCAACAAGCTAATGGAAGAGGTCATGAAGAATGTTACAGACGTAGAAACGGCAGAAAAGACGTACACAGATGAATCGATCGAAGACGAAGTGTCTTATCCTACACTTATGCCAGAAGTGATTCTGAGAACCGCAGAAGACGAGATGGTAGACGTTGAAACAGAGGAAACGAACCAACCAGAAGAAAAAAAATATTTTGCAAAGAAATCAACAGGAGGAGTGAAAAAAGATGATGTATACTACAGTTTTTACGGACAGAAAAGGGAACCGGTAGATATGAAGAAGATTGTCACCAATTTTGAGATTGCAGACGCTCAAATGAAAATGACTTGCGACCAATTAGGAAAGATATACAATCTTAATCCCACGGTCAGAGTGAAAGACTGCATGACATTGATAATAGAGGACGAAGATGTGGTATCTTCTTGATATAAAGAATTCTCAGATATCGAGGATGATTCTCTGGTATTCAATAACACATATATCGAGGAGTTTCTTCTTCAGGATGTGGACACCTTTGAAATCCTAGATTCTCCGAGAAATAGAGACTGTCAGGTAGAATTAGAAGAAGAGAAAATTGAGTATACTCGAATTTCTTCGTGAAAGATAAATAGAGATTGCGATGCTAATCAACGTGTACATAAGAAGAGTAACATTTCCTGTGGATAATGATGACTTGGTCACAGGGTTTGGGGACTGAGTACTTTCTGTGAAAGAATGTTAAATAAAGCTATCACTGAAAACGGTTTAGCTGAAAATGTGATAAAATTATTCAAATATTTATTGATTGTTATTATTTGTTTATATTTCAATAAATTGTACATAAGGAGAGGAGTTCTTTTCAGTTGATAAGAATTATGATATTTGTTTAACATTGTATTAAGTCTCTTATATTTTTCTGTAAATTAAAAATCTATTTGAAAACTTGTTTTTTTACTCTCATCTTCCTCCCTTACATCTTAATATGAGGAAATGTAGTCTGCTGGAAGCGATAAGAATATCCCTTAGCGAAAGCTCCTACCTGTATACTGACTTGGACGCACTAAAATATTGAATCAATTGGATTCAAACCTCTTGGCAAAACCGTCGGATGTTACGTCAACGATCCTCGATTTCGAAACGCCCTTTGAAACGGACATCCTAGTACGATAAGTTTCGTAAATCGCTTGGATAAGAAGCCATCCATATGGTTGAAAAATGGATCATAATCATAAAGAGGCACTGACATTGGGGTATATGGACCTTAATTGAGGATCTCTAAAGCCTTGTAAAATAGAGGGTGCACCTCTATTTTACAGACGGAGACGATGGCTATTCATACAGGTTTGGAAGTTCACATCGGAAAGATACGATACACAATGCGGCAGACAGAGAATCTTGCGGGCAAGTTAGCAGATGTATATTCGAAAGATACACGTGATCTAACCGACTGAATCCTGCTGTCTTATTGCAATAATGTAGGTAGTATGGCAGGCAACCGCAAGTACTTGAATCAAGTATCACAGGCAGCCTGACACATTAAACAACTCGATGCAGGTTTCCCACCATATTGTCACTTCAAACGTTGTGAAAGATACAACACTACATTATTCCAATGGGACAACTGCATTCGGTCAGACAGAGCACGTGAAACTTTCGAATATACACCTGCTCAACTTGCCTCCAAAATTCTCAATCTGATGCGTTGTATATCGTATCTTTCCGATGTGAATTTCCAAACATGTATATGCGCTCAAAAGTGTCCCAAGATGAACCTCAAGTGGGCACATGTCTACATTACCACGGACAGCCATGCCAAGCTGAGATCTTTGGAATCGCATTGCCAGGGGGTCCCTGCTGACCTGGAAGTACCTTAAAACCTTAAAGCTTTTGGCAATAAAGTGACTACTCTGGCTGTCAGGGCATTGTGGTGTTGAAGGAAATAAAAAAGCCAATGAACCTAGAAAAAAGAGCATCAGGGTCGACACCTGCTGGACCTGAGCCTTTCTCTGGCTTGGAAAAGATCAATATAATTTTTTATTGGACGAGGCAACAGAAGAGCTGAAACAGCAGAATGGCATCTCCCTGGGAGATCAGAGGATCAGCTGCATGGCATATGCGGACGATCTGTTGGTGATGGCAGATGATGTGAAGCTGGCGAGAAAACTACTGAACATCTGCCAGGATTTCTTTGACCTGCACCACCTAAACCGTACGTAGACAAATGCTTTGCCATATCGGTGGGGAGAGCACCTGGACGGAGGCGAATAGGTGTGAAGGAAATAATGGAATACTTGGGGAATAAGTTCTCGCCCATGGGAATATCTAAGTGCTCAATCTCTAACTTGGGAGCACAGGTGGATACAGTCTGTAGAGCCTCACAAAAACCTCACCAAAAACTCCAGATATTCAAATTTCATCTAATCCCTAGGTATATTCACTCTATGCAGAATCCCCGAATACATCTGAAGACTCTGAAGGCAGCAGATAGAGCCATTAAGTGGGATATAAAGAGGGCATTACATTTGCCAATGCACGTAAGTGATGCGTTCATCCATGCACCACTAAGAGAAGGTGACCTGACAAGATCCCCATTATAATCTCCCATAGGATGCAGCGGCTAAGAGGAATCACGCCAATTCTGGACTGCGTCGTAGATAATTTCTCAGTCTGGATGAACAGGGTAACCAAGCTGATAAGAGCTGCCATCAAGGACTCTAATAGGGCCAGTGAACTTCACCAATCTTACTATGGCACTGGACTAGATACACTTAATAACCACAAGATGTGCAACACGAACATTGACAACCCACCCAGTAACTGGTCAGGTGGGGACCTATGTACGGGCAATACAGCTCCGGTCAAACTGCTTACCTATCAACAGCAGGGCTGCCGTACAACCGAGGACCAGACGCCGTGTGCCGTGCAGTATGTATGCAACGTGAGTCTCTCTCACATGACCTATAAAGGTGCAGTCTTATGCACTGGGAGAGGATAAACAGGCATAATTACGTTGCTTATCGCCTTGAGAACATTGCGATAAAAAACGGCTGCCAGGTAACGAGGGAGCCCAGGATTAGAGACATGGAAGGAAAACTTTTAAAACCCGACTTTCTCCTAACAAAAGATCAGCATGTCATAATATCTGACATTTCAGTTAGCTGGGAGTGCCCTGAACCTTTCAACATGGCTTATGCAGTCAAGAAAGTCATATACTCCATTCCCACCTTTCTAGAGAAGGTTGAAGAACGGTACCCCGACAAAATCATCGAAGTATCGTATTCGTGGTCAAGTAAGCTGTGGATTCTACAGGGTCTTTATAAATGATTGTAACAGCGGAGTTGGCTTTGGATTACAGAATACCAATCTCTTACCAATCAGACTATCAGAGGGCATGATCACAGAATTCTGTGGTTTGCATAATCCAAAGCCAACTGCGCTGTTACAATCATTTATATAGCCTATTCGTTTTGAAATATTTCGTGCTCCTGATTAACTCAAAAGCTCGAAATACGGCTTGCCATTGGCTGCGCACAAGCACTGGAACAGCTCAGGAGCATGAAACTCCTCAAAACGAATACTGTAATAGAGACTCTGTATTTTTCCTAAGAGTCTATGAGGGGAAAAATAGAATCCACAGCTTACTTGACCACGAATTTTTTTGAACGCACGTTTCTTCCGTTCATTGTGGGTGCTAGGGGAGGATGGTGCCCTGAGAACCGGAGCATAATTAAGATGGTTGGCGCTACGGATGCAAATATTGAAGATATCATCCATACCGCTTTGAGGGGTAGCAGCATCATACATAAGTGCCCGTACAGTTTATACAGTTCGTCCCACTGCAAGATCTCAGCGGTAAAGCTTCAGCTGTATCTTGAACCTCTGCTGAGGCTCATTTAAACTCTGAAATTTCTTTAGGAAACTTTCCAAAAGCCATTATATCATTATAAAATAATAGGAAATTTTAACCCTATCATATACATGTTCGGAAATTCAATGCATCAGAGAGATTAGCGTGCTGTTTAACTAACAGGATAAATATGACCGATTTCAATAATGCAGTGCTGTCTCTCTCTTAATGTTGGGAGTGGCTTAATTCAAGCAGTATGTTAGGGAACCTGCAACCTGCCTCAGACCATAGAATAATGAAAACGACATAGATAGGCCCCAAACACAATATCAATGGAATGAATTTGAGGACAAGATATACAAAGCAACTGTTTGTTTTTGTTTTCGAATTAGACTGTTCAAAGGCAGAGTCGTGCTTTTTTTAGGGGTACTGAAACAAAATAACTTAATACAACTGGAAGTTTTTCAAGAAATGAATCGCATTAACCTTATGGTTAGTAGCGATGGCCGATGGTACATTTTTTCTACTAATTATTTTACAGAATAAGAGAAACATAATTAAGTTGATACCTACCACTCATAATCAACCAACGCTACTGTTCGTAAACAATTATGTTTTTCAATTGTCTTGCAAACAATACAGTATTTCGGCATTTTTCTAAGTAAATGATCTGAAGATCATTGTATTGCAGGGGGTGTATTTAAAACTGTTTCAGAAGGATCTCTGCCCGCCGTAATGATTTAGTCGGGATTTATTACGTACGTCCGGAAAAAACACCCTTATGCATTCTTACCAATACCCATTCAAAGAGATATGTTCTTTGGATATTTCGTTATAGAGAGAATTAACTTCGTTTTAGAGGGTGTTTTTAACATGGAATTTGGACTCAAGGTGTAATGTCTTGTACGAAATTCGTTATACAGACGTTCGTTATAGGGAATTTCCACTGTATCTTGAAAATAACAAGAATATCTGAAGTTAGGTTAATGTTTATAAACAGCAAGGGGGAAATACATACATAGAGATCTTGCCCTCATTTTTGCCCCTGTTTAAATCTGACAGGGCCTAACTATGTTGTTTTATTAATTTGAGGGAACCTGCAGTATTTGCATAAAACTATTTAATGTGTCAGGCAGCGATTCAAGTCAACCATATTGCTTGAATTAAGCCATTCCCAACGAAGAGAGAGACGACACTACATTATTGCAATCGGTCATATTTATTCTGTTGAGCGGCACGTAATTCTCTCGAGTAAACATCTCTTCATTTGGATGGAAAAATTCTCTGTCTGTCTCTGCATATTGTATATTACCCATGTGAATTTCCAAACCTGTCCAAATGATAATAAAATCAATAGTATTGGATGGGTTAACTAATAAAGACGAATAACATGGTTATCAATATTAAAAACCATAAGAGCACACTTTTAATTACATAGTAAAAGATGTCTTGCCCAACAGTAAAAAAGATACATATTGATCCAAATAACATAAACCATGAAAGCACTACCGAGAATGTTGAAAATGAAATATAACATTTCAAATATTTTTTCCTGTTCGCTTCTGAAATGTTTCCAGCTCTTAAGATGAATCCAAAACATTAATTTGTTATCATAATTATTGTCTAATTGACTGTGGAAATTTCAGTTAACCATTTTCTCTATTTGTGCTATAGTTAGTATTTCTTGTACACAAGATGCATTTTTGTATTAATCATTTGGGATTTTGATTTTTTTTGAGATGCCTATTTAGAAATGGAGATTTATGCCATGAATGACATTGTAGCTAAGTACCATGGTAATTTGCAATGAGAATAATTTAAATGAAATAATGCTCCAAGATTTTGTTTTGGACAATACAATTGGGAATCTGAATTAAGTGAACAAAAATTGTAAGTATTTATATATCTTGGTGAACCTTTAATACAAATTGCCTTTCATAAAAGCTACTGCCATCTTTTAGTGGTTTTTAATTACGTTCAATTTCTTTTATATCGAATTAAGTACAATTGTCTATTGTACTGCTGATCTCAATGCTAGTAAGTTATCTTCAATTTAATTACTTACTTAGGATATTGTCAAGATAACTGGAATATATTTATAGATAATTTAATAATTATTAAATGATTCCAATACTTCAACTATCTTCATCACCTAACTAAATCAACTGAAAAATTTACATATATATGCTCAGTTGATGAACCAAATTACTGTGGATCATTCGGCTTTCTACCTGGCATAGTTTCATACTCCGAATATGTAGGGAACGTTTCTATTCCTTTCTGCATAGGAGTTTTCTTTCCGGCTTTCGCTTCAACTGCTACAGCGTTTTTCTTCTTCATTTGCATAATTGCAAGATTCTTGAGTACTTCCTCCTCTGATGGAGGCTCTCTTCTACGCCCTTGGGGAAATTTTACGAATTAAAAGGCATTTTCATTTTATAGCAAGTTTACCCCTCAACCATGCCTCCCATTCGGCTGGTACCTCTTGTAAAAAGTTATCCTTTTCTTTTGGTTCGAACCACCTGGATGTTCTCTGTTTATTTGGACCTTTGGGTATTTCGAAATATTTGTTGCCCATGTAATCTGTGCCTTTCTGCGTGACGGAAAGGCGCTTTGGTTTGAAGGAATTGATGAAACCTTTTAGTGCGATCATCCATAATCGTCTCACAGGTTCTTCAGCCATTTATTTTTATTTAAATATATTTTTAGCCGAGGTAAATAACACAGAACATACAAATAAAAATAAATTTTTTGTAGGTTAGGTAGAGTCACAGGTCACAGAATACAAATTATAAGAACAAGAAGAAGTTCAGTTGTATGTTTTTCTATGTGTGCGTTCACGAAAGGTTAGGGGCGTTCGGCATTGACCTCCGCGAGCGGACGGATTTTTTGTCACGTGACCACAGATCGTACAGATAAATCTGAAATATCTGGAAATAAACGAACGGTACAGAGCATCTGCCACAGAACATACTGCTCTGTTCTACTATAGATTATGAGATTTCAAAGATCACTATTTTGGGAAATATGCTCATCTTTTAACGATACTTTCACCCTTTTAGTAGCTCTTCCATAAAATCTCAATTAAATAATTAAGTACAAAGGCACTGAATGCAAAAGAAACGAGTAATGCAATATCCCCTTCTGGTCGTTCAATACGGCGATAGTTGTACCGAAAGATCCTGATCAATTAATTGATTAATTACACGAAAAAGAAACGGGAAAGCAATATCTCCTCCTGCCCATTTATAACTACGATAACTATATTGAAAATTTTAATGAATTAATTGAGTTTTAATGAATAAATGAAAACAGAAGCATAAAATTGTTAGAATTTTTCAATCTATCGGTTGTCGGATCAGGAAACTCAACATAAAACAAAAAAAAATATAAAAAACATAAAACTCTATGGATAAAATCGCTTTGCTCCGTCGAAATAGACCGAGCGAAAAGATCGACGTCCGATTGCTCAGATTTTTATGACGAACGGTACAGATTTGTATTCCCCTCAATCCGGATGTAATAACGAACGGTTTAGATCGATCCGACACGTCCGATGTCGATGCCGAACGCCCCTGTTGATATAATATATAATATAATTCTTTATTCAATGGGTTGAGCCGTCGGTCAGGGTTGCCAAAAGTCACAATCAGTTTTCTACTAAATTAAGGAATGAAATCCACCAGAATTATACTAAAATTATTTTCACCTGAATCTACCAGATTTCTACTAACTTTTTCACGTTCTGAGGGCCTATTTTTGAAAAGTTAGTGAGTTATTCGAATATTTATTCATTTGTAAAGCTTATTTAGACTAGTTTACAATTTCACCACCCATGTGCAGGTATCTAAGCGGAAGGATATTTCAAGAAAATATGTATAGAGGCAACACAATCGATGAGTGATTTGCGCACCCAAAGGAGTACAACTTTACGAAATAAACTCTAATAAGAGTTTATTTATCTATGATTGCGAATGTAGTGATATCCAGTACCGGCATTGTTTAAGGAGAAGATAGTTAGTTACTCGCCCTGCTAAAGGCATTGGATGTGCGTATGTGGCGGTACCTATTAGAATTATGTGGCAAACTCTGAATTTTTAGGGTCCATCCTAATACGCCCTCTGGCGGATACTTGAATAATTACTTATCGGTAAAGAGGTTTCTGTTTCTACTTCTGCTATGAAACTATATTTTTATGACGTGAAGTTTGAAGAATCGAAACATTCGAAACTGAGTAAATTCCAACACATGTTAGTAGCATAGATAAAATATACTGGTTAGTAGATGAATAGAGTAAGCCGGGGTTCCAGTTGGGAATTTTATTACTTTGATAATTACAGGGTCTATTTACGTTATGCGATTCTAGTTTTTCTATTCTAAGGTAGTGAAAGGAATAAGTTTGAAATTTGAATCGTAGTTGAAGGCAAAATATGAAATAGAAAAATTGAATATAAGAATAATTTTTGGTTTTTGCTAAATTAAACGTGTTTTAAATTGAATCGCAAAACGTGAATTTATTTGGTTAGACTTTATTTTGAACAAGTTTTTTTGATAGCCATGAATTCTTCTTCAACAAATGCGACGAATAATTAGTACCAACGTGAGGTCTTTGCACTCACGAAAACTATGATAAAAACATTACCTATCTAAAAAGTTATCTCAGCGAAATTGAGGCGTTTTCCTTATTATTAAAATATTTCGGTTCAGAATACGACTGAAGTTTTGAAATACTGACAATACTGAAATGTATTATTATTGGCAATATATTTCTAATCAATGTCATTAGAAAAAAGGAAAATATTCTTTGTTTCTCTTGTGTTGAATTCTTGAGTCAATATCGAATTTGGCGGCAATAAATCGTATCCCTGATGACGATACGTGGTCAAATTCAATATATCCGATTGAAGTGAATTTCATTTCGTGAAGGAAGATTGGTATATTATACTTAATATTCATGCAAAATTTCAAAAAATCGCATTGTGTAAACCATAGACAATTCAATTGATATTCGAAAAAAAAATTGCTATATTTCCAAAACAAGATATCCGTTTCAAGTGAAATTTATTTTGTGTATGAACATGGATATACTGAATGTTCATTCAAAATTTCAAGAGATTCGCATCATCCGAACCATAGATTTGGTTTTTTTAATTGTCAATTTTTTACATAATCCAGTTTTTTAATAATTTCCAGAATATTATTCCGATCGTGTTGAGATTCAGCATTATATGTATATTAAGTATCAAGTCCTATACAAATTTTTGCGGTTAAAGCCTCATTGTTCCGCCAAAGAACGAGCGTTCGAAAGGGCTTTCTTAATTTTTTTATACTTATATTGCAATGGAAATTTCAATTAAACGAGTAGTGATCAGGGTACGAATGTGTCTTTTGAAAATTTTGCTTACAATTATGAATTTTCTAGGAATATCTTGCTTGGTTTGAACTGATACCTCCTGTAATAACGTGAACATACGATGAGTTTCTCCTGAAAATGGCGTTAAAAAATTGCAAGAAAAGCCCCGAACAGGTACTTTTGAGCGCTCGTCTATTAGTAGAGAAATAATTCTATCACATCAAAATTGTATGGGACTTGAGATTCATGCTTAGTATATGAATGCAAAATCTAGGCACGACCGGAATTATGTTCTGGAAATGATTAAAAAAATGAAATATGTAAAAATCCAGTAATAACATTAAATTAAATTATATGGTTAACATTAGGGCCACAAAATTTTGCAAAAAGCTTATTATGGGCATCTTACATGTGGCCGCAAAATTTCATATCGATCGGTTTTGTTTTGTCTGAGATATGGCGGGACGGAAATTTTGAATGGCCATATTTTATGGAACACCCTGTACGATTTGGCTGGTTAACGAACTTCTCAAGTCTCTAGAACAAACAGAACAGAATTGTATTTGACCTCGGATTCGTCATCACGGAGTAGAACCCTATCGTTTGAGGCCGTTTCGGCTCAAAATTCGTTAATTAGAGACACAAACCGAATATTATTATTATTATAAAGCCTGTTCATCCTCAACGTGTAAGTGTTTAGTGCAGTTAATGGTCCGGCGGAGTCTTTGGGACCTCAACTAATTACTTAACTTGGCGCTATCGATAGAAGATCAACGATTTTTTTATCACCGGAATCTGATTGTATGGATCTGGACAACGTTTACTTCAACAAGACAGCACTACGTGCCACACAACCAACTAAACCGTCGATCGAGCTTTTACGGAAAAAGCTTGGTGAAAGAGAAGGACTCCGCCAATAGCCCATTGTCGATTCAATACCTCAAAGACGGAATTCGTGAAGCTATCGAGTACATAGAGTAGCCACACTTTTCGATTTTGTTATGGAAAATTTCATTAAAAAGATATTGTTCTGTGAGCGTGGTCGTGGTGGTCATTTGCATGAAGTTATTTTCCACTATAAATTAACGGCATGAAATAAACATCCGATCATCTACTATATAAAAATAAGTCGGGTTTTCCTCCCTGACGCTTTAACTCCAGAACGCACGGACCGATTTCAACGGTTTTGCATTCGTTGGAAAGGTCTCGGGCTCCGCGAGGTTTGTAGCAAAGAAAATTCAGGAAAAATTTCAAGATATCGAGAAGAACGTGGTAAGAAGAATTGGTAAATTTCTGACATTTCTGAAAATTTCATTATTTATGACATCGAATTCAATGACAATGTCAAGTCCCTTACGAGAGGGAAGTGCTTCCAAAAATGTCCTCATTTCAGAAGAAAAAGGCCAGATCCTAATGAAACAATGTATGAATATCGTATTTTAATCGTTTTATAACGGTTATTACTAAACATATTGGTCCAGAAACTATGAAATTATAAGGAAGTACGTGACAATTTTCAATTCAGTTTGGAGGTAAAAAAGCTCTAGGAAATTTGCAATTTTGAGAAAGAAAACGAACTGATCCGAATCAAACAAGGTACGAATATCGTTTTTGAGTAGTTCTATAACGTTTATGAATGAAGATATTCTGAAATAACCAGGAAGAACAAAATATTTTTGACATATAGGTACGTCTGATGTAAACATTTGTTCGTTTCGAGTGGAAAACGTTATTTGAATAGGTAAGTCCATATGAAATCATCAACTTCAACGTTCATTCAACGAATTCCTAACATTTCAGCGATCAAAAGCATCATTTCAGGTCGCAGTGATATTTGAGGCTTCTACTAAACCGAATTTCTCTTTTCACTGACAAATAACGTAATGAGAACAAAATTCGGGGATTATTCGTATTTTAGAAAAAAATACGCCCGGAAATGATACTAAACTGTATGTATTATGATAATTATCGATATTTCAATATATTTTTTCGATTTCCTGATATGTTTACATGTCTTTTGATTCATAATAAAACCCGTTGAAGTCTGAGATAAACAGTCGTCACGTGTAACCAGGCAAGTGGTGTAACGACTAACGTCTAGGTGTGTGGACCCGGTACTCTACCGGGTTCGAATTCCCTTTCGTGGCATGTTCTGCTTATTCTGGATAAGAAAATTGTTTCCAGATTCAAAGAAAGCTGATGAAAATAATTCAACATTTTCATGTGCATGTTTTATATAGATACGTTTTAGATATATACAGGGTGTTTCTATAAATCTATCAATAATTTCACATTTCTACGTTATAACAGAAAGCTTTCAATGAAATTGAAGGGGCTTTTAAATTTCGAGTGATTTGTTATAGGAGGTGGGATTTTAAATATAGATACGTTACTTAGGATTCATACGGGGTGCTCCTATAAACATGTCGAATATTTTGAATTTCTGCATTATCACAGGGACATTTCCACAGAAACGAAGAAGTTTTTGAATTTCAAATGATTTACTATCGATGGTGGTTTGATGTATACAGGGTCTCTTCATAAAAATGCCAAATATTGTAATTTTCTACTTCCTAACACGAACATTTGTATTACTTTTCCCATAAATGTTCAATAGACGCTCTGAGTATATACAGGGTGTGTAGTGTAGTCAGACAGATACCAAGGAATATATCAAATATCTATGAACATCAATAACCAATGATGATCTATCGAGGTATACAAAACGGTTCGAAAGACCTACTGTTCATCTGATCTATCGGTTCAATTGATCTACCGGTTAAATTATCCTACTTAGAAAGGTAGATCTACCGGTTTCACAAATCTACTTAAAAAGGTAGATCTACTGGCCTGACTAGAAAATCATTGTTTTTTACATGACAGTTATACTTTATACGTGTTCACGAGTTGGAAAACCATCCGCTTTGTTGTGTTTACGTCAGGCCAAAAAACAAAAATATGGTTTACCAAAGAGCATTTCAAAAAAACGGATAGTTTGCGGAAACGTATAACGCTTCGATTCAGTATTTACTTTGGATTCTCTTTCATTTACTTAGAGAAGTTTAACTAAGTAACACTTCATTTTTGTAATCGAAATGAATTTATTACTGTTGTTCCTTTTCAAATATAAAAAAAAATTTTCTTCATTTTTTTATCACCAAACGAAATGTTACAGAAAACGAAGCCATCTGGTGGCGAAACGGAGTTCGCCGGGTTTGCTAGTTTATTACAAAAACTATAATTCTTCTTTGAATATCAGAATGACACCTCTAACCGGAAAACCCTGTATATGCACAGCGAAGTGATTTGAAGCTTATAAGCGCTTGTTCATTCTGGGAAAATTCATTCATGAATATCATTGGAGCTGTTGGTTTCATTCTATTTCTTTATGCATTCAACTTTCACCTTCAAATCCTGAACGTTTTGTGAAAAATACAAGTTTTGAAATGTTCCTTTGAAAACACTTTCATTACGTGGCTTTGATTATTGATACAATAATTATAGTTCATTTCAAAATGATTGGCATCTCGGGCGGCTGTGAGAAGCCGAAAATATGTTGGTATCGGTCCGTTCGGTGAATTTCGATTTGCCGATTTTAGGTTGGTGTTGAAAATATCACTGACTTTAACTTTTTCCAGTTTGAGTTAACCTATTGAAGATATTTCGATTTTATTTGTTAATATCAGTTTATATTCTTGATTTAATCGACAAGTGGATTTAAATATCTCTTAAATCTACTTTGATTTGATTACTGAATTGAAAACGGCCGGAACAAAGATTAAGTCGTCCCTTATCTTTGGGCCGGAATACAACCAGATTCCTCTCATCTTACTGCAAGGGAACGCCAGGCACTGTATCGGTGTTAGCAGATATTTCTGCTAGTATTAATGGCATTGTGCTCGTTTTTCAGGTAAACGATCATGTACAATGTGTTTTCTGATTAAGTAAGTTTTAAAATTTCAGATTTCTCCTAGAACTGTCCGAAGAATTCCGGAGAAAAAAGTAGAAGGCAAGTTGCTAGAGCCAGAGTTAGCACTGGAAGGAAACCTATTCCACATGATTATACCTTCAAAGAGACATTAAACGACTTTATTTTTTCTAAAATCAAAAACAATGAGTGTATTTGATGGATTTTTACCTGGATGTGATCTAATTCTTGACAGTGGTATCAATGATACGGATTAGCATTAAACAATGAATGGGGAACTATTTCATTAATGGATTACTGAACAATTAATACCTTCTCTGCAGTTATTTGATACAAAGTGTGTCATTATCATGGGTAATGCACCATATCATTCAATCAGAGTTGATTATATACCTACGACTGCTTCTCATAAAAAAGTAATTCGGCAAGGGCTACAAGAACATAAGTTTCCTATAAATGATAAACTTAAAAATACTTGAATCCTTTGTTGAATTTTATAGAAAGTTGAATTGTACAATTTTGATGTTTACTCTAACAGTTATTCTACATGTTATGTTCGCTTCGGAGCACTGCATTCAGAAGATAATTCTAATATGTAAATAAATAGTAAAATGTATAAGTCTATAAGTATTCCACTGTACTTTTAATAATTATTTTCAATGAATCTATGATTGCATATAATATTTCTGTCTCCAATTAACAATAAAATTTTTGAATAATGTTCTGAATGAATTTTCTCAATTTTGTACCGAAGCTTATTTTAGTTTTTCACTGTAAATTGTCAGTTTTAAGCAATGTTAAGTGTGTGCCTTACCCATACGATAAGGATTGAAACAAAATTTTAACTTTTGCTTCCTCTGAATTCCAAACACTCAAAGGAACTTAATCAACTTTTATCTAAAATAACACCGACAAGACCTACAAAAGCTAAATTGACAATAGTTTCCAATAAAAGCCAAAATATTCACCATTTCTCTATTCTAGACTAACGGAAAACTGTGTGTCATCTTTTGGGGATCTGAAGAAATAGTACTTAATTAATATAATGGATATGTTAAATCAACAAACAAATACTCAATTATTCATATCAAACGTAACCAAGGCATATGAATGAATGAAATCATTATTTAATCTGTGCAATAGTATATTTCAAAACAAGTATGATTTTCATACAAAAATGATAACATCTTGTGGTCCACATGTTTCACTTAATTTTAACACCTTTGCCACACACACTCGGTTCATATTTTGGCTATTCAATGAAATATTCCTCTTACTAAAACAGACAGAATCGGTGGTAAGTTTATTAAAGTTATACAATGTGGTACAATTAATGTACATACTGAATAAATTCTTTAATTTGTGTTTTTGTCTTATTATGTATGACAAATTGGTAAACACCTTTCAAAGTATCAACAAGTTCTTTTTGTTTCGTTTCACCAGTTTGGCTATCTCAGTTGAATTTGAGTTGAACACACTCATTTTAAGTTATAATTACAAATAAATTTGTCAGAGAAAATAAAATATATCTTAATTATCTTCAATATAGTCTCAATCTTCATCGGTCAATTATATGAATGACATCTCATTAGAGTACTTTGATAGTTATAGTTTTGTTTATTGAGGCAGCGACATAGTAATAAAACCTGAATCCCATTGATTAAACTGGACTGAAATATAAATGACTGCGTTATTTTTCATGATATTCACAAGCTTAGGGGCTATACCTATTCTTTCTTCGCTCTTTAGCTGCAAATGATGGTAAATACGAAAATTTGTCAATACAGTGTCAGAAATTATAATATACTGCTGGTAGGTTTAGAGATTTACACAATCCTAATGGTATTTAAGAATCAGGAACATTCTTAAGCTCAGAAATTTGCTTTGGAAAATAAAAATATTGTAGTAAAATATATTTCTAGGTTATGTTTATTTATTTCCCTTCTCTGACTGATGAACCCACAGAAATTTTTAGTGACTTTTTAGTAACTAGAAATAAAGCCCCGACTGGACTTTCATGGCTTGCTCTGATGACAATCATTTTGAAACGAACTATATATCATTCATTTATTTAAATTCAAGAGACTGCATAGGTACCTACAAACAGGATGCCCAAATTTCTTTAGCATAAACATATCAGTGAATATAAAAATTCTCAAATCATTCACTTCTTTAATATAATATTTCTTTGCTACCGAGTTGAAAAAATTCCTTCTAGCGATCTCACGACGAAATCGAAAATATTTCTCAAATCCCAACCCTAAGGGCCTCAGAGTAATAAAATTTTTATTACTCTGGACCCTCGGATATTTCATACAGGCATACAAGAGAGAAGTTGTGGAGCAAGATGCAAGACACGTTGACGTGAAGAAAAATAGCTCGTCACTAGAGACATCTGTTGTTCACCACACCCAAAAATTAATACTCCTCTGAATTTTCAACATTGCACATAGGCAACCCATCATGTTGGTCCTCTTCCGGAGTGGCGCCCTCTAACGATATTGTCCAATATCCTCCAATGATATTTGAACCGAAGTAACTAACTATCTTCTCCTTAAACAATGGTACCGGATAGCCTGAACTCTACTAAAAAGTAGATTTCTACTACACTTAAATCACGCTATGACTCGCATAAATCTTCCGTACCAATGACAACAGATGCGAGATGCTTAGCCTAAAATCCAGCCCTGCCCAAAAACCACCAGAAATCCACTAGAATTACTTCGTTGCCCACCAGAATTTCTACCAACTACCAGATTCAAATTTCAGTCACTAGATCGACATCCTATTCCACCAGAATTAGTAGAAATTCTACTAAAGTGGCAACCTTGCCGTCGGTTGGCCATGATAATTTGACATATTGCACTGTGTATATTAAAATTTTAGGTTATGATGTTTATTTTCTTGTCAGATTGATACGCAATGTTGTCAATATTGCATAGAGTTCTCTGATAACTCTCATGCTCGTAGGACGAGGCCAGGTATATTCGGCAACGTTGAATTTATTTTACTTTATGACAGCAAATACTGCCAACTTCAGATAAATAAAGAAACGCCTACTATGTGCTCAACCTTTCGTGAACGGAGTATAAATATCTTCTTCTAGTGTTTTGTGGTGTAGCCTGCTGCTTGTAGCCACAAAATTTATAGAGCACAGAATAAAAAGTACTTTCATATTCTGCGATTTGATAATTTTTTTCTTCTCTCTGCTTTTGTTCTGTGGTTCAAAACATAGATTATAGAGAATTTTCTATGATCTTTGGTTAAGGGGTCGTTTATACTGCCCCGTAACTTATGCCCTTAAATTATTTTTGAATTATGAATGAAAATTATTCATGAACTTCTAGGTAATAATTGCAATAATTGGCATAAACGATACGGCGACACTGAAAATATTCAACTACTACTACTAATTTGTGATATTGGGAAAAAGAACATCTGCAAATTTTTCTCGTAGAATACCTATTCAACAAAATCAGAGATGCCGTAGAAACTTTCTGAATCGATGTTTCTTTCAGAAAATTTTTCCCGAGGGCGCAATTCGAAGTTCCTGGAGGATTACAATAAAGAGGTATACTCCGTTCACGAAAGGTTGAGCCGTTGGTTGGCCATGGAAATTTGGCATATTCCACCGTGTATATTAAAATTTTAGGTTATGTTCTTTATTTTCTTGTCAGATTGACACCTACGCAATGTTGTCAATATTGCATAGAGTTCTCTGATAAGTCGCAAGCTCCTCGGACGAGACCGGGTACATTCGGCAACGTTGACATTATTTTACTTTATGACAGTAAATACTGCCAACTTCAGATAAATAAGAAACGCCTACTATGCGCTCAACCTTTCGTGAAAGGACTATATACAAAATACAGCATCTGCAGTACCGATCAATACAAATTGAACCACCCAAGAGGTCAAAGGCATCACATAATGCACAAGATATCAACACATCAACAGTATGGATACTCCAAATCTTATTGCAACAGACCGCATGTATGTGTTAAATGTGGATGGGCGCATAACACCACAATGTGCAAAAAGAACAGAGACTTTCCAGCAAAATATGGACTATGTGAAGAAGCCCATCCGGCAAATTACTGCCATTGCTAGAACCAAACGAATTGTCAAATTCAATTTAGTTCATACGAGCGAAACGAAAAGGATAAAATGCTTAAAAAATGAAGGCGAATGAAAAATATAATCATTTTATTTATCTTCAGAAGGAAAAAATTGATCCTAATCATTTAATAGAAATCATTAAATTTAATAGTTTTTTGTTTATCACATTTCACAACATATTCTGAATAAATAATTTCTTCCGCTATCCCTATCGATTTTCTATTCCCTTGGTTCTAAGCTCACTTTGAATCCGTTTGATGGCCTCATCATCAAATTCACCTTTAGTTCCACCTCTTCAATAGATTTATAGCCTGTCTTAACCCTGAACTTTCTCACAATCTTGGATATGATCAATTTCATGATCATCATGGCGTATCGTTTACCTAAAAAGAAAAAAAACTTATTTAGATGATCTGAACTCTTCTATTACTGGTATTCTTTTTATCACCTTCAACTAAGATTAACTGAGAAACTACTGTTATACTGGGGCGTTCAATATACAGGGTGTCTGTAAACAAATGCGAGGGACTTAGAGAGATGATTCCTCGATGAAAATAAGCAGGGGTAGTTCATATAATTTTTTTTCGAAATCGGCCTCCCATCCAAGATACGTACAGCTTTTGGAAGGCGATGACGAATTGACAGTTTTAAATTTTTTTTTAGGAATCCTTAAAAACACTGAGTCATAAAACTATACAAAATATGAAAAACTAAGTACTTAGATGTTACTCACACAATTTTTTTAGATCTCATTACTTTATCATTAGGGTTTGGAAATAACAACCCCTTATGATTTTACTTCAAAAATTGTTTTCGTGGGATAGATTTTCGAAAAATACAATTCTCTTATGGTTTCCCATTCAATTCTGGAGAAAAAAGTCTCTTGCAAATTTCGAAACAGTCGATACTTTTCTCGGAAAAGATTAAAACTTACAAGCAGTTATGATCGATCACTCTTCATTCCATTTCATCGTCTGTGTCTGTCCCATAGAATGAATATTTTAAGATAGGGGAAGTGTGCCCATGTTGGCACCCTTAACGAATTATTTATAGTCCGTTTAAGAATGATTGACATCTCGGGCGGCTGTGGGAAATCGAAAATATGTTGGTATCGGTCCGTTCGGTGAATTTCGATTTGCCGATTTTAGGTTGGTGTTGAAAATATCACTGACTTTGACTTTTTCCAGTTTGAGTTAATGATATTTCGAATTTATTTGTGAATTTCTTGATTTAATCGGCAAGTGGATTTAAATATCTCTTAAATCTACTTTGGTTTGATTACTGAATTGAAAATGGCCGGAATACAACCAGATACCTCTCACCTTACTGCAAGGGAACGCCAGGTAGTGTATCGGTGTTACTGCGAGTTCTTTAGGGATTCAGCAGATATTTCTGCTAGTATTAAACGCATTGTGCTGGTATTTCAGGTAAACGATCATGTCCAATGTGTTTTCTGATTAAGTAATGAGTTTTTAAATTTCAGATTTCTCCTAGAACTGTCCTAGAATTTCGGAGAAAAAAGTAGAAGGCAAGTTGGTAGAGCCAGAATTAGCACTGGAAGGAAACCTATTCCACATGATTATACATTCAAAGAGACATTAAATGACATTATTTTTTCTAAAATCAAAAACGAGTATATCACTTTGGATATCATTTTTGAACTGGCTGAAAAGCACCTGGATTTCGATTATTTTATGTCAACACTATAGAATAATCAAAAAAATTGGTTACCAGTATGAGAAAGTTGATCGAAGGAAAATTCTTATTGATAAACATAAAGATATCGTGAATATACGGTTTTGTGGTAAATATCTTGAATACTTGAGAGAAAATGTAAAATTTGTTTATCTAGATGAAACATGGATATTTGAAAGTGGCAGTCAAATCCGCCAGTGGACATTAGAAAGTAATCCCAAAGGTTTGTTGATCAAATACCTACGACTGCTTCTCGTAAAAAAGTAATTTGGCAACGGCTACATGAACATAAGTTTCCTATAATTGATTAACTTAGGAATACTTAAATCCTTTGTTGGATTTTATTGAAAGTTGAATTGTAAATACAATTTTAATGTTTACTGTAACAGTTATTTTACATGTTATGTTCACTTTGGAGCACTGCATTTAGAAGATAATTCTAATATGTAAATAAATAGTAAAATGTATAAGGCTATTATAAGTATTCCACTGTACTTTTGATAATTATTTTCAATGAATCTAATAATAAATCAGGTTCAAAACTTGAAAAAAATTTAATCAAAATATTAAAGAGGAATAATATAATAAGAAAAAATAGTAGTGAAGTAATAGAAGTAAAAAAAACAAACAAATGAAAATATGTGCACTACGTTGCGTAACTTTTTCTTAGGTTTTCGAAATTCATGGGGGGGGGGTAATTACCCCCATTACCCCCCCCCGTAAATCCGCCCTTGCTTGGTCGAGACATGGACAACAGCTTATAACAATAAAGACAAGCGGCATCTGAATCATCGTCATAATTTCTTTCTTCCTTTTCCTCATTTTCTTTTACGAACTTAATCTATCTTTTGACCTTTCTAGCCAGCTTCTCTCTCTATTTCTTTGTCTTCTCTTCTTCTTCCAACTTATTTTCTTTTATGTCAGGGGTTGTATTGAGGATTCGAACTTTTCCTCGTTTTCTTCTTCTGTTCACTGTTGATTCTGCAACGGCAGTTGGCAGTGGTGGGAGTTCTTGTACGATTTTCAATGATCTCGATACTTCACTTGAAACCATTTTCATTATTTTCGGATACCTCTAATATTTCTTGCGAAGTACCAGGCTTTGGAGGAATCGTCTCTTGATCTTGATTCTTTTTCCTATGATGGCACCCTATGCTATCATAGGAACACTCTGGCTGTGCCATCATAAGCATAAGTAACATATATTTTTCAACAAAGCGAAAAAGGTACCAAAAAGACGAAAAAACCTAAAACTTTTACACTGAAAGCATTGTTATAGAGTGAATACAGGAAAGTATAATCTTTTTTTACACAGATTTTCTGAATATCCAAATAAAATGAAATAGAATGAAAGAACTATCATACATCAAACACTTACCCAAATGATTGAACTCTTATAACAGTCACGTATTCAAGGCGTAACTACGTATATCAAGCGTAAATGCCATTTGGCGTACAAACTCAGTAAATATAAGTTTGTTCAGTTGATGTTAACAGACTTCTTTGAAGTGTGTCATCATAAGCAGGATGCCATCATAGGCATACTTGTTTATGTTCAAAATTGGTTTTGTCAATTATGCTTATTAATCGAAAAAAAGTTCTATTTTTGAAATTAAAATATTACGGATATAATTTTCTTCCAGAAATTAGTAATTAAACCTTCAGAAAGATTTATACTCCGTTCACATATTATTGAGCGCAAAGTAAGTAGGCATTTGTTTATTTATATGAGATTGGCCGTATTTGCTGTCATAACGATGAACGAAGTCAACATTGCCATTGCCGAATGTATCAGCGAATTCTATGCAATATTGACAACGTTGATAATCAATCTGACAAGAAAATTACCAACATAACCTAAAATTTTAATATACAAAGTGGAATATGCCAAATTTCCAAGGCCAACCGATCTCAACGTTTCGTGAACTGACTATACAGAACATCTTTATCTCCTTTCATAGACAAACAATATCTTAGAATATTCATTCTATGAAACACTTATACGATGAAATGGAAATGAACAGTGATCATTACTGCTTGTAAGTTTTTATTTTTTTCGAGAAAAGTATGGACTGTATCGAAATTTTGCAAGAGACTTTTTTTTTCAGAATTGAATGGGAAACCATAAGAGAATTTTATTTTTCCAAAATCTATCCCACGAAAACAATTTCGAAGGAAAATCATAGGGGGTTGTTATTTTCAAACCCTAATAATAAAGATATGAGATCTAAAAAATGTTTATGAGTATCATCTACCTGGTGCTTCATATTATGTATAGTTTTATGACTCAGTGTTCTTAAGAAGCCGTAAAAAAACAAATTTTGAAGGGAAATCATGAGGGGTTGTTATTGTCAACTCTGTGTGAGTAACATCTCCTTAATGACTCATATTATGTATAGTTTTATGACTCGGTGTTTTTAAGAAGCCGTAAAAAAAATTAAAAACTGTCAACTCGTCATCGCCTTCCAAAGGCTGTATCTTGGAAAGGAGGTCGATTTCGAAAAGAAATTATATCAACTACCTCGGCTTATTTTTATATAGGAATCATCCCCCTAAGTCCCTCGCGTTTCTTTACTGACATCCTGTATAATGAGCCTTCGAAAGGGTGGACCCTCTAAAGAAAAACCGATTTCATTTTTAACAATTGTCATCACTTATAGTAAAAGTTCGAGCCAAATCTATCAATAAATTCATTCGTTTTGAGTGTCCAAAGCGAATCGTGGAAAATGGAAAAAGTTTAATAAAAAAAATTTTGTTCGATTAAAAAAAAAAAAATTCACGAAAATTCTTAGAAAATTGTGTTCATTCAGAAAATAAAACTCAATTTGACGAGCGGGAAAAAACATAGCAGGTTTTCCGCCATTTTGTAATTTTGTTTCGGAGATCGTCAACTTTTCTAAATAGAGGACCCAAAAATACTGAGATTGGAGATTGGACTATAGATCGTCACTTCAAGTGTTATACAACTGACTACACTCATTAGAAACTTGCTCAAAAATGACGTTCAACACCCTGTATCTCGCTTATGCTTCGAAAACGAAAAATATAAGGCAAAAATGATTGTCCCAGTTTCCTCTACACGTTTGTTCAGTTTATGATGGCCTGTATATTGAACGCTCTAGTAATTCGAATTTTGAACTGATCTGTCAGCAGTGTCTCAGTTAATCTCAGTTGAAGTGGGTAAAAGAATACTAATATACTGTAATTCACCAAAGTATGAAGTGAGTAAAACTTTAGCTCCTCCTTCGCCATTCGTTAGTTGTCGTTAATATTCGCACGCGACCGGAATGTGTCGTCGGAGGTTTATTGGACTGGTAAAGCTAGATAGATGGCTACTCTGCCGCTTTCACGATAGAGAGGTAATAGCGATAGGAGTGGCTAAGAGGTTTCTTTCACTTCATACTCTTGTGAAATAGAATGTTGTGATGAAAAATACAGGGTGTCTCATTCAAAAGCGTCCACCCTCGATAACTCAACAACAAATCAGAATTTGTGAAAACACTTAGACAGTTCGGTTTTTGATGAGAGGGGGTTATGATCTTAGATAATTATGGTTATAAAAGGGTTTATATTTCACTGTGTCCTCAAGGTCTATTGTGCCCCTTAAAGAGCTGCTCTCACCACACCCTTTACAGCTCGCCTTTAAGTTCCAGAGATCTGATGAAATTCAATATCTGTGAAGGATTCAATGGGGCTAATTCCTCACTTCTACAAGTTTCTCCCCCAAAGCATTTTTTCCTTAGGCTCGCAATGATAGAGCATTCCGTAAATAGGTAAATGGGGGTTTCTTCCTCCTCCCATGATCTGGGACACGAAGCTTATTTCTACCAGTAACCCCCTGGAGAGGGTTTCTGTAGCTTGTAGTTTATGTTCTAATGAAGTGATTGTTTCATTTAGTTTAGTTAGTTTAGTTCAGTTTAAAAAGAGGTTATAGTTCACTGCGACCTGAAGGTCTATTATGCTCCCTAACAGAGCTGTTCTGACCATACACTCACAGCTCGCCTTCCAGTTCCAGAGATCTGATAAAATCCAATATCTGTGAAGGCTTCTTCACTTTTGCAAGTTTCTCGATCAAAGCATTCTCTTTTTAGGCTCACAATACCAAGGCATTCCGTGACTAGGTGAATGGGGGTTTCTTCCTCCTCCCCACAGAACCTACACTCGTCAGTGTCCGATAATCCGATCTTCAACAGGTGCTTCCTGAGGCGGCAGTGTCCTGTAAGAAAACCAGTGCGGAGGTGTCATTGTTTCTTACTAAGATCCAGATATCTTTTGGATGTTGCTATATTAAAGTTCCGAAGGAACTAAGTGGAATAATCCATCTCTGGGAGATTCCGCCAGAGTTTTTCCCTCTCGGCTTTTTCCTTCTCGAGAAACTTCTTCTTAAAGGTACATTTACCGATACCACAGAAGGGTTCTGGGCCAATCAGTCACATTCGTGCTCCCTCTTTGGCAAGTTTATTGGCCTCTTCGTTTCCTTTGATTCCCGAATGATCGGGAACCCAGATTAAAATGACCTTATTTTTCTTGCCTATCTCATTGAGTTTGTTCCGGCACTCCCAGATCATCTTTGAGTCGATGACGTAGGAGCATAGTGCTTTAATAGCAGCTTGACCATCTGAGTGTATGGCTATATCGCACTTCTGATAGTTTCTTTCTATATTTATATCTAGACATCTTTCAATAGCTAAGATTTCCGATTGAAAGACGCTCATACAGGAGCTTAGCGACAGTGCAAAATAGGTACTTGACCAGTATATCCCAGCACCTGCTCCTGTAGAGATTTTGGAACCATCTGTATACCAATTTACGGTATTTTCTTTGAGGCTATAGTCGGTGTATTCCCGTTCCCATTCCTTTCTTTTACTTAGCAATATCCTGAAGTTTTTCTCAGTGGTTACTTTCTTGATCATTACATCACTAGGGAGGTTCGCATATGAGATGTAGTTGTTCAGAGAGGATCAGACTCTCTGATTCTTCATTCCCTCATTACTCATTTAGTTTTATCGGAACCATCATTCCATAATAAACACCCTGTAACTTTTTGAATATTTACTTCATAGGACACAAAACACAGGTTCATACAAATATGGATCCATGCATACACTTGTGCTACAAGACTACCCACTTTCCTTATCCAAATTCTTTATGAGGTTGCAACCATCCCCAAGGGCTTGCTACTACTCCTGTCATAAAAAATCGACCTGTCTGAGTATTTTCCTAAATTCTGATGCGTTGTTATGGAGGGTGGTTACTTTCAAATAGGACATCCTGTAGAACTATAATTAGGTACCTAAACAATTCCTTGGTCCTCCTGAAAATGGTAAATGAGAAAAAGGGTGTTTTTTAGCCCATTCTTCTGGTAGAAATCTGTAGGGGTCGAATTTCAAGGGATCGTCCCAATATTTTGGACTCCTGTGTAGATATAGAATACATAATACTATGACTGCATCTTTGGGAATCACATATTTGTCATCTGAAATTGAAATTTTCATTGAAAATTCTGTTACAGCATTTCTTGCGTTTCACTTATAATAGGTATATCGGTACAACAATGCCGCATGATTATTCGAATAGTGAACTAATTGACATTTACCGGGTCCGCCGTTGAAGTGTGCGTCCCCATCTAACTGCTATAAAGTTCGCATCATTGAACCGAACCTTAACCTTTGTCTAAGAACCGAACGCAGCGAAAAGAATATAGCCGGGTTTCAATGGTAAATCTGCCCCCGCGGCCTTTTCGATTTATATTCAGCTTTTTATTTCTAGCCATTTTTGAGATTTCGGCAAAAAACACTTCTTCCGATTTTATTTTTTTTCTCCTGTGAAATCAAAAATTTTCGAATGTTGATTTTTTCTCGTGATTCTTTGCTATTGAAAGAATAGACGTATAATTTTGTATGAATTTCAGCTGAAAAATCGATTTTTAGAAAGAAAAAATAAAATTATAGTCATTTGTTTTTCGGTGTTCTTCAAAAGTGTCCACCTCTATTTTTGACATAAAATGTCTTCTCTGGTCCTTCATACCATGAAATTTTTTACATTTTAGAAATTGGTGGAACATTTTGAAAAAAAATTAAAACTGTTTGAATTTTGGGATTCAGCAGGATATCCATCAAATTTTATTACCGTTTTATTCATATTGGCTCCCTGAATAATATTAGTAGAGAAGAAATTACTATGAATATATTTGGAATAAAATGAATCAAATCTTCATGTAAAAATTTTCAGAGACGATTTGAACTTAATAAAGCCGTAAAGTGTTTTTATGGTGAGAAAAGTGACTTTCAGGTGAAATATTTTTCGGACTTTGGGAGCCCATACCTTCTGAACTAAGAGAGATCGTCAATTGTTTTTTTACTAATATTGTTCAGGCGGCCAAATGAATACAATGGTACCAAAATGATAGATATCAGCAGAATCCCAAAATTCAAACAGTTTTAATTTTTTTTTCAAAATATTCCACCAATTTCAAAAATGCGAACAAATGTCATGGTATGAAGTACCAAAAAGACATTTTATGTCAAAAACATAAGTTTGTCACACGTTTTTTATCATTATTCCGAAATTAAATTCGATATTTAGGATGAAATACCACTGTTTAAATCTATGGGAGATGATTACCCTTCAGTAGGGTCCTGTAGCGGTCTTAGAAGAACAGAAGATTCGAAAATCATCACTTGGAACGCCAGACCTGGTTTTAAAAACACCCTCCTGGCCCAAGAGCAAGAATTACGTATTTTGTAACTAAATATTGAAGGTATTTATTCGAATAGTTTTAAGTTTCAATTTTGTAAAAACGGCGAGGCAGGTTTTTTCTACTGAGTTTTTCCCTGTGCTCTGGTATCATACGACAGAATAGTATGGTACCCCGTTTTGCACCAACCTCAGCTAGGGACTTTTTTTGTTTCATGTATTGTATTTTGTTAGCTCTCAATTCAAAAGAATATATATATATATATATGTCAAAAATGGAGGTGGATCTTTTGAAATGTTTTGAACACCGAAAAACAAATGACTATAATTTTTTTTCTAAGAATCGATTTTTCAGCTGAAACTCATACAAAAATTATAGGTCTATTCCTTTAAAAGCAAGTGATTTTCACGTGAGAGGAAAAATTCTGAAATTGAGACGAAAGATTTGAAACGTAATGCGGTGATTTTTCTCCAATTGAAAGGAAGATCGAGTATAGAAATTCGGCCAGTGCTGGTATAACTACAATTGGTTTCGGGCACGTTTGACAGCTGACTCAGACCGGAGGTACAACAACCTCATTTTTCCCATGTAAATTTGGCAAAACCACAAGAGATTTTGGTGTTTCTCAAGTGTTTCACTTTATTTATTTCTTCTTTGCACTGAAAAATCGTGAAAATGGACCTATCAAATCATTAATTGAGTTCAGATCATATTCATCGAGGATGATATGTAAAAAAATATCAGTTTTTTGCATTCACCATTATCAACTGCAGAAGGAAGATGATTGATTATCCATCTAACGTGGTTTATCTCAAAGAAAAATGCATCCTGATAATATGATGAGTTATTCAATAGAAAGGAAGAGTGCTGCTGCAGTGAATCAATGATACTTATAATATTTATTCTTCATATATGAAAAAAAAAAAATTATAGATAGGTATTGAAAATTAACTGAAATTGTAGATTTTTAGAGACAGTTCAATTGCTGAACCCGATAAAAAGTTACGTGTTTCGTAAAGATGAGGTCAATAATGTGGGTTGATTGAGACAACGCATTGAAAGTGCTAGTGATACTCTTGTGTGTGCCAACAGAATTCTTCCTTACCTAGCTGGATGTCATCCGCAGCAATTCTGATGAGCAAAGGAGCAATTGGAAACATTCTGAGAGTTTCCTTGATGAACATTTCGGTATATTTGAGTTTTGCCAGATCTTCTTTGGATGCGTATCTATCGGGACCTAACACTTCAATGGCTTCTTCGTAGAGTTTTTGCTAATTCAACGAAATTATCATCTATTTAATCATTTATTCACTAATAAGTCACTAATATCAAAATTGTTACTCGAGAAGGTGTAGGGGAAGGTGGGGCAAAACAGGGTAGTGAGGCAAGACGGGGTGCCCCCATAATCTTCTAAGCTGAACATACCTAAAGCGGCCCACACACGCCGGAGACCAACGGTTTGCCAACGAAAATCACTCTAGTGTCGGTCTCCAACGAAGGAAGTCAGCGAGAGCCGGTAGTGAGAGTTCTTCATACTTGTGGCTATCCAAAAATACCCCATGTATGTAATGCGATTTTCCGTAGTTCTCGAGTTGATTTTTTAATGTATTTTGTCAGCTAGGTTTGAAAATTTTATATTTTCATATGCTGTGAGTATTTTGCAGTTTTTATTTTCAACATGGTCGGCCTGAATGTTGCTTCAATAGAAAAAAATATTCAGCATCCTGAAATAACTGCAAGTTACCCAAAAAAAGCTTCAAAGCTAGAACTTTTCAGTAGGATATAGTCAAACATTCATTTTGGATTCATTAATACAAGAAGTGTTTTTTTAACTTTTGGCTAAGTTCACAAACTTTGGGGAATCCTAAGCTTACAAAAGTCATAGGAAAAAAAAGTACTTGATCGTACTTTTTTGTAATCTGCCTTGGGAGGCGGATAGGCTGAAAATCATTTGAATCCGATAAATTAACTTCATTATTAAATATCATAGACCTGGAAATGTTATTGTCACTTTGACATCGATAAAAAGGTGCATCCTTTTTTATCGGATAAAAACTTCTCTTCCTCAATATGTCAATGAGTGTCAGTTGCAGGAACGTCCATTAAAATTTAAAAGTCCATTAAACTCTTAATCCTCCATTATTACAAGGAACTAATGGAGAATTAGGGGTTTAATGGACCTTTAAATTTTAATGGGCGTTCCTGCAACTGAGCGTTAGTCTGTCAGATTTTTGAATTTTGAACATATAGTGCTTTCATTTTGAATCGGTGTGGTAATTATTTAACTTTGTTGATATAAGAACCCTAAAGATGAATCGTTTTGGTGAAGTTTCGACTGAGCAATTATTATTATATTCTGTCGTTAATTTATCTTGCCAAAAAACACTCGAGCTTTTCTTTTATCAGATAAATTTCTCTTCAACTCAAAGTTTTGCCAATCACTAAATTTGCTCGAAAAACTGACATCAGATAAAATCGCTCCACCTTCGGTGTCGCGATTTTATCATGTCAGTTTTTCTCGTAAAATTAGTGATTAGCAAAACTGTTTCGTTGCGAAGAGAAATTTATCCGATAAAAAAAAAGCTCTTGTGTTTTTACTGTTGATAAAAGTTGTTTTTCTTCCTTCATCATTTTTATGATAAAATAAACTTAAAAATGAGATTTTGAATTGAGTTTCATTTACCATAAAAATGACGAAAAGAAGAAAACAACTTTTATCGGGTTTAAATGATTTTCAGCCTATCCGCCCTTCAAGGCAGAATGCAGACTATCACAAATAAGTCCGACCAATCACTTTTTTTCCTATGACTTTTGTAGCTTAATTGAACTTCTGAATAATGCCTCCTATTTCATTTTTTTATATTCCGAAATTAACATAACAATTTTACAGTCAAAACGAATATTTTTGACCATATTATGCCTTAATAAAATTCTTCAGTCGTGAATGTCTTCTAGCGCCACCTGCGGAATGAACCCGGTCGGTAAATAAACATTACCATATAGGGATGTTGACTCATGTTACGAATTCATATAAATTGAGGTTTTCCTCATAGAAGGAAATTTTTGCAATCCTAAAAAACCATTTTAGTGATCTTATTATTCTCGTTGAATTAAATAAAGCTGATTTAAATTATGTTATTTATAATCAACTATCACGTGACTGCGAACGCCAATCAGAGGTAATCCGTATAGTGACGTCAAACTATCCGTATTGTCATTGCAAATTCGAATGTTCGGTGCTCAGATCAACAAAATACATTCATAGGCCGGGTTCCACGAAACTCCACACACCTTAATTATTGAAATGTCATCATTTCTCTGCAATTTTCAGTTCATTTTTGACATAAACCATAGACTTACTTCAATATAAACGATTTGATTGCCAATCAAGCTTTGTGAAACCCACGGTTCTGTGACTTGAACCATAGTAAATATATAATATATCATATCTATGATTCGAACTTACGAAGTTGAAAGCTGAAAGAGAACAGAATATCTAGTTCGTTACAAGAACGATAATCTACAATTTTCTTTATAATGGAGATAGGATTCATCAAGGGTAATAGTAGTAACTTACCGAAGATAAATTCCCTTATGGTCGCAAGTTCTATCCGTAACAGGCGCATCGCTCCTGCCCAACTGCTGCCATGCAAGTCATCCTGGACCTGCCTCCTCTAGAGATTTTTCTGGAAAGCGAGGCGGCCAGATGGGCTCTCCGAGTAGCAAGGGAGCGGGAGCTGAAAATTGGTGACTACTCAGGGCACCTCCGCATTCTAAATGAGTGTAAGAAGCTTCAGGATGTAGTCACAGACAACCTCCCCTTGAGACACGAGTTTCAGAAAAACTTTACCACGACATTCCCAAGTCGTGACCAATGGGCTAATAAAGAATTAGTTTTCCCCAGAGGGTCTACGGTATTTTATACTGATGGCTCGAAAACTGAAAACGGACGAGTCGGAGCCGGTGTTTACGGTCCCTCAATCCAATTAGCCATACCAATGGGTCTCTGTCCTTCGGTTTTTCAGGCAGAGACACTTGCTATAAGGGAGTGCGTTGCGCTCTGTGCGGAACGCAACTACCAAAGAAAGGAAATATATATAGCATCTGACAGCAGAGCAGCCCTGCTAGCGCTTGACTCTCCACAAATGAAGTCAAAGTTGGTCTGGGAATGCAAAACGTCACTTAACCTACTCGGAGAACAAGAACCAGGTCAATCTCATCTGGGTGCCTGGTCACTCCGGGATTCACGGCAATGAAGCGGCAGACCGACTGGCCAGGGAAGGAGGGACAACCCCCTTCACTGGACCAGAACCGTTTTGCGGCTTCCAGCCAGTCATCAGGCAATGGCTATTAAGGACTGGGAACAAAGAGGAAGCTTATGTCCTGGCGTACGACCAATGGTCAAAGGCAAGCTAAGTCACTTCTCTCTCACTCGACGAGCTGGACCAAGAAAGTCCTCTCACTCAGCAAATTGGAACTGAGGAAACTGACGGGCGCTCTCACTGGGCACTGTCCTGTGAGGTATCACTTAAAAAACATGGGAAAGGCGCCCGATAGTACATGTCGCTTCTGTCAAGAAGCCACCGAGACAGCTAGACACCTGCTATGTGAGTGTGAAGCTGTTCACCAGAAACGGTTACGGCATCTTGGCTCCAGGTTCCTAAAGCCTGAACAAGTAATGGATGTGGCCCCCAGAAAGGTGGTGAAGTTCATTGAGACTTTGCTGCCGGACTGGTAAACAGCGCGGGGATGCACAATAGATCTTAAGGTCAAGGTGCTCGCAAGGTCGGTTTTGATCTGTCGCCCCTCCTCTAATCTAATCTAATCTAATGGTCGCAAGTTTCTTTGCTGAAAACGAGGATTTTTGTGCAGCGGAGCTAAAAACGTGAAATTTTCTTTGTAAGTAGCAGACTTTTAACTCATATTTATTATTACAAATAAAAGAAACACCTCATTCAGCTTTTATAGACCGACATATTCATTTTGAAGGCTTAAATTGAACTTTTCCACAAGGAATCAGGCAAAATCAGTTCGCTTTGACAGAAGTCAAAGTATGTTTACCATAGACAAACTAAAAATTTAGTTAGTCTATGATGTCTACCGACTATTGACGTAATCATCATAACGTGCCGTTTCCGCGGGAAAATTAATTCTCTTTTCTTCAACGTATTTTTTATTGGCAAATACTATATTTTTAAGAAAAAAGTAATATTTTCGTGTTTGTATAGGGTTTATCTACAAAATAAAATGAATTCCAAAAAATAGTCAACATACCTATTAAGATTATTCCAAGTATCGAACTGTGCGCTCTGATTCAAAAGTGAGCAAACTTTAGTTATTTTGATAATTAAAAAAGTCATCTATCATCTTCTGATTAGCAACTATTTCAATTTCATCTGTTCTTCTGTTAAAATCAATTAGGCATTTTGGAGTGTGTGAGACCCGACCACAAAGTCGGTGCAGAAAAGGTTAATCATCCCTTTTCACTATCCCCAATGCCTCTTCTGCTACCAGATAGAGGGTGAACTTTAGTATTAGTTAGTTTCAGTTTAAAGAGGGGTTACAGTTCACTGCGACCTTAAGGTCTATTGTGCCCCCTTACAGAGCTGTTCTGGCCAAAACCTTCACAGCTCGCCTTCCAGTTCCAGAGATCTAATGAAATATAATAACTGTGAAGGCTTCAACGAGGCTAGTACCTCACTCTTACAAGTTTCTCGTCCAAGGCATTCCTTCCTCAGGCTCGCAATGCCAAGGCATTACGTGACTAGGTGAATGGGGGTTTCTTCCTCCTCCCCACAGAACCTGCACTCGTCAGTGTCCGATAATCCCATCCTCAACAGGTGCTTCCTGAGGCGACAATGTCCTGTAAGAAAGCCAGTGAGGAGGTGTAATTGCTTCTTACTAAGATCCAGATATATTTTGGATCCCGCTGTCTCGAAGTTCCGAAGGAACTCAGTGGGATGATCCATCCCTGGGAGATTCCGCCAGAGGTTTTCCCTCTCCGCTTTCTCCTTCTCCAGAAACTCCTTCTTATAGGTACATTTAGATATACCACAGAAGGGTTCTGGGCCAATGAGTGACATTGTGCGCCCTCTTTGGCAAGTGTATTGGCCTCTTCATTCCTTTGATTCCCGAGTAGCCGGGAACCCAGATTAAAAATACCTTATTTTTCTTGCCTACCTCGTTGAGTTTGTTCCGGCACTCCCAGATCATTTTAGAGTCGATGACGTAGGAGCTCAGTGCTTTAATAGCAGCTTGATTAACTGAGTGTATGGCTATATCACACTTCTGATAGTTTCTCTCTAGATTTATATCTAGACATCTTTCAATAGCTAAGATTTCCGCTTGAGGGTGCTCATATAGGAGCCTAGCGACAGTGTACACTTGGTGCTTGGCCCGTATATCCCAGCGCCTGCTCCTGTAGAGGTTTAACCTTAAGGTAAATGTACCAATTATCGACAGTGCCCCAATTATCGACACTTTTCATTTCTTTTCCATATATTAAGGTTTCGGGACCAGCCATAGAATTATTTTCTTCGCAAATATGTAACTTATAGTTTTCTCAGCATATCTGAATATTATCCCGATTTTTTCTGAGTATCCTCAGTGCAAAATGTGGCCTCATTCAGTTGAGTTTCAGCCTCAACCGAGTTTACAGCCTATTTGTTACCAATTCAGTAAGAAAAGCCTCCTCATCATATCCAAGCAAACTCGCAAGATTCAAGTGATATAAGTTTTTTTGTACATTAACACACTTTCATATGGTTTGATGATTTCAGTTTTACCAATGAAATAAATTTTTCTGTGATATTTTCATTAAAAAAAGGGTGTCGATAATAGGTACATCTAAAACACGACCATCCCCATTCATCGACACAAGTGTCGGTAATTGGGTAAAGTGTGGTGTTATTTGAAATACTTCCTGGAGCTTATATACTTGTTTTTTCGGAACAAAAGTAACTTTATTGTATGCGATTCAATCATTATTTGTTATGTACCAATTATCGACATAATGATTTTCTTCAAATTTTCCAAATAGAAAGTGAAATATTTCAATGTCGATAATAGGTTCAATTCTATGTCGAATAATGGTTAAATTTTTGCCGATCATAGGGCACCTCGACATGACTTTTCAATGTATTTTTTTGTGGAATTGGTGAGCCCTATCAACAATTTATTTTCAACATTTTGACCGAAAATGATCAAAGTTTCAGTCCAAACAAACCGACACCAAATGATGATAAACTCTTATGATATTATTTCATACTTTTTCGCAGATGTCGATGACGAGTGCATTACATTATCGATTATTGGTTTCGTTAATTTTTCAGTCTATTCCGAATAAAAAAATGTCACGGATGTGAAAAACGTAATGCCTGCTCTAAGAACTTCCAAACAATTCGATGTTACCAGAACCACATTATGAAAGGCAGATAGGTTCTGAGACTGTCTTAACCAAAGAGGAGGATGAACTATTGCTGGTGAAATGGATGTTTCACGTCGCGAAATGTGGATCTTTCATGACTAAAGCTACTTCGTTAAGAAAATAGGTGAAAATCCACTGAGAAACTGCAAATTCAACGACTCTGACTTGAATTTTTAATCTCTTCTCAATTTTCACAGAGCACTTTGAATGAGTTTAGCGTACACCAAATTTTAAAACGATAGCAATAATCAATTTCAAAATATAAAGAAAAATTTTTTGAATTTTGATATCCGGTCTCTCGGTAACGAAGCCGTTTCGGACCACCATGTTTGTATAAACTTTTCTTCTTAAAAGAAGTTGAGAAGTCCCCTTTGGCATTTGGTAACGTTATTCTGGAACACCCTGTATATGTTATTCTATCAGATTTCATGATTTCATTAATTGAATCTATCGATCCGGTTGAATATTTATTTTTCTCTTATCCATACAACTCTTTATTCTTCTTGATTTCACAGTGTCGATAATTGGTTCTCATGTGTGTCGATAATTGGTAATTTCAATTCCAGAGCTGTCGATAATTGGGACATCTGACTTTCAACTTGATTTGTATTTTTTTAAATATCAAAACTTTCTGTTAACGATTTCGTGGTTGTTTTTTGAAGTTAAAGGTACAATGAGTGTAAACTGGCTTTTATGTGTGAAAAAACATTTGTTGACTATCCGAAAAACTTTGTACATTCCCAAGTTTCCACTATAGTGTCGATAATTGGTACATTTACCTTAATTACTAACACCCCGTCACACACAGACGCATCCAAACCTCATAAGTCATAACGCCGATATCTTCAAGTCGAGGCATTGCTGAATGCCCCCACTCCACGTAATTTTCAATTATAGTCCCATAAGCCAGTGTACCAGGAACCACTTGTCAGTTTTGCTCAGTGCGCATGTTAGTGTGATTTGAAATTCTCGAGCCGTCTCAAAGACGTTGTGTTAGTATTCTGTTCGATAAGGTTTGGCGTCTGTTGGACGGTGTATTAGTGATTACGTGTTGTATTTAACCACCATGAATTGCCAACCAAGTACATCTAAAAAAGTGAAGATTGGTGAAGCGGGATATGAAGAACAACTTTTGAAATGGTATGAAGAGATGGATAGTGATGGAAGTGATATCGAGGAATGTGGCATCGATCAAACCATACTTAGCGAACATGAGACGGATTCGGAAATTGGAGAAGGTGAGACTCTTTTTCTCATTATCGTTAGCATAATAATATTATACTTTTTTTTTCAGAGAGAGCGCTGAATCTCACGATGAAGATAATCATGAACTTGAAGTTGAAATTGAAAATGAAATTGATGGATTCGAAAGCGATCTCGACGAAAATGAAGATGACATGAATATGTCAAAAAAATATTTTTATGGCAAAAAACCGGTTCAAGTGGTCCGCAAATCCTTCTACCACCAACAGAGGTCGACGTGAACAAGAAAATATTGTATTGAAATTACCTGGCTTACGACCTATTGCGCAATTGGGCAATGAAGCTGACCCACTTGCTATTTGGAGATTACTATTCTGCGATGATATATACGAAAAAATTATGAGGTGGACAAATATAAAAATAGCAAAAGAGCGCGCCAATTATGCCAGAAAAAATTCTGCTACCTTGAGAGATTTAGAAAAAATTGAATTGCATTTTTTTAGGATTAGCATTCACTGCGCTGTTCAAATCGAACAATGAGTGAATAAATACACTTTTTGCTACTAAGGGTACTGGAAGAGAGATAGTCAGGTGTATTATGTCTAAAGAAAGATTCGCTTTTCTTCTAGTATGCCTCAGATTTGACAATCCGGATGATCGACTGACACGTAGAATGTCGGATCCAGCTGCTCCAATTACTGAGATATTTGAGTTATTCATAAGGAATTGTCAATCTTCGTATGCCTTAGGAACTGCGGTCTGTATTGATGAGATGCTCATAGGTTTCCGGGGGTAGATGCAGCTTCAAAATGTATATACCTAGTAAACCAGTGAAATATGGCTTGAAAATTATGTGTCTTACTGATGCCCGTACGGATATTTTTTCAATGCCTATATTTACACAGGTAAGAACTCCGACGGAAGACATTTGCCAGCAGAGGATAAAAGATTCGGAAAACCATCGCAGGCAGTTCTATATTTGACTCAGCCACTCTACAAGACCAATAGGAGTGTGACCTTCGACAATTGGTTCACATCAGTCGAACTTGTCAGAATTTTTAAAAAGAAAGAGGCTAACATGTATTGGTACATTGAAAAAAAAATAAGAGGGAGATCCCCCAGCTCATATAGGAGCCTAGCGACAGTGCACACTTGGTGCTTGGCCCGTATATCCTAGCGCCTGCTCCTGTAGAGGGAACCATCTGTATACCATTTTACGGTATTTTCTTTGAGATTATAGTCGGCGTTTTCCCGTTTCTAATCATTTCTTTTACTTAGCAATGTCATGAAGTTTTTCTCAGGGTTTCTTGATCATTACATCAGTTACATCACTAGGGAGATTCGCAGATGAGATGTAGTTATTCAGAGAGAACCAGACTCTCTGATTCTTTATTCTCTCATTACCTGCACCTTCCTTAGATATTCTGAGAATAGGCTACCCTATCAACCACTAGATGTAGAGGTGTAAGGTCCGTAATGACCTCAAGTGCCCTAGTTGGGCACATTCTCATAGCTCCAGTGACGCACACACTGGCAAGCCTCTGTACTTTATCGAGCCTTTTCCTCGTACTCACCTGACTTGCCTTGGCAAACCAGGCTACTGTCCCATATGTGATTATAGGTCTCACAATCATGACGTAGACGTACCGGGTTTTTCACTATAATTTGACCCCCCTTTAACTTTGTTACTAAAGGAGATACAAAAAAATGTTTCGTATAAAAGTTTCACGAAATCAACTGAGGTTTTTTGATATGACTCCACAAACTGAAATATATACAGGGTGGCCAACATATTGATGGCAACTCCATTTTTTCAAATGGAAACACCCTGTATATTTTTTCATGTTTGGCTAGCTCTTTTTCCCCTGATTCGAATATGTAACATATGTTGGTCTATCTCTTTTATTCTGAGAACCACAGAGTTTCAACTTTTAAGAACCACCTGCTAAGATCTGTAATCATTTTACAAGTGGCAGAGTGCCTTTACTGAAAATGCTCCTTTTGGAGTATAATAACGTGAATGGGAAGATATACAGGGTGAACAACATTGAATGCAACTATATTTTTTCAAATGGGACACCCTGTCTTGTATATTCTTCATTTTTTTGATAGGCTATTTCTTCCTGATCTCGAATATAAATGCGTATGTGGATGTGTCTCTTCAATTTTCAGAGTTTCAAAGATTTGAAATGACACCGAATAAAAAAATGTGTGAAATACCAACGAAATTCTTTATATCCAAACATTCTACTTAAAAGTATCATTTTAGAATGAATACTTAACAATTACTTAACCAATGAAAAATGATAAACTATGGTAGTATGGTAAGAATAACATTAACTAAAGAGAATTGCTCAAAAGGACTTCATTCAATACACATATATCATATAGTTGTCTCAAGTTGATAGACTATTTTTGATAGCATTATTATGGCTCTGATTCAAGTCAGAAATTAAAGCTTCAAAATTGTTTCTAATCATTACAATATTATCATTATTCTTTGTGCGTTGACGGGATCAGTTCCGAATTATGGGTTGATTTTTTATCATTAGTATTATTCTCCGTTTTCATTGATTGTCATTATTGCTGAAGTAGTAAATTTTTTTCCTTCAGGAACGGCTATGAAAACGTGTCCAACGGTGTTAAATCGGAACTATTTGGTGGCCATAAAATGGGTGCGCCATTACCAATCCAAAGATCAAATTGGCCACTTAAATATTCACGAACTTCCAAAACTCTATGCCAGATGGTTCTTCAAATTTGAAACTCTATGGTGCTCAGAATAAGGAAGATGAAGATAACCAAATGTTACATATTCGAAATCAGAGGAAAAAGAGCTAACAAGTATGAAAAAATATACAGGGTGTTCCATTTGAAAAAATGAAGTTGCCATCAATATGTTGGTCATATATTTCAGTTTCTGGACTCATATAAAAAAACCTCAGTTGATTTCATGAAACTTTTATACGAAACATTTTTTTGTATCTCCTTCAGTAACAAAGTTAAAGGGGGGTCAAATTATAGTGAAAAACCCGGTACAATCCATTCTTTAAATTTCTCAATCTAGTAATTGTCGTCTGAAATTGGTTACAGTCATTTGTAACCATTTAAAAATCACTCCTAATCTTGCTTCATGGGGTACTCCGTCTTACCCAGCCTTTTTGTCTAAACCCGCTTCTTTTATCTAAAGCTTGAGAACATTTTTTTCATTTCACTTTTGTTCCTATGCTTTAAATAGTTTTCCAAGAAGAGGTGTTATTTAGAATAGCCCGCTCTTTTGGTCGATGTCACGTTTGAAGCTGTAATTTTTTGACATTTGACAAGTAGAAACTACGCCAATTATATAAACGATACACTCAAGAACAGCCGAGAATATTGCTGCTGTAGTCGAAAGTGTTGAAGAAAACCCAGGTTTTTCCATTCCTCGTCGTTCTTTGGAATTAGGCATCTCGCAAACGTCATTACACCGTATTTTGCATAAATATTTGGGCCTTAAGACTTATAAAGTTCAGTTAACAAAAGAACTCAACAAAGTCGTGTTTTTGCTGATTGGGTCGTTGCAGTGCAAACGAAAAAATATCTTGAGTGATGAAGCTCATTTCCACCTCGGTGGCAAAACCGTCGCATCTGGAGCTCGGAAAACCCAAGAGTTATATTGAAAAGCCTCTTTATCCTCAACGTGTGACTGGTGCGGTTTATGGTCCGGCGGAGTCATTGGACCTTACGACAGTTACGATTAATGTATTGTGCTATCGAGAGCATTCTTTGGAATTAAGGATTTTTTTATGGCCGAAATTCGATAGTATTGACCTGGACAACATTTACTTTCAACGAGGCGGCGCTACGTGCCACACAAGCAACGAAACCATTGATCTTTTGCGGGAAAAGTTTCCGGACCGTGTTATCTCTCGATGAGGCGATCACAATTGGCCACCGAGATCTTGTGATTTAACACCTTGCGACTTCTTCGTTTGGGGCCACGTGAAAGTAAAGGTTACTCCGATAGCCCAGCGTCGATTCAAGACCTCGAAGATGGAATTCGTGAGGCTATCGAGGACATAGAGCAGCCACTTTGCGATTTGGTAATGGAAAATTTCATTGGGAGGGTATGGACCGGTAAGCGTGGTCGTGGTGGTCATTTTCCTGATCTTATTTTCCACTATTAACTGCATAGCTTCTTCTTTATAATGAATAAACATCCGATCATTTATATTGACAAAGGGCATTTTTCTTTGAATATCAAAATAACTCCTCGAATATATTCATGCATTTCTGATGTCGTATTCTGGGCAATTGTTCTGTTTTAGCATTCGGCTCACTTTCTTCAAGGTGTCAGATTATATTCGTTACTGCACAGTGATACTGCTCTATTAATCATGTTCAGTGCTACATCTTTTGTGTGTCGCAGAATTGACTTTCCAAGAGAAATAACGAAATAATTTTAATGTATATGACGATTTTTTGATTGAAATAAACACGAGCCTTGAGAAAGAATCACAAAAGTTTCGAAACGTTGGCATATATTAAGAAATCAAAATAAAAACTGGACCAAATTCCGTTAACATTTCATTCAATATTTATAATTATGGACGTTACTCTTCAACAATTCAATGAATAAAGTTTTACTCTTAGCATGAAAATATCAGTTTAATTCTCAATCGAATCTTAACTGACCCGTCTTGCCTCAACTTCACCTACCAAGAAATATTAATATTTATCGGAGAAATGAACAACTTGAGAATACAGATCTAACCAAGCTTCAACGATTCAATTTTAGGGTTTTCAATTCGCAACTCGTAAACGTTTGAACTTTAAGCAGGGAGTTCACTAGAACTCAAAATGAAAGGTAGATCTGTTTTTTTCAACTTGTATACAAAACAAGTAGGAATTAAAGAGAAGTTACCTGGCATTCGGGAAATAGACCCATGGTTAAAAAGCAAAAGGACATTGAGACTGCAGTGGTGTCAGAACCCTAAAAACGAACAAAAATTAATAAAATAAAATATAACACTGTAATAATTGACACCTACAGCGGATACGAGAGTATTAACTTGATCTTGTAATTGTTGATCTGTGAAATGATTGCCTTTATAAGATATCTCCAACAACAGTTCCAAAGATGTTTTCATTTGATCATTATCTGGAAAAGAACAACTTTGTATGTTTCCAAATGATCAAACTTCAAGGAGGGATTATACAAGTTATTTGCTACAAAAAATGTCATGTAACACATGAATCAATTTCAAGCGGATAACCGATTATCATTTTTGGTTCTTTTTTGTTCAAAGTAATGACGCCATGAATTAGCCCGTGGACGTCATTGATTTGAACCGCAAATGAAAAGACTCAAGAGCTGGGTTAAACTTCTGGTTATTAGAAAAGTAGGGTTGTACAGGTATCCCATTTTGGGCACTTTTCCGGATATCACCGTTATTTTTAACGTTAGCGGGATGCGGTTTTTGCAACAGTGTGCTACTTTTTTGTGAAACTAAAGATGGAGCAATCAGTTTTTGCATAGCCCTCTTAGTTTTTGCTATACAGGGGGGAAAAGAAAGTATCACTTTTCAATCACCCCCCGTATCTCAGTTATGCTTAACTTGGAGAAATGGTTGAAACGCATTCCCATAGATTTTTTTTCTGTAGATCCACTGGCGTTGTCAGTTTTTCAATTAAACTTTCCGTTTTTGAGTTATTGAGCAAACATATGTTTTTTTTAATGGGACACTCTGTATATTATTTTTTATTCTTAATGAACACAATCTCAGCTTTTCAAAAACATCAACAGCCTACTACTTAGTTATTGACAATTGAATTACAAATTCTTGAATTCTGAGCTTGGCTTTGAAAATAAATGCATAAAATAATATGTTTTTGAAAAGCTGAGATTGTGCTTAATAAGAATAAGAATAATATACAGGGTGTCCCATTTAAAAAACATATGTTTGCTCAGTAACTCAAAAACGGAAAGTTTAATTGAAAAACTGACTACGCCACTGGATTCTACAGAAAAAATCTATGGGAATGCGTTTCAACCTCAGAGGTTTCAACCATTTCTCCAAGTTTAAGCACAACTGAGATACGGAGGGTGATTAAAAAGTGATACTTTTCATTTCCACCCTATAAATAAAAAACTAAGAGGGCTATGCAAAAACTGATTGTGTCATCTTTAGTTTCACAAAAAAGTAGCACACTGTCGCGAAAACCGCATCTCGCGAACGTTAAAAATATCGGAGATATCCCGGAAAAGTGCCCAAAATGGGATACCCTGTACGCGGCCAATTTTAAAAGTATCTTCTTCGAGTATGCTCACGAGTACATATTATGTACTCGTGAGCTTAGCCACGTTACGATTTATATTGAGAAAACTACACTACTGGAAAAAATTAAAGGATCAAAAAAAAATTCCAAATTTTTCGGCAATTTTCAACATGCCGTAACTTTGAGAGGAATGTCGTACAAGGAATTTGAAAAAGGAAATTGTAGCTCCAAGTGTCTAGTTTTTGGATTGGAACTTCAAATTTTAAGTTTCAGTGGTTTTCGAGTAATGATAAAAAAATCAGCAACAAAAAAATTCTCAAAATTTTACCACTTTTTTTTCTTGTCTTCGAGCGAGGAAATTTTAATTTTGCATAATCGTTATAGTGATGGGATCCTTTGTTAATTCAGCTTTAATTAATTTTTTTATTGACCTCAATACGTCCACTTCTCACCGAGATATCGGTCTTCAAATGAAAAAGGATCCATTTATTTTGGTGGCAATACCCGTTATTAAATTAATTAAAATTTTATTTGTTTGTTCATTTTAATTTTCTTTTTTTGAAATTTGTGTACTATCTGCAATAGAAATGTGGAAAAAGCTCGAGAAAATTCTTTTTTGCCTTTTTTAAAGACTATGAGCTTCTCAGAGCAAAAAACGTGATCCTCATTTTTTTTCAAAAATTCAATCGAGTCAAACAAAAAAACGACTCCCTGGATTGAGTTGGCTCTTTGTTAGGTTTTCATCAACATATTGAACTGCGAAAGTCACACTTAACATTATTGGTTTCCTCAACATTTTCGATCCAGCGGTAGATTTTCCAAGAAACCACCAAAAGCCCTTTTTTTGTTAAATTTTTATGTTATGCGACATAAAGAAAAAAATTTTCTATGTATAAGCAATGGTTGTTCATTAATGAGAGTTCATTTAAGGTCTTGAGACCCTCCTTCAATTTTCTGTGCGATCATTGGTTGCTGGGAAATCGATACTCAAAGACAAATGGTTCTTTTTCCATTTGAAGACCGATATCTCGGCGAGAAAAGGACGTATTGAGGTCAATAAAAAAAATAAATTAAAGCTGAATTAACAAAGTATCCGATCATTTTAACGATTATGCAAAAATAAAATTTCCACGCTCTTAGACAAGAAAAAAAAAGTGGTAGAATTTTGAGAATTTTTTTGTTGCTGATTTTTCTATCATTACTCGAAAACCACTGAAACTTAAAATTTTTGAAGTTCTAATCCAAAAACAAGACACTTATTGGAGCTACAATTTCCATTTTTTAAATTCCTTGTACGACCATTCCTCTCAAAGTTACGGCATGTTGAAAATTGCCGAAAAATTTGGAATTTTTTTTGATCCTTTAATTTTTCCAGTAGTGTATTTCAACAGTTTCAATTATCGGCTTTGTTTCATTCGTTTAGGAATTAAACTTATCTATTGAAATCTCTTAGTTAGGTTCGTAAATTAACGCATCCAAAAGCTTCTGACTGTTGATATTAGTTGTTTAAAATAGTATTGTCCGAAGTTCTGAAAGACTGTGTTACAATTAATAGCTCTTAACTGTTAGGAAAATTTATGAATTTGTACTTAAGTTTCCATAAAAAGTTTTATTAATAGCAAACTTCACTCTGACCTGTGAGATATAGCCAAATACCACAGCGATATACATGTGAATTCAAATGCTATTGGATACTCTCCTGTATATTTTTCTGCAATATTTCCCCTTCGAATCATTTTCTGTCAGAACAAAAAACCTATTTTGTCAAGCGGAACATTCTGAAAAACATATGTTCTACGTTTCAAACATTAATACTCGTATTTTGGGATGCATGGAGTTGAACTTGAAAAGCATAATAATTAACATTTGCAATTCGAATTATGTTTATTGCATAAAACATAATATAAAAATATAAATAAATTGTTGATTGAGGTTTCTTGGGTTTTTCTAGCACTCAATTTTACCAGTAAACAGTTATTTACTTTTAATGAAATATATTTACTCCGACATATGTTTCGGCCCTATTATCATTATGGCCTTTTTCAAGAAGAATACAAACATCAATAATTCCTGTAGTATTTTACAGGAATTATTGATGTTTGTATTCTTCTTGAAAAAGGCCATAATAGGGAGTAAATAATTTTATTAAAAGTAAATAACTGTTTACTGGTAAAACTGAGTGCTAGAAAAACCCAAGAAACCTCAATCAACAATTTATAGATTAAAGAGCACAAGAAAACCAAACAACGAAAAAAATATAAATATAACTTTATATTGACAATTGGCAAATAACCAGAAACAGCATTCAAGCGACGAGAGCCGTGGGCCGGTTATTCGTTCTAGGATAAAAAGAGAATAACCAAGGGCTGAACTAATGATAGCCGCAGTTATTATTGGTTACCCGCTTGAAATTGATTATGGTCGTAATGTTGACGGTTATTCTTCAGTTTAACATTTTTCGAATTCACGAAATATTTCCAGGTTTTTCTCCAAAATGAGCATTATTCGGTTTTCTTTGTAGTCTCATATACGGGTATAGCCGGGTTTCAATGGTAAATCTGCCCCCGCGGCCTTTTCGATTTATATTGAGGGGATCGATTAGGCATTGAATGAAAATAAATCAGCCAACTTTTCAGCTTTTTATCTGTCGCCATTTTTGATATTTCTATGAAAAACACTTTTTTCGTTTTTATTTTTTTTCTCTTGTGATATCCAAAATTTTCGAATGGTGATTTTTTCTGTTGATTCTTTGCTATTAAAGGAATAGACGTATAATTTTTTCACGAATTTCAGCTGAAAAATCTCATTTTAGAAAAAAAAACAAAGTTTTTGTCATTTGTTTTTCGGTGTTCTTAAAAAGTGTCCACCGCCATTTTTTGACATAAAATGTCTTCTTTGGCCCTTTATACCCTGGAATTTTTTCACATTTTTAAAATTGGTGGAACATTTTAAAAAAAATTAAAACTTAATAAAACGGTAATTCAGTGTTTCTCTAGTGAGAAAAGTGACTTTCAGGTGAAATATTTTTCGCTAATTGTTTTCTTCACTTACCTTGTTCAGGGAACCAATATGAATACAACGGCACCAAAATAAGATGTATATCTGTTGAATCCTAAAATTCAAACAGTTTTAATTTTTTTTTAATGTTCCACCAATTTTAAAAATGTGAAAAAATTCCAGGGTATAAAGGGCCAAAGAAGACATTTTATGTCAAAAAATGGCGGTGGACACTTTTTAAGAACACCGAAAAACAAATGACAAAAACTTTGTTTTTTTTTCTAAAATGAGATTTTTCAGCTGAAATTCGTGAAAAAATTATACGTCTATTCCTTTAATAGCAAAGAATCAACAGAAAAAATCACCATTCGAAAATTTTGGATATCACAAGAGAAAAAAAATAAAAACGAAAAAAGTGTTTTTCATAGAAATCTCAAAAATGGCGACAGATAAAAAGCTGAAAAGTTGGCAGAATTATTTTCATTCAATGCCTAATCGATCCCCTCAATATGAATCGAAAAAGCCGCGGGGGCAGATTTACCATTGAAACCCGGCTATACCCTTTGACCACATATTCGGAAAGGGCAATAAATTTGCTACAAGATAAGAGAGTTTGTGTGCAGAACAAACTCCTATTGCGGACAAAATTTGTCCTATTTTTCAATGGTTTTTTCGATGAAATATTGGTCATTATGCACACGTTTTCTTTTCAGTAAAAAATACCTCATTTAGTGAACTTTCGAATGACATAATATCAACTTTTGTGCTAGCTGTTCATCCTCCGCCATAATATCATGGCTAGCATGATAACAACGAAAAAGTCTGAAAATTCCGATCCTGAATTTGCTCTATTTTGAAGCTCTCTGTGATCGAATTTCAATGTAACTCTTTAAAAGTAGACACCCTGTGTACAGGTTCGGTAATTCACATCGAAAACTTACGATATTCAATGCATTAGACAGAGTATTTTGCCGTATAGTTGAACAGTGGTATATTCGACAGATTTACGGATGAATGATCCAATAAACGAATAATATGGTTTTCTCTCTCAAATCGAGTAAAACAGGCAGGTCAACGCCTTGAGTCAATGCGTCAGGCTGCGCTTGATTCTCGATTGGAGTACTTTGAGTTGCCTACCATACTTGTTCATTTAGGTCACTCTCAACGATGAAGACAACTGTATAATCCGCATAGGACCATTCATTTATGTACGAAACGTAGCACGTAAATCTTTTGAATATATCACTGTTCAACTGTACCGCAAAATTATCTCTATGATAAATTGAATTTCGTATGATTCGCGGTTCATATTGAAATGTGAACATCTGAGAGGCTTGTTTAATTCTAATTTACATTTTGTTCTATGTTGTTGTAAATGTGGATAATCTTAGAAGTTTATAACCCTACCTTCTTCTCCAGCATACTCTTCTTTTTTCTTTTGTTCGAATATGGCTTTACGCTCTTTTATCACCTGAAAAAGTGTCTAATTATTTCCTATGTACCTAAGCAAGAAAATCAATCTAAATTCAAAATTATGTTTATCCACGACTATTGTAAAATCCGTCCATTATACGTCTCTGTGTTCTGCCTCAATAATAACAATTAATCACAAGGGAATAATGAGATTATAATTCATTGCTATCAGATGCTTCATAGATTTAGCTTTCAAATTCGTATTTCCTCATTATTCTAAAGTTTTCCAATTAACAAATATGGGCATACCTTGTCAATCGAGGGCCAAATATACTACTACAATTAAAAAAAAAGGTTTAAAATATATCAGTGGCGAACTAATTTTTTAGTCAGTTTTTGAGTAAAATTTCAACACCTTGTAACACGAAACGTTTGCGACTCCATGTTTATGGGACTTTTTTCTTTAACTTACTTAAGGAATCTCCCTTTCTCGTTTATACGTTCAATTTAGGAACAGGGTGCCTGTAAACAAATGCGAGGGACTTTGGGAGATGATTCCTCCATGAAAACGAGCAGGGGAAGTTCATATAATTTTTCTTCGAAATCGACCCCCCTTCCAAGATACAACCTTTGGAAAGCGATGACGAGTTGACAGTTTTAATTTTTTTACGGCTTCTTAAGAACACTGAGTCTTTAAACGATACATGATATGAAGCACTAAGTAGATGTTACGCACACAAATTTTTTTAGATCTCATAATTTTATTATTAGGAGTTGAAAATAACAACCCCCTATGATTTGCGTTCAAAAATTGTTTTCGTGGAATAAATTTTCTAAAAATAAAATTGTCTTATGGTTTCCGATTCAATTCTGGAGAAAAAAGTCTTCTGCAAAATTTTGATAGAGTCGATACTTTTCTCGGAAAAAAATAATACTTACAATCAGTTATAATCTCTGTTCATTCCATTTAATGAATATTCTAAGATATTGTATGTCTAGTACAGGAAATTAAAGCAAAAGTGCATATCTGCCAAATGCAAATTCGAATAAACTACCATTTTTATAACTGAGTCATTTATTTTATTACTGCAAAGTATTTATTGAAAAAATCGAACTCTTCAGAAAATGAAAATTGTAGAAAGAATCATAGAAAATCTTTTTTCTTCTGTCAAAACCAATTTTGAGCATAAACAATATCTCAGAATATTCATTCTAAGGAACATACGATGAAATTAAGGCTCTGAAAAGGGGAGTATACCAGACAGCCATGCTGGGTCCAACCACAGACTCGAAAATTACAGAACAATTCGAATGAAATGAAATCTGCAATCGAATAAATGCTTATGCTTACCTGTCTAGTCTCCAACTTTATTGTTTTGAATAAAAAATCAATACTTTCTATTAACTATTCTTCAAAAAAAGCACGCAACTAACAATAGAGCACAATAACTGAGAAATTGACATTACCATCTGTAATTTTCGAGTCTATGGTTGGACTCAGTCAGCCTGTCTGGCATACCTATCTTTCAGTGAACAGTGATCATAACTGCTTGTTAGTTTTTATTTTTCCGAGAAAAGTATCGACTGTATCGAAATTTTGCAACAGACTTTTTTCTCCAGAATTGAATGAAAAACCATAAGAGAATTTTACTCTTCGAAAATCTATCCCACGACAACAATTTTTGAAGGAAAATCATATATACAGGGTGTCCTGAAAACAATGGATAAGCCTGCAACTTTAGATAGACACTGTCGTGATCTAACTTATTCTAAATTTGGACCTTAATGAAAATTCGAGATTCGAGAATTCCGAGATATTTATTGTTTTCTTATTTTTAGAAAATTTCCAAGTGCGATTAGTTTTTCTAGTGCCATTTCTACAAATGGAGAGGTATTTCGATATGGTTTTTTTTTATTTCACATGAGATAATTCAGCTATCGGAAACAAAGACTTAAATTCATCAAACTAGTGTAAAAAGTTAGAAACTCGTGAATTACAAAGAAAAATTGAAAACTAAATGAGATTTCTTTCAAGTTTGATGAGCTACAGTTTTAAAAAAATGTAAATGTAAAATTTCATTCTCGTAACTACTTGATTACCAAATAGTCGAAAAATGTCGAAAAACTGTTTTTGTTGTAATCGTTATTCTGAGCTCATGTGTTAAAGTCAGGAGTCCACTTTTGTTGGAATCTAGTGGAAAATTACGAAAATTATTTTTATTTCGAAAAAAGCAGTAGCGTATAGCTTCTCTGGTTGAATAGAAATATGGCATTATTTTCATTTAACACCTTGTATCTCGAAAACCTTACCGGACCTAATTGTATTTGACAATATTTCTTATTTTCTTACATTCTGTCCAGCGTTAAAAGAAAAGTATCAACTTAAAAATACCCTGTGTTGCTACAATAGAGGTATGTGGAATATTCATTACAAATAAAATAAAATGAATCATTACCAAATTACTATTCTATGGAAAAAATAAAACGAATTAGTACCAGTTACTTATTCATTGAAAATGAATAAAGATTTCGAAATCAAACAATGAATTCAGTCATGCATAGCTTAAATTTATTCAATAAAAATGAAACTCTGCTTGCATAGAACAATAATAACAAGCTCATTACGCAGTAAGAGTGAGAAATCACCTGAATGCAAAATACCCTCAGAGGTGGATAGGCCGGCTTGGCCCTATTTCATGGCCCCCGAGATCACCGGACTTAAACCCCCTGGATTTTTTTTATTGGGGGTGCCTAAAAGATCTTGTCCACTCCAAGCCAATATCTTCGATTGAGGAGTTACGGGCTCGTATCCAAAATGCAGCGGCTCAAATTAATACGTCGCATTAAAAGTGTGCTCATTAAAAGGTGTAGAGCGTGTATTAGGAGCAAGGACGTCAATTTGAACATTATTATGAATAATGTTCGATATGAATAATGAACTTATTGTTTCATTTTGCATTCTTTATTCATTTTCAATGAATAGTAATTTGGTAATAGTATTAAAGTTCTTTGAAAGATTCATAATGTTGCTATTGAACAATAACCATAAGGAACCCTCCGTTAGTCGCGCACGGTCTGTGAGACCGGCCAGACACTTTTTATCCTAATTTTCAGAAATTCAGGGGGCATGGAATCTCCGGCTCCGTCTATCTTTCCGTAAGGATGCGACAGAGAGTCCTTGCGAATCTCATTGTGAAACGTGCTAGTACGAAAAAATATATCGTAACACGGTGTGGGAGACCGGCGCGACTACTCTCGTACCCTATTTTTTCATATCTTGATAGTTCGATTGTGCGGTGTTTTTGTTCTGTATAACTTATAACGAGGTAAATTCATAGTTTTTTAGCCATGTGGTCGTACGAAAAAGAGCAAGCTCGACTGCAGAAATTACTAGAGGTTTTAGATGAGGAAGAGGATAAAATAGCAAATGACGAACATTCAGATATTGATCAGTCTGAAGAAAATTTGAATATTAGAACAACAACTTGCGAGTGATGACTCAGAGCAGAATATTTCTGATGATGATGAGGAAGAAAATCAAAGTAATACACTGTCGATTTTTTGGCAAAGATAAAGTGACGCGTTGGAAAAATTCCCCCCACAACAAAAAACTGCCTAGAAAATGGCATTCATTAAGCTAAAATATGTTTGAAGAATCATTTTTATTTGATGAAAGGTGTAACTTTTTGTTATTTCTAGTCTTCAAATCCTTAGAGTTTGATTTTTTTTATGACTGAACTAGCAAACCCGGCGAACTCCGTTTCGCCACCAGATGGCTTCGTTTTCTGTAACATTTCGTTCGGTGATAAAAAAATGAAGAAATTTTTTTTTATATTAAATATAAAAAAAAAATTTCTTCATTTTTCAAATTTTGAAAAGGAACAACAGTAATAAATTCATTTCGATTACAAAACTTAAGTGTTACTTAGTTAAACTTCTCTAAGTAAATGAAAGAGAATCCAAAGTAAATACTGAATCGAAGCGTTATACGTTTCTTCAAACTATCCGTTTTTTTGAAATGCTCTTTGGTAAACCATATTTCTGTTTTTTGGCCTGACGTAAACACAAACAAAGCGGATGGTTTTCCAACTCGTGAACACGTATAAAGTATAACTGCCATGTAAAAAACAATGATTTTCTAGTCAGGCCAGTAGATCTACCTTTTAAGTAGATTTGTGAAACCGGTAGATCTACCTTTCTAAGTAGGATAATTTAACCGGTAGATCAATTGAACCGATAGATCAGATGAACAGTAGGTCTTTCGAACCGTTTGTATACCTCGATAGATCATCATTGGTTATTGATGTTCATAGATATTTGATATATTCCTTGTATCTGTCTGACTACACTACACACCCTGTATATACTCAGAGCGTCTATTGAACATTTATGGGAAAAGTAATACAAATGTTCGTGTTAGGAAGTAGAAAATTACAATATTTGGCATTTTTATGAAGAGACCCTGTATAAATCAAACCACCATCGATAGTAAATCATTTGAAATTCAAAAACTTCTTCGTTTCTGTGGAAATGTCTCTGTGATAATGCAGAAATTCAAATATTCGACATGTTTATAGGAGCACCCCGTATGAATCCGAAGTATCTATATTTAAAATTCCACCTCCTGTAACGAATCACTCGAAATTCAAAAGCCCCTTCAATTTCATTGAAAGCTTTCTGTTATAACGTAGAAATGTGAAATAATTGATAGATTTATAGAAACACCCTGTATATATCTAAAACGTACCTGCATAAAACATGCACATGAAAATTTTGAATTATTTTCATCAGCTTTCTTTGAACCTGGAAAAATACTTTTTATCCAGAATAAACAGAACATGCCACCATGGGGTTTCGAAACCGGTACACTACCGGGTCCACACACCTAGACGTTAGTCGTTACACCACTTGCCTTGTTACACGTGAAGACTGTTTATCTCAGACTTCAAGGGGTTTTAACATGTAAACATATCAGGAAATCGAAAAAATATATTGAAATATCGATAATTATCATAATACATACAGTTTGATATCATTTCCTGGCGTATTTTTTCCTAAAATACGAATAATCCCCGAATTTTGTTCTCATTACGTTATTTGTCAGGGAAATTCGGTTTAGTAGAAACCTCAAATATCACTGCGACCTGAAATGATGCTTTTGATCGCTGAAATATTAGGAATTCGTTGAATGAACGTTGAAGTTGATGATTTCATATGGACTTACCTATTCAAATAACGTTTTCCACTCGAAACGAACAAATGTTCACATGAGACGTACCTATGTCAAAAATATTTTCTTCTTCCTGGTTATGTGAGAATTCCTGCAACGAATGTCTTCGTTAATTAACGTTATAGAACTACTCGAAAACGATATTCGTACCTTTTTTGATTCGGATCTGGCCTTTTTCTTCTGAAATGAGGAAATTGTTGGAAGCACTTCCCTCTCGAAAGGGGACTTGACAGTTGTCATTGAATTCGATGTCATAAATAATGGCATTTTCAGAAATGTACCAATTTCCTACGTTCTTCTCGATATCTTGAAATTTTTCCTGAATTTTCTTTGCTACAAACCTAGCGGAGCCCGAGACCTTTCCAACGAATGCGAAACCGTTGAAATCGGTTCGTGCGTTCTGTAGTTAAAGGGTCAGGGAGGAAATCCCGACTTATTTTTATATAGTAGATAAAGTAAGGTGTATGAATAAAATTAATTTTTTTGGAATTTCCCCAATATATTTGCATCAATTCGAAATATGTACCAATCTTGCATTTTCTTGTCACTCAGTTATGTTTTGAAAGACATCCATTTGAATTTTTAGGCAAAAACTCATTCCACTTAGCATTCAGAGCTCAATGAGTAAGCACGGTCTGTGAGACCGGCGCGACTACCCATGTTAAAAATTTTGACGCGACTATTCGAGGGTTAAACAAATCAGAATAGCTAGGTATAATCATACATTTACATTAACACATGAGTTCAGAATAACGATTACAACCAAAACAGTTTTTCGACATTTTTCGACTATTTGGTAATCAAGTAGTTACGAGAATGAAAAACTACAGAATGCCTAGGCTTATGATACCTTTTTTTAATCTGCAATAACTGAGCAAGTTTTTAAGATGATGTCTACCAGGGGCGTCCTACAATTTTTTTAACACTGTAGCTTATCAAACTTGAAAGAAATTTCATTTAGTTTTAAATTTTTCTTTGTAATTCACGAGTTTCTAACTTTTTACACTAGTTTGATGAATTTAAGTCTATGTTTCCGATAGCTGAACTATTCCATGTGAAATAAAAAAAACCATATCGATATACCTCTCCATTTGTAGAAATGGCACTAGAAAAACTAATCGCACTTGGAAATTTTCTAAAAATACGAAAACCATGAATATCTCCGAAACCGTGGAATTTTCATTAAGGTTAAATTTTGAAATAAGTTAGACCACGACAGTGTCTATCTATAGTTGCAGGCTTATCCATTGTTTTCGGGACATCCTGTATATATTTGAAATTTACTTAACCGTATAGGGTTACGAGAGGTCAGTCTGAGTCATTAGAGAGTTGAAGTGCGCGCAGCACGTAAGCCCGAACGTGGACGTAGACGTGAGAAATATAACGTTTACGTCTTGGAGTAAAAATAGAGTTGAAGTGCTGCCATACGTACGTACGGCAGACCATTAGAGACTAAAGCTAACCTATTATTTCTTTTTGTTGTATTCTGGCAGAAAGTTTCTGATATAAGCGATTCAGATTGTCTGTTTCCTATAAACCAATTGATGATGTGAACATATATTGTAGGATTACTTCATTACATTCGAATTTCAAAATGAATAATAATGAAAATAATTTTTCTATAACTTGAGTTCTTGCCGAAAACAGGAATTTTAGAGGAAATCATCACAAATGAGTTACTTGTATGTAAATATCACTCTCATTTGAAAGGAAAATGCCACATTTGTAACTTATCGAAATAATATATTAGTTCTTGGTACTTATATGCAATCTCGTAACAGAAGTATTGCATTGAAAAAAATTCAACACTTCTCAGAAACTTGCAAAATCACAGTTTATAAATAATAAGGAAGATATTAAGTAAAAAGTTAATTAATCGTATTCTCAAAACAAAGTTTCAGCTACTAGATTGTTTTTAAATTTTTAAGGTTAGAAGCAATTCATTTCAAAATTCCAGCATTCGCCATTCATCGGTCGGATTCGTTCAACTTTCGGTTACGTACGTACGTACTACGTACGTACGTAACAGGACGCTAGTTTACGTCGCACGTAAAGCCGGCCCAAGCGTGAACGTAAGAAACTGACGAGTGCGCATGAGCACATGTCAATTGTAACGTTTACGTCTACGTCCTTGGCAGCACTTCAACTCTCTATTGATCGAGTTAATAGCACCGTACTTTCCGAACACGGGTTGGATGTTCGGGTTAGGTAAACGAACGCGAAGGTCAGGGATCGAGTTAACCCGAGTAAGTATCCGAAAACCCCTAATTACTCCTGTCTTATTAGACACTTCCAACACCTATTTTACTGAAACTTACTCTTTGGGAGAAACCGTTAAGCTCTGTGACCGCTTTGGTGAACTCCTTCCCAATCTTACTCGCATAGAAAATCACACCTGGATGGTATACCACATTGAAAATCCTGGTCATTGCGATTTCCATCGCCCTGTAAACATTCGAAATTTTCATTATGTTAAAATATTCTTTGGAAAATACCTACTTGTCCAACAAGCCACCGTATGGGTTAGAAGAAGTTTGAGCGTCCACTCTAAGACCCATAGCTGATTCTGAAATATTTGTAGATAGTGAAAAAGTTGTCATTTACGAGGGTTGCCTTTCTTTAACCCTTTCACTCCCAATTGTTTTTTTGTGAGTATTCATGGTACTCAACAGCTTAATGAGCTATTTAACACTTGAATGATATAAAAACGTTGCCGATTTATTTTTAATTTTAGGGGTGTAGCTAGGGAGTAGTGGGACACTTATATCCCAGTGGAAATATCGTAAGGGACATATTTAAACCAATGGTACTCATTATAAATTTATTCAAAACAAATTTGCATGTATGAAAACTAGAAAAACAATTTTTGCACAGAGGAACATTGCAAGCTGAGCAGAAGGTTGTTGTGTGTTTTTCTCTGTTATTTTTTGCACAATGGGACGTATACAGGTGTCCCATTACTCGACGTCAACCCGGAACCGGGTGAAAAGGCAAGTAATGCTGGTTGCCAGAAAAATATAAAAAAAAATCTAAGTTGCATGATTTTAAAATAATGCGCATTTAAAAAAACACGCAAAATTCCACACCCTGTGACAGTCTTTTCGCTCCTGTTGCCACAAATATCAACTTTTTCAACTTTTTTCTTTGCTGTGTAACCTTGAATAATGCTTGTCTAAACTGTAATCAAAATTTTGATACCAGCTGCTCTAGGTTTCATAAAAATAGGGCTTAATTCTCGGAAAAAAATACTACGTAGGTTTGGCATGTTTTTTCAAAAGTTGGCGCATTTAGTGAGGATTCCAAAATGGTATAATACTTGTTTAATTTTAGCTGCCGTAGTTCAAATTCATTTTCGATTGCCTTTGAATACACTTTTTCGTTAACTGCTTCCCAGAGTAATAGAGTCCAATAGGTGCTAGTCCGGTGATCGGGCCGGCCACGTGATTGAACCAGAACGTCCGATCCATCTTCCGGGAAAAAATGTTACCAGAAAAAAAAATTTTCAGAGAAATTTCTCAGGAAAAATTTTTTCTAGAAAAATTATTTTCTCTGGAATTTTTTTTTCTGATAAAATTTTTTCCCGGAAGATGGATCGGACTTTCTGGTCCAATCTCGTTGCCGGCCCGTTCACCGGACTTGAATCCATTGGACTCTATTACTGGGAAGCCGTTAACGCAATCGAAAATAAATTTGAACTACGGCAGCTACATTTAAACAAGTATTATACCATTTTGGAATCCTCACTAAATGCGCCAACTTTTGAAAAAACATGCCAAACCTACGTAGTACATTTTTTTTTCAATACAGTCAGTTGAAACTAGGCAATTGTTTATTTCGATTTTTTTTCTGAGAAGTAAGCCCTATTTTTATGAAACCTAGATCAGCTGGTATCAAAATTTTGATTACAGTTTGGACAAGCATTATTCTAGGTTACACAGCAAAGAAAAAAGTTGGAAAAAGTTGATATTGTGGCAACAGGAGCGATAAGACTGTCACAGGGTGTGGAATTTTGCGTGTTTTTTTTAAATGCGCATTATTTTAAAATCATGCAACTTAGATTTTTTTTTTATATTTTTCTATTAACCAGCATTACTTGCCTTTTCACCCGGTTCCGGGTTGACGTCGAGTAATGGGACACCCGTATGTCCTAAAACAAAATTATTATTTTCTTGTGACCAATGGAACGAAGTTTGAAGCTATCATGTAAAGAATTTATTTCTCCAATATGATATATTTCTTACCTGGACATAATATAACAACTACAGCACCAACTACTGGAAAAATAAAACGAACGTGATACCTAATATTCGGGAACTTCGTCTGCTCTCGTGCACGCCTAACCTACATTTAACATATGTTTATTCGTAGATATGGTTCTAAACTACCAGCGGGACATATTCGATTCGGTATAGCACATCTCAATTTCCCTACAGTAATTTTTGAATATGTGGCGGGACGTATGTGACCCATTGGGAGTGAAAGGGTTAATTCAGAATAAGACAACAAAATAAATATGTACTAATCATCGAATATGAATAAATATAGGGCTTGCCAATAAATGGTGTCATTTTCAGTAGCCCGTTATTTCGGTAGATGTCACGTTTGAAGCCGTTTTTGACATTTGACAAAAAGAACTACGCCATTAATAAAAATGGAATGATACACGCTTCGAACACGCATTGGAAGTTTTAAAATTCACTATAAAATGGTGAACATTTGGCAGAGACGGTTCATAAAACTCGAACATTTTTGGGTCGTCGTGAAGCACCTTGTCTGACCGCAATAAAAAAATTGGTGGATAAATTTGAGTTGGGTGGACAAGTTAGTGATGCGAAGAATAAAACCCGTGCACGTCGCTCAAAAACAGCAGAGAATATTGCTGCTGCAGCCGCAAGTGTTGAGAAACCCAGGTTTGTCCATTCCTCGTCGTTCTGGAATTAGGCATTCTACAAACGTCATTATACCGCTCGTTATACCGTATTTCAAATACAGATTTGGGTCTTAATGCTTATAAAGTTCAGTTAACACAAGAACTGAAGCTGGCCGATCATCAACAACGTCGTGTCTTTGCTGATTGGGTCGTTGAAATGCATGAAATATAATATAGATATAGAAAATTCAATTGGAATCTTGGAAAGGAGAGACTCCAGATTTCCATAAAAAAAATATCCGATTCGGATGAAGTTTATTTTTAAAATGAAGATTGATACACTCAGTGGCGTAACTATACCATCTGGGGCCCGTGGCAAATTCTTTTGATGAGGCCCTATCAGTGAAAATCGTCACGTTGTACTCAGTAATTTTAATAAACTTAGAGATTTTCAGCGTACTCAATTACACGTTGTATATGTTGTATTGGAGAGTTCACATTCATCCATAGAACATAATATCTCGAAGCATTCATCATCTATTCGCTAGCTTTTCCGTGAAAGAAACCTGCATACATTTGCAATGAAATACAAATAACAATTCAATTTCAATAAGGTATAAATTAAGAAAAATCTTTTCTTCGAGCTTTCTTTTCCGCAAAAGCGTCTGTAACATCTTGAAAGTTTAAAGATCAGGCCATAGAATTTTCAATTGACAGAATAGCCAAGTTACATAACTTGTCTATAGTCCCATAGAATTTCTTAAATAGGTTTTTATCAATTTAAGTTTTGAAAATGATCTTTCAGCACTAGCTGTAGTCGCAGGAATTGTTAGTAATAACATAAATGCAATGCATACTCCAGGAAAGCTGCAGGACATAAAATGATTTTTCATTATTAATAAATCACTAAATCAGCAAGGTCTCTAATACATGAATATTTTTCTATTTCGTCTCTGAAAATGGATCGAAAACTGAGAATTTCTCTGGAAAATGATTCAGATATGTCTTTTTTATATATCTCAACAAATTCTAGAGCTTTTTATAATAGATCAGTGTCGTTGGAAACTTTCAAAGTAGAAGGCTCCAAAACACTAAAATTTGAAACATCTTTTTATTTCGGTTGGTTGAAATGCTTAACGATGAACTTGTATAAAATTGTATTATGGTCTTTAATTGTCTCACTTTGGATTTTGAGCAGAACTTATGAAAATAGACTTTTCAACTGAAATAAAATACTCAGGTACAGTGTGAAAAAATACTTTTGAGCTCGCGGCCCCTTGGGCCGGGGCCCCCTTGGGGCGGAGGCCCGTGCATTTTGCCACCCCTGCCACCCTGTAGTTACGCCACTGGATACACTGAATGTTCATGCAGAATAATGCCGCCATAGTGTAAACAGAACCATAGGAAATTCAATTGGAATATTGAAAAGAAGAATTTTTATATTTTCATATCAGATATCCGATTTAATGAATTTTATTTTTGTGAATGAAGACTGTTATGCTGAATTTTCATGCAAAATTTTGTGGCCATTGTGTCAACAGATCCATAGAAAATTCTATTGGAATGTTGAAAAGTAGAATCTCTATATTTCCATCACATAACCGATTTGAGTGAAATAACGTAAATAAAAGAATGTTGCACATTTGTGAACTTTTAGCTGGCCTGATGATGGAATAAATTTCCAAATCGATCGCCGAAGAATACAATAAATAAAATATAGTGTGTTTTAATACATTTCCGATACTATGTAACTTCAATGGAACATACTATGAAAGAATTAATTTATAAAATTGAATTTGATTTAATTTTTGATAATAATGTGATATTACCGCATATCGTGTCCAGTGTCAATCTTGACATCATAGTCATAATGTCAATATCAGGTTGACCAACTTTCTTTTCAAGAAGACTGACCAAAATTTCCGTTTTATCCTGGAAAATTGGAATGAACGAATTCAATATTTTCTGGTTGAATGATGGATTGATGAGTTTTCGGTGTTTCTTCCAAGTTTCCACTGAAAAAAAAATTTCATTATAACGTTGAGGGGTGCTACGTTTGAACATTCAGAATTAAACATTTAGGAACTTGCAGTCAGAAAAAAAGCTTTTGCCCGGTTGTTCACAGTGGAAAAACGATGATTTAAATTTGAATATACAGGGTGATTGGTGACGTAAGGGACAACGGCTAACTGGAGATAGAGGACCTCAAACTGAATGAGGATTGGGGGTTTAAATGTCCTATAAGGCTATTAGTTTCAGAGATACAGGGTGTTTTTTGCAAAAGTGCTAAAACTATAAACTCCCATATCTTCGTCGATATGGCAAATTTTTTCGCTGATATTTGGCAAGCTTGTTACTAAACATATTCTCCATCAGATCGAGAAGAAAAATTCCCAAAAATTGCAGGTCCGTATCCAAAAATTTCAATTTCCGTGTCAGGTGAGAAATATCACTCGGTATATGAGATAAAAAAATTTAAGTGGAAAATTGGAATCTTCAAGAAACACTGAGTAAAAATCTGTTTTTAGTTTGAATGGCACAAATTTTTCATAGTTTTTATGATATGTTGAAAGTCGAATATTACAATTTATTCATATTGAATTCAAAAAACATACTATTCCTGATAGAAAAAACACTGAATTTGAGATGCTTAAATAATCCTGACGCATTTTGAATATTCATTCACATCTTGTACTCCTTTTTTTATCAATATTATAAGAAAAATTAAAAAAACAATAGAAATACAAAGAGAGGAACAGTAGCACATATGATTCATAAAAAAATCAAATAAACAAATGCTCGATATGCTAGAGCCAGCGCCGTATCTAGGTACTACTGCGCCCGTGGCAAGATTCTCTTCAGCGCCCCAAATTGGAGTAGATTATTCAATTTTTTCAATTTTGCTTTATTTTTTCAAATCGGCTCTTGTTCGTCAAAGGTGAATGTCATCTCAACAAATTGAACATGCTCGACATACATCGCAATCGTATTTTTATTTACTGTCCACGTCGTTGGATTGTTAATATCAATCTCAAAATTTGTTTGCAGTTCATGATTTTGTTGAACATTTTCTTCATTTTCTAGGTTTTGACTAGATGTAAATTCTATATTTTTTCTTTGCTCGTCTTCACTATCTGAAGAACTAGATACAGAATGAGAAGGACTGCCAGTTGTGGATACTTTGGTAGTACACGGTTTTTGTGGTAGCAAAACTTTGATATGTCACTAGTATTGGCTTTTAAGGCAGCAGTCTTTTGAGCACGCAGTGCTTTATTTTGTGCCCCTGATAACTTTTTTGGTGGCATGTCTGCAAAGAAACAATACTAAGTATTTTTTTGAACCCTTTGAAACATTTTTTATTTTTTATTCTCATCATGAAACCAACCTGCGCGAAGAATTAAAAAATGGTTTCTGTCGGAGACCACAATGCTTCAAGGTAAGCCTAGGATTCTAAGGCAATGGAGAGATAACATCTGGTAAAATCGTTTTTTTTTGAGAAATCTGTTGGTAAAACTACAATTTCTGATGCATAAATAATTTAATACTCAATCAACAACCAACACTTCATATCAACTTTTTGTTTTAATTAAATTGGTTTCAGATTTCTAACTACTCCTCAGAAAGACTCATAAAACAAAAAACAGAAATCAATTTTTCCGAAAAAATTTTGAAATATCGACTAGGCTATCAATCCTCCTCACTTCCGCAGAAACCTATGCTTAATACTTCGATACAGTAATAAATAAGTTTAGATAAATGCTTCCATTTCGTTTAACTTTGCAGTTACACTTGTTCTCTTCACTCTATTCTTTGTTTTTTATTCACCGTTTCCAGTCACCTCAGAGGCGCCCCCACAGACATAAATATAGGTACGCCTCCTAAGTGCGCCCATCCACTGTTCCAGTCAGTCAACGATGCGTCAAGTCCTCGCTCTATCTTATCTACCGTGGCATGTTACCCCAATATTTGGTAGGCGCTTCTATATTTTATTCTTCGAATTTTTTTGGCACTCAAATCTTTTTTCAGTTGATATATTTTGGCGCCCCTGCGGACCTTGCGCCTGTGGCGGGGGCCACTTGGCCACACCCTAGATACGGCCCTGGCTAGAAGCCATTCCTCTCACACACTTAATGACTCTTTTGAACAATTGAAGTACTTTTCATATCCACAAGATGAAAAATTATACTCTTGATAGAACAGAAAACACTCGAGAAAAGTTTGACTTTCTTCTCAGAACCCCTGAACAATAATCAATCTGGTACTTATGTTTTCAAGAAAATTTATTCTTCAATGTAATAATGTATGTATTTTGAGGACTTACTTTCCACTAATATGTACCTAGGTATAGCAACTTCATCTTCTTTTGAGAAGCGTATAATTTCTTTAATGCAAACAGAATATTAGGGAAACAAGTGATTTTTTAGAATAAGAGGTTTATTATTCATTATAAATAAAATACATCCTACTACACAGAGTAGGCTTATTTCAAAAAATGACGTTTATATTCATACATTCATTGATTGTGTATTATCGGGAATTGTGTCGTTGTTTATCTACTGAAAAATGCCTTCAATACTCACGAATGAAGAATATGTAGATTATACTTGTTTTTGAATTGCGCAAAATGAACGGATATAATATTTGGTCTCAAGATAAACCTCATCTCAAAAGAGAAAGAAATCATTAGAGTTCAAGAGAGCCAATAAATGCGTTGAAGCAAATTGCTCTGATTTCGAGCATTTGCTTAGTTGTTTTCTCATGAATCATTGCATTATTTAATAAAAGAATAAATTTTGTTGAAAGAATAAGTATCAGATGGATTATTGTTCTGAGAAGAAAGTCCAACTTTTCTCGAGCTGAAATCTAGTGCTACTGTTCTATCAAGAGTAATTTTTCATCTTGTGGATATGAAACGTACTTCAATTGTTCAAAAGAGCAAATAAGTGTGTGAGGGGAATGGCTCCCGCATATCAAGCATTTGTTTATTTGATTTTTTATGAACCATATGTGCTACTGTTAATATTTTTGTGTTTGTATTGTTTTTTGAGTTTTTCTTATAATATTGATAGAAAATTTAATGAAAAAGTATTTCAAGATGTGAAGGAATATTCAAAATGCGTCAGGATTATTTAAGCATCTCAAATTCAGTGTTTTTTTCTTTCAGGAATAGTGTTTTTCTTGAATTCAATATGAAAAAATTGTAATATTCGACTTTCAACATATCATAAAAACTTTAAAAAATTTGTGCCATCAAAACTAAAAACAGATTTTAACTCAGTGTTTTTTTGCAGATTCCAATTTCCCAATTAATTTTTTTTTATATTTCATATACCGAGTGATATTTCTCACATGACACGGAAATTGAAATTTTTGAATAAGGACCTGCAATTTTTTGGAATTTTTTCTTGTCTATCTGATGGAGAATATTTATATTAACAAGCTTGCCAAATATCAGTGAAAAATTTGCCATATTGACGAAGATATGGGAGTTTATAGTTTGAGCACTTTTGCAAAAAACACCCTGTATCTCTGAAACTAATAGCCTTATAGGACATTTAAATCCCCAATCCTCATTCAGTTTGAGGTCCTCTATCTCCAGTTAGCCGTTGTCCCATACGTCACCAGTCACCCTGTATACTGATGGACAAAATTAGCGCACCACCTAAAATTTCGTTATTTTTTAACAACTGATATCTTCCCAATCTTTAGTCGGATTTTAACGTTTTTTTCTTTCAATTGTAGCTCCGTTATTGTCGAATTTCCTTCCTTAAACAGAAGTCCAAAAAATGAAATCCTCATGTTGTACAGGGCGTTTAAGTAATGTCATGTTTTATAGTCAAATTTTACCGTCTTCTGTGGGCAATGCCAGGTTGCTGAGGCATATAAAAACAATAGAGCGTTGTAGCCTAGTATCTCTTGAGTATTTTGTTTTTTTAAAAACCAATTAATCTTGAAGTCGTCCAGAGATATTCAACTTTTTATCAAGTATTTTATGCATTAGCCATGAATATCTTCGCAACCATTTGTCCAATTTGAATGTTTTTCTTTAGTTGCAGCTCTTTTATTGGCGAATGCATCATGATGTACAGGGCGTTCAAATTTTCGGTTTTTTTCATTACAGTTTAACGCCTTCTGTGGGCAATACCAGATAAATGAGGCTTCTAAAAGATATACAATGATGTAGCCTAAAGTTTCCTGAGTATTTTGCTTTTTTGAAAAGCAATTTAATCTATACCATTCCAGAGAACATTTTTATAACATCTTGCATTTTTCTGTTTTTCTTCATTTCTTTTCGTTTATTTTTGTGTTTCCTTGATTACTCGTATGGATCTTGTACCTAGCGATCCGGGAAGGGGCAATAAATTCTGCGAGAGAAGAGAAGAGGCTGGTATTCACATTTACAGTGGCCGGCTTTTAGTCCTGACCTGAACGTAATCGAAAACAGGTGCGTCAAGTTGGTGACACACCCCTCGAATTTTGGTATCAAATTGTTTTGCGAATTTTGTGCCCATTTTGTGCCAATTTGTGCCGTATGTTATGAATTTTGTGCCCGTTCCGTTCTAGAGATATTTCAAGTTTTTCAAGTGTGTCACACAAACTTGACGCTGTGACACACTTGTGGAAATATGAAATTTTTTTTCTTTCAATAAATTGTGCCCATTCTGTGCCAATTTGTGCCGTATATTATGAATTTTGTGCCCGTTCCGTTTTCGAGATATTACAAGTTTTTCAAGTGTGTCACCAACTTGACGCTGTGACACACTTGTGGAAATTCGAAAATTTTCTTCTTTCGATAAATTGTGCCCATTTTGTGCCAATTTGTGCCGTATGTAACGAATTTTGTGCTCGTTCAGTTCTCGAGATATTTTGAGTTTTGTTTGTGGGGAGCGTCAAGTTGGTGACACACCCCTCGAATTTTGGTATCAGATTGTTGGGGAATTTTGTGCACATTTTGTTCTGATTTGTGCCGTATATTATGTATTTTGTGCCAGTTCCGTTTTAGAGATATTTCGTTTTTCATGTGAGTCACCAAGTTCACGTTGTGTTATTCCTGTGAGATGAATTGATGTAGCAGAATTCAAAGACGAGCGTTAATTCCATGTCATAATATTATGTGAACATTTTGAAATATGAGTTGTTGAACTGGCAGACATTCGGTGAAAACAACCAAATTTCAATGATTCGACGACCTTTCCACTTAGAATGATCAACTCAATATAATAATTGAGTTGATGAATTAATATACAGGGTCTCTATAAATGATTATAACAGCGCAGTTGGCGTTGGACTGTTATAAATAGTTATATTCTAAAGTAAACTTCAATTTGAACAATCGATACTGTGAGCTTAAGCTGGTGGTTTCGTTATAAATTGAATAATGCTACTGGAATTATAAATTTGTAGAGAATTTGTGAGAAAAGAAAGAATAAAAAACTTCCAAAGCAACCTACGATGTTACAATCATTTATAAAGACCCCGTATAAGTACAGGCTTATCGAATATGTTGACACATCCTCAGTTATAATTATATATTAGTAATATTCTACTTCAATCCATAATGAGCTATATAACGATTCAGTAAAACAGAAAATACTCATTTTTTGGTCTGATTTAACCGGACTATCTACCCTTGATACGCGATCGTTTCGTTTCGTTTCATCGGCAAACTGCATATTCGGGTTAATAATACATATCCCGATAGGGTTTAGTGAAAAATTGGTTAAAGTGACTTGAAAAACTTATCTCAGGGCAATTACCAAACAATAAAATGCTAGAATAATTGCGTTGAAGCATTAATACCGAATGATTTTTTAAGTAAAGTTAAAATTAAAATTGTCAGTAAAATAGCCATAATAAGATGAAGATTTGTATTGGATTCAAAAATCCAAATTATCAGTAATGATTATTTCATGATGATAAGTATGCAGCTGACAAAGTAGAGTTTATAAGATTAAGTTTTCCTTGTAATAATATTGTGCCTCACATTTTTATTTTTTTGTCACAAGCCGTCACTGCAAAATATATGCTGTACCAATCCTTACTCGATTCTCGTTCATCGTGGTTGATTTATAGACTACAGGCCCGTGTTGAAAAAATTATGGGTCATTTGAACCACCAGGTGACCTATCTAGAACGATATAAGAGCATAAAATAATAAGATTCAGCACTATGCCGTCACTTGTAAGCTGTCCAACTGAGTGCAGGTGAGCGTTCGAAAGTACAAGTAGAGTGGGTACATTTTGGTCATATATTTTTGTACGGCATTCTCAAACACCGATAGATCCTTGAAAAATAATATGAAAACGCGCAGTGCCGTAAAAAAATTTGGAGCCACAGAGTCGAAATTTTTTTTATTTTTTGACAATTGCCACGGTAAATTTGGTCATTTGATTTTGTACGGCATCTATGTCATACTATTTCAATACTGCTTCTAATCCATTATTCCGCAACGCCGTACAAAAATCATGAGACAAGGGGAAAAAATCGAGGGTTGCAATCCCCTCTTTTCCCGTCCAGAGGGTGAGGGTGATTTGACACAACATGAAATAAACTTATTTCGAAAGTATTTTATGCATAGATAATATTTTTTCATATGCCGTACATTTTAGTTGGTCCAAAGGGGAAAAATAAAAAATAAAAAATCCATATATAACGAAATGTAAGGTGAAATTTTTTTATACGGCATTTAGTTTATTTGTACTAACTTTCATGCTTATAGGTTCCTAATTAGAAACTTTGTTAAATATGGGTTTGTATACCATCGATTTATACCAAAATATAGACATGTTGTCACTAATAATTCCAAAGTACAACATATTTTTGAGAAGTACTCATGACACTGAAGTTAGCAGACACCTGTGAAATTTAAGAAAGTTTAAAGAATTTGTACTTACAGTTTTTTTAATTATGTCGATGTGCATTTTTTCTCAATTTCTAAAAAATAATTTTTTCAATTAAAAAACATGAAAATTGGTACATGTCTGCTAATTTCAGTATCATAAGTACTCGCACATTTTCGGAGCAACGTTCTGTTACGACCAGAAGGGTGAAATTGCTAGTGCTAGGTTGGAAACACGAACACTCAGACATACGTAGCTGAGATTTATGTGCAGCCATTTTCATTATTTTGAGAAATGATTGAAATGAATGTTTTGATTGAAAATAGTGAAAGTGATTAATTATTTTAGGCAAAATAAAGTGTTGTGATAAGATTCATCGTTTATGTTTCAGCAGGGATCTAATAAGATAAGAAGCATTTTGTTTCCAGCAGGTATGTTTTTCTTTGTTTTCAGTATCAACTTTTTTTGTAATATAGAGAAAGAGAAACTTGTCTCTGCAATATACAGGGTATCCCAAAAATACCACGCGAAAGTGACACTGGAGATAGATTGGCATTAGGTCTATCAGATAGCATCAACATGACCTCAGTAAAAGTCCGCTGGTTTTCGAGATATCACCACTTTTCTGTATTTTTTGAAAATTTCCAGTTTTCGGTCTTTTATCGCCTAGGATTGCTAGAAATTACTTCAAACTCATGTTTTTTTTTACCTAGGATATCCTGAATATGGGGGCTAAACAATAAGGTTATAACTTCACCGAGAACTAGAACAAATCCTTCAAAAAATGTCTTACTTGTTGTAGTTTATGCCGAAGTTAAAACGTTAACTTGAGTTTGACTGCTGTAAGAAAATTATATCAGACTGAATTGACAAATAATCGTAAAAACTGGTCCATTTCATGCCCTTTAAAATGATACAATACTAGCAATTTTTTTAATCAGAACCTTAGAAATTCTAATTTTGTTAATACTTCATTGTTTAAAGCAACTATTCAGGATATCCTAGGTAAAAAAACATGAGTTTGAAGTAATTTCTAGCAATGCTAGGCGATAAAAGACCGAAAACTGGAAATTGTTCTAAAAATGTTCATTTTTCTCGTCATTGGGTATCATTAAATATATCGAATTTTTCAAAAAAATTATTGTTTTATTATTGACTTCATTACAGTGAAACAAATTAATTATAATATATGTATGTATCAATAATGTTTGATGTATATACAGGGTTGGGATAAAGTATGGCACCAAACACATATCTATTGAACGAAAAGGACAATATTATTGAGATTTTTACCCTAAACCCAGTATGTGAGCATTCGCAATCCCAAGATCTATCAACATCTGCAAAGATATACAGGAGGTCCCATATAAATTAAAAAAGTTTTTGATCGAAAAGGAAAATATTTTTTAGATTTTTACACTAAACCCAGTATGTGCGCATTCGAAATTCCAAGCTCTTTCAAAATCTGTACAAATATATAGGGTGTCCCATTTAAATTAAAGAAGTTGATGGCATTTCCGGTTAAACCGGAAGTATCTCGTTAATGAAAATATGCTCATCAGATGCATTGTGGTCCATTACACTCAGCTGCCAAATTTCAAAAATATCGCCCGTTTCGTTTTAAAGATATTAGTTTGGTGCCAAACTTTATCCCAACCCTGTATTAAACCAAAAAGTATACAAAACTGTTGATTCTGGGATTGACAGTTTCAATTCTTGGACATAATATACACACTGTTTCAGTTCAGTTAGACGTCATAGTGATTTTATCATATTATCAATTGTTCTCTTCAAGAATATATTAAAGCCGTACTGTATCAGCCTGAAAGATATGGCCTGCATAAAAATGTACGGCATATTTTTTTCCTGATTTATCAATGTTATTACAATTAAAAACAAGGAATAAAATGTAGAAAACTGCTATATTTCATTAATCTATGACATTTAAACTTTTACAATAATTTGCAAAATTTCAGTTTTTGTATTTCTCTTTAAATTTTTTTAGAACGGTTTTTTTTGAACGGGAATACTATATAACAATTGTATTCTACCATATAATGTTAAAAAAAATTTCTCGTACAGAATCAAATGACTTTAAAGCTTTTTAAATCAAGGATACGAAAAAAATTAAGATAAATATTGATGTACATTCGAATGAACAATCAGTTTTTGACGGCATTATTTTCAATAGTACTTTTGAGTGCTAGATAATATTTTGGAACCGAAGCCGTACTTTTTCAAATCACCCTCTGGACCACGGAAAAAGAGGGGATTGCAACCCTCGATTTTTTCCCCTTGTCTCATGATTTTTGTACGGCGTTGCGGAATAATGGATTAGAAGCAGTATTGAAATAGTATGACATAGATGCCGTACAAAATCAAATGACCAAATTTACCGTGGCAATTGTCAAAAAATAAAAAAAAATTTCGACTCTGTGGCTCCAAATTTTTTTACGGCACTGCGCGTTTTCATATTATTTTTCAAGGATCTATCGGTGTTTGAGAATGCCGTACAAAAATATATGACCAAAATGTACCCACTCTACTTGTACTTTCGAACGCTCACCTGCACTCAGTTGGACAGCTTACAAGTGACGGCATAGTGCTGAATCTTATTATTTTATGCTCTTATATCGTTCTAGATAGGTCACCTGGTGGTTCAAATGACCCATAATTTTTTCAACACGGGCCTGTAGTCTATTACTTGTCTTCTCTCTAATCCGTGTATTTTTCTGCTTCATGGTGCAAAAATCAAGGATAGATAGGACGATAGAACTTACCTACTGCTGAAATGAAGGGAATAATAAAACAACATATTAACGGGAATCGTTAGATCAAAAAATTTAAACTTATATTTTGTTTACGAAATAAACATACGGTGTACTGATATAGAATATCAATAAAATAAACCACTCATTCTTAACATAATCATTCTTCAATACCTCTTTGGTCCCCTCGAAATTTTGTAAAATTTCAGGAAAGTTCTCTTTAATAATTTTGATGACAGTTGCGGTAAGCGTTCATCCAAAATACGAATTGTTGATGGTAAAGAATTTTCTAGTTCTATGAAACGTTCAAATATATGAAGGTCGAATTCACCTTGTTGTTGATATCTTTGATCAACTTCTATGGAATTTCCACATCAGAATGTGTTTGAAATTTCATCAATTCTGAATGGACAGACTGTTACGACTGAAGTGGGAAAAGATTGTTTTTATTTTGTTGTTGATGGGTTGAACCAAATCCAGAGCGTCTTGAAGTAAGTTTCAGGGAATGGGCAAAGCAACCGAAAAATTTACACACAACACTCGTCACTGATAGCCTTTTCTATATTAGCGGCATTATCCTCAAGTTGGTGACACTCATGAAAAAAAAATGAAATATCTCAAAAAAGGAAAAATTTCCAAAACAATTTGATACCAAAATTCGACAGGTGTGCCACCAACTTGACGCTCCTCACAAATAAAACACTAAATATCTCGAAAACTGAACGGGCACAAAATTCGTAACATACGGCACAATTTATCCAAGGAAGAATATTTCCAGCTTTCCTCATATGAGTCTCATTGTGAGGTTGGTGACTCACAGGAAAAACTCGAAATATCTCGAAAATGGAACGGGCACAAAATTCATAGTATACTGCACAAATTGGCACAAAATGGGCGCAAAATTCCCAAAACAATTTGATACCAAAATTCGAGGGGTGTGTCACCAACTTGACGCCCCCACAAACAAAACTCAAAATATCTCAAGAACTGAACGAGCACAAAATTCGTTACATACGGCACAAATTGGCACAAAAGGGCACGATTTATCGAGAGAAGAAAATTGTTGAATTTCCACAAGTGTGTCACAGCGTCAAGTTGGTGACACACTTGAAAAACTTGTGATATCTCGAAAACGGAACGGTCACAAAACATAATATACGGCACAAATTGGCACAGAATGGGCACAATTTATCGAAAGAAAAAAATTTTTCATATTTCGACAAGTGTGTCACAGCGTCAAGTTGGTGACACACTTGAAAAACTTGAAATATCTCTAAAACGGAACGGGCACAAAATTCATAACATACGGCACAAATTGGCACAAAATGGGCACAAAATTCTCAAAACAATTTGATACCAAAATTCGAGGGGTGTGTCACCAACTTGACGCCCCCACAAACAAAACTCAAAATATCTCAAGAACTGAACGAGCACAAAATTCGTTACATACGGCACAAATTGGCACAAATGGGAACGATTTATCGAGAGAAGAAAATTGTTGAATTTCCACAAGTGTGTCACAGCGTCAAGTTGGTGACACACTTGAAAAACTTGTGATATCTCGAAAACGGAACGGGCACAAAATTCATAATATACGGCACAAATTGGCACAGAATGGGCACAATTTATCGAAAGAAAAAATTTTTCATATTTCGACAAGTGTGTCACAGCGTCAAGTTGGTGACACACTTGAAAAACTTGAAATATCTCTAAAACGGAACGGGCACAAAATTCATAACATACGGCACAAATTGGCACAAAATGGGCACAAAATTCTCAAAACAATTTGATACCAAAATTCGAGGGGTGTGTCACCAACTTGACGCCCCCACAAACAAAACTCAAAATATCTCAAGAACTGAACGAGCACAAAATTCGTTACATACGGCACAAATTGGCACAAATGGGAACGATTTATCGAGAGAAGAAAATTGTTGAATTTCCACAAGTGTGTCACAGCGTCAAGTTGGTGACACACTTGAAAAACTTGTGATATCTCGAAAACGGAACGGGCACAAAATTCATAATATACGGCACAAATTGGCACAGAATGGGCACAATTTCGAAAGAAAAAAATTTTTCATATTTCGACAAGTGTGTCACAGCGTCAAGTTGGTGACACACTTGAAAAACTTGAAATATCTCTAAAACGGAACGGGCACAAAATTCATAACATACGGCACAAATTGTCACAAAATGGGCACAAAATTCTCAAAACAATTTGATACCAAAATTCGAGGGGTGTGTCACCAACTTGACGCACCTATCGAAAACGTTTGGGATCAGCTTAAACTACGTATTCATCGTCGACTGAAAAGAATATTAAAGTGAAGAAAACTTTAGAAATTAACACAATTATTAATTTCAAATGAATTTTATTAATTAGAAAAAAATTATGACAACTGTAAACCCCAGTATCACTTGACTGAAAATATTCATTGTCAATATATTGTATGACATGCAAGATGTTATAAAAATGTGAATATCTCTGGAAGGGTACACGTTAAATTGATTTTAAAAAAGCAAAATACTCAGGAAACATCAGGCTACATCACTGTATAGTTAGTATAGTATAGTAGAGAAGCCTCAGGTATCTGGTATTGCCCACAGAAGGCGTCAAACTGTAATGAAAAAACCCGAAAATTTACACGCCCTATAGAGCATGATGCATTTCTTTTTTTGAATATCTCATTGTAGTATGATATTCCGAGCCGATAAAAGCTACAACAAAAAAAACATTCAAATCGGACAAATGGTTGCGAAGATATTCATGGCTAATGCATAAAATACAAGAGTTGATAAAATGTTGAATATCTCTGGCCGATTCAAGATAAATTGGTTTAAAAAAAAGCAAAATACTCAAGAGACATTAGACTACAACGCCTTATTGTTTTTATATACCTCTGCAATCTGGCATTGCCCACAGAAGAAGTTAAAATTTGACTAAAAAACAGGGTATTATTTAAACGCCCTGTACAACATGAAGATTTAATTTTTGGACTTCTGTTTAAGGAAGGAAATTCGACACTAACAGAGCTACAATTGAAAGAAAAAAACGTTAAAATACGACTAAAGATTGGGAAGATATCAGTTGTTAAAATTTAACGAAATTTAGGTGGTGCGCTAATTTTGTCCATCAGTATATTTATTTATTCTACAGGTGTGAAGGAAAAAAGTACCATAAAATATGAAAAAAAGATAGAGGAATCGCTTTTTGTAGACCAGAATGACATACAGTGCAGGACAAAAAGTTAAGGCTCCATTAGTAATCTAAAAACTAATAGGATGTTTGGATTCTACACTCTACAAAATCCTCGCATATCACATTCTGTTCAATGCTTAATTTTGTCTAAACTTATTAAAAAAAACCTAATAAAAAATTAACTTTAACACCATGTTATTTCTTAAAGGAAGCAGTTTCGGGCATATATTCATTTCAACTTTTTTTCATATTTTATGACTCTCTATCGCGTGGCACTATGCATGGTACTTTTTTCCTTGACACCCGGTATACAGGTTGTTTCATTTCAGATCGGGATCTTAATCCTCAGATGATTTCAGGAATAAAGTTCCTATTTAGGTTCTATGGGTCTCTGACGCATTGTTTCTGAGATACGGGGTGTGGTTTTTCGAAAATCTTTTCGACACCGTACATGATTTTTTTTGTTTTGGTAGGTTAGGTTACGTTGTTTTTTTTCAATTCAAAATTATTTTCAATTTTTACCAGTGGCGTCGGTACAGACTTCTGTCCGAATAAATTCGGTGATAAAAATCTTTTTATAACATTTTAAATTATTTTCATAATCACCACAACACATTTAATGAAGAGTCATATCGCCGTTTCTCGGATCTAAGTTCACTAACTTCTTGGAAGATGTCGCCATTATGAAAAGAACGCGATGTGGTTCATACGGGATTTTTTTCTTAAATGAGAGGACTGAGCTTCCTCAATCTGTGTCTAGACGGTTCTGACAGTAATCAAAGGAAATATAACATTTAATTTTACATCTTTTGAAGTATTCGTTGCAAGTTAAAATCCAAGATACACTGTGAATTATTTGGGGATTACGAAAATAATTTCAAATTTGACCAAAAGCATTGGCGTATCAGTTTTTCTTTGAGGACTGTTCGGACAGAAGTCATTCAAAAGAATTTTCATTGGAAAAAAATATTTATGAATTCAACTTTCCTCTTTAAATCTAGAAAATTTCAAGTTTGGAAGTTGTTACATTCGGAAGTTACAGTGTTTACTTGAATATGATGGACTCACCTTTTGCGCTGAATAAGCCTTCACCCATATAGTCTTTAGTGAAGTCTAAAAGAGGACTTTTGCCAATGCTATTTGGATTAGTCATCACAATCTCCATATGCTCTGGTTTGCTGATTCCGACTGTTAAAAGGTGACCTAACCATCCTCTGAAGACCTCTGGACTAGTTTCGAAGTAAAGAAAAATTCTTTGCAAACATTCTGAAAATTAAATAACACGAATTAATTAGAGAATTGCATTTCTTCGAAAAATATTAAGAAATATCAAACTCATGTTCCGGATGATGATCATAAGGCGTTTTCGGAAACTTACCCGGGTTCTAAGCTTACGAACACATCAGGTTTAGGATTTGAAGTGACAGTCGTGTCAATAACATAACCAAATATTTTATGGATTTATTTCATTGGCTTTTGTAAACATTTCTTATAATTTCTGGTGTGCCCTTCCATGTTTAACGTTATTTCTGAGTACCTATGTTAAAGAAGTAGAGAAGTTATTTTTTCAGTTCCAGTTTATTTATTGCTAGTCTCTAGCTTTACTCGGATTTATTGGCTTCTGTAAAATCTTTCTTATAATTTCTGGTGTGCCCTCACATGTTCAACGTTATTTTTGAGTACCTATATTGAAGAAGTTGTGAAGGCTTTAGCTTTAACGCAGAAAAATCTGCACACAAAGTTATGAAGAAGTTATTTCACATTATTTTCTCGGCTCATGGAACCACACATTTTACACTGAGCCAAATTCTCTTCTCTTTCCATAATTTTCAGGAATAGAATATATGAAATTACTTATTCCCGCCTTTTTCAATTACAAAATTTAACGGCAGTGAGCATGCGGTGACGTTACGACCTTGCTCTCGTGTAGGGTTATGATAGATCAACCTGAGTCAGTGATCGAGTTAATAGCACCGTACTTACCTAAAACGTGTTGGATGTTCGGGTTAGGGATCGAGTTAATCCGTGTAAGTATCCGAAAACGCCTATATAGATCAACAAAATAACCTATAAAGAGGTTATGCCATTTAGAGTATCTTCTGATAGACGTTTCGAGCTTTTGGGTATCATCATTGCAGAGATACAGCTCTGAATGTTTTGGATATTATAGGATCCAATAATCATAGATTTGTGAGACTAAACTATCAGAACTAATCAGAATGTTCTTTATTTTGTGACCGACTGGTAAATCATTAATGATTGATGGTTACCTTACAATCAGAACCTGATATGATAATTTGTTGATTTTAAATTTTTTTACAGGTTAACTAAATTCAATGCTACTGAAAATAATTTTCGATTGAAAAAAATGTGCTTTGATGCGTACCCAGAAACTACCAAAAAACAAACAAAAATCGTGTGGGGCGTGGAAAATATTTTTGAAAAACAAATTTTTTTTCAAATCTCTACACCCTGTATTTCAGAAACAATGCATCAGAGACTCGTCATAGGAATTTTATGTCATGAAATCATCTAAGGTTGAAGATCCCGATTTATATAGGCACCTTATTCTGAAACACTCTGTATAAGGGCGAGGTCTCTTAGGAAAATTATCAACTTTGCCAAGAGGGTTACATTTCTCTGGAAAAAATTTAGGTGGTATGTAGTATGGCAGTGCACAAAAGAACTTGTAGTAGGCAAGAAGTACAGGGTGGGCAAAATTCGTTGTCTACTGAAGGTATCTCGAGAACCATAGCAGCTAGAAGAAAACTGATGACACATTTTCATACTCTTTTTTCCCGAATAACTCAAATCTGAAAACAGGTTTAACCAATCTTTGATGGATTTTGAGTTATGAACGAAAATTAAGAATTTGTCACTTTCATTGATACTGAATAACTCGCTTGTTTGAACTCGTATTCGAAATCCGTTGTTTCATTCTACAGGAACTTTTTTGAAAGTATCTCAAATATGATATAACTGTTTTGTATCCAGCCATTTTCGAGAAATGAAATTTTGATTTTTCAAATATAAACTAAGTTCGAATGATTTTTATCATCCTTCCAAAATTTTTGCTGATTTGAAAAATGTATCATATGATATGGTTCAATTATTTAGTTTATTTAATGTGAGTAGGCAGGATAAAAAAAAAATGGGATATGTGTTACCAGGGAAGTGTATGTCAGTTAGAAATGAATAAAATAGAGAAAAGTCACGAAAATGTTTTCCAATGAATCCACCCTGAAAAGAGTTCATATAATTCAATAAAATTTAATAGGGTATTGTTTGGGTCGTGTAATTTCGCAACCAATAGAAATTACAAATAAATAAAACAGAAATACACGATACCATATCAATTGGCGCCCAAGGTAGTGGCTGGAATTCTAGTAATGGAAAATAATATATTGGAAATGATATTTGAAAAATTAGAAACAATGGAAAAGAAAATAGAAAGGAAAATAGATGAAAATTAGAAACAATGGAAAAGAACATGGAAAAATATTCGAAAGAATGGAGAGGAAAATGGAAAATAATTCAAGAAAAATGTTCCAAAGAATGGAAAATAACTCAAGAGAGTTGTTTTGAAAAATTTACAGAAAAGATAGAAAGCGAAATACAAAATAATGCTGAGGGGAACAAACTTGGAAATGAAAATCTAATGAAATTAATTTAGGAAAATTAACCGAAGCAGAAGTGATAGAAATGAAGAAAAATATTGTTGATCCAGATTGCAGTGTGGTGTCAGTTGAAAGGCCTGTTCCTAGTATGGTATTTTTTTATGAAGAAGAAATGGAAATAGTTGAATTTTCAGAAATTGATGAAGATCTAGAAATTGTTGAAGAAGTCTATGACAAACCTAGAAAAAAAATCACAAAGAGATCATTCATCAGACAATTGAAGGAATCACAAGGGAATTTGATGGGAATTTCAACCAAATGAGGGGATTTGCATATATTATGGATATAAAAATATCAAATAGATTAAGAAAAAAATATTCAAAATAATTTTATTGTATGAAGACCAAGAAGTATTAGCAGTGCAATATGAAATTTATTTCCATTTTGCCAAATTTTATTCAGAATTTGAAAAATGCAAATAAATTTGAGGGGAATTGATATGGTTCAATTATTTAGTTTGTTTAATGTGAGAAGGCAGGATAAAAAAAATATAAGATATGTGTTACCAGGGAAGTGTATTGTCAGTTAGGAAATTAATAAAATAGGAAAAGTCACGAAATTGTTTTCCAATGAATCCACCCTGAAAAGAGTATCATAATTCAATAAAAATTAGATCAAGAAATTGTTTGGATCGTGTAATTTCCTACTCAATTAAAATTGAAAATAAATAAAACAGAAATATACGATACCATATCACATATGTCCCTATTCACATGATTATTACATTAGTAATAGTTATTTATTATACAAGGGAAAAAAGTATTAGATTTTAGCTCGAGGTTATATTGTTTCCCGACGCGAAGCGGAGGGAGACAAAAAACCGAGAGCTAAAATATACTATTTTTCCCGTGTATAATACACTATTTTTTTCTGTGACAAGAAAAACAACGATTTAATAGTGAAAGAAATATAACTTCTCACGAAATTACTTTTTTCCCCTGGGAAAAAGTGAGTACTTTTTTCCCGGCTACATAGAGAATCATTTTTGAGACAGGGAAAAAAGCAATCTCGTAGAAAGTCATATTTTGTGACCTGTCAAGAGATATAAAATGTCACATTTTTTTCCCGTCACAGAAAAAAAAAATTTATAGCTCGTGAACTCCACACAATTCTATGTGAACTCAACCTTCTGTGATAGGAGGTCTACTTCGAACATATGAATTTTCGTAATAGGGATGTTGACTACTTTTTGGAATTTATTTTATTTTAAAGATGAACCCTATACAAACACGAAAAAATTACTTTTTCCTTAAAAATATATTAGTTGCCAATAAAATGAGTAAATGAAAAGACAATTCAAAATTCCCGCGGAAATGCTCAATTTTGTCACGTTCTGATGATTACGTCATAACAGTAAACATACTTTGACTTCTGTCAAAGCGAACTGATTTTGCCCGATCCCTTGTGGAAAAGTTCAATCTAAGCCTTCAAAATAAATAGGTCGGTCTGTAAATGCTGAATGAGGTGCTTCTTTTATTTGTATAATAAATATGAGTTAAAAGTCTACTACTTACAGTGATAATTTCACGTTTTTAAGCTCCGCTGCACAAAAATTCTTGTTTTCAGCAAAGAAACTTGCGACCATAAGGGAATTTATCTTCGGTAAAAGTTACTACTATTACCCTTGATGAATCCTATCTCCATTATAAAGAAAATTGTAGATTATCGTTCTTGTAACGAACTAGGTATTCTGTTCTTTTTCAGCTTTCAACTTCGTAAGTTCGAATCATAGATATGATATATTATATATTTACTATGGTTCAAGTCACAGAACCGTGGGTTTCACAAAGCTTGATGGCAATCAAATCGTTTATTTGAAGTAAGTCGATGGTTTATGTCAAAAATGAACTGAAATTGCAGAGAAATGATGACATTTCAATAATCAAGGTGATTGGAGTTTTGTGGAACCCGGCCTATGAATGTATTTTGTTGATCTGAGCACCGAACATTCGAATTTGCAATGACAATACGGATAGTTGACGTCACTATACGGATTACCTCTGATTGGCGTTCGCAGTCACGTGATAGTTGATAATAAATAACATAATTTAAATCAGCTTTATTTAATTCAACGAGAATAATAAGATCACTAAAATGGTTTTTTAGGATTGCAAACATTTCCTTCTATGAGGAAAACCTCAATTTATATGAATTCGTAACATGAGTCAACATCTCTATTCGGTATATTCTGGTCCATTAGAAAAATAACAGATTACCTATTTTTAATTTTAAGAACAAACAATGATAAATAATGGCCGTATTCATAGAGCCGTATTCATAGTTGGCCCTTGAGGGTGAGTGTGAGTTTTATGGCCCTTATGAATACTAGACATAAAGGTGACATTAACTGTCACTCAACTCAAGGGCGAACTATGAATACGGCTCATAGTTCGCCCTTGAGGGTGAGTGTCAGTTGATGTCACCCACAGAACATAAAAAAAATGTCACCTTTAAGGCTATAGTATTCATTAGGGCGATAAGAACTCTCACTCACCCTCAAGGGCGAACTATGGATACGGCCCTCAACCACAGTGTTAATTATTCAGCAATCGATGATTCCAATCATAGACTTTAAGCTCCACAAAAGACTATACACTTTCAACGGTCGCTATGATAATGCCAGCCCACTTTTTTTTTAATTAATGAAGAACTGAATCGAAAAGCAGGAAAATTTATTGAATTTTTTTCTCGTGTAATATTGATGTGAATAGCGACATATGATGCATTTTTTAAATCAGCAAAAATTCGACTATAGTTTTCATTCGACAAATCAAAATTCCTTGTCATTTCTCCAAAATGCCTGGATAAACAAAAGTTATATCATATTTGAGATACTTACAAAAAGGTTCCTGTAGAATGTAAGAACGGATTTCGAATAAGAGTTCAAACAATTCAGTATCAATGGAAGTGACGAATTCTCAATTTTCGTTCATAACTCAAAATCCATCAAAGATAGGTTAGATCTGTTTTCAAATGTGTCATCAGTTTTTTTCTAGCTGCTATGGTTCTCGAGATCCCTTCAGTAGACAACGAATTTTGCCCACCCTGTACTTCTTGCCTACTACAAGTTCTTTTGTGCACTTACACATACTACATACCAGCTAAATTCTTCCCACAGAAATGTAACCCCCTTGGCAGAGTTGATTATTTTCCTAAGAGACCTCGCCCTTATACAGGGTGTTTCAGAATAAGGTGCCGTAAACTCGGGAGCTTCAACCTTAGATGATTTCATGAAATGAAGTTCCTATGAACTAGGGGTCACTGACGCATTGTTTCTGATATACAGGGTGTAGAGATTTGAAAAAAAATTGGTTTTTCGAAAATATTTTCCACACCCCACACGATTTTTGTTTGTTTTTTGGTAGTTTCTGAGTACTCATCGAAGCATATTTTTTTCAATCAAAAATTATTTTTAGTATCATTTTACCTGGATGATGTTAAAAATAAACAAATTATCATATCAGGTTCTGATTGTAAGGTAACCATCAATCATTAATGGTTTACCAGTCGGTCACAAAATAAAGAACATTTTTTTTCCGACACAAATGTTGAAGGTGAAATAAGTACCTACCGTCAACTGATTTTCCTACTAAATCTCCAGTGATACTGAAAGGTCCTAATATATCTATAGTTGGAATCACAGAGACCTTCTTGAACATCTCTCGTTGATCCCAAAAAAATTTTATAATCCAAATGGTGAATGTCAAAACTACTAGCGACAGAAGCACCCTTAGATCGCCAGTATGTTTTCCAACAGTTTTTTCGAACATAGTTCCGTCTGTAACAATAAATAACATAAAATTAATGGAAGACATGAATGTGTAGCATCTGTGGCGAACAGACGTTCAACACCGCGTGTATTACAATATTTACGAGATATATTAAAAAATTCTTATCCTACTATAGACCCGAACAAAATTTCATTGTCAAAATAGTATAATTTGCAACGAGCCTATAATAGGTTTGTTCCAACAGCGTATTTTTGACCGAACAATGTACCGTACAGGGACTCGTTTTGTATCGCATTTATGCGCAGGTCAGTGCCGTGTACGGTTCAAGGGCTGGTTCACAGTTTCAGGTTGTTGGAAAGCTTTTGTGTACCCGTGTATCGTTTAAAAATTTGAATTTTGTGTTTACAATTTTTTATCATCGTGATATGTTTCCATTGTCTTATTCTTTTGATCTTATTGCCACTGACAAAATAAATAATCCCTAGAGATGTATTTTATCTAAGTTGTTTGATGTTACTTATTCCGCTAATCCAATTATCTAGTCTGTCTTCACATCCTTTGAGCTTGAAAGAGTATTTTTCTATAAATAAATTCTTCAATAGTATGCTCGCTTGACTAAGTATCGGAAATGTAATAAAACATCGCCGAAGAATGAAATAAATAAAATATAGTGTGTTACATTACATTTCCGATACTTTGCATACTTGGAAGGATAATTGCCAATTTGAATTCTCTTCTAAATCGAATATCCTGCTCGATGATGTCTATTATTTTTTGTTTACTGAGCTTTTCATCAATTACTTTTCGGAAATAAAAGTTACTTCTCCAGGTACACGGGATCACAAATGTGGCGAAAACGAAACCAAATTCTTAATTTTTAGTACATGGTATTCATATGGAGAAAGTGGGTTTCTTTGAAATGAGAATTCTGAAGCAACTTTGAAATAAAACTGCTCATGTAATAATTAAAAATTTCAAACACTTCCTCTCCATACACTGTTAATACTTTTAATTCTATAATTCTAATACTCTCTTCAAAGTTTCCAAATAATGAATAATTTCCATTTGAATAAATCGTTTAATGAGTAACAAAACAAGCGAGCAAAAACTGAAAAAAATCAGAGACCTGTCTCTGAAAATACAGAATAGAACAAATGATATAAATAAATAAACCTCATATCAATAAATAAGAAACTTTCTTTCGATCTAAGAAATAAACATAACCGTCCTAACATAAAATAAATAGAAATACAAATGGCGCAGGTCAGTACCAAACCAGTACAAACGATCCCTGCCTCCTAGCAGGGATCGATTTGACCGTACACTGTACCGTACATGGGACGGTACATAGGTCAGTTGGAACACGAGACCGCGATTTGTATCGTTCACTGTACCGTCCAAAAACGCTGTTGGAACGCCTTCAGTCTACTGCGCATGTGGTGGACCGTACAATCGCTGCTGTTGGAACAAACCTAATGAAAGCTATTATTCACGAGGTGAAGTTTAGGCCACGAGCCGTAGGCGAGTGGCTCAAATCAACGAGTGAATAACAGTCATTATAAGCTAGTAGCATACTATACTTTATTCACGGCTACTGAATATGTTTCTTGAGATTTTAATATTTGGCTACCGCAACAAGACCCTTCTATGCCAAGCGTGGAAAAGTCGGAGAAAATAATTGAGACGCCAGGCGTCGCGGCGCTATCAGTTTTTTTTCTCCAGGAACCTTCCTTTTTTATTGTGTCATTCGGAAGATAATTTAGTTCTGAATGTTTTTTCTGAATACCTTTTTTCTATTTCTTACCGTTATCGACCTGCAGCGTGTTTTATGTTAATTCTATTCCATTTATTTTTGAGCGCTCGTTCTACTTAGACGAGTGCTTTATCGTTTTGCCCAAATGTCTGTAATTTTCGAATTTTGAGCCGAAAATGGTCTCAAACGATAGGGTTCGACTCCCTGATGGAAAATATGAGGTCAAATCAAATTCTGTAGGGCCGGCCGTCCGGCCGTCCGTCCGTGAGCACAATAACTCTCGAACGGATAGTCCTAGAGACTTGAAATTTTCAGGGTGTGTTCAGCTCCCAAATAGCTCGGTTAAGTTCGTTAACCAGAAAAATCTTTCAGGGTTTCCATAAAAAGTGGCCATTCAAAATTTTTGTTCCTCAATATTTCACACAAAACGAGGGCAAACGGAATGAAATTTTGCAGCAACTTGCCAGATGCTCATAGTGAGCCTCTCGCAAAATTTTGTGGCCATAGTATTAACAGAACCATAGAAAATTCAATTGGAATATTGAAAAGAAGAATTTTTTTATTTCCATAACCAACTTTCCGATTCAAATGAAATTCATTTTGTGAGTTGAGACTGATATACTGAATGTTCATGCAAAATTTCAAGAGGATAGCATCATCAGAACCATAGAAATTCCAATTGGAATATTAAAGGAAAGACTCCTTATATTTCCATAATAAGATATCCGAATCAAGTGAAATTTATTTTTGGAATTGAGATCTATATATTGAATGTTTGTGCAAAATTTGAAGATCATCGCATCATCCGAACTATAGAAAATTCAATTTGAATATTGAAAAAAAAATTATATTTTCATAATAAGATATCTGAATTGAGTGAAATTTATTCCTGGTATGAAGATTGATATACTGAATGTTCATGCCAAATTTCAAGAGGATCGCATCATCAGAACCATAAAATTTAATTATTTTAATTTTCAAGTGTGACCATAGAATTGAATTTTTTAATTGTTTATATACAGGGTGATTTTTTTAAGTGTTTCATTAGACGTTTTCGAGGAAGGAATTGTAATAGAGATTCAGATTTTGGATTTTCGTTTAAGAGTACATGAACTTTAATTGTAAAATATTTTCAGAAGAATCTACTTCCGGTTTCACCGGAAACGAATGTAACTTCGTTATTTGAAATGCAACACCCTGTATATTTATACATATTCGAATTCTTCGTTCAATTCTACACTGATTTGATGTATGATATGTGCAACCACTCAAGCGGTTCTTGAATTATAGCCTGATTATCAATTTTTTTGAAAAAAAGGTTGTCACAAATTAGTGTCCATATCTTCAAAATCCCTCATTACAAGAATTTCTTTTTGCGAAAGTGGAACACATGAAGTACGCTGATACTGTTTCTTGTATAACTTATGAGAAAATATTATACAGGGTGTCTGAAAAAAGGCCCCAAAGTGAGCCTCAATAAAACTATGAATCTCACTTTTTTCAAATGGCAACCCTATAATTTTGTAATTCCAATCGATTGCTCGTCAAAAACCAGTTATGGTGTCCCAAACATTTCATGCCTCTAAAATCAGTATTTTGGCCGTTATTCAATAAAATTCGAATTTCACGATTAAAGACAGGTTCGCACAGTTTGTAAGCTTGCATTTTTGAAGTAGGCTATGTTAGGAACTGTCAATCTTACTTTTTCTTACAGATCAAGCACTAAGCAAAACATTCAATAATAATTTCACTGGAATGATATATCAAGGGAATGTTCTTTATTTGCGGCAAATGTAAAAAATTTCTAGAAAAGGTAATTAGAAATTCAACGAACGAATTTCACATTTACTGACTTTCACGAAATCAAAGTTCAGGAGGTATCAAAACAATTTTCTCCGTACTGGAAGCCTTAACCCTGAACGGACTCGAGTGAATACAGTAATAGATAATGAATGATCTCTCAGTTTAAAAGTATCACAAAAATTTTATTCACAACAGGAAACTAATACTATAATAAATTTTCAAAATAAAAAAATTAAAAGTTCTGACTGCCCTTTCGAATATTTTCTTACATTCAGCATAAATGAAGAACATATTCAATACATCACTGTAAATCATTTTCTGCATAGTGCCCGATTAATCAAAAAAGAATAAATGACAGTTCTCTAAAATGCATTATAAACCAACAGACATAGCCTTCTTGAAAACTTCTATCCTAATAAATCTATGGTTAGACTAAGAAACCTTGATTCAATCCTGAAATTCGAATTTTATTCAATAACGGCAAAACTACTGATTTTAGAGGCATGAAATGTTTGGGATACCCTAACTGGTTTTTGAAGAGCCATCGATTGGAATTACAAAATTATAGGGTTGCCATTTGAAAAAAGTGAGATTTTATAGTTTTATTGAGGCTCACTTTGGGGCCCTTTTTCAGACACCCTGTATAATATTTCCTCATAAGTTATACAAGAAACAGTATCAGCATTCTTTCTTTTGTTCCACTTTCGCAAAAAGAAATTCTTGTAATCAGGGAATTTGAAGATATGGACACTAATTTGTGACAAACTTTTTTTTCAAAAAAATTGATAATCAGGCTATAATTCAAGAACCGCTTGAGTGGTTGTACATATCATACATCAAATCATTGTAGAATTGAACGAAGAATTCGAATATGTATAAATATACAGGTGTTGCATTTGAAATAACGAAGTTACGTTCGTTTCCGGAAACCGGAAGTAGATTCCTCTTGAAAATATTTTACAATTAAAGTTCATGTACTCTTAAACGAAAATCCAAAATCTTGAATCTGTATTACAATTCCTTCCTCGAAAACGTCTAATGAAACACTTAAAAAAATCACCTGTATAAAGTCAATTTCAAGTCATATACAGAATTTTTGAGATGATAGTCCTATTGCTCCACCAGAGAACGAGCGCTCAGAAGCTCCTGCTCAGGGCTTGCTTCCATTTTTTTCTGTATAGTGACAGTATGCTTCGATTTAGAGACATACAGGGTTTTCCTTTTAAGTTGGCCTATTAGACGTTTTAGGAGAACTAGTGAATATTTCGTTCTGAAATTTTTGGTGCGCGCCTGAGGGTGAAGGAACTCTTCGCCTAAAATATTTTCAAGTCGACAGTGTTGCCACGTCTATCTCAAACGCATATCTACTTTCTTATTTCAAATGGAACTACCTATTTTTCATTTATGTATCGATTCAATACCAATTCGCAGTATAACCCACTAAAAAAAATTTCTCTGCTATGCACTGTTGCCAAGTTATTCACAAATTCCTGAAACTTTTGGCATTTGCATTGCCAGTTTGGAAATGCAACAACATCTCGATTATTTTTTATGCGAACGGAACCAAAATCAGCAGTCTCATAGTAAAGACTCTATGCGTTCATGTGGTACATTCAGTTTTTTGATACCTCGTAAGGTTTTTCGAAGATATTGTTGCGAATATGTGAAACTCAAAATTGAAATATTTCGAGATTTTCAAATGGCAACCCCATATTTATTTTACAGCATTCGATTCGAAATAAAAAATGAAGGGCAGTCTCCTTTTACACCAATTATTTATTTTGGATAGTTTTCGAATGAGATGAAAAATACTGAAATTTTTCAGTATTTATAGTTCATGATATATGGGCCTGTTTACGATGAAATGGTTCTATGATTATGGCGTGAATTGTTGAAGTAGATTCTATGGTTGAAATCTTTAAAAGTATTCGATGATCATGGATGTCATAGAAAAAAGTTTACCCATATTATTCAAACACGATTCGGGTTGTTTCACAATTCTAGGGGAATGCCAAAAAATTATTGAAAGGACCTGTAGGACCTTTAACAATCGTTATTCACATTTAGCACGAATGATCGGAAGAAATTCCAAAATTGTTTAGACTTTCTGTAATCCTGGCCCTATGTTCATGACCTCAAAATAGGATTCATTCCGATAATTCACTTAATAATCACACAGCATTATGTCCATTGAACATGACTATAAAAACTGAAAAATTTCAGTATTTTTCATCTCATTTGAAAACTGTCAAAAATAAATAATTAGTGAACATAAGGCCAGGATTACAAAAAGCCTTACAATTTTCGGAATTTCTTTCAAGTCATTCTTGCTAAATGTGACTAACGATTTTTATTTAAAGCATTTCCTGTGAATTGTGAAACAACCCGAATCGTGTTTGAATAATATGGGTAAACATTTTTCTACGGCATACAAGATCATCGAATACTTTTTATGATTTGAACCATAGAATCCACTTCAACAATTCACGCCATAATCATAGAACCATTTCATCGTAAACAGAACCATAGATCATGAACTATAAATACTGAAAAATTTCAGTATTTTTCATCTCATTCGAAAACTACCCAAAAAAAAATAGTTAGTGTAAGAGGAGACTGCCATTCATTTTTTATTTCGAATCGAATGCTGTAAAATAAATATGCGGTTGCCATTTGAAAATCTCGAAATATTTCAATTTGAGTTTCACATTTTCGGAGCAATATCTTCGAAAAACCTTACGATGTATCAAATACTGAATATACCACATGAATGCATGGAGTCTTTACTATGAGACTGTTGAGTTTGGTTCCGTTCGCATAAAAAATAATCGAGATATTGCATTTCCAAACTGGCAATGCAAATGCCAAAAGTTTCAGGAATTTGTGAATAACTTGGCAACAGCGCATAGCAGAGAATTTTTTTAGTGGGTTATACTGCGAATTTTTGTATTGAATCGATACATAAATGAAAATATAGGTAGTTCCATTTGAAATAAGAAAGTAGACATGCGTTTGAGATAGACGTGGCAACATGTCGACTTGAAAATATTTTAGGCGAAAGTTCTTTCACCCTCAGGGCTGCACCAAAATTTCAGAACGAAATATTTACTAGTTCTCCTAAAACGTCTAATAGGCCAACTTAAAAGGAACCCTGTAGATATGATGGTGTTTCTTAAAAATCGAATTGATATTCATCAAATATTATATTTTGTAACGCTGAACATTCTTTAATAATAAACGAAAATGTTCTATATAACGGCCATTATTATTATTTCATTATACCTAAGTTACTTTGGCCACAATATTAGGGTTCACCTGGACAAGTAATTTATATATAACAGTACACAAATCCACCAAATGAATTAATATACCAAAAAACAAATATAGAACCAATGAGAAGAAGGTTAAGAAAACTTACAACTTCTATGAAAAACTGCTGAGAATACCTGATACCTTACAACTTTTCCATCAAGACACACTAGCAGATATGACAAGAAGATTTCCAGAAGAACATTTATGCAGTAGCTAATAGAACCAATTAGGAAGAACAATATAAATTATCTAAATTATAGTAAGTGAACAATAATTAATTATGTGAATTAGGATTATTATTAATTTTTTTATCATTTAACAAAATCTAAAAAAGTACACGAGTGGTAGGAAGAAGGTAAATAGCTCATTGTTTTAGATAATAAAGAACATTCTTTCATTTCATTTCCGAAGGAACAGCCTACTATGGTTTTGTCCCTGTTTGTAAAACTGTGTGTATGCACAGGGTGTTTCTGAATAAATACGGAAGATTTATGAGTATGATTCCTGTGATCATTTTATGAAAAAAGTTCCCATAAATTTAGTGCCGAAAAGGCATTGTTTCCAAGATACAGGTTCTACTGGGTGGTCAACTAAAGAATTCGGATTTAAAAGCGCTCTAAAATTGTTTTGAATAGGAATAGAGAAGTGTGGTTGGTTTTAGACGCAGGAGGGGTTCATGTTCATGGAAATTCAGTCGCCATGGTTTGCTGGTTATGAGCGTTCGTTCTATGTTCGCGCTTATCACCAAAATCAACATTTTTTTCTCTGATGAAGCCCAATTCCATCTCAAAAGCTATGTGAACCAACAAAATTACCGGTATTGGTCTTCAGAAAATCCCAAAGAGAAACATGAAACTCAATTGCATAGTCTGAATGTGACAGTTTGGTGTGCAATACACGCACAAGGCATTATTGGCCCGAACTTTTTCGACGACGGACGCGGCCGAGCAGTAACAGTGGATTCTGGTCGTTATGTGTAAATGTTGAACAATTTTTTCGAACCAGCCCTGCAAGACTTCGATGGATACAATCAGGACGCTTGGTTTCAGCAAGACGGGGCCACTTGTTACACTCCAAAATAGACGATTTTTACTGAAAAATTGATTTTTCGGCGTGGAGACCTTCCATGACCCCCCAGAAGCCCGGACTTTACACCTTGTGACTTTTACTTATGGGTATACCTCAAAATTGTTGTCGACCGCAACAATCCCCTCACTCTTATTACGTGGAAGGAAAATATCCGCCAGGAAATTCAAGCCATCGGTCCAGAAACTTTGCGACGTGTTTTTCTAAATTTTGAGGTTCGACTCGAAGAGTGCCAGCAGAAAAACGGTGGACATTTGGACAGCGTAATTTTTAAGAAATGAATTCCCGAAGAGCTGAGCATTATTTGTAAAGAAAAATTAAAATTGACATGACATTTAACCAGCGAAATTTTGTAGGAGACTTTTTTCTCCCGAATTGAATGGGAAACCAAAAGAGAATTTTGTTTCTCGAAAATCTATCCCACGAAAACAATTTTTGAATGAAAATTACAGGGGTTTGTTAGTTCCAACCCCTAATAATAAAGTTATGAGATCTAAAAAAAATGTGTGAGTAACATCTACTTAGTGCATCCTAATATGTAAAGTTTTATGACTCAGTGTTTTTGAGAAGATGTGAAAAAAATAAAAACTGTCAATTAACTCGTCATCGCCTCCCAAAGGCTGTATCTTGGAAGGGGTTGATTTCGAAAAAAAATTATATGAACTACCGCTGCTTATTTTCATCGGGGAATCATCTCCCAAAGTCCCTCGCATTTGTTTACAGACACCCTGTATATTTTTGCATAATTCAAATATATACAGGGTGTTTCATCATAAACTGCACAAACATATATTTTCGTGTAGAGGACATCGGGAGAATCATTTTTGCCTATACAATATATCCCGTTTTCGAAGCATAAGCGAGATACAGGGTGTCAAACGTCATTTTTGAGCAAGATTCTTATGAGTGTGGTCAGTTATGTATAACACTTGGTGTAACGGTTTTTGGTCAAATCTCAGTATTTTTGGGTCCTCTATCCAGAAAAGTTGACGAACTCCGAAAAAAATTTACAAAATGGCGGAAAACCTGCAATGTTCAAATTTTTTTTTGCGGTTGTCAAATTGACTTTTGTTTTCTGAATGAACACAATTTTCTAAGACTTTCTGTGAAAAAATTTTTTCAAATATCGAACACAAATTTTTTTTTACATGTCCACAGCGATGAAAAAATTTCACTCGAAATGGATGAAATTTTGTACAATTGTACTTCTTGAATTATCAATCACGAATATGAAAACAGAATCGTAATATATCGAACGGTTTCGTTACTACAGTCATTCAAATGTTTCGTTCGGACCTCTGAAATATTGAAAATAAAATTGTTTTGGGTTCTAGAATCAAAATGATTAAATTATTGGCATGTCTAAACATTTTAGATGAATTTAAACGAAAAAAATCAGTGAATCTTAGTTGGGACTCGAAACGACGTAGGTATTAAATAGGGAAATGGCACTGTTCTAAGGATAATAATATTCGTTGCCAGACAACGGTTGTCTGTAGTTCATAGAGTTTGACTACTGGCTAAATTATATTCACTGAAATTAAAATACCAGTCCAACTCTATGAAGTGCGAACTACTGTTGCCTGGCAACGAATATTAATATCCTTAGAACAGTGCCATTTCCCTATTTATTACCAACGTCGTTTCGAGTCCTAACGAAGTTTCACTGATTTTTTTCGTTTAAATTCATCTAAAATGTTTAGACATGCCAATAATTTAATCATTACTACTCTAGAACCCAAAACAATTTTATTTTCAATATTTCAGAGGTCCGAACGAAACATTTGAATGACTGTAGTAACGAAACCTTTCGATATTTTATGATTCTGTTTTCATATTCGTGATTGATAATTCAAGAAGTACAATTGTACAAAATTTCATCCATTTCGAGTGAAATTTTTTCATCGCTGTAGACATGTAAAAAAAAATTTGTGTTCGATTTTTGAAAAAAATTTTTCACAGAAAGTCTTAGAAAATTGTGTTCATTCAGAAAACAAAAGTCAATTTGACAATCGCAAAAAAAAATTTGGAACATTGCAGGTTTTCCGCCATTTTGTAAATTTTTTTCGGAGTTCGTCAACTTTTCTGGATAGAGGACCCAAAAATACTGAGATTTGACCAAAAACAGTTACACCAAGTGTTATACATAACTGACCACACTCATAAAAATCTTGCTCAAAAATGACGTTTGACACCCTGTATCTCGCTTATGCTTCGAAAACGGGATATATTGTATAAGGCAAAAATGATTCTCCCGATGTCCTCTACACGAAAATATATGTTTGTCCAGTTTATGATGAAACACCCTGTATAGATCAAAAAATAATACCTCGCTTTTATTATCCCTCTTTTCGAATTATTCATCGAGATATGAGAATATTGAAAATAAGTAGGTCTTATTTGTACCACCTACCTTATTTGAAATCAGAAAGAAAAGCTCCACCGATCAGGAAAATTACAGTTTACATAAAATTTTTACGTTTATGATACTTTTATGTGTTTTTTCGTGCTGAATTATGAATTCCCATAAAAATATTAAAAATTTGCTAATTTAAACATTTTTGTGACTAATATTAACTGGGACACTTATTGAGTAAAATAAAAACAATAATTAGGATTTCATGATGTTGTTATGCTGTAAACATCTGTTTATTATAAATAATTACATTTTACAGCCTAATTGGAAATTGAATGAAATGAAAAATACATTTCCCTACCAAAAAATCTATTGAAAAGATCATTTCCATTTTTTGATTATTTGATTAATATATAAAATATCTTGACCATTAGTCGCTGTCTTTAATAACCTAGTTGATTAAATAACTATTTCAATATAAATGATCGAATGTTTATTTCATTATAAAGAAGAAGCTATGCCGTTAATAGAGGAAAATAACATCAGGCAAATGACCACCACGATCACGCTTACAGGACTATATCCTTTTAATCAAATTTTCCATAACCAACTCGAAAAGTGGCTGCCCCATGTCCTCGATAGCCTCACGAATAACATATTTGAGGTTTTAAATCGACTCTGGGCTGTTGGCGTAGACCTTCTCTTTCACGTGGCCCCAAAGAAAGAACACGGTCCGGAAACTTTTCCCGCATAAGATCAATGGTTCCGTTACTTGTCTGACACGTAGCGCCCTCTTGTTGAATGTAAACGTTATCCAGATCAATACTATCCAATTTCGCCAATAAACAATCACTAATCATCTCTCGATAGCGCAATCCATTCACCGTAACTGTTGCTCCAGCCTCATTTTCGAAAAAGTAAAGTCCAATGATTCCTCCGGACCATAAACCGCACCAAACAGTCACACGTTGAGGATAGAAAGGTTTTTCAAAAATTTTGGGTTTTTGCGAGCCCCAGATGCGATAATTTTGCTTGTTGACGAAGCCACCGAGGTGGAAATGGGCCTCATCAATCAAGATGATTTTTCGATGGAACTCCGGATCATTTTCATGCATTTCAACGAGCCAATAAGCAAAAACACGACGTTGTTGATGATCGGCCGGCTTGAGTTGTGTTAACTGAACTTTATAAGCCTCAAGACCCAAATCTTTATGCAAAATACGGTCTAATGACGTTTGTAGAATGCCTTATTTCAAAGAACGATGAGGAATGGGCAAACCTGGGTTTTCTTCAACATTTTCGGCTACAGCAGCAATATTATTGTAGTTTCTACTTGTCAAATGTCAAAAAATGACAGCTTCAAACATGACATCTACTGAAATAGCGGGCTATTCCAAATAACACCTCTGATATTTATTTGTCAGAAAAAATTATCGATGATAAGTTGTCAAACAACTCAATTGATCTTATTATAGGAGCCCAGACTGTTTCGATATCAACAGACGGTTGAATGATGGGATTTTCGGTAATTGACATTAAAGCTGCTTTCTTATATTTTCTACGTTTCAGTTTTCCTTCTTTCATTATTATGGAAGCTTCACCCTACCAAATCCTATGGTGGATGAACAAGCTTCAATTCATTAGTATCTCCCTGTTGATCAAATTTTCTTATGTTCTCTGATTCGAATTTTCAAAGAACGTTATTTTCTCCAATATAGTCTTCACCCCATTCACAAAGACTTTGTTTTTTGAGGACTGTAATTTTCACAGAGTAACCAAGTTTCAAGTTTCAAGTGTTGTCCTGACGATTGCTGACCAAAACGTTGAATACAAGAATTAAAACTAATTTAAATGATTCAATCAATATTGAAGAACTGAGGATATATTACTACTACTGTATTGTTCTATTTTTCATGAAGTATCATTACCAATATTCGGTCACTGCACAATGGCCGAAAAACGAACGAAATCTAATTTGAACGCGGATGTAACTTTTGAACACTCACCCTATCGAAGAAGCTACTGAAACAGTGTTGCCAACCTCTAACAGCTAACAGGACAATTTCTTCGGAACGAATATTGAAATTCGTCACATTTCGTCATGGCGGCCATTTTGAAATTTTTTATACATACTGTTCGAATAAATAAATTTCAATACAAAATAACGGAAACCCTCATTTGATGTAGATATAAACAAAAAATAAGAATGAATTTATTATATTAACAATATTGGAGCTTAAAACTATTTCCTCAGGTAAAACATTGCACATAATACAAATATAAAGAGAAATAAAACCAATTATTCCAAGTATTTACTTATTATGTTTATACAGGGTATCCCAAAACTCGACGTCAACACGGAACCGGGTGAAAAGGCAAGTAATGCTGGTTGTCAGAAAAATATTAAAAAAAATCTAAGTTGCATGATTTTAAAATAATGGGCATTTAAAAAAACAGGCAAAATTCCACACCCTGTGACAGTCTTTTCGCTCCTGTTGCCACAAATATCAACTTTTTCCAACTTTTTTTCCTGATGCTGTGTAACCTTGAATAATGCTTGTATGAACTGTAATCAAAATTTGGATACCAGCTGTTCTAGGTTTCATAAAAATAGGGCTTGCTTTTCAGAAGAAAAATTCAAAATAAACTATTGCCTAGTTTCAACTGACTGTAGCTACCGTAGTTCAAATTATTTTCGATTGCCTTTGAATACACTTTTTCTTAAACTGTTTCCCAGTAAAAAAGTCCAATGGATTCAAGTCCGGTGAACGGGCCGGCCACGAGATTGGACCAGAACGTCCGATCCATCGTCCGGGAAAAAATGTAACCAGAAAAAAAAATTTCCAGAGAAATTTCTCCGGAAAAATTTTTTCTGAAAAAATATTTTCTCTGGAAATTTTTTTTTCTGGTAACATTTCTTCCCGGAAGATGGATCGGACGTTCTGATCCAATCTGGTGGCCGGCCCGTTCACCTGACTTGAATCCATTGCACTTTTTTACTGGGAAGCAGTTTAAGAAAAAGTGTATTCAAAGCCAATCGAAAATAAATTTGAACTACGGCAGCTACAGTTCAACAAGTATTATACCATTTTGGAATCCTCACTAAATGCGCCAACTTTGACAAACATGCCAAACTTGCGTAGTACATTTTTTTAATACAGTCAGTTGAAACTAGGCAATTGTTTATTTTGATTTTTTTTCTGAGAAGCAAGGCCTATTTTCATGAAACCTAGAGCAGCTGGTATCCAAATTCTGATTACAGTTCAGACAAGCATTATTCAAGGTTACACAGCAAAGAAAAAAGTTGATATTTGTGGCAACAGGAGCGAAAAGACTGTCACAGGGTGTGGAATTTTGCGTGTTTTTTTAAATGCGCATTATTTTAAAATCATGCAACTTAGAGTTTTTTTATATTTTTCTGACAACCAGCATTACTTGCCTTTTCACCCGGTTCCGGGTTGACGTCGATTTTTGGGACACCCTGTATAACATATTAGTTTTCATTTAATCGATATGCTGCTGGGTTATTTTATATTGACTGGTGTTATTTATATTAGTTGATTGGAGCTTTGATCTAACTACACAAATGTAGTTCAAAAGATCTTCTACCATCCTATTTCTTTTTTTTTTATTTTACATCATTCATTCAGCCTCTGCGTTAGAATTTAATTTAGCCAAGTGAGCTACATTCCTAAAAGAATATTCTCCATTAAAATTGGCAATATTGAATAAAAATTCCCAATTGTTGGACACAAATTTTAATGAATATCCACTTTTAGCACATCTAAGAAAAAACTTCACAAGGGTGAATTCTTCGTCAATTCGTCATTGGCACATTTTACCATGAAAAATCGTCACTTTGACGAAAAATCGTCACAGTTGGCAACACTGTACTGAAATGTAGGTAACAAAGTAACAAAAAGGATTTATAGTTGGTAGTAATTATTGTTCATCATTAAGGTCAAGCGACATTGAATTAATTATTCATTGTATGTATCGATAAAATAACACGAATCAGTTATTAATTAGATGAAAAATATTATCCAAGTGTTTTCGCGTCAATAATACAAACCAGTGGTCATGTTTTCTTTGCTAAGCATGTCGTATCGTAATGGAAGGTGAAGAGTGGATTGAAAGCTGTTGTCAAATGATGTACAACACTGCGCAAAAAAAATCAACGCACGTTATGGAAATCTCAAATTTATTCTACAACTGGAGGTGTTCTCAATGATTATTACTTTAATCAGAATTATGCATGTATGTATGTATGTATGTATGTTATCCACTTTCAACGTTTTTCTTCAATACAGATGTTTTTTCCAGCAGGAATAAAGAGGATGAGAATATCAGATTTTGAATGTATTGCTCCAATATGAAATCAGTTGTTTTCGATCAATTCTTGTGATCAGTAGTTTTTATTTCGTTTGATTTTCTACACTCGATCGCAATGCAACGCGAAACACGCAATTTGACCCAAGAGGAATCTGCTCAAGCGGTAGTTTTGCGAGACGAAGGGTGGACATCTCAGAGTAAGAAGTAAACGAAATTTACTTCTTGTTAAGTATTGAACGCAAGTCCCCCAGATCGACGCTCATAGTGCGCAAACTCGAAGCCGTACTAGTAAACGGACAGGGTTAATTTAGTTAGTACTCCACCCACTACATTTACATCACAACGAACTGCCCAGACCACAAGGGTAGAAAACGACAAGCTGTAAATATTAGTTAAGTTTAAAATGAATACAGTCCACTGTACGAAGTGAGTTTTGTTTTTCCACAAATACTGTGCAATAGTATACAAGGTCGAAGTAACTCCCAATATCGAGACACAACAATACACTTCTTACTCTGAGGTGGACATACACAAGAATTGCAGAAAGGTTTGGAGTTTCCCATACAAGTGTGTCCAGAATGTTGCAGCGATTCAGGGAGACAGGTATAAATGTCCGAAGGCCAGGACAGGGTAGACCACGGGTAACAACTGCCATTCAAGAACGGTACTCAGACAATAAGAAATCGCCTCAGAGAATATGATTTAAGTCCTCGTGTCAGGGCAAGAGGCCCAGCTCTTACCCTAGCCAATCGAAGGTCGCGTTTGGATTTTGCGGGAGAGCATATCCATTGGAAAGAGGCTGATTGGGAAAGAGTTCTCTTCACATATGAGTCTAGATTCTGCCTCTACCACTTAAAAGATATGCTGAGTGCAATTTCCTGAATACTACTGGTTTCGGGGGAGGATCGATTATGGTATGGGGTGGAATATCTTCGACTGTTCGCACAGACCTAGTGGAGCTATGAATGCTGATAGGTATATAAGGAACATTCTTGAAGAGCATCATGTAATGCCATTTGCCCCATAATTTGGTGAAAATTTCATTTTTATGGACGATAATGCCAGACCCCATCGTGCGAGCATCGTTCAGGAGTACCTTGAAGAGGTTGAAGTCTCTCGAATGGAATGGCCACTCTTCACAGATGAGTCTAGATTCTGCCTCTACCATTGTGATAGAAGTTCCCTTGTATACAGACGTCCACATGAAGATATGCTCAGTGCAATTTCCTAAATACTACTGGTTTCGAGGGAAGATAGATTATTGTATGGGGTGGAATATCTTCGACTGTTCGCACAGACCTAGTGGAGCTATGAATGCTGATAGGTACGTAAGGAACATTCTTGAAGAGCATGTAGTGCCATTTGCCCAATACATTGGAAATTTACATTTCATTTTTATGGACGATAATGCCAGACCCCATCGAGCGCGCATCGTTCAGGAGTACCTTGAAGAGGTTGAAGTCTCTCGAATGGAATGGCTAGCAAGAAGTCCAGATCTCAATCCGATTGAGCAGTTTTGGGAAACCTCAATAGAAGGCTGAGAAGTTCAGAAAATCATTCAGCTACTCTTAATGACTTAGGAATCCAACTCAGAGAAATCTGGGAAGGATTAGATCAGAACATTTTAAGATCAATCATTTTGAGTATAAACCGTCGTTGCTGAGCTGTAATGAACGCAAGGGGTGGAAATACCAAGTATTAAATCACTTATCAGCATTCCAGTGTTTTGAAGAATTGTTTATATCTCTTCTTTCACATAAGATTGAAATCCTGAATTTTTCTTCCATTTAATGTGTCTTGTTTCGTTAAAACCTTCCCGAGAGAACATAAAAAATAAGTTATAAAGTCAATGTAGAGTTAACTTTCATTAAAATTGAGATTTTCAGAATGTGCGCTAAGTTTTTTGCGCAGTGTATAATGTACTTCAATGAAACATGTTTTTTGATTAATTACTATCTGAAAGGTTATGAAACTGTTGCAAAATATCTTTTGCAATCTGTTTACTAACATACTCATGACAGACAGGGATCATTACTTGAAATTAGTGGACAATAATTTTATTTTTCTCCAACCATCAAAAAATGTTGACTTTTCTGTACTATTTTCAGGTGCAAAAGTCATACATTTCCTTACCGTACAAAAATTCACTCGTTACTTAGCAACACTTTTAATCCTAGGATTAAAAACGCTACTTTTAATCCTTGGATTAAAAGTAAATGCATTTGAAGTCTACTTGACAATCACTGTCATGATTCTGTGTTCAAATTCATAACCAAATATGAACGATTTTTCACTAAAACCAATTTTATTGTAATTTTGACTTGGTTGGAGAAAAAATAGTATATATTATTCGGATTAAAAGTGCCTATTTTAACTCGCAATTTTGCATTCGCTCGGCTACGCCTCGCAACTGCAAATATTGCTCGTAAAAAAAAGATGCACTTTTAATCCTTATAATATAATATACTATTTTCTTTGAGTTCACTGTAGACTGACTATTGTTGTATAAAGAAGTCATGGTAGTTACATGTTTCTGGCGCGCTTCATTCTAGGAAAACAGCGTGGTTTATGATAACAACTACGATTGTGGAAAGTGTAAGAGACTTTATTGACTTCTCTATATTTTATTGATCACTGTCATAATATGTAACATAGCTTATTTTTACATATTATACAGGGTCTCTATAGATGATTGTAACAGCGCAGTTGGCTTTGGATTAGGTATCCTCATTTTGCCGCTTCCTATGCAAATCACAGAATTATGTGATTATGCTATGCTCTGGTTGGTGAGTGCAGAGCCGGAACTAGGATTCTAGCGCCTGTGGCAAACTTTCAAAATGCGCCCTTGAAGAAATTCAATTTTCAATAAATACATGTTTTTCATAATGGACATTTTATTGATTATATTTTGAAGAACTTTTTTATTCACAATAATCTTAATCCAGTCGAATTGTGCCTTTAGCTGGAAAGTTTGGGGGTAGTTTTGATTCCTTTCATTTTTTATGTTTTTTGGGGTGCTGAATCCGAATTTGAGGCTTTCTAACAAAATTTCGTGACGGAACATAAAAAAAATACAAAAAAAGAATAAAATTATCATTCTTGGTCAGTTTTTTGCTCATTACTCGGAAACTATCGTGAAACTTTTCGTGAAAAACCTTTCCAAACAAAATGAAAGTACATCAAATTTCCTACGAATTGTACTACCACAGCTTGTTCTGCGAAATCCCGTTCTGGCTCAACTTAAAGTTGAAAATGAGGTATTTTCTATGACTCAATAAATGAGAAAAAAATTAAATTCTATTGTTCCGATGATGCGATCCTCTTGAAATTTTGCATGAATATTCAGTATATCAGTCTCGATTCACAAAAAAATTTCACTCGAATCGGATATCTTGTTATGGAAATGTAAAGATTCTTCTTTTCAAAATTCCAATTGAATTTTCTATGATTCTGTTCACACTATGGTTACACAATTTTGCATAAGGCTTACTATGAGCATCTTGCATTTGGCTGCAACATTTCATTTCGATTGGTTTCATTTTTTCTGAGATATTGAGGAACAATTCAATTCAATTGGAATATTGAAAAGGAGAATTTTTATATTTTCATAACAAGATATCCGATTCGAGTGATTTTTTTCTGTGAATTGAGAATGTTCATGCAAAATTTCAAGAGGATCGCATCATCGGACTCAAAGAATTTGATTTTTTTCATTTATTGAGTCATTAAAAATACCTCATTTCACACTTTAATTCAAGCCAGAACAGGTTATCGCAAAAAACTGCGGTTGTACATTTTGTAGGAAATTTTATGTACTTTATTTTGTATGCAAAGGTTTTTCACGAAAAGTTGATAGTTTCCGAGTAATAAGCAAAAACCTGACCAAGAATGAGATTTTTCATCTTTTTTTCTATGTTCGGTCACCAAATTTTGTTAGCAAACGTTAGATTCGGATTCAGAACCCCAAACAACATAAAAATGGAAGATATCAAACTACCCCAAAACTTTCTTGCTAGGGGTTCTTTTAAGCACAAATAAACTGTACTCCCATATTTCTTAAAAGTTAATGAACAAAAACTCAATCAACAAAATGAATAAAAAACGATAAAAAAAAATATTATTCCACATTTTGCGCCCCTTGGTCGTTTGCGCCCGTGGCGAATGCCTCCTTCGCCACGCCCACGGTCCGGCTCTGGGTGAGAGATTGGTATTCTGTAGCGGCAAAGTATTCCAAAGCCAACTGGGCTGTTACAATCATTTATAAAGATCCTGTATTTATATCAACCTTTTGAAAAATATTTCAGATTTTCACGAAATTCTTACATTCGGTTTGTTCTATAGGGCAAAAATTGCAAAATTGCAGCTCCAAAAAAATTACTGTTTTAATTTTGATGATAATTCTTCTTATTTTCAGGATTATCCATTATACTTTTGGTTCTGAATAGAAAGAAAACATAGATCACCAAACACCGCCCACCATGTTAAGTTTCGTTGTACAGGCTGTTTCATGAGGGTGTATAAGTAACACAATTTATTTTTCAAAGGGATTGTCCTAGACATTTGAGATTTTCAGGGTGAGTTCGGTTCCCAAATGCTCACAATAAGCCTCATGCAAATTTTTTTGTGGCCATATAGAGTACAAAGAACTATATAAAAAACCAATTGGAATATTGAACAGAAACTTCATATTCCCATAAAACCTGATTCGAGTGAAATATATTTTGTGAATGAAGATTGATATACAGAATGTTCATGCAAAACTTTGTGGCCATAGTGTTAACAGAACCATAAAAAATTTAATTGGAATATTGAAATAAAAACCTTCATGGTTCCATACTGAATTTTCATGCGAAATTTCGTGGCCATAGTACGCGTAACAACAGAACCATAGAAAATACATTTGGAATATTGAAAAGATGAATCTCTATATTTCCATAACAGGATATCCGATACAAGTAAAATTATATATATGCAGAATTCTGTGGCCCTAGTAGTAAAGAACCATAGAGAATTCTGTTGAAATATTGAATAGAAGAATTTCCATAACAGTGTATCTGATTCGAATGCAATTTATTCTGTGAATGCATACTGATATACTGAATGTCCATACAAGATTTCGAGAGGATCGCATCATCAGAACCATAAAAAATTCAATTGAAATATTGAAAAGAACAATCTCCATATTTCCATAACAGGATATCTGATTAGAATGAACTTCATTTTTTGGATGCAGACTGATATACTGTATGCCCATGCAAGATTTCAAGAGAATCGTATCATCAGAACCATAAAAGATTCAATGATATATTGAATAGACCAATCTCCATATTTTCATGACAGGATATCTGATTCGAATGGAATTTATTTTTTGAATGCAGACTGATATACTGAATGCGAGATTTCAAGGGGATCGCATCATCAGTCCATAAAAATTCGATTGAAATATTAAAAAGAACAATCTCCATATTTCCATAACAGGATATCTGATTAGAATGAACTATATTTTTTGAATGCAGACTGATATTACTGTATGCCCATGAAAGATTTCAAGAGAATCGTATCATCAGAACCATAAAAATTCAATTGATATATTGAATAGACCAATCTCCATATTTTCATGACAGGATATCTGATTCGAATGGAATTTATTTTTTGAATGCAGACTGATATACTGAATGCGAGATTTCAAGGGGATCGCATCATCAGTACCATAAAAAATTCGATTGAAATATTAAAAAGAACAATCTCCATATTTCCATAACAGGATATCTGATTAGAATGAACTTTATTTTTTGGATGCAGACTGATATACTGTATGCCCATGCAAGATTTCAAGAGAATCGTATCATCAGAACCATAAAAGATTCAATTGATATATTAAATAGACCAATCTCCATATTTTCATGACAGGATATCTGATTCGAATGGAATTTATTTTTTGAATGCAGACTGATATACTGAATGCGAGATTTCAAGGGGATCGCATCATCAGAACCATAAAAAATTCGATTGAAATATTAAAAAGAACAATCCCCATATTTCCATAACAAGATATCTGATTCGAATGAAATTTATTTTGTGAATGCAGACTGATATACTGAATGTTCATGCAAGATTTCAAGAGGATCGCATCAGCAGAACCATATAATTTAATTTATCTAATTATTTATTTTTTACATATTTTATTTTTCGAATAATTTTAGAATATGATTCCCATCGTGCTGAGATTGTGCATTTATATATTTAGTATCAATCTCAAGTCCTATACAAAATTTTCGAATAATATTCGAATAACTCTGAATTGATCTTATTGAAACGATCAACAGCATGATACGGTATCCATACTAAATTATAAATGCGAAAGTAACTCTGTCTGTCTGTCAGTTACTCTTTCACGCCTAAACGGTTGAACGGATTTTGATGAAATTTGGTATGGTGATAGATGATAACCTAGAAATGGTCATAGGTTATGAATAATCACGCCATCGTTCTTAGTGGGTAGGCAGTAGGCATATAACTAAATTGAGTTAGTGATTTTTAGTCGTTTTTGTTGGGACTTTTGCTCTTTCACGTCTAAACGGCTGAACAGATTTTGATGAAATTTAGTAAGGTGGTTACCTAAAAACGGATATAAGATCAAAATGATCACGTCATCGCACTTTGGGGGTAGGAACTAGGAGAAAAACTGAATTGAGTTAGTGATTTTTTTATGGTTTTTGCTGGGAGTTTTGCTCTACTATGCCTAAACGGCTGAACGGATTTTAATGAAATTTAGTTAGGTGATAGATAGTAACCTAGAAAAGGATATAGGCTATTAATATGCATGCTATCGTACTTAAGGCGTAGGCAGAAAACTAATAAAGTTAGTGATTTTTAATCGTTTGTTTTAAAAGTTTACCTCATTCACGCCTTAACCTCTGAACGGGTTTTTATAAGACTTAATTTATATAAAGATATGATCCTAGACACGGACACAGGCTACTTTTTACGGCGGGAAAACACCTCATTTCCGCGGAAATCTAGCGTGATCGTGTCAAGAAGCGCATGACGTCATAGCTACTGAAATGATTTTGATGTTTTTTTTTAACTGAGTGTTACTAAGACTTCAAGTTAGTATTTGATTACTTTTCTAACTTAGAGGGTCGGTAGGCGCTATAAAATTTTGATGCAACTGTCTTTATTTAACAGTTTTACTTGGATCGAAACTTAGCGACATTCCATCACACTACTTAACTTATAGGGTAGGACTACGGGAAAATATCTAATTCTCACGAGAACACGGACGAAATCGCGGGTAAAAGCTAGTACTGTATAATCCATCGAATTGTGAGACCACTGCCTTTACAAGTGTTAAACACGACCAATTTGAATGTGTACTCTGTATTTCATTTTAGTGGAAATCGAAGGTGAAGAAACCGAAAGAAATTAATTCCCCAATATTCCTTGAAAATTATAAAACCGATAATTATACATTTACTTTCAAGTTTATTAATGAATGAAAAAGTCTAGGCATTTGTTTTCAATGATATGAATACAATAAGCGTCATTGTTATTGAAGAAGTAATAGGTACCTTTATTTACCAGTAATAGGTAAGGATATTTTACCTTCTAGCTGAACAAGCAATTCGTTGAATAGTTGTTGACGTGAATTTCTTGATGGAAAATTTGTTGAAATATCATTCGGGATATTTCCATCATTTTTGAGTGCTCGTTCTACTCAAACGAGTGCTATATCGTTTTGCCAAAATGTCTGTAACTTTCAAATTTTGAGCAGAAAATGGTCTCAAACGATAGGGTTCTACACTCTGATGACGAATTCATGGTCAAATTCAAATCTGTCCGTGGGACCGACCGTCCGGCCGTCAGTTAGCACGATAACTTCAGTATGGATTGTCCGACAGACTTAAAATTTTCAGGGGGAGTTCGGTTCCCAAATGGCTCAGTTTAGTTCGTTAACCGGCCAAATCGTACAGGGTGTTCCATAAAATATGGTCATTAAAAATGTTTGTTCCTCAATATCTCAGAAAATACGAAACCAATCGGAATGAATTGTTACGGTCAAATGCAAGATGCTGCTGTGTGAAGAGAAGCATAGAAAATTCAATTGGAATATTGAAAAAAAACTTCATATTATTTATGAATGGAGATCGATATTATGAATGTTCATCCAAAATTTCGTAGCCGTAATTTTAACAGAACCATAGAACATTCAATTGGAATATTAAAAAAAATCCTTATATTTCCATAACAGGATATCCGATTCAAGTGAAATTTTTTCTGTGAATAAGGATTGAAATACTGAATCTTCATGCAAAATTTGAGGCCATGGTGTTAACAGAATAATAGAAAACTCAATTGGAATATTCAAAGAAGAATCTTTATATATATTTCCAAAACAGAATATCCGATTCGAAAGAATTTATTTTGAGAATGAAAACTACTATACTGAATGTTCACGCAAAATTTCAACAGGATCGCATCATCAGAACCATAGAATTAAATTTTTGTAACTATTTATTTTCTACATATTTCATTTTTTGAATAATTTCCAGAATATACTTCCGATTGTGCTGAAATTCTGCATTTATATATTTGGTATCAATCTCAAATCCCATATGAAATTTTGAGGTAGGTAATAGTCTTCTTGCTCCATCAAAGAACGAGCGTTCGGAAGCCCCTGCTCAGGGCTTTCCTTGAATTTTTTTGCTTTTTGTATCCAATGTTTCAGCCAGCATTTGCCAGCCGTTGACGGAAAAATACTACAACATTGCAACTTTCAGAAAATCAACTTTCGTCACTTTGAAAATGTTTGTCATTTTTGAAAGTTTTCCGGAAAAAATGATCGATGATGGGTTGTTGAACAATTCATTTGATCTTCATTTGATTCATTTGAGCGCTCTTTCTACTCAAACGAGTGCTTTAAGTCAAATTCAATGCTGTCCGTCCGGCCGGCGGACCGTTAGAACGATAACTTCCGAAGGGATTGTCCTAGAGACATGAGATTTTCAGAGTGAGTTTGCGTTTCAAATACCGCGGTTAAATTCGTTAACCTGTCAAATCGTACAAGGTGTTCCATAAAATAAGGTCATTCAAAATTTTTGTTCCTCAGTATCTCAGACAAAACGAAACCAATCAAAATACAATTTTGCTGATACTTGCAAAATGCTCATAATAAGCCTCATGCAAAATGTGGCAATCGTGTACACAGAACCATAAAAGATTCAATTGCAATATTGAAAACAAGAAACTTCATATTTCCATAAAAAAATCCGATTCGAGTGAGATTATTTTGTGAATGAAGATTGATATACTGGATGTTTATGCAGAATTTCAAGAGGATAGCATGATCAGAACTACAGAATTAATTTTTCGAATGCAGGCTAATATACTGAATGTCCATGCAAGATTTCAAGACGATCGCATCATCAGAACCATAAAAAATTCAATTGAAATATTAAAAAGAACAATCTCCATATTTCCATAACAGGATACCTGATTAGAATGAACTTTATTTTTTGGATGCAGACTGATATACTGTATGCCCATGCAAGATTTCAAGAGAATCGTATCATCAGAACCATAAAAGATTCAATTGATATATTAAATAGACCAATCTCCATATTTTCATGACAGGATATCTGATTCGAATGGAATTTATTTTTTGAATGCAGACTGATATACTGAATGCGAGATTTCAAGGGGATCGCATCATCAGAACCATAAAAAATTCGATTGAAATATTAAAAAGAACAATCCCCATATTTCCATAACAAGATATCTGATTCGAATGAAATTATTTTGTGAATGCAGACTGATATACTGAATGTTCATGCAAGATTTCCAGAGGATCGCATCAGCAGAACTATATAATTAATTTATCTAATTATTCATTTTTTACATATTTTATTTTTCGAATAATTTCTAGAATATGATTCCCATCGTGCTGAGATTGTGCATTTATATGTATATTTAGTATCAATCTCAAGTCCTATACAACATTTTGAGGTGATAGCCTCATTGCTCTACCGATGAACGTGCGCTCAAAAGCGACTTCTCAGGGCTTTCTTGAATTTTGTTCTCCGCTTCCAGAAACTAGAAAAATATTCGAATAACTCTAAATTGATCTTCTTGAAACGATCAACAGCATGATACGGTATCCATACTAATATTATAAATGCGAAAGTAACTCTGTCTGTCTGTTACTCTTTCACGCCTAAACTAATTTCCAGAATATTATTTCGATAGTGCTGAGATTTTGCATTCATATTTAAAAAGCATATATCTCAAGTCTTATACAAAAATTTGAGGTAATAGCGTTATTGCTCCATCATTGAACAAGCGCTGAAGAGCACCTGTTCATATCCTATGGACTTCATTTAAATCATGTTGAACATTTGATTCCTCTCGTCTCTGTTGAGCAAATTTTTTATGTACTCGTACATCGATTCGAATATTCGAAGGATGTTTAGTTTATTCAATATACAGGGTGACTGGTGACGTAAGGGACAACGGCTAACTGGAGATAGAGGACCTCAAACTGAATGAGGATTGGAGGTTTAAATGTCCTATAAGGCTATTAGTTTCAGAGATACAGGGTGTTTTTTGCAAAAGTGCTAAAACTATAAACTCCCATATCTTCGTCGATATGGCAAATTTTTCGCTGATATTTGGCAAGCTTGTTACTAAACATATTCTCCATCAGATCGAGAAAAAAAATTCCCAAAAATTGCAGGTCCGTATTCAAAAATTTCAATTTCCGTGTCAGGTGAGAAATATCACTCGGTATATGAGATAAAAAAAATTTAATTGGAAAATTGGAATCTGCAAAAAACACTGAGTAAAAATCTGTTTTTAGTTTGAATGGCACAAATTTTTTCATAGTTTTTATGATATGTTGAAAGTCGAATATTACAATTTATTCATATTGAATTCAAGAAACATACTATTCCTGATAGAAAAAACACTGAATTTGAGATGCTTAAATAATCCTGACGCATTTGAATATTCCTTCACATCTTGAACTTCTTTTTTATCAATATTATAAGAAAAATTAAAAAAACAATAGAAATACAAAGAGAGGAACAGTAGCACATATGATTCATAAAAAAATCAAATAAACAAATGCTCGATATGCTAGAGCCATTCCTCTCACACATTTAATGACTCTTTTGAACAATTGAAGTACTTTTCATATCCACAAGATGAAAAATTATACTCTTGGTAGAACAGAAACACTCGAGAAAAGTTTGACTTTCTTCTCAGAACCCCTGAACAATAATCAATCTGGTACTTATGTTTTCAACAAAATTTATTCTTCAATGAAATAATGTATGAATTTTGAGGACTAACTTTCCTCTAATATGTACTTAGGTATAGCAACTTCATCTTCTTTTGAGAAGCATATGAATTTCTTTAATGCAAACAGAATATTAGGGAAACAAGTGATTTTTTAGAATAAGAGGTTTATTATTCATTATAAATAAAATACATCCTACTACATAGAGTAGGCTTATTTCAAAAAATGACGTTTATATTCATACATTCATTGATTGTGTATTATTGGAAATTGTGTCGTTTGTTTATCTACTGAAAAATGCATTCAATATTCACGAATGAAGAATATGTTGATGATACCTGTTTTGAATTGCGCAAAATGAACGGATATAATATTTGGTCTCAGAATAATCCTCATCTCAAAAGAGAAAGAAATCATTAGAGTTCAAGAGAGCCAATAAATGCGTTGAAGCAAATTGCTCTGATTTCGGGCATTTGTGCTTAGTTGTTTTCCATGAATCATTGCATTATTTAAAAAAGAATAAATTTTGTTGAAAGAATAAGTATCAGATGGATTATTGTTCAGGCGTTCTGAGAAGAAAGTCCAACTTTTCTCGAGCTGAAATCTAGTGCTACTGTTCTATCAAGAGTAATTTTTCATCTTGTGGATATGAAACGTACTTCAATTGTTCAAAAGAGCAAATAAGTGTGTGAGGGGAATGGCTCTCGCATATCAAGCATTTGTTTATTTGAATTTTTTATGAACCATATGTGCTACTGTTAATCTTTTTGTGTTTGTATTGTTTTTTGAGTTTTTCTTATAATATTGATAGAAAATTTAATGAAAAAGTATTTCAAGATGTGAAGGAATATTCAAAATGCGTCAGGATTATTTAAGCATCTCAAATTAAGTGTTTTTTTCATTCAGGAATAGTGTGTTGCTTGAATTTAATATGAAAAAATTGTAATATTCGACTTTCAACATATCATAAAAACTTTAAAAAATTTGTGCCATCAAAACTAAAAACAGATTTTTACTCAGTGTTTTTTGCAGATTCCACTTTTCCAATTTAATTTTTTTTATTTCATATACCGAGTGATATTTCTCACCTGACACGGAAATTGAAATTTTTGAATACGGACCTGCAATTTTTGGGAATTTTTTCTTGTCTATCTGATGGAGAATATTTATATTAACAAGCTTGCCAAATATCAGCGAAAAATTTGCCATATCGACGAAGATATGGGAGTTTATAGTTTTAGCACTTTTGCAAAAAACACCCTGTATCTCTGAAACTAATAGCCTTATAGGACATTTAACCTCCAATCCTCATTCAGTTTGAGGTCCTCTATCTCCAGTTAGCCGTTGTCCCTTACGTCACCAGTCACCCTGTAGACTCTACCACAATAAAGAATCAGAGAGTCTGGTCCCTATCTGAACAACTACATCTCATCTGCGAAACTCCCTAGTTATGTAATGATCAAGAAAGTAAGCACTAAGAAAAACTTCAGGACAATGCTAAGTAAAAGAGAGGAATGGAAACGGGAATGCACAGACTATAACCTCAAAGAAAATACCGAAAATTGGTATACACTTGCCAAAGAGGGCGCACGATGTCACTCATTGCCCCAGAACCCTTCTGTGGTACAGGTAAATGTACATATAAGAAGGAGTTTCTGGAGAAGGAGAAAGCCGAGAGGGAAAAACTCTGGCGGAATCTCCCAGGTAGGGATCATTTTACTAAATATCGTTTGAAATATATTCTGGGGGGATTCTCATTTCTAAAAAACTTTATGGGCTTCCACTTCCAGTCTCTGAAACAGAAACAATAAAAATACTTGAAAAATTTTTAATAAGGATGGATTGCTCCTGCGAAAATCTTTGCACTTATTTGTCAGGAGCAAATTGGTTTTGGAAAAATTGTTGCCTAACAGTAAAACTAAGAAAGGAAATAAATAAAAAGGATAATGTAACGTTTCAGTGTTTATATCAGACACCTTCTTCAGGCAATCTTGTAAAATCTTCAGAATTTGTGTTTTTTCATTTGCAATCTGATTGACATTTAAAGTTGTCAATATCTAGACTTTCAATGTCAATTAGACTCTGAAGATTTTACAAGTTTGTCTGAAGGTGTCTGATATAGAAACCGAAACGTTACATTATCCTTTTCATTTATTTCCTTTTTTAGTTTTACTGTTAGGCAACAATTTTGTGCTGAGTGCTAAGATTTTCTCAAGAGAAATTCATCCTAATTAATATTTCTTTAATTATTTCTGTTTCAGAGACTAGGAGTGAAAACCTATAAAGTTTTTCAGAAATCATTCCACTAAGTTCCTTCGGAACTTTGAAGCAACAAGATCCGAAAGATATTTGTATCTTGGTAAGAAACAATTACACCTCCTCACTGGCTTTCTTACAGGACACTGTCGCCTCGGGAAACACCTGTTGAGGATGGGATAATTGGACACTGACGAGTGTAGGTTCTGTGGGGAGGAAGAAGAAACACCCATTCACCTAGTCATGGAATGCTTTGGCATTGCAAACCTTAGGAAAGAATGCCTTGGGCGAGATTGCGAGAAACTTGTAAGAGTAAGGAATTAGCCTCGTTGAAGCCTTCACAGATATTGGATTTCATCAGATCTCTGAAATTGGAAGGCGAGCTGTGAAAGGTGTGGCCAGAACAGCTCTGTAAGGGTGATGGTTTGGTTAGACTTTGTGATTTTTGAAAACTATCAAAAATGATAGTTCAAAGAGTGACCAAAGTTGCCCTTCTGAAAGTTGCAAGTTTTAAGCGTTTTCCAGAGATGGTTGGCCAAAATGTTGGATACAAGAAGCAAAACTGATAAAAAGAGTCCAAATAATATCTCAATAGGTAATCCATTATCAAGAACTGAGGATATAGGTATCTAGAATTGCATGTTGGTACCAAAAAATTTTCTCTTACTGTTATATTTTTCGTGTAGTATAGTCACCAATAAGGGCCGAAAAACTAACGAAATCTAATTTGAACGCGGATGTAACTTTTGAACACTCACCCTATCGAAGAAGCTACTGAATTGACTCTTTCACCGAAGAACTGTTGGTTACAAAGTAACAAGAGATGATTTATAGTTGGTAGTAATTGTTCCTCTTTAAGGTCAATTGAGATTGAATTAATTATTCAATGTATGTATCTATAAAATAACACGAATAAGTTATTTGTGTTTTCGCGTCAATACATACAAACTAGTTGGTCATGTTTTCTTTCCCAAGCACGTCATAACCAACCAACAAGTGTTGTTCGCACTACGCTAGTAGCTTAGTCGAGTAGTGAGAAATTTAGTAGCTACTGTCCATCCAATCGTTCGCACTTTGGTCGAGTAGAGTTCACAAGTGAGAAGCTTTGTCGAATGTACAACTCCCAACGCACAAATTTTTACGCGATTTCTTTGAAGTGAAACGAAACCATTCGTAAGATGGACAAAGTGCAATGTAATAAAGTAAATAAACTTGTGAATCTAATCGTGATGGCTATTTTAGAAGAGGTGGATGATGAAATTTGTATCCTGGTATGCGGCCTGCTTTATTTGCTTGTTTTTGTATGATTGAGATGTTCGAGGTATTCTGTTACGAATTTAAGGGTTCTTCGTTCCAACGGAAAGACATTTTCGGCATAGAACAAGTATTTTACCTATGATTTTAGGTTATCTATGGGACATGTTGGCGGCAAATACCTAATAATACTAATGCAGTCGACTAATAACTGATCGGTTCGGACCTGTCTAGTCCGTGAGCGAGTGAAGAGTATCGCGTGGGGTGTAGGTACTCTATACAGGGTGATTTTTTTAAGTGTTTCATTAGACGTTTTCGAGGAAGGAATTGTAATACAGATTCAAGATTTTGGATTTTCGTTTTAGAGTACATGAACTTTGATTGTAAATATTTTCAAAAGGAATGTACTTCCGGTTTCACCGAAACGAATGTAACTTCGTTATTTCAAATGCAACACCCTGTATATTTATACATATTCGAATTCTTCGTTCAATTCTACACTACACTGATTCGATGTATGATATGTGCAAACACTCAAGCGGTTCTTGAATTATAGCCTGATTATCAAATTTTTGAAAAAAGGTTGTCACAAATTAGTGTCCATATCTTCAAAATCCCTCATTACAAGAATTTCTTTTTGCGAAAGTGGAACAAAAGAAAGTACGCTGATACTGTTTCTTGTATAACTATGAGGAAATATTATACAGGATGTCTGAAAAAGGGGCCCAAAGTGAGCCTCAATAAAACTATAAAATCTCCCTTTCTTCAAATGGCCACCCTATAATTTGTAATTCCAATCGATGGCTCGTCAAAAACCAGTTAGGGTGTCCCGAACATTCATGCCTCTAAAATCGTAGTTTCGCCGTTATTGAATAAAATTCGAATTTCAGGATTGAATCAAGGTTTCTTAGTCTAACCATAGATTTATTAGGATAGAAGATTTCAAGAAGGCTATGTTTGTTGATTTATAATGCATTTTAGAGAACTATCATTTATACTTTTTTGATTAATCGGGCACCATGCAAAATATGAATCACAGTAACAGTGATGTATTGAATATGTTTTCATTTATGGTGAATGTAACAAAATATTAGAAAGGGCAGTCAGAACTTTTAACGAAAGAAATCCACATTTACCACCTTCAACAGAATCGAAGTTCAGGAAGTATCAGAACAATTTTCTCCGTAGTGGAAGCATTAACCCAAGACGGAATCGTGTGAATGAATACAGACAGAGATGAAGAAAAAAATCAAATAAATATTCTAGGACATATTCAAGCAAATCCAGAGAATTTTGATTTAATTCAGTTAAAGTCAGTAAGTGTGAATTTCGTTCGTTGAATTTCTAATTACCTTTTCTAGGAATTTGTTACATTTGCCGCAAATAAAGAACATACCCTTGATATATCATTCCAGTGAAATTATTGTTGTATGTTTTGCTTAGTGCTTGATCTGTAAGGAAAAGTAAGAATGACAGTTTCTAACATAGACTACTTCAAAATGCAAGCTTACAAACTGTGCGAAACCTGTCTTTAATTGTGAAATTCGAATTTTATTGAATAACGGCAAAAATACTGATTTTAGAGGCATGAAATGTTCGGGACACCATAACTGGTTTTAACGAGCAATCGATTGGAATTACAAAATAATAGGGTTGCCATTTGAAAAAAGTGAGATTTCATAGGTTTATTGAGGCTCACCTTTGGGACCTTTTTCAGACACCCTGTATAATATTTCCTCTTAAGTTGTACAAGAAACAGTATCAGCGTACTTTCTTTTGTTCCACTTTCGCAAAAAGAAATTCTTGTAATGAGGATTTTGAAGATATGGACACTAATTTGTGACAACCTTTTTTTCAAAAAATTGATAATCAGGCTATAATTCAAGAACCGCTTGAGTGGTTGCACATATCATACATCAAATCAGTGTAGAATTGAACGAAGAATTCGAATATGTATAAATATACAGGGTGTTGCGTTTGAAATAACGAAGTTACATTGGTTTCCGGCGAAACCGGAAGTAGATTCCTCTTGAAAATATTTTACAATTAAAGTTCATGTACTCTAAAACGAAAATCCAAATCTTGAATCTGTATTACAATTCCTTCCTCGAAAACGTCTAATGAAACACTTAAAAAAATCACCCTGTATACTACTCGCTCGTTAAAAGAACTAAATGGATCGACTCGACTAAACTACACACTAATCTACTCGACTTAATTCTTGGTGTTCACACACGTTTAGTAACTGAATTTTTAGCTACTCGACTAAACTACTAGCATAGTGCGAACAAGGCTTTAGTGGAAAGTAAAGAGTGCATTGAACGGTGATATAAAAGCATGTAATATAATGTACTTCAATGCATGTTATTTGATTCATTATCATATGAAGTGTTTAAAAATGTTGATTAATATCTTTGGCGATATGTTTAACAACATATTCTTGACAGGGGCTTTATCCATCACCTTTAAGAAATCAGTTAAAATCAATATTTTTTCTTTGAGTATTGTTGTACGCAAATGTCGTGGCAATAACATGTTTTTGGCTCGCTTCTTTCCAGGAAAACTACGTGGTTTTGGCCAGCATTCGTCAGCCGTCTTCAGGAAAAACTTGCAACTTTCCTCACTCTTTGAAAATGTTTGAAATATCTGGCATTTGTCAGAAAACAATGATCGATGTTGAGTTGTCGAACAATTCATTTGATCTTTTTTAAGCTGGATCTTATTATTAGCTATTATTATTATATATTATTGAAGCATAGGTTGTTTTGATATGAATAGACGATTGACTGATAGGATTTTCGGTAACCCACATTGAAGCTGCTTCTTTTAATTTTTTACGTTTCAGATTTCTTTCTTTTGATATTATGTTTGCTTCACCCCAGTGGCGGCTGCTCAGAGGAAGCAGAGGAGGCCGGGCTTCCCCTTATTTCATTGCATTTTGTTGAATTTCAAATTCAAGTTCAAATGAAGAATAATCACATTTCTATATCTGAACGTCCGATCTGACCGAATCAACCCCTGCGATCGTGGATGGAGATCAGCTGTTGTTTCCCTCCCTTTTTATTAACGAAGTATTAATCCTTTCAGCGTGCGGTTTGTGGTTTTGTGGCAATTTTGATGAAAAGTTTGTAGGTAAGATTTTAATATTTTAGTAGGAAAGATGGAAACGGAAACAAGAAGTGAGAATTATAATGCAGCAGCTTAATGAAACGAAAGATCCTGTAGATTTAATTTGAATAATAAATTCAGTGAAATGCCTTACGGTGATAAAATTTTTATAACTCGAGTAATTAAGGGGTTACATGGGTTTCACGGTTTCAAAATATCGATTTTTTTTTGTCTTATCAAATTCTATAACATTTCTAGAATATTGTCCTAAATTTTCAAGTTGATCCGAGTAATAGTCTCGGAGATACAGCCTTGAGAAGGTGAGAATTTTTTCTCACTTTCATTGTCTCTTAAAATTTTAAACGCGTTTTTCTCAAAACTATGTTTTCAAAGTCGGTTGTCAAAATTTCTCGCGAACTACTCAACCGATCTTAATGAAATTTTACACAAGTAATCGAGATATCATTTACAAGGTATTGAACGAAGGATTTTCTTTTTTTTCAATTACAACTATTAAAAAAAAAAAAATGTCGAGAAATTTTCATCGAAATTTGCATTTTTTTTGTGAAAACGTCTGCCAAAAATCCAATTTCATTTTTATTTTTTTTCCTTCGTCCAATACCTAGTTTATTGTCTATACTAAAACACGTTTTTTTTTTTTTTACTTTTGATGATCCTGAAAGAAGTTCTGCTGACAACGCGGAGGCACCTTTTCTCCGAGGGACTGCCGGAAATGGCGTCGTAATGGCCGACATTTTAATATTTTTTTTTGAAAATTTCACAAAATCTTTATTAAATATGTATCTTTCAAATAACACAAAGTTTCATTAAAATATTTCATTTTTTATATGCAAAAAAATTTTTGAAAAAAGGCCGTTTTTTGCCCGAGGAAACCCATGTAACCCCTTAAGACACCTCGACCAGCAATGCCAAATTTAATTATTAATTCGGCTCATAATCGTTCGTTCTGCGTAGAATGGTATAATAAATGCCAGTGGCTGACAGGAAACCCAGTTCGAAATAAATTGTTTTGTTGGTCGCGTCGTCTCGGGCCTCCTCTGATTGAAATCTCACGAGCCGCCACTGCTTCACCCCCATAAAATACAATGGTCATCAATTGAATCATGATTTATCAGTATCTCCATGTTGAGCTAATTTCTTATGTTCTTTGATTAGAATTTTCAAAGAACGTTAAGTTTTTCCAATATAGGCTCCAACAGACTCACATGGTAGGGGAAAGTGAGGTAATACGATCCCTAAGGGTCAAATGATCCCCCGCCGTAAATCAGAAACAGCTTGTACAATCTAACCAAATACAGATGAAACATGTTCCCCTGCGCCCCTGCGAGTTACCTGTAAAATGTCAATGCGGTGCGATTGCTTGGCGTGATTTTATTAAAAAATAATCAAAAAGTGTGGCTCTGATCTAAGGTAAGCATGTTTTTGGACTTTCGTTTTTTCTACATGTAAGTGTGTACTGAAATGTTGTTTTATTTGCGGGTATTAGTAGCAGCTAATATTTAAGCAGTGTTCGATCATCGCACGCGGTATGTGAAGGTTTTGTTTTGATCGATATTTTGTTATTTGGCATTTGGGGTGAAATGATCCTTTCTGTGTGTCTAAAATGATCCCTGGAATCATTTTACCCCATTAATAGTTTTCGTTTACAGATCATGCCGAGAATTTATAAACGTAAAACTAATCGCCAAAAGAGGCCTGAAGAACAAATGCAAAAGGCATTAGAGATGGTATGGCTTACAAAACCGCGAAAAGAGAATTTGAGGTCCCTGTGATGGTATTAGAAGAAGAGCCAAAGGTAAAAATAAAATAGCTGTAGGCTCAGCTAAAAAGTTAGGTAGCAAACAAACAGTGTTAAACCTGGAACAAGAACTGGAACTTGTTGACATGGAGTCCAGAATAATACACGGGCTGACCACTCAGGATTTCTTAACCTCAGCTCACCAAAAATGGCAGAAAGACAAGATTTACCGCATCAATTTTACGAAGCTAAAGCAAAAGCTGGACTTGAATGGCTTCGTGGATTTAGACGTAGATATCCAGACATTGCAATGCGTGCGCGAGGTTCTAATAAGAATGGACGAATTTCTCTCGAATTGAGAGAAACGCCCAAGAAAAATATTATTTTTCAACCACCGAATATTTTGTTTGGAGTAACTTGCTCACATACTTAAATCGTTATGAATAATACATATTATCATTTAAATAAACAGCAGAGTTTTTTATTTCATTTTTATTTGCTATTTATTAACTTATAGTACAAAAAGATCCCTGGGATCATTTTGCCCCTACCCCAGGGATCATTTTATCCACAGGGGTGTATAAAATGATCCTTTACTAAACTTTAACAAAAGTATCTAATACAAAAAAAAACATAGATGAAATGAAAAATAAGTAAGCAGATACAAAGTTAAGTAAATTCACTACCTTTAACAATTGAAATCTAGCGGTTTTGCCTTCAACATTAGCCACAATTAAAATTTTCCCTTAAGGGGATCATTATACCTCACCTTCCCCTATATGCTCCAACAGACTCACATGGTACTTCACATATGCAATTTTTGGTGGGATGATTTTCATTATCAGGTTTTACTTTAGTTAGATTAGCTCTGATAGTCTCTTGAGCTTTGAATGTTGTTTTCACATTGTACTCATTTCCAATTCTTTCAATAGCTTCAGAAATTTTTTTTACATTGTATTACATTGGTCATCGCTTGTGCTGGTTCGGTTCGATTTGTTCTTTATTGAAAACTGTCAAAAATGACAGTGGTTTTCAGCGAGTGATCAAAGTTTCCTTCTGAAAGTTGCAAGTGACGATGACTGGCCAAAACGTTGAATACCTCTGATGGAAAGAGCCTAAATAATATTCTGCCGTCCTAAGAACAGATGCCGTATCTACAAAAAAATTTTTTTTTCTGGTTTTTGTCTCATTGGGTTCGTGACAGACTAATTTACCTTTCTACTAAGCATAAATGCCGTATACTTGCTTAATTTATCAAAAACCTAATCTTTTCTTCAGCCGTATGTGAAAAAGTTGTTATGTATCCTAACAGAATATGCCGTACTTGCGTTATACTAAACACAAAGGCCGTATTGTATACTTCCGCGTATATGCCATAGACTAACTGAACGGAGAATAGATGAGACACTAGTAGAACAAGGTTCAACGACATCTTTTTTGTACAACATTACTAATTCGTGAAAAAAGCTCAATTGAAAAAGGAATCTGTATCGTAAAGCTGCCTCAAAAAGAATTCTGTAGTGCACATTTTGAATAGGTAGGTACACCCATATACAAGGTGCAAAAAGTTTTTTGAAATTCAATTTCCAAAAGGAAATCAGAAATGGATTCGTGCAAGTTATCGATGAGTGAGGAAATTTATTTTCATGAAAATAATACCTGCAACGAACTTTCATCTGATTTTCTTTTGGAATCGAGAAATGAGGATCCATAATCAAATTCTGGATAGAATAAAAATTTATTAACTGAAATAGATATCACCAATTGAAAATACAGATTCATTTCATAAATATCTAATCAATAAACTAATAATTGCATTGAAAACATTCTCAAAAACTAACAATAATGAATTCAATAATACAAAATATGAGTATTTACCTACTAAACTTATTCAATACATGAAAAACTTTTTTAAAAACTATCCTAATTCTTATAGGTAACAGAATATATATGATATATATTTTGAAATTACCTTTTTGCATCTTGATTTTCACATCCAATAACACAACACATCTTCACTCTTGCAGGCATATCGAAATTCATGATATTTCAAAAAGAACGTGTCAAACCACTCCTTGTGTCAGTTGACAATTCAAAGGTTTTTTGATAATAACGATTTTACATACTTACTATTTGCAATGCAACGACATCTAACTATCAAATTGAGAATAATTTTTTTGTGTATTAGTATCCTCCTCCGACAGATGGCGCGACATATACGAGTGGCTCATCTATTATTTTAGTTTGTCTATGGTATATGCATATACGGCATTTGCATTCAATTGTGTGAGTTTTCTTCAAGAATGAACGTGTAGATTTTCAAAATATCTCATTTATGTTTGTGTAAAATAACATCAGCAAGCAAGCAATTATTCACACTTACATATTTTTAGGCATAGACTAACTAAACGTTTGTAGACTAACTAATAGTACATTGTTTACCGGGTAGGAAAAGCTTAACATTCCTGGACGACTGTGAAGATTGCTAAGTCGAGGCGCAAGCCGAGACTTAGCAACACAGAGTCCAGGAATGTGGCTTTTCCTACGAGGTAAACATACTATTTTTCCGCAAATCGTTTAAAATTCGACAGATATTGATTGATTTAAAAAAAACGCGATAATTTTATTCCCAAATAAATGGTGCTTTGAAATTCCTAATAAAATTACTTGGGTTACTATGGAAACGTATTGAGGTTGAATTGTCAAACACTAACAACTGTACGGAAATATCATTTCCTTACAGTAAGGAAGTCCTGACTTTTTCTTCAAGAAATTTTGACAGGAATGTCAAAATTTCCTGGCGATTTGCGGAAAAAGTTTATAAACGTTATAAACGTTTATAGACTAACTAAAAGTTTGTCTATGTTTTTAGGAACAAATATGTCAAGTAGATCGAAAAAAATTTTTGTACAACTGTCAAAAAACTTGACTTCTTCACTATGGATGCGTGAATGTGTTTTTTGACCGTTAAAAAAAGAATTAACTTTTTTCACTGTTAAAATGAGTAGTTTTTATAGTAACGACACAGAAAGATCACTGATTGAAATATAAATATTGTATTGGAAGTATTATCTTCAATAATTTTATTTCAGACGATGAAAACTCACATTCGCAGTTGTACAAAAAATGTTGTTTGTATTTCGTGCGTATTAAATTCGTGGTTTTATGGCACATTTATGTGAATTTTACACACTTAATACAAAAATAACTATTTTCGATGGCTCTCTGTGATCACGATACCGACAATAATCAGAATTTGGTGGAAGCCTTTGATAATATGCAGAATGTCGAAGTGATACCTGAGGATGGATTTTTATTGACCTCTTTGATTGTTCAGAAGTTGACCAATTTGATAGCATCAGACGAAAATTCGAACATTTCACACCAACAAAATATTAGTCAGTCAAGAAGAAAATTCTTACACATACGGCATTCTTGTCTTGTATAGCTCAACTGAAAGTTTAGCATAAAATGCCGTATGTGATTTTTTTCATGGAAGTCTGTTGGTGTTTAAATTTTTTCAGCCTCATTATATTTTTATAGGCATCCTGAATGAAAAAACACATTTACTTTTTTGTTTAAACTTAAACGGAGTAAGGGCTATAGAAAAAACTTTGAGCTCGATTATCTCGCTTTGATGGCGTCTGTAGATACGGCATCTGTTCTAAGGACGGCGGTATTGTGTTCCATCATGAAGAACTGAAGATATATCTAGAATTGCTTGTTGGCACCAAAACATTTTCTCTAACTGTTCATTTTTCGTGAAGTATTATCTTATCACCAATATTCGGTCACTGCACGATGGCCGGAAAACGAACGACATCTAATTTGAAAGCGATTATAACTTTTCAACACTCACCCTATTGAAGAAGCTACTGAAATGATTCCTTCACCGAACAACTGTTGGTCACAAAGTAACAAGAAATGATTTATAGTTGGAAGTAATAGTTCCTCATTGAGGTCAAGTGACATTCAATCAGTTATACATTGTATGTATCGATAAAATAACACGAATAAGTTATTTAATTAGGTAAAAAATATTATAAAGTGTTTTCGCGTCAATACCTACAAACTAGTGGTCATGTTTTCTTTGCTAAGCATGTCATAACGTACCATTAATGGAAGGTGAAGAGTGAATTGAAAACCGATATCAAATGATGTACTATAACGTACTTCAATGATACATGTTTTTTGATTAATAACTATCTAGAGGATATGAAACTGTTGCAAAATGTCTTGTGCATTCTGGAGGTAAATCCTTTACCTCCATGCTGTATAGCCATTACTTTTATGATATTAGTGGACAATATAGCTATTATTACAACTAGGGAAATATGAATAGTATATTTCCCGAGGCTTCGCCCTCGGGATGTATAGGCAACATTGGGAAATGTATTCATATTTCTCATGTTGTAATCAATAGTTTTTTTCTGATCGAAACAATATCGTTCTTAAAATGGAAAAATTAATATTATATTGTAACTTTTTGGATTGATTGGATTTTTAACGTTGCTATGGGCCGTGTTTGTGATTTTATTTTGACGTCTTTTCGATTCCGGCCAAATCTAAAGCTGCCTATAGTAAAGAGTATGAAGGCTTTCAGGAGTGGAAAAGAAAAAGTTTGGTGGACGGTGTCAGCGAAAATATTCTGATAGCATATTTTGAAGATTTGGTATATTGCTCTGATTCTTGTTCTTTTCAATGTTTGATTAATTCATTCGATCTCCTGTTGCAGGAATATTCACCAAATGCTACATTTGAAGAAAAAAACGAATGTCAAATTATTCGATGAAGTGGAAGTATTTGTTAAGAACAAAAATAAAGGATCCGTTCCAAAAAATCAGTAGTGTTGTCACGGGAGCAGATCAAGAAGATCCAAATGACTTTTATGATGTATAAGGTTGCATATCATATAATACCATTTTCAGTAAAATATGACTTGACGTTTCATATTTCCCAAAACTGAATAGAGCAATGAATAGAATGCGTTATGCCACAATAGGGATGTTGACTCATGTTACGAATTCATATAAATTGAGGTTTTCCTCATAGAAGGGAGTTTTTGCAATCCTAAAAAACCATTTTAGTGATCTTATCATTCTCGTTGAATTAAATAAAGCTGATTCAAATAATGTTATTTATTATCAACTATCACGTGACTGCGAACGCCAATCAGAGGTAATTGACGTCACTCTCCAGGTATTGTCATTGCAAATTCGAATGTTCGGTGCTCAGATCAACAAAATACATTCATAGGCCGGGTTCCACAAAACTCCAATCAGCTTGATTATTGAAATGTCATCATTTCTCTGCAATTTTCAGTTCATTTTTGACATAAATCATCGACTGACTTCAAATAAACCATTTGATGGCCAATCAAGCTTTGTGAAACCCACGGTTCTGTCACTTGAACCATAGTAAATACAGGGTGGCCATTTGAAAACGAAACAGACGAGATTACAGACGAAATAAATTTTTTCGATAGAAATGCTCGGACAGGTCGATTTCTGTTCGAGGGGGACAACTTAAGATGTAGGTTACGGACACATAGCGCTTCAACCCTTGCTACTACAACCCTCACCCCCAATTTTTGAATAGGGAAGATGGGGTGAGTGATACCTCATTTGAAAGGTATTTTTATACTGATTTCAGCACAGTAATTGTTTTTCCATTTTATGCATTAGTTCTCGAAATATTCCTAACTAAGTATTTGAAAATGAAGTGGTGTTTTCATGGCACTTGTGTGTGTTGTGTTTTTTTGTGAAAAAAATCGACATTTTGAGCTTCAAAACAACCATGACTGTGGCTTCCTTCCTCCAATCCACTGACATAGAAATCTTTAATCAAGATGTCGAACAAACAAAGCGTATGCGATGGAGCTCAATCTTGCTGAAACTCAATCTAAATTATCTTCGATATAATTTGCAGTATTTCCAATAACATGCGGTAACACTTGATCGATAGAAATCTCCAAAAAGTCCAAATACGTACATATCTCTAATCAGATTACCAGGTAAGAAAATCAAATCATTAATGATGCCACAGAAATATTCCAGTCCCAATTCGTGAAACGATTTCCGACTTAATTATGAAGTGTTTTCTCAGTTCAATAATGTTTTCATTTTGTTGATTATTGAATTCATATCTTTTTCAAAAAAATGAGAATCGATAATTTTTTATTTATTACGAACAAGTCATTAAGTTGTCTTACTGGTTCTTGACATGTGAATTATTCTTAGTTTTGAATAGAGACTTGTATGTGTTCTAATTCATTGTTCGACATGGTTTATTCAATTGCAGAGCGGGTGGAAATGATTTCACTTTTTTGCAAACAATCAATGTGCGAATTGAACCGCAGAATTCTTCAATCAACGACATTTAGATAAACATGGTTGTTTTGAAGCTCAAAATGTCGATTTTTCACAAAAAAACCCTACAAGTGCCATGAAAACACCACTTCATTTTCAAATTCTTAGTTAAGAATATTTCGAGAACTAATGCATAAAATGAAAAAAAAATTACTGTGCTGAAATCAGTATAAAAATACCTTTCAAATGAGGTATCACTCACCCCATCTTCCCTATTCAAAAATTGGAGGTGAGGGTTGTAGTAGCAAGGGTTGAAGCGCTATGCGTCCGTAGCCTACATCTTAAGTTGTCCCCCTCGAAACAGAAATCGACCTGTCCGAGCATTTCTATCGAAAAAAATTATTTCGTCTGTAATCTCGTCTGTTTCGTTTTCAAATGGCCACCCTGTATAAATATATCATATCTATGATTCGAACTTACGAAGTTGAAAGCTGAAAGAGAACAGAATATCTAGTTCGTTACAAGGACGATAATAATCTACAATTTTCTTTATAATGGAGATAGGATTCATCAAGGGTAATAGTAGTAACTTACCGAAGATAGATTCCCTAATGGTCGCAAGTTTCTTTGATGAAAACAAGGATTTTTGTGCAACGGAGCTTAAAAACGTGAAATTGTCTTTGTAAGTAGCAAACTTTTAACTCATATTTATTATCACTACATAGTATAAAACAAAGTCGCTTTCTCTGTCCCTTTGTATGCTTAAATCTTTGAAACTACTCAACGGATTTTGATGCGTTTTTTTTAAATAGATAGAGTCATTCAAGAGGAAGGTTTATATGTATAATAACATCCATTAAATAGTGGAGAAGTACCTATAGTCCGTTCACGAAAGGTTGAGCCGTCGGTTGGCCATGACAATTTGGCATATTTCACTGTGTATATTAAAATGTTAGGTTATGTTGTTATTTTCTTGTCATATTGATAAGCAATGTTGTCAAATTACAAGAAAGATTATAAATCGCGGATTTCTTACAATGTCAATTCACATCTGAAAATTGACAAATTGATAACGCAATTTAGACAGTTCTAAATATCGAACGACAGAAGATTGAAATTTTACGTTACAAATTCACAACCTGACTCGAATAAAAATATCATTGTTTGAAAAATGGAAACTAATGGTATTAAAATGAATTCGAGAATAATGTAAAACATGTTGTGGTTATGTTGGACCTTAATAATGGGGAATAAAAGAAGAAATCAAACCCAGATGAACGTTGACGACGTTTCAGGCTTAATCAATCCACCATTTGAGAGTATTCGAGAATTATCAATCAATAGAAGTGCGCGAATGAACAGAATCAAGTCAATTGAAGAAAAAGTTCTGAAGCAAACATTATGTGTAAAATGAAAACATTGTACCTATATATTTATGCTCAAAACGAATCAAGATATATCTAGAGTAATAAATGTGGATGCTTTGCTTGAAGTGCAACCCACATCTTCATAACATCTTCTAGAAAATCAGTTATATTTATGATTGTGATGATGTGTAAATATGGACTTGAGAATATCCTATGGATGAGGAGCTTGAAAGGATTAATTTGTATTAATTTATCCTCCTGAACCCAGAGTTTTTCAATTTACACTTTATCGAGGATTTGATGAATTAACTCATCTATACAGTAATGATACCTGTAAATGCAAAAGTGCTTTGAGCTCAAAATAATGTTAAATTTCATATCTTCAATAGTTCAATAAAAATCATGTTCAATAATATCTGACAATGAAGTTATTGAATAATATTAATTGAGTTGAACTAAAATCAATAGTTACAATGAAGTAGGTACCTATCTAATGTTGAAAAATATTAAATCGAAGGTAACAATAAAAAAATTCAAAATAGATCATATGCAATTGTTTATAATTGAAGAAGTTTTCGATTTACACTTTAACAAGTGTTTAGTTAATTTACTCAATATAGTTATGATGCTCTTAAATGAAGAAGAAGAACTTTGAGTTGAATCCTTTATTATATCAACAATTATTTCTATCAATATTTATAAAATATTTCATGTAACATTCGTATTCGTAACTTCAGGTAATAGAATTGCAATTGTAAAGAATTATAACAGGAAATAAAAAACAACAGAGCTATCAATCAACACTATCCATATACAATACAATGAATCAAGGTAGAATTAAATTATTAATGCATTTGAACAGAAATATTGGAAAAGAATTGGAGAAAATATACGAACGAAATTTACTGGATATAAGGATTTGAACAATTCAAGTTAAAATCTACCAAAACAAATGTAAGAAAAAATAATAATTATTATCAAAACTCCGAAATTTTGTTGTCCATGCTGCCATATCATGAATTCTTTTCATCTTCTTCTCCACTAATCTTCTGATTACAGGTAACAATGTTCATATGGAGGTATATAGATTATTTACCACCAAATTCAAAGTTTCAAAATCCAGTTATGTTGCATAAAACAATAAAATGCTTACATATTTCACCATCTTCAATTGCAGTAACAACCTAGACAGAGAGAGAAATTAAATTTATTGATGTTGCAATCAAATGGTTATCGACCACAGTAACGACCTACAATTCAGAAAGTATTCATTAATGAAAGTATGATTCCAAGTTCATTGTTTTACAAGTAAATATAGTATTCACAATAATGAATTATTACTTTGCAGGATGAGGACAGAGCAAAATATCAATTCTCAAAATTCATTCAGCGACAAGATACAAATCCATCCAATACTCATCAACAATCATATAAAACACATCTATTTGATGGATTTACATCTCAAACCTCTAATTGTAGGTGCTGATGAAGCAGACGAGAGCTTGTGAAACGCTGTTGAATATTTCTGAGAATTCGTAATTCTTTGTCCATATCCAGCAAAATAACTGATTATTCTGGACACTAATACTAAGAAATAAAAGTATTATCTTCTTCTTCTTCTTCTTCTTGACGAAAGCTTACAGCTTGTTATACCCATTTCAGTCCCCTTCTTCTCGTTCCTGCGATATGGAGCTCCAACTGTCTTTCCATCTTTTTGGCGGTCTTCCTGGAGGTCGCTTGGATGGTGGTTTTCCATTTCTTGCAACTTTCGCTAGTCTGTCATCTTCCATCCGTGACACATGCTCGTTCCAATATCTCCTTCTCGCTCGCATCCACCTCACTACGTCTTCAATCTGGCATTCTTCTCTGATGTCGCTGCTCCTTCTCTGATCTCTAAGCGTATTACCAGTAATTGACCTGAGTACCTTCATCTCATTTGTGCGTGCCATCCTTTTTGTTTCGGCCGTGTCAGCTCGTGTTTCCGCCGTGTATGTCATTACAGGTCTAACGCATGCTTTGTAAATTCTGACTTTGCTGGTGGTTGTCATAAAGTTATTTTTCCAGATGGTGTTTCTTAGTGCCCCTGCAATTCTGGCCGCTTTATTTATCTGATGCCTTACACTTTCTTTCAAGTTTCCATATGGCGAGATCACTGTACCCAGATAATTTAATTCGGAGACCTGTTCTATTATGATGTTATCGAGCTCCAACTTACATCGGCGCGGTTCTCTAGCAATCACCATTGTTTTAGTTTTAGTGGTTGATATCTCCATGTTTAGCTTGTGAGCCTCTCTGTTGAACGCCTGAAGCAACCACTGCAGACCATCCTCACTATCCGCAAACAGCACTGCATCATCCGCATAGCATAAGATCTTCAGAACCTTGCCTCCCATTCTGTACCCATGCTTCACATTCCGCACGCTGGCAATTATTCTGTCCATCAACAGACTGAAAAGCAAAGGACTGAGACTATCTCCTTGTCTTATTCCCGTATCGATGTTTATTTCGTCGGTTATAGTCGTTCCTGCCTTGATTGTGGTGGTATTGCCCGTGTTCAGTTGTTTAATCGTCTGTATAATGTTTGGGTGTATTCCTCGGTGCTTCAGTTCATCCTCAACATCCCTCAGCTGTATTCTATCGAAAGCTTTAGTCATATCTATGAAGCACAGGTATGCGGGCTTATTATACTCGATGGCCTTTTCAATTACCTGCCTAACGATAAACACTGCATCGACTGTTGAACGATTTTTCCGAAACCCCTGCTGTTCTTCGCTCAATGTGGTATGACGCAAGATGTGCTGACCTAGAATTCGAGTGAACAATTCATTGAGGTGCTCAAAAGAGAGATTCCCCGGTAGTTTGCCGGATCCGATGTTTTTCCTTTCTTAAATATAGGTATCAAAATGCTCTTTTTCCATTCATCAGGTGTTGTTGCGCTCTCCAATATTTTATTGTATAGTCTTGCGAGCTGTTCTGCCATATTATCTCCTCCGTATTTCAATAATTCATTGGGTAGGTCATCTGGGCCGGGAGCTTTGCCATTTTTGAGATGTTGCATGGCGCTCCTCACTTCATCCACTGTAATTTGTTCAACTTCTTCTACGTCTATTGCCTCTTCTCGCCTGAGACTATGTGGCCTTTTGGGTCGCTGGTTTTCTTTTTGCGAGTGTAGGTTTACGAAGTGACTTTTCCATTTATCAGCTGAGATGTTACTGATTCGAACTGTTTCGTTTACTTCTTTTTGGCAGCCCTGAGCATTTTCCATATGCGCTTTTGTGTCCCATATAAGTCATCTTCCATCTCTTTGCTAAATTTTTCCCAGTGTTCCTTTTTTATTTCTCGTATTCTATTGTTCACTCTGTTTCTGGTTTCTGTATATCTTAGGTAGTTTCGAGGTGTCCTGTTAGCTCTGTATGTTAAATGAGCTTCTTTTTTTTTCCAGGGCTAGTGACTTGACCTCTGGAGTAAACCAGGATTTCTCTCTAAATTGACGAGTGGTCGATTTAACAGTTCGTTTACCCAGTGCCTCGTTGGCTGCTTCGAGTATGTTACCCTGCAATATCCTCCACGCTTCATTCACCGTGTGTTGCTCTTCAATTGGTGATTCCTGCAATTTCGTTGCTAGGCGTCTTCTATATAGGTCAAGAGTACTCTGTGTCTTCAATGACTCTATGTTGAATTTTGATATTGATTCACAAGGTTTGTCTGTCCTCACTGGTCTTCTTATACCAGAAATCTTTCCAAGAACTAAGCTGTGATCCGACCCTATGCTTGCTGAAGTAAGCGACCTAACATCCAGTACCTGCTCAGGCTTGATGGCTCTATTTGTCAGTATGTAGTCAATCGTAGACGCTGTTTCTCGACTTCCCCGGAAGGTGATCTTATGCTGAGGTTTGTGTTGGAAATAGGTATTATTGATCCTCAACTCGTTGTGGGTACAAAATTCAATAAGCAATTCCCCACGTTCGTTAATGTGTTCTTCATTGAATGCGTTTTTAATTCCTGGAATCACCATACTGCCCACTCTACCATTCAAATCACCCAGAACAATAATTTGGTCATGATTAGGCAGTTTGTCAATTGTTAGTTGTAACTGTTCGTAAAAATCGTGTGCCTCTTGAACTGGCCTTCCTGCATCTGGCGCATATACTGATAATATGTGCAGGGTGTATTTTTCCAATCCCAAAGTGATCTTTAGAATTCGATCACTCTGATAGTCGATGTCCTCAATGGTGTTCTGAAATCTTCGATTGACCAATATTCCCACTCCCGATGCCGCTCTTGTTTCTTTGGGTCTTCCAGAGTAGATCAAGACGAAGTCCCCATATTGTTCCGTTCCTTTGCCCTTCTTTTTCGTTTCGGAGATTGCACAGATGTCTATTTTGTTGTTCTGGAGTTCTAAAATAATTTCCTGGTCTTTTCCATTGAAAGATCTCACATTCCAGCATCCTATCCGCAGTTGGTTTCTCTTCATTTTTCGTCTTAATTTCGCAGTCCTTATTCTTGCTTGGGTCTTTACCGTTGTATCCATCCTGTTCCGAGGCTCGGTTTGGGTTCTGTGAGCATCATTATTTTTTTAAGGAAGGTAGGCTGCTAACCTCGCCCTCCAACCCTCCTCCTTTATCCGGGCTTGGGACCGGCAGTTGCAATCGATGGGCTACTCAATCCACCCATCAACTACACCAGCGGAGTTAAAAAAGTATTATCATTGGGATATTTCCATCATCAATAACTCCTCGTCAACGCCCATATAAAATCTTCGATAAAGCTGGAATTAGTTGATTAACAACCCAATTTTGAAAAATTTCACTTGTCATGGTCTTGTGATAGTCACGGTCATTATATTTTGAATCTAACATCAAGTCACATCCTTCCAAAAACCCAAAATTACTTCCTGCAAGCAACACCGTGAATCGCTTGCCTTCATTTTTTAATGTCGATGGATTCGACTTCATATCAGATTCGTGGGTCCATCGACGAATAGATGAACCTGATATTTTCTACAGATTTAAATTGTAAAAATTTTCGCAGGAAAGTAATTCTGGGTGCAACAACATGCTTCTGTTCACATAAAATTTTGCGTTCATTAACTTTTTTGTATTTATACCCCATTGACTTTATAATTTTGAAGAGTTTTGTACGTCCTTCGTTATACTCCAAATGTTCCCTAGCATAAGTCAGTAGTGCGTTGATCGAAAAGTATTAATTTTTCAAATTAAAATTCCAAATTCGTCGTTGCAGATCTTTTCTAAATATAAAATCGTCTACTGTGGATGTCTTCTTGGGTCTTCCAATAGAACGAAACTCTTTGTCATCATCTTCATTAATAACTCTTCTAATTGAAGTCATGTGCATCTAAAATACAATTCTATTAATATAAAATATCTTATATTCTTCTAACTTACGTTGAAAATGTTCGCAACTTTCGTTATGATCGTCGATTCCAATATGTGTGAGTGTGAAGCATAAGCTTTTTTCAATTCCAAATAACACCGCTTCACACACTGCCTCATTTCAACGGAAATTCTTCCTGGCATTTTGATTATAGAATTAGAATGTTTAACTGCGGCAAATTGTTATATAAGATTATAAGAATAATAAACAATAGTGTAACCTCACTTTGTTTTACTGAGAACCAGAGTTCTCGGCGAGTCCGAGTCCGGTTACATTCGGCAACGTTGAATTATTTTACGTTGTGACAGCAAATACTGCCAACTTCAGATAAATAAAAAAACGCCTACTATGTGCTCAACCTTTCGTGAACGGACTATATGTACTGTTATTTTTGAGGTTTCTAATGTGATGTCCGTGCGAAGCCGGGGCGGGTCGCTAGTCCATACTAATATTATAAATGCGAAAGTAACTCTGTCTGTCTGTCTGTTTCTGTCTGTCTGTCTGTTGTTACTCTTTCAGGCCTAAACGGCCGAACGGATTTTGATGAAATTTGGTATGGTGATAGATGATAACCTAGAAATGGTCATAGGCTATAAATAATCACGCCATCGTTCTAAGGGGGTAGGCAGTAGAGACAGATAACTAAATTGAGTTAGTGATTTTTAGTCGTTTTTGTTGGGACTTTTGCTCTCTCACGTCTAAACGGCTGAACAGATTTTGATGAAATTCAGTAGGTAATAGATGGTTACCTAAAAACAGATATAAGATCAAAATGATCACGTCATCGTACTTAGGGCGTAGGAAGTAGGCAGAAAACTGAATGGAGTTAGTGATTTTTTTATGGTTTTTGCTGGGAGTTTTGCTCTATCATGCCTAAACGGCTGAACGGATTTTGATGAAATTTGGTATGGTGATAGATGATAACCTAGAAATGGTCATAGGCTATAAATAATCACGCCATCGTTCTTAGGGGGTAGGCAGTAGGCAGATAACTAAATTGAGTTAGTGATTTTTAGTCGTTTTTGTTTGGACTTTTGCTCTTTCACGTCTAAACGGCTGAACAGATTTTGATGAAATTTAGTAAGGTAATAGATGGTTACCTAAAAACGGATATAAGATCAATAGATCACGTCATCGTACTTAGGCGTAGGAAGTAGGCAGAAAACTGAATTGAATTAGTGATTTTTTTATGGTTTTTGCTGGGAGTTTTGCTCTATCATGCCTAAATAGCTGAACGGATTTTGATGAAATTTGGTATGGTGATAGATGATAACCTAGAAATGGTCATAGGCTATAAATAATCACGCCATCGTTCTTAGGGGGTAGGCAGTAGGCAGATAACTAAATTGAGTTAGTGATTTTTAGTCGTTTTTGTTTGGACTTTTGCTCTTTCACGTCTAAACGGCCTGAACAGATTTTGATGAAATTTAGTAGGTAATAGATGGTTACCTAAAAACGGATATAAGATCAAAAGATCACGTCATCGTACTTAGGGCGTAGGAAGTAGGCAGAAAACTGAATTGAATTAGTGATTTTTTTATGGTTTTTGCTGGGAGTTTTGCTCTATCATGCCTAAACAGCTGAACGGATTTTGATGAAATTTGGTATGGTGATAGATGATAACCTAGAAATAGTCATAGGCTATAAATAATCACGCCATCGTTCTTAGGGGGTAGGCAGTAGGCAGATAACTAATTGAGTTAGTGAGTTTTAGTCGTTTTTGTTGGGACTTTTGCTCTTTCACGTCTAAACAGCTGAACAGATTTTGATGAAATTTAGTAAGGTAATAGATGGTAATCTAAAAACGGATATAAGATCAAAATTATCACGTCATCGTACTTAGGGGGTAGGAAGTAGGCAGAAAACTGAATTGAGTTAGTGATTTTTCTATGGTTTTTGCTGGGAGTTTTGCTCTATCATGCCTAAAGCCGGTCCCAGACACTGCGTGTATTCGACGAATATTCGGCATTGGCGGTGCTTCGCGTAGTGTGTGGGAGCTCAACTTCGTGTATTATTCGGCATTGGCCTTCTATCCGAAGCCCTGTCGGTACGGGTTGCACGAACCAAAGAAGACGAAGTACATTCGCGCACATTCGTGTTAGCTCCCAGACAATGTGTTTATCTTCGCGTACTATACGGCCTATTCTGTCTTCAGTCAGAGTCGTGTGACGTGATTACACGGTGTTTTTAGGTATTATTCCTTTAGCCTCTCCGCTACTGTTCTATACTGAGGCCGTTTGGCGAACGTTTGTAAACAGAATGACGAATGACGAATATTTCGCGATTGGCGCAGTGTCTGGAGGGTACCCGAAGGCGAACTACGAAGGCACATTGGCCGAATGCACGCATTGTCTGGGACCGGCTTAAACGGCTGAACGGATTTTGATGAAATTTAGTTAGGTGATAGATAGTAACCTAGAAAAGGATAGGGGCTATTAATATTCATGCTATCGTACTTAAGGCGTAGGCAGTAGGCAGAAAACTAATTAAGTTAGTGATATTTAATCGTTTGTTTTAAAAGTTTACCTCATTCACGCCTTAACGTCTGAGCGGATTTTTATAAGACTTGGTTAATATAAAGATAGGATCCTAGGCACGGACACAGGCTACTTTTTACGGCGGGAAAATACCTCATTCCCACGGAATCTAGCGTGATCGTGTCAAGAAGCGCTTGACGCCATAACTACTGAAATGCTTTGATGTTTTTTTTTAACTGAGTGTTACAAAGACTTCAAGTTAGTATTGATCACTTTCCTAACTTAGAGGGTCGGTAGGCGGACGAAGTCGCGGGTAAAAGCTAGTTACAAATAAAAGAAACACCTCATTCAGCATTTGCAGACCGACCTATTCATTTTGAAAGCTTAGATTGAACTTTTCCACAAGGGATCGGGCAAAATCAGTTCGCTTTGACAGAAGTCAAAGTATGTTCATTGAATAATGACGTAATCATCAGAACGTGACAAAATTGAGCATTCCGCGGGAATTTTGAATTGTCTTTTCATTTACTCATTTTTATTGGCAATTACTATATTTTCAAGGAAAAAGTAATTTTTTCGTGTTTGTATAGGGTTTATCTTTCAAATAAAATAAATTCTAAAACGTAGTCAACATCCCTATTGATGAAGTGAGGAGGATTATTTTGAATGGGTCAAAATAGTTAATGATGAATAGAAAAATACTTATTTCTCGAAATTTTATATGAGACTATTAAATATAAATGCAGAATCTCAGCCGAATCGAAATAATATTCTGAAAATTAATAAAAAAATGAAATAAGCAAAAAAATGATGATTCGATCCTCTTGCACTTTTGCATGAATATTTAGTATATTAGTTTTCATTTTCAAAATAAATTTCTCTCGTATCGGATATTCTGTTATGAAAATTAAAAGATTCTTCTTTCAATATTCCAATTCTATTTGCTATGGTTCTATGGCCACAAAATTTTGCATGAAGATTCAGTATATCAATCTACATTCACTGAGGAAATTCGGATAAACTGTTATGGAAATATAAAGATTCTTCTTTTCATTATTCAAATTGAATTGTCTATGGTTCTGTTAATACTAGGGCCACAAAATTTTCGATGGAAATTCAGTATTTCGATCTCCTTTCACAAAATGAATTTCACTCGAATCCGGATATCTCTTTATGAAAATATGAAGTTTTTTTTTTCAATATTTCAATTGAATTTTCTTTATGTTCTGTTCACGCTATGGCCCCAAAACTTTGCATGAGGCAGTTAGAAGCATATTGCATATGGCCGCAAAATTTTATCTCGATTGGTTTTGTTTCTGAGATATTGAGAACCAAAAATTTTGAATGGTAATATTTTTCGGAACATCCTGTACGGTTTGGCATTTGGGATATGAACTCATCCTGAAAATTTCAATTCGCTAGGACAATCTCTTCGAAAGTCATTCTGCTAACGGTCGGACGGACGGCCCCACGGACATAATTGAATTTGACCACGAATTCGTTATCAGGGAGTCTAACCCTATCGTTTGAGACCATTTTGGCCCAAAATTAGAAAATAACAGACATTTGGGAAAATAGTATATTATATTATAGGATTAAAAGTGCATATTTTTTTACGAGCAATATTTGCAGTTGCGAGGCGTAGCCAAGCGAATGCAAAATTGCGAGTAAAAATAGACACTTTTAGTCCGTATAATATATACTATTTTTTCTCCAACCAAGCCAAAACTAAAATTAATTTGTCGATAGTCGGTAGTCGGCGATATCTGGTATTATTGGTGAATACTGATTGTCAAGTAGACGTCAAATGGAATTACTTTTAGTCCAAGGATTAAAAGTAGCGTTTTTAATCCTAGGATTAAAAGTGTTGCTAAGCATTAAGCAATGAGCAAATTTTTGTACGGTAAGGACCAGAAAATAGTACAAATATGTCAACATTTTTTGATGGTTGGAGAAAAATGATATAGCACTCGTTTAACTAGAACAAGCGTTCAAAAAAAACCAAATATGTACCGGGTTTTTCACTATAATTTGACCCCCCCTTTAACTTTGTTACTAAAGGAGATAGAAAAAATGTTTCGTATGAAAGTTTCACGGAATCAACTGACGTTTTTTGATATCAGTCCATAAACTGAAATATATACAGGGTGGCCAACATATTGATGGCAACTTCATTTTTTCAAATGGAATTTCTCATGCTTGGCTAGCTTTTTTTTCCCTGATTTTGAATATGTAACATATGTTGGTCTATCTCTTTTATTCTGAAAACCACAGAGTTTCCAATTTTAAGAACCACCTGCCAAGATCTGTAATCATTACACAAGTGGCAGAGAGCGTTTACTGAAAATGCTCATTTTTGGAGTCATAATAACGTCAATGGGAAAATATACAGGGTGAACAACATTGAATGCAACTATATTTTTTCAAATGGGACACCCTGTCCTGTATATTCTTCATTTTTTTGATAGGCTATTTCCTCCTGATCTTGAATATAAATGCGTATGTGGATGTGTCTCTTCAATATTAGGATTTTCATAGTTTTGAAATGATGACATCGAATAAAAATATGTATGTGAAATACCTACGAAATGCTTTATATCTAAACAATTTACTTAAAAGTATTATTTTAGAATGAATACTTAACAATTATCTAACCAATGAAAAATGATAAACTATGATAGTGTGGTAAGAATGACATCAACTAAAGAAAATGCTCAAAATGACCACCTTCATTAAATACACATAGTTCATATAGTTGTCTCAAGTTGTTTAGACTATTTTTGATAGCATTATTATGGCTCTGATTCAGTCAGAAATAAGCCCCATTCGCACCAAGCCAGTCCAGTCCAGTCGAGTCAAGTCAGAACTATTAACTTCGTTTAAAATCGTTTAATGAATGTGAAATCTAGTATCATACTAGGCCCTAGTGTGAAACTAGAATTCACATTCCATTTGTTTTAAACGATTTTAAACGAAGTTAATAGTTCCAATCCTGAAGTGACTTGACTCGACTGGACTGGACTGGCTTGGTGCGAAATGGGGCTCAAGCTTCAAAATTTGTTTCTAATCATTACAATATTATCATTATTCTGTTTGCGTTGTCGGGATTAGTTCCGAATTATGGGTTTAATATTGGTTGATTTTATATCATCAATATTATTCTCCGCTTTCATTGATTTTCATTATTGCCTAAGTAATTTTTTTCCTTCAGGAACGGCTATAAAAACGTGTCCAACGGTGTTAAATCGGGACTATTTGGTGGCCATAAAATGGGTGCGCCATTACCACTCCAAAGATCAAATTGGCTACTTAAATATTCACGAACTTCCAAAACGCTATGCCAGATGGTTATTGAAATTTGAAACTCTGTGGTGCTCAGAATAAGAAAGATAGACCAACATATGTTACATATTCGAAATCTAGGAAAAAAGAGCTAACCAAATATGGAAAAATATACAGATTGTTCCATTTGAGAAAACGAAGTTTTCATCAATATGTTGGCCACTCAAATAAGACAGAAATCCAGTGACTGTACAGAATGTAAGAAAATAAGAAATTTTGTCAAATACAATTAGGTTCGGTAAGGTTTTCGAGATATAGGGTGTTGAATGCAAATAATGACATATTTCTATTCAACCAGAGAAACGATACGCTACTGCTTTTTTCAAAATAAAATAATTTTCGTAATTTTCCACTAGACTCCAACAAAAGTGGCCTCCTGACTTTAACACATGAGCTCAGAATAAGGATTACAACAAAAATAGTTTTGCGAAATTTTTCGACTATTTGGTAATCAAGTAGTTACGAGAATGAAAAACTACAGAATGCCTAGGTGTATGATACCTCTTTGGAATCTGCAATAACTGAGCAAGTTTTTAAGATGATGTCTACCAGGGGCGTCCTACAATTTTTTTACACTGTAGCTCATCAAACTTGAAGGAAATCTCATTTAGTTTTCAATTTTTCTTTATAATTCACGAGTTTCTAACTTTTTGCACTAGTTTGATGAATTTAAGTCTTTGTTTCCGATAGCTGAACTATCTCATGTGAAATTAAAAAAAAACATAACGAAATACCTCTCCATTTGTAGAAATGGCACTCGAAAATCTAATCGCACATGGAAATTTTCTAAAAATACGAAAACCATCAATATCTCCGAAACCGTGAAATTTTCATTAAGGTCAAAATTTGGAATAAGTTAGTCCACGACAGTGTCTATCTATAGTTGCAGGCTTATCCATTGTTTTCGGGACACCCTGTATAATATCTCAGAAATATTGGAAGATGGCAATCGTAAAAGGTGAGAAAACTTCCAAATTTGAAATCATTTAATTGAACAGTTTGAGAGTTTTTGAACTTTGAAATTTCACTCATGAGGTAATGTTTCTTGATCACTTCTTGATCGCCTGTATGACCGTGCCAAGCAGAGATTTAAAATTTTTCTCATTCATTGATTCCAGTGGCGCAGCCAGGATTTTATTTTGGGGGGGCTGAACTGAAAAATTTTTGATGATACAGTGAATAACGAAAATTGCAAAAAAAATAAAGAAGAAAGAAATAACGAAGAAATTAATATTTGGGGGGGGGGTTGCAGCCCCAAATCCCCCCCCGCTGGCTGCGCCAGTGATTGATTCTTTGTTGGTACGAAAATGAAAAAAAACATAACGTTCACCTACAGGGTGTTCCAATATTCCTGAGAATAGAAAAATCGAAATTTTTCTAATCCGGATCTGATTTATTGAATTTCTGAAATATTGAAAAAAAAACAATCGTAAAAGGTGACAAAACTTTCAAATTTGAAATCATTCGATCAAATAGTTCAAGAGTTATTGAACTTTGAAATTTCAGCCATAAGATGAATATCACCCTGTATATCCCAAACAAAGGCCCTCAAACGATTAAAACCACTTATTGCGTGTCCTCCTTGATGTCCTTGATTCAAGGTATCCGTTTGTCGCATTCCCGGGACACCTGTATAAGTGTATCATTTACTTCAATCAATTTTTATATACTTAATTGGAGAATAGAGTTTTCTGCGTGTAATATTTAGAATTTGAATAGATAGTGTAAACTTATCCCTTGTGGCCAAGAATCGCAGAGTTATCGCCAATCTAAATTTAGGGGGAATTGCAATTCTCAATCTGGTATCTCATTTTTTTATCATCGGTTAAATTTTGTTCAAGAGAAATTCGAAATCTGCAGGTGACATTTTGCGAAACTTGATGAATTCTCCAGATCCTTAACAAGTCATTTCATAAAAAACTTTCCTTTCCATTCCATTCCTGTATACGAAACATCGAATAATTGTGGATTGTAGTCACAAATTGGAATAATATAATAATATTTAGAACTATTATTCTTTGAATAGATAGAAAAACGGCAAATTGATACTGAGGGACTAACTTTCTTTTTTTTCTCGACATGTTTTCAAGACATCCACATATTTATATAAAATATAAATCAACGAGACAAAGCGCTGAGGCTGGAATTTCTTCGTCCGTCATTGCCGAACCGTGGTAACGAGAGCAATGTTGCGGCTGAGTGTAAATGCATACTGCCTTCGACACTGCTGCAGAAGTATTTCGGGAATTATTGCCGACAACGCGAGTGGCAGTATGAGGGCTGAGTGTAATCGAGGCATATGATATATCCATCTAGCAGTAATACAGATTCAACGCATTCAACGAAACTATACGAGTTCTGAACACTATAGTATATGAAAGTAGTTTTTAACGGAGTAATAAGATTGTCCAAGAACACCGAGAGATATATCTAATAACGGGTGTTTTTTTAGGAGGTTTGTTTTTCCGATAGATGTCGTTTTATTTTATGACAGTTGTTTTGACTGATCAAAGTGGCATTTCTACTCAGTATTGTTTGGCAAATCATTATGAATAGGTTAACTCCAGAAAAACGTTTTCAAATCGTGGAAATTTATTCTCAAAATCAGTGTTCAATTAAAAATGTTTACAGAGCACTTCGTGAATTTTATGGTGCACATAATCGTCCGTCAGAGACCACCATAAAGAACGTAATTACCAAATTTCGGTCTACATTCACTCTTTTGGATCCCAAGCCACTGACAAGAAGGAGAAGAGTTCGTACAGAAGAAAATATTGCTGTAGTTGAGGCCAGTGTCGAAGACGCGTTACCGTGAATGGAAATCGATACAGAACCATGATCAATGAGTTTTTGTTGCCAAATCTTGAAGATATGGATATGGATGAAATGTGGTTTCAACAAGATGGTGCCACTTGGCATACAGCACGTGAAACAATCGACTTATTGAAAGAAACTTTCAACGACAACATTACTTCGAGAAATGGTCCGGTGAATTGGCCTCCGCGTTCGTGCGATTTGACGCCACTCGATTACTTTTTGTGGGGATACGTGAAGTCATTGGTTTATGTGGATAAACCTCAATAGATTGACGCTTTGGAAACCAATATTCAACGTGTAATTGCTGACATACGCCCTCAAATGCTTGAAAAAGTGGTCGAAAATTGGATCTCCAGAATGACATTTGTGAAAAATAGTCGTGGTGGACATATGCCACAAATTGTGTTTAAATGTTAAATGCCAAAACATTATCTACCAAATAAAAAAAATGTTGGCCATTTCATAATTTTTTATGTGTTTTATTCAAAAAACAAATCGGCAACCTCTTAAAAAAAACCCGTTATATAGGAGAATTGACACAGATACAATGAGCCTGAAACTAAGATTTGTTTTATGCGTCTGCCTCAATTCAGTTTTAGTTTTTAGGAAAAAAATCAGACAAATGACTTTAATATTCGCTTTAATTATTTCATTTATACTCATTGATTTGATTATTTTCTTTCAATTCAGTATACTGTCTATTTTCTTGCTTCTAATCTCACTTTGAATCCCTTAGATGGTCTTGTCGTCACATTCACTTTCAGCTCTACGTCTTCTATACTTTTATAATCTGTTTTGACTATAAAATGTCTTATTATCTTGGATAACATCAATTTCATGATCAACATGACGTATCCTCTACCTGCACATAAAAGTTTATTTTGATTATTCAAAACTCAGAAATATCAAACTAAGGAAAAGTATAAATATTAACCTATACAGTTTCTTGGTCCTGCAGAAAACGGTAAATATGAATATGGGTGTTTTTTAGCCCATTCCTCTGGTGAAAATCTGTAAGGGTTGAATTCAAAGGATCTTCCCAATATTTCGGACTTCTATGTAAATTCATGATACCCAATAAAAATACAGCATTTTTTGGTACCACCAGATCGTCTGAAAACGGAATATTTTCTCCAGTTTTTCAAGTTTTTGTTGGAAAAGTTCATTACAACGTAATCGCACGAGGAAAGTCGATCATATAAATATTATGAGAAATTTATTTCTAGATTTGATGAAAATCATTTGATGTACAGGGTGAGTACAGGGTGATTAATTATTCTTGGTAATCTAATTTTTCTCGAAAGGGGATAAATATATTTTAGTTCTGTTGACGGTATTTGGTACAAGTCAATGTTGACTTGGGATGTGCGTTAAAGTCGGAGAAAAGAACTAAGACGCCAGGCGTCTCAGCGCTATCAATTTTTTTCCAGGAACATACCTGTTTTATTGTGTCATTCGAAAGATAATTTTATTCTGAATGTTTCTTTTGAATATCGTTTTTTTCTATTTCTTATCGTCAGCGAACTTTAGCGTGTTTCATGTTAATTCTATTCCATTTATTTTTTCTGTATGAACAGCATGCTTTGATTTAAGGACATAGATATGCTTGTGTTTCTTTGAATCGAAGAGACTTTGAAGCAAACTATTTCTGCATTATGATCCATACATAAAATATTTTCCTCATTTCATTATATCTAAGTTACTTTGGCCAAACTTATACCTAATGAATAAGGAAAAGATATAATTTATGTATGGATCGTGATGGCCGCTATACAGAACATATGATTTGACATATTGCATTAATTATTAAAAAAATGTTTATTGTTATAAAATATAATATATTTGATGAATATAATGATTCAGGAATGGTTTGCTACAAAATCTCATTGATTTTAAGAAACACAATCATATTTATATCTCTAAATCAAGGAATACTGTCACAATAAGGAAAAAATAATTGGAATAGTATTAACATGAAACACGCTACAGGTCGCTGACGGTGAGAAATAGAAAAAAATGATATTCAGAAGAAACATTCAGAATCAAATTATCTTTCGAATGACACAATAAAAAAGGCATGTTCCTGAAAAAAATTATAGAGCCGCGACTTTTACGCACATCTCAAGTCAACATTGACTTGTACCTATTATTGGTAGCAGAATAAAAAAAATATTCATCCCTTCTCGGGAAAACATAGGTTACCAAGATAAGTGAATAACCCTGTACGTCGTTACTTGTTCTCCACAGCGAATTTACTAATTATTCATTTATTTCATTGGGCGTATTCAGCAGAGGGGAATGTTACGCATTCGTTACCAAAATAAGCTTAATTTTTGACTGCTACCAGGATCGTGCCTGCTCTCTAACATGTTTTTACAGGAAGCGATGCGTTCAGCAGAAAGAGCTTAAAATAGTGGTAACAGTCACGTAACATTTCCCTTTGCTGAATGAACCAATCGAAATATTGAAAATATGCATGTATGTATTTCAATACACTTCAATATTTTTTTACTCACCAAGTTTAATGTCATCCGCGGCAACCCTGGTAAGTAGGGGTGCAATTGGAAAAATTCTGAGAGTTTCCTTGATGAACATTTGGTGAGTTTGGTGAATTTATTTTGATATTTCTTTGGTTGCGTATCCATCTGGACCTAATACGTCTATTGCTTCTTCGTAGAGTTTTTGCTTGAAATGAATGAAGTAATACTAAGTTGTACAGTTTCTTTGAGAAGGGCAGTAATAACATTTTCGAGAGAAGATTTGATTTAGAATATCCCTAATGAAGGTGTTGTCCCAGATTTTGAAAAACATTCTATTTTCGAATTGCAAAACATGAAATTTTCGAATTTGTATCTTTCTAAATGGCTGAGATAATCTACTGGTCAGACATACTGGGACATCCCGTATATTTCTTCATATAACTCACTTTTCGTTCGTCAGTTGATGGACTCATTCTGTTTAAATTCTTGAAATCCAACCTTATAATTTCGAAAAATAAACAATGAACTAGAGAGGAAGATCTAAGCCAGTTTTTGGTATCAAAATCAAGACTTCCATAAACATTTCTGAACAGAAGAATAATTATTGTAATTGAAAAACCCCGAATAAAGAGAATTAATTAGAAATGAATTAGAGAGGGAAAGAAACTGAAGAAAAATTAAATGGAAATATTATTGATTCAAAACAACAAAATGAAAATGAACAGCAGAAGAATATAATAATCAAGATAATTCTTTCAATAATTGATTGTTGGATTATTTTCATTGTATATTCGAAGTTTTAATAAGCCTACTAGACTGAATTTTTTCTGAATCCTATCCTTTGGTAAATGTTACTACATTATTAGGAATAGAAAATACATTTTTTAAACTTCATTTTTTGTTTGTTCGATCTGTGAGCGCACTGTTTCATTTTGAATACTACAAGTGTAGAAAGAGCAGGTGCACAAAAATATTACAGACGATCTTTGTGAAAACGAAAAAAGAATTGACAGCTTCAGTGGTACAAACCTGATATTTTGGAAATAATCCCATTGTTAAAAAGCAGAACGACATTGTTATTGCAGTGGTGTCAGTACCCTGAAAAATACAGAAATCAATTAAAAAACAAATTGTGAATTGAGGTAGTAGCACCTACAGCGGCTATGAGAGTGTTCACTTCATCCTGTAGTTGTTCATCTGTGAAATGATTTCCATTTTCTTTTATTTCCAGTAGTAACTCCAAAGTTGTTTTTATTGCACCTGAGACAAAAATAAAAACAAACGGATTTATTTTCAGAATGATCATAAATTACAATTGCCAAACTCGAATTTTAGCTAGTCTTTTGTACTTTCAAGTAGTCTTCTTTTGCGTGGTTGTTGGATATAAATGAATAGATTTGAGAATAGTTGAAACAGAAATAGTTTGCTGTTTTTTAGAACATGCTTCCAACGAAATATATACTAATATTATAAAGAGGAAAGATTTGAATGTTTGTGGGTTTGTGGATTTGATACGAGTTAAGTCATAAACCGATTTCAATCATTCTTCCACCCTTAGAATGCTACACTATCCCTGAGTAACATAGGCTATATCCGTAACCGTAAGACGTACATGGCAACAATGTATGACGGAAATGTACCTCTTTAATAGTTCTACAAAAAAGTCCGCGATAGCATATATATATATATCTTTCAAGGTTTACTCAGTATCACCTTTCAAAGGTATCCGAATGTTTCTCAAAATTATGCATTATTTGGGAGTATTTTCTTATGAATACGCTATTGATCCTCATCCAATTAAATACGTCGTTGATACCCAGTATTTAATTAAGAACGAAATTGCCATTTACATAATTCAATTATGATGAACACATCAAAAGATATGGCAGGTTGAAGCACCAAAATGCGTCTACGAGGTAGGCACTAGTATGTATGAATGTATTTTGGATTGCTTGATGCCCGTATGTTTATGATCACAAATCAGATAAACAGATGGCGCTTTAGTCGTTATTTAGGTTATTCATCTACTCTGCAACTAAACGGCTGTATCGAATTGAATGAATTTTTGTGTATACAGAACAACGTCTGTTGGGTCTGCTAGTTATTAATATCTTAGGTATAAGACATTTCAGTAAATTTGATCAGACAAATTGAACTGTCGATTTTGGAAAAAATGAGCATATCATTATGATTACCCTATCAATTATCTATTACCCTAATCAGATTCAAGATGAACTATAGAAGATTACTACCTCACCTTCTTCATCAACATAATCAGTTTCTTTTTTCTTCTGTTCAAATATTGCCCTTCTCTGTTTCACGACCTGAAAAAGACATTTTGATTGCTAATGTAGTTTCAGTATCTAGTATATAAGAATTCAAAAAAAATATATATACATGTATACATCGCAAGGAAAAGATATACCGTGTGACCCACCACTGACGCGATGGTCTTTTTGAAGGTGCAAATGATGATATTTTTTTGTGGTGAGTGTAGGGTAATCGAATCCACAATTTGAAATTATTCATTTATATACAGGCTCTTCCAATACAAAGACACAGACCAAAGAAACACTTTTTCAAATGTAACAACCAAAATATGACCTCAAAAAAGGAAAGGCAACCTCAAATTATGATGAGCTTCTTCAGATCACTCTGTACATTTGATGAACCATTCACGAGATAATCGCGAAAATTTTTAAATATGGTGTCATTTTAATAGTGATTTATGAAGGAACCAGTTACGCAAGCTATTGATATATTTCATGACGATATCAGCGCTAAAGTTTTTGAGAATCAAAGCTGAGCTAAGATAGTAGTAAATGTGAACAATCTTGTTTTGGACAGATAAGTCATTGGAGTTTCATCGAAATTTTTACGAATAATCTGGAAATTAATATGGAGTTGGAATCTTTGTTGAACTATTTTGTGATTTAATAAATATTTCAATCATTTTATAACTAATATTCGAGTGTTTAATTAATAAAAAGGTTACAAGTCAGTAAGTCTAGTTGTAGATGTTGTCAATTTAAACTATATTAAAAATTTCTTTCAGTTCATTTATATCGTACATGTATATGTATACACGTATATGAAATGAAGTGCAGCCGTTAGAATTTCTGGAAATTTTAGGAGTTTAAACCTCTAATTCTAGAGCTCCAGTAGAAGAAGTTCTCAATGCATGTCATATTATAATGTGTTAGAAGACTAATTGTGGGTCCAGTTTTATAGACATTAGCTCTTTGTGTTTAAAAACCATTGCCCTAGCCTAGCCCTCCTAAAATTGATGGTTCATGATTGTGGAGAGTGATAAAGTAAATCAAAATTAATATGCACGATAAGTTCTTGTGAAGGTGGAGTGAGAAGAAAATGTAATCATTTCATCACAATTGTTTCAATTGAATTGATCAGGTGCATGATGTTCTAATCCATCCATGACAGAATCATGTCAAAACTCATGGTTTTCCTTCCTTTTCTGCTGTGTGTTTCTTTATGAAGGAAAAACTTTCTAAACTTGAATAAATATCACAAACGGAATTAAAGTGCTTATGGAATCAGCAGAAGGCTGATGTAAGAAAATAAGGGTTCGTCTATAGAAAATAGGCCTTGCTTAAAAATCAAAATTTGCTGTATCATCTTATAGTATCGATCAAGAAGATATGTAGAAATATTTTATGAACTCTACCAATTCTACAGTAGCCAAGTAGGTACAGGTTTGTGAAATAAGAGGTTGTATGTGTACCTTAATATTAAATGATCCTAAGAAGAAGAGAGAGCTTGTCGTATTCTGCTGTAATATCAAAACTTTCGATACAAATTCTGACGTAAGAGGTTAAAGCGACAATATGAATATTACTTTCCTATATTTATTGAAGTATCTAAGATACAAGCCTTCATTTTACTATTAGTTCCATTCCAAACTCGTTTTCAAGATATATTTTCATTTTGTTTTCCTGAGGAAAGAAGTGATTACTATATCCTAAAGTTAGCAATTTTTTCGCCCATTAATTGCATCGAGGCACTCAACATTTCTGATCGAAATCATATTCAAGAGGATAACAATTTCAATTTTTTCTTGAATACTTCTTCTAAACAAAAGTTTAGGAACAATTAAGAGATTATTACACTGAAATTCGTTCAACGCCTTGTTTACTACTATCTTAGCTCTATTTTGATATCAACCACCAGAGTGCGTATCGCTGGTCAGCAGAAGCCATATAGACTACTAGCTGACCCGTGCCCACTCCGTTGGGCATAATGTTAATAATCCTTTTTTAGTACAGAGTGTTATGTTTTGATTTCTAACTGCCAAAAAGGAGGTTTATACACAGGTATATTTTGTATTTGCATGCTAATACAAAATTGGAAAGTAACTCTGTCCTAAAAAACATTTGAGGGATTTGCGATAAACGAATTCCAGGGGGACCAAGTCGCGGTTAAAGTTAGTTTGGTAATGGTAATTTTAATTGTTCAAAACTTCTCTGTAAACAATATTGGATATAATGTTATCATTTGGTAGCAAAATACAGGGTCTTTATAAATGATTGTAACAGCGCAGTTGGCTTTGGATAGCAGAATACCAATCTCTAACCAATCAGAGCATACCATGATCACAGAATTCTGTGGTTTGCATAATCCAAAGCCAACTGCGCTGTTACAATCATTTAGGTATAGAGACCCTGTATATTGTCTGTCAGGAGTTCTAACCCGAGATAAGCCAACATGTAACTGCCAATGGAAAAAACACGGCTTTCTCAGGTCAAGGCCCACCAGAGAGAAAATGTATCACCTTGGGATTGCTTGTTATAGTGAGGGCAAAAGAGATCTTCACTGGAGGAAACTGTAGCTTTTAAACGGTATGGGTAAATCAGTGGGAATCATGGGTATCCGCGGAATATAGGCCAGTTGTCCCACTGCTGGCCCTGATAATGGTCGCCACGATTATACTGTCCCGTAACTGTTTTGTATAAGCAGCATTTTCTCATTACACATGCTGGGGGGGCTCAAGTTTCTTAATAGCATGATAGGAATGCCAGCTTTCGTGAGGAAGTAAGCTAGAAGAGAAGGGTTCAAAGAATTTAAAAATTTTTGGGGATAGACTTATAGTGATTGACCTGACCGGGCATTTTCTCTGAAATGAGTTTATTTGTTTCATTCACTGTATCGTTTCTGGGTGACAATATTGCCCTAGAACAAAGCAAATGATAATCTCCAATGAATTTTCAAGACCGGGATATATTGCATCAGTAAGATGTTCCAACCTGTGCAATATGTATCCTAATGTCCCGTCAAGTTTTTACGTCATTGCTGTTGGTGTTAGAAGAGACAATTTATTCTTCGCTAAGATTGAGTAGTTTACGAGGAAAGTCGTCATCGTCGTTGTCGCTCAAATGGGCTCTCATGTTTGTTCGTAAATTGGGAGATGCAACCGAACTCCGTAAGTGAGATGATTTTAAGCATGCTCTGATGATATCGGCGCGTGTTCCTTTTGTTACTACAGGCAGTGTTTGCAGAAAATCGCCCGCAAAAACAAAAGTAACACCACCCATTACAGCATCAGAGTTTCTGAGGTTTTGATAGTACATTTGTCCCATATAATTAAAGATGTTTTTCGTAAAAGTTTCCCGAGTGGCCCATTTTTACGTATGGAACAAACTGTTGCTCTATCTAGTTAGACTGTCAGAGGTAGCTTAAAGGTGGAGTGTGCTGTTTTCCCATCATTTAACAGAGTAGCAGCAATCCCCGAAGAGGCAACAGCTAGTCCATTTCTCCCGGATTGTCTTACTTTTGCCAATACCAAATTTGCAAGAAACGATTTGCCAGTGCCTCCCGAGGCGTCAAGAAAAAAGTTAAACGTCTGTTATTAAGCACACAGTGAATTTTGTGCATCAAAAGCTTGTTTCTGGCCTTCAACTAATTTCGGTACATTTTCATTAATAAAAACTGACAACTCATTGGTATCCTACGAATAGGGTTGCCAGTCCGCCAAACCTAATAGCCGGACAGACAAGCCATTTTGGCCGGACATTTTGATAAAAAAGCCGGACACACCATATTAATAAAACTATGCCTCAGTATCAATAGATAACGACAAGAAATTGTATGTAAAATCAAGCTTTTTTTGATATATACCATAAATCTTGTTGAATTCTTGTGAAATATAAATAAATTCGAATGCCAAATCAGTAAAATGAAGCCATAATTGGGAATTATTTTCTTTTATTGAAACAAAACAAAAAACAATCTCAAAAAAACTTCTATAAAATATAACTTCTCTTCTTTAACTTTAGCAATAAAAATATTTATGAGTATTTTGAGTTACCAGAAACCTGCTTCAAAAGATCAGTCTTCTTTCAAGATGCTGTTGTAAAAATCGAAATAAAAGCCTAACAAAAGCCGGACAATTCGGACACCGCTTGTTTTGGCCGGACATGCTATCAAAAATCCTAACTATGTCCGGCTTTATCCGGACGCCTGGCAACCCTACCTACGAACGTATCAGTAGTATGTCCGTTTCATTCTTATGTGGCCGAAGCCGAATATCGATAGTGTGCTAATTCTGTTTCGAAGAATTCAATTCCGATGACGTCCGCTGCGCCTGCGTAAGGAGACGCGACGCGACTGAGCTGAGCTGCGAAGTGCGAATGCTGCGATCACGCGATCAGATGTAAAAGGCCACGCCCCCTTCTCCCGAAGCGAGCACTAACGCAAACCGAATTAAACCGAAGCCCTGGCGCGTCTTCCGCTCATTTGGCTGGCTTTCATACGATTTTTACCCGATTCACTTTGCAAAACCGACTACCACGTGAAAGCTTCTATTTTTTGGTGTTTTATATAGCCTATAGCACTCTTGAATAATGTGGCTTTCTATTGGTGAAAGAATTTTTAAAATCGGTTCAGTAAATCCCGAGATTAGCCCTTTCCATTTACAAATATACAAATATACAAAACACAAACTTTACCTCTTTATAATATTAGTATAGATGGAGTCATTTTAATAGTGATTTATGAAAGAACCAGTTACGCAAGCTATACAGGTGTCCCGGGAAGAATGCGACGGACGGTTACCATAAAGGCCCCCTCAGACCAATGCGGCAAAACCGCACCACTTGCGGAAATTCGTACCGTCTCCGATCCGCAACTTATTGTTCCTACGTCGTTAGGTGGACGAGTTCAGACCGGCACGATTTTAATCGCGTACATTGCGATTTGTCTGCGTTTTTCTCCGTGCGGAAACTCAGTTCGCATTCAGCTGCGTTTTTGACTGTATCTGCATTGAATTCGCAACGCAAGTGGGCAACGAGATGGAAAAACTTATGGAATTAGTTCGGAAGCACCGTATATTGTATGATCTTTCTCATGAAGATTACAAAATATTTACAAGAAAGATAAGGTTTGGAATGAAATAGGAGAAGAAATTGGGGAAGATGGTAAGTATAATAATTCATGACTCTTTGATTCTTCGTTTTATTTATCTGATACATATTTCCAAATGAACGAAAATGTATAAGAAAGAATACTTAATTATTTTCCGAATTGAAATATGAAACAAATTGATCTCGAACAGAAAATGCCAATCTTGCTGCTCTTCTTGGGTCATTGCGAAATTATGAAAAGCACTTGTTTCAGGTCCTACTGGATCTAAAAGTTCGATCATCCCCTCATCACTTTTTTTTGTTATCAAGAAATTATGTAGAATACATGTTGTTTTCACAACCAGGATGGTTTTATCAACTTTTGTTTCCATTGGTCTAAAGAAAAAAAAAAGAAATCTTCTTCTACTGCAAGCAACATTAGTGCTTCTTCTTCATCTGATGATGTGTACTATTTTTTCACTATTTTCACAAGTACCTAACTATGGTAGAGATTGTCAAATGATGCGATTTTAATCGGATCGGTTTGAGGGGTACTGCGGATCCCGCAACGGATATTCGCAACAAATTCCGGACACGGATGCGGTGCGATTTTGCCGCGTTGGTCTGTGGGAGCCTTAAATCAAGGACATCTAGGAGGACTCGCAAAAAGAGATTTTAATCGTTTGAGGGTTTTCGTTTGGGATATACAGGGTGATATTCATCTTATGGCTGAAATTTCAAAGTGCGATAACTCTTGAACTACTGGAAGTTTTGTCATATAACTGTTCACAAAATTGATATTTTTCCCCGGGAAAAAAGTGAGGACACATAGGATACATAGAGAAGCCTTTTTTCGATAAGGAAAAAAGTTATTTCGTAAAATAGTATATTATATTATAAGGATTAAAAGTGCATATTTTTTTTACGAGCAGTATTTGCAGTTGCGAGGCGCAGCCGAGCGAATGCAAAATTGCGAAATAAAATATGCACTTTTAGTCCGAATATATATACTATTTTGTCTCCAACCAAGTCAAAATTACAATAAAATTGGTTTCAGTCAAAAATCGTTAATAATTTGGTTATAAATTTGAACACATGCTAATGACAGTGATTGTCAACTAGACGTCAAATGCAATTACTTTTAATCCAAGGATTAAAAGTAGCGTTTTTAATCCTAGGATTAAAAGTGTTGCTAAGTAACGAATTTTTGTACGGTAAGGGAATTTATGACTTTTGCACCTGAAAATAGTACAAAAATGTCAATATTTTTTGATGGTTGGAGAAAAAGTCATATTTTTGACGTATCAAGAGATATAAGATGTCACATTTTTTCCCGTCACAGTTCCGAGGCGAGGCAAAGCGAATACAAATTGCGAATAAAAATAGGCACTTTTAGTCCGTAAATATTACCTATTTTTCTCCAACCAAGTCAAAGTTAAAATAAATTTGGTTTTATTCAAAAATGTATATTTGGTAATAAATTTAAACACCTATAGTCCGTTCACGAAAGGTTGAGCCGTCGGTTGGCCATGGAAATTTGGCATATTCCACTGTGTATATTAAAATTTAAGGTTATGTTCTTAATTTTCTTGTCAGATTGATACGCAATGTTGTCAATATTGCATAGAGTTCTCTGATAACTGGCAAGCTTTTCGGACGAGGCCGAGTACATTCGGCAACGTTGACTTCATTTTACTTTATGACAGTAAATACTGCCAACTTCAGATAAATGAAGAAACGCCTACTATGTGCTCAACAATTAATAAATTGATAACTGTATTTTGGGGGATAAGGACAAACTCTCAAAAGATCTTAAAGTATATTCAGCAACGTTTCGCAAACTCTCGTTTGCTTCATCAGGCCTAAAAATATTATAAAAATGTCATACAAAACATTTACAATAAAATACAAATAAATACCTCTATACTATAAATAAGACATTCAGATGTAAAAACTTTAAAAAACATTAAAAAACGACGGCATCAACTGTATACTTCACGTCAAATCACAAAAAACAGCTTAAAATACTAAAAGTTTGGCTAAAATTCATTGGAAAATTCCAGAATATTTACATCTAAAATAAATCACAGGAAAACATAACCTGAAAACACAACAAACAAACCAATACAGTAAAACAATATCAAGGTTGTCAAACACAGAATTATCTTCATTTTCTTTCAATGAAATACCGTACATTAATTAGTTTCCACCAAGCTCGCACAACACTATAAATGCATATATTTGGTCAAGACAGAATTGTAAAGTTTGCTTAAATGTTCAGTATCAGATCTAAAATTAACAGTGTGTTAATGTTAATATGTATCATTTCTAAAATGTTCCTTTTCCTGAAATGTTGTTCATTGTCTAATATTTTTACATTCGAAAAATCGAACCTGTGATCGTCTTTGAAAAAGTGTGAACACAAGGCTGTCCTTTCTCTATTTTTCACATCTCTGATATCGTATGCATGTTGTTTAATCCTATTTTGTAAATACTGTCTCGTCTGTCCTATATACTATATATAACGACCCAACTGTTTTCATGTTGTAAAACACCAGCTCACTATTTTCCGTTTTAAGGGTTCTTTTGATTTTTTGCGAAAGTTCTGGGACATACGGAAATTTGAAGTAAGCTTTACTTATTGTGGTTGTGTTGACAGTTTTGTCATTGTTTCGTTTACGTAGAAGTTCTGAAACAATTCTATCAACGAAAGGTTTGGGGTATTTATTATCTCGTAATATGTGTTTCACTTTTTTTATGTTTAGGTCATGAAGAATACCATTTTGAGCAATTCCTGAACTGGAACTTTCTCCATTCAATTTGTTTTTAAGATAGAATAATACCAATTTATTTGTTGTTTTTGTTTCATTTATTATTCAGTTTGTTTGTTGAATGTTTTCTTCGAATAAATTAGTTTCATTAGTGAACACTCTTCTTTATGATTTGATACTTCAATCTGAACCCTCTACCAAAACATTAGTATTCTTTTTCAGTCATAAAAATCGTAATATTACGCACAGGCTGATTCGATATGACCGGAAAAAGTCTTAAATTTTGCTAGTTCGGTTCTCTTTATCAGTTTAAGAAAAATTTAGAAATGTAGCCAAGAACGATGATAAAACTATAGAATTTGAAATAAAATTTCCTGTTAAGTAAAGATTCATTGAATGGATCAATGTTTATTGACACGGAAAGATAACGTCTCCAATTAATTATATTCGTCTTCCTGTTTTCAGTTTTAGTTTTTGGGAAAAATGAAGACACATGACTTTAATATTCGCTTTAATTATTTCATTGATTCTAATTAATTTTAATATATTCTTTCAATTCAGTATACTGTCTATTTTCTTGCTTCTAATCTCACTTTGAATCCCTTAGATGGTCTTATCGTCAGATTCATTTTCAGCTCTACGTCTTCTATACTTTTATAATCTGTTTTGACTATAAAATGTCTGATAATCTTGGATAACATCAATTTCATGATCATCATGGCGTATCCTCTACCTGCACATAAAAATTTATTTTGATTATTCAAAACTTGTAAAAATCAAACTAAGGAAAAGTATAAATATTAACCTATACAGTTTCTTGGTCCTCTGGAAAACGGTAAATATGAATATGGGTGTTTTTTAGCCCATTCTTCTGGTGAAAATCTGTAAGGGTTGAATTTCAAAGGATCTTCCCAATATTTCGGACTTCTGTGTAGATGCATGATACCCAATACAAATACAACATTTTTTGGTATCACCAGATCATCTGAAAACGGAATATTTCCTTCAGTTTTTCAAATTTTTGTTGGAAAGTTCATTACAACGTAATAGCATGAGGAAAGTCGATCATATAAATAAGGGGTTTTCCAATAAGGACTTGACAATTTTCGAAATAAAAAGCCAACCATCTGAGATATATCAAAAAATTTATTATCGGTTTGAAGTACAATCAAACATTTATTAATGGAACTCGACTTCCTTCATATGGCCTCCGCGGGCACGTTTGCAGCGGTCGATTCGTTGGACCCAATTTTAAATGATTCTGCCACACATTTCGGCCGAAACTGCAGCTATTTCGCGTTCAATGTTGGCTCTGAGCTCTACCAACGTCGTCTGCTTGTTGGCATAGACCAATGATTTCAAGTGGCCCCAAAGAAAGAATTCTAGAGGCGTTAAATCGCACGAACGAGGCGGCCAATCGACTGGTCCATTTCTGGAGATAACACGCTTATTAAACTTACTCTTCAATAAATCGATTGTAACGTGTGCTGTGTGGCTTGTTGAAACCACTATTGTCCAAGTCCATATCTTCCAATTCGGGCCAAAAATAATCGGTAATCATGGTGTCTACTAGGGCGAGAATTACGACCGAAAATCGGAGTTAACGCTCTTAAAAAGCGGTCACCGACTCCGAATTTCTGTAGTAAATTTTTATAATTTGCAGACGTTGTTCGTTCGTGTACTTCACCATGATGAAAATGTTGAGTTTACTGTGCAAATTGACATTGACAGTGCGATGATTAGTGAAAGGGTGCGTTCACAAATTGAATTCAAAGTTGTCAAGTCCCTATTGGAAAACCCTTTATTATGAGAAATTTAATTCTAGATTTGATAAAAATCATTTGATACTACAAGTACAGAGTGATTCAATTTTCTTGGTAACCAAGTTTTTCTCGAAAGGGGATGAATATTTTTAAATTCTGTTGACGGTATTTGATACAAGTTAATGTAGACTTGAAATGTGTGTAAAAGTCGGAGTAAAAAACTAAGACGCCAGGCCTCGCGGCGCTATCAATTTTTTTCCATGAACATATCTGTTTAATTGTGTAATTCGAAAGATAATTTAATTCTGAATGTTTTTTTTAATACAATTTTTTTCTATTTCTCGCCGTCAGCGACCTGAAGCGTATTTCATGTTAATTTTATTCCATTTTTATTCTGTGTATTGTGACAGTATGCTTTGATTTGAAGACATAGATATGATTGTGTTTCTTAAAATCGAAGAGACTTTGTAGCAAACTATTCTCCATTATGATCCATAAATAGATTATATCTTTTCCTTATTTCATTATACCTAAGTTACTTTGGCCAAACTTAAACCTAATGAATAAGGAAAAGATATAATTTATGTATGGATCATAATGGCCGCTAATAGAACATATGATTTGACATGTTGCATTTATTATTAAGAAAATTGTTATAAAATAAATACATTTGATGAATATAATGATTGAGAAATAGCTTGCTACAAAGTCTCATTGACTTTAAGAAACACAATCATATCTATGTGTCTAAATCAAGGATTACTGTCACAATAGGGAAAAAATAATAGAATTAACATGAAACACGCTGCAGGTCGCTGACGGTGAGAAAGAGAAAAAATTCTATTCAGAAGAAACATTCAGAATCAAATTATCTCCCGAATGACTTAATAATATGGTGTGTTCCTGGAAAAAAAATTGATAGCGCCGCGACTCCTGGCGTCTCAATTCTTTCTTCGACTTTTAGGCTCATCACAAGACAACATTGACTTGTACTAAATATTGGCAGCAGAATAAAATATATTCATTCCTTTTCGGGAAAAAATTGGTGACCAGGATAAGTGAATCACTCTGTAACGTCGTAACATGTTCTCCACAGCCATCTACTATTTATTAATTTATTTCATTGGGCGCATTCAGCAGAGGAAACTGTTACGCAACGGTTACCAAAATAAGCTTAATTTTTGACTGCTTCCAAGATCGCTCCTGCTCTCTAACATGTTTTTACAGGATGCGATGCGTTCAGCAGAAAGAGCCTAAAATATTGGTAACAGTCACGTAACAGTTCCCTTTGCTGAATGCACCCATCGAAAATTGAAAATATGCATGTATGTATTTTAATAAAGGTATATTTTACTCACCAAGTTTAATGTCATCCGCGGCAATCCTGGTAAGTAGGGGTGCAATTGGAAAAATTCTGAGAGTTTCCTTGATGAACATTTCGGGAATTTAAGTTTTGGGATATCTTCTTTGGTTGCGTATCTATCTGGACCTAATACGTCTATTGCTTCTTCGTAGAGTTTTTGCTTTGAAAATGAATGAAGTATAATAATTAATGAGTTGTAATTGTTGTAATTGTTCTATGAGACGGGCAGTAAGAACATTTTCGAGAGAAGATTTAATTAAGAATATCCCGAATAGAGAAGTTGTCTTACATTTTGAGGAGCATTCTATTTTCGAATTGCAAAACAAGAAATTTTCAAATTTGTATCTTTCTAAATAGCTGAGATAATCCATTGGGACAGACTTACTGGACACCCGGTATATTTGTTCATATAACTCACTTTTCTCCTCGGTTGATGGATTCATTCTGTTTAAATTCTTGAAATCCAGCCTAATAATTTCGAAAAATGAACAATGAACTGAAGAGGACGGTGTGAGCCAGTTTTTGGTATCAAAATCAAGACTTCCATAAAATTTCTGAACGGAAGAATATTGTGATTGAAAAAGCCCGAATAAGAGGAACTAATTGAAAATAAGGGGGAAAACTGAAAATCAATTCAATGAAAATATTATTGATTCAAAACAACAAAATGAAAATGAATAGCAGAAAAATGGAATCATCATGATAATTCTTTGAATATTGATTGTTGGATTATTTTCATTGTATATTCGAAGTTTTAATGAACCTACTCGACTGATTTTTTCTGTATCCTATCGTTTGATAAATGTAACAACATTATTAGGAATAGAAATTACATTTCTAAACTTTATTTTCTGTTTGTCCACTCTGCGAGCACACTGTTTCATGATGAATACTACAATTGTGGAAGAGCAGGGCTCAAAATTATTGCAGGCGATCTTTGTGAAAACGATACAAGAATTGACAGCTTCAGTTGTACCAACCTGATATTTTGGAAATAATCCCATTGTTAAAAAGCAGAACGACATTGTGATTGCAGTGGTGTCAGTACCCTGAAAAATACAGAAATCAATTAAAAACAAATTTGTGAATTAAGGTAGCAGCACCTACAGCGGCTATGAAAGTGTTAACTTCATCCTGTAGTTCTTTATCTGTTAAATGATTCCATTCTCATATATTTCCAGTAGTAACTCCAAAGTTGTTTTTATTGCACCTGAGACAAAAATAAAAACAATAGTTATTTATTACACAGGGGAAAAAAGTATTCGATTTTAGCTCGAGGTTATGCCGAGAGCTAAAATCTGATATTTTTCCGTGTATATACACTATTTTTTTCTGTGACAGGAAAAACGACCATTTAATAGTGAAAGAAATATAACTGTTCACGAAATTACTTTTTTTCCCGGGAAAAAAGTGAGTACTTTTTTCCCGGCTACATAGAGAATCATTTTTTTGACAGGGAAAAAAGTAATTTCGTAAAAAGTCATATTTTGTGACCTGTCAAGAGATATAAAATGTCACATTTTTTTCCCGTCACAGAAAAAACGGATTTATTTTCAGGATGATCTTAAATGACAATAGCCAAACGCGTATTTTAGCTAGTCTTTTGTACTTTCAACTAGTCTTTGTTCTCTTGCATGGTTCATGACCTACGGTCTACCAGTTGTTGGTTAACCCTTTCCACATAGTTCAATACTTAGATTATTTACACCAAGATAGAGCATAGTGAGAGAGAAAACGTGGCCGAAATAAGATAGCAATATGTTTATTATTTTCGTCAAAATCAAAAAAAACATTTCCCGCAGCTCCCTATTGGTGGCTTTCTACCACGTGACCTGGACGTGCGAATGAATGAATTTCTTATGGCCGCCTTCTTTGACAGCTGATGCTTAGGTGGAACAAGTTCAACCTTATCGTTTTGAGTTAACCAAGTGATTTTTGTAGTGAAAACGAGGTTGTACAATAATTATTGCTGTATTAAGCTGAAAAATGGTTAATTCCTGTGTGATATGTAAAAAAAGCACCAGTAAAGACTGCGGGCGATCCATACATCGGTAAGTAAACACAAAAATAATAATTTACCATAGGCGTAGCTAGGAGTACCTAGCTCTCAATATAAGCATATTGTAAACTTATTTTAAAAGCATTTTCTTTTAATAGAATGCCTAGTGATAATGCCAGACGGAAATTATGGATGGATCAATTAAATTTGGGAAATACAAAATTAGCGAAGGGAGGTATATGTTGTTCTGACCATTTTTCTGATGAAGACTTCCTATATAAATCAGCAAAAAGATTTTGAAAACTGAAGCTATTCCGTCCAGGATTTCGTCATCGATTCATTGGTAAGTCTATTGAATATTATGAGGGTGTTTTATTCAAATTTGATTTGGATAATATGAACATCTAAATATATATATTTTAAAGTTTTACATCTGAATGTCTTATTTATAGTATAGAGGTATTTATTGGTTCTTTCACTGTAAATGTTTTGTATGACATTTTCATAATATTTTTAGGCCTGATGAAGCAAACGAGAGTTTGCAAAACGTTGCTGAATATACTTTAAGATCTTTTGAGAGTTTGTCCTTATCCCGCAAAATACAGTTATCAATTTATTAATTATTGTGGAGGACACTAATATTTGCATTCTCTAAATATAATATTCTAATTTCAGTTCCAGTAGCACATCTCCAGATGAAAGGCCTGTGACTCCAGAACCATTAGATACTAATAAGCTAGGTAGTGTCAGGGAATCCTCAAAATGAGTAATTCTGAACTATCCAGAACTTCAACAGCTAGTGATTTGTCTGCTACACTGACTACTTCAGATTTATCTGCTACATTGACTGCTTCAGATTTATCTGATACATTAACCGCTTCAGATTTATCTGCTTTTTTGACGATACAGAATCCTCTGGTGCTTTGACAGTTTCAGAATTGTCCGGTACTATGACAGCTTCAGAATCGTCAAGCAACTTGGTATCCTCGGAAGTATTAACAGTAGCACATCCAACTACGTAAGTTTTACTTAATTTTATATTTTATAATATTGCAAATATATTCTGGTTCATTATATAAAACCTTCATTATCTTATTTCAGTTCTGAAGCTAAAAGTTCTGTACCAAGGCCAAGAAAAAGAAATGTTTTGTTGGTGATGTAACGGATGAAGATTTCAGGACACCAAAACAAGGAAAATTTGCCTTCTCCCTTGCAGAACAGAGACTGCAACAGAAATTTCAGATATTCAGGACTACTGAATAATTTGAGGGAAATGAACCTTATATCCGATAATGCTCAAGATTATATAGAGGTAAGTAAGATTCAGCTTTGCATATATGTGTGGAATGTAATTATTTTCAATATTTCAGGCATCGTTACCAGGTCCTAGTAGAGATATGGTAATAGACTCATAAGGGGATCAAAAAATCAGAAATTTACACCTTCTCTACGAGCATTTGCCCTATCATTACATTTTTACTCGCCTAGGGCCTATAATTATGTTAGGGAAAAATTCAATAATTCACTTCCACACCCAAAGACTATTTCTAAGTGGTATCAGACCATTGATGGAACTCCTGGCTTCACAACTGAAGCCCTCAGTGCATTGAAGAACAAAGTGCAGCAGTGCGGGAGAACAAATTTATTGCAATCTGGTGATTGACGAGATGGCTATTAGAAAAAAAAATCGAATTCATTGCTGGTAAATTTTATGGATCAATAAGTTTTGGAGAAAAACTGAAGTGGATACTTTACCAGAAGCTAAGGAAGCACTTGTGTTTTAGTACCTGCATCAATGGTCACTGGAAAATTCCAGTAGGCTATTTTTTGATAGATGGATTATCAAGCAGAGAAAGAGCCAATTTGGTAATTAACTGTCTGGAGTTTTTGAATGAAGTAAATTGAGAATAACTTCTGTTACTTTTGATGGAGCAGCTTCGAATTTGAATATGGCGAGTCATTTGGGTGCTGATTTTTCGAATCCTCAATCATTGAAGACTCACTTCGAACATCCAGTCACCAAAGAGAAGGTATTAATTTTTCTTGACCCTTGTCACATGCTCAAACTCTTGAGAAATTGTTTAGGAGACAGTAAAATTTTGAAAACAAAAAATGATAAATTAATCAAATGGACCTATCTTGAAGAACTTGTGAATCTTCAAGACATAGAAGGATTGAATGCAGCAACGAAGATAAGAAAACGTCATTTACATTTTGTGAAAGAAAAAATGAGAGTGAAGATTGCTGCGCAGACATTCAGCAGGAGTGTGTCGGATGCTCTTAAATTCCTTGAGTTGATTTGAAATTGACAAATTTTAAAGGTGCTGAAGAGACTGCAAATTTCTGTCTCTTAGTTAATGATTTATTTGACATCTTGAACTCAAGAAATAAATTCTCTCCATATACATATAAGAGGGCATTGTCTTTCGAAAACATTGATTTATACGTGGAAAGGTTTTCTGAAGCAAAAGAATACTTCATGGAAACTGACTCTGAATGGAACACCAGTATTATCTTCAAGAAGGAAAACAGGGTTTCTAGGGTTTTTAATATGTATGGAGAGTCTTGAGGAAATATTTAGAATGTATGTGTGGTGTCAAAAAAATTAGACTTTTTATTGACCTATAAGTTCTCTCAAGACCATCTGGAGGTATTTTTGGTGGTCTATCAGGAGTCTGAATGGATACAACAACAATCCCACAGCCAGACAATTTCAGTCAGCATATAAAAAGTTGTTGATAGCAAGGGAAGTGAGAGGTGCTGATTCTGGAAATGTTGTTAATTTGGACAATACATCAATTCTTCATGTTTCGTCATATAAAAAAATAACAATAAATGATCATAAGGAGGACTTGGAGGAGACTGAAGAGTATAAAAATTTGTGTGCAGCGTTAAATGATCATGATTACTTTGGCTCTTCAGGATGGCAATTATCTTCATATATACAGGATGTTTTAATTTATATAGCAGGATTCGTTGTCAAGTCATTGAAAAAATGTATCACTTGCTCAAAATGTCTTGATATGTTGGAGACTTGTGAAACATATTCATTTCTACAGAAAGAAAAACGTATGGCAATTTATTCAAGGCATCCAAAATTGTCATTAAGATATGCACACAAGCAGAAAAAACAATAAGATATATGATTTCTAACAACCCTAATATTTGAGTACAAAATCTGAAAATTTAATCAATAAGTTGATTCATAATTGTATTGTCTGTTTACAGATGATGTTTTAAATGCATTGGCAATCATGTTTGATGAAGGGTTTCTAGAAAGTCATGAATTGCCTTTGATAAAACTGATATTGAAAAGATATTTCACTATAAGAATTCACCACGAGACAAGAAAATGAGCGATCAAGTGGTGAATCGAGTAAGAAGCATGCTCACACATCTGATTTTGTATCAGAATCAATAAGTTTTTTTTATCTTTACAATTGTTAGTTTTAAGTTTTAGGGTGATCAGGGGTGTATAAAACACTCTTTTTTGATCGTGTACTTTTCGATCCTGTTTGGATTCAATTACCAAGGACAATAGCAGTAGTAGATTCTTAGCTATTTTATTATAAACATTTCTGAAGAATCGATTATCAGTATATTTTAGTTACCTATCGTATTTCTTCAAATCATTATTGTAAAAATCATTTATTTTATGTTACATGTTATTTTTTATGGAAATTATTAATACATCCTTGCTTGATAATCAATCCTGATTATGCAGGCTTTCAAGTTTCAATTGCTATTCCACTTTAAATACTGATGCCCCGTCCATTCCATTGCAAAACTAACAAAATTCCAATCATCTATCTTATATAGTGGAACAAAACTATACATTCATACTATCATTTGCCTTCAAAGGTGCAGGTAATGGATGGACAAGGTTTCAGTAAGTAAGTAAGGCCTATTACAGCATTAATGAGATCTGATATGATTATACTTCACACTTGATGTAAAACTGACCTATCTAATACATTTTCATGTCGAACTGGATCAATAAATTTATTGTTATTTTTGTTATTCAATTTAACATAGTATTCAGGTGTAATATCCTTAAATTTCAAACCTTTGCAGTCAAATGAGCTCCATTTGTAATAACATGGTGGTCCCCAATAAAAATCTGGACTCAACTCAGAACAAGATATCAAGCTGTGTTAAAATCCAAATTTAGATACAGCATCGTCTTGTATGGTAATAACGTACCATTCAGTGACCTGAATAGATGTATTCGATATAATAGGATTGTTAATAAGATCATTGATAATGATATAACATTCAATTGTATAGGTATTTGTAATTATTAAAACCAGAACAACAATATTTGAATATCATATTTGCTATTTCAAATCTCTTTTCATATTGAATTTTTTTTCGAATCGAAAATATGCCCGCACTATAAAAATTCTGCGTATAACAATGATTTAGAATAAGATGAAAACATCGGGAAGGTCAACAAAATCATAAAAATAATGACATTAATTATGCATCCAATGAAATAATAATTAAAGATTCGATAACCTTTGAAGGATTTATTTCTATTCTTAACAAATTTTTAGATCCACGCCACTGACTTCTATTTACGACAACACACTTTGTTTGTAAACAACAGTGTTTATTATGGGAACAAAACATCAGTTCATCTAGTAAGGGATTGCTCCATCTTGGTGTAAATAATCTAAGGTTCAATAGTTGTTGGATATAGTTCAATAGATTTGAATAGTTTTAAACAGAAATAGTTTTGTTTTTTATGACATGCTTCCAACGAAGACATTTCAATAAATTTGTTCAGACAAATTGAACTGTCGATTTTGGAAAAAATGAACATATAATATGATTACCCTATTCGTTAATTTAATAAATAAACTATAGAAGATGTTATCTAACTTCTTCATCAACATAATCAGTTCTTCTTTCTTCTGTTCAAATATTGCCCTCTTCTGTTTCATTACCTGAAAAAGACATAATTATTGCCAATGTTGTTTCAGTATCTAGTATATAAGATCTCAAAAAAAATATATAGGAGTCCCAAAAATACCACGCGAAAGTGACACTGGAGATAGATTGGCATTATGTCTATCAGATAGCCTCAACATGACCTCAGTAAAAGTCCGCTGGTTTTCGAGATATCACTTTTTTGTATTGTAATGAAGCGTTTTTTTCGCTCATTACTATAGCCCCTAAATATACCACAATAATTGACTACTGGTAAAACAGTACGATATTATTCCGTCCATGGTAATAATTTCCGACCGCCGTATATATCATCATGTCAATGTCGAGGAAGATAAAACGAAATAAGAAACAATTCGCTCAGAAATTGTTCTGTTGGGTCGCTCTCAATTCGGACCATCCCCTGTATACCGCTTTACGATGTTCGATTGAGAGTGACCGCGTCTAATTAATTTCTTTGGATGTCCTGTTCCAAGAATTAGACGCTCCGGAATAATGTTGTGAATTATAATAATTCTCAACATTATTTCGACCGTCCGTTTATTTATTTTCCGACAATGAAACATGAAAAATGATACCGAATTATTACCAGAGAAATTCCATTCCGTTCAATTTCATTCCGTTAAATTTACCCAATAAATAAATGAAATTGAAAAATTGAGAAGTTTGGAATATTATAATACGAAATAAATTATTTCAATGTCGATTTCCAACCTATGTAGAAAAACACCAGTCCGCGATGCAGTTTGTTATTTACCGTTTTTTTCTACATATGCTGCTCGTGTTTTTCAGAGGTTGGGAATTTGATAGAGAAATTGTCCGCCGTTTAGTTCCGATTTTGACCGAATGTTCCGAATTTTCTCGAAGTCGAAAATGGAGTTTTGGGAGAAGTGGCCATCCGAGAGCACCGTTTTAACCCCGCCGTCGAATTTTCTGGAATTTGACGCATGTCTTGGTCGGTGGGGACATGCCGTTATAACCAAAATTCGCCCCGAAAATCATTAATTCAGCTCCGAGTATTCGTGTCGTTAATTAGTTGCCGTTAATTTTCTTTGCTTCAAAGTTAAATTCATCATCTTGAATTATTCTTGAATTTAGCCCAGTTCACTTGCAAATAAAATTAATTTTCGAAAGTAAATAAATTACTTTTTGAAATTCGTTTTTCGTTTTAAAAGAAGAATTCGAGTCAGTGTACCCAGTGATTACAGAGGTAAGGCCTTTTTGGGCTTTGAAATACTTAATTTGGCTATTTTACTTTACTGTGTTCCTTTTTCCGACCCCGCTCCTGTAAAGTTTTACACGACAGAATTCCGTGAATTATTCCGTTCATACAGAGTGTCTTCAGTAGAAGTTTTTTTTATTTTTTTATTTTCCGTTTCCGTCTGCCCAGGCACTAGGTGAGGTGTGGTTGGCTATTGCGGCTTAAGCACGACTGGCAACCCATCTAAACTGGTGCAAGGGTGTGACCGACCTGTAGATTTATTATTTTTTTCATTTTTTTTTATTTTCCGTTTCCGTCCGTCCCCAGGGCACTAGGTGAGGTGTGGTTGGCTATTGCGGCTTAAGCACGACTGGCAACCCATCTAAACTGGTGCAAGGGTGTGACCCGACCTGTAGATATTATTATTTTTTTTTTTTTCATTTTTTATTTTCCGTTCCGTCCGTCCCCAGGGCACTAGGTGAGGTGTGGTTGGCTATTGCGCTAAGCACGACTGGCAACCCATCTAAACTGGTGTAAGGGTGTGACCCGACCTGTAGAATATTATTTTTCATTTTTTTTAATTTTTTTTTATTTTCCGTTTCCGTCTGTCCCCAGGGCACTAGGTGAGGTGTGGTTGGCTATTGCGGCTTAAGCACGACTGGCAACCCATCTAAACTGGTGCAAGGGTGTGACCCGACCTGTAGATATTATTTTTTTTTTTTTTTCATTTTTTATTTTCCGTTTCCGTCCGTCCCAGGGCACTAGGTGAGGTGTGGTTGGCTATTGCGGCTTAAGCACGACTGGCACCCCTCTAAACTGGTGTAAGGGTGTGACCCGACCTGTAGATATTATATTTTTCATTTTTTTATTTTTTTTTATTTTCCGTTTCCGTCTGTCCCCAGGGCACTAGGTGAGGTGTGGGTTGGCTATTGCGGCTTAAGCACGACTGGCAACCCACCTAAACTGGTGTAAGGGTGTGACCTGACCTGTTATATTTTTTTATTTTATTTTGAATCAGTTTTCCTGTTCCGAACCTATTTTTATCAGAGGACACAAGTAAAAATTTCTGTCGTGTACGTAATTGAACACAGTAAGGTACCTGTAGTTTCCAGACAGCCAACCGATAATTCAGATTACTGATTACTGTTTAAGTGTATGCTCTCTTGCTGAAGAAATATATCTGTTCTCTGTGTTTTATTTTATTACCTGCTTTTAACTGTTTATTTTACATTGCTCTTACCGTTTATTTTTACCTGCTCTCACCGCCTATTTATTTTTACATCGCTTTCACCGCTTATTTCACCTGACCTCTCACCGCTTGTATCACCTGCTCAGTTTGCTCACCGCTAAAGACCGCTTATTATTTGAATTCAGGTTGGAAGAACAACAGTGACACGCATTTTCTTGTTATTTGAATTATATTTTATTTTATTTTGTATTTGGGAATATTTCTTGATTTATTTATTGTAAATATAAATTGTGTATATTGTAAATAAATTTGTATATATATTTTTGTGTGTTTTCTTCACCCTGAAGGTGAGCAGACTTGATACTCGTTGGTTATTTGATAGACTCTACTCAATCGCTAAGAACTCAGATTGAACCGAGCCCTTCTCCAACTGTGTAAAAGCTAACCCAGGCTTAGGTAAGTGAACGACGTCATCAAGGAGTTGTGACCTTGAGGAAAAATATATCACAACTGGCGCCCGAGGAAAAGAACCGAAACCCGTAAATCATCAGCAGGGAAAAAAAGGTCGTCACAGTATTTTTAAAAGTCTCCAGTTCTCGGTTTTTTATCGCCAAGCAAAAAATGTCTAACTTTTTGTATTTTATGCCGAAGTTAAAACAGTAACTTAAGTTTGACTGACTGCTGTGAACAAAAATTATGTCAGACTGAATTGACAAATAATCGTGAAAACTGGTCCATTCCATGCTCTTTTCGAAATGATACAACACTACCAATTTTTTTAAAATCAAAACTTAGAAATCTAATTTTGTCGCGAGACTATTCAGGATAGCCTAGGTAAAAAAAACATGAGTTGGAAGTAATTTCTAGCAATGCTAGGCGATAAAAGCCGAAAATGGAGATGTGATGTACGCATGTAAATATAATGCGCATGTCGTAATTGTACAGGTGATTAACCATTGTAGCGACAGCCAGTTAGCAATTGGCGGAAAATTGATTTATGTAAATTAATGTTGAATGTGGTGATGAACGAGATCACAAGAAAGTGTTTGATCTTATAACAACCCGAATACATTACAGGAGATTTTTAACAAATACAAAAAAGTGGTGATATCTCGAAAACCAGCGGACTTTTACTGAGGTCATGTTGATGCTATCTAATAGACCTAATGCCAATCTATCTCCAGTGTCACTTTCGCGTAGTGTTTTTGGGACACCTGTATACAGGGTGTCCCGTAATTAGACCGACAAACTTCTAGTGGACATTATAGATGATATTTTAGACAGATTCCACCCAAATCATATAATGCAAAATTGCTTCGTTAAGGACCTAGTGCCTTTGAAGATGACGTCCTGTCCAACTTTTTAACTTTCATTATTTTGCGAGATTTACATCATATTCATAAACTCTGATTTTTTTCTTGAAAAAAGATGCTCTTGTATAATAACGCCCAGATGTACCATTTCTGAGAAAAATAGATTTGAAATTTTCTCTCTTTTCACTAAGTCTTTAGAGTTAGGTAGTTAAATGATAAAAATATTTTTTCTTAGAAATGCTGCATTTTTAAGAAAAAACATCAGGGTTTATTAATATGATGTAAATCTCGCGAAATAATGAAAGTTAAAAAGTTTCAACTAAAAATACCCTTCGCCCCCCCCAAATGATACGATTGTGCTTGACATGAAAGAAATGCACTCAATCTAATCGATGCGTATTTTTGATATTAGGCAATGTGTGAACTTTCAGCACTTTATGTGACTCCGTTGCGAATATGTGGCAAAAAGTGTGGAACAGGACGTCATCTTCAAAGGGCACTAGCTCCTAACGAAGCAATTTTGCATTATATGATTTGGGTCGAATCTGTCTAAAATGTGATCTATAATGTCCACTAGAAGTTTGTCGGTCTAATTACGGGACACCCTGTATACAGTGTGTTCCGTCATGACTTAACGATAATTTAAGGTCATCAATATACCTAATATTATCGACAAAAACACCCAAACTTGGAAGTTTCCCCTCAGTTTTGGAGTAGCCCCCATTTTAAATTTACTTTTTATTTTCGTTGATCCTTTCCAATAATATCGATTACTTTGGACGTAAAAATCCTTTAGATGTGAATAAAAGTTTTTTGAAAGATGATATACCATCTTTCATTGAAGTATAACAATATAAAAACATTCAACTTGAAAACGCCATAAAAAATTCTTTAAAAAAGTTCATAGTAAAAATATTTAATGATTTTCTAAATAATCCGCCAATAGTACAAGAACTAACACATGAAGTATATATTTTTTTTCAATGATTCAACACGCAAGGATATTAGCTACAAAACACACTCACTCATATCTGTAAGTTACACAATTTGAGAGTGATTGCGTTCGAAACATGATCACTACGCGAGCAAAGACAGGTCGTCATGAATTGCCACCGCCTGTCTACAAGGCAGAGTCGCCATTTTGAGCAATTTATGATTAATTTGGTTGTTGATCATTGAAAATTATCGAAAGTATAGTACTGAGGTTTTTTTTATTGTGTCAATTTTCATAAGGGTCATGTTCGAACGCAATAACTCTCAAATTATGTACACTTACTGAAATGATGTGAGTGTTGTTTTGTAGCTGTGTCTTGCGTGTTAAATTATTGAAAAAAAATTATATTGAGAGAAATTATTCCTGTGATGAAAAAAGATATAAAATGTGAAAAAAACAGACAGGATGTATATCTTTTTCACAATTCATATGAAAGAGAACATAATTTTGGAAATGAGTGTATCTCGGATTCTTTCTGGAATTACAACCCACTTTTTGCAGTGAAATTGTTGAGTTCTGTCACAAGTTTGGTGGACTCCTTTCCAATTTTACTCCTGCAGAAAAATTATACTTGGATGCAGAATTGGATTGAAAACCCTGGTCATTGTTATTTCCATGAATCGCGAAAATTTATTTTGTGACATTCTTCATCCTTCTCTCGAAAAATATTTACTGTTCAATAATTTGCCATAAGGATAGATGAAGTCTGTGCATCAACACGGAGACCAACAACGGACTCTGAAATAATCGTGAATTGAAAAACAGAACTATCAAATAGGTACACTCACGGCAAAATAATCGATCCACTCAAAAAATCTATGAAGTTTGTTAATTCATAAATACACTGCGCAAAAAAATTAACGCACATGCTGAAAATCTCAATTTTATTCTACAACTCAAGGTGTTCTCAATGATAATTATTTTTATCAGATTATGCATGCAATGTTATCCACTTCAAGGGGCCACCCACTAAGAAGGAAGAATGCGCAGTTAAGTATCTGCACGTTTGCTGTAAAGCAAACGTGTGCATTCATATCCCACACACATACACTTTTGCGTGTTGGTTTGGATGTGCGACAAGAGTGAGTGTGAGATGACGTCGAAAAAAGATCTGATGTTATGGCCAGTGGGCGACACTGTATTGCTAAAAAATTGAAACGTGCACAGACTTGTTGCCCATACACGGTCGTTTTTGGTCATTCTTCCACGTACGGTGAACAATGCACACGCCAAAAATCAACTATCTTGATTCCGACGGAGATAATTGCGCATTCCAAATTACGCCATACACACACTGTTTAACTGTACCCCGTACAACGCGCATTCAAGTATTCGAGCTTCCCTCTTAGTGAGTGGGCCTTCAACGTTTTTCTTCAATACAGATGTTTTTTCCCAGCAAGAATAAAAAAAATGAGATTATCAGATTTTGAATGTATTGGCTCCATTCTGAAATCAGATGTTTTCGATCAAATCTAGTGATCAATTGTTCTTCTTTCGTTTGATTTTCTACATTCGATCGCTATGCAACGCGAAACACTCAATTTGACCCAAGAGGTATGTGCCCAAGCGGTAGTTTTGCGAGAAGAATGGCGGACATACACAAGAATTGCAGAAAGGTTTGGAGTTTCCAATACAAGTGTGTCCAGAATGTTGCAGCGATTCAGGGAGACAGGTATGAATGTCCGAAGACCAGGACAGGGTAGACCACGGGTAACAATTGCCATTCAAGAACGTTACTTGAGAGTTTCTTCGTTGAGACAACGGTTTGCAATCGCTCGCCTTCTTCAAAATCAGCTTGAGCAAACGTATGGGGTGCAAATTAGCACTCAGACAATAAGAAATTGTCTCAGAGAATATGATTTAAGGCCTCGTGTCGCGACAAGAGGCCCAGCTCTTACCCCAGCCCATCGAAGGGCGCGTTTGGATTTTGCGAGAAAGCATATCCATTGGGAAGAGGCTGATTGGGAAAGAGTTCTCTTCACAGATAGGTCTAGATTCTGCCTCTACCATTGTGATCGACGTTCCCTTGTATACAGACGTCCACATGAAAGATATGCTCAGTGCAATTTCCTGAGTACTACTGGTTTCGGGGGAGGATCGATTATGGTATGGGGTGGAATATCTTTAACTGCTCGCACAGACCTAGTGGTCGTAAGGAACATTTTTGAAGAGCATGTAGTGCCATTCGCCCCATACATTGGTGAAAATTTCATTTTTATGGACGATAATGCCAGACCCCATCGTGCGCGTATCGTTCAGGAATACCTTGAAGAGGTTGAAGTCTCTCGTATTGAATGGCCAGCAAGAAGTCCAGATCTCAATCCGATTGAGCAGGTTTGGGACAACCTCAATAGAAGGCTGAGAAGTTCAGAAAATCATCCAGCTACTCTCAATGACTTATAGGAATCCAACTCAGAGGAATCTGGGAAGGATTAGATCAGAACATTTTAAGATCACTCATTTTGAGTATGAACCGTCGTTGCCGAGCTGTAAGTAACGCAAGGGGTGGATATACCAAGTATTAAACTATTTATCAGCATTCCAGTATTTTGAAAATTGTTTTTTTCTCTTTTTTCACATAGGATTCGGTGAAATCCTGAATTTTTCTTCCATTCAATGTCTCTTGTTTCGTTCAAAACCTTTCCGAGAGAACATAAAAAATAAGTTATAAAGTCAATGTACAGTTAAGTTTCATTAAAATTGAGATTTTCAGAATGTACGTTAATTGTTTTGCGCAGTGTATGTTATTTCAATTCCGATTCGATTGAAGGTATGTTCATCCGTAATCAATCACAAGTTTTTAATTTCACGAAAACTCAGCGTTTCTTCATTTTGTGAAACGAAATATGTTTTTTCCCTAACTTTAGAACCTCTCATGGTGTGTTCCAGTTGTTCCACCGTGTGATTTCTTATTTAATCATCAAGACATATTTTCTCTTGACAATTTAATTCTTCATTCATAACAATAGCTCAATTTTTGTTGAAGATACATGGTTTTCAGCCTTTATTACACCTCTATTCTCAGCCGATTGAGTTTTGGCAGTTGCGTCTGGAATCCTCAATACAATGTGTAAAAAACGCCTTGAACATGTTCAGAACAGATTTCTCAGACACGTTGAATACAAAACCACGAACGTCTACCATTTAAGGGACATTTCACATCTGAGGAAAAAGTATTCTATCAATACACTGGAGGTATCTAGAGCTCACAGGGATTTTATTTGCTGTTTCTATTCAAAATCGTTCGCGGTAACATAGATTCCCCAGATCTTCTCTGTCAACTGGATTTCCACATTCCCACATTTTATGCGAGAGAACAACCTCTTTTCAGGGTCCAAAATTACAGGACGAATTCAGGAGGAAACACCCCGTTATGTAGAATGTGTCGGATGTTTAACTTGAACTCAAGAGAGATCGATATCTTCAGTTGTTCATTAAATTGTTTTAAAAAAACTTCGAAAAAATACTATAAATAGATAAATTACTGTACATATATTTTGGATATTTCTGTCATATGTACATATGTATAAATAAATAAATAAAATAGCAATATTTAACTTCACAATTTCGCTATGGCTATGAATTTTCACATATTCAACCTCAAATCCGAACGTTATGAAAATAAACTGAAAACTGAGTGAAAACCTAAAACGATTGAAGTTTTAACGCGACATGTTGTTCAGTATGCACTGTTTATTTGAGACGATTTCGTGCTAACGCTTTAATTATTATTTATAGCGTTTTCTTCTGGGAAAACTAGTGCGCACCACAATTGCCCCAGTGCAACGCTATTATTTTTATTTATTTATAATGCCCGACCTGAGGACCGACCGCATCAACCGCGAGTGACTGGGATTGCCAGGGAGTAATTAGCAGAGGTTTATATTAGGGATCGGAATGATATTCGAATAATAATTCGAATATTCGAATGTTCGAATATTCGAATATTCCCTCATCGCTTCAAATGGAATATTCGAAAATAGGATATTCGATTTATTTGAATAATTATTTATAATTATCTGATTTGAGCTTATCATTGAGACAAAGCGAAATATTCGAGTAAAGCGAAGAAATAAATTGAAATAATATTATTATTTCATTAAGAGATCAATTTTCTGGCTATTCAAATGTTAGGCATTTGAAAATTAATAACCTATTCAAACCATTGCAAAGTAAGTATTTATTCCGAATTAGCATTTCCACTATTGTCTTTCTGTAACGTTGTCATAAGCATATCTTCAAGTTTGTAGATTCTGGATTCATAGTAATGTTTCATTTGCAAATTCATTGTTCAGGCAATGTTATTTCCTTCTGAAGAATGCTGTATTCATAACCACCCTTCTCTGAATAAATCATTTGATAGAGTTATAAGTTTTTCTGTTTAATAGAATAATAGGCTTCTTTCAAGGTGAACAGCTTGTAAAATTGGTGAAATTCCTTCAGAATGAATGAAAAAACACACTCGTTAGCTAAAGTATTTATTTGCAATACTTCCTACCCACCGTTTTCTAGAAGGTTACACTTTGTCAATTTTATGACCCTACTCCGTATACTGACAAACAACAATATAACGTAACAAGTTATTGTTATTTCTCAGGTTGGTTACTGGTTAGCCATAAACCATTTGTTTTGCATTGTATTCATTCAGAATTTTTCAAGGAAATCCTCATCAAACTAATTTCCGTAATTGCAGACGGTACAAGAATTATTCATTCAATGATTAAACGCTTTCAAATCAAATTCGAAAGAAAAAATGCAATACAGGGTGGGGCAGAAAAACCTATCCGATTTCAAATCCCCTTTTCTCAGAAGAGAGAGCAGGTAGAGTAGTGGGGTAAAAACCGTTAGAAAGCTGGTTTTATGCCATTTGTCAGTAGTCAACATGCCTTGGTCTGGTGAACATCGTGCTTTTGTTATTGAGCGGTTTATCGAATGCGGCGGTTCGATAGTTGCTACACAACGTGCTTTTCGAATTCATTTCGGACTCGGGCGTCATGATCCTGTTCCACATCACGCTACGATTAAAGTGTGGATGTCAAATTTTAGACAGACGAGTTCAGCATTGAAAAAGAAGTCGCCTGGACGTCCCAGGACAGCAACAGGACCTGAAAACGTGGCCAATGTGAGAGCCGCGATTGAACGTTCCCCGCGTCGTTCGGCGCGAAAACATTCGCTCGCTTTGGCGATATCCAACCGCAGTATTCGGCGAATTTTGCACCGGGACCTCAAAATGCATCCCTACAAAATGGTTGTTGCACAGAAATTAGGTGAAAGGGATTTTGAAACCCGTACGAACCTGTGTCGCTATCTCCGAGAACTGCCAAACGACGATGTTGTGCTCTTCACGGACGAAGCCCATTTTCACCTTTGTGGCGCCGTAAACAGGCAGAATTTTCGATATTGGAGTGACGAAAATCCTCGGGAAATCCATCAGGAACCCCTCCATAGCCTAAAAGTGACTGTGTGGTGTGCTCTTTCCCGCCTAGGCGTCTGGGGGCTCTACTTTTTTGAAGAAAATGGGCAAACCGTAACGGTCAACAGCGAGCGCTATTGTTTCATGCTGGAAAATTTTCTTAGACCCAAAATGGAAGAAAATGGCGTGGAAAATGTGTGGTTTCAACAGGATGGTGCAACCGCCCACACATCGCGACGATCAATGGACATTCTCAGGGAACTGTTTCCCGGTCGCCTCATTTCTCTGAGAGGTGACGTTGGCTGGCCGCCGCGCTCACCGGATCTCCATGTGACTTCTTCCTTTGGGGTTGCCTCAAATCGAAGGTTTACCAGCATCGAACAAGGACCCTTCTTGCTTTACGAAGGGAAATTGCTCGGGCAATTGAAGAAATTCCCGTGGAAATGACGGTGAAAGTCATGGAAAGCTACCGCGAGCGCCTAAATAAGTGTATCCGCTCCCAAGGACGACATTTGAGTGATGTGCTTTTCAAAACTTAAATTTAAAAATGGCATAAAATTTGCGATATGTTAATAAATTTTTTGACAAGCTGAGTGGTTTTAATTTTATAACGTTTTGAAATCGGATAGGTTTTTCTGCCCCACCCTGTAGTTCCAAAGTTCCATGTTCCATCATTCGACTGAATTCAGGCAAATTTCCTCTCTGTTTGCAATGTCACATTTTTATTACCCCTTGGCCGACGCACGTTCGTAAGTTCGTAATAGTTCGTATTCAATGAAATGTGCAAACAAGGAGCAATAAATCGAATGCAGATTTCAGAACAGACCCAGGATTCGTTTGAAAATGAAATGCCGAAGAATGGAAATACCTTCCATTTTTATAAGTACCTATTACATAAACTAGAATATCAATAAATTTTATTTTAGTATTCTTCATCCTTCTATGTAGTCTAATAATTAGGCTCACTAGATGAACATTCTGAAATCCAAAAATTCGAATATTCTGATAAATTCGAATATTCCAATGAATTCCAGTAAAATTCGAATATTCGAATAAAGCATGAAACGAATATTCGAATTGATTCATCCCGAAAATTCCGAGCCCTAGTTGATATCCAAGAATTCAACTGGCCTGCTCTAAGCCAACTCCGAACTGCATCTATTTTATCTGCGTCTGGGAGGAAAACACGTTATGTTTTTGAGTTAGTTTTCAGTTTACTTTCATTAGGTCAGAATTTTAGGTTGCATTTGATGAAGTACCGTTGTAGCCTTAGCGAAATTTAATGTTTTACTGTAAACCCTGCATCCTTAACGAAAATTGAGCTTTTGTTATGAATGAAGGATTAAATTATCAAGAGATGATGTGTGTTGATGAAATATGAAATCACACGGTGGAACAACTGCAACACACCATGAGTGGTACTAAAGTTATGGTTAAAAAACAGATTTCGTTTTACCCTGTATAAAATGTCGTTTGCCAAGTTTTCTTGAAATTCAAAACTGGTGATTGATTGAGGATGAACATACCTATAATCGAAAAAAAATTCAATCAAATCGAACTTGAAATAACATATTTATGAATTAACAAACTTCATCGATTTTTTTGAGTGGATCGATTATTTTGGCGGTCAGTGTATGTTGAAGAAAATTATAATAATAAGGATACCTTAGGCTATGTATATTGGGGGAGCAGTCAAGGAAACACCAGTGTACTCTTTTTTCTGAAGCTCGAGCTTTCGGAATATGTTTATTCCTTCATCAGGAGCAGCTAAAAGTTTTGTAAAAAGCATTTGTATTCCTACTAACTATGTGTAAAATTGTTTTTAGCTGCTCCTGATGAAGGAATAAACATATTCCGAAAGCTCGAGCTTCAGAAAAAAGAGTACACTGGTGTTTCCTTGACTGCTCCCCCAATATACATAGCCTAAGTCATTCTAAATTCAGTCGATATTACCTATCAGAATAAGGATACCATGAATCAAGTACATGAGGGAGGACTCTCATCAAGAGGTTTTAATCGTTTGAGGGCCTTCGTTTGGAATATACAGGGTGATATTCATCTGATAGCTGAAAGTTCAAAGTTGCATAACTTTTGAACTATCGGACCTAATGATTTAAAATTTGCAAGTTTGGTCACCCTTTACAATTGCCATCTTTCAAAATTTCAGAAATTGAAGAAATCAGACTCGGACTAGCAAAATCTTGGACTTTTTCTATTTTCGGGAATTTTGGAACACCCTGTACGTGAACATTATGTTTTTATTTCATTTTCGTAACCACAAAGAATCAATCAATGAGAAGAATTCAAAATCTCTGCTTGGCACAGTCATACAGGGTGAATGGAGCAAAAAACATTACATACTCATAAGTGAAATTTCAAAGTTCAATAACTCTTAAACTATCAGACCGATTTTTTTCAAATTTGGAAGTTTTATCACCCTTTACGATTGCCATCTGTCAATATTTCTGAATTTGAATAAATCAGATCCGGACTAGAAAAATTTCAGACATTCTCAATTTATGTTGATAGTGTATCACCCCGTACGTGAACATTATGTTCTTTTCATTTTAGTAACCATAATGAATCAATTAATGAGAAAAATTTAAAATCTCTGCTAGGCACTGTCATACAAAGTGATCTAGGAATATGACCTTATGAGTTAAATTTCATAGTTCGATAAATCTTGATATGAAATTACTTCGAATTTTACAGTTTTGTCATTCTTCAGTACTGCCTTCCTTGAAAATTTCCTCAAATTGACGGACAACTTCATCAACTTTCTTCAAAATGTAGTGAAATGATTGAATACCATTTTGATCAATTCCTGAACTGAAAATTTTTTCATTCAATTTGTTTTTTAGATCGAATATTCCCAACTTATTTGCTGTTTATTGTTATAGAGTGAATAGTGAACACTCTTTTTTTATTTGATTTCTTGATCTGAACTCTCTACCTAAACATTAGTATTCGTTTTCAGTCATAACAGGAAGGGTGACAAAACTATAGAATTTGAAATAATATTTTTTGTGAAGTACAGATTCATTCAAGGGAATGTTTATTGATCGCCATGTATAAAGTTGCCAAGCAGAATTTTAAATTTTCATTATGAACTGATTCTTTGTGTTCACGATAAGAAAAAACATAATGTACGCCTACAGGATGTTCCAATATTCACGGAAATAGAGAAAGTCTGAAATTTTTCTAGTCCGAATCTGATTTATTCAAATTCAGAAATATTGACAGATGGCAATCGTGAAGGGTGATATAACTTCCAAATTTAAAAAAATTCGGTCTGATAGTTTAAGAGTTATTGAACTTTGAAATTTCACTTATGAGGTAATGTTTTTTGATCACTTCTTGATCACCCTGTATGACCTTGCCAAGCAGAGATTTTGTATTCTTCTCATTGATTGATTCTTTGTGGTTACGAAAATGAAATAAAAACAAAGTGTTCACCTACAGGGTGACCAATATTCATGAAAATAGAAAAAGTCCAAAATTTTGCTAGTCCGGATCTGATTTCTTCAATTCTGAAATATTGAAAGATGGCAATTGTAAAAAGCGACAAAACTCCCAAATTTGAAATAATTCGGTCGAATAGTTTGAGAGTTATGGAATTTTTCAGCCATAAGATGAATATCACCCTGTATATCCCAAACGAACGCCCTTGAACGATAAAAACCTCTTGTTGCGAGTCCTCCTTGATGTCCTTGATTCATGGTTTTCGTCTGTCGCATTCTTCCCGGGACACCCTGTATGATTGATAAGAGAGAACTTACTTTTCGGAAAGTTTCACTAATGATATACAAGATCCCAGAATAATTATTTTGATTTATCGTGAAAACAATGGACGGTGGTATACATGATGTTTGGTAATTCGAATTCGTGATCCTTAAAGGGGGATATATTAGACGTCATTTGCAGCGAATTACGTCGCGTGAAGCATGGTCCGAATTTAAATCTATTGAATAGTGTCCTCTCCTGTATATTTTCCGTAATATTTTCTCTTCGAATCATTTCTGTCAGAACAAAACATTTTTTTTTGTCAAGCGGAACATGAAAAACATATTCATCGAGTTGATCTTGAAGCATAATAATTTACATTTACAAATCGATTTTTGTATTTATTGCATAAAACATATAAAAAATAAATATAACCTATATTGACAATTGACAAATAATAAGAAACCGCATTGAAGCGACGAGAGCCGAGGGCCGGTTATTCGTTCTAGAACAAATAGGGAATAACCAAGGGCTGAACCGTGAACCAATGATAACCGCAGTTATTATTGATTATCTGCTTGAAATTGATTTATATCATCAACGTTGCACAATTAATTATTCAAAAGAACTGAAGTGATATTAACGCTTGATGAATTTATAATAAAATATAATATTACCGCATATTGTATCCAATGTGCAACTTGCCATCAGGGTTGCAATGTCAATATCAGGCTGACCAACTTTCTTATCGAGAATATCAATCAAAATATCAGTTTTCTCTTGAAAAATCGGAATGAATGAATTGAGTACCTTCGGCTGGAAGGTTGGATTGATAAGTTTACGATGTTTCTTCCATATATCCACTGAAAACAGAAAAAATTCATTCGAAAATATCAGTCAAAGTATAGAATAATCTACAACGGAACAAAAATCAGAATTGATTTTAACCTATAATTCTTTATTGATACGTACGACCAACCAAGATCGAATTCTGCTTTGAATTTTCAAATTACAGAAATTAAGACGGAACAAATGCACACTATTCCTGTGAAAAGGAAAAACAATAAAGGAGTTCTTTGTCATCTTCGACACTATTTAATCTTAAGATTTATGAAACTGAGCTGTCTAAACACGAATCAATTCAGTCTCAAACCCCACGTGTCTACATTTTCATAGCTTCACTGTTATATGTGAGCTACATAAAAAATTGAAGAAGCAGCCCAAGAGGCTGAATGGTAAGTTTTTTAACAGAACGGTGCTATTATTTAACGATGCAAAAATCCGAATATGAGTTACTTATCAACCCAGATGAAAAAACGAATGCCAGATCACGTAAAACGATTAATATAGTCGTTTAACCTGAAACTGATTACAATAAAGAAGATTAAATGTGAATAACGAAAGTGGGATAATCAT